>OV816030.1:10718696-13239219 GCA_929113105.1 Agrypnus murinus | reverse complement strand
CTTAATTTGCTTGTGTATTATTGACAAATTCCCGGAACTTAATTGCCACACTTCGCATAGTATCTTTCATTTGACATAATAAAATTGTAATATAAATCCCAAAAATATGAATTGTTTCTGTTCCATAATACTTAATTATATTACCTCAAAAAAGAAAAGAAAACGTCCCTGAATGCAAGTCCATACAACTGTAATTGAATGCTTTTTTTAAGATAATTTAACAATAGTTGTTACTGTCGGTACTTGAGTCTAAAGATATTTTAACAAAAGGTGTTACTGCTGGTACTTGAATCTCAGAGGCATAAAAACCAGTATCTGCAGGCCCGACTAATCGGGCCTTCTAAAACTGTTTTTTATGCCTTTTATAATAGTTTTACGTCCGGTAAATAATTTTTTAAAATTTTTAAAAAATACAGTACCTAAATTTCATTTGTTCAGTTGCTTTGGTTTGGGAGAAAAGAGATTGGAGATTAAAATTTTACGTGTATAGGCAACCAATCATACACCTGTGTGCACAGCGTGAACAAACAAAATAATTTTCTTGATGTTGATTCTATTTGTAAGTATTTTAGAACCTCCAAAATTTGAATTTTTAAATCACATATAAATGTTAAACATATCTACAGTAATTAGTTAACTTCTTAAAAATACTACAACTTATAATAAATAAGTATTATTATTTTAATAAAATTGGTATAATTTTGATAAAATTATACTTATTACATGTAAAAAATATTTTAATTAATCAAACAAAATTTTTCAACAATAAAACGCGTCTCGAAGTCTTGCTTCAGTCGCTTCAGCTACAAGCACAAAAGTAGAATAAGCTCACCTTCTCGCGTTTCTGGACTTGGGAGTAACGCGCAACACAGAAAACTTTTAGAATAGTTTAGACATTATAACTACAACAGTGTTGTGCCGACAGGTGTTTGCGTTCCGAAAGCGGTTAATTTTTTTTAATTCGAAAATTAATTTCATATAAATTTTTGGGAGTTTCGGTACTATCCTCAATGATGACGGAAACGGTGGTAAATGTGCAAGATGCACCAAATAGTAATTCCGCAAAACAACCACCACAAGGTGGGAATAATAATACTGCAGTTAACTGGATTAAAATAAATGTGGAATATTTTAAAACGTTACCAGGAATTATTAAATTCGCACAATTGGTAAGCCTTTTTTTTTCTTATATTTAATTTTTGTTTTTGGAAAACATTTCAGACGATTTACGCGCTCCTGAAGATTTTTGATAGTATTTCCATTTTTCATAAACGGAATTATGGGAAAAAAATTAATTTAGAATTGTTGTTACTCTTTTGTTGATGATTTTAAATATGTAGTTCTTGTTGTATTTGGTGTAAGATTTATATCAGATTCGAATGATGCATTTTTAAAAATTGGAAATAGAAAGGCGTTGAAATGCAAATGTTGCAATAACATAATTACATGTCTCATGTTAAGTGTACATTCATGTATTTTACAAATGCATTTGTTGTAATTAAATACATTTCCTGCGGTGATTTTTTTGAAAAATCATAAGAGCATAGAGATTCTCCTTCATGAATTGATTGGTGATTATATTCAATATACATCCGTATTATCCGAGTCCGTGGCGATCCACCCCAATATATTTTTATCACGCCAAACATTTCATTGACAAGTGGCTTACTGTTTTACTTCCTTATCCGAGGATAAGAAATGTTTCTAATTTTTCTCTGCTATGAAAAATTACCAGCTCAATCTGCGACCCTTGAATTACAATTAATCCATTCAAAAAGTCAAATGAATCTGTCATTCTTGCGTGTTTGATTCTAAAGCACTTACAAAAAATCAATTGAATCGAATCGATCATGAATAATAGAATCGTTTAAAAATTAATGAAGCGGTTTAATAAAAATATTTAACATGCATGGATCGTACGCTCCCTTTTAAGTTAACTAACATTCATATTTCCTCTTCCTGCATTTCCTGATGATTTAAAAAATTAAATTAGTAATTCCTAGGTGTGGTTTTGTAAATGTTGACTTTTGCTTTATGTTTGAGGCAACCTCTTAAAGATATTAGGATCCTTAAAAATTGTCTAAAATTGTTATTAAATCGATGCCAATTAATTTGATACTCTTCCCCCTTTATTTAGTGCTAATTAGAATTTAAGGGACACACACGTGGTGTTCGAGAACCAAGAGTCAAAAGCCTCGGCTTCATTGCGTATTTATAACCTTGTGAAAATAGATCTATTTAGCATTTGGCTTCCACTAGACCGTAACTATTAACTATTTTCTACTAGTAGAACGAAGGTTGGAAAATTATTAGTTGGAAAGACACAATATGTCGATTGTTTTTTCTTTCCTTTGAACTTTTATTTATTCATTAGTGAATTATCAGCTAATTATTATCGATTGACGATTGTTCGGACAAAATGATCTAATAAAGAAGTTTGTTTTTTGTCCTATCTAATCAATCTAATCTGTAAATTTTTCATAAACGAGGCTGTTCCGATGATACTTAAAAAGAGGAACTTTATTATTATGAAATCATCAACATTATTTGTTGTAGTCATCATCGTTATTCTCGTCGTATGTATACAAACAATCAATTCTTATTATTCTATTAAAGACATACTTTGCATATTTTAAAATTATTTGTGATTACGTAGTTATTATATTTACGAGTTGCCCGAAATTATTTTTATTACAATAGATGCAATATTTAATTATTAATATTTTCATCTACTTTTATTTTTTATTGGCCATGACGACTCTCTAATAGACAATCTACTTTTATTTTTTATTGATCAAGTTCTGGTAGCATACTCAATGTCAATGTTATTAAAGAATGTTATGGAATGTCTTCCAAAACCATTTGATGATGTCTTATTTGGTTTGTTGGATTGTCGAGCTTGCTACAAAAATTGTTCAAGATTTAAATTGATTAAATTGAGGTTATTGCTTGTTAGATGATCAAGTCAATTAATTTAAACTGTCGCAATAAAATCGATTCTGCGCCATCTACCGAAAATGGTATAGAACCAAAGCTTGTTTGCAATTAAAAATGCACACTATATCTAAGTAGGCGAGTTGCCTCTACAGCAGCTACCTACTCTATGGCTGACATGCAAATTATTGTTCTCCACCATGTGTGACCGCGTTAATAATTATTTCTGATATCTTCTGTTGACTCATGTAGAAATGTTTGCTTTCTGCAAACGTCAACGACGAGAGATGCAAGAAATAATCCTCCATCTCGGATGGTAAAGTGACATAGAAGCCTTTCGGCATCTGGCTTTGTCTATTGGTTCTTTAGTTCTTGTGACTTATATAAGAATTCTGATTAGGATTGCCGGTAGAAGCTTCGATATACGAGCTATCATTGAGTTTCAAACAACTGATGTAGGAATTCTTTAGGGTTTCCCCATCTGAAGATGACCATATATTTGGTTGGTTTCGGCGTCTTCTGATTTGCATACGAATTATTTATCCCCGCGCCAGCAATATATAGGCCAACCTACCCAAGCAGCATCTAAGTAGCACTAACTGAGATCGGAACTTTGATTAAGTAGTTGTTACGGAACTACAACTAAATTTATGACTTTATAGGTTGAATTACTTCAGTTCGGATTATTTTAGTAATTATGTAGTTGTTTCCACTATTTTTTGAACTATGTAGTTCCATTACTTCTGAGTAACCCTTAAAGTAAGTGGAACGGTATTGCCACTTACAAGGGGACCTTACAGTTGACGTGTCGCCGATTTCAAAATGTAAATTCGCAGGTTTATAGTTTTTGATTAATTTTTTAGGCATAATTTAAAAAGCGTTAAATACGATACGTTATGTCAATTATTCGAATATAGTATATAAATAAATAGTTTTATTAAATTTATGGTACCTAACCCTTAATATTATTATTATTCGTAGGTTCTTGTCCAATTTTCTGCATAATAATTAGAGAGAGTTACAATTCCGATCTAGGTAATTAATACACGACTTATAATCGCAATAATTTTTAGTGAATTGTTTAAAAGTCTAAGAAAAGCCCAACTATAAACAGGGATGCATTTTTACTAAAACTAATTTAAAAAAAAGTAACGGAGCTTGTAGGAATCGAACGCTAGGCTGACCGTGTACAAATCTACTACGTTAACCACGCTGGCACCCTGTCTGTTTCGAGTAACGTTTTTATTCCAAGTAAATAACGTTGCATCTTGTTCGTGTTAATTTGTTGTTCTTTAAATAACCCATATTAAATGCAGAAACACGTATTTCCTTATTTTTTTACTTTTAATTAACTATTTATTTACTTATGATTTACTTTCATTTAAAATAAATTTTTGAAATTAGCGACACGTCACCTGTTAGCTTCCATTGTTAGTAAAATTACCTTAAAGTCGTACTGAAAGTTCCTGCTACCAGTCTGAAACCATTGCTTAGCCCTTTAAAGTCGCGAAACCTTACAGTAGTATTGAAAGTAAAACTTACGTTTTTGCTACCAAGGAGAATCACTTTAAAGTGATTTTTCGTAAACTACTCTACTACTTTATATAATAATATAAAAATGGTTTCTATCATGTGTATCAACTTTGTATCATTTTTGTCATATTTTATTAAAGACATTTTTTTTATTAAAAAATATATTTAAAGAAGGCGCGTTGTTATTTTTCCATATATCATTAACACGCTTTTTGTATGATTAAATACGTATTACAAATAAAATAGTAATCCATTTTGTGACACGATCGCAGCATTAGTTTAAAAAATGATAGAATATTTGCTAAGCTGCAAGGGTAAGAGAGAGCAACCACGCGACACGATGTGTCAAGAGAAAAGAAGTTCCAGGAAAGTAGCAATTACTACGCCGCCACATTCCCGCTACGTAGCTGGACAAGTTCCAGAGAGGTTACTGCAACGTATCTGCTACCTAAAAATTGTTCCCCATTTTGGTTCCAGGCACGTAACAAAACCGTAGCAATTATGTGCTTGAGAGTAGTGCCAAAAACTTAATAGTTCCACCGGTAGTTACTGGTACAGTGGTACGTGCAGGTTTTGACATCTCATGATTGTACAAGAACGACGACGTAACACGTATCTTTCTGTACCCCTAAGCCTGATAAGGTAACTTCTGATTATATGCACACGATATATTAAATAGGGGATGTAGATGCTGTTTTTACCAGAATATATGCTGTGGTTGACATCAAATAGCTGATAGTGGTAACTATATTTCGAACTATCGCTACTTTCAGCCTAAGATGACTGTATCAATGTTGGTTTTATTCTTCATATTAGTCATCGCTGCCAGAAGTTGCAAAATGGAAGCTGGAACTGAGTTTCAATAGCTGATGTAGGAATCCTCAACCGCTTGAACAGCTTTCTCGCTGTTGTTGGCTATTCACTTCATATATTTAGTTTCCGTATCAGTATCGGTCATCCTCAAAGACAGTGCTGCAGAGACTTGACTTAACTCGATTACCATCTAAGGCTACTGTATCACGTTTTTTTTCAACTTCTTGAGGCTTATACCGGGGTTCACTGATTGCCGGCAGAGATTTCAATGTGGGAACTGTTCTTGACTTCTAATAACATGTGTAGAATATTTTCGGCGTCAGAAAGTGACGTGAAGTGAGTGAATTGAGTCACTGTTATATCTAATCAATCAGGCCAAGCTGGCCGAGTACCGTAAATGACGTTATATTGGGCCAAAGAAAATGCGTAGTGAACAAATTAAAATTGCTTTAACGTATTTGGTTTGGAGGTTTCAGAATAAAATTTATGCAGAAAAAACATTTAGATTAAGCGTGAATTTAATTTAATTCAATACAGATAACAATAATGAACAATTTCACGCTTTTTTTGTCCTGGTTATTTATGAGTAGTTACTTTACCATGGAATGTCGTTACCTACCTGCTTGTTATTCTAGAATTGTAATTTTATGAAATAGGGACTTTAGTGTTAAGATTACTGACTGTGAGTTGCATATTATGCAATTTGCTTTTGGCTATACCCCTGTTGTTTTAAATAATCGAAATAATCCTTTCTGACTAATTTTTTAAGTTCCAATACATTTCGCGTACAAAGATTTATCATTGTGAGTTCTCTATTGCCGATGTTCTGTCCAGGAATCATTGGGGATATATTCATTCTTAGTTCCTTCGAACTCTTTTGCTACCAAATCACTAGTAGGCCACGCTTCTAGGTTATACTTTCTGAATCCTCCTCCCACTAATTCTCTCAAGGTCAACCGCAGTCGTATAATTATCTGTAGCTGATAATTTTTCACTTCACTTTCAGTAACTGACCTGGGCATTCTGATGCTCCAACAGGCGACGCACGGCTATATCTTCTCGACTTATGTTCATTGACAGTCGCCACGAAGCGGCGATATTCTTACACCATATTCGCCAGTATATTATACTACGCAATTATTAGGCGACTATATTAATTCATTTTCGATTAGTTGCTGCTAGAGGCGCCTCGATATCTTTTGTTCTATTATATCATTGTTTTTACAGACATTATCAAACGAATGATCAATATGGAATTCTGTTTAGCTTCCGATATAATCAGACGTGAGAATTAGTTTTGGATGACTAATTTGGCGAAACGAAGATGGCTCTATATCGCTTTTGACTCCAGACAGCTAATAGTAGATTCATCGTTTGGCGCCCCAGGCGGCTATGTGCGATTTGGGTACTATGCTTCACTTCCACTAATTGACACCAAGATTCTATTTCTATACAAGGCGGCTATGCCTGAATTAACTAAAAATTCAAAAATTATTAACTAATAGCTAATTATTAAACTAATTAGCGAATTCGTCATTTGGTGTCCGTGGCGGCTGTGAGCGATGCTGATACTAGTCTTTTCCTAAATCACGTGAGAATTCTTTCGAAGTAAACGGCTATAGTATTATGTCTATGACTTTTAGACTTACTTAGACTACTTACTTACTTTAGACAAAAATAATTAAACCATGACGTTTGTGTCGATATGAAATTGTCTTGACTAGGCTACAGAAGGTTCTAGGCTTCATGCATTAATCTACTTCAGGTGACTAATATGTGAAATGCACCAAAGATCGATATAAGTAATGGCGAATTCGTCGTTTGGTGTCCGTGGCGGCTATACGTGATATTGATATTAATGACATGAGGCTTATTATTGACTATTTTGACTCAACTTAGTTTGTCGTAAGCGGCTACAACTCCTTGACTTTAGACTACCAAGGTGTCCTGACTCAATGAGATGTACGAAGTATCTGCAAATATGAAGATAAAGGGATCGTTCTTGGCTGCAGATAGTTAATAGCGACGATACGTCTGGCCGAGATATGTGCGTAAGAGGACGAGCTAAAAAAATTGCAAATTTTTAATAATTAGACTGACTGATTGCATTGTTTCCGGTTTTGTAGTGAGATATTTCCATTGGCGGTTCTCACTGTCTCGAAATGCGCACATAAATTACATAACCTTAATTTTAAAACATAGTATTTTGAAATTAATCTTATAATATAAATTTTATATTTAATAAAAACCCGCTTGCGGCAGTCTTGCGACGCATAGCTGAAGCATAGCGTAGCCCACATCAAGTAAGATTAAAATAATTGTATTGGAAAGAAAAGAAGGGCAGTTGGAGGTCTTTACAGGAAAATACAGGTCGAGAAGGTGATTGGTTTTGGTAGTGTTTGAGTACTAGAAGTAGAATTTATTCAAGCGAGAGTCTCAAAATTATTCAAATCACTTGTACGGTTCTATCATTACAGTAGCGTTTTATTTAAACTTCTTTTTAAGTCGTCCAGGTCCGGGCTGGCGCTCGGACCTGGCCTCCCTTTATTCCCAGTACAGGTCTCGGCTTTACATTCTCGAAATTGAGTTTTTTCAAAAACTGCGCCGAGATTCTGATATGTTTTAACCAGCCGTACTTATGATAAAGTGTAGAATCGAAAATCGTACAGATATACAGGGTGTTCTGTTTAAAGTAATGGAGTTGATACCAACCGTAGAGAAACGACTCACCCTGTATATACGAAAATATTATAAAATTAAAACTGGTTTCATACCGACTAAGTTTGGTATTAAACTTTTTTTTGTGGCTCTTACAGTTTCCAAGATATGGTACAATGGCGTCTTACTTGAGCTGCTTGGTCCTCGATAAAAACTTGATGCAGAGGTACCTTTGAAAAATCGCAGCGTTTTTGGTTATTATATCGTACGAACTAAACTTGGCAATGTTACAGAGGAAAGTAGGAGCTATCATTCCCGCTAAACAGAAGAGGACCAAAAATGGGACATGTTTTGAATCACCCTGTATAAACGGGTGATGCTAGAACGGAAACAAAAACACTTTTGGACACTCCTCCACGCCTTCTATCGCACGAAATCTTCAGATCCGAGCTAGCTGTCACCCATCTTCCCCTCCAGTTTTCCTAACCTAACATTTTCTTGGCCACACCTTATAAGCGGGTCACCTGTATAATGTAGACGGCGTCCCAAATAATCTCCCGATATGCTTAACTTCATTTAGCGTTAATAAATAAGCGAGCTAGGAGGGTTCAAAGCGTAAATGCAGGGGGCCGGTCCGTTCCACCTCAATACCGGGCGTTTTGGAAAGTTGTTTTTTTTTACAAAATCGGTCTTATCGAGGGTGGTTTGCTTAACGGTTGACGATGTCGATCGACCGCCTGCCATAATTAGGTTCTTTCCGCGCTCGTTTGGAATTTTTCACTTTTTGACCCTAAAGATGGCCTTCATTGGGAAAGATGCTTATAGGCTTTCTTATAGAGCACACACAGGGCTATCGCATGGTATAACTCTCATCGTTACAGGTCTACAGATGGCGACGCTTTAAGTTTTAATATTTTAAACAAACCATTACTTACGTATGAAATGTAATTCCCTTTGTCGTATTTCTCAGAGTTTAAGAGAAAAGCAGATTTAGGTGGTGTCTAATGGCGGCCAGGGTGACGTCATATCCGTCGCTTTTAAAGCTCATTGCACCAGGTGGAGTTACGCTCCTTCCTACAATTTTATATTCTAAGATTAGATCTAAATTAATTGAAAGTTACATCAAAGCATAATTAAATTAAATTTATTTAATAATAGAGTTTCAAAATTCTTGTGTACACCTCACACCAGTCAGACGTGTCGTCGCTACCGAGGCCTGTTAATCGATACATCGTTTGACGTCCGAGGCGGTTAATAGCAGGTGGATTCTGACAGCTGAAGACTCTTACAGGCGGCGACCTTAGAAATGAACATTGTTTTTAAATGGATTACATGCGAATTATTCTCAATCTAGAATTACAATTAAATGTCGGTATAAGTAGAAATTTTCAAATTTTTGGCGCTTACTTATGTATTTTACTGACAGAGAAGTTGTAATATAGTGCCTAAATTATAGTTTAATACGACAAATTGTCTTGTTTGTAGGTCATAAGTCGAACAATTCGTATTATTGATGATAACTTATTCAGACGAGTATAAGATGATGCTTTCTGAATCTTGCTTTAATTCGCAACTTAAACTTAATACAGTAAAACCCCTCTTGGACGAACATTTTACATTTGTTGAATATTGATTTGATCCCATTTCTTATCTAGAAATTATTTTAGATAAAGTTTTTGAATAAAAAAATAAATGATTCTTGTTGACAGATGAGTGAAACCCAATTTATATGAGTTGTAATCATAATAAAAGATAATAATAATTACTACTACCCAGATAGAAAAGGTAGAAAGGTAGACTGAAATTAAATTAGCAAAGAAATAGAAAGGAGTTCGTAGAGGAGCTCATTAAAAATAAAGATAAATATCTAATAATAAATAAATTGAAAGGTCGCCAAAGGGTAAATTAAGAATTGTTATAATTTGGTCCCTACGAGCCGTATAAGTTGAAGATGTTACAATTGAATACAAACATAAACTAGTAATAATAGAACATTACATTCATTTCCTTGGTAATATTCTTTAAAACTGTTTAACAAGACGATAAACGTAGAAAAACAATAAATTAATTACTACTTGTCACTTGTTGCATGTGTGCAGCTATTGCTATTGCAAGTTTTTAAACTACACCCATTTACATCGTCATTTTGTCATAATCATTTAAAAAAGCTACCTAACAACGTCACCGGCATGCCAAGGTCGCTTGTAAAGTGGAAGAATGAATACTTACCTACCTACCTACCTAGTACCCACCTTCCTCTATCTACCTTCTGTTTTACTTTTTCCTTTTAGCTATCATTAAAACGAAGAGTGTTCGCACATTAATGTTAAAATATCGCGCGTTTATTTAAAATAATACCTACGTGACTGAAAAAGAGAGAAAACAATAAGAACATTTCCATATTTGTTCGCAAGCTACTGTTGTTATATATTTAAGTGTCTACATTTCAAGGTTTAACCGTATACAAAATCAAGAAATACGTTATTTTGGTATAAACATTTCTTTTCAAAGGTGACGAAGAGCGTGTTGTCCCCTAAAGGCATGAATAACACAAACTTCCAAAAGTAGTCCTGTATGTTGCTTTCTCGTAGGTCGATCTCGAGAGATGTAGGTCGTAGAAATTGCAGTGTTGTTGATTGTAAATGCGACGTCTCTTCACTCACATGATGGGTTTTTTTATTAGCTAATAAACATTTACTTTATTTTTAAGTCTTGTCTAAGTTTACTATGCGGTATGTTCGGCTCTTTTCGCCAAGCTTACAGGAAACTGTAACTGTAATTTTACTAACAATAATATTTCCAAACTTACCTAACGTTAAATTAAATACATGTTGAAAACATGTTTTTAAATACAAATAAATGTTGAAGAAGAGATGAAGAGAGTTAATATTTATGAGGCCCTCACAAGGTGTACATATGTACGAGGTAAGCGCCATAAATTCTCGACCTGATATAGAAAAAATAAACTTGGTAAAATATAATAATTTTTATTTTTCAATATAATCTCCCCTAATTTCAATACACTTATTACAACGTGGAATTAGTAATTCAATGCCCTTGTAAAAATAATCTGAAGTTTTTCCTTCAAAATGTTCAATTACTACTACTACAAGCAACTCGTTCTCGACCTTAAAACGACGTCCCCTAAAGCCTTTCTTTAAATTGCAAAATAAATAATAGTCAGTAGGAGCCATATCCGGACTGTACGGTGGATGACCAATGCTTGTTTGTGAAATTGCGGCAATATGAACGGGTGCATTGTCGCGTAATAATCTAACATCTCTTGTCAATTTTCCTCGACGTTTTTCACGAATATTGTTTCTCAATTTATGCAATAAAGACGCATAATATGTACTGTTAACAGTTGTATTGCGTTCTTTAAAATCAATCACTAAAATGCCGTCACAATCCATTGTTGCCACAACTTTCTTTGTCGATTGAATGACTTTCGCCTTTTTGGGACGAGGTTCGTCGGGTCGCCGCCATTCCATCGATTCCCTTTTGGATAGAGGATCATAATACAGAACCATTGTTTCATCTCCAGTTACAGTGGACTCAAAAATCTGCTTTGGGTCGTCTCCACACAAGTTTAAAAACGAGCGCGCACATTCGACGCGACGTTGACGTTGAACAGCAGAAAGAAGATGCGGTACCCATCTTGCACTAATTTTATTCATACCCAAATGGTCATGAAGAATTCGGCGAACACTTGTTTCAGAAGTGTCAGACATCACTGCTAACTCCTTAACTTTCAAACGGCGATCTTCTAATACCATTTCATCAATGATTGCAACTTTTTGAGGTGTTACCGCTTCAATTGGCCGACCGGTGCGCGCTCATCATCTTCAAGAGATTCTTGTCCCAAACGGAAACATTTTTGACCACTTTTTACAGTGGAGTATGAAGGAGATAAATCATCATAAACGCCGTCTGAACGTTGTTTGATTTGATTAGGCGCGTGCCCTTCTTTTGTTAAAAATTTAATGACCGCGCAGTCATATTGGCACCTGTGGAAGCCTGTCGGGCCGAGAATTTATGGCGCTTACCTCGTATGTATGCATTCTGAGTAAGGATGCAAAATTCTGAGTGACAATGAAAGGTCATTGTTGCACAATTTTCATCTTGCTATTCCCCAAAGGATTTTATACCTATATACGACATCGAAGCGTTTCACTAAGTGCGAGTTATTTTTACGAAGGACTCACACAAGTACTTGTACTCACAATGCTCTTCTATTTCTTATAGAGGATGTCGTTATTGAGGACATTCGTAATCGAATGGAATAAAGCTCAACAAGATCCTTATTCGGGTACCTAAAAAGTGAAGGATTTAAAACTAGAGTACACACTGTTAAACAGCTTTTAATAGAAAATTAATTATAATTGTATAGATTATCTGTAATTAATGGCATACACGGCGTTAGTGAGAAAAATTCTGTGAATCTACTGCTCTTTTAAGCGTACGAACAAAAAATGTGTACTAATCACCGTTACTTTTCGACATTAATATTAGTTAGCCATTTATATACCGGGTGGGGCAATAGTGTGGGGAAGTCCGATAGCTCCTAAACGGTAACAGCTAGAAAAATCGTTCTAATACGGATGTAAACAGTGGATAGAGGCGCATCTAGAGAAATTATTTTTAAATATACAGGGTGTTGCAGAATAGTGTGGCACGCTTTTTGGCACGGTAATTTTTTTTAAATAGAATGCCCCAAATGCAATATTTTTGCATATTTAACACCTCTCTTGGCAGGTTTATTTATATCTAAAATTTTAGCGCCATCTAATGACCGGTTTAGAAGCTATAATTTTCTTTTCAAAAAAATTGAGTTTTACATTATCCCACAGTTTACCGCTTTCACGGCCGCAACTGTGAAGTCGAATTTAAGTAGGGATTTTGTTGCGGGAGCTTGTAGGGTGCTCTTCTTTAAAAAAAATGGACCCACCATGTACAGGGTGTTCAAAATTAATTTTTAAATTTAGAGAACTTCAAAGCTCAAATTCACAACTTTTTCAAATAGAACACCTAGTATATTTTGTACTTTTGTGATGCAGAATTAAATAACGAACATTTTTTGTATGTATGTCCCTATAGCTATCTGTAACCACTTTTGATGTATTGAGAAAAAACTGCAAGAAGTACACAATTAAAAACAATTATTTATTTAGTTGTCAAGTGTGTTGGTTGTTCAACAAAACATTAAAGCATCTAGCAATTGTTGTGCATGTATGGTACATTTCTCGCAGTTATCGACCATCAGTGTTTAGTTCTAGTAGGTGTTTTGGTTTTTCAAAATGAATTTTAGTAATGAAGAACTTGTAGACATGACTTTCGTTTTAGGCGAGTCGGAAAGAAATGGTTTGCTTGCCCGCAAAATTTACCACCAACGGTATCCTGAACGGAGGCTCCCTAAAGTTCACAGCTTTCAAAACCTGCTCGATAGATTTGTGAGGACCGGCAATGTACAGTATGAAAAAAGTGAACGAATTAACAATGTTGTGAACGAAGAAAATGAGTTATCTGTTGTGCTGGCAACGATTGAGAAACCCCATGTTAGTCAGAGAGAAGTGAGTTCATCTGCAGGAGTAAGTAGACGTTCTGTTGATTGAATCTTAAAGAAAAATAAATTTCATGCATATAAAACGTTTACAGTTTTGTAATTGGGCCATAGGTAAAATGCAAGACGATGCTACATTCTTCAACAATGTTTTGTTCACTGATGAGGCAACGTTTCATAAAGATGGATTTGTTAACAGGCACAATTTCCATTATTATGCTACAGAAAATCCCCAATTTTTCAGACAACTTGATAACCAGCACAGATGGTCCATAAACGTTTGGGGGGGAATTATTAGAGAACATGTAATAGAGCCACATCTTTTTGATGGTACATTAACTGGAGCTATTTATCTTCATTTTTTTGGAGAACTTATCTGCCACAATTTTTGGCGAACCTTCCTCAAAGGATCCGAAATGGGATGTGGCTTCAGCAAGACGGTGCTCCACCGCATTATTTACAAGCAGTAAGAGACCACCTAAATAATATCTACCCACATCAATGGATTGGAAGGAATGGACCCACTAAATGGCCTGCGAGATCTCCTGATCTTACAAAAATGGATTTCTTTTTATGGTGATATGTGAAAGAAATTGTTTCTACAGAGACACCAACCACAATCCAAAATATGAAGGATAGAATAATACGTGCTTTTAGAAGTATCACGCCGGCAATGTTAAGAAACGTACAAAGATCGTTCCAAAGGCGCATCGAAATGTGTGTCCATGCAAATGGGCAACATATGGAGCATTTATTATAGTTTTTTTCGTTTGTTTTATTTGAAAAACCTTGATTTTTTAAATAAATAATTTTTTAATTGTGTACTTCTTGCAGTTTTTTCTCAATAAATCAAAAGTGGTTACAGATAGCTATAGGGACGTACATACAAAAAATGTTCATTATTTAATTCTGCATCACAAAGGTACAAAATATACAGGGTGTTCCATTTGAAAAAGTTGTGAATTTTAGCTTTGAAGTTCTCTAAATTTAAAAATTAATTTTGAACACCCTGTACATGGTGGGTCCATTTTCTTTTAAAGAAGAGCACCCTACAAGCCCCTGCAACAAAATCCCTACTTAAATTCGTCTTCACAGTTGCGGCCGTAAAAGCGGTAAACTGTTAAGTGGGATAATGTAAAATTCAACTTCTAAACCGGTCATTAGATGGCACTAAAATTTTAGATATGAATAAACCTGCCAAGAGAGGTGTTAAATATGCAAAGATATTTGGGATATTCTATTTAAAAAAAAATACCTTAAGCGTGCCACACTTTTCTGCAACACCCTGTATATTTGAAAATAGTATATTTCTGTATATTTCTCTAGATGCGCCTATATCCACTGTTTACATCCGTATTCGAACGATTTTTCTAACTGTTACCGTTTAGGAGCTATCGTACTTGCCCACACCATTACCCCACCCGGTATAAGTAGAATCGCAGATGGGAGGTGCAGGCTTTCTAGCAAAGTAAACAATAATTATTGCCTGTAAGTGTTTTGATTGAAGTTTTCTACCTCTTATAATATTCAAGTGGGCTTAAATATAAAGTATTAAATTAAACCCCTACTTTAAAACAGTTTACCTAAAATATAGCGCTATTTTTTAGTAACTACGATCTTTTCTTAGATAGTTTATTTTCTTTTATATCATATCTGAAATTACTTTACTCTGGAATCTAGATATACTAGATAATTAAAAGGCGATCCGTGTTATTATAAATTTTCTAAAATTAACTGAAATAAAGAAAACATCAAATATATGAGAAAAACCCTTTTATCTTTACATAAAATCCGCCTAAAAATACTAAAAGACCGGATATTCAACTATCTGATAAATGTGAATAGCTTCCTTAACCTTGGATTTAAAAAATAGCTGTTACGCAATCTACAAAATTAGATTCGTATTATGTTCTAGTAGACCCTCAACGGTTTTATATTAATTTGTTAATTTATTTAAAAAAAACTTTACTTCTGTCTTGTAAAACTGTGATAGCAATGAATATATTGAACTTCAAGTGTGACGTCTTGGCTATTTGCCACTATCGAATTCTGCCGAATAAATATATAAAAAAATAAGTGTGAGGGGAAAAAGCTTATAACTCTATTTTCCTAATACTAGTAAGGTCATTCTACTTTATATAAATTTAATTCACTAAAAATAGTTTGAAGACAGTTCTAAATGTGTAAAAATGTTTATTCAGTATCATTAGTAAAAAGCTTTGTTTATTTATAGAATCTTCAATGATTAACAGTTTCGATAATGAAATTAATCCCATAGGTTTGGTAGGTTTCTAATTTTTTATATCAAATATTATTTTAGAAGTATTTATCAGTTATAAATTATTTAATTTTAGAATTTTCTTAATTAATGAATCACTTTTTATAATTTGTAGTTTTTAAGAAAGATAAAAATTATTTTAAAAATTAGAAACTTCAAATTTCAAATACTTATCAACGTTCTCGATAATTCCTCGAAATTAATTTAATGTAGATTAAATGTTCTATAATTCCATCGTAAATTTTAATATTTTTTAAAATTAAATGTATAAGAGATTTAACTCATTTAATGATGCTAATTGGTATTTTCTATACTATTTTTTTAGAGAGAGGACACTTAGTGAACACTCGCTAACTTAAGTGGGATAGATTTAATAATATTTTGTAGACATACTACGTAACTTTTTACGTAGATTTAAATTTCAAAAAGAAAGATGTATGATTCAATTTAAAATTTCGAAGTTACCCCCTACCCCTTCCCTTAGAAATGGGAGAAGTTAAAATTTAAAAGCTACATCAAAATATTTATTACTAATATATTATATTAATAATAATCTAATGCTTTTAAGGGCTCTTTCGAATGCTCGCGAAGCGGTTCTTTTTACATATACACAAGTTTACCTCTAATATAAATTGAAGAGATAGTTATTGTAAATAATATTATCAAAATAATTTAAAAGTCGATGCTCGGCGTAACAGATTTTCGAAAATCTGAATTAGCAGATTTTTCAATATCATTGCAAATATACTTACTAAGCACTATGTAGACTCTGAGGATAATCATACACGCCATTTTTATTTATGTTAAAAGTATAATCGTAAAATATAATTAGTCATTGAGCGGTGGCCCCTCGCCATAGCAACTCATTTCCCCTCTTTGTCAACGCGCAAAATCTCAGATTTCAAAACATGTTTACATGCGTAAATGAATTAATATTAATTGTTGATTAATCAATTTAAGTTAATATACTGTATTTAATAATTGTAAAAATCACCATAAAACATTTTATGATAATAAAATGTGATAATAATAAAAGAGAAACAAACAAAAAAGTATGATAAATGACATTAATTAAAGGAGCAAACAACGTCAACAGATAACATGGTCTCGTAGAAGAATGGCTGGATTTCAGACTACAAAACCACGATCCAAATCCCATGCAGCTTGTTTAATTTTTTTTAAATAAAATATTTATTTCATAATTTTTTTTTAAATTATAATATTTATAAAATTTTATAACTTGATATACTTAGCCTTAACTTGTAGTTGTGTATTCCATAACGTTTTGCGCATTTATGTTTTATTCAGAAATCTTGAGCTACTTATAGCAATAGCAAAATGTGCAATTTAAGTCAAAAAGATTAATATGAAATTTTTATTTCGCAATTTCCAAATTTTATGTCATATTGTATAAGAATTTAAATTTTTGGCAATATAAATGTTACTTAAGGTAGTAGTATATAAAAAAGCTAAATTTATTGCAATGGTAAAATGTCATTCAATATAATATATATAGAAAATCGGCATTCCTTGTGTCTTTAAAATTGCAAGTTAATTAAAATTAAATTTAAATTAAAATTGTGTTATTTGTTAATTATTATTTTATTAAAAATATTCTATAAAATTTTTATTTAATTAAAAATAACTCAAAAAATACATTTATATCAAATTATTAGATTGTATTAAACATAACGGATTATATCTACTTTATTTTTAGGAATTTATAAATTAAGCGAAAGTCTAAAAATCTTGTCTTATGTAACGTCACTCGATTTTCTTATTTAAATTTTTAGTTGTTTTTTAAAATTTGCTTTTTGCTTCATTTAAATATTTGATAGTTGGTTTATTCAACATAGAAAACAACAGATTTTTTTATTTAAAAAACAAATTTTAATATTATATAAATATTGAACTTAGAATGTCGTTTAAATATATTTTATTGTATACAGGGTGTCCTGAGTTAGAACACATTAATTAATAAGGGGTGATAGAAGACATCAAAAGGAACAAAAAAAGTCTTAATAAATTTTTTTCTATGTTAATAGGCTTTCAAGTAATTTAGAAAAAAAACCATTGCCATATCTGGCAATCTTGATTAAGTATAATCGCATCTGGGTCTTGACCTTGTTTTAGACAATCAAACAAACAAATTGATGATGACAGTCGTTGTTTAAAAATAATAAGCATCCAAAGCAGATTAGTCGGGTGACTAATTCTATGAAAATTGTAATCCGCACTGTTTTTCCGTAAACAAAATTTGTACGTTGGACGTTAAAAATACGCTGATTCATAACAAATTAACTATAAAAATAAAAATAAATTGACCTATTTTATATTTATTAATTTCCGGAATATTTTCAAAATTTCTTGACGTAGTTGTTTTTTTATTAAAAAATAATATCTTATGTAAAATAGATTTGATTAAGGCACCTAATTACCCTAATTACAAAATCCCTTAATCTAATTACCTAATTTAAATTAGATAAATCTTCTCTTTAAAAGATATTCTCTTATAAAATCATTAAAAACTGTTATTAGATAAACAGCAAGTTGCGAATTGACAAATTATTATTTCAAAGTTCAACGAACTACAAACTCAGTATTATCTCAAGGGTATTATTTACAAAGCTGTGATCAGGCATTGACCCAAATATTCTTAAATTGCAAGGTTGTAAGCAAAACGTGCTTTATTTCAATGTCAACAAACGTCCAGATCAGCATTTGGTGCGGATGTGGAGCAAATTTTATTACAAACTTATAGGGTTGTCACGTTTCTTAATTGAGTAAAATGAATTTTTAACTGTAAAAAGAATTCAATTTTACGCGGAAACGACATATGATACGATAAAATGTCATTTATGTTTGTTGTGGTGATAGATGAGATGCATCTGCCGACAAAGTGCCATAATTAAAGTACTATTATTAACGCGGCAAAATGATGTGAAAGTTTCCAACTTTATTATTTTTTTCTGAAAAAGTAGTACGCTCTAGAACAAAGTTGTATAAGACTTTTTTTGTTCCTTTGATGTCTTCTATAATCTCTTAAAATTAATGCGTTCTAACGACGGACACGTTGTATACTATTAATATAATATATTTGATATAATATGAATATATCTCTTAAATATTGAATAAATATTCATAGGATAGACTGAAATCTGAAAGAGAGCAATAAAACACAAATAAATATTTTTTCTTTGCTTTATTGTCAGAAGAAATCTTACAAAAATATAAAAAAAGTAAAACTTGGTTTAACATAATAAATATGATGTAATATGAAATACTATTATTAAAAACTTAAAACACCAAGTTATATCCATAAGGTTGTATAAAACATACAATAAAAATTAATCTAGTACAATAAAAACCACCACAAATTTATTAAATACACTATTTTATTTGATATTGCGCCACTCAAAACATTTATTAATACATCATGTACAATTTATTACGCATTATGTAATTCCAACGAACTACTGTCGACTGGAAGCAGAAACCCAACCGCTTATGACTTTCGTATTTAAAAATATAATTATATTTTCTCAATAAACCATTTAAAAACGTTTTATAAAATGAAAAGAAGGTTTTCCGAAGGTTTCACACTTCAATGTCTGACATGTTTTACATATTTAAATTGTAAAGTTAAACATAATATTTATATAATCTATAATATATCCTAAATTGGAAATATTTTTTGGAAATGTACGTTAAATATTTATAAAATATGAATATCTAAATAAAAGTTGTTTGCTCAAAACGAAACATTTATTAAATATTTCTAATCATGCTAAAGTTTATGTTAATAAATTACTATTAAGTTTTATTCGTATATCAAATGTATACTTTTAAATATTAATTTTCTAATATCATACAAACATGTAATATGTATGTTAGATTTTTACATATTTGTCCAAATATGCATGTTATATAAAAATTCAAATATAAATTATTTGATGTAAGATAAAGGTTTAATAATTTTTTTTATATTAAAACAACATTTAATATTTAAAACACATTTAACAAATATTTATTAAATAATATAGTATGCTACTGGGGATATATTTTCCCATAAATATAAACGAAATGATTAAAAATACTTGTTTATCATTAATTATTAAAATTTATTATTATTATGTTTTGTAGATGTTGTATATCTCTCTCTAACATGAGTGTATTTTTTTCAAATTCACATTTATCATTTTTTATGAATTTCTTTATAGCTGAAATCGAAATTTCATTAAAAGATACTATTGTCTGTGTCACGAACAGATAGAGTAATTATTTAAAATGGGTGGAGCTCCGTGACTGAAACCCGTTTCACACTGTAAGGACATTTTATTTAATTATTTCGTTAATAGATGTTATTCTGTATAATTTGTAATAAATACATCCAGGATTTACTGTAATAAATAATTAGCGTCTTAATTATAAAGAAATTTAATTAGGATGGTTCTGCATTAAACGTGCAATACTGTAAACTGCAGCTACTAGGCTCGAAAACGCAATTTTTGCAAAAATTGACCTAGACTAATTCTGCATTAGACTGACGATATAGGTATAAATAAATAACAAAAGCAAAGAAACCCATTTATTATTCCATTAAATCTTATAATTCTGTTAAAAATACAGCACAATGAACACAAAAGAATAATATGTTTATGCTATAATAATTGTGTATTTATCGTTATATTACAATAATGTACACAAACAAAAAATATTTTAATAATGCTACTTTAATGGAATTTTACATCGATAGTGGCAACCTAGTGGCAACTACCATAAAACAATAGTAACATATTAAAGTTCGTCACTTTCAGAAGTAGTATTCTCGCCTGCATTTATAATAAGTGGTTCAACCTGCACGTCAATGATATCATCCAATTCCCACATATCATTTTCAACTTCAGTTACATGTTTAACAGCTTTTTCCCAATAAGCTAGTGTAACATTTTGAACAGCTTCCATGAAGAGATGTTTCACATCTGCTAATTTAAATGTGGTGTTTTTTCTTGATACCTCACCTTTTATCTGTCCCCATATTAATTCTATTGGGTTAAGCTGACAATAGTAGGAAGGTAATCATAAAACTGTTGCTTGATGTTGTTTAGCCAAGTCATCCACTACATATCGTACATCAGGTTTATATTGCTTCACTATTGCAAGCAATTCTGCTTTTACCATGTCGGGTTCAAAGGGAATGGCTTTGCTAGTGAGCCAATTTTGAATATCTGCTTTTCGGGTGTTGCTATTTGTAACACTATCGACTTTTCTGCTGTGGTATGAAGCTTTGCCCATCACGATCACTGAATCTTTTTTGAATACTTTACAGTTTTCAAAGACTGTTGCATTCATTACTTTATGATAGTCTTCGGTTTTGCTGGATTCAAACATTAGTAACTGATCTTTTACAAATCCCTCTTCTGAACCAATATGCAATATGATAAAGCGTTTTCCCTTTCCTAAATGTAATAAGTCATATTAGATATTCCAATGCATTCAAAATAACTAACAATAAAAGCAAGAATATCTACCTGATGGAGTTTTTACTTTGTACACGCTAGCCACACTTACGCCTGTGATAAAAATATAAAAAATGGTATAATAATGACATTTGCTTAAAAACATTATAATATAGATACCTGCGGCTCTACCAGTAAATTCAACACATTGTGTCTTCGAAGCGTCTAAGTTATCTTCACTGTAACTTTTGAAAATATTTCTAATGGTAGTTTTGTCATCAACTGTAAAATGTCTTTTTTTAGTCCGTTTTTTAGGGGACGACAAAATTTTCCTTATTTCCCTCGGTCATATTCAATATAATTACTTACAATACACAATTGGCTTACATCAAATAAATTACAATTTTAATTTACGTACCGACTTCAAACTCTAACAACGAGATTGTTTTGAAAAAGACAGTTTTTTTGAAAAATAGGAGACGATCAATGATAAAACAGCAAATAATAAGACCTGGATCGAACGTAACAACAACAAGAAGTTAGGTTACAGGCATCCGTCAAGTGTCATGTCTTACGCATCTCACAATTACCGATGTTGCCATTTATTTATTTGTTACTAATATGCGTATTGTTTTCTATCGAAATATAATATATTACATTGGTATAATATAATATATTACAGATTGTTCGCTGTCTAAACAAAAACTGATATTAATTGCTTTAATTTGTAATCTAATAAAAGAATTCATTGTTTTCACCACAATGTGCGGCAACTTTTAGTACAAACTGGCAATTCTGTATGAACTGCATCCAATTATATCTGAATCTCTTTTTATTGGTTTATAGGCTGAGTTATAGGGTTATGGTTATGGATTTATAGTGTAAAACTGTCCTACCAATTACACAACAGCTTTTTAAATGCTTTTAAGTGGGCTTTTTATTTACTCTTATCTGTTCGTGAACTGGACTATAGCTTTTATTTAAATGGTCTGATTTAAGCGCAAAAATTTAATTCTCCTACTAAAATCTAATTTTTAATAAAAGTGACGTAAAATTTCACATTATTTATTTTGCAGTTTCCAATTTAATTTAAAGATTAAGATTAAATTTTAAACTTTTTCTAATTTAAAAACATATAGAATTGAACAGATATTAAACGAAAATTTTATCCATTTTTTTACTTTAATCATATTGATCTATAAGTACCAGAATTTTAATTCTGGTCTCACTTATTGAACTTATACTAGTTTTATTCTAGAATATTCTAAAAATGTTTCATTTAAAAGTTTAGATGAAGACAATCTAATTCAAATTTTATAAATTAACCCAAGTCCTCCATACAAAACAAAACAATCAGCTTCATCAGTATACCAAAAATCCTCTTTACCAATTAACCCACTTTTAACGCAAGTAACAAACAATTCATTACTCATACTATAATAGCATTCATTATGCAAAAACGCACGTAACTTTTTAAATTATGTCTAAAGGAATTTAGACTAATTAAAATCATTAGCAGCAATACCCACACACATGTATAGGAAGCCACTGTATTCTTGTAGCCCTGTATATTCTGCATATTTCATAATTTTACTGGTTATGGTTCATAACAATAAATTAGTTACGTCACTGAGAAAAAAACGACTAAAGATTAAAATGGTTAGATCAACTATGATGGTGAGGCTGGTAATGCTCTGCAGCAAGTGTCACAAGTATTTATTAAATAAGGATGGCAGGAGAACTTTTACTCTTGAGATACAGCTAGCTATGGTTAGCTGTATCTGTGTATAAATGTATGTATGTAGGTATGAGAATGAAAAATATTTTTAAATATGTATGTTCTAACTGTCAAGGCAAACTTGATTTGTCAACTGGTAGAAATACCTACGTAAATGTAAAGACAGTCTCGGATAGTATAATATAAATTTTAAGGAGGAAAACATCTATAGATTGGCTCTATAAATGAGCGGTAATAACAGTAAAATTCGTCGAAAGCTATTTAATGCTAATTTATGCAAGGTATTTATATATGTATATGTATATTGTATGTGCGTGTAGCGTAATAAATTGAAGCGGAATTAATCCGCAAGTAAACAAGTTTAGCAAATTAATTTTTTTTATTTGGATTACTATTTTAGAGAGTTAGAGCCACTGTCGTTGAGCAAAACAAGCAAAAGAATTGTCACGCAAACCTATTTTTAAAATACATATTAACATTGGAATAACTCACCTTTTTAATTAGATATATAATTAACTCTAATTTATTACTGAATTCGTATATTTTATGCATATAATTCTTATTTCTTTATTTGCTAAATTTTGAAAAATATTTTCCCACCATTATTTAATATTCAAAATACTTTTAACTTCTTTTAACTCATTGAAATTCTTAATCCGTTTGTGTTCTACTAAATTCACTTCTATCTATATTAGAAAGTTGCATTTAAATGGATATTCATCTCCAAAGATCAAATTAGTTATGGCTGTCAAAATAAAATTGAAGAGATATCTTCATTAAGGCTGTTTAAACAAAACGTGATGATCAATTTATATGTGCATTTAAAAGAACACACTTAACTTATTAGAAAATCTTCATTCAAAATCTTTGGAGATATCAAAAGTAATTTGCAAGTTTCTCGCCAGTGTGAAAGACTTACCTGGATACCTGGAGACTACCTTTATAATTTTTTAATGCAAGCATTAAAAGGTTTTTCACCACTGCGAAGGACTTGCAATCCAGCGATAGTTACCCGATCTTTTTCATCTGTCAGAAAACAGTGGCAGAAGGGTTAGTAGTATACTACGTTAGTATATTTGAGATTCAAAATTTAATTGCAGCAACAGCAACACTCAAGGTCAAGTTCAGTAAAGGCCACGAAATTGAATTTTAATGAGTTAAGGTATAAGAAGTCTTCTTCCTAGAGATAAAAATGTAAACTATAGGCGAAGAATTTATGTTTTCAATGTTGAATAGAACAATAGTAAAATCAACAAGGTCACAAAAACCAAATTGTAGAAAATATGCAAAGCGTGAAACATCCGTATACAACATAAATCATAAAGATTGCTAAGAAGGAAAAACCAGTAGTGAACGAAGAATCGATTCAAATCGAAAACCGAAAAAATGCATAATATTTGAATGGGCTATCTTTGCGTATCGAGAGTAGCCTGGATAAACGGCCTGTTGAAGAGTTGGGTTAGGTTAAGTGATAATTTTATAATTCCCTTTAGAAGGATTTTTTTTTAAGTTAGATTAAATTAGTTTAGGCCAGGCTAAGTTATGTTCTACTAGGTTAGGTTAGATTAAAAAAGTCAGAAAGAAGAAACCATAGATACCACTTAAGTCACGTTTGTGGTAGATGACATGGAAGCCGACAGTTTTGTATGCGAAGTATATTTAATCGTTTACCTGAATAGTTTAATCTGCCATAATATGTGATCTAGCTTGCAGACTAACCTAACCTAACATTTAATCGAAGTTAGACAATTACATTAACCTAACCTAAGCTTTAACAGATAACTTAGTCTAATTTGGCATAAGCTCTAAGATAAATGACTGGTCACTAACCTAGCCCAACGTCTACCCTAAATTCTAATCTAACTTCCAAATTAACCTAACCGTTACCGTAACCTGATCTAGCCTAGTCTACTATCTAACCTAATTTAATTTCTCTAGCTAAGTCTAGCCGAACCTCTGTAATATAATATAATCGAATCTAAGCTACTCTACATCTAATCTCTAAAGTGGCCTTGCTTCAAGTCTAGTCTAGTTTCAAAAATAACTTAATCTAGCCAAATCATCCCTTTACACTTTAGAAGTCTCGTATTTTCCCCTTTTCCTTGCATCAAGCCCTGTCGCTTCAATACCAAATTCATTACTTGAATTAAACTGGACTTACTCAATCTTGGGATTTGGAATCTGGTACCCAGGGGCATTGATTGCCCTTACTGCTTAGTTTTTAGGGGGTTCTGCCAGGCTCCCTATGCTTAGTAGTAGATTATTATGAGCTCGGAATCTGATGTCCAGGGGCATTGATTACCGGGTCTCCTACACTTAGTTTGCAGACCTAGTGATAGTACGGGGTGGTCCCGATCGTCCTTGTGTTTATTGTTAGATTAAGGAGGACCTGTACGCCCTCATACTGTGTAACCATTATGCGATTACCTTTTGTATCTCATTGACTTGCTGTTAGAATATAGTTGTTTTTATGACCTGTGTTTACTTTATAACTCTACCTCTGACTACGTCCCTCAGTCACGAAAACCCCACGTGACATTGCTAAGTTAGGTTAGATTAAAGAAAGTCTACTAACGTCTATAGTACAATTCAACCTAACATAACCTTTAAATGGGCCATCTCTAAGTGTCGTAGGTAGTCTGGATAAACTCAGTAGTAGATTGACTGGCCCAACTGAGCATATTGAGATCACTCACGTTACTCATGAAACGTAAAGACTGGCTATTGAGAAGTTAGGTTAGGTTAAGTGCTAATCCGATAATTTCCTTTAAAAGGAATTTTTAAGTTAGGTTAGATTAGTTTGGGACAAGCTAAATTACGTTTACCTAGGTTAGGTTAGGCTAGATTAGAAAAAATCTAGCGGAACTTATACTACAATTGAACCTGGCACTGACTTTTGAATGGATCACCTCTACGGTTCGGAAGTAGTCTGGATATACTCAGTGGTATATTGACTCGTCAAACTGAACGATTGAGATCACTTACGAAATGTAAAGATGGCTTGTTGAGAAGTTAGGTTAAGTTAAGTGATAATACAATAATTTCCTTTAGAAGGAATTTTTTGTGTTAGGGTAGGCTAAGCTAGGTTAGGTTAGATTAGAATACTTCTTTCTACCGGAATTTATATTACAATTCAACCCGACATAATCTTAGGTCGTTTCTGCGTTTCAGGAAGAGTCTAGATTGACTCAGTAGTGGATCGACTCACCAAGCTTAGCCTATTGATACCTGGTGTGGAATTAGGTTAAGTGATAATGCGATAATTTTCTTTAAAATGATTTTTTTAAGTTAGGTTAGATTAGTTTAGGCCAAGCTAAATTATGTTTGACTAGGTTATGTTATGCTAGATTAGAAAAAATTTATACCGCAATTGAACCTGGCATGACTTTTGAATGGATCATCTCTACGGTTCGGAAGTAGTCTGGATATATTCAGTGGTAGATTGACTCGCCAAACTGAACCTATTAAGATCAATCACGAAATGTAAAGATGGCTTGTTGAGAAGTTCGGTTAGGTTAAGTGATAATACAATAATTTTCTTTAGAAGAAATTGTTTAAGTTAGGTTAGGCTAAGCTAGGTTATGCTTGGCACGGTTAGGTTAGGTTAGAAAACTTTTTTGTACCGGAATTTATATTACAATTCAACCAGACATAATCTTGGGTCGTCTTTGCGTTTCGGGAATGTCTAGATCGACTCAGTAGTGGGTCCTGCTGGTGTGGAATTAAGTTAAGTGATAATGCGATAATTTTCTTTAAAATGATTTTTTTAAGTTAGATTAGATTATTTAGGCTAGACTAAATTATATTTGGCTAGGTTAAGTTATATTAGATTAGAAAGATTCAACCGGAATTTATACTACAATTCAACCTGACTGATAAACTTTAAATGGGTCACCTCTACGTGTGGGGAGTAGTATCGATACACTCAGTAGTAGATTGTCTGGCCAAGCTGCGCCTATTGAGATCACTCAAGAAACGTAAAGATGGCCTGTTGAAAACTTAGGTTAGGTTAAGTGATAAAGCAATAATTTCCTTCAGAAGGAATTTTTTAAGTGAGGTTAGATTAGTTTAGGCCAGGTTAAGTTATGTTTGGTTAGATTAGAAAAAACGGAAACATTGTAGAGGTCGACTTCGGAAATGAAAGAACCAATTTGATGCCTCTAGCTAATTAAAGTGAGTTATAACATTGTTTGTTGTGCCTTCTAAGATCAGTAACCATAAAGGCCATAAATACCATTGAAGATTAAGATGAGTACAAGCGGTAAAATGATGGAATTCGGTCGCTTGTGATCTCAGAAGGCTATATGAAACATAAAACTTGGCATTTATTAATTTTTCTAAACTTCTCGAAATGGTATCTCACACTTCTTAAGTTTAATTGGTAACTTTTACGAGAAAATTCAACTCTGACTTGTAGAAGCGCTTCATTCATTAACCTTTGGAGTCTCGGATTGTACAAGTGGACTTCCCTGATAAAGCATATCATTTAGAGTGCAACAAGATAATTTAGGAACTGTAATCAACACCTGCAAAAACAATACGATCTGGGAACAAGCTCGCATGACACGTAGTACAAAATGTCAGCGCACATAACTATGTGTACTCATTTTAGCATATTTAGGGGTGCAACTGGCTGCTGCACTACTCTTAAATGACCTGCTCGCAGAGGGTGTAAAAACGTGCATTTTAGTAAAGTATAAAATCACTGTGTCCACGGAACGAAGCAATTTAAACTGCAATATAACACAAGCGGGCGCTTGAAAATGGTGGGAGTGAAAAGTGAAATGGGGGGTCTATTTAATATTGTCATTTTATGTTGACAATAAATTGTCAATGGCGGGACAAGTTTTATATAGCAGCTTTCGTATTTGTAACCTATATGTCCTATAACTTGTAGCGACGGCGCTTATGAAAGATGAGCTAATCAAGGATTTTTTTTATCGAGGTCACCTAAAGTGCACGTCTCTAGTGATCCCCGATGCATAGACGTAACTAGGTGGGGGCTTGGGGGGCTATGTACCCCAAACCAAACGAAAGTTAACGAAATTAGATAATAAAGAAACAATAAGAGACTATTAGTAAAAGATAAGTATGACTTTGTCTACATTTATTTTAGTTGGCATTACAGTGGAATGCCAATTAACTTTTCTTGACGTTGAAAAGCGTTTTTAAAATAATACTTTATTTAAAGTCCAAGTTACAAATATATACACAATTTACTGTTAAATACAATAAGTATTTATTCGTCGTTAATATACAATATGCACTTGCATAATAACTTAAACACTATACAGTTTCAACTTTAAACGAGTAATAATGCTCAGAAGATCGAGGTAAACAATATCCCTGGATACCAGTTTCTAGCCTTCAAACTCGTCGTAACTCGAACTGATTTAATTTACCAAGTTGCGCTGTTTATATACTATTCTGTGGGCGTAAAATCCTTCAGTTGCGCATACGTGGCGATAACGTTTTGCTTTCGCTAGCACTTTGTGGAATGCATTCAGATAAAGTTACTTAGGATTTCTCAGAATGCATTTATATATACTGCACTTGTGGGCGGTATTTATATCGCAGCTGCGAAGCGTTATCTTGCACGTGGTAATTCATAATAAGGTCATAATTCTCTTATGTGTACATATTTACTAATGTTAACTTGTCCCACATTGAGACAAACCAAATAAATATGTAATGGAATCCCCAACTTTGGAAGAAATCAAGTCAATAAATGAACAGATGTTGTGTATAAGTAATGAAATAATAAAACAAGATAGAACAGCTTTCTCAAATTTTTGGTACGCGCAGGCACTAATAATTTTTCGTAACTCAGTACTTAAAAGCGGGGTAGTAATAAACTAAAGTCGCTGTCGTCCCAGCTTCAATTCCAGCTAGAAAGTAACTTTTTAATTTTCTTACAACACACAAACTTCAAAATGACGCTTTTTCTTTTTGAGAAATCTCTACTGCACGTATTTTAAAATTGAACAATATCTATTAGTTATTTTCTAATGGTTAAAAGTAATTTTTAACCGGTTTCCTGATAACCATATTTCACAAATTTAATTATATTCGCTAATTATGTAATTAAATCTTCACTAATTTTGTTATTAAGTACTCAACAACCTAGTCAGGTTGTCAATGCAATCATTTTTACTTAATCTTTCAACATTTCAAATGACATTCTGATTTTTAGTCGTGTGCAACATTACGGACGAATTGCAATTTTAAGATTATCCGGAAAATATTTTCGGAAAGAAAACTTGTTTTAAATTAGTATTTTGAAAAAAATATTAATAATGTTACCTGCCAGCTGAAATCAAATTTGGAGCGGCAGCGACTTTGGCTTATTATCACCCCGTTTCAACTAACTGCGCTATGAAGTAACATTAGCGCGCGTGACACGTTTATTTTAAAAGTTTTTAAATTGTATTAATTTAAATTATTTAAAAAAAGAGTAAATCTAATTTTTTTACAATTTTCAGGATATTACTACTCTTTAAACTCATAACGACACTGATAAAAAATAGTAATTTTAAGTACTTGGAGTGATTTACAGATGATTTGTGAAAACCATGGGTTATTCCCTATTATTCGATTTCCTAATAAAACATACGGTATGTAGATACAAAAATTTTCTTTAGCACCCCCTCCCCCCCCCCAAAATCTAGACCTAGTTACGTCTTATGCCCCGATATCTAGGACTATCTCAAGCACGTGATTTGTGATGACCAATTTCTTCATTTAGTTGTCCGACTTTAGACCTTGGTAAAGACATAAAGTTTTGGAGGGCTAATGGAAGATTCCACTTGACCTTCATTGACTTACAATTTAATTTTTCTTGACAGAATAATTTATGTAAACGCCTTAAAATTATTTATACATACACTTACATTAGGAAGTACCTACTTAAAACGAAAGAGTGAATTATGTCTATGATGATTGTGGAAATGTTACTCCTGGAGCTGTCATTTTTTCAGGAAGCTAGTCTGAAAGCAATAAATTTTCTCTAAAAACTACAAATTTTCAACACCTATTACATCCTCTTCTTGTAAAACTTTTAACACGTATAAAACTAGTTCTTAAGAGGAGGTAATTGGCACTCGTCCAGTTGTTTGTCTGTCTATTATTAAAATAGTTTTACTACACACTAGTGACTAGCATTATACAATTCCCCGCCATTTTATTTTGGAACAGCCCTCTCGCCTGCTACAACTAATGATTATGTTAAATTTTCCAATTTCCACAGATATAAAATCCTTTAACTGACTCAAGTTCTATTTTTGAAAGCGCACAAAAATATACACACTCACAAATTTTATCTCTCGTAGTCGTATTCATTCAGATGATTCGAATTGGTGATGTTGTGTAATATAATTTTAAACTTTTCCGGATTCTCCCGAAAATCTATAGAACAGGTTTTGAAAACCAGCATAAGTATGGATAATAATGTTGCTTACGTTTTTCAAGATTGAAGAGAAAGTGACGCACGATGTTAATTATAAGTATTTGCATTGAACGCAACGTTCTAAAACTAGCTAACAGTATATATCTTTTATTGCTACTTTCCAAATTAATTAGTAATTAGTTGCCGGAATTTCAATCAATATAAATGAAAAGTAAATATAAATCAATATAGTAAATTATTCTTTTTATATTTTTTAATAAGTCGAAATGAGCTTTTTATTACTGGACAGCTGCTATGGTTTCATGTTTCATAAACTGCTTGTTTTACTATTTCCAATCCGTGTAATTAAGGGCTGTCCAAAATTAAACATTTTTGTGCACGCATAAAATAAAATTGTTTTGGGCATTTTTCGGCTCTGGCCCTGATGGTTAGATTTATAAATATAATCTTCTGAAGAAGTGGTGTAGGAGATACAGATTAATTCTTGGAAAAGCAGGTTAAAAGATTTAAATTTGAATATTGCAACAACAGGAAAGAGTAAAATTCTTTAACGGTTGTGTAAGCACAATAATGCATAGTTCGAATGTGTTTTTGTGGATACAATATACTATAATAATTTTCAAGTTACCTTGTAAGCTGCAAGTGCGACTTCCGCCTTACACCCGCAATAAATAATAAATCTTGTAGAATACATATAATTCATAAATGTAAAATAGTTGTAGCTGAGATATTTCGTTCTCATTGCAAAACTGGAAACCTTCAGAATATCAACGAATATACATAGTTACTGAATGCAAACCATATGCTTTTTATTTTTAGAGTGCGTCCAAAAATAAATAATAAATAAAATTTGCATTATTTATATGTATGTATATTGCTTGTGTTTTGTACAGGGTTTGCCCACTTGTAACCCACAAAGATGCAAATAATTTGTTTTTATGCATTCAAGATCGTGGTGTGTGAATACATGACAAGATGTTAATTAAAATGTTAAATGTATTTGTTGCTCAAAACCTCAAAAACCATGTAATCTCTAACTATAAACATTAATTCGGAATACCACGCCAAGGAAACTATTGGACAAATTAAATGAGAAAATTCCCGCGTCACAAAATCACCTGCGATCAGCGGTAATGATTGGAGTGTCGAAATTTATCAGACTAGCAAGACTTTTCTCATTTAATTTGTCAATAATTTACATATATTTCTTATCAGAAATCGCCCCCCTCTAGCTTTTATATTCTACTTCGATAAAGAAAATGCGTGTTCACTTTGCCAGCCATATGCATTTTTTTAAATTATTTATTTTTATAATAAAACATTTTGCATCTTAATTGAGATATTTAACGATACTGGTAGCAGTCGCAAATGTTTTGAGCTTAATAGATACTGTTGGTGTCGTATTCACGGCAGACTGTTGGCGTTCTTTAAAAGGACATCTTGCGAGAACCCAGACCTTACGACTAGCTAGCTGGCAGCCAAAAAACTAACTGCAATTAATAGTTGTTCGTAGATTTCTCAATTAACAATCGACTTTCGGTAGCTCTCGGCTGTCTCTATGTTTACAAATGACCTAGTAGTTAGTACATACTTCAGACATTTCCGATGGATTGCAGTTTAATGCAGTGGCGTAACTACCGCACCCGCAAACCATGCGACGCGGGAGGGCGCAACCCTCCGAAGAGCGCTGTTTTCGGAAAATTTTATTTTGTTGGAAATATAAATTTTAAATACATAATTAAGCACATTCGATGGAAACAATAAAAGGGAATTGTAAATATACATCGCTTGAGACAATTAGGGGATATCGTGTACAATAATTTTAGTTATTTAAATAAGATTATCTAAATTATTACATAGTGATTGTTTATCTACTTTGACGACGACGCTAACCACAGTGCGTTAAAGCCAGTTAAAGCATTAACTGAAGAAATAAAAGGAAACGAAAAGGTAACAAATTATTATTATTAATTATTGCATATTTTATTTGAACAAAAGTTACCCACGTATTGCAGTAGTATGGTTCTACCTACGTCTTACTTAATAAGACTAATTAAATTGTTAATGTTATTGATCAAATAAGAAAATTAAATTGACTTAGTTTGACGAGCTCTAGCAAAAGTCTACTAAGTTTATAAATCTTTCTCTCTTGGCTTCTTTGACTTTTCTATTTTTCTTAAAACACAAACACAGATAAAGTTACCTTTGTCTTCCTAGTATACATCTATCGCACAGAGACACTATTATTTTTCTTTTGTGTTGCCGCACATTCCATTGCCTAACCTCAAACCATAACCCTATACCTTTACCTTTCCAAATAAAGTTTTTACAATGAATTATTTAATGGGTCAGTTATTTGTTATGTTAAAACATCAAATTATTCCTCTTCTATCTCCAGATCGCCAACTAAGATCACTACAGTACATAATAACAAATAAAAGTTTTACATCCAATTAACAACATTTTTATTTTTTCTATTTTCACATTTCTGTACAGACTTTTCCTTATACAAATCTTTGTTTATTTTCATCACCATTTTTCTTATTGACCTTTTTTCTCTTGGCCCTAACAACCTCCCTACTTTTATTTCTTTAATAAGTAACTATCAACAATATGAATGCATCTTTGGTAACTAAAAATGTTTATATACTTGCAACAAACAAAAAGTGTTGAATTTCATGAAATCATTAATATATTATTGGTACGAGGGTTGCGCTGAAAATTGTTAGTTATAAAAAGACCGTTGCATTTTTTAACAAAAAATCTTTATTGTTTTTCAAAATAATCTCCATTCAGACTAATACACTTGTGCATTCTTTGAAATCACTTTTTAAAACATTCGGAAAATTCATTTTCTGAAAGGTCCTCAAAAATTCTTTGAAATTCTGTAACTGCTGCATCTGCGCTGGAAAATCTTTTACCTCGCATCATTTTTTTAACAGTATAGCCCGATCTGGGCTATACGGAGGATGAGTTACCAAATGAACTCCCGTATCTTTCAAAAAATCCAATGTTCTGGCAGCAGTGTGGGAGGATGTGTTGTCATGATGGACTAAGATGTTACGCAAGCCGGTCCTTTGGCGACCTGTCTGTAATTTTGCAAACATCTGTGGTAAAGCCACTTCGCATTACCATTCAGAATTAACAGTTCTGTGATCTTCAAGTGGAATAACAGCAACAGGACCACTTCGGCGGCAAAAAACAGCAATCATTTTCTTATTGACGCTTCTGCCACGAATTACTTTTGTGGACAAGTCTTCATCTTCGAATACCCAAGCACTAGACTGCTGTTTAGTTTCAGAGTCGTAACTGTATACCCAAGATTCGTCACCAGTTACAATGTATGCCACTTGCTTGGAAGCTCCTCCGTCATATTTTTGCAACATAAATTTACACCAGTCTACTCGAGCCTGTTTTTGACTTTCTGAGGGCAAATGCGGTATCCAACGGCTTGCTAGCTTTCTTACCCCAAGATGTTTATGCAAAATTGTATTCACCGCCGAGGATCCAATCTTCACTTCCTCCTGAATCTCCCTATAAGTAATATTTCGATTGGACTGAATCAAGCTTGCCACACGATCAACATTTTCTGAACAGGCCTCTTCCGCAGGTCTTCCAGGTCTTCCTTCGTCTTCTAACAGCTCTCGCCCTCGTCGAAATTGGCGGAACCAATGACTAACAGCGGATAATGAAAGGGCAGCATCGCCAAAATCTGCTATCAAATTTTTATGGCTTTGCTGGTATTCTAACTGTCTGAATGTGCTCATCTTAACTGAATTAAAAATGCACAACTACTTATCTTACAAAATTAACTACGTTTCACAAGGAAATCGGAACGTTTGACAATTGTGGGTAACGAATGTCAACTAATGCGACATTCAATTGTTGCAATTGTTTCTAGCCAATTGAGCTTCCATGGTCTGCTACTAACTATTAACAGAGCATCCCTCGTATTAAAATAAAATAAATCAAACATTGACGCACCAATAACGTCATAAATAAAGAGAATCTAACCCAATCACCACTCTACTATAAAACCACTACAGTATAATTGTATATATGAATTGTATATCTTACGTATTTACGCCACTGGTTTAAGGCCCAATTAGAAAATTTCTAAACGATTTCTAGTTATTCAGAAGCATTCTAGGCAAATTTCTAAACTTTTAACGTTCGAACGCTTTGGAGTGCTTGAAATGCTTTCTTTCGTCGATTTACAATTTTATTAATTTTACGAATTTTACGATTCGTATAATTACGTGTTTACCGATTATTTGGTTGATTTACATATCAGTTCAGTTCGGGATATTTCGGTCTGTCGAACAATTTGCACCTTTCCTGTGCTATTCTTATGAGAGCACGATGACGTGCTGTTCCATTCTCTAAGGAAACGGAGTTTACCTAATTTCATCAATTTAGAAGTATGTACAGTATGATTCGTAAATCTTTGCTCCGTTTGGAAGCATTTCTGGGCGATTCTCGGTTATTCGGAAACTTTCCCAGAATATCTATAATTCTTGTGATTCATTGGAAATACTTCTGGCCGATTCTAAGTCATTCTGAAGTACTTCCACCTAATTCATTCTTTAGAATGTTGCCCATTCTTAGCGCTTCAAAAGCGTTTGCTGTCGATTCGTAATTTGTCGATCCATTTGTGCGTTTGAAAACATTTTTGGTCGATTTCTAATTGATCAGAAATCTTAAGCTATTAGGCCTCCACCAAAAGCGGCCGTACATGTTTAATAAGGATCGTTTTAGCATACCAGAAGTTCTCCAACAACTTTCACAATTTGTCGCAAAGTAAGATCTAACAATAAGATCATCGTCTTGGGCAGCAGACGGAATTTTTTCCGTTTCCCCGGATTTTTTCTTGTTAACGAACCTTGGAATAAATACAAGCCTCTCCAATGGTAATCGTTAGTTTAGTGAACGTAACATATATTGTACACCGTCGCTTTTGACAGGAAACGAAGGTTTCTCTATACCGTACAGCCGTACACTATCGTGTAGACTCGTGCTGTGTTCGGTATTTCAACTCTTTTTGCTCTGAAAGCTCTATTACCATAGTTGCAATTATTTACAACAATGGATACTATGGAACCCGGCCTCATCAAGTAAATAGAGCTGAAATACCGAAAGCGACTTCGGAAATCACTCTTAACACCGCGGCTTTTGTTGGTGGATAGAGATTCATTCATCGACCATTCTTGAGGTGAACATTATTAACATCTAACGTTGCTTTCTTTGGTGATGGTGAATGACAATATGTCTAGGATCGGCATGGGCTACCTTCGCGCCCTAGGGCTTATACTTAGCATTATACGTAAAAATAATTTCTAGTTTTTTCAAATATTCATTAACTGCACTGCCCCATCCAATTATTCCATACGATATTCGTGATTCGATTAACGCTTGATACACTTTTTTATATTCAGAATAGTTTAATATATCTTTTAGTGAACGAAAACGATATAGAATAGATCTTAAGGTTTTAATTAAATGATAAATATGAGAATCCCATCGCAGATGTCTATCTATGATTACACCCAGATATTTGATTGTATTTGATTCTGTTATAGAAGTTTGCTGATTAATAGTTAATATATTAAAATCTGGTAATTTATTTTTATAACAACAAAAAGGTAAATATTTGGTTTTATCGAAATTTATGGTCAGTAGTTTATAATCAAACCAATTCTTTACATTTCTTAAATCCTCCTCTACGTGTGCCTTTAGATCTATCCAAGAACTGTCCTGATAAAATATAGCTGTGTCGTCCGCAAAACTTATTATAGTACCCAATGTATTTAATGTAAACAATTCATTAATGTAAACACAGAAAAGAAGAGGACCTAAAACAGTACCTTGAGGAACTCCACACTGCACTGTAAGTTCAGTACTTTTTTAGACTGAATCTGCACAATTTGCTTTCTGTTATCTAAATAATTTTGAATTAATTTCAGTGCAGTGCCTCGGATACCTATATCTTCAAGCGAGTCTAGTAATCGAGAATGACTTACAGTATCAAACGCCTTGGCTAGATCCAAAAACACACACAGTGAAGGCAAACCGTTTTCTAAAGAATTGTTAATCATAGAACTTAAATATGTTATTGCGTCTTGGGTAGACTTATTTTCTTGGAATCCAACTTGTCGATCCGCTAAGATGTTAAATTTTTTAATATAATCATTTAGTCTTTTTTTCAACATTTTTTCAAAAATTTTTGCCAGGTTAGTAATGACTGAAATAGGCCTGTAATTTGTCGCAATTGTTTTATCACCGCTTTTAAATAATGGCTTTACCACAGCAGCTTTAAAATTAGCCGGGCATATGCCTTTTTCTAATATTTTATTTATTAAAAAGACTAAAGGTTCAGCTATATCATGAGCAACGATCTTTAATGTTTCGGCCGTAATATTATCAAACCCAGGTGTAACATTATTTTTAAGTTTTGTTATAGTATTTAAGATTTCCTCTTTATCTGTGGGTAACAAATATATGGAACTACAAACCGAAGATCTGGATGGAATTACAGAAGGAACTGAAATCTTATCGGCTAAAGTTTTCCCTACATTAAAAAAAAAATTATTAAAAACTTTAGCAATTTCAAACGGATTTGAAGTTGTTCCAGAGTCTGATCTAATTTCTTGGATTACCTTATTTTTGTCTTGACTGTTGGTTATTTCATTTATAACGTTCCAAAATTGTTTACTTTCACCATTTTTAATGGCAGAAATTTTCAATTTAAAATAATTATTTTTTGTATTTTTGATTATTTCATTTAGTTTATTTCTATATATTCTAAATGCTGTTTGTAAATTAATATCGTTAGGATTTTTTTGAAGTTGTTTATATAATGTGTCTCTTTTATTTATGCTTCTAACTAAGCCATTAGTTATCCATGTCTTTCTTTTTTTTTGTTTATGTCTAATTCTTTTAACAATAGTAGAAGATTCTACAGTATTAATAATATTATCTGTTAATAATTGAGCTAATCCATCTACATCTTTTATATTATAGTATGTTGTCCAATCGATCTTTTTAATATTTGTTTTCAATTGATCATAGTTAACAATTTTGTAGAAATTAATACTAGGATTAGTTTCCAAATTATTATTTAAAGTACTAAGCTGAATGGGAAGTGAAAATAGTAAAGGAAAGTGATCAGTTATATTCATTTTTAGAACGGCTGGTACAGTGTTCCTAATATCCTTATTACTTTTCAAAAAGATATGATCGATACAAGATTTCCTGTTTTCTTGAATTCGAGTGTACGTATTTATCATAGAATTAAAACCAAATTCACTCATTATAGTTAAATAATCACTTGAAAGATTACTTTCCTCAAGAATATCTATATTGCGGTGATCTTTGAAGATAAAATAAAATACAATATGTCCACCGTTCCAAATATAAACATAAATTATATACGGTGGATTGAAATGAGAATACACCACAGATATTTTTCTTTATTCCTCTCAGCTAGCTCAGGTTTGCTCAGTAAAGCATAAATTATTTGAATTACGAGACTCTTATTTATTTTTATGCCTGGAAAGGAAGAAAAACTTATATCGTAAGCACTAAAGCTCCTGCAAGCTGGACAACTGCTACTAAACTCTGAATTCAAAAGAAAAGAACGCTGGAGGCTTGTATTAACATCAATTAAACACATATGTAAAATTGAAAACACATAAACTTTATTTAACGAACAAAATAAAAATTCAAATGGAAAGTCAAAGTAAAAAAAAATGTTATTCAAAATAATACAGTTGATAATTGAGAAACACTTCTCAGGTTTGCTCAAACGTTAGAAATAATTGTAGTGACCTGACATAGGATCAGTACGGTGATTGGTTTGAACAGACCAACACAAATGAAATTTATTTATAAATAAAAATATTCATCAAATGAAAATAAATTTTATATAAAAGAAATTTAGTTGTTTTATTTACTTCAAATCAAATAAATTCTCAAAAGAACTTAATGAACTAAACCAAATAGTTTTATATTTGAGGATGAACTTTGCAAGTTAATTATTATTCATGAAATTAACAAGAATCATTCATTATAACCAACCTTGTATATTACGATATAGTTTCCCCTTTTTAAAAGTTAATCCTTTTTATTGGTAACACTGCGATGAAACCAATCAGTTTATAAAATATCGATACGTAGATCGATGTCAAAAAAATAAATTCAATCATGGTGTAATGAAGCCATTGAAAGAAAAGTTATTGTGCAAATTTTTAGTTATTGACAAATTATTTCCTCGGCATAATGCGACATAAGGAGAATGTCGAGCAGATTGTATTACAAAATTTGCAGGGATGCCACGTTTCTTAATTAAGTTAAATTAATTTTTAAATGAAAAAAGAATCCGATTTCGCGTAAAAAGTTGATCATACGAAAAAATGTTATTAAGGTTTTTTATGTTTTACTAGATGAGATGCATCTTCTGATAAAGCTCCATAATTAGACTAATATTATTAACACGGCAAAATGATGTTAAAGTTTCTAACATTGTTATTTTTTTCTGAAAAGTGGTACGTTGTAGACAAAGACTTTTTTGTTTCTTTTGATATCACCCCTTAAGATTCACGCGTTGTATCCCTTTCCACCCTGTATAAACTAATTGTAATCGAACCAGAGCAAATAATGAAAAAGGTTGCTCATTCAGAAAGGTGTTAATAATAAACTCCTTGGCTTCTAAGTAATTAGCATCCCAGCCTCGCAGATTTCTCTAATAACACGATCATTATTTATTCTTTTTTCTTACACTTAATTTTCCTGTGAGAAATAATCCGAGATCGAGTAGTTTGAATAACGTTAAACTAATTGTAACACACTTGTTACACACATAAATTGCAAGTTTACGACTACCTGTTAGGTGTACGTAATATTTATAGTTCAATGTTACGTGCCAGTTCAATTAACGGCTTTGTTTATCACGTTAGATTGTAAAATAATGTCTGTGTTTGATAATATTGCATACATAATAATAAGAGAGGAAGGAATCTATTTGTATTTTGAGTGACACGATTTAATTTTGACAGCGTTTTTTTTAAGTGAGGCGTTAACAGATGCTTTTTATTATTACTTCATTGCGATGATTCAATAACAGCCATGAGATCTAACTTTCAATATTTAAAAGTATGTGGGTGTTGTTCTATGTTTACTCCTTGTTTATTGTAGGTATGAATAATCTGTGTATGTGTGTGTGTTGAAATTCTTGCGATTAGTGTTTTGTTTCTGAGAATGAAAATGAATGAGATTATAAAAATATAAGATAAGCCTTCATTGTTATTTCCTATTATGTATTGTTGAGTTGATATCTGCGAGAATATTGCGCACACCTTAAAAACATTATATGCGTGTTGTAGGTTTAAAGCGTGACATGCCTGCCTAATGATTTACCGCCACGCCCCTTTTATGAGTGAGTAATTGAAATGCGCTCAATTATCGCATCCAGTTGTCATTGGTGGTAACGAGGTGGCATATCTACAAATTCACCTGTCGGGTTCAGCTACTCTGGGGAATCCTGATAGCCTTCTCCAGCACGTGCACTTTTCACCAACATCGAAGCCAACCCAGTTGTGAGCTGGCTTGAACAAATTTCCACCCCATGTCCACGTTAGAGGCCTAGTATCCTTTATACAGTGCCTCGTTAGCCTCTACCGAAGCTAGAGTTACCAAGAAGGTACCGCGTGGAGATGAGGTTGTCTTAGACGTGAGAGGCTATTGGAGTCGCCCATTTTAGGGTATCAGTCGATACCTACATAAGGTGTATATCGACTTACTAGAATCCCAGGATCCCAGGTCGCCAAGTCGGTACCAAGCCTTGAACCCAACGAGCCCCTCTGAGAAAGGGGCCTACCGACACGCTTCAACGATCTTTCCAGTCATCAGAACAGTGTTTGAAATTACAGTGGCCCAAAGGCTTAAATTGTAGTTATGTGCTATAAGAAGCCGTTATCTTTGGGACTCGGTTAGTCATTTTGAAGCATACAGGCACATAAGCTGGCGAAATATAACGTCTGTATAAATATAAGTTGTTATGGAGATCACTAATTGGGAAACGGTAACAACCTTTAACCGCAGTTAAATATGTCGGCTGAAAGTTAACTAGTGTGAGGTCGTGGGTCTCATAATAGGTCTGCTGTAATGGGCGCCAAGAAACGTTTAAAATAGTATTTGCCAACAAAATCTGAAAAGAACAACACATTTGCGACTACTACCAATGTGGTAGACTTTTCCCAATCTTGGCTGCTCGGTAGCTGAAAATATAAACCCCAAATACCAAACTTATAAATAATAAGTCGTCAAGTAAGGGATGTACAGTGCTTATTATTAATTAAACAAATTATGAAGTAAATCATTCGAAACAAGTCACCCAAGGGTGGAATAGCCTTGGCAAAAATTAAAAGTGGGTTATTGATTTCTATATACAAATTTGAACGGAGTGAGGATTAATGCGAGCGCGATTACTTACTCTATATATATATATATATATATATATATATATATATATATATATATTTTTTTTTTTTTTTTTTTTAACAGAAGAATTCAAATCTGACGAAAGCAGTAACAGAATCTTCAGATAAAAATCCGCCATGCTATGAACACTATGGACCATACAATCTAACCTAATCAAAGTATCAGTCCTATGCTCATTTCCTGCCCCCTGCCGGACACCACTGTTAGCTCTTGGTAACCAACTAAAAGTATGTTCTGATTGCTATCCATATTCACACCACGAGTAGTACCTGCTCACTTTTATCCACCCCCCCTTTTGCAAAAAGATAACATTATTAGGTAAAAGTATAATATAGATATCCCAGATAGTCTGAACTAGTAAAATGGATATTCTATATTGAAACTTGAATAGTAACAAAAACACAAGAATTTCTCAGAGGAAGAAATTTATAGCAGATGGCTGTATTGCACCTATGTATCAAACGCTACAATCTAATAATAATTACTACCTCTCATCTACCAAGTACAAGCGTATGACATTTGTTTTTATGCAAGTCCAACGGAACTTCATAAGCTAGTCTTTCACTGAAACAATCACCTCAAAGAAGTAAAGAAAGAACGATATTACACATATACACAACCAGTTATATCGACACGTGTTTATATGTAAGTGTGGAAATGGATGAACCTGAAGGTAGATGACCTTTTGGTGTGCGTTTGCAGCAGGTGCGGCGGCAATATGCAATCTCCGTTAAGTTATACAATCCAAGTATTAGCCGGAAATACTATTATCGATAGCAAACGGAAGCAACACAATATACCACACATTCTTGTACACATACTTTTACTGTTTGAAATATAATTTTGTTAATTTCTTGGCACTTAAGCAGTAAATGTACTTTCTAAATTCTTGTGATTAGTGGAAATTTTTAAATAGTACCAAATAATGCAGTCACTGGCAATACCATTTGAGTTGGACTGTACGTGTTCATAGTATCGAAACCAGCAGACACCATTCATTAATGTTATTACTTTTTACAGTTATTTTTGACCTCCTCTTTCGCGCAAGAGCTTTCAGGCTTAAATGCTATGTTGTACAGACTGACCGACTCTCAGAAGAGGAAGTGCAAGATATCATTAATAAAAAATAATTATTATCAACAGCTATGTATTTCTAAGGTCAGTTGTAATAACTGACAATGCATTTCTGTGTTATTACGTTATTACAGTATAATTAAAATAATAAGAAAAATCTGTTAGATTAAAAGAAACGCTATAACTATTAATATTAATAATCATGCATAACAAATAAACATTATACAATAGATAGAGTAATATTATGGAGAGAAACTTTTTTTTATTGTAAGAACTTGTCATCGTTTTCTAATTATAACATTTAAAAAGTGATTCTGCAAAGCTGTGTTTTATTAAACATGTGTAATAAGAGGATTTATTTCATTTATAAAAATGCTACTCCGCTACTTGTGTGGAATATTATTTTAATAGTATACAGACAGAGAGAGAAAGCTATATTATAATAGAATCAATTACTTTCCACGTTGCCTTCTTGTAAGGGCAATAATTGGGAAAGTGATGCTTATTAAGTTGAAAGCTCCATTATTATGAGCTATTTATATACAGTATCTATTCTATGTTTAACCTGCACCTACGGTGCAGAATTCATTCATAATAACAAAACACATTTGTTCTGGATCTTCCCATAAATAGATTCAAGGGAAGAGTGACCTAATTTCTATTCGTCTGCCTCGACAGACGTTTTTAAGGACGTACGAGTACTGTTGGCCCGCGCTTTTAATTCTTACGATACAATGTTATCATTTTCCGTTTTTCTCCGTAACCGCAACTTTTTGATAAAATACTTTACTTTTCAAGATGTAACGAGTTAAATTAAAAAATATGATCGCTTAATATGTACATGTTCAAGGTTTTAGAAGATTTTTTAATTTTATCTCAAAGTATAATATGTATTAGTTTTTAATTTTACTTTTTGAAAATGAAAAGACATTACAGTTTAAAGTGAAACTCAATTTATTAATATACAGCATTGGTAAAATTACTACACTTATTAGAGATTGGGTTTTCATGTGTGAGCAAAGGAAAAATAGCTTATACTAATTTACCTGAGAGAGATAGATGTCATCGCATACTTGATAAAGTTTACAATTATAGTAACTTTTTTGTAAGGTTGGTGCTATAGATAAGAATTTTTAAATATAATTGACGGTTGTCATTTTGACACAATACCCTAAATTGTGTTTGAAACTTTTTAAAGTCAACAATGCATGTACATTTAGTAACTAAAGATAAATAAAGTTGATAATTCTGCTGAACTCGCAGAAGACAATTTTGACATTTGGTACAATTATATAATTTGTATTTTTTCATTCAATTTAATTTTCAGTTATGGCAAAATGACAAGCTATCTTAACTCAATTACATTTAATTTTTTTAGCTAGCACCAACCCCAAGTTACTAGTATAATAAAGTTTTGCGATGATATCTATCTCTCTTAGATGAATTAGTATGCGGTATTTTTCCTTTGCTCACACAAGAAAACCCAATCCTTAAGCGAAGTTTTACCAAAACTGTATAGTAATATATATATATATATATATATATATATATATATATATATATATATATATATATATATATATATATATATATATATTGTAACAAGAGAGAAAAAGAAAGAACCCCTTCTCGAGCAGCGGATGGAGTATTCTGCGGCATTCGAGAGAATGACGCATAGCACCAACAATGTAAACGAGGCACTGTTTATCTAGCACCTTCCAGAAATACATGGTAGTTTCTACCGGCTTCTAGTACGATTGTAGGAGGGTATAAAAGCGACTCGCGGATAAAAGGGGATCAGTCAACAGCAAGTCATTAACTGTGTATTACAAAATAAATAGTGAATATAAATGTTGTATTAGAAACTCATAGTCTGTAAATAATAGTTTTAATGGTTTATAATCATAGCGTTAATTTATAGTGTATTCATTAGTGTATAGAAATAAATATTTGTTTGTGAATAGACGATTTAAACAGCACTTGTATTATTATTTGAAAAAGAACGTTACAGTGGTGTTACAGGTGTGAGGTTTTAAAATAAATAAAATCGCGTAATAATTAAATAAAGTGCTGTGAGATTAAATTTTTAGTGTTAAAAATAATTTCAACAAACAATTAAGATGGCGATGAAATTGTTGAAAGATCTGAAAGTAATAGACTTGAAACATGAACTGGAAGAACGAGATTTGGAAACAACTGGCCTTAAAAACGTGTTAATAAATCGGCTAAAAGAATGGCTTATAGAACAGCAAGAAGATCCTGAAAGTTTCCTCTTCGAAATACCTGGACCCGCAATTGATACTAGTTTGTTGTTAAGTAAAATGGAAGAAAGTTCTAGAAAAGCCGAAGAAAATTCTAGAAAGTCCGAAGAAAATGTTAGAATGCTAAAAGAAGAACTACTGGAAAAGTCCGAAGAGAATTCTAGAATTTTAAAACAAGAATTACTTGAAAATACTAAAGCACTGGAAGAAAATGTTAAAATGATGAAAGGAGAATTGTTGGAAAATGTCAAAGCGTTGGAAGATAAAGTTTTCGAAGAATTTTTGGAGAATGCCAGTGCGTTAGGACTATTGGAAGGTAGATTGGCGGAACAAGATAGGGTAATAAAGATGGTAGAAGAGAAAATAGCCCAAATGCAATTACCACCAACAACTAAGAAAGACGATATGATCGAAATGCTGGAAGATAGAATGAGGCAACTACGGTTTCCCTCAACTTCTGAGTGGCCGTTTAATGAAGTAAAGAAACAATTTAAAGAAGAAAAGGTTCCTGCCGTAGGGATAAAAGTAAAACCACCCACGTTCGATGGAAAGATACCTTGGTCCACCTACTACAAACAATTTGAGGCGGCCGCTGGGGCCAACGGATGGACAGGCAAGGAAAAGGCCGTTTCTTTAACTGTGGCTTTGCGTGGAGACGCGTTGAACGTCCTGCAAACAATCCCAGCAGGACAGGAAAATGATTACCAATTGTTAGTGTCTAGATTGGAAATGAGATATGGAGACGCGCATCTTCAACAAGTGTATCACGCGCAAGTGAAGAATCGTATCCAGAAGAATGGAGAAAGCCTGCAGGAGTTTGAAGCCGATGTTGCGCGGCTTGTCCGATTGGCGTACCCTACGGCACCCGATTCATTTCTGGGACAACTGGCTGTGCAGACCTTCATTGATGGGTTAAGAGACGGAGAAACACAACAATCATTGAGGCTAGCACGACCAAGAACAACTGATGATGCGCTTGTTCACGCTTTAGAATTTGAAGCTGCAAAACAAGCGTCCCGAGGTCACGGGCGTGTTCGGGCCGTTGTGGAGGAAGAAGAAGGTTCTAAAGATCACCTAGAGGAGTTAGTACTGAGAGTTCTTCGGAAGGAAGAAAGCCGTAAGAAGAATCATCAAGAAGTTCGAGGGCCTCGTTGTTGGAACTGCGGCGAACAAGGACATGTAGAACGCCGTTGTCCCAAAATAAGAAAAGTACAACCGTCGGAAAAGTTAAAAAGGGTTGGCAAGAGGGGGCGAACGTTGACTTCGAGTGAAGATGCCCCGGAGATCACGATCCATGCCGTAACATCAAAGAATAGTAATGGCAGTTTGTTTGTAGATGGAAAGATTGCTAACCGAACCGTTCCACTACTTATTGATACGGGGGCGACAAAATCCATCGTACGCCCTGATGTTCTACAATCAAGTATTAAATTGTTACCGACAACTACTCAACTCCGTACAGCAACAGGTGAAGTGATACCAACACGCGGAGTGGTGAAGATGAAGATTGGCATTGGAAGTGAAGAATGTGATCATGAGGTGCTGGTAGCCGATATCACTGATGACTTCATCTTGGGAATGGACCTCATGAGAAAATTTGGTTTTACGTTGGATTTGAAAGAGGGTGTTTTGAAGGTCGGTAACGAAGAACTTCCTTTGCACCCACGAGAAGATCCGGTTGTAAGGGTTTTGTTGACTGAAGATGTGATATTGCCGGGTCAAAGCGAGATGGTTGTCGAGGCGGGTTTGGATGGAGATCTTCGGGTAGGATGTGTGCGAATGATGGAGCCTGTTTGTGATAAGAAGATCCATAGTGGCATACTGGTGGGAAAAGCGCTGATCAAGGTTGGAAAGAGAGTACCGGTGAGAATTATGAACGTTAATGTGGATCCGGTGACATTGAAGAAGAGTACCCTTGTGGGACAGTGTGTGCCAGTATTCCGAGTAGCCAGGTGTATGGCTGATGTTCCAAAACCAGTGCCCAAAGACCATGGTGGAAAATTAGTGGGTATGGTTACTAGTTCGTGCGAAGACCTTAACAGAACGGAAGTGAAAGAGGTACAGGGTTTGGTTCACCGATACCAAGATATCTTCGCTCTTGACGATAGCCAGAAGGGACGGACAAATATAGTAAAACATAAAATCAATACAGGCAACTCTATGCCTGTCCGTCAGCAGCCGAGGCGTCTACCTCTAGCAAGGCGAGCAGAAGCCGAAAAGATTATTACTGATATGGAAGAACAAGGGGTCATCGAGCCATCCAGCAGTCCATGGGCATCACCGGTGGTCCTGGTCAGTAAGAAGGACGGGTCAACGAGATTTTGTGTGGACTATCGGCAGCTTAATGACGTGACCAAGAAAGACAGCTATCCCTTACCACGCATCGACGACACGTTAGATACCCTGTCTGGTTCGCGATGGTTTTCGACTTTGGACTTGAAGAGTGGTTATTGGCAAGTTGAAATGGAACCTGAAGACCGGGAGAAGACCGCGTTCACTATTGGTTCTGGACTATGGCAGTTTACAGTTATGCCTTTTGGTCTATGTAACGCTCCGGCCACCTTTGAGCGTCTAATGGAGACCATCCTGAGAGGGTTGTCGTGGAAGACCTGCCTGGTATACCTAGATGATGTGATTGTAGTCGGAAAATCATTCAACGAACATTTGAAAAATCTAGAGGAAGTGTTCCGAAGACTACGTGGAGCCAATCTGAAACTGAGTCCGAAAAAGTGCCACATATTCAGAAAGGAAGTGAAATATCTCGGGCACGTCGTATCACAAAATGGAGTGGCAGCCGACCCCGATAAGATTCGTGCTGTTCAAGAGTGGCCAACACCGAAAGATAAACACCAAGTTCGTAGTTTTCTTGGGTTATGTACCTACTATAGGCGTTTCGTTCCTGGGTTTGCCAATATAGCGAAGCCTCTGACAAGGCTAACTGAAGATGGACGCGAGTATGTTTGGAGCGGAGAGTGTGAAACAGCTTTCCAACAGCTGAAGCGTGCCCTGACAACCGCACCAATATTGAGTTATCCACGGACAGAAGGGAAATTCATACTTGACACAGATGCAAGTAATCTGGCCATTGGGGGTGTACTTTCTCAGATACAGGATGGACAAGAAAAGGTCATCGGCTATTTTAGTAAGGTTTTGTCTAAAGCCGAAAGGAATTATTGTGTGACCAGAAAAGAACTATTGGCCGTCGTGAAGTCCGTTGAGCACTTTTACAAATACTTGTACGGACGGAAGTTTTTATTGAGGACGGACCATGCAGCGTTGAAATGGCTTCTACAATTCCGTAATCCTGAAGGCCAGGTCGCAAGGTGGATCGAACGATTACAAGGATACGACTTTGACACCGAACATCGAGCGGGCACTAGTCATCGAAATGCCGATGCTCTTTCAAGAAGACCCTGTCCAACGGATTGCCGTCATTGCTCTCGTTTGGAGGAGAGGGTTTGCCAAGTATTAAGGACTACCATCGTCAACGACAATTGGTTGCCGGAAGAATTGCAACGACAGCAGGAGGCTGATCCCGAACTAAAAATGGTAGCTGGAAATGATTATGTCATCAACTTAAAGAAGAAGTTGGAGGATATTCACGACCGAACCCGAAATAATAGTCGAATCGCGAGTGACCGGATGAAGGCTACGTACGATGTGAGAGCCCAAGAAGGAGGGTTTCAACCTGGAGAGCTTGTCTGGTTATACAACCCGCAAAGGCGTCGTGGCTATTCTCCAAAGTTACAGCGAAATTGGGAGGGTCCATACCAGGTGAAGAAACGAATAAATGACTTGATTTATCGCATCCAGAAATTGCCAAGGGGGAAACCAAAGGTGGTACACTCCAATCGTCTGGCGCACTGTGAGGGAAATAATGACGCAGTCCCGGATCGGAAAGATGAGGCCGAGGTGGCTATCAAAATCGTAAGGCCTGAAGATGATCAGCCAACCTTTAGAGAATTTATGGCTGCGTTCTCTGGAACTAGAAAAGCGCGATTCGGAGTCACGACTGAGATGCAACAAGATCTCTTCCGGGTCCCTGGTGATTATTCCATTGCCCACTGTGTCTCCGAGGATCTTCGTATGTCCAGGGGGATCGCAGTGGTGTTTAGAAATAAATTTGGACGGCTGAATGAACTTCGAGAACAAAATCCCTCTGTTGGTAAATCCTTACGCTTGACTGATCATGACCGATCCATTTACTACTTAGTAACCAAGCAGTTTTACTACCAGAAACCGAGTTACGCCGACTTGTGGAGGGCCCTATGGAATTTGAGAATCGAGTTGCTTACCAGGGGAATTAACAAATTGGCAGTTCCCAAACTCGGCTGTGGGCGGGACCAGCTGGATTGGAGAATCGTTAGAAACATGCTGGAAGTTATCTTTAGAGGTACGGACGTCAAGATCTTCGTCTGCAGTTTTGACCCACAGCCCGCATCAAGGCCAACGAAGAGTGTAGACTGCTACTTCTACCGTAATGGAACGTGTAGTCGAGGTGAAGACTGTCGATATCGTCATGACCCGTTCTACAGGAACCAGATCATAAAACCTGTTCTGGGACAGAACAGACTTGAAGAGGGGGGCAGTGTAACAAGAGAGAAAAAGAAAGAACCCCTTCTCGAGCAGCGGATGGAGTATTCTGCGGCATTCGAGAGAATGACGCATAGCACCAACAATGTAAACGAGGCACTGTTTATCTAGCACCTTCCAGAAATACATGGTAGTTTCTACCGGCTTCTAGTACGATTGTAGGAGGGTATAAAAGCGACTCGCGGATAAAAGGGGATCAGTCAACAGCAAGTCATTAACTGTGTATTACAAAATAAATAGTGAATATAAATGTTGTATTAGAAACTCATAGTCTGTAAATAATAGTTTTAATGGTTTATAATCATAGCGTTAATTTATAGTGTATTCATTAGTGTATAGAAATAAATATTTGTTTGTGAATAGACGATTTAAACAGCACTTGTATTATTATTTGAAAAAGAACGTTACAATATATATATATATATATATATATATATATATATATATATATATATATATATATATATATATATATATATATATATATATATATATAAAAATATCTTAATTTTTGAAAATTAAATTTGCATTAAATTCAACTGAATCCAATTTCAATTGTAATTAATTTTAAATCGAGTTATTTCATGTTGTATTCTTTGTAACGTTACGTGTTCTGCAATTTCATAAATATCATTTTATATGCATAAATAATAAAGGAACTCTAGTACGCTCCTGGCAGTTTAGTAAATTCGTGTCAGAACTATAAATATTACGTTAAGTTAAATAATGTTTTTCTTAGTTCAAAAGAGTCACCTCGGAATATATTCGTAAGCAACATTTTAAACCTCAGCAAAATTTTCGTTGTGCGAACGCTCATTTTAAAGCGTTCCCACGCCAACCAAATGCTTATTTACTGAGAAATAGAATGTTCCAGAACAAAAATTGTTTTTAATTTCGTGCTTATAAGGGCTAAAATCTAATACTAACAGTTTCCTTATGGTTAAAATGCATTGAACCTTGAATTTATAGTTTTAAAACATACTGGGTTGAAATATCTTCTAATAAACAAAACACCGACAAACAGATTTTTCTAGAATAAATTCGTCTAGACGGCCACCTGCAAATAATATTGAGTTATTTTTAGTAAGTAGATTCTAAGGAGAATCCCCGAAAGTTTTCGTTGGAAATGTTCTGGAACAAAATGACGTAAATATTCCTTTTGGCTATTTTTTTTATTGATTTATTTGAAATTTTACTCTTCTCAAAACTTACTCTATCGTCAAAATATTTTTAGTTTAAGAAAGTTTACAATAGAATCTCATATAGTGAACAAGAGAATAGACGAGCCGAGCGGAAAGTAATTTCTCGCGTTGTCCTGGGACTCTCTCTTCAGAGCACCCCCCGGGGAAGTTTATGTTAATTTTTGTTTTTAACATTACAGTTTTCAATATAGAACAAAGTTACCGTTTTAAGAGTATAATTAAGTTGTACTGTTACCGTTTCGTGTGTTTAGTTCCTTATAGTATCGGAAGCTTACTTGCTTCAATTTATCGTCGACTTTTCAGGGTTAATAAATTAATCAAACCATACAGTTTCCCACTCTTTAAAAGTTGTGAAGTTTCGTTACGTAAAAGTAGCCTACTTGTTTTAATTCATTGTGTAACTTCGCGGTGTTAATAAAATTAACCAAATCCCGTTCTCGTTCGTTAAAAGTTGTAATGAAAATTCAATCTAATATTGAATTTTAAAGTTTGTTTTTGATTAACGTATTCAAGAATAATTCGGCGGATTATTAGTTAACAATTTAAGAAGAGAATTTAAAGTATTTGAAAGTATAACCTGCTAATAACGAACTTTAGTTAAAAATAAAATTTGAAATTAATAATTAAAATACTGAAATTACTGCAGTTTAAGAGTTTTATTATTGTCGATTAGTGCCGAATTATTATAGAAATAATTTTTTGTAACATCATTCAAGAAACTTCAGTTCATCGTTGCAGCATCTTTACCAAAATCCAGAGTTTAAAGTTTAGTGAATAAGGCCTTTTTATTGTGAGGCGTTGTTTGTGACGTTTTGAAGAATTGTAAAATCCTAGTACCGCATCAAAGACATTAAGAATATTTGGTTGATGAATTTTCTTATTTTGTTAGTAATTTTTAATTTTTAATTTGTTAGTCATAGTTATTTTGTAAGTAAGTTGGATAATTATTTATGTATTAATTTTTTTGATTACTATTTGAATGAGCATATTTTCCCCGTCGCTAGGAATTCTTACGTTGGGTATTTTTTTGTTAAATCTACAATTATGTCTTAAATGAAAACTTCTCATTTTTTATTTTTTATTTATAAATAAACGTATATTTGAATTTAACCATACAGAATGATAATGGAGCTAGCATTAATTGAATGTGTTAACGTAAATTAGATTAATGTTAAATGAATCTTTAATCAACTTAATCTAGCTCTTTGTTATTTGGGGGTGTGATAGAATAATTTCAAATAACTGGCGCCCATTCTTCCTTTTTTTGTGTCTTTAAACCTATATCGCTTTCTTTTATAATTGGTGAGCTATGGAGACAATACCCGGGACCTAAATTTAAATTTGCTATGTAGAGATCTCAAGCCGAGGCAATCTTGAGTTGTACAGTAAGTATCAAATATTTTGTGTTGTACAGTTTTAAGTAAGAAGTTAAAGTACTCTGTTTAGTTCTGAGGAAAAATAACTAGCGTTTCATTGTCGCCCATCGCGGGGTTTTGTTGTAAATTTAGCGTTTCATCTTTCTATTAATTTCTCTAAAATGTATTGCTATTAGATTAGGCATATTTTTTTAAATAACCTAACCTTTAAACATTGCTCCATACAAAGTTTTTTCTTATTTAGTTTTATTTAGATTTATACCTACTTGGTAAGCCAAATATTATATCTAGAGAAATCTTTAATAAAGAAATTGTTGCCGGAAGATGTTAAATATTATTATTAATATATTGCCTAATAAACAATTAATCTGCCTACATTGCTCTAAAACGAACTTTTTAAATTTTATTTTTCAAATTTATTCTTTAATTAGATACAAATATTTAATATTACAACTTTTCTTATTATGCTAAAAACGTTCGAAAATCTAGAATAAATGGAGTTGTTTATATTAAAATTGGTGAATTTTTATAGTAGTATTAAGATTTAAAATTCCATTATGGGAATCCCAAATTAATCAGCTTTTTCAATTATTGTTTTGGAATTTTAATTATCTTTTTGATTTATAAAATATTACCAATTTTAACTATACAGACTGGAAGGGGATACGACGCGTTAATTTTAAGGGGTTATAGAAGACTCCAAAAAGTCTTAATAAATTAGTCTTAATTAGCTTTCAAGTTAATTTAGAAAAAAAAATTGCTATATCTGGTAAACCTTGCTTAAAAAGAATCACATTTTACAGCTGAAGACCTTGACCTTGTTTTAGAATTCAACAAACCGATTATCTTTGTTAATTTTATAGTATACTGACGCACCCTTGCTTTGTTGTAAAACAAAACTCAGCGCTTGTTATTGATTTTTATTACAAAAGGTCTTTAAAACATTAAATGAAGAATCTAGGTCAGGGCGTAATCAACACCTGTGTAAATATTAGATCAGATTACAAGTAGCACTCTTGTTATATCTGTTGCTGCCTGATGAATACACCCTACATAACATACACCCTAATAACGGGTTAATTAAAAAATTATAATTAAGTTTTTAGTTATAACCCATTAAAGTACAAAATAGATTGAATACAAAAAGTATTTTTCCAATTCAAGAAATTTAATGTTAAATAAAATTCTCCCGGAATTTTTTAGTTTGTTTCATTAGGTATTAATTTAATATTTAATTGGTAGCAAAGGTGACATACATTTATATGTTTGCAACCTCTCAAATCACCACATAGTTAATCAAACAGATCAAAGTATTACGAATAAGTGTATGTGGTAAAAGAATGCATTAGGTGAAATAGGGTATAGCTATCGACCGGTTGCCATTACGAAAAATAAGCTACGATACTGCAATTTGTTAACTCTTCTCCTTTAAAAACATCAATTAATTTAATACAAAATTCAGTAAGTTCTATAACATTATTATTTCTTTAATTAATTTAGTCAGCTAAAATATACCGGACGCCGATGATTTAAAGAGCTTTTTAACAAACTGTTTATCTTATATCGCCCTAAAACGATATTATTTATACAGCTGTGTATCAGATATCATGTATCATGATATACATTTAGTTTCTAATTTCAGACCTATTAGCATTTTATGCAACTTTGCCAAAGTGTTTGAGAGCGCTATTTATTCACGTATTTATCCTTCAATTCGTAATTACATATCTCCCTCTCAACACGGATTTATGGAAAATCGTTCAACTATCACAAACCTGATTTATTTCACCCAATTTGTTTCTACAAACCTCGACAATCAAAGGCAGGTCGATGTTATATACACCGATTTTGCTAAAGCCTTTGATCGCATTGACCATCGTATCATTATTTCAAAGTTAGAGAGTTTTGGCTTTGGTAATAATCTATTAGCTTTCTTCACTTCTTATTTACAAAATCGATTGCAGTATCTGCAATACAACAATTTCAAATCTAATAACTTTGTAGCCCTATCAGGGGTTCCTCAAGGATCAAACCTAGGACCGCTGCTCTTTTTATTATTTGTTAACGATTTAGTTTCCGTCTTATCATGCGAAAAACTGCTGTTTGCCGATGATCTCAAGATTTTTGCTCCTATTACATCTTTCGCGGATTGTCATCAACTACAAACGCAAATTGATTTGATAGATATTTGGTGCAAGTGTAATAGCCGTAACCTAAATGTCGCCAAATGTAAAGTGGTTTCATATTCCCGCAAACTTTATCCCTTGAATTATTCCTATGTTTGTAACTCTGTAGAACTAGATCGATGTACTACAATTAAAGATCTTGTCATTGTCTTTGATAGCAAATTATCTTTCTCAGAGCATATTTCTACAGTTACTAAGTCATCTATAAAAATGTTAGGTTTTATTATCAGAAACTGCAAACTGTTTCATAACGGAACTGCATTGAAAACGCTTTATTTGTCACTTGTGAGGTCCAAGATGGAATACGGCGTCCTTGTTTGGTATCCTTACTGCAACTGCTATATAAAAGACTTAGAAAACGCACAAAGGAAATTTCTAAAGTATCTCTCTTTTAAAGTTGATGGTAGCTATCCAGAGATAGGATATAATCACAATTTACTTTTAGAAAGATTTCAGTTTCACTCTCTAGAACTTAGAAAAATTATACTAAGTCTTACTTTTTTATATAATTTGCTTCATAATAAGATAGACTCTGTATCATTGTTAGAACTACTGCAGTTCAGCATTCCAAGAGCATCTGCTAGATACAATATAATGTTTTACTGTCCTACTGCTAGAAGTAATTTATTAGTGAAATCTCCTATTTATAGGATATGCGTCAATTTTAACAATATCTGTAATCTCTGTGATATCAACAATTGTAACATAAAAGCTCTGGTTAATATTGCGATCTCTAATTATACTAGCTAAATAAACAGAATTTAGTCATGTTCTAAGCTTAGTTTATAAATAATTTTGCAAAATTAATGACTAAATAGATTTTAAATTATGTTACTATGCGTAACCGATTTTAAATATAATTTTTGCATTAGTATATAAAAGTTTGTGGTAGATAGTAGGTATAAGATTGTATAGATATTAGGCATGTTTGATTGTTTGTTTTATACGTTGTACGTATAGCTGTTGTTTATTGATGATATTGTTATTATTACTGTTATACTATATAATATTATACACTCTATTTTGTTTGTTATTTAAATGTAATTGTCCTGTAATTGGATATAGATCTGTTGGGCAATAAATATTATTATTATTATTATCAGGCGTTGGCCTAGATTCTTCATTAAATTGTAAGGTATAGTAATTGTAGCATAGGCTGAAACATTGGTTTCCTTAGCACACAAAAAACAAAGCCTCGCGATTGGGCGGCAGTGAAACTAACCGAAAAACAACAAAGAGGCCCCGCGGCGGGCGCCAGTGAAACACTAGTTAGTTTTCCCGGAACAAAACAAAACAGATTACTTTAACTTCAATAAATCTTACGCAAACTGTACAACACAAAATATTTAATACTTCCTGTACAACTCAAGACTGCCTCGGCTTGAGATATCTACACTACAAATTTAAATTCAGGTCGCAGGTATTGTTTCCACAGCTCTCAAATTATAAAAGAAATGGGCTATAGGTTTAAAGACACAAGAAAATGCATATTGTTGAGCGCCATCTGTTTAGGAAAGCCCAGGAATTTTATAAAGATAATGACATGATGCTCGTAAATAGAAATCGGCATCAGATCTATTAAATTTAATTCAAATATTAGTCATAATCAGCTATGTTGAAACGTAGGTTTTTCGCCAGACTAAATAAACAATATTAAACAATAAACATTTATACTTACTTTAAAAGATGCTCAAGATTACCACGGCTTGAGATTTAGCTCTATCTTAAAAAAAATTCAGGTCGCAGGTATTGGTTCTGCAATTGTCTTATTTATGAAAAGGAGTAGATAAGGGTTTCAGAACTCAAATAAAAACTCTAAAAGGGCGCCATCTGATTATGAAGCTTAATGATGATAATTAATTAAGCCAGAAAAGATATTAAATTCACTAATCAGAAAATGAATTAAATATACTAGGTTTTGAACAAAAGTTTTGGTTATGTTTAGAAATTTTTTAAAATGAAACATGAATAAAACATTCATAATTAAATGGTTCCGTTTAGATCCTTGATATAAACTGAAAAACATATTTATTGGATGATACGAAAATAAAAATAGTCGAACACATATATAATAAAAAACATTGACAACATAAATTTATTAAACTCAAATTAGTCATTCAGTAATTATTTTTCAAATTACTCCGGAATTATTGAACACAGAACAATTCAAGATTTAGTTAAGATTTATTCAACATGAAAATATTTAAATTTTATTAAACAAAAATCATTCAGAAATTTAACAAGATCAGAATTTATTAACATAAAATCCTTTGAAAAATTTAACTAACCAATATCTGTAGAGTATTACGGAATTGAATCTACTTAAATATTACTAAAGTTAGAATATTTGAATTGTACTAGAAGTGACAGACTAAAATTAAATCCTATTAGAGAGCTCTCTTCTTATAGAAAATTATAAAAATTCACTTGTCCAAATAATCCGTAAACAGAAAAATTACAATAATAAATAGTTTTTAAAGTACGATACCTTAAATCTTATCCCATTAAACCTTTGTTTATTTGCCTTACGAAAACAAGCTATTCTGGTATGCTAGAAATTGGAAACGCCTCCCCTTGAAAAGCCGTGGTTGATTCTAAATGGTTTTGAATTGTTGTTTGAAGGTAGCAGGTCCAAAGAAATAGATTTATTTCAAATGCTCTTCGATCACCCATATGATGTCACCAACAATCTTTGTTAAACACAGTTTAAACAATCCTGTTTCCGTCATTGTTTTTGTTTATTATTTACACACAAGGAATAACGGTAATGTCTTTTAAAAACTTAAACGAACTTAACCACAGATAGCACGTGCTACTTTAAATTCTTCCAATAAAATGGATAATTATTGGTCTTTATCTGCATATAGAACGGGAACTTATTATGTAAATTATAAATCAGTCTACAAGATTTTTAACAACAAAACTGCACTAATTTTAAAGCGCGAGAAGAAGGAAGTAATTGTTTTAATGGTCCATCACGATAAAACAAACCACAAATGTTTATTAGCGGTACGGTATATGCAAATCTCTTAAACAAGATTAATCAAAACTAAACAGCATCCAAAAGCTCACTTCACAACAAATATCAATTAAACTGTACGGGAACTATATTTAGAATTTGCATTAATTATAAATAATTAGAGTAAACTGTAGTTTTTTTAAATATCGACCGAAGTCGACTATCTTCTCTGAAAGTTCGTTCGGAAGTGTTTTTTAACATTTTCGGACCCCTATTTTTTGGCGCGGAGGAGCTATGTTTTTTCTTTCGCTCAAGATGTAGATCGGACCAACCAATCAAAAGCCTATATCATTTTGTAAGAGCAAATCAAAACTGACACACGCTTAGTACACGTGGACTCCTTAAGACAAATTTTATTAGCTTTTTATATGAGATTTGCATCCTAATGAACAAAAACTAGTACTGGAGTAGCGCGAAAGCGGGTATAGAGACGCTATCGTCCAAGGGGATAACATCTGCCGACTAGACTTGCAGATCATGCGATTTTTAAGTTAAAACGCAGAGAGACCAAACTAAATTTATCAACACGTGTTAAATGTCACCTTCCAAACAAAAGGGAAGTTTACTTTTTACCATGCTTTCTCAGAACGCGCTGGAATATTTATATGAAGCAATATGAACTTAAATACGCCTTAAATTTTATCAAGATTTTTTTTGACAACGCAACCATTTTAGCGGGTACACGTAAACAAGCAAAGTACTAAGAACGTAATTTATTACTTCAGCGTCCTCTAGTTTTATAGAAGTTCGAAAACAATATTTTTAAAATATTCTTTGTAAATATGTTTATACGACAGAATTTTAGCTACAAATAGAATATGGATTTGCAGGACCGAACTTTAAATTTTTTTAGTAAATATACATGCAAAATTACACATATTTGAGGCCGATAGAAAATATACCGTTACAATGTCAAATTTAGGTTGAGTAAAAATATTTAAAGACTTTCATAAATATATGGTCCTGTAATATTCAGTTTAATTAATTTTAATTATAGGTTAATTGATAAAACGAAAATAAAAGAATAGGAAGTTTCCAATTAAAACATCGTTACAAATTTAAATATAAAAAAATGATACCCAACGTAAGAATTATTAACGACAGGAAATAATACACATACAAATAGTGGGCACTTACATTAACATTATCCAAAAATAAAATCCATTAAGTCACAATACCTTATTCAAATATTGCCTTTTCTATCAGAACAAACACTTATCACCAAACTCGACCACTTGATGAAACTGAAGGAATCTGGAAATCACCTTACTGACGCCGCTACTGAATTTGAACCAAGGAATTAAAGCTCACAACAACTGTCTCTCATTAGAACTAATGTTTAATAAAGTTCTCCTTTTCTTATAAAAAAATATAGCCGGAACAACCATATGATTTCAATTATTAATTATTTATTAAAAATATTCATCTTTAATAGAGGTAACGCCGCACTTAAATGTATTATTTAAGAATTATTTAATTTTAACACTTCCGATTTTAAATTATATTAAAACAGAATCCTGTAAAAACTTGCTTTACGATAAGTTAACTTCGGTAAATATAATTATTAGTTATAGTAACTGTATTTCGATCAAACAAAATCATTCAACAAACTGAAATGTAGCCGCCAAATATTAACTGCACTTTGACTATAATTCGATAACTCATACGGAATTAAATACAGGATTTCGATAAAAGCGATTCTAAATTAACCGCTGAAATTTCTGCACTTTTATCGATAACTAAACACACAACAAAAAAATTGGGAAGTTACAAAGGCAATCAACCCTTGTACAACTCGCTTCACGGAGAAGGCGCGAGGCCTCCCGCGTGGCAAACGTCACTTCGCTCGGTTGTGAATTCAACCAGCCCCTATCTTAAAATATCTTTTGAGGAGGGCGAAATTTTAAATAATCCAATAGAAATGTCGCGGGATTTTCATCAGCCAATAGGGTACACTTACATCATTTATTCGAGAAAATTTCGACGGAACTTTCGGGGTAACTCAATATCGCTCACAGGTGTGATCGAGACATCTTGTTTTTAAGAACATTGTTTGTCGGTATTTTATTTACAAGGGAGTATTTCAACCCAGTATGTTTTAAAGCTATGAATTCGAACTTTCATACGTTTTAACCATAAGGAAATTTTTGTTAAAACCAATATTATATTTTAGCCCTTATAAGCTCGGAATTAAAAACAATTTTTATTCTGGAACATTCTATTTCTCGAGAAATAAGCATTTGTTTAATGTGGGAACGCCTTAAAGTAAACACTTGCATCAATAAAAATTCTGCTGAAATATAAAATATTGCTTACGAATATGTTTCGAGGTGACTCTTTTGTACTTGAAGGAAATATTATCTAGTTTAATGTAATATTTGCAGTTCCGACATAATTGAATTTTACTTAACTGCCAGGACCGTACTGGGATTCCTTTAATATTTGTTAGTTTCAAAAAACGTAACGTTACAAGGGAAAAGCGTGACAAAAAAAACTACAATCATCAGAATTATGCGACATAAGGAGAATGTTGAGCAGTTTGTATTGCAAACTTTTCAGGGTTGCCACGTTTCTTCACGTTTCAGAAACGTACCAAGTTTCTTAATTAAGTAAAATAAACTTTTAAATGTAAAAAGAACCAGGTTTTACGCGTAAACAATTGATCATACGAAAAAATGTTGTTAATGTTTTTTGTTGTGCTAGATGAAATGTCTCTGCTCACAAAGCCCCATAAATAAATTGCTGTATTAACGCAACAACAGTTTTTAAAAGTTGTACGTTCTAGAACAAAGTTGTATAAGATTTTTTTGTCCCTTTTCATGTCTTCTATCGCCCCTTAAAATTAACGCGTCGGCGTCGTATCCTCTTCCACCATATATAGTCTTGAATGTTATTTTTATTTTGGATATAAATTTAAAAATATATGTATTAGAGGAATATTTATGAAATTTGAATCAGTTTTAATTAATGCACATTTTAGAAGAATTTATATATTATACAAGTTATTATTAATTCTTGTTTTGTGATTTTTTAATTTTTAATAACAATTCAAAATCTTGAACATTTTAAAGTTCTGTTTTAGGTTGTGATTTGTGGCGCAAAATTGTATAAATCAATTTTTCTTTTTTAATTATTATTTGCTATTATCGTAAACCTTTTTTTCTTTTTGGTTATAAATTATAAATTGAATAAATTTCAATTACATTTCCAAAAAGTTACTAGTATGTATTTTCGAATTATTGGAAGCTTTTTTTTTATTCATTTACATGTAAACATATTTATAGTATTTTATTTATTTTGATACCTTAAACACCATCGGCAAATCCTCACTTTTCCCGCCTTTTTTAGGTATAAAAATGAGTTTTAAAAAACTAGAATGAGATACTGACAACATAAAAACTTAAATGGAATCAGTAGGTCAGTTAGTTTTTCGGCTATTAACAATTACTTACCGGTTAAGAAGAACACTTATACCTAATATAAGATCTAAAATCAAAAATAAAGATGCAAAAAGAAAAAAACGTGTTAAATTTATGTGTGTGCCCCAGATTTTACAAAGGCACGTAGTTTGCGTCTAGAATTTATAAGTCCATAACGGGTTTTTAAACAGCTCCATCGTCGTCGGTATGAACATACACCTATTTATAGGAATGTTCATGCGAGTTCTTTAAACACTAACGGTGACGATTACCTTTTTCGATTTTCTTATTAAGTCTTGGTCGTTGCCAACCACTCATTGGGCAAAATTCATATGAGATAGCGATTTACCAATAACCGTTTTATTAACAGTTTGCGACGACTCTCCTTGATTGATTCGTAACGGTAATAACTTTAAACCCAAGAGTACGCAACTGGCGCCGATCGTAGCAGTTTTCTAATTTGATAGAGATTAAAAAATAAATCATAAATACAAATGATATAATTGTTGATATATCTTCTTTTTTACTCTCATGATCGGTAGGTTTGATTTTTATGAGTCAGACAATTTCACAGATCGTTTCTTATATTCTTATTATTGAAGGATATTATTTTACTTTTTTGTCGAAAGGAACAATAAATCTTCACTTGTATCCAAATCAGAACGATTAGGGAGCTCTGAAGAATCATTTTTTAAAATTAATAATAAAATGGCCATTAGGATTACTTAAGTTACACTCACAGACCATTTTACCATATCAAATCTATTACTGCCAAAAGTAGGTGGATCAAGTGGGATAAAAGAGGACATGTAGAAGAATAAGAAATAGCTCATATAAGGCTGAGAATATATTATTACGTCATGATTACGAAAAACCACCTACACTTTATTAATATTGTGTTTTGTACAAGAAGCTAATCATCATTATCTTTTTTAGAAAAGTATGCAGGCAGATGTTACGTTATTTAACTTTCACGTAAATGTATTTGCAGAAGGAGAAACCTTTGGTAATATTTTATATTACTAAAAGAGTGTTACTTTTGCATGTTCTTTTGTAAGCTTATATTTTATAGGTATGCAGACATAGTGCATACTTTATGTCTCTGAACTAATGCCTATTTTCTGTATATTATAAAACTCGTATGTTCAATTATTAAAATAACACGTTGAATGTATTGACAACCCTGACAAATATGTAACCAGTCTTACTTATTCGGACGGCCGATTTAAGACAAAATGAATTACTTAACTTTGTAAAATCATGTTTTTACCTATTAGGGTGTAGGATGTAATGATTATTATTATAAGAAAACCCAATGCATTTTCATTCAAAAATACTTAATCTTTATCGTTGTGTACCACACAGTAATCAATTATACACATGCATACAACAATTCACAGCAAATGAGGAAAACTTCAAATTTCACTGTACTCACAGCGGTAGTGTAAGATTGGTTGCATAATTGTCAGGGGTGCCAATGTGTTTGACGTATTGCTTTAGTAATAATAGAACATATATACAGGAAATTAAGGTTTTGCACCATTGTGAGGAGCGTTATGAGGGATTCGAATTTAACACTGTTTATCTTTTCTTGTTCTTCACTATAATATCTTTCAACGGATGCTACAATCCGATGTATCATTAATGATTTGTTGGCTAGATGGGATCGTGTTAGATCAAAAACTTAACCAGAATCTTCTTCTCACAACAATGTAGAACGATTCTTTCTTTTTGGCCGTTTCCGTACTCTCTAATGAATAGTTATTTGTTTTCAGACAACAAATATTAATTTTAACATACTACGCACACACCCCTGCTCTACTAACAAAAAACTCTGTACGTGGGATCGGATGTCCACTTCACCTACGATCAGACTTCCAGGTAGAGGAAGTGAAATAGTTTTGCCACCATGGTTAACAAGAAAGGAATATGTTGCCTAAATCTTTACCAGTTCGATGCCATTTTAGTTAAACCGCAGTTTACCTCCTCACCCTAGGAAGAGGTAAATGGGAATGTGGAAAAACACCTTAAACTTTTATCAAATTTGAATTCAATTCTGAACATTTAAGCATTCTATATAACCGAAGAAGTTGTTAAACAAAACGAAATATTTTCAGTGAATCTAAATAGTCCTATAAAGAAGTGACAACTTTTTACTATTTCAAACTAAAAGTAAAAAAATTCTAAGATGGATTTTTTGCGATTGAGGCAATTCAAAGTTTAATTTGCGCTCTAGCAAAATTTTATTAAAACTAGTTACTATCCGTCCACCGAAAGATGAGCTCTGCGTCATCTTTGCAAGAAATTATCACAGAAAGTGTTTTGTTGTGCTTTATTCTAATTATCTACGAGTATGACGAAGATAGCATTACATTAGCACTTCTCTGGGTCGTTGGAAGTTAATTGGACTAGCTGTGTAGAGTGTAGGATACGGAGTGGCCAACCTTACAAATAAATTCCTAGATCAAATTAATATATTGCCACAAAACAGTAAAATGAACTACATTTATTGGCAAAATTATCGTGGAAAAATTTAATGTCGGCACTACAAATAAAGTTGAAGAATTTTAGGGATTTTTTAAGGTATTTCACAGATTTTTTTAAGAAAATGCCAAAATTAAAGGCACTGATGTATGCGGTTATGAACATGTGACTTTATTGTAAAACATGTCACAGGTATCTCTGATACCTGTAGACTGTAGATTTGATTGGCACAGGTGACATTTGCTGAAGTTATTTCTTATTTACACGTTTTTCGTGAGTGTTATAGTATTTCAATAAAAATAAACAACAGTTCTTCTCAGAACTGGTAGAAAATCGCAATTTTACCTAATATAATACATATTAATATTGTCAGTATAAGGGAAAACACTGCATCAGGGGCGCCAATTCATAATTTGCTAGGGGGGGGGGCAATGACATTTAAAGTGGAAATAGGTATAAAGATTTAGTAGTATTATAGGCCTTTCGACAAATTCAAAATTACAGTATAAAGAGCATCATTAAGCGCAGAGAGGAAACATGTGAATTAAATTTTAAAAAGTAATGGGAAAATGCTTGCCAACCAATAAAAAAACATATATATTATTGATGAATAAAATAGGTTTATTATTAAATAATTAAATTACCCAAGAATATTCTATATATCATTGCACTTTTTTTATTTACATAAGAGATGTCATAATTAATACATTAATACATAAGTGCGACCGCACTTGTAGATAATCTTCAGAGGGATGACTAACTAAGCACAACATACATTCAAAGAAGTTTGACTACAGGTGTACTTTATCTCTCTCTACTTACTGTACTTTTATTACTCTCTCGTCGGTAAACTTCAGAGGGATGAGTAATAACTTATGTGCAATAAACTAATCCGACAGGATGTCTTATTTTAGGAACTGTAAAAGGACCAGGTACAAAAATAACTTATTTTTGAAATTTGAACAATGCCGCTATACCGTTCATCTGGAGCGTATTCTTTAAAGATTTCATAGAGGATTTACATAGGTGTCTAGAAGTAAAAATGTGGATTGGTATTGGAATCAGAGTTTCCAAGTGGTTAATAAACTATTTTCTGAGTTAGTTATGTACTATTTTAAGAATAAAAAGTATAGTCATGGTCCACTGACTTAATATTTCTAAAATTCCAATATCCTAGCATATCAAACTTTGGTATTACAAATTAGCAGGGGGGGGCTTTGCCACCCCCCCTGCCCCCTTAAATGGCGCCCCTGCACTGCATTCGCAGTATCATCAGTTATTACTGAATTTACTAAACTATAGTTCGAGAGGGAAAAAGGAAACCATGGAAATTTACTTCCTTTATTTTGTGTGCAAGAGGTAAGAAACGTTAATTATTATTTATGATCATATTTTACTACAATTGTTTGTTTATTGCAGCGAGCAGCTGCGGCTTTAGAAATTAATATTTCAACTGTTAAAAGGGGGGCCGTAGTAGAAACCAGCCAGTTTTATCTAGTCCTGGTAAAAAAAACAACGCAAGAAGTTGAAAACTGCAGACCTAGCAGATTCTTCTAAAATGGTCGCCAGAGAAACTGTACATAAGTGAAAGTAAGACGTTTGATAAATTTTAATTTTATAAAGTCTATGTTTTGTATAGTTTCAGAAAAAGAACATACAGAATGACAGACAGATAGACATTTTACTACATTTTATGTAGTTAATACATATAATAAATAAACAAGAGAAGAGATGGATAAGCAAAATTAATATTAAGTCTATTGTAATTAAGTGCTTTAATAGCATTTAAGTCGATTAAAATATTAAATAGCATAGTTTTGTTAAATGAAAAACTGTATTTGAAAAGAATATATTTCTCCATATTGAAGGTATTATACTATTACAATTTTTAGAAATGAGTTAATTTCTTAAATATAAGTAAAAGTGATTTTTTGTTTTTTAGTACTTGGTAGTTCTGTAAAACTAGAAAACGTACAGTACTAATAGGTATTAATAATAAATAATACTCTTAGTTTCCTACTGAAAATGTTTTAAAACTTTCTAAAACAAGTATCAATGTTAAAATCTAAAGGAAGGTTACAAACGTCCAAAATTCCTTATCCTTAACCTCAAAAAATCACCTGCTATGACATTTTCGTAAACGCGGTAAAAATCAATAGTTGTCAAACTATGGATGCTGATTTGACTAGGAGTTTTTTAATCTTATACCACACAGATAGCATCGATGACCAGCGCTCATCTTTAGCTTGACGGATAATACGCAGTAGTATAATTGTCATATTAGGCAATCCAACGACCTGTCAAATCTAATTCCGAATGACAGTGGTTGGCACACATGTATGTAAACAACCATTAGAGCTTGCGTGGAAAGAGCATTTATATTCGTGTTTTCTAGTTAATTTTGTTGTTTGTTTTTCTCCAGTGTTTTTAGAGAGCTTTATTATTATTATGCCTGTTGTATTGTTGTTAACTGCGGAAGTCGACGCGATCGTGACAATATGTCGTTTTATAGAATTCCTGGCGTACTGAGTTTACCAAATAAGCCACATAAAAATGAGTTGTTGAAAACACGCAGGGCCTTATGGATAGCTGCTATAAAGCCTGATGATTTAACCGAATCAAAGCTAAAATATCAGAGAGTCTGCAGCAAACATTCTATAACTGATGGTACCTAAGTTTCTAAAACTTTATGGAAAAGTAACCTTCTTCAGCGTTTTGAGAAAGGAAATTTTAGTGGTTTTAGTTTCTAATACATTTACTATTAATAGGGGAGCCTGTCTTATTGGAAAATACCTAAAAACAAAACGATGGTTACACAGGTAAACAAGAATATAAATTGTTAAACCTACCTTTCACCAACATCTCAGTTGATAATTTTCGAAGATATTCTCTGTCCATTATACAAAAATTCAGTTTATTTAATAAAAAACACACCAAAATACTTAAAAACACGATCAAACACTGCAACGCCAACAAAATAAATGCTTTGGTTATGGAGCCTGTCGCCATGTGTGCCAACCAACGTCAGTTTTGTTGACATTTCTACCGCGTGGTTTGGATTGCCTAATTGGAAAGTTTGGAGGTTATGCTACAGCAAGAAATGCGTGTCATTAGCCGCATGCATGATCTATATCGACGTCATTTTGTTGCTGTACAACGCCATCTGTAAACACAGGAGCGTTCCAGTGATATTTACTATTTAATGTATTATGTAAACCGTATAAAATACTGTGCTATATAATTGGTTGCCTATGTGTGTATAATGCTTTTACTTGATTATTTTCAAATGCAATATAGAGTATATTGCATCTTAATTATATAGCACTGTATGTATTTACTTACTATTTTATCACTTTGTTTACATTAGATGATTTACATCATTTTTATTTTAGATTGATAAAGGCAAAAAGCACAACAATATTAATCATTCATTCATTGATAATTTAATAGTTTACCCTCCTCATTTCAATAATTTTAAGAAAAGCAAAAGTAAATACTAATTATAAAGCCATGAAGAACTTTCATTAATTATTCGATATACGGACCCTTCTGAACCCAGGTAAACCAATTATATTGAGTTGTAGAGGATAACTTAGAGAACAATAATCCGAAAAAACATCGCGCCGGTCGCCGGTAATTAATAAGAAAAACAATGTTAAAATGTCTATTTTGAGGTTAGAATGTTATGATGTTAGGTTACAGTTAGTAAAAAAGTTGGCTGTATTTACGTGAAAATTGATTAAAAATGGTGTTGGTGTCATCTGATAAGAATATTTTATAATTTTTACCTGTTTTTATGACGTTTTTCGAACGAAAACCCGTAGCGCTTGGTATTTCCGTATGGATGGATGTACGATAGGGGTCCGTATATCGAATAACTACCGAACTTTCTATTGGTAGGTACAGAAAATTAGCAAATTTCATTTCAAAGGTTAATAGGAGCTTTTTATTCTTGAAACGACACCGACGCGTCTACTTTAAGTTCAGAACCTCTATGCCTTAGTTACACCATACAGGGTGTTCCGAAAAAATATGCAATACTTTAAGAGGGTGAAAGGTGACCATATAGAGACCCCAAAATTCATAAAATAAAAATTTAAAAAAAAATCGGATTTTTCCGTATTTTTTGCAAGACACGAGTCGATTATGGATTGTTTGTAAGATTTTAACCATGAATTACTGATAAATCAAACAATCATCTCACATCTGCACTACTAAATTAATAACTGACCTCCGCTACGTACGTATTAATTTAGAGAAACAACAGAATTGAGTTTCAGCAGCATTTGCCGGGTGACTCACTACCTTGATGACTTGATCATTTATTAAGGTCGGTAAATAAAATGTAACATACGTTCATTGACCTAATTGTGATGCAAATTTCATTGCCTGTTTTTTATTTTACGAATGTCATTTTAACAAAATGAGTAAAACTTACCGTTTAGATGCAAACAATCTTTATAACATGTGTTCAAAAAATCGCCGTTTGTCTTTACACACAAGTTTATGCTAGCAAACATATCGGCATTTGCGCGAACTTATTCTTCGGCGATTTCAATGCGTGCGCGTAACTCTTCCTCGGTATTCAGTTCTGTCCTGTACACTAACGTTTTAAAATATCCCCAATTACAAAGATCGTGGAGAGTCAAGTCCGGTGATCTCACAGGCCAGGCGATGGATCCTTCACGTCCTATCCACCGGTTAGGGTATTCGTTATTCAAAAACTCCCGTAAAAGCCTGGGCAATTCAGCTAGTGGAAGTCCGTCGAACACTTCATTGTCCAGAAAGTGTAGGTACCAGTCACCGGTTAAGCGTTGAGGCAAAATAAAAGGTCCTATTAAACGGTTCTAATAAATACCCGCCCACACATTTACCGAGAAACGCCTATAATGTCTTCGAACAGCATGAGGATTTTCGTCAGCCCAAATGTGGCTGTTGTGTGAATTGAAGCTCCTCAAGCGAGTAAAACAGCATTCGTCTGTCCACAGTACATTTTGTGCAAATTGACGATTTTCCTGGTTGCGTTCCAATAGAGATTAGCAAAATTGCACTCGTGGAATATGATCTGCTGGTGGTAATGAGTGTACTTTTTGAAAATAGTACGGGTTTAGGGAATTTTCTTTTAAAATACGCCAAATGCGAGTAGAAGGTACAACAGTTTGTGCTGCTAAGGTACGCACGCTAAGAGTGGGATCCTCTTCAACTAACTCTAGGATGTTTTCTTCCTCCGCGACATCTTCGTGGTGCGGATTGCGTCCTCTCCCACCAGCTCTTGGCATAACCGATCCTGTATCGAACATTCTCTGTATTATAGCTTGTACGTGAATTTGGATGACGGCGGTTGGGAAAACGTGGCGGTGGCAGCAGCATTGCGATGACATTCGCAGTATAAACTAATAAGTTCCGTCCATTCAGCAGGTGTGTATGGTTCTGCCATAATCGAAACAGTAACTAAATCACTTAAATAAACTACTTAACACTAACAGACAGTTAACACTACCTAATGCAAGTTATTAATTCTAAAACGTGTATTAATCGAAACTCAAGTTTACCACCACCTAACACAAAGAAAGTTGACGACAAACTGCATACTGCAGATTACAAATCTCAAAGATCTGAGTCATTAACAGTTATTACAGATGTTCAAAATGAGTGTTATTATTATTTAGCCGATTTAGTTAAAAACATTTTAAAAGCACGTACTGCTATTTGGATTTGGTTACAATTTTCGAAGAATTTATTTACCCGGCTTCCTGCTTCGGTTTATTTTATGATTCTTTTGTTGATGACCTTTAAAAGTATGTACTAGTACACACAATTTTCTTTTCATACACTTTTATCTACTATTTTGCAGTGGTGTGCCTATTATTTTTATAAGGGGGGGGTTGTCATTTCAAAGAGGCATTTCAGGAAATTGTTAGTAAGATGTTACTCAACACATGTTTCCCTATTGCCCTTTAACGTGACGGGCATATTTTCCAAAATACCCTGTATACCAGAGAGTGATCCATTCGTAGCGTTGCGAGGTTAACGGTAACTAGGGAAAGGAACATATGTGCAGTTTACGCCAATGGATGCCAGTGGCTGTATTCGGAATGTCTTCGTTAATTTACGCTTATTAGAGGTAGTTTTACTCCAGTACAGATCGCCACATGAAACCTTTACATACAATTTATTTTTTATTTGTGTGGAATACTTAAAAGACTTAACTGTGATAATGGATCTACATTATGTATGAATTACTCTTGTTATCTCGGCTAATTACAATTTTCAAGTTGACGTTTCTTGCTTATGCGTAGTTATCGCCTAATATCTTGGCTATTATTTACCGGGTAATGTAATCGACAATCACATAATAATTTAATACGTAATGATGTTTGAATACGACTACTTAAATACTAATTTACAAAACGATTAAGTAATTTGAAATTTATAGACACTTCTAACACATATTTATGTATATATTTTGTAGGTAATTTTCATCAAATACAGTTATTAAAACTCACTAGGATGATAGTTGAAAACCTCGATTAGTTTTTAGTGTTGTTATGTTGTTAATATTAATTTTAAGATAACCGTTAATGAATAATTAACCTAGAAAATCTATAGTAGGTAATAATAGCCAGGAACCATGATAACCTTGCTACAACTAAAGCTATGTTATGATAATGCTTTTGTGTATCATTCTTTTGTTTACTGCATTCTCACTTTTTGACCGTTATTATCTTAACGTTAGGATTAACCGTAAACCGTTACAACGGTAATGTTCAGATTTTAATCTTTAAGCTCTTCCTTTCTTTTTATATCATTGTATTGTAATAAAATGCAGTCGTACGAACAATATTTATAGTAAACTTTCACTACTTTATTCGTTTAAAACCTAACGAAACATTAACAACAATTCTATTGTTTATCTTATATTATACTACGTTATAATAATAATTTATGGAACAGTTTTTTTTTACTTTATCACGCTTCATGGTATTATTACGATTTATTTTTGAGTGCATAACGTGTTGTAGTACCACAACTAATTCTTGCGTTTCTGTTTTGTTTGCAGGTATTCGGTATAATATGTATGATATTACCAACAACATATTTGGAGGACTCCACACATTTCTTCCTCTTGGTTACGGTTCTAAGCTTTATAGGAACGTTATTATGGGCATTCGTATACTTCTTGGGCGTTAGAGAAGCGATGGGGAATTATCCTATCAATTGGATTCTTACTGTAAGTTTTTTTTTTCTGTTATCACATATACGGTGGATATGTCACCATCTTACTGTGAAATGTGTAGGTATCATGTAAACAGAAGATAAGGCAGTTATTGTTATACTCGTTCATATTACATTATGTCACTATAAATGTCTAGACACAAGCTAAGCATTTTGAATGATAGTGAAGAATGGATTAAAAGTCGTTTAAGTTTCTTGTAACAAAACGTTGTGGAAAAACTGATCAGCAAGTTAAGTGCTACACTCAGTAATCAATTATAACGACCGAATTGCTTGATTTTTCGCATTATTAGATTAAACAGCACAACCATGTATACGAAATAGACGTCGTTGTGTTTTAATTCAATTACCGACAATTTATGAAAGGTGCATCATTGCCAAACTATCATTGAAGGGTTCGTCAGAAGCAAACAGATTTATTTCTACGAATAATTGGTATTTTGTCTTCGTCTTATAATCTTTTATTAATAAATGACCTTTATTATCCACGCAAAATTAACGAACGAATCGCTGGACTCGGAATTTGGAACGAATCGCATGTTTGTTACTCTTTGGTCGTTTGATAAATTTCCCATGAAATGTCGTAGTTGGATAACGTAGATCTTATGTCAAATAACGATACAAAAGTGTAGTTTCATATTTTGACTTAAGGATCCGGTATAATATAAATAAAATCACTGAAAAAAGGTTGGCATTACGTCGTCGATCTGTATATATTTTATAGAGATTTCGATGTCAATATGACGTGTCTTTACTACCTGTATTACTAATTCTTCATTAACATGACGTCTTTATTACGTCGTTACCAGATTAAACAGCACAACAGGTGAAGAAGACGTCATATTTTATTTAATTTCCGACAAATCAAGGGTTTGTCATTGTCAAATCATTATTCAGATGTTTGTTAGAAGCAAACGGCATCTTATCTATACAGAATGATCAACATTTGGGAAGAAATGTTAATATTAATTAATTAACGACCTAATTGCTGGATTCTGGCATATCTAGATAATTTAATTTGGATCGCTATCTCATCCATCATGTCTATTGACCTTCCCCTTGGAAAACTAGTTATGTATTCACATGACGTCTTTATTACGTCATTATAAGGTCAAATAGCACAGCGGTAGGTGAAAAAGACATAATCGTATTTTATTCAGTTGCTGACCTCGGTACCTAAATATATACATCATTAGAAGAAGAAGGGTTACTACCCAAACTAGCCAATTTGCTGTTTTTTCTCACTGAAATAGGTAAAGAGCAGCTGTAAGTATTTCTTCAGCACGTTTCAGAAAAGGTTTATAAAATTTTTCGGGCTGAGAAATTTCCCGAGATTTTTAGACTTTTCAGGTCAATCGGGTGGATAGTCCACTTGCCAAAACACAACTCAAGTATTTTTCTTCGAACAAAATTGTGCAACGTTTGTAGCACTTTTAATAGTATTGTTAATTCTTGAACGAATCACGAATTTTTGACGGGCGAAGCCCTTGTAATCAATAAAGACACGTAGAAACCTAGTATGATTCAGCTTTTTTATTGTCTAGACTATGATCTGAAGATTCACTGTATATAGTATACATTCTATGGTTTCCATTTTACAGATATAATCTACAGTCTACGATCTAAGTATGCTATAATTTTATGATATATAGAATATTTCTGTAGTATATGGTCTACATTCCTCAGTACATACGATTTAGAATTATAGATCTATGGTGTAGAATCTATAGACTGCAGTAGTCCATGGTCTCGTATTTTGCGATGGTGCTGCACGTTTATACTCTATAGTCTTTTGACCATAGCTTATGTTCTATAGCAGATTATTTAGAGTGTCTAACATATGTGAACTATAATTTAAGATCCATTGTATTATACTCTGTAGTTTATGGTCAGTTTGTAATACGAGGTCTTATTATTTTCATGTGTATTCTCGTGTTGTTGTTTACCATCTGCAGTCTAGACTTCACATTTTATACTATAACATTACGGTATAAAGGCTATGTCTGCATTCCAGTTTATATCTATATCCTGTGGTTTACAATCCGTGGTCGACATTATATGGTCTTTATTCTACAGGATTACAGCTAGAATGCTATTTATTATATATTGTCTGTAATCTTTGATATCTCTTCTATGAGTTACATTCTACGTTTATTCTCTATGGTCTATTATTCTGAATGTATGGTGGTAGTCTATGGCATACGACTTAAGAGTCACTCTAATGATCTGTCGATCAATCTAGAATCTGTGGCATATTATGATTATATTGTATGATTAACATTCTGTAGTCTATAGTCTGTGGTATTCCACGAACCAGAGCTTACCGTGTAGAGTTATGGTCTATAAAGCATAATTTCTTGCCTATAGTGCATAGCAGTTGGTCTCTCGATCTATGGTTTATTGTTTGCGTTTACACTCTATCTATAAATTAGACGCAGCTTATGATCTATACTCTTTAGGATTACTTAAGATCCTGGGCATAGTCTTTGGCCATAGTATATGGTTCGCAGTCTATATTCTAATATTTAGGTTTATAATCTGTCTATATTATCTAGACAACAATCTACGTCTACATAATATGGCATATAATCAATACCCTAATGTTTATAGTAAATTGATTATAGTCTACGATCATTTCAGAGTTTATGCTCTATTATAGTATACATCTTTCTTTACTCTTATGGTCGATAGTATTTGCTCTGTTGTCCATGGTTACATAATCTGATTTATGTTACAGTTTTCATTATTGCTAGTCTACGTCTGTATTCGTATGACCAGTAGTCTATGGTTTATATTGCATAGTCTATCCTTAGTTTAGAATGTATGGCCCTAGAGTCTATAGTTGGGGATTCATCCTAAACCGCTATTCTTGTAGAGTCTTAAGAGATTTCTTGCGCAATTTCTAATAAACCTGAAATGGTATTTTTCATATCTGACCTTACGTAGTTGCTATGGAGTTTTACGTAAAGCTTATGGTTATTTCGTAAATATCTGTTGAGGTTTTTCAAACGCTATGTCTTTGGAATACTCGTACATTTCGTACCTAGTTTATTCGGGCTGATCAGGTCAGTTTTACGGATCAGATTTTATCTGAGAAATTCTCTTAGTCTTTCTATTCTGTTAGTCAATTTCTTCGGAAAAAAATGACCGAGCATTGGAGTGCAAGAGGTGGAGATATATCTGGCGTATATATGGGACATACTCTAAATAAATATACAAATATATGTATTTACAGAGGCATGAGGATGCTATGGGGAAGTAGATTTGCACAGCAATTTCGATCATTTTTAGTGAGAGTGTTTTAACTGTAAGAAAACAGGGCTAACGGATACAAAATGTCTGATTGATCTGTCTTATCCACCAAAAGAGCTGACATATCCGTAATAGACCGCATTCGGATGAGACTAAAGAGCTCAAACAGAGATATGGTTGCAACGCACCGCTTGGAAAATATGTTGCAAGACAAAAATAAATCCAGTTTTAATTAATTTAATTTAATTAATGTAACATATGAAGCGCGTAAAATAAAATATGAGGCTTGATGCTTCAGATGAGAATAAGACAAGTCTAAAATTGAAGAAGAAAAAACAGATTCAAGCTTGTTCGAGAACACACACACAAAGTTTTCAGAACTTAGGAAAGATTATTTACAAACCGACCTTAAGGCGCTCATAGGAAGTTCTACGGAAAGTTCTATAATTCTGACCAGTGTTATTAGTCCTGCATTCTTGGATACCTTAGAGAAGAAGTCAAGCTCTGGTTAATTAAGATATGCAGGATAAACTAAAATGTTTTATAGAGTATTTTGAATTACCATTGTAATAATTTAGAAAATTTGATATGATTCAAAGCAGTTGTGACATCCAGCGGACGTGACAGTTGCAGAAAGTTGTGAAAACGTGACATTTTATAACTGCTACTTTTACACCCTGTTGTGTTGTGGAGCGGTCGCCATTTTTGGTAGCGTCCCAGCCAGCACACTGACGTCATAACGTCGCCGTTTTCTCGGCAGTAACGACGTCAAATGACGTATTAAAATGATGTCAAATTGTCGTAAAACTGACAGCATTATGTCGCAGCCCAAGTACGTCAATATAAGACGTCATTAAAACGTAGTTCAACGACGTCATTAAAACGTAGCTCAACGACGTCATTAAAACGTTGTTCAATGACGCCATTAAAACGTCCTATACTAGGATTAGGACAGCAATTATAAATAAATAATGGAATACTGGAAATAATATTTATTATATACTATTTCATACATAATTATTAAACAAAAGTAAACGTTTAATAACAAAACATACATCTCTTCTATTAACTCAACATCTCTTAATTATTAAACAAAAGTAAATATTTACTAACTGAAAAGCTGTTAAAACAATATGCAGAATAATTGATGATACTAAAATAATATTAGTAAGTACTAAGAAACCATTGCATTAGTATTAATTTATTTACAATAGTAATCTCACAAAATCGTCGAACGAGTAAAATTGTATAGGTTATGTAGTATTGCGACGGAACAAGTAATTATTAATACTCACCCTTTGTGACAAACCACACAATTATTATGCGGTAGTTGTACCTACACATACACTATAAATGTAGGTGCCTAACAACTAATAATAAGTAGAAACGTTACTAATTACAGAGCAAAACAAATACACGAAAGACGTGGTTGCTGTTTGTATTGCGACATGTGGTCACGTGCAGTTCAGTAAAAAAATAAAGTGTTGTGTAACAGTGTTGCTAGATTTGTCTCTCGTACATCAGTCGACCTGACAATACAAAAATAGTGTAATTGAATATTGAAAACAGTAAAATAATGTATTCTATTTACATTCTGCAAATGTAAAAATAAAAAATATTTTATGGAATATATCACTTTTTGGTTACCCAGATCATAATTAATAATATTAGAAGTCTAAAAACGACCATATTGTACGTCTAAAAGACGTCGTTTTGAAGACGTCTACGTAGTCCCATAACATGACGTCTTATGGACATCATTTATTAGTCATATGACGTCGCCGACCAATAATCACTTAAAAATAACGTCATTATAACGTCAGTGTGCTGGCTGGGGTACTTTTTACGCTACTTGCGTTGAGCGATCGAAAATGATGAGCTGTTGTTACTGTCAAAATGTCAAGGATAAGAGAGATAAAATCAAGAATTTATATAAAATTTATATTCAATTTTTGCTAATATCTCCAACTTACAACCGCTCATAGAACAGAAAAGATAAATACAACGTAACGCTTCTGCTACGGGAGCGTATCGGTAGTGGAGCGCTTTCTGCTTATATTCGGGGCATGCATCAATGATAGCCAAAAAAAAGTATAAAACGTTTTGTTAGAAATAGACTTCTCAAATAGCATATTGAAGTTTTCTCAAATGCTAGGCTTAAGCTCCGTATCTACTTGATGACGTCATTTTGGCGAGTTTTTTTTAATTGTTACTTAAATGATTACTTTTAAAAATTAACCAAAACCAAAATGATAACTTTTAATCGTTTAAAAAAGCAAACTGATTTTCTTACGCGAAACAAGATACTGTTGTCTATTTCCAGAATTAGATCTAAATATAACATTGTAAACGTTTATTATCTTCTGTAAAAATGTACGCATTATTTATTCTTGAACAAACACAGATCATAATTATTTTTAAATACGTGAGCTTACCTTTTTCGTGCATTCTTGGTAGCACCTGGAAAGCTCCAGTTTTTCACGGTGTAAAAGTGTCTAAAGAAAATGGATTCAATGCCTTTGCTATATTTTGTTAAGTAATTGTTTTGGCAAAGGCATATTTATAGTGAATTAAATTATATTATTCTAAACTTTTTCTAATCATGTTTCAGGAATTTATCAGTGCTGCATCATGTGCAGTAGCCTTTTGCATTGCCTCTCTTGTGCAAATAGGTGTGTGGTCAGGAAGTATATTCTTTATGGCAAGAGGAAGAAATATAGCTGCTGGTGTAAGTATATTAAGGGTGATCAATAGAAAAGTGAATTAGAGCAAGTCTTACTGAATCTTAACTGTGGATAAAGCTTTTAATTTGAAAGATATATGTCTGATGATGCTTGATTTCATTTATGTGGATACATGGATTCTGCGCTTCTTCACTCCCCTACTCTAATTACATAATGTAATAGTGCTGAATAAATATCTGGTTCATAGTAACTATTTATCCTCTTTTCTTGTATATTTGTTTATAATAATGAGTTTACATTATCGACAAATTTAAGATGTTAATTTTTCATGTTACACTGTGGACTTCTATTATAAGAGTCAATAAAACTATTTTAGAGCCATTTAAAAAAAAATTTGCGAATCTCTCCAATTAATTCAAAAAACATGTATTTTAAAACAATATTAATGCAACTTTTATTGCTCATTTATGATCAGCAGAGCTCAATACTAAAGTATGAATTTTTGTCATTTTTGACAAGATAGTTGGCGATCAAAAAGTCCACTATGTCACATTAAATTAATAATTCGTAAAACAAATTGTACATTGGTATAAGAGGCCATTCATTAATTACGTAGGGGTCCCGAGGGGGAGGGGGGGTTCTCAAAATCTCTACATGGCCTTGCACTGAATTGTTGAACTGAAAACTCAGTGTCTTCAGGCCGATACTGCAAATGTGTGGTTGGCTGCTATCAGTGAAACCTTGTATTGTTACATCTTTCTGAGTTAGTTGCTTTTATATTTATTCCATCTGCTATACCGTCCTGATGATCACTAATAAGTGTGAAACACGTGTAGACGGCTGCAACTCATTTTTTTTCTTCTCTGTTGCGCGATATCCCATGATTGTAACCATTTCTTGCAATTCTATTTATACATATATTTATTTTAAAAATTTTTATTGCTGATTAAGTTTTTAAAATCTTAAAATCTCTGATTTACTTCAAATTATGAGTTTTAGTGTAATGGATCCATTTCTAAATCCAGATAAAATCTTACGTAAGAAGGGGGAGGGGGAGTCCGAGAAATCTTACGTACCCTTACATGGGGGAAGGGGGGTCAAAAATGGCCAAAATCATCCTTACGTAATTAATGAATGGCCCCTAAGGTTCTTTTCTAATACAGTATTGTCCGTGTTTAGTAGTAGTTCAAATTATGTATGCCATGTATTATAGGAATGTTTTTATTTTGCACATAGATAATTTAATCTATTAGTTCGACTACCTCGCAACTAGGTCCCTGCGTCACATTTTTCAACGTTACTAAGTGGACTTGTGACTTAGTATATAATTAGCAGGAAATTATGAATACAGCAATATCTAAATATGATTATTCGTTTATAGATGATTGTTTTGGTATAATTTTAATTCATTCGTATCCTAAAAGATCATATTAAATAGAAATTATTATTATTTATCAAAATATTTACGTGACTTAGCAGACATGCAGATAACACTCGCCAGTGCATCCGTTCTTGCACTGATAACTCGAACTTTTGATTTTAACTGTCAGATTATATTGTAAATCAAAGCACTAATTATGCGTCATCCAATGTGTTTGCTAGTTTTGCATTTGGTTGCTTTACCTTTTTATTAGGATGACACAACTTAAATTTTGCGACACTGCCGAAAATATAGGGACAATGTTTAATTATAGATAAAATAAAATTGGGATAAAATCTGATTTAAATATTTGGTGGATGATAAGAACAACAATGGTAAATACACGTAATTTATTTATTTACTTCTTATTAAGACCGTTATTTTTCTAGGGCTGTTTTTGATCATGAATTACGAGGCAAGCGCCATCATAAGTTTTCGGCCAGATATAGAAAAAATAAACTTGGTAAAATATAATAATTTTTATTTTTTAATATAATCTCCCCTACTGTCAATAACACTTATTACGACGTGGAATTAATAATTCAATGCCTTTGTAAAAATAATCTGAAGTTTTTCCTTCAAAATGTTCAATTACAGCTGCTTGCAACTCGTTCTCGTCCTTAAAACGACGTCCCCTAAGGTCTTTCTTTAAATTGGAAAATAAATAATAGTTACTAGGAGTTATATCCGGACTGTACGGTGGATGATCCAATGCTTCAAAGCCGCATTCGCGAATGGCAGCTTGTGAAATTGTGGCAGTATGAACGGGTGCATTGTCGTGTAATAATCGAACACCTCTTGTCAATTTTCATCGACGTTTTTCACGAATATATTGTTTCTCAATTTATGCAATAAAGACGCATAACATGTACTGTTAACATTTGTATTGCGTTCTTTAAAAACAATCAGTAAAATGCCGTCACAATCCCAGAATATTGTTGCCATAACTTTCTTTGTCGATTGAACGACTTTCGCTTTTTTGGGACGAGGTCGCCGCCATTCCATCGATTCCCTTTTGGATAGAGGATCATAATACAGAACTATTGTTTCATCTCCAGTGACAATGGACTCCAAAATCGGCTTTGGGTCGTCTCCACACAAGTTTAAAAACGAGCGCGCACATTCGACGCGACGTTGACGTTGAACAACAGAAAGAAGACGCGGTACCCATATTGCACTAATTTTATTCATACCCAAATGGTCATGAAAAATTCGGCGAACACTTGTTTCCGAAATGTCAGGCATCACTGCTAACTCCTTAACTTTCAAACGGCGATCTTCTAATACCATTTCTTCAATGATTGCAACTTTTTGAGGCGTTACCGCTTCAATTGGCCGACCGGTGCGCTCATCATCTTCAGGAGATTCTTGCCCCAAACGGAAACATTTTGACCACTTTTTTATAGTGGAATATGAAGGAGATAAATTACCATAAACGCCGTCTAAACATTGTTTGATTTGATTAGGCGTGTGCCCTTCTTTTGTTAAAAATTTAATGACCGCGCGGTACTTAATTTTCGTTAGCTGCGACATTTTCATGCACTCGTCACAATGCTTGAGGGGCTACTAAAATCTATTACGGGTCGAGAATTTATTGCGCTTACCTCCTATATCTGGGGACATGGGATTTTGTATAGCAGCAAGAAAAACAATGCCCTTGTTTTTCATATTGTTAGCATAATGTTTTTTAATAAGTAGTATAACACAAGTTTGTTATGTCTATACTATTAATGTGTATACGATAAATGATATAAATTATGTATTGAAATTCCAATTATTGATACATTTATTTAGGTACACAGTCAGATTTCGAGTGGCTATAAAATAGTTTATTGACTCATAAATTTGACTGTATACAGAGAAAGGCGAGGAAAGGGCCGCTCTAATTCATTATTTGGATAGTCGTTCACAGCTTCTTTTAAGAATATAAATAACAAATAATAATGCTTTATACTTTTTGTAGGCGATTGGATTATTCCAAACTATATTGTATGGGTTCGGAGCATATCTGCTATGGATAGAGCACAAAAGAAATTAATTTTAGTCATCAACACCAGAATAATAATTATTGTACAATATATACAAGAATGAAGAAAAGAGAAACAAAACGAAGAAAGCTGATCTGCAGTTTCAATATATTTATTTGTTATTATAATTGTAATTTTTACAAAATATCATCTTATTCATTATGTTTTCCCCCTTTATTTCTTTTTTCATTAAGCACCATTCATGTTGTTCCAGACTCATTATTTAGTTTAAAAATTGATTTGTAAGTGCATCGTTAAATAGGATTAATTTTAAGTTAAATTTTAAATTCTACAATTAATTCATGTTTTTTGTTTTTATTTTTATTATCATTTTTTTGATATATGTATGTATAGTTCATAGCTATTGCCTTTTACACAATATTTGTAAAAAGTCCACAGACTCACTTTACATATTAAGTTTTCAAATTTTATCGGATAACGTACTATTATATTAATATCTTATTGTATGTTTTATTTCGAAATAAATGTGTAACTGTTTTTATATTGTTTAATAGTTTTTTTTGCTGTTAGTGTGGATTCTAGATTATTGATTCAGAGATGGATGTTTTTCCTTGATAATCTGGAACAAAAATCACTGACACGGGCTGAAATATCATATTCTTTGGATTGTATGCTCCCCGCAACAATCCAGAAACAATTGCCAGTGTTGAGGCGTCTTCTTATCTACTAATTCTCTTAATCCTATTTCTCCACTTCTTCCTATATCTTGCTTCGTCTTCTGCTTCCCTCCATTCCATACTAATTTCCTTCGCACATCATCCTATTTCGTCATTCCACTTTCGTCTTGGTCTATCTCTCGTTTTCTTTTTTGTTCTTCCCATTTTTCATATTTTTTTTGCTATTCTTGTTGTAGACAGTCTCACCATATGTCCGAACCATCTCATTGCATTATCTTGTATTCTATGTTCTACTGACGTTACCCCCAGTCTTTTTCGTATTTCTTCATTTCTTACTTTAAGAGTTTCAGTCCGGCTAGTCTTCTTAAGATTTCCATTTCACTGGCTTGGATTCTCCTTGTCTGTTTCTTATTCAATGCCCATAGCTCTGAAGCATATGTTAAATATTTGTTGTTGTTGATATTTCTTTCTTATTATATATCCACTTAATTAGATCATAGTATAATTTTGAGGTGGCTTTAATTTAATAATCTATTTCTGCATCCATTCTACCATCCTCTAATATGGCCACTCCCAGATATTTAAATTGTGCTACCTGTTCCACTGTCACTTGGTCTAGTTTGATCTTGGTCTTCTGTGGTCTTCTTGAAATTACCATTACTTTTGTTTTGTCTAGATTTATCTCTAGTCGATATCTCTTTAGCACTTTGTTCCACACTCTTAGGTTATACTGTAGGTCTTCTTTCTTCTTTGCTGCCAAAACTAAATCATCTGCGAATGCCAGGTGGTTTACATCTACTGTTTCCATATTGTAGTAGCCCCAAGTTGTCTTCTTAATTTTCGTGTTACATTCTCGTATTATCTCATCCATCAAGACAGAGAATAGATATGTGCTTAGAGTTCCCCCTTGTCGTACTCCTCAAGTTGTTACAAATTTTTTCGATATTCGGTTTTTGGTTCGTACGTAATTGTTTGTCTGTTTATACAATATTCTTATATTATTTATTAATCTTTTGTTGACCTTACGTTTACTTAAAATTCTTCATATATCTTTTCTATTTACTGAGTCAAATGCTTTTTTGATATCTATGAAGCACATATATATATATTGTCTCATTCCCATGTGTCGTTCTTTCCATTAACTGTTTTTTTACATGTAGAGCATCTGTGGTCCCTCTTCCTTGCCTAAATCCATTTTGAGCACCATCCATTTCTTGTTCTATTTCTGCTTTTAAAAGTTCTGTCAGTATGCTTTCATATGCTTTCTCAGCTATACTTAATAGTGTAATACCTTTGTAATTTTTACAGTTTCTTAGGTCTCCTTTTTTAGGTATTGGCAGTATTAGAGCTACTTCCCAGTCCTTGGGTATCTCATTCATCCTCCCTATTCTCTTCATCAGTTCCAGCAATATTTGTTTCCCTACGTTGCCCAAACCCTTTATCATTTCTGGTGTTATCATGTCGTATCATGCCGCCTTTCCCATTTTTAGTTTTCTCATCGCAGTCATCTTCCGTATTTATTTCATACATTACCTCTTCTGTTTGTACTTCTTCTATTTGTTCTTCATCGTCTTTGGCCTCCAGTAATTCTTTAAAGTATTCTCTCCATCTTTCCATGATTTCATCTTCGTTTGTTAATAATCTTCTATTTTTGTCTCTTAACGTACCCTAATTCGTAATTATTTTGATTTCTCATCTTCCTTATAACCCTGTAAAATAGTTTTTGGTTTTCTTTAAAATTCTCTTCCATTTTTTGTCCAAATCTTTCCCATGTTATTTTCTTTGCTTGTATTACTATTTCTTTTGCACTTTTTTCTGTGTTTTCTGTACTCTTCGTAGCTGTCTGCTGTGCGCACTTGTGTGTATTTTTTTCATGCTTTTTTTTTCTTCATTGTTGCTTTTTTGACTTCTTCTGACCACCATGCCGTGCGTTACTGTTGTTTCTTTCAGTTGTTGTTCCGCAGACTTCTCTTGCGCTTTCTAGAATGTTATACTTGAATATTTCCCACAGATCTTGAATTTTAAATTCTTGCAACTTGTTTATATATGTTTGTAGTTTTCTTTCTACAGTTTCTTTATATTTTTCTTGAATTTGTTTATCTCTTAGTTTATATGTATTGATTATTGATCTTTACAGTCTTCTTTTCATTTCTTCTACTAATTGTCTTGCTTATCCTTTGTCAGTTATTTTTGATTCTACTAAGTAGTGATCACTATTTATTTCAAAACTCCTCTTGACCCTTGTGTCTCTTACTTTTTTCATTAAATTTTTTGTTACTATTATATAATCTATAATTGATTTTTTGTTTCTACTTATTGATATTCTCGTGTATTTGTGTATATCTTTATGGCAAGATTTTGTGTTTGCTACTATTAATTCATTTTCCATACAGAATTCTAATAATTTTCTACCATTCCCTGTGATCGGTTCCTCCCTATGCACCCCAATTATAGGTACATATCGAGTTGCCTCATTTCCTACTCTTGCATTTATATCCCCCACTATTATTATCTTGTTACCACATGTGTCTACTGTTTCTTGTAGTCTATTAAAGAATTTCTCTTTTTCTTCTATTATCTCATTTTCGTTGGGCCCATATGCCACTATGTACTTCTATTCTTTCCTTCTCATTTATTCTTATTTCTACCTTCAGTATCCTCGAATTTATATATTCCCAGTTTATTATTCTTTCTTCGCACTCTTTCGATACTATCCATGCTACTCCCTCTTTAGCTCGTTCTGTAATTTCCACCCCACAGACAAACACTTTTAAGTATTAATAATTCTGGTGTTATAATTTTTGAGAAATTAGATCAACATCAGACAATAAGTATATAGAACTACCCCTAATGGAAAAATCTAAAACACTAAAATTTCCATGCAATGTTACATAGATTCTTCAAAAATGTTATGCTAGCTTAAAATTCAATATTTAAACAGACACCTTCTAAGCAGATCTTTAAAGATAGAACTGTCGGATGTACTTGTTCTATGTCGTGCAAACTATTGCGATTATGTAAACATATAATGGATGTTTGTCAGCTAGTAACTAGAGAAGCATCTAGACTACAAAAGCTCCAAAACGGTTGCTTTAGACTAATTTTTAGTATAAAGAAATCTGAAAGGGTTAGTCGTACCTTAGAACGAGTCAATTGGTTTAACATGGCCAACTGTAGATACCTACATGCATTGGTATATTGATACTAAACCATCGCAGTGCACAGTTACAATGCTCATTTAGTTATCATGTTACCAAGATCTACAATTCAATCGAAAGAATTATAAACAAGTAAGTGTGGCAAGTTTGGAAAAATACATATTTAAAAAAATATTTGAAGAGCAATGTCTGTTCCGTCTTCATTTTTGATAATTAAAAATTACTATAAATCGCATTAAAATTGCTATAAATCACACGATGCGAGAGAGCATGAGTCTACATAAAACCTTGATGACAAAACACACGTCAAGCAAAAAACTCTATAAAACTCTCGATTTCATCGAGTATAGATAGTTGGACCTGTACATTTCTCATTGGATATTGGCCTAAGAAAATCAACGGCACAAGAAGTCCACTGTGATTGTCATCTTATGACATGGTAACGCAAGAATGGTTGTCAACCCCCGACATACCGTGACAAATAAGTGACAAAACTGCAGCTGCAACATCAGGTAAATTATACCAAAGGAACTGAAGCTTCTCCTTTTATCATAAATGCTCTTTTGGGAAGTCAGTCCTTTATCTATACGGACAGTCTAATCAACTAAATTCTATTATAGAATATTGTATGACCTTCAACCATAGTTTCGTATCGAAATCAGACTTGGAAGTTCCTTTGCCCGATGTCACTGCAATATTTTGTATATAATCTTTACCTGCAATGTTATTTTATTTAATACATGTTTATTATTTGTCTTGCCTTTTGTTCTAATCCAATCCTCACTAAGAACAGGAACTTACAGTCCTTTTATTGTTGCTATTAATTGCGTTTAGTTGGTGTATTTCCTTCCAGCGAAGATACCAGTTTTGCAGCCATATCTGTTAATAATCTGTTAACTCTCCATCACTTTGTCGATTCAATGTCAATCAATAAGAAATCTACATAAGTTCTTCATTTATATTTAGTTTGTTTAAATAAAACTTTGTACACCTCATTTATTGAATTTTTGTTTCGAAATAGTGCCACTTTTTAATGTAAATAGTGGTAAACTACTTCAGTTACATGAAAATGCTGCTGGAATATAGATTTTATCCTATTTTTGATCTTACTTAATCAGTATTTATTTTTTCCAGGTTCTAATGGAAGAAAAATTCAAACTGAATTAGAGCCCTTTAACCAAATAAATTTAACAAATAAAAATATATTAACAAAGTTTGGTTAATAAATGCATATTATTATTATTAATGATTTCTCTTAAAAATGCCATCAGGAAAGAAAATGATGGGCTTTTTAATTCAATTTCTTGTATAAAATGGTTGTTGGGGATTTGAATCATCATAAGGAGGGAAGACAATATGAAGATCACTTTCTTCAGTTCTTGACCCATGTCAAATCTAACTTTAGGAAAAAGTAGGGGAATGCCACTGTAAGGGAGTTATCTATTATTTGAAACAGGGCAATGACATACTTTCTTGATTTCATTGTCGGGACGAACGGAGAGCGGATATTTGAGAATTTATAAAAATACAGTTGGCAAGCTTGGGGTGGGAAATATTTTAAAAGGATTTAAATATATAAAGGTGAGTTTTTAACAGTAGTTAGTTTTAATTTTAATAATTAAGAAATATGATGATACCAAAAGTATTAATCTCTAAATAAAGAATACTGAACTATTTTGGGATTAATATAATGAAAGAATTTAAAAGATAGAAGCTAATAATCAAACTTTTGCATATAATTGCATTTAAACATTTAGAGATAAATTCATAATAAAGCTGCGTTTCTATTTTTTAACTTACTAAAAGAGAAAACCGTTTTTTTGGTATCTAGTTTCAATTTTCTTTTTGTTTCGTTTTTTTTTGTTTGGTATTAGTTAAATTATAAAAAAAAGTTGTGTTGTTATTATTGAAAAATTACTTTGTGTATCTGTTTTAATATTAACCTGTCCTTAGATATAAGAATTTAGATCTCTATCGAAGCAATCTATAAAAGCCAGAGAAAGTCTTAATTTGTGGAGAGTTAGACTTTTCGGTATAACATATTTAGCCTGAGCATTCATTTCAATTAAAGGTAAGCAAGTAGTGAGTTGTGTATTGCATCTTTATTACTTTAGCATCTGTGTCTTGTGTTAATTTATTCAAACCACCAGCGGCGTAACTACGTAAGATTGCGCGCCCCTGCGAAACTTGTGTTTGCGCCCCCCTAATACATTATCTTTTCATTTGCTTATATCCCATGTAGCGCTGGAATAGAAATTCATATGAAAATTACGTGCCTTCCATTGTTTTTACCTGTTACAATTAGTATTCCAAAGTGATGCTCAGTGGCATGCAATAATTACGTGCCCAGTGGTATAACGTTACGTATTTAACTTACACGTTAAATACGTGAAACATACATCCTTTTCATATCTTCCTTGCCTTGAACACCTGTTGTTAGTGAAGTGGGCTTCCCCTATTTAACAAATTTTACTTCTGTTTACCGATAAATGTGATTAACATTATATAGATGTCGCTTCGGATATTGGTTGTAATTACTGTTAATTCCGCGATTGTATTTAAGTCGAGCTTTAACGCAGACTGGTGAATTAAACTATCAAAACCCATTGTATAAAATTTATTTCTCCGTGAATTGTCAATCTGTTGTCGCTGATCACGACGGAAAGGTATCAGTTATACTTAGCGTCGTCATCAAAGCAGATAAATTTGTTTTATAAATTACATATTTATTTTGGAAAATATTGGTACAGAATTGATCACAAAGTAATCACAACAGCATAGAAACAGAGACAGCTTCAGGACGGTCAGGAAATCTGTGTGACATTATACGAAAGCTAAAAATTTCCTGTGAGACATCAAGAACAACATTCGCAGTGTGGGGGCGCGTTCCATCCTGCATAAACCACAATGTTTGCATTAGTAGATCTCTTGCCATGAATTTGGGGAGAAAAAGATGATAAGATGGCCAGTGATTCCATGACTGGACATTGTCGCCCACACACTCACTTTTTCCATCTAGTTACTCCACTTTCTTTCATGTGGATTATTCGCGGGTGTTCCGTTTCCCAGAATCGAATGTTTTGTTTGCTTACAACGCTATTCATTGTGTAACACAAACTCTTCCTCGACTAACAGTAGCATTACATGGCTGCTTATTCTCCAAAACAGACCGCCTTCAAATTTGCGAGACAATCTGCGTATTGCGCTGGGGGCCTGTCGTGTACCAAAGTGATCAGTAGTACAACTTTTGTCTTCTGTGCAATGGTAAACCTTTCCTTTGTCCACCATTAAGACAAATTTCTGTGCCAATGTCAAATGCATGTGACTTCCAACTCCACTTGGCATACATTTTCAGGAACTGATAAACTTGCGCCCGCATTTTGGAAGGTGATAGCCCAATACTATATATAGCTTTAAGAACAAAATTAAATTGGGTGACATTTAGCGCGCCACACTGTATATCCATAATTGCCTTTTATTGTTTCCATAGAATGTTTTTTACCTCCAATGGTTGTTTTAAAACTTCTATTCTCAACGAAATAAAATTTCATGAAAACAGCGCCCTTAGGAGCGTTGCGCCCCCCCGCGTTGCAGGGTCTGCGGGGGCGGTAGTTACGCCACTGCAAACCACCCTGTATTAAAAAATTATAATAATAAATGTAATTGCAAAGGTTTCTCGCCAGTCTTTACATGAGAATAACCTTATTAGTACAAAATAAATCCATGAAATTGAACACCAAACCCGTTTTTATAAATATGAACAAACATAAATATTTTATGATTTGTTTTAGATTAATTGTAAGTAACTTATTATAAAGTTTAGATTACAATAAATTGTATTTCGTAGTTTTCATCTTTGTCATACCTACTAAAAACAGTTTCTAAACACTGTTATTAGCAATTATGATGATCAAGTCATAAGTGACTATTTTAAAATTTGCAACAGTTCAGTTTATAATTAATAAATTAGAATAATAGGTACTCATTGACTCACATTTAATTTCTTTGATAGCCAACCTAAAATATTTAATTACTGGTACGTGGATGACAAAGCCGCAGTCCACCTTTATTTATTCCTTTTCAACGGCTTTATTTAAAAAAAAGTTTTCCAACTTATTTTTAATGACCTAAAAGAACCTTAACCTATTTAAGTCTGAAACCAACAGGTCCTGTGGCGCAACGGATAACGCGTCTGACTACGGATCAGAAGATTCCAGGTTCGAATCCTGGCAGGATCGATTTTTTTTTCTAAATTATTTTTTTAATTTTCTTTTTTCTATTAGCACAAATAAATGTAAATTGGATATTATATTTTGTAATAATATTATAAATATTGTAAATAACAGTGTACTTTAAATGAAAAAAGACTTAAAAAAATATGCGCCCAACGTGGGGCTCGAACCCACGACCCTGAGATTAAGAGTCTCATGCTCTACCGACTGAGCTAGCCGGGCTTGCGGTGTGTTGTTCCAAATACTATTACTTCCATCTCTCTATACTATAAATATTTTTCATTTTCATTTAATTACTAATGCCTGTTTTTAAACATTAATTATTAATTTGAATGTAAAAAGAGATTCAGAAATTTACGTTTTGTACTTTTATTGCAGTTTTTCTTAATTTCTAACAAGATTTTTAAATATTTTTTCCGAAAGGTAAATGCAAGTCCGAAAACTGCAAATTGTGAATGAGATTGAAGTTTCTAATTTTATAATCTTATATATTTATTTTCTTAATGGTCACAGAACGTGATAATAATAAATTATTAAAGATATTTTAGTTTCTAAATCTAAAATATAATTAGGTGTACGATTGGTTGCCTACATGGCATCAATCTCATATAACGCCTTTAGGCTTTGGATCTTTGTAATATCACACCGTGACTCATACAGTCATTGATATGATGTATATCCATCTTTCTTATCAGAAAATTACAATTTATAAACAGTAATTATAACTTCCAACTTTTTCAAACTTAAATAATGTGATTGTTGCTATAGTAATCTATTATTTCCGTTTTTCTTTCTTATTAAAGGTAGTATTTTATCCTTTGCAGGCGATTATAGACCAATCATAATAAAATGTTGGCTGTCCCACTTTGGTAGGTGTTTATCGTTACGATTATGGGGCGAGGCACTGTTCAAAATATTCGTATTTGCCGAGGCGTTCGGTGACTTACGGCCCAACATCGGCATATGTGTGTGCGTTACTCCCACGTTATTGTAAACATAATCTAACAGGTAAGAAGTCGTCATTTTTTATGAAACGTATACTACTCAATATCTTCGGCCGTACTTATGGTTTCAAATTTGTAAATTAAAGAAGCTTCCGTGAATGAGTGAGTCAGTCACCTTTTTTGCAAATATTGATCTTATAAAATCAGACATTTGAGAAGCCGCGCCTGCCATATAGGTTTCGAAGATATAGCTTTACTATATTTAGCTTTTAGTTGACTTAGCAAGTGTGTGCGTTATTTTGTGAGTGCATTTGTGCATTCTGTTATTCGTAAGTGTGTGAGTGTCGACTAATCTTTTTTTAAATAATTTTAAGCTATCTTATATTTTAAAATATAATTTCAATTTTCAGTGGTAGAAAAAGTTATAGAAAAATAGCGCCAAAATGTCTCATGCAGTCACAGTAACCAGAACAACAACCACCACTACAACATCTGCAATAATAATTAACACAGGATATCTTAAAACTTGGCCAGGAATCTTCAAATTGTTCCAATTGGTAAGAATAATCAAAAAATTAAAAAGTGTTTTAATTTGACTGCAAGTTTACATAAACATGAGCTTTGTAAATTTAGAAACAAGAGTGCATTACGTCAGCTCCACTTTTACATTTTACGATTTACAAACTTAAGAAATGTTTCAAATAAGCTTCAACTCCACCCATTTTCTTTTATTTTATATTCATTATTTCAAAAATTTGGCTTTTAATCATCCTCTATACTTATCTCCTACACATTACTCAGACTTTTATTTTCAAAGGGTGACATCATTTTGGTAGAATTGTGAGATAATCATTTACTTAAAGTAAAGCTAAAAGAGTATAATAAATTTATTGGCATCAGCCGCACCTGCTTTTCCAGATGATTTAATTATTCTTTTTATAATACCATTGACCCATATATATGTGCCGGTTTTTCTAAAGGTTCAAGAATATTCATATTTAAAGAAGGCGCATACAAGGTCGCGAATGCATCATCAGTTGCATTATAATTCAACCTTGATTGATTTTAATGAATAAATATTTAAATAATTTCACTCTCGATTTAAAAAAAACATTCAATAATTCCCTCCTAAAACTGGAATTGACGTATTATCCGCCAAAAATTTAGGTTAGCTTTAATTAGATGCTGCTATTTTAGATCATGCGAACGATAAAATGCATATTAGCATGATGACGGAATTTTTGTTTAATGAAAGTTGTATAGCTGAAATTTGTATCTAAATGATTTCTAATGTAGTAAAGAATAAACAAGGCTGAGAAAACTAGGAAAATTTATGACTGTTACTCCTTAAAATAATTGCGTAAATATTTATCAATTTCTCTGCTAAGTGTTAAAAATGTAAGTCTGTGTTGAAAAGTCGAATTTACCAACGGGATCATAATACCGATAAATTTAAAATCAAACCAAGCAATAAAAATCGCCGATTATTTTAAATTATACTTAAGGCGGCTACTTTATAATCTGAAGAATCAGAAGAAAAGACCATAACATTTTCAGTTACATCTGCGCAAGTGATCTAGCAAAAAATTCGCAGTTCCCATACGCGGTACACTGTTGGTGGTGGTCGTGGTACATGACTTAGGCAGTTCATAAACACCCATCAGCAGCGTGCAGTGCATACGAAACAGTGGAAGCAATCCCGATACTACTTATGCGCTATTACGCTTGTACGCAATGTGTACAAGCGTGATAACGCATACGTCATATCGGAACTGCTTTTACTGTCCCGTATGCACGGCACGCTGCTGAACACCACCCAAGACCTCTTAAAATGTTCATCGAACCTCCCCCTCTCACGTGTCAGATCGCTTGGCCCTTGGTCATATAACATGGCCCAACTTCGTTTGCATATATTTATAAAAGCACATTTTTACGATATGAGGGAAATATCGGCTCCGGTGTCAATAAAACCCAACATATTCATATTCATCGATCACGATCTTGTTCACCATAAAAGGCATTCTCGATTTACAACTATCCGCTGTGTTTCGCTGTTCAATATTTTAACAATGCCTCTGTATATGACCCATTTTCCCACAAGTAAAACATTTCGTCTAATTATGCTTCTTGATCTCGGGACGTGCACCACTACTACTCTGACGGGGAAGTTACCGCTGGCTGATTATCATATTCGTGACGTTTAAAATTAATTCTACGGATTGACAGTAATAATTCGGATATGTTCTTAAAATTAGGATTATATGCGATTATCTGAAAATCGTGTCCGTGAATTCCATTGATAATAATGAGCTCGACCAAGTCGCTCTCATTCTATGGAGCTCGTAATTTTTTAACAAAATAGCTTTTCCGTAAACACATACTACGTAAGTATGTACTATAATGTAGCAGCTTCTGAAAGCAATCGATCAAGTTTATTCTTGGCGGAAAAGCTTCCAGAAAATCTCGTTTGAAGATATTCCAATCTCTCACCTCGTGCAGTCATGTATCAAACCTTAGTAATTACTAATCCGCGATTAGAGATTAAATTAATTCCTAATCATTAAACTCAAGCAAATATTTAAAAAAAATTAATCTCCAATTTCTAATCACAAAAATATTTTAAAAGATTTATTCCTAGTCCCAGGATACTGAAAAGATTTTTAAAAATCTAATTCCTAATCTCAAAAAATATTATTGAACAGATCTAATCGTTTGTTATCTTTAATTCCAAAGTATATTTTGAAAAACTCTAATCCTTTTTCTCTAATCCCAAAAATATTTTTAAACCTAAGAAATATTTTGAAAAAATTTAATCTTTTATTTGTAATCTCAAGAAATATTTTAAAAATTTCAATCTCTAATTCTAAAAAATATTTTTGAACAAATCTAATTCTTTATTATCTCTAATTCCATAATATATTCCATAAAAAATCTAACCCTTTTTTCTAATCCCAAAAACATTTTCTAAATTTCAATCTTTAAGCCTAAGAAATATTTTGAAAAAGTTTAATCATTTATTACGAATCTCAAATAATATTTAAAAAATTTAATCCCTAATCCCAAAAATATTTTTAGAAATTCGATCCCTAATCACAAAAATATTTTGAAAAATCTAATCCTTATCCCTAATATTAAAAAATATTTTTAAAAACTGCACCCCTAATTCCAAAATATATTTTTGAAAAAATTAAATTCTTTATTTCGAATCCCAAAAACGTTTTTAAAATTCCAATCCCTAACTTTGAGAAATATTTTGAAAAAAATCTAATCTTTTATCTTAAATCTCAAAAAATATTTTTAAAAATCCAATCCCTAATCCCAAAAATATTTCGAAAAATCTAATCTTTTATCTCTAATCCCAAAAACTATTTTTAAATATTCAATCTCCAATCCCTAATTCCAAAATTTTGTTTTAAATAATCAGTCCTCAATCTTTAATTCCAAAAAATATTTAAAAGAACTTCATCCCAGTCCCTAACCTTTGTCAAAAATTGGAGGATTACCCAATTCTAATCAAACTTTACCTTTGATGCTCCCACTGAAATTCTTGCTTAATTGTAAGTTACGGTTGATGTTTATTATTAGTTTCAAGTAATTCAATGTGAAGAAATTCGCCCCAAGGTCGAAAAAACTTTAGGATTTATACATTCTTGTTTTGAAAGTAAGATCATTACTTTTTTTCATTTAATGCGCCTCCTCTCAAAATGTGGTTTTAAAACTTTAGAGCCTATTCTTTCCACTTTTCTTTTTTGCACTATTGTTTGTTATCCCTTTAATTAATTTAAAAAGCAATCATTACATGAATTTTCTTTAAAAATGTGTTTCTTTTTACAGATATTAGGAATAGTGGTTGTAGGACTGGTCGGTTACCACTACAAAAATTATTCATATCACCTCACCGTCTTACATTTTTTCTTTCTGATAGCAGTAACATTCTTGATTGGAACATTCTTGTTACTACTTTCATGTTTATTGTCTATATCAACAGCTTCAATTATAGCAAAAACTATATACGTAAGTACTTTTGATGAATTTATACATTAGAGTGTAATAGAATTTAAAGATTATAGAAACTTGATAACATTTTTTTTAACATTAGGTTTGCGATAACAATTTCCACATGTGTAGTTGGGGTTTTGAATATATCCTGTTTTAGATAAGAAATTATAAAAATGATATCATTAAAATTCGAGAAAATAAAAAAAGATGATTTTTCTTGTTTTAAATTGAATCTCTAATTTAAGAAAAGACTTATTCAATCAGCATTTTCAGTGGCACACTAGTTTTTGAAAAGATCGGAACTAGAGTTCCTAAATGAAAGTTAGTTGGTGTTGTTATAAGAGTTCGGACAATGTATTATCTTTCTGTCTCCAATGCAGTGGTGCAGGAGCCGTAAAATGACTGGTATTGCTGAAGCATACGTACGGAGAAAAGTGTGTTTCAGACGTCTACACGTGTTTCGCACTTATTAGTGCTCATCAGGACGACATAGAATGTAAAAGCAACGAATTCAAGAAGATGTACAACACAAGGTTTTACAGATAGCAGCCAACCACACATTTGCGAAGACACTGAATTTTCAATGCAACAACAAACGCAGTGATGTTTGTTGTGGTTGGTTGCAATCTGTAAAACCTTGTGTTGTACATCTTCTTGAATTCATTGTTTTTATTTCATTCTATATCTGCTATGCCGTCTTGACTAGCACTAATAAGTGCGAAACATGTGTAGACGATTGCAACTCACTTTTTCTTTTATATCTATTGTGTGATATCTCATCATAAATATAGTTAGAATTGAGTGAAATGGTATTGCTGAGCAATACCAAAAATACAATTGCTCCAATCTTATTGGTCAGTTATGCAGCAGATATATTATATTTTGTTTTTTTTTCTATTTAGTAACATAGTAAAACTTGTTAGACTGAAATTTAAAGTTTATAAATGTTTACATATCAGTAGATGAAAAGTTTACAATAAATTAACAAACATTATTTTATCTTAAATGCTATTTAAATAAAAGTAAATACGTATTTAAAAAATGCAAATATAAAATATTGCAGGGTAAATAGAAATTTATTTTCACTTTTAAAAATAATAATTATTTAGGAACTCTACAATTAAATTTAGTTACAAAGAAAACGTAATAGTTACTTATGTCAAATAAAAGCAATTTTAGGCTAGAAAACATCTTGAAAAGATTTTAACTTTTAAAAATAAATCCAGTAATTTTAAACAAAAAAAAAAAGAAATAAAACCTTAAAATTAGACAAAAGCTGAGTTATCAGAAGTGGTATAATCTAGAGTTTGGAAATGTACTTTTTAACCTAATAGTATATTAAAGAACAAGTTTTATAAGGGTTGATTTGGCGCACGAATCCCAAGTTAGAAAACGAGCCGCAGGCGAGTTTTTCTATGGGTTGAGTGCGCCAATGCCCTTATAAAACGAGTATTTTATGCTATTTTTTCTTATTTTAATACAAAAAAAAATATTTTGGTCGTCTAGAGAATTTTGTGTTAGTTGGTAACAGTTGGTAACACTCGGCGCCCACTTGAGTTTTTGAATCATTTGTCATCATCCGTCACTTCAAATAAATTAGTTATTACTTTTGTTACTTTATTAGTGTTTCAAATAAATAAAATATGAGCGAAGACAACTTAATTTGCACTCCGCCCGAAATTCGCGAAAAAAAGCAAAGAATATTAAATCGATGATACGTGTCTTGTTTATAGTACCATAAAATTACAAACATGAATTGGACTTACTGATTTGTCCAAGCAGATTTGATGTAGGTACGAGACTTGTTTATGTTACTAATTAGGAATATCCAAAACCTAACCTTCTTTCCAAGTAAAAATAGACAATAACTTCAAGTGAAATTTCATGTAAGTAACAATCAACAAACAGCGAACCAATTCAACGATATTAATTACAAATTTATCGGTGGTTGACAATTTTGACAGATACTTGCAGTTTGAAGTTGTCACATTCCACGTATTACCCATCCAACCCTTAAAAACTAAATAACCCTATAATTCATTAAAGTACAGTCAGTACAGTGTACTTTTATAGATAGCCATAAACGACTCCTACTGATAGACGTTAATAAACGTATTACAAACGCAAATTAGAAAAAAGTAGTTTCTTTGACATCAGTGATTGTTTTTATCTTGAATATACATTTTTAGATGATAGAGTCCCAATTTTAAAAATCAGAAATCCCAGTATGCATGACTGGAACGAAATTGAACAGAGATGTACTAAGATAAAAGAATCATGATAACATGGATAATGATACAGTTATAGGATAATTATCTAATTTTATGAATCAACTTTCATTAGCTAAACAAACTTTATCAATACTGGATTATCCATTTACTCATTACTTTCACAAACACTGATATTGTCCTGATTTCCCAATTTGTAGAATGACTATGTTTTCAATATTATTGCACTTGTAACACTGACATTCAATTATACTTTTAGGAATTTATTTATCATGGATTTGCCTTCCTCTTATACCTAGCAGCAGCACTAGCATTACTTGTGGAGGTTAATCAAAATCACAGTAAAAGTTGGGGTCCCTACGATGAATTTTTTGCAGCAGCCGTAAGAAATCATTTATATTTAAAAATTGCTTTATGGTTATGCTATCTTTATTTTTTAGATAATTGGTTTGGTGTTGTCTGTGCTGTATATTCTCAGCGCTATATTTGCGTATCGCAGTTACAGAGGATTCTAAAGCGATTTAAAAATAGTGTGCCTTTAAGTTATTTTGTGGCTTTTTATATTGAATAATATATTTTTTTATTATTATATATGTACACAGTGTTACCTTTAATTGTGTTTTTTCTACTCATGACAATTTATTACTTATAAGATTTTTATTAATCTATGACTATCGAAGCTTTAAAAGTGTTTTTAGATAATTCTCCATAAGTTACAAAGTGATTTGATTTTTGTTTAAAGTTAATAAGAATTGGCTACTTTGTATTTATTTAATAATATATTTTTTATTGTAATATAAGCTTTCAGTAATTTTGTTAATTCATATACAACACTGCATTCCTAAAGTAATAACCTGCCCAACAGTTTAACTTTTGAAAAACCAGATTAGGGAAACCAAACTTTTTGAGCAAACAAAGAAATTAATGTATGCTGTGGTGACGTCGAGACGTCTAATGAAGCAATTATTTTATCTACGACTGATGGGTCAAGTGAAAGCCTATAATAAGCTATTTTTCTAATTTTATTCAAATTAAATAAATCTATTTATGTAGAGGTTCAAAATGTGCTCTTTGAGCATTTTTACAGTATAGATGTCTAATTAAGCGATTACGCAATCTATTGAGCTATTTAAAATTATTGCGTTTTTGGCTTTTAATCTTTTGACTTGTTTCATATCTTCAAGTTTGATATTTAATTTATATTTCAAAAGTTAAGTTTGGTGGGGGGTTGTCCAGCTTAACAATGCAGTGTATGTAAAACCGCAATGTTATGTTATGTGTCTGTATTGTATAAGCTCTGTCCAATGTTAAAATAATTATTACAAAAGTAATTTAAATAGCATTATTGATTTAATCAATCAAATAAGTTTGCTGTATAGGTGCTACTTATCATTATTATTACAATATTAGATCATCATTGCCATATTGCATTTTAAACTATAGATGTGCCTTACGTGTAAATGCCTTATATGTTTTGATATTTATATTTATTATCATTTACTGATCTTATATTATTATACAGTGTAAATTTGATCTGTAGTAAAATATAAACGTAGTATTTGTTAGAATTATAATTTTAAAAACGTCTCCTGGCATAAGCTTAGGTGACCATTCGTCCTTGATTTCCAGGGGCAGTTCTTGAAACAATGGTTGAGTCCCGGCTTATTTTTGTCCTGAATTTAATATTTTGGATTATTAAGGTTATAAAATAATAAATATGATATCAGAGCTATCTTTTTGCTATTGAAGTTTAAACAATAACTGTTTCATCAAAATTCCAACTGAGACACCAATCACACTCAAACACAACTACGTTATTTATACACACTCACACTCATTCCTAGTTTGGCAAAATAGGAAACTAGTAGTAGCCTGAGTAGAGATACTGAAAGCTAGCAAAGTTAGGTTTTTTTTAATCTTCTAGCCTTTGCTAGTTTCCAAAACTGTCAAACACAAAAATAAATGGAAAACGTGCACCCACACACATATGTTTCTCAAATTATCTTTATAAATGATGGATGATATTAATGGTAGTAATACATCAAAAGTGCCCCTTGCACTGCAAACCGACATGAAGAAAAACTACGTCATTGTGTTTTGAGATGAATTAATTATGTAGGAATAGGCCATCTATAGTATGTTAGAGAAACAATTATCGGCTGCGGTGGATCTTAGTGGGGTAATGGTGAGCTTCAGGTGCTCATTGGAACTAGAACGTGATTGAGTTACAGCATGATTTTTTTTAATTTTGTTGATTTCGATTTGTAAAATATTAATAAATTAGTCGGCTACGTAATATCTTGGACGATTAATATCAGTCTGACTAAACAAAAGGGTTGTTTGTAAGTAGGCCGTTACGTCATTGAGTTTCAGGTTAAATCTAATACCAACTGAAAGCTGAAACTATGCATATTTAAAATATTATTGTCAGTCAGCTCGTAATCTAATAGTTTTGTTAGTCCGACTGAATTTATCATTCTTCGCATTCTTCGACAAAGAATACATAAATTATCTCCACTGCGTTTTTTTCCTAGAGTGCTTCAATTTCGAGCAAAATTGAGAACAATTTGCCATTTTTGAAAGTTTATCATTTTTTTCATCGAAAATGGTGTGAAATTGAAGCACTCTAGGAAAAAACGCAGTGGACAAAATTTATGTATTCTTTGACGAAGAATGCGATGCTGTTAAAGAAATTTAAAAAATATTTCTATTTCTAATTTTTTCAACTTTTAAAATTTTTTTTGGAACTGGATACGTGTTTACCCTGTTTTGGGGGTCAAATATATATCTTTTCATATAAGAGATATGTGACATTCGAAAGTAAAGGTTCCAAGCTTTAAAATGAGTCCCTGCTGGCCTTTCTAAGTTGCGCCCATTTTTGGACCTAGCCGGTGGTTAGGTTTAGAAAGAATGTCCCATATATACAGGGTGTTCAAATTGAAGTCGGTACTATTGCCAACTTTGTTACTACTAAAGATACGATGTTGGTTAAATTACCAAAGTAGTAGCGTTTCTTCTTCCAATTACAATGGTAAAATTTTAAAAGCAATTGAACTTCGCGTTTTCGAGACATTAAAAAACAACATTTTTTTAAATGGAATACTCTGCATATTTTTGCACGTTTTAAACGATAATTTAATTTAAAACAAAATTTATTAAAACGACCACTTTTCTTTACTTGTAGAATAATCTACTATTCTTTTACTTTCCAATAATCGGCCATTCATTGGCTACATGATATTCATTTCAACTTGAACTGGTACATTTAAATGCTTGTAGTTCGTTTATTTGTAAGTTTAGGGTATTTTTTATTAATAAATTTTGTTTAAAATTAAATTATCGTTTAAAATGTGCAAAAATATACAGGGTATTCCATTTAAAAAAATGTTGTTTTTTTTAATGCCTCGAAAACGCGAAGTTCAATTGTTGTTAAAATTTTACCATTGTAATCGGAAGAAAAACCGCTACCACTTTGGTAATTTAATCAATATCGTATCTTTAGTAGTAACAAAGTTGGCAATAGTGCCGATTTCAATTGGAACACCCTGTATAGTATATTATGTATTATATTTGATATTATTTTATTTAAACAAAGAATATCAAATGATCTCTCAATTAATTACCCTGGAGGATAAACAATCCTCAAACAATGTTTGAGTTAGGCAGGGGTGTCAAACTCAAAGGCTAACTTGGGCCAAACAAACAAGGTTTAACTTTAGGTGGGCCGCAAAAAAATTAATATTCATAGAAACGTAGATTTATTTCGAATAATACATTATAATAAGCATATATAACTGACTTTAAAAAAGTGAAAAAGTCAGTAACCTAACTTTGACATATTTTAGATATTATTTATGCTTAAATACCATATTTACCTAATTGTGGTATAGTCAAAATAAATGTACGCATTTTGTTTAATAATAGCAAAAAACGAGTATAATTAAAAAACGTTTAGCGAATTCTACCTATCTTATTTTTATTCTGCGTCGGTTTGTTATTTTATTATACAGAGTCTTCATTAAGTTTGGAACCGGCTTAATATCTTCAAAACTATTAACTGGATTAAATTGAAATTTGGGGTGTGCATTTTATAAATTAATATCTATTGTACCTAATTTTTTCACCTGCTTTGCATCATTACTTTACGAGATACACAGCCAACTTGATTTTTTTTAAATAGCAATGGGGGTCAAATTTGACATCATTTGAAAGCTTATTTTTTTCTGAGTACCATTATGTAATACACGTGTTGTATCATTTTGACAAAAATCGCCAAAAAAAATTAAAATCAACGAAACATGTTTTAACCACAAAATTAAATTTATTACTTAAAATTTACTTTTACTTAAAATTACTTAAATATTTACTGTCAATGTGTAACTTTTGACATTTCTATGAATTTTGTAAGATCACTTTTAATTTATTCAACACTTTTGATTTTGTAGATAAAACATGTTTCGTTGATTTTAATTTTTTTGGCGATTTTTGTCAAAATGATACAACACGTGTATTACATAATGGTACTCAGAAAAAAATAAGCTTTCAAATGATGTCAAATTTGACCCCCATTGCTATTTAAAAAAAATCAAGTTGGCGGTGTATCTCGCAAAGTAACGATGCAAAGCAGGTGAAAAAATTAGGTACAATAGATATTAATTTATAAAATGCACACCCCAAATTTCAATTTAATCCAGTTAATAGTTTTGAAGATATTAAGCCGGTTCCAAACTTAATGAAGACTCTGTATATTATTGTGTGCCGATATATTGGCTGGGCCGCAAAAATGTTCGTTGTGGGCCGCATGCGTTCCGCGGGCCGCGAGTTTGACACCCCTGAGTTAGAGCGTCCCGCTTTGTAACAACTTTATTTTCGGTCAGAAATGGTATAAACTGTATATATTAGTAACTGTATGTTCTGGTTAAGGAAATTTCGTATTTATTAAATCGGTGTGAGAGTGATGACCTCATCGACCTTTTTTAAATTGCATGCTAGGTATGTTTTTACTGAAATCGATAGAATACGAGGGATGCTCTGTTAATAGTTAGTAGCAGGCCATGGAAGCTCATTGGCTAGAAACAATTGCAACAATTGAATGTCGCATCAGTTGACATTCGTTACCCACAATTGTCAAACGTTCCGATTTCCTTGTGAAGCGTAGTTAATTTTGTAAGATAAGTACTTGTGCATTTTTAATTCAGTTAAGATGAGCATTCCGTGAACTGCCTTTAGAGCTATGATTTTCTACGACTATAAAAGATAGTTAGGATACCAGCAAAGCCATGAAAATTTTTTTAGCAGCTTTTGGCGATGCTGCCCCTTCATTATCCGCTGTTAGTCATTGGTTCCGCGAATTTCGACGAGGGCGAGAGCTGCTAGAAGACGAAGTAAGACCTACGGAAGAGGCCTGTTCAGAAAATGTTGATCGTGTGGCAAGCTTGATTCAGTCCAATTGAAATATTACTTATAGGGAGATTCAGGAGGAAGTGAAAATTGGATCCTCGGCGGTGAATACCAGTTTGCATAAACATCTTGGGGTAAGAAAGCTAGCAAGCCGTTGGATACCGCATTTGCTCTCAGAAAGTCAAAAACAGGCTCGAGTAGACTGGTGTAAATTTATGTTGCAAAAATTTGACGGAGGAGCTTCCAAGCAAGTGGCATACATTGTAACTGGTGACGAATCTTGGATATACAGTTACGACCCTGAAACTAAACAGCAGTCTAGTGTTTGGGTATTCGAAGACGAAGACTTGCCCACAAAAGTAATTCGTGGCAGAAGCGTCAATAGGAAAATGATTACTGTTTTTTTCCGCCGAAGTGGTCCTGTTGCTGTTATTCCACTTGAAGATCGCAGAACTGTTAATTCTGAATGGTACTGCGAAGTGGCTTTACCACAGATGTTTGCAAAATTACAGACAGGTCGCCAAAGGACCGGTTTGAATAACATCTTAGTCCATCATGACAACGCATCCTCCCACACTGCTGCCAGAACATTGGATTTTTTGAAAGATACTGGAGTTCAATTGGTAACTCATCCTCCGTATAGCCCAGATCTGGCGCCGTACGACTTTTTTTTGTTTCCAACTGTTAAAAGAATGGTACGAGCTAAAAGATTTTCCAGCGCAGATGCAGCAGTTACAGAATTTCAAAGAATCTTTGAGGACCTTTCAGAAAATGAATTTTCCGAATGTTTTAAAAAGTGGTTTCAAAGAATGCACAAGTGTATTAGTCTGAATGAAGATTATTTTGAAAAACAATAGTTTTTGTTAAAAAATGCAACAGACTTTTTATAACTAACAATTTTCAGCACAACCCTCATATTGTGATGTTCTTTTTTCAACCATAATAAATATTCATACTCTTATATAAGAGAATTTTCAAGAAAAACATGAATAATGATTTACGACTAGTAGGCTTTGATTTCTAGTTCTCCAGTTAATAAAACACAATTATCTAGTAAGCTTAGGTAAATAACAAAACTTTAGTTATTCTGATGGTCTTTAATCTTCAATTAAGGAAAATGTATGCCCAACTACTGGCAAAGAATTTTTCTGCATTTGCAATGGTGACAACGAAGATGAAACAGTTGATGAAATGATTAACTATTGAGGCGACAAACTGAAAATGTTCAAATGAAGAAATTCTAAAATGGCGGAAGTCGCATTAAATGATCTTACCGAATTTATCACAAATAACCAGCGATTTTCTAGGCACATTGCCCCCCCCACCTTGGTTCCTTTTGAGAGTCTCTTGAGGGAATAATGTTTTTCTCAATTGACTTTTCTTCTTTATCTCAACTTACATAACATTTTGAGACCAAAGTTGCCTTGATCGGTCTCAAAAAAATTAACTCATCCTGCTGGACTATGCACAGTGAAAATGTACCAACATACTTATAACCACTGTGTGGTGATTGGAATTACTTGATGCCTTATAACGGGCCACACGAATTCACTCAGTAGGTTGCAAGGTCACGGCATGTACCCTGCAAACTACTTCCCAAATACTGACTGTGTTCCAATTATCTCTTTACGTAAGTATTACCAGCCCTTAAACTCCTCCGATTTTTAGAAAGCAATATTGCATTTTTAATTAAATGAAAACACATATTCTGTAACAAATATAAATAGTTTATTATTTACAATAACAGATATAATAAGTATGTACAACTCTATTATAAGTACCTACATTATTATTTCCAAAAATGTACAATTTAAGATTTCTTGAGCATTTTTAAACGACAATAATTAAACATCTAGTATGAGATTTGCTTATAAGAAAAAAGTACTTTAATATGCAGTACATTATATACATACATATGTTAAGTATATAATACGAACTGCATTTTCAACAATTCTGTTTGCTTTGTGATTTATTATTAGCAGAAGTGTATGCAAATATTTAGTACATATTTCTTTAGTATATCAATATCTGAAGGAACTCGAGATTGTTTTCAAAAACATCGGGACTCTATATAAAATCTAGGATGTGGATGCTCATTTAGATTCAAACAATGTTTCAATTGATAACATTTGAAGAATTTGAAATAAGGTCATAAAATAACATAAATATTTCATGACGTCACGTAGAAATGTATCAGTGATTGCAACTATAATAGCAGTGCTTTAAGAGCAAAAAGAACCAAGATATTAAGTATAGTACTTACATATTGTTAAAGTAGATTTAACACAGAGACTCGATTAAAAAAAGGCTACAATCCCAATTCGAGTGGTAATTAAAGAGATAATGGGCATATTTTTAAATTATGCTAATTGTTTATGCAAAATATTGTTCGATAATAATGTATGCGGTGCAGGTGATAATGCATGCACTTTACGTTAAGAACCAGAAGACTATGTACAATTTGTACAGGAGGCCAAACTGCAGAAGTGGGGGAAACATAAAATGCGCCGTAGGTGTTCCCAGAGAAAACCAGAGGCTATAATTAGCGACATCATGCGGCAATTAGTGAAATGTCAGAAGTTGTTACAAAAGGGTCTTCAAAGATCTTGTATATTATTGTATTCTATCATTTATATATTCCCTAATAAGATTTTCCAATGTTGATATTATTTAAAACAAAACAGTTTTGAGTGCAATAATATATAAACTATTATTAGAAAATTATCAATTATTATTAAACTATTTACAATGATGAAATAAATAAAGATTATTAAAAGTTTCACAGTTTTATTAAAATACAACCTGACAATATTGTTTCGACAGCTATGCTGTCATTATCAAAGGTAATATAATTATAAACAAACACGTCGCTAAGGTAGATACAAAATGACTCCTCAAAATAATATTAAATTCCTACATTTTTGTAATAACAAACGCAAATTAGACATTTTAGAAGCCTTTGAGATATACAAACACAAACTCAGGGTACCTTTAATGAATGAACAACTTGAGCTCAGTAATTCTCCATTACTGGAAGTATTAGACATTTAATTCTGATTATTATTATTATTTTATCTAGTTACCTATTTTGTATCTACCTTAGCGACATGTTTGTTTATAATTATATTACCTTTGATAATGACAGCATAGCTGTCGAAACAATATTGTCAGGTTGTATTTTAATAAATCTGTGAAACTTTTAATAATCTTTATTTATTTCATGATTATGGAGTTCCACAAAATAAGGCTGGAAACAATAAACAAGATTATTTGCAATGAATTTACCTAATAAGAGTAGGTTTGCCTGCTATTGAGAAACCTTTTGCAATAACTTTTGACATTTCACTTATCTCCGCTTGATGTCGCTAATGCTAGTCTCTGGTTTTCTCTGGGAATGCCTACGGCAGAGTTGGTGTTTCCCCCACTTCTGCAGTTTGGCCTCCTGTATATAGCCTTCTCTTCTCAGTTAGTACAATATTTGAGCAGTTTGATTACCTTTGTATTTCTTCAGAATAATAAATTAATGGCTGGTTGGACAGCGATTAATTTTAAATATGTTTCTGTCACGGCTTACATAACTAGAGTTCCTAAGTAACTATTATTTTTAAAAACCATGTCAATTTACTTTTACCATCAAACACCTAAGTGTATGAAACTCCAAAAAAAGCTCAATAATTCTTTAAATGCATAAATACTTCTTCAAATCATATATCTATTGACACTGAGTTTTATGTTCGAACATTCAAACAATTATTCTAGATATTTAAAAATATGCCCAATATATAGTATGTCTTTATAAACTGCATATCAAAATAAATAGTTATAGATTTGAAAATTGGACAGATTATCTGTAACATCTGTCCATGCTACTGCTTGAAGAAACCACAAACAAACACCTTATTTGATCCAGAAACATAAGACTTTGCAATAGGTATAATATCCAAGAAGCCTACATTTGTGAACCATTCACTACTCAATGAAATCTTGTTTAAAACAGGAACAAAAATGTTTGTATCAGCTCCAAAGATACCCAAATCATCAAACATGAACTTGATCTGGCAATGTGTTGAGATCAATCAAGAAGGACAAGTAGACACAGACTGAAAGACGAGGCCACCATATGAGGATTTGTTTGTGGATTTCAAGGCTCTTACAATTTACAGCAGTAATGAAGATTGCCACTTATTTGATTAATGGACCGATGTTACAATATGTTTGTTGATATTAATTTGTTTTGCATCTTAATATTATAAAAGATCTTAAGTAGTTATAATACTTTTCAATTTGAAGATCTACTTAAAAATGATAATTCATTGACTTTTTCGTTTCAGGGAAGACACTCTATTATAAGTATTGTTTAACCCCACATTCTATTCGATACACAAAATAATAACAATTTACCTAACTACAAAACATATTTGTATAAAAATAAAAATCAAATAAAATATTACATACAGTCTATACCTTTTTTAATAATAATACTTCACTTTTCACAATAATCCAGAAGACAATACTCCCCCTACCCACTAACGCTAGGCGACAGATCTTTTGAGTAGTATCAAAAATATGTCATTAAAAAAAGGCACAAATTACATTAACAAGTGAACAACAAAACAAAAATATATACCTTTTTTTATTATAATTGACACATATGTAAATACGAACTAATTTCTTTAACCCTATGTCATTTGTGTGTTGTTTTATTTGAGCTATTCTTTAAGTAATCGCTGACTACATTATGTTTGTGCTCAGCAGCCAGTTTAGCAGGTGTGACTGAATCTTGATTCTTGAGAGTTGGATCTGCACCAGCTGCTATTAGTTGTTTGCAGACGCTTAAATGTCCAAATAGCGCAGCAGCATGAAGTGCACTCTCACCATTCTAAAAGAACAATACACATAAAAGATTTAGATATTTGAAATATTTTTTTTATTAATTTTACCGGTAGCAATCCTAGTGAAGGTTTATATCTTAATAATTCGCCAACGACAGATGTATGTCCTTTGTGGGCAGCTTTAAATAGTGCAGTAGCTCCATCCTGCAAGTTGATTAATGACCATCTTCACACCTTTTTTATTTTTTATTTTAAACTTACATGTCTGGCTGCATCAACTCGGGCACCAGCTTTTAATAATTGTGTCACAATATGATCGTGTCCCATTTGAGCGGCTATCCATAAAGGTGTAGCGCCATCAGTGCGTCGAGAGTCAGGTTCTGCACCTTGGGCTAATAGATAAACTAGGATTTTGTAATGGCCATTTTGGGCTGCTATGAACAATGGAGTGGCTTTGTCCTAGAAAAAACTAAAATAATAAATTTCGTATATGTGGCCCAGGTATTGCAGCCTCCCAAGCACACCTTTAACCTAGACCAATGAAAAAATATTTTTACATAAATGGTAACTCGTTTGCATAAATATTAATTTTTTCCACTTCAGTACAATTTATCATATGATACTTGAAGACTAAAGGTCATAATGGTGGTTGGTTTGAACAGTTGATGATTTTATAACCAATTGTTTTAACAAGCTATCTACTTCTGTAACCTGAAGTAATAACTAACAGTGTAAATAAACATTGGAAATGTGACTTTGAGAATTGTGAAGTTAGATATTGGAAACTTAAGAAACATTAAAACAGCTGACATGAGAAAGTTGTACACTTCGAGATTTGAATAGCTGAACACATTAAAAATCAACACTCTAATGCATAATGTAGATTTTATTTACATTAAAAACATGAGATGTAGTGACCATCACACTTAGAGACAGACGTAAGTGGCTTATGGCATTAAAACATTTGAGATGTTAAAAGATTGAGAAGTTTAAGGATAGTAGTTTAATAGACTAGAGATTCAGAAATTCTACCGTAGCAACTTAAGAGACATTAAAAAAGACAGTTGCAGCAAACTTTGAATTTTTATTTAACCGTAAGTAGAGATGGTAGGGCTAACCCTAACACCTCAATTCAGTTTGGTTCCAGGAACCACTTGACACCCTCCACAAACCCCCCCCTTAACTGTATAACTACCAAGTTTAACGGTTAAATATAACAGTACTTCGTAGATTCGTCAGTTTGACAATATTCCTACTTCTGCAACTCCATCCCTTGACTCCAAAATCTCTCAAAGTTGAGCACACGATTCCATCGTGAATTCCTATTTGTGCAATTGACTCAGCTAGATCTCAACAATTGTTTGACATCATTTTCACCGCACAACGCTAATTGGGTTAGATGTAAGGGTGGGGTTAAGTAGTATACAGGATGTCATGAGATAGAACGCATTAATTTTAAGGGGTGATAGAAGACATCAAAAGGAACAAAAAAGTCTTAATAAATTTTTTTCTATGTTAAGAAGCTTTCGAGTAATTTAGAAAAAACCATTGTCATATCTGGCAATCTTGCTTAAGTGGTCGCAGCTGGGTCTTGACCTTGTTTTAGAAAATCAAACAAACAAACTGGTGATGAAAGCAGTTGTTTAAAAATAATAAACATCCCAAGCATATTAGTCGGGTGACATTCTACGAAAATTGTAATCGGCACCGTAAACAAAATTTGTACGTTGTACGTTAAAATCACGCTGTTTCATAACAAACCAACTGTAAAAAATAAGACAATCATCTACAATTTATATTTATTAATTTCCGGAATATTTTCAAAATTTCTTGACGTATTTGTTTTTTTTAATAAAAAATACTATCTTATGTAAAGAAATTTAATTAAGGCACCTAATTAGCATAAAATTAAAGATTTTTTAATGTAGCCATAACGAGGTGTCAGCAAAATCCCTTAATCTAATTATCTAATTTAAATTAGATAAATCTTCTCTTTAAAAGATATTCTCTTATAAAATCATTAAAAACTGTTATTAGAAGCACAAAGTGCTTTATTGACAAATTATTATTTCAAAGTTCAGCAAACTACCAATTCAGTATAATCTCACCTAATAATAATAATAAAAGAGTATTATTTACACAGTTGCGGTCAGGCATTGACTCAAATATTCTTCAAAACGTGCTTTTCTTTCAATGTCAAGAAACTTTCACATCAGCATTTTGTGCGAATACGGAGTAAATTTTATTACAAACTTTACAGGGTTGCCACGTTTCTTAATCGAGTAAAATGGATTTGCAATTGTAAAAAGAAGTCAATTTTACGCGGAAACGACATACTATAAGATAAAACGTTAGTAATGTTTGTTGTTGTGGTAGATGAGATGCATCTGCCGACAAAGCGCCATAATTAAATTACTATTATTAACGCGGCAAAATGATGTTAAAGTTTCCAACTTTATTATTTTTTTCTGAAAAAGTAGTACTTTCTAGAACAAAGTTGTATAAGACTTTTTTGTTGCTTTTGATGTCTTCTCTCACCCCTTAAAATTAATGCGTTCTAACGCCGGACACGCTGTATACTTGCACCCTCTTCATTATCAATGTTTGTTTCATAAAGAGATGCATTTACAGTTCTTTTGTCTGACAAACTGGAAAATGTATGTACAAGGATACATACATCAGGAAACCTGTGTGTTATAGAAAAGGAAACGATCACTAAAAAACGGACAAGATAAAAGAAGAATCAATAATAATCTATTAATATAGTATATTTCATCTAGAATTATTGTTTGATAAGTTCAGCCTTAATTTCGGAAGAGTTTCGTTGTCTATTGGATTATTCCAGTTCAGATTACGTTCAAGCCGAATTGTCCAAACTTAAGAATCTTGACCAGCGTGGAATCTGAACTGTAAAGTCACTCTCTTGTTTTCTCCATCTAAAATTCTAAAATCAACCACTAAAGAATTATTCGTACCTTTGATCACTCTTAGTAAGTAAATATTATTATTCCGAAATAAATTCCGCCACGCCCTCTGGTGGGCGAGACCAACGTATTTCGACACTATCCGACAGGTAGTCAATAGAACCGGCTTCAGTTTTATGACCCAAGGGCCAACGGGTTAAGAAGTTAGAAAAAGTGAAGTTTTGCATATTAAATCTATGACAGATGAATATTAGTGGTTCCAACAGAAAACTTAACTTAACCCAACCCAATCGAATCTAATCTAACCTAACTTAACCGGACGGTGAGTTTCGTTCGATATAGACTTTACAATGAAAACTACACTTAAGTGTACTTTTTAATCCTTTGTTTCCCCAACATGAAACCGGCATCGGCACCAATAAACTCCACTCATTCGGTAGAGTTCGAATATGGCAACAGTTTGATAATTTAAGTAATAATAAAAGTTATAGTCGAATGATATAGCACAAGTAGGGTAGGGGGGGAGATGAACCAGGTGGTCAACTTTGGTGGGTTCTTGGATCAAGAGAAGGAATTAGTGCTAACTCATTAGACGAGGAGTTACTAAAATTCTTAACTTGTACTTTAAAACATTTCTACCAAATAAACGATGTTCAGCTGTAGTTTAATCAACAGAATAAGTAAATCCTTCGCAATGTTGCTCTTCACGTCCCTGGTTAATTAAAATAAGACTCCGATCTTTGAAAATCTAACGTTGCTTGTGGTTTTTAGAAATATTGCAATGATGTACGGTGTCGAAGTTATCGAATTGTTTGCATTTTTATAATTGAAAGGAGTATGCGATTATGTACGACATTTTAGCGTAAAATAATACAAAGTCTAACAAACAATTTGTTATCGCTTCAGACAGCCAGAAAGTAACGAACATCTTTGGAAAATGGACGACTTTTTAACGATCTCCTCATTTATGGAAGTATTTTTTGTTTATTAGAAAGATGCAGTTGTTGCATTTTGAAAGCTTTTCTGAATTCGAAGTCTGAAGTGTTTGCCGTATTCACTGCGTCATAATTTGCTATTAATAAAGAGGGATTAAAAAAATTAGGAGAAGAAATTATAAGTAACAAAAACTTTTAGGAGCTACTAAATGATAATTGATATTCACAACATGTTTGTTGTAAACGAAAGTAGGTAATGCCTAAAAAGGAGGTTACATACATAAAATGTTACCTCTTTGATTATAAGAGTATTGTTTTCTAATTATTTCGATCATGATAACATATTGTAAGCAATATAATAAGGTAGGTACCAACAAAAATACGTGACAGAATGTCGTAACCATTCTGCTGTGCCGTTATACAGTTATAATTACTACAACTGTTACCATATAATCGTTTTCTTATTGGAAACATTTTAAAAGGCGAGTTGTGTAGGTCACTTATTTATTTTATTATTATAAATCCTGCACTCAATAATGTCACTGACATTAACAACGAACTAGTTGTTCTTTGTGGCTTGCTGACCTTGTTTTTAGAGTAGTAGCAACGCGATAACATTTTAAAAGTTTTGGTACCTAATATACGATGGTTGACATTGTTAGAAGTTTACTTTCATTTTAAGATTACATGTTTTAGATAACCTGAAAGCTGGATTATTAATGATTGATCATTATTGGTAGTATTTCTTATTAGAGCTTTTATATGTAACTGATTGCACTGTTATATTTCGCAAACAGAAATATTATCAAGGTATAATTTTATTCTACTCTGATGTGCTGCAATTTGAAAGAACAATACTGTCAGTTAAATATAGTGTGGAGCATTTATTTTCTGTATGAGAATTTAGCATCTTTAGTGAATAATTAATAGTAAATGATAATAGTTAATGTCTTAAATAAGTTCCGTTTTAAATTCTTTGTAGGAACCTAAAATGTATTTACGAAATATGAAAGAATGTGTAGCCATTAATTAGTCACCCCTCTGACCCTACGTCTTAATAGTTTTTGTCACACCCTCCGAAGCTAGAGAAAACACATTCAAAAGTTTACAAGAATTAGGGTTGTTAGGGAATCAGTCGGTGATATTATACGAGAAAGGACAGTGGCATTATGGTGCTGTAAAAGGGCGGTGTTCTCGTATGTTTAGTGGACGGTCGATCGAGGGTAGATGGTGCGTGCATTGGGACCAAAAATGCAGATGCGTAATGCTAATATTTACTGTATTTGTTATACGGCACTTAGAAGTGCTGGTACCTGTTTTGTTGTTATCATTTGGCAACGTGAGTTGTTGCTTGAATTGTGATTGTTGACCAATGTGTGATATTGGCTTTATATGTTGATGTTAGCAATTGGTGGGATTGCTTGTAGGACGGGGGCGTAACGCAAAAATTTAAATTTTATTAAAAAGTACTTTCGGCATATTTACTTTAAAGATTCCTAATTTTCACAAATCAAAGTTGATCCTAGCTATAAATATGACATTCAATAGGTCCTTCTAGGATGTGTGACTGCTTGCTCCCTTGTGGGCGTGTCGGTCGTTGATATGCTTCACTTGCGGTAACTTATTTCAGTGGTGAGACCAAAACATAAAATACCACAGGGTGGGATTTAGGGAAACATGAAAACACAATTTCATATTAGTGGCTTACCCTTTACATGAGAATAGGAGTACTTACGGGGGGGATTGTGGGTCCCCCATGTATCCCACGTTGCTTCTGGATGATTGGAGCCTTGGAGAGTGAAGATCTTCAGTGTACTGTCACGATCATGGCGACCTGAAACAGATGCTTGCCGCATCGGGCGCCCTCCAGCGGAATGCTAGAGGGCCAGGTGTACACCGTTATGTACATCGTCATGCACCATAATACATGGTTATAGGGGGGAACGGGCACCCCCCAGTGCCGCCCGGTGATATCGGCCGGGGTACTGGTGTGACTTTATCTGTCACCCAGGTCGAGGTCGCCTGAAGGTTTCGCCGAACCTTCAGTCTCCCAAGTACACAGCTAGCTGTTTAAGCTCCTTTCAGCTTATAAAATAGCAACCATTATTGCCAATAACAGAGGATAGCAACCATTATTACTAATACCACACAATATCACACATATCAACATAATAACATACAAACCAATCATTATTGCTAATAACATACAATAGCAACCATTATTGCCAATAACATACAATAGCAACCATTATTGCTAATAACCATAATGCAACCATAATTGCATCATCAACAACAACCACAAACAATTATCACTTCATAACCAAAATGCACAATAACAAATATTACAAATTCCACATCTGCATCTTTTGGTCTTTTTTACACCACTTTTGACCCGACTGTTAACCGTACCTTTCGCATTACCACCGACCGACCGACTGCCTTCTTTTCTATACATTTGATATTCGTTTCTTGAGTGAGGGGTGTAATAGTGTCAAAGGGACTAATAATTTATCGCCCTGCATTCCTTTCGTTCTGTTATAATACATTTGGGGTTTTTACAGAGAATTCAAAGCTTTAATGATTTAAGCTAAACATAATAAGCTGTTCTCACTTTCTATTTAATCAATACCTAATACTAATCCACGTAAGGAAAATACGACATCCCACATGCTGTATTATATTGATGTATTGGCAATTGAGGAATTGCCTGTTGTTGTTTTGTTGTTGTGTTGATTTGTTAGCAATTTGTAGAATTACTGTTGCTGTTGATGATATGTGAATTGAGCTCTGTAAAATTAACCGCACAGTATACTGTTTGATTGGAGACGGAGAGATGGGCGCATCTTGAAGTTCGCACCTCGACCTAAGTAATTAGTTAGAATTACACCAGTGGCCCCAGCTGATCACTGGGCAGCCATTGGGTGCTTATTCCCCTACGTTCCTGTATGTCAATCCCAACGAGAGGTGGAATAGGAGGGAGATGAATACATTGACAGTACCTACGTGTACCTGGTCCTGTTAGCGTTCGGCTAAAGGGAGCCCGATGCGGCAAGCATCTGTTTCAGGTCATCATGATCGTGGTAGTGCACTGAAGGTCTTCACTCCCGAAGGCGCCAATCATCCAGAAGCAACGTGAGACGGCACGGGGGATCCCCAATCCCCCCCGTAAGTACTGCTAATTTCCATTTAAAAGGTAAGCGACTACTGTGTTGTAATTATCTTTTCGTGTGTGCCTTAATCCGGCCCTGTGGTATTTTACGTTTTGGTCTCAATGCGGCATGTATCTGAATTGAAGCATAACCGACCGTTCCCGCTCACTCAGGAGCAAGCAGTCACACGACCCGTAAGGACCTGTCAAATGTAACATTCAGACTTGGGATTAACTTTGATTTGTGAGAATTAGAATTCTTTACAATAAATGTACCAAAAGAATGTTTAACAAAAATTAAATCACTATTTAATTACGCCTCCGGCCTACTATAGTAATAGTTCTTGAAATTTTGTTGGTAATATTAAACAAGTAGCTAAACAGTAACAGCAAGCAACTAGAAGCAAAAAGTGTTCTATTCTGTTAATGTGTATCTAAATTGAGAAGAGATTTAGTATAAAATCCAGACTGATCAATAAAAACTAAACTAGGGATATCTTATTTTTCATTTTCTAAGTTTGGCGCTCCATTGTCGTTAGGTGCTACTCTGAAAAAGCACTTCTCTGAATAAGCTTAATGACTAAGAATAGACCACAGCCTATGAAATGTTAATTTATGACAAAATAGATTGAAAAAGAAGAATAGATTAAACAAAATAAAGATATTTTATGTACATTCAGTAATAAATCACTTTGTGAGAAACTTTTCAATCATGATAGATAGACAGGTACAACCTGCGAATCCTCCGTTGAGGATATCTGTTTGTTAAATAGTTTTGTTTTAATTGTGTAAAAAATGAATTTGTTACAGAGAAATCAAAATTGAATTGATCGATTGAAAATTTCTCTCTATTAGAATTAGTGCCATTTTGACAAATGTCGTAAAATAATAAGTATCGTTGTAAAAGTACGAAACATAGCAATTATTTCTATTAAAACCATTTGAACATTTTAGTTTGTTAAGTAGTGTCGTTTTAGTTTAACGAGCGGCGGTAATAAAAATTCTACTATAGTACAATAAATTACCAAACGCTGTAATTTTATCATTTACTCAAGCAATACAAAGCTTTTTAAGGTTAGAAAAGTGGCTTTCAATTAAGTAAGCGATTATTATCTTAAGTGAGCTCGAATTTACCTTCATGTGTGTATTAACTTTGGCGCCCTTTTCCACCAATTCTTTCACTACATCCATGTGCCCGCACTGGCATGCAACGAAGAGTGGACTTCCGCCATCCTATAAATAAAAACCATTTGTGTAAATAGACCGTGTCAAAAACCTTTTATAACTATGGTTTATATATTTATATTTCAAAGTTCAAACACAAACGTAGCATGTAGGCAGGAAACAAATTATCTTCAGACACTTCAGTCAAGAGTAGTAAAAAAAATATATAAATGCTTGAATGATGAGCTGGTTATTAATAGAGTTATGAAAACATTTTGAGTGACGATGACTTTTAGTTTCTGAAATTTTTGCTATGTAAAGAGTCTTTCGTCCCAAAATTTGACGCAATTACTTAAATAAATACAAAAAACGTGATAAGTCAATTAATTTGGAAAATTTTAAATTAAATTTAATTGAGAACATCTTTTGTGTCAAAATGCATAAAAGACAATTAAAATTAACTTACCACACTTGATGAATCTACAGGTGCCTTATTTTCTAAAAGAAGTTGCACTATATCTAAAAATCCGCCTTGTGCTGCAAAAAATAGAGCTGTTGTACCCGTCTGAAAAAAAATTATATAAAAACTAATTTAAAAGAAATTAATAACATTAAAAAATTAATAAGTCAAAACAATTATTTAAGTTTAATTATAATTATCGTTAATTATTTAATTAATTTCATTAAATTAATTTAAATTTTAATTTAGAAAAAACAAAAATATGGAAAACTACTAATCTACATTAACTGGCATGAATTTGCAGAATAACAAAATCAAGATATGTATTTAATTCTGCATTATAAATTCCGACATGAATTGAATTCACGAAGACAACTCTCCAAAAATCTGAAATAATAAGTACGATTATTTTAGAATTCAATCATCAATGCATTTTTCAATCAGTGTATATAATTGATTTTTAAAGAATATTTTAAATTTTTAAATTGAATTAGAAATTTTAAATTATAAAGCTCTAAAATAAGAATGTTAGAAATTTTGCAACAAAATTAAAAATTACAAATACATTATGAATTTATGGAAATTATTTAAAAATTATACAAAAAAAATAAGAAATATCTAATTGCAAGTAGTTCTAAATTTCACAATAAGATAAAATTGAAAATTCTGAAATAATAATGAAATGAAAAATTATAAATTAAAAAAAAACGTAAGGTTTTTACACAAAATTTCAGCTGTTTAGATAAAGATAGGATTTTAAAACTTATGAATTAAAATTACAAATAAAATTGTGTACAATAAAAGATCAGTGTTCATTTTCAAATTCAGATTGACGGTTAGAAAATAAAACGTGGGCTTTTACATAAAAGTCGAAATGATTAGGTTTTAAACGAGAATTGTATAAATTATAATTACTAAAATTTGCAAGTTCATAATAATTTACCAAATTTATTTAAAAAATAGAATTTCGAGATAGTTAATTAGGATACTCTAAAACAAAATTAAAATTAGAATTTGTCAAATTTAAGATATGAAAACTACCTATTAACTAATAAATAGTGTGTGATTACTTTCGAGTTTGATTGGCAGTAAAAAAAATATAATGCAAAATTTTTACATAAAACTACAAATGTTTAGATAAAATGGCAATTTTTAAAATGATAAAATTCATAATAGTTAATAAATTCAGAAAAAAATTTAAATTAAGGATTACCACTCTCAGAAGCTTTTCGTATTTCCGAATCGAAATTGGTTTATCACTGAATTTGTAGGAGAATTATAATTTTGAGAATTTAATTAGGATCTTAAATAGCGACGAAACTTTATAAATATTTTTTAATTTTGAAATAAAATTATTTTTTATATAACATTTAAAATGTTTTGATAAAGTAATTACAAAATCTTTTATATTATCATAACTGTAATTTAAAATTTACATCAAAATTAGAATTTTATGATGTCTTGTAATGTCTTTAAATTGAAATTCGAAAATACAATTGATTCTGGAAAATTTCTAAGTAATAAATCAAACAGGATTATATTCCGACCCAAAGTGCACCAATTAAAATAAAATGTTTTGCATAATACTGAAAACATTTGAATAAAAGATTTTTATAAATAAGCGTTTTCAGTTTTCAAGATTTTCTTTTAAACTTAGTGTAAAATGGAAATTTTGTAATAAAGTTGGAAATTCGCGGATGCATTTTCTCACCAAAAAAAGCTAAAGTACCTATTATATCGAAATTCGATTACTGCCGAAATGATATTGGTAGCACTGAGTACTGAGATTGGAACTTTGATTGAGTAGTTGTTACGTTTCTACAACTAAATTTATGCCTTTACAAGTTTAATTACTTCAGTTCGGAATATTTTAGTAATTATGTAGTTGTTTCTACTATTTATTGAAACTATGTAGTTCTATTACTTCTAAATAACTCTTAAAGTATGTGGAACAGTATTGCCACTTAGTATAATTACTTTAAGGTCGTTGCAACTTCAAAGTGGTATTATGAATGTAACAGTAACTTGCCCGAAGCTACTTTAAAGTTTTTAAAACTTTAAAGTAGTACTGAAGGTTTCTGCTACCTGTGTGAAACTATTGCTTAACCCTTTAAAGTAGCGGAACCTTCTAGTATTGAAAGTAAAACTCACATTTTTGCTACCCAGGAGACTCACTTTAAAGTGATTTTTCGTAAACTACTCCATCTCCATATTTACTTGTAAAATGTTGGCGGTCATTAATTAATCTACAATTTGTTATGTTTGTTAATAGATGTTTTACTATATAACCATCAATAAAAATAACAAATTGGTGCCAAATTGTGCCTTAGGAATAATATAAAAATCGCTTCTATCAGGTACATCAACTTATAAGTATTTTTGCCATATTTTATTAAAAACATTTTTTTACTACAAAAATATATTTGAAAGCGCGTTGTTATTTTTCGATCTATCATCACCACATTTAACAGAAAACTTGCAATGGTTTACAATTTTGGTATACTGCAATCACAAAATAATCAAACATTTCATCGCTCTTTCTATTATTAAGTACGTATTACAAATAAAATAGTAATCCATTTTGTGACACGATTGCAGCATTAGCAAGAGTAAGAGAGAGAGAGAGAGAGAGAGAGAGAGAGAGAGAGAGAGAGAGAGAGAGAGAGAGAGCAACCACGCGACACGATGTGCCAAAGAGAAAAGAAGTTCTAGGAAAGTAGCAATTACTACGCCGCTACGTAACCGAAATGTAGCTGGACAAGACAGGTTACAGATAGGTTACTGCAACGTATCTGCTACCCAAAAATTGTTCCCCATTTTGGTTCCAGGCACGTAATAAAACCGTAGCAATTACGTGCATGTTACTAGTGACAAAAACTTAATAGTTCCACCGGTAGTGAACCGGTATTTCCACTGGTACGTGACAATGACTAAAAATGCTAGTTGGGTATTCTTTTAAATAAAAAATGTTAAGTAAAATTCTCAGGTTAGGTTAGGTTAGGTCAAATTCTTTTTAAACCATTAAGGTTATTTTTGACACTTATTAATTGACACGCAAAGCAAAACATTTAAAACTTATTTTATATTATATAATTTTATATTATTATATAGAATTATAAAGCCCTATATTGTAACGAATGGGGAAATTCCCTATACGCCGCGAAGAACATACTAGAAAATTCGAGATATACATATATGAAACATCGGATGGCGGCCAGACGAGCTACAATCAAATCCTTTAATATTATTAATACCGGAAACTCCATATGCATTATCCATATATAAATAGGGGACATTTTTGAAGCGGCATCTTCGCAGATGGGTGTGCAACTAACAAAATGGCTTTTCCGTGAGAAACCTGCATCTAATTAAAAAATAGCACTATTTCTGTTAAACGGTGGTTTATTACTGATATGCTAGAATGTATAAACTTTTACAATTTATATAAACTATTTAATCTTTCATTACAATGATGATTTTTTAAATACTTTCCAAATATTTTAGAAATGAGGCACTATTAAATTTTGTCTCCCGTTTTTCAAAATAAGTTTCCGGTATTAATAATATTAAAGTATTTGCTACAATACTAGAAGATTGCCGGTCCATCTACGATGTTCGAGATATATGACACATTGACGAGGTAATACTCGAGTATGTTCCAATGTTTTCTAGAACGTTTATATGGGGAATAGAAGAGAATCAATTAGTGCTCAACCGTTGAATTAAAATGTGCTTTGTGTAATTAGTAATATTAGTGAATAAATAAACGTTTGGTAATTAATTGTTGTAGTAATAAATAAATAGTCCTTATATAATCTACTTTAAGTTTGTAAATATCTAGCATTTAAGTTCGTTAAACAGTTTATAATTATAGTGTTAAATAATTAGTTAAGATTAAATTAGTGTATGTAAATAATATTTCTCTTGTTAATAGACGATTAAACAGCATTTTTATTATTATCTTAAAAAGAAAGTTACAATATATTAACTTCAGTGAACGCTCGTACATTGGAAATTTGCAGAAGTATTTAATTAGAACGTTTTCCAAAATTTCGAAATAAAATTGGCAGTTCTAAAAAATTGAATAAATTCAAAAATTCTTAAATAAACGAATTGCCCCTTTTCTAAATTTAAACTAAGGATCATAAAATGTTTAGAAACGATAATAAGCGGAAACGGAAAATAATTTAATTAGATTCGTAGATAATAAAATTTCGAAACATTTTGGGGCAAAATTCGTTATATTTTAGTTAAACTTAATTATTTAGAAGTTTCTGAGTAATTTTATTATATAACTATAGTTAACATAGTAAGTTTACATAAATATATTCGAACATCTTTTACTTAAATGGGAATTTACCCACGCCTCGTACCTAAACAATTATTAGAAGTGGCGAATTATTATTATAGGAGTGCCCTTTTACTATACTATATAGTTGATAGACAGTATAAGAAAGCTTGCCATTGCTATTTATATAAAGGTTCACTTTGCGACCGACCCACTGACGCCTAGTAGTCATTCAATCTAGTGCAGACTATAAAAATGGCAAAATCAATAACATATTCAGGGCTTAGTATTCGTGTAATTTTCTCTTTATTAGATACTTTACATTTATACCCTTAAAGCCGACATGCCAAGATCTAAAATTGAAGCCCTTTAAAAACTTTTCTTGGGAGCTTTCTTGAGAACTGTTGTAATATTTCCATAAACAATCTTCAATACAATGAGTCTTGACTTAACTGCATGTGCAACGTATAAGTGGATTTGTATAGGAGCAAAAGGTTAAATGTAGAATAATTTAAAATGGCAAAAGAGTTTTTTGACATTTCTTTTCATTCCATTCATATGAATGGTATATAGGAGTTTTATGAGTTCTCCGGAGGATCAAATATAAGATGAAATATGATACATAAATGACAGGCTGGAAGTTTGGGAAAGTGTTTTTCGAATGGAAATAAAGAAAAAGTTAAATTTGAGATATCCTCGTTTTTGTAGTATTAAGGTTTTTCCGTGTCGTCGTTTGTAAGTTTTTCGTAACTGCTCTATCAATCATAAGTTTTTCGATAAATAAAAATATAAAACGCAGCAATAAAAGTTATGTAATATTATTAGTGATAAATGATATAATATTATTCGAATTTGATTTCATTTACCCTCCAGAATATGTTTCTGGAAGGTTTCAGAGGTGTTTTCGTGTGTTTCTATGCACGTTTCTTGGTGAATTTTGCAAATTCAATTTTTTCATAAATACCTACACTAGTTCCAGATTCATTTTTAAATAGAAGCTTTACACAGCGATTTATGATAATTTCCATTTTTGTTCAAAATTTCGGAGTAAACTTAATCGGGGGTACAAAAGCTCTGTTTTACCTATATACTACAGTTTGTACGGAATTGGGAGTGCAGGCATTGTTGTTTTCCGGTTTTAGTTACGTCTTTTTAAGCCGTAAAGAATTGTTTTTGTCGCTTAAATTGAAAAAAGAAATTTCCCGTGAAGTAGGCCATGGATGAATTAAAGCATTAGCATGGAAATTGTTTGTTTATTCAATTGTACGTAAAATCATATTTTACGATTAAAATATTTGGACGTAAAATTGATGTTTTCATCAAAAGTTTGTATTGCATTTGTTTTTTGATTACGGCATGAAAGGTCTGGAGATTTTTTTTCTTGGGCGCATGTTTTAGAGGCTATTTAACTATTTAATATTTATATTATTTACTTTTCGATTTTTTTTTCAAATATTAATTCAAAAGTATTTATATTACTTAAACTGTGTTTTAAACGGCTGTGCATTATTTATTTATTTTTTAAATTTATTTTCGAGTATTTTAACCTCATTCTGTCATATGATTGTCGGTAAAGTAGGTACTTAATAAATAAAGGTAAATGATACTAAATAAATAAATACCTGTACAGCAGTTTCGCAATTTTATGTAATTAGAAAGCAAATTTTACAGGTATCTAAATCCTGTGGGGGCTTTTATAAGTCCCTTTTATAATTATAAATAATTTTTGAAGGTAAATATATAAATAAAAACCAATAGAAATTAAAAATTATGACAGCTTTGTAATGTTCATTTATTTATTTGTGGTGAAATATGCTAGTCAAAGGTTACTAGATGAAAGAAAAGAAACAAAACGCAACAATAGTTTGCTGGATATTATAACGGTTCATTTTTTTTAACTTCCGAAAAATCCAATTTTATTTGCATAATTGATAAAAACCCTTAATGCAGTCCTACGTATTATTGTATATTTCTTCTTGATTTAAAAATACGTTGGTATTCTGCATAAAATAAGCCCGTTAAAATATCAGTGGTCACTTTTAAAAGAAACATTCCCAGATCGATAAAATTTGTTTCTAGAAAAATCTGCAGATTCCCTTTTAAAAGCACCGCTTTTGCAGTGTTAAAAGATTATTTTCTCCGAGAAATAGAAGGTTCTAGAAAAACAAAATTGTTTTTAATTCCGAGCTTATAAGGGCTAAAATCTAATATTGTCGTTAACAAAAATCTCCTTATAGTCAAAACGTATGAAAGTTCGAAATCATAGCTTTAAAACATTTTACTAGTAAACAATTTAACGCCAAAAGGAATTTTCTCGAACGAGCTGTCTAGACACCATCTGTGTGTGTTATTAGCTTCAGTTTTGTACGTATAATTTCAAAAGGGAATCCCCTTCAGTTTAGTAAGGAAGGTTCTCGAACAAATGACATGAATGTATTTCGTTGGCTGACAGAAGTCCCGCTATTTTTCTATTGGACTGTTTAAAAAATTTCGCCCCTTAAATAATATACCACCGCGAAATAGTTTTAGTTTAAAGGAGTTGACCAGACAATTTTGAACTGTAAACAAGTAGATAAACGGGCCGAATGGAAGATGATTTTTCGTGCTTTCCTGGGGCTCTCTCTTGGACAGATGCCCCAGGTAAAGTTTTTGTTAATCTTTATTTAGAACACTACAGTTTTTAATATGAACAATGTTACCTCTTTAAGAGTATAATTAAGTTATATACTACCGTTTTGTGTGTTTAGTTCCGTTATCGTATCGGAAGCTCACTTGCTTCAATTTATCGATGAATTTTTGGGGTTAATAAGTTAACCAAATTATAAAGTTTCCCGTTCTTTAAAGTTGTAGAAATTTAAGTGATTAAATTTAAAAATCGCTATAATATGAGAGTTTTAAATCTAAATAACCTTAAAATAAGAATATTTTTAATAGTTAACAATGGAGTTTATATGGTTGTTCTAGTTAATTAAAACGGGACCTTAATTAAAAATCAGTTCTTCAAAAAGACAATTATATCGAACTTTAATTCCTTGATTTAAGGATTTCGCAGCCGTATCAGAAATTAGGGTGTTTTCCAGATTCTTCTGTTTCATCTGGCGGTCGAGCTTGGTGATAAGTGTTTGTTCAGAATTAAAAGGCAATATTGTAATAATTGCTTAGTAAGGTGACGTTGGAGTGAACTAACTAAAGAAGGTATTGTGACTTTATGAATTTTATTTTGTCAATGTTAATATAAGAGAACTATTATTTTGTATTAAATATTTTCGACCTATGTTTTTTATATTATTTTACGTTGGGTGTCAGTTTTTTACATATATTTAAATTTTGTAACGATGTTTTATTTGCAAACTTCATTTTTTTAATTTACATTTATTAATAAAGCTATAATTAAATTTAATTAATCTGAACATTACAGGACCATATATTTATGAAAGTCTTTAAATATTTTACTCAACCTAACTCTGACATAACCGATTATGACTAAACAAAATTAAATTAAATTTATTAGAACTGATTCCAGTTTCTGGTTACTGGTGTCGAGTTAATATTTTTATAAAAATTACTGTACTTTCCTAATCAGATGGCGCCCTAACAATATGTATTTTCTTGTGTCTTAAACCTTTGTCTATTCTTTTATAATTTGGAGCGGTGGAAACAATACCTACGACTTGAAATTAAATTTGTAAAGTAAAGATCTCAAGCCGAGGCAATCTTGAGTTGTGTCGTAAGTATAAATGACGCCTGATAGCGGGGCATGCTTTTGTGTTAAAATATCGATCTTACAATATCTTGTAAAATACATATACTAAACTATTCTTTAAAATTGATTACAATCGAATTAAAAATAATGTATGAGACACGCACGAAAACATTTCGTTTCGGACTCAAAAATTGTGGTTTTCGTCCTTTATTCGACCGTATAGTAGGCTAGTTTTTTACAACTGAACGTTGTTTTGAAATTCTGTTAATTATTGGGTAATTCAATTATCTTCATATCCATTATCATTTACAAGATCCTTTTTCCGTGCATTCCTTATGGGAAATATAATATAATCTATATTTCTGGTGTTATATCTCCGAAACTATTAAGTGGTACCTAAATAAACCAGAGTATGAAGATTCTCGCAATAAATAAAAAAGCTCTCTTGCATTTTTTAAAAGAAGAATTTTCATTTTAGCCGTAATATCACAACATCTAAAAATTTAAAAATTTCGTTGCATTTTACTGGCCTGGCTAATTTGATAAAATACATACTCAAGTTATGTAGCAATTAAATCAGTAGAATATTTCTATAGTAATAATTTTCACTAATTAAGTACCTATTCAGGTTGCCAATGCAAAAAGATCATCATTTTTAGTTAACCTGTTTTAGTCGTGTGCAATATTATGAATCAGAATTACAAAACAATTGCAATTTTTAAAATTATGCGGAAAATAAACATTATCGAAGAGAAAAATTGTTATTTTAAATTTAGTGTTTTGCAAAAAAACATAAAAGAAATTATCTGCCAGCTAGAATCGAACCTGAAACGGCAGCGACTTGAGGTTATTATCACCGCGCTCCGGCTAACTGTGCTATGGAATTTATAGAAATATCTTATGTTGCAATAATTTCAATGAACTTTCTCTGGAAAAAGAAGACTAAAAAACAGCATTTTTAATAAAACAAAATGATAAACAGAAACAATAACTATACTTCCTTGGGCAGATTTTACAAACGATTTTCTAAAAGCACAGGCTGATTCCGGTAGTTCACTGACGCCTTGCCACAAGGCCTTCGAAATGTTAGATCAGGCCAACTCAAAACTGCTTTTGCTCTTGCAGGCACTTTATGGGTATTAAAAGGCAGGCACCTCTGAATCTAAGGTTGTACAGGTTGTAACGTGTTAAAATTCCCCATTTTATAATAATGTAATTTTGTATGCATTAATAATAAAAAGACCCTGGCACGGTCCTGCATTCTTCAATGTTTTTTCCAGTTTAATTCAAATGGTGTTTTCTTAAATATCAGGGGTCACCCTAAAATGTTTTCATACGAATGACATTCCTTCTAGAATAAAATTAGAGATAAAAATGAATTTATAAATATTCAAAAGTATTGTCGCCCTTCTAACAAAAGGATTAAATGGCATTTAGTTAAATTTATTATTTCCCGCAAGTGCTATTTTAATGTTGGGTTGAATATATTTTTTTAGAGTGTAGTCAAATAAAAATTCCTTCTAGTACAAAATTGCCTGAAGACCACGAGTAAAAATATCGATTTACTCTTTACAAGGCAGATTTTCAGATGTGGGAATTACCGTGACGTTGGATCGAAGACTCTGGAAGGTTTGGCGCGTTCAATTTCCATTGGTTTATAAAAGTTAGGCTATTTCACAATAGGCTAGTTTAAAATTTCCCCCTTAAGTTTATTTACAATGCATATCCCCGCATATTACATGCATATTACAATCATCCCCGAAGAGTCTTGATTAGAACCTCATACAGTCTAGATTGAAGCTTCAATTAGAGAGTCGAGAAGAGGGGGCTTCTCCTCGGAGAATCTTTTATGATAGTTCGCGTTCCTAAAATTATAAGTTTTGTGTCTGGAACAAAGTTACAGTTTGAAAAGCACTAATTACTTGTGCTAATATCGTTTTGTGTAGTATCGTACAGTATAGGAAGCTTACTTGCTTCAGCTCAATGTGTAAATTTTCGGTGTTAATAAATTAACACAAATAAATCAGTTTACCCGATTTTAAAAAGAAGTTGTGAGGAAAATTCGATCTTGAATTAAATTTTAATGCTTGTTATTTTGGTTAACGAACTTATGTTTAATTCAAAGTGTTATTCGTTACAAATTTGAGAAGATAGGTTACAGCATTTGGAATTTTAACGTTAATAATCCTTACCTTTGGGGGTTTTCGTTTTAATAGTAATATAGTGGATTAGCAGAATTTGTGTTAGTTCTACAAAAATTATTACGTCGAAATGATACAACCTTTTAATAACGAAATTTGGTTAAAGAATAAACCTTGTAACTATTAAATAAATTACTGGAATTATTGCAGTTTAAGAGTTTTAGTATTGCGGATTAGTGCCGAGTCGATACGGAAATAATTTTCGTGATATCTATTAAGAACGTTCAGTTCGTTGTTGCAGCATCTTTACTACAATCCAGAGTTCTATCTGTTTTACAGCTATGATCATGTGAAGTGTTTTGTATTTTGTGATTAAGTGAAATTAGAGCATCGTTATGTGAGCGTTTCCCTTTGAAAGTCCAATGAATTACAACATTTTAACAGTGTATCAAGGACTAACGTATAACTTGTTTGATTAGAGTAAGTTTTATACAAAAATTACCTGTACCATTTTTCTTTTAAATGTTTATTGCCTGTAAATGTATGTATGTATTTATCCTTCGATAAGAATACTTATTAAAGCATTTTAACAAAACTATTATTATTGTCTTTCGAGACAAAAGAATATTTTACTTACAAATAAATTAACATTTGAATCAAACCATAGCGTAATGAGGTAGGACCATTTACTTGCAAAAGTTAATGAAATTCGTAATCCTGTCTAACAATAATTCAACTAATAATGATTAGTTATTGAATTCTATCAATACATTCAGCATTTCTTTTTAGTTGCAAATACTGAAGTTACAACTAGTGACTTGCAATCAAATGGCGCCCAACTTTTGTTTTATTATGTCTACAGCACCCTTGTTCCTCTTTATAATTAGTAAGCTGTGGAAATCAGACCTACGCCCGAATTATAATTTGTATTTAAGATGTTCTCAGCCGGAGCATTAGAAAGTAATGTAAGTATCGTTTTTATGAGTTTTATAGAAAATATTGAGTAATCTGAATTATATAGAGTTTTCAGTGACGTCCATCGCGGGGCGTATTTTTTTGTGTGTACAGGAAATTTAACGTTGCAAGCTTTAGAATTTTACTATTTACTGTTTTTGATCTCCTAGGATTTTAAGATTATAAAGTCTTATTTCTGTGGTTTTGTGTAATAAAGTTCCATTTATTAATACTGAAATACTTACAACCCTCCTTAGAGCAGGATCGGCTCCTTGTTCCAACAATTCCTGAACACAGTCGTAATGTCCATTGGCAGCAGCCAATATTAACGGTGTCGTTCCTTCCTAAACAAAATGCTCTGATAAGTAAAGATAATTTTATAATCCTATGCATATAATATTATTATTTCTCATATTAGCTACGAACATGCGTGTTTAGAAAAATAAAAATTAAAATCAAGATATGAAGTTACTTTTTAAAATAAGCAAGTAAATAAATATAACGCCACTTTTAATTGAAACGTTAATAGGAAAAGGAAACCTCAGCAAGATATTAATGTTAATTAAATTCTTCCGGCGTTTTAAATTTTTACATTAATTAAATACACTATGTAGTAGCTGATACATATTAATTAAGAGTAAATACTTTAGAAGCGTACCTCCATGAAACGTAAAATGGTTTACATCAGTGGCTTCCAAACATTCAAATTCAAGGACCCCTCAAAAATTTAGAAAACCCTGCGAATACCGCTTGATACTATAAATTGAAATTTAAGTTTGTAAAAATGCGCTAAAAATTTTTTTTATATGATAAGCTTAAATAATTGATTTTGTATTAATTTGGTGAACTTTTCAATAACTTTTAATAAAAACTTAAAAAACAAAATTTAACAAAAATTGGTTAGTTATACCGTATATATAGTGTGATTTGCAGACTCTCTTAGAACTTGTTATGGACTCCACTTTGGGAACCACTGGTTTAAATTATTATGCTAAAAAGGCTGTCTATTAACATATTTTATTGATCCTTTTCAGACGTGACGTAGATATTATTACGATAGAAGAAAAGAAGGTAAAGGAAGGGTTGATGCTAATTTTACTCGACTTTCAATAAAGGTCCAATTTGTAAACATTCTTTTAACCTAGAAAGGATCATTTTACAGGCTTGTAACAGGTGTGGAAAATTGTTTTTCTTTTCGATTACAGTAAAAATGGGCATTCTATGCAAATTTTCTTACATATATTTAGTATAAGAAAATAGATTATTTGAAATTCCTTATCTAATGACATCGAGTTTTTAAAGTAGCTTCTTAAGTTAACAATTTAACAACCGTTGTTTATACAAAGCAGAAAAAAATTAAAAGTGAGATTAGATTAGTATCATTGATATTGAGATTGTGGGTATATTATTGTGAATACGAAGAAATAGTTGTTTTACTACATCATCTGGAAGTACTACGAACAACAAAGGGCCCAATACACAGCCTTATTTATTGTTTGTTGTTTTTCTTATGTATTTAACCATTCCTGAGGTGCTATCATCGTGTTCTGCTGATTTGCCTGCTGTTAATTTTGTTACGGCTTTCTCTAATTCTTCTCTTGGTGGTTTTTGTATTTTTCCTCTTCTCTTCATTTTCTTCTTCGTTGATTTGTGCTTTATCTATATTTATATTATTTTCATTTTTATTACTATATTTGCTCCCAACGGTTTTTAGAAATAATTTTCCCAGCTCTTCATAATTGCTTCTTATGTTCTTCCTTTTTCATTCTATTTCTAGTGTTTTTCTATACTGTTCTCATATTCTTAATATATCGCTTATCTTTCCTTTTATGATTTTTCTTTTTCTTTTATCTACCTATACGTTGTCTGTTTAGCCCTTTAGTAATAGAAAATGTTTACTTCTCACTTTCGCTACTCTTTTTACTCTTATGCTGTTGACGAACAATGAAGTTCTAGAGCGCTCTCTTTCCATAATATTTATAGGAGCCCACAGCACTCCAATCTTCCTTCAATAATTGTTGATCTTTAACCAACGTTCAGGTTAAACTTGCCCAGAAGTAATCAATAATCGATTTTTTCTCCTGTTATGCTTGTGTAGGAACCCCCTATAAGTAGTTTTCTCTCCCCCTTCTCATACTTTTCCATTTCAAAATCTCTTTCAGTTATCTTCATATTATCTCGCGTGTCCGCCTCGGTGCTACAATTCCTCTTTTTCTTTGCGACAACCCATAGCCTGGAAACCAGGCCCCAGTAGCTATAAGCTTGGTGCGGGAGGTAGGGGGCGATTATTATTACGTAGGCCCTAAGTGCGGCTGCAGCCGACTTACAGATGAAACAGCGCAAATCCCACATTTGTGTCACAACTAAGGAAAACTGCAGAAAACCTTAACCAGATCTGCCGGCACCGGGAATCGACCTCGGGCCGCTTGGGTGAAAGTCCAGCACTCTAGACATTACACTACCAAGGCCAAAGGTGTCTTTACTTGATATCATCCGTGTTCGTGACAGTAGAACTTGCTTAAAAGTCTTTTACCTAACCCCGCCCACTAGTCAGCAGTGCACTGTTTGTTAATGTGCAATTTAAATAACTCAAAGACTATTTAGTTAACTCATTCACTACTATCTTTTTTACTTTTTTACTTTGTCGGTTTTTTTGTTCGATTATACTTATTTTCGTGAACTCGGTACTATAGACCTGAAGGAAAAATTAGTGACGGAATAACATTACAGTTCATTGTAAACAAAACTTCGAACCAAAATTGTGGAATAATTTCCGAAGATGTATATTATTTTTGCAAAATAATGTACCTGCACATTAGGGTGGTCCTTATTTTTTGATTTTTAATTTTCAAAACACGTACCCTCCAAATTTTTTACATTACATGAAAGGAAGTTACCCTAAAAATTTCAAGTTGATCAGATCATGCTAACCCGGCCCGCATTAAGGTCAAAGTTCAGCTATTTTAGGCTGTTTTTCACATAGTGCGTATTTTTAGTGAAATACGCTATTCTTCCTTTTTTGTAAGAAATTTAATTAAAAAAGGAAGAATATCTTTTTTTGTAGCTGCAACCGTTTTGCTGCAAATAGGCGTTTTGTAAAAAAACAGTCTAAAATAAATAGCTGAACTTTGACCTTAATGCGGGCCATGTTAGCATAATCTGATCAGCTTGAAATCTTTAGGGTAACTTCCTTTCATGTAATGTAAAAAATTGGAGGGTACGTATTTTGAAATTGTAAATCTTTTTTCTTACCCATACAAATGCCCTACTGCACATTAAGGGCGATCGAAGTCATTTATTTTTAAGTTACTGGCTATAGTTACTTGTAGGTCTGTATCCCAAAAATAAAAAGTGTGATCCTGTGGGTGAAATTCCCATTATTCTTGCACTATACTGCACCGTTGTTAGCAGACGTGAACAAAAAAAAGGGTCAAAAATCATGCCCCAAGACACAGTTCATGACCCATCGCTGATTTCTCAAAATCCGCTTTTCTGCCGCCCGGATACAGAAGATCTGCTGCAAGGGGAATTATCAAGTTCCTCCATGAGCAGTGCCGGCCTTTGGGGGGGCGGGCAGGCGCCGTCCGAGAGTGTAAGGCTGGTTGGGGCGCCAACGGCGCCATTGGTAAAACCATTAAACAATAACAAAATTGACACGATTTAATCAACTGGTAAAACGTAAAACATCTAAATTCCGGAATCCGATACTCCAGAACTCGGCAGGGATTCCAAGGTTGCTTTTGCTATGAGTTGTTACACGATATTGTATACTGTGAGTATACTGTAGTAAAAATTCTACACCCCTAGAATTTTTTTTATATATTTTTTACAGTACGACATTATTCTGGACTGTGAATAAAGCTAGAAAAAATATTAACACCATAACACCCATGAGTCATTTAAATTTCAATATGTTGAAATTTCACCGGTGCCTCCCCTTAACCAACAATTTCCAAAACAATAGCGAAGTGAATCGAGAAATTCGGAAAATTGGGTGCATATCAATCATAATATACAACTTAGGGGCGCTCTGAAGGACTCCGCCCGAAGGTGCCAAGAGGGCTAAGACCGGCACTGTCCATGAGCTGATAGAGAAGTATTGCATAAGGATAAAACCAGTGTGTATTTTATCATGATGGCGTAAAGATGACACAGTGCTAGATGAGAAGAAGCACATAAAAACAGTGAAAGAAGAACAAGCATAAGTTTGAAGCAAGAACCTGATACTAAGTACTTAGGACCTGTAACACCTTCAATTCAAAAGCTTAGTTTAAGTTCAAAAGCAGAATATACATGCCAAAGCAGTCTGAGATCTTTGCAAGAGAGCATTGGCACCGAAGCAGCTGGAGGTAAGGACGAAGAAAGGCGCATCTGACGCATTGAAAAAACTTGCCTGCGACCACTGTTTTGTCCTTTTTCCCTCCGGCATTTGTTTCAGAACGGCAGACTAATCAGTGATCCAAAAACACTATCGTCAAATTGTTGTCTCACAAAAGTTGTGAAGGGCTTCCAATAGTGAAATTCAAGAAAAAACAGTAGCTGCACCAGATATTAGCAGGAAATATTCTAGAGCTAACTAACAGTACTAACAGTAAAGTGTACCGGCATCTCCTAACAAACTCTGCTTAGCAATGCAAAAAAGAGCCCCAGGAAAACCGCTTACTCTAGGTGCACATCCTCTAACACCAAGAAAACACATTGTCTACTCGAGGATGGACCTAAATAATCAAGGCGTTATATCGGAAGAACATGAAAGCCATAGAGATCTTGGCATTTAGCAAAATGTTTTTTTCAAACATCTAGATCTGTTGCTAACCATAACAGACCAGAGGAAAGACGTGCGAAAGATTCTGGAAACAAGGAAGAGCACATCAAGACACTCATCACAGAGCCGCACCTCTCGGAGGCTCAACGTGAAGCCATCATAAAGCGCAGACATCTCAATCCTGTGCCAGGGTCAAACGTAAGCGGTGAAGCTGACCGCTAGAGCAGCCAAATCTGTGTGAGGTTATGAAAAGTGCCATTGGTACTCCTCAAAAAGCTGAAATTAATGTTTAAATTTAGGAGCAAGGATTATAAACCATTGCAGAATTAGGCTTATTGTGTGAGTTTGAGATTTTCCGCCTTTCCGTTGAGGGACCTGATAATTGTTTTTGTCATAATTTTCGGTTCTTTGTTTTTGTCACACTTTTAGCTCGGGTAAGAACAACCCGATCCCGAAAAGTGACAAGAAGTCGTATCTGTTGGGCTCCTGGAGGAGTCGCAGAATATTAACCAGGGGCGTCCCAGCGGTGTGCGAAGGTGTGCACGTCACACGGGCAGCCAAATTCTAGGGCAGCCAAATAAATATACTATATGGCGACGAGCAGTGATTTTCAAATTAAAATTATCAGAAAAATTATATCTAATGCTATTAACACAGCATACCCACTAGATTCTCGCCACTTTAAAGTTGATAAGAAGCTTCGCATATCGCACACAACAGTAAAAAACCACGACCAGTTCGCCAAGGCTTGCCGATCGTCATCGTATTGCATGCTGCTAATAACGAAGATTGCATATCACAGTATAACTGCTGTTCCGTAACCCACCAACCCGTTATTTAACAGCCCGAGAATCAACAAGGTCACACACAACGGTTTTCAATATTTGCGGGAGTCTACTGGTTATAACTATACTGTGCTATTAAAATCGTTGTGGTTAGAAATGCTAAATTGAATTATACGTAATCATTTTTCTAATAAGCGTATTTTTGTTACAAATTAACATTAAATTTAAAACTGTTATTGCTACGAATATGATCAATCAAAGGGGGAAGTCAACATATATAAAAATTGGGGGCTGCAGTAATAATCTTTGCACAAAGGAAGCTAAGTATCTAGGGACGCCTCTGATATTAAACCACATGGCTGAATTTATTTACTCGTCATGACGACCGCCTACCACAAACTTAACTCAACGCATTAATTGCAACTGTGGTAAAACAGTAAATTCTTTTGATTGTGATTATTAGGCCTTCTTCTCCTCTATAGGAGCTTTTTAATTGTTTCTCCTTATACATTTCTCGTAACACTAAAACCTTTCTGCATCTATTCAATCCAGAACATCCCTTCAGCTTACGAAAATATCGTAACCATCACTTTTTCTGTAAACTTGCTATCGGTTCTCATATATAAAAGCTAATGGTTCCATTTCAAGAAATGGACGTCATGTGCGATACCATACATATTCTAAAATGGGTTTTAATACTGATTTTGTAAAGTATCGTCGAAATATGCAACGTTCTTTAAATTCTATTGCTACGACCAGAAGCTAGTCCGAATGATTGAGTGTAGACTGTTAAACGGAACAGAACCAGTTAATTGGTTCAAGCTCCGTTATTATGCATTTTATACCTGCAGTACCTTAATACTTTTCTATTCAAAATCATATTTGATACCGATTTTCATATTTCTAATCTAATGATCCCATTTAAAAAGAACCCGATGACGTCACGTGCGGTACCAGCGCATGTTCTAAAATGGGTTCTAATTCTAACACTGATTTCATAAACTAAATGTCGAAATATGCAACGTTCTTTAAATTCTATTGCTATGGCCAGAAGCTTGTCCGAATGAATCCGAAAAAATATAACAAATCTACCTCTTACCAGTCTTCAAAATAAACATTTTGTATACAAGGCAAGCAAAAATTACACTTTTCCTTACATCCATTGTAATGGCGGTAGATTGTGCCCTGTGTGTTATTTCACCGTGTCGTGTAAACAGATTTACTCGATGGCGCTAAGGCGCCGACTGTCAAAGCTGAATGTGTGTTGTACCGGCACTACATCTTCGGTCCGTCAGCACTAAACTCCAATCCTCTTAATGGTTTCCTCCGTTTTTGCTTCTACGCGCTGGAATAAATCTTAAATCAATTCTCTCTCTGCCCCAATCGAAATTGCTTACATCAATAGTATTTCACTTCGGAAACATGTATTTTTTCGTGCACGCCAGTCACTGCTACGTGGATTGTTTTTGGTCTAGTGTTCACTCTTGTAAAGAACTGTATAATGCTACTACAGGGTGTTCCGGATAAATATTCAATGCTTTAAGGGGGTGAAAGGTGACCATATAGAGACCCCAAAACTCATAAAATAAAAATAAAAATAAAAAAAATTCGGATTTTTCCGTATTTTTGCAAGTCACGAGTCGACTATGGATTGTTTGTAAGATGTTGACCCTGAATTACTGATAAAGCAGATAATGATCTCACTTCTGTACTACTAAATTAAAAACTGACCTCCGCTACGTACCTAATCAATTACAGAAACAACAGAATAGAATTTCAGCAGCGGTTGCCGAGTGACTCACTACCTTGATGACTTGATCATTTATTAAGGTCGGTAAATAAAATGTAACATAGTTCGTTGACCTACTTGTGATGGAAACATTGCTTATTTTTTATTTTACAAATGTCATTTTAACAAAATGAGTAACCGTTTAGATGCAAGCAATCTTTATAACATGTGTTCAAAAACTCCCGTACCTGTCGAGCAAAGTGTAGTGGTGCTCAATAGTAGGAGTCCGTCGAACACTTTATTGACCAGAAAATGTAGGCGCGCCAATCACCCGGTTAATCGTTGGAGCAGAATAAAAGGTCTTATGTGGCTGTTGTGTGAATTAAAAACACTCGCCCGAGTAAAACATTTTGTGCAAACTGGGGATTTTCCTGTTTGCGTTCCAATAGCCATTGGCAAAATTGCACTCGCGGTATATGGAGTGTACTTTTTGAAAATGGTTGATTTGAAAAGTTCCGTTCATTCAACAGGCGTGTTTGGTTCTACCATAATTTAAACAGTAACTAACTATAATTAATTAAACTACTTAACACTACCTCACTCAAGTTATTAATTCTTCATTAATTAAAATTAATTCAATTAATTAAAACGTGTATTAATACGTAATCGAAACTCAAGTTTACGGCCACCTTAACACAAAGAAAGTTGACAACAAACTGCATACTGCAAATTACAAGCTTTAAAGATCTGAGTCATTAACAGTTATTTACAGATGGTCAAAATTTATTTAGGTTTATTATTTAGCTAAAACGTTTTAAAAGCACGTCCTAATGTTTTGTTTTGCTTTTACAATTTCGAAGAGTTCATTTATCCGGCTTGGGTTTATTATGATTAATTTTTTGATGACCTTTAAAAGTATGTACTATTTAATAGGCATAATTTTCATACAACTTTATCTACTACTTTGCAGTGGCGTGCCTATTATTTTTGTAAGGGGGGTTGTCATTTCAAAGGGACATTTCAGTAAATTGTTAGTAAGATGTTACTGTAGACGTGTTCCCCTATTGCCCTTTAACGGGACGGGCACATTTTTCAAAACACCCTGTATATTCGAGCATAATTTCACTCATTTTCTCTAGTTCAAATTTTTACCAAAACTGCAGAAATGTTTTGATTCGAACTATACTTATTGAATCCACTTACTGCTAAACAGGAAAAAACAATAACAGTTGCTTCAGAGCGGGTTCTAACGGGGCGGGAGGGCAAAATGGTGCACGGCAGTCGGGCGGCCAAATTAGTTGGAAACCAAACTGGTCAACTTGAAAAAATACAAAAAGTGCAAAACAAATCCAAGTGAAATAAAACCACTTCCATAAATTTCTAAGAAATTCAAGATGGATTATTACATGTCGAACCAGCAGGTCCATAATCAGTCAACTGAAATACAACCAAGACAATATATTCAATAATATGGTTGATCAAATAAGATTCATTCCCAGGTTCTCGAAGAAAAATCAGTAAGAAAATTGGTGAAACCTTGAAGCTATTCAAAAGTTATTTATTATTATGCAATTCGCCGGCATTTGGCGCCAAAACTTTTTGGCATCAGGCGTTTGGATGCCGCATTTGCATATATTGCAATAAACACTGTAGTTATTTAATAGTAACCATAACCTTACGATCACTAATTTTAGTGATCATAAGGTTGTAATTACTGTTATATAAATAAAAATGTTTATTGGGTTATTGGTTTGGGCGTGCAATGAGTTAAAAATTTAGTTTTGTTTACTTTGTTTTGTATATTGTCGTTAATAAATTCTGTATCAAAACATACAATATTTTTATTCAGTATACACTGATAATAATTTGAGTTATTAACAATTTTTAATACAAAATAAAATTACTCCAACAGTAAAATAAATTGTAAATAACTATTAATATTACAGTTGACACAAATTACACGATTACTTTTTAATTACATTTGCTTTCCAAAACAATATTTGTATATACGAGGGTAGTTTGATAAGTCAGTGACTTTTTGAATAAAAGATATTTATTTCGGCAAATAAGCGTTTTATTTCTCAACATAGTCTCCTTTTAGCTCGATACATTTAGTCCAGCGTTTTTCCAATTTTTCTATTCCTTTCAAATAATAGGTTTTCTCAAGGCCCTCAAAATAGGCGTTTGTTTCAGTGATGACCTCTTCATTCGACCCAAATCTCTTACCGCCCAGCCATTTCTTCAGGTTTGGAAACAGGAAATAGTCACAGGGGGTTAAATCTGGAGAATATGCTGGTTGGGGTAGCAGGTCGTAGCTCAATTTATGGATTTTTGCTATGGTGACTACACACGTGTGCACCCGTGCATTGTCTTGATGGAACAGCACTTTTTTCTTCGCCGAATGCGGTCGTTTCTGCTTCAATCAATATCGAATCTGTCCAAAAGCTCTGAATAATATTCGCCGTTGATCGTTTTACCCTTTTCAAGGTAATCGATGTGAATGACACCGCGTGCATCCCAAAAAACTGTGACCATGACCTTGTTGGCCGACAGGCCCACTTTGGCCTTCTTTGGTGCACGTTCACCCGGAGAAACCCACTGCCTTGATTGTTCCTTGGTCTCTGGTGTAGTGTGATGGATCCATATTTCGTCTAGGGTAACGAAACGCCGCAAAAACTCGTTCGGATTGCGGCTGAACATCGCCAAACACTCCTTTGAAATGGTCAAACGGTTGCGCTTATGGTCGAGTGTGAGCAATGGCGGCACCCATCGCGCGGATAGCTTTTTCATGTCCAAATATTCATGTAAAATGTAATGTACCCGCTCAGTTGAGATGCCTACAGCCTGAGCCATCTCACGCACTTTCATTCTCCGATATCATTCCATGGATTTTATCGACGATTTCTTTTGGGCGACCTGAACGTTCGGCGTCACTTGTACTGGTACGACCACAACGGACCTCAGTAAAGTACTTCTTAACCATTGAAATTGATGGTGCAGAGTCCCCATAGTATTTATCAAGCCTTTCCTTGGTTTCGGTGATGATTTTTTTTACGCAGAAAAGAATGCTTAATCAGCACACGAAATTCACTTTTTTCCATTTTCGTTAGAATTCACGAGGTTGTTTGCTTTCACTGGCTGTCAAACCCAAAGTAAATGGCGCAGCCTTCTCAAAATTTTACAGTAGTCTATTCATAGATGGCAGTTGACAGGAGCAGTGTTGCAGTTACTGCGCGGGAAATTCAAAAAGTACCTGACTTATCAAACCACCCTCGTATTACAGTAATGTTCACGTGATAATTATTGTCAGTAGTAAATCGCACAGTAATCGTTAAATTAACTTTAAATAGGTATTCGTAGAGTTTTGAAAGTACGTCAATGTTCTTACATCAATTGATCTTGGCGCCCAAACGCCGGTCGCACAAAAGTACTGGCGCCCAACCGCCGTTGTCAAAAAATCCTATTCTGCTAGGACCGGCCCGGGTTGTTTCAATTTAATAAGTAAACAGATTACATAAAGGTTTTCCCCTCGTATATACTGTTAAATAGCTAGATTCTTAAGTGGATGTGCAATTTAGGCAGTACAAAGAATGTTTATAACATTATCCATATATGTATCTTTCTAAATGCAGCCTGCAAGATTTTTATAATAATTCTTGCGTTATTTACTCATGAATGCTTTTCTGTTTAATAATGCGAAGAAATACTTTCTCTTGTTCTTATACTTAGATATAGTAAGATGTATAATTCCATTCTCGCGTACAAAATATCCATTTATAAAACCACAAATGATAGTCATTTTCTAGTTAGTTACTTCGTTGTGATTTCAATTAAATTTCAAATGAAAAGGTGAAATTTCATTTTACTAAATAACTTTTTCCTTTAAGAAAGTGAATTTAACAATTAAACATAATAATTTTAAAAAAATGTTAACAACTACTACTAATTACTTTCCAATTATTTATAAACAACCATTTTTACAACTTTTAGAATATAAATTCCAGCGTCGACAACAAAACGTGAATTTATCATGTTTTTTTTCCTTATTAATACCAGTTTTGCGCCATTCACTATGATGTCGTCATAACCTCCAAGCAAATATTCACCACGACAATGAAACAGTTCCACGATTATAGGTGTACACGTTTTATGATACGACGAAGATCATTTAGTATTTTATAAAATTCCGTTATTGCAACTGTAAAATCTTTTTTAAATGTATATCCGTTTAAACTGGGATAAATAAACGTTGTAGTGCACACTGCACAGCAACTTGGGCTTGTGGCAAGTAGGACACCGCGAATATGAGAACAGCAGCGCGTCGATGACACATTTAATTATAAATCAGCTAAATTTGCAATTAGAAAATCTTAATTATAATAAAAATCGCAAATATTATAATGGTTGACGTTAAAAATTAATGAGACGGCACCATTTCTTGCGTTTCGTCTTTCAAAAGTTATTTATAATATTATGACATTAATTATTATTGTGGTCTCATAAACAGACCACAATGGTAATGAATATGCATTAAGGAAGGTTGTTATTTATTCTAATGGTTATATAAAGTTCTCGATAAAATTGTGTGTGTGTGCAAATAATTGTGTTGTAGACTAAAAATAGTAATGAAATAAATGTCATTTGTCACTATCATTTTATTTTCAAGGATAGAAATGCAAAAAACTATGGGTTTGTGGTTTATTGAATGTTTAGAATGTGCTCTTGTTCTTGATAATGTTACCTATTTATTGTTATGTGGTTTTAGCATTGATTGAGTTTTTAAATGGAAGACATTCGGGAAATCCGAATTGAATTATTTCTTAAAATTACATAATTAGACAGTTTAATTTTTGGTTTGATCTAAATATTTATATATTTTTAGTTTCTTAAAAGATTACCATTTGAAAAATTTTAACAAAATATAGCAACGTCGAACAATACATTTTAAATTATAATACAGGGTTATTAATTATATTTTACCACACGTTGTCTATGTTGTTATTGGAAATTAAATTTTTTAAATGTCATCAAAAAAACAATTGCATGCAAAGGTCACGTAATACATAATTATATATTTTTCAAATGTAACACCCTGTATATCAGCGGCGTATTTTGTGGGGGGTGGGGGCCGGATAGGTCATTTATACAGGGTGTCATGAGTTAGAATGCATTAATTTTAAGGGGTGATAGAAGACATAAAAAGGAACAAAAAAAGTCGGAATAATTTTTTTTCTATGTTAATAAGCTTTCGAGTAATTTAGAAAAAACCATTGCCATATCGGCAACCTTGCTTAAGTATAATCGCAGCTGAGTCTTGACCTTGTTTTAGAAAATCAAACAAACAAACTGATGATGACAGCAGTTGTTAAATAATAAACATGGGAAGCAGATTAGTCGGGTGACTAATTCTACGAAAATTGTAATCGGCACCGTAAACAAAATTTGTACGTTGTACGTTAAAATCACGCAGATTCATAACAAACCAACTGTAAAAATAAGACAATAATTGAACTATATTTTATATTTATTAATTTCCGGAATATTTTCAAAATTTCTTCATAAAATTAAAGATTTTTTTTAATGTAGCCAAAACGAGGTGTCAACAAAATCCCTTAACCTAATTATCTAATTTAAATTAGATAAATCTTCTCTTTAAAAGATATTCTCTTATAAAATCATTAAAAACTGTTATTAGATAAACAAAGTGCTTTATTGACAAATAATCTCACTCTAAAAAAGAGTATTATTTACAAAGCTGTTATCAAGCATTGATCCAAATATTCTTAAATTGCAAGGTTGTAAGCAAAACGTGCTTTATTTCAATGTCAAGAAACTTCCACATCAGCATTTTGTGCGAATGTGGAGCAAATTTTATTACAAACTTTACAGGGTTGTCACGTTTCTTAATAGAGTAAAATAAATTTGTAATTGTAAAAAGAACTCAATTTTACGCAGAAACGACATACGATAGGATAAAACGTTATTAAGGTTTGTTGTGGTGATAGATGAGATGCATCTGCCGACAAAGCCCCATACTTAAAGTACTATTATTAACGCTGCAAAAGATGTTAAAGTTTCCAACTTTCTTGTTTTTTTCCGAAAAAGTAGTACGCTCTAGAACAAAGTTGTATAAGACTTTTTTGTGCATTTTGCTGTCGTCTATCACCCCTTATAATTAATCCGTTCTAACTCATGACACGCTATATATACTAGTTACATTAGTTATGCAAAACCGAAACCGTGGTATCCCATAAAAACCCGAAAATTTTGAAAAACCTCCAACCTCGAAAAAAATCCAATATACGCCACTGTTGTATATTATTGCATTTTTCCCCCGATTTTAAATGTTCGATGTTGTATAAGTCCAGCGCCGCCCTTTCGATTTTGAGGCCCCGGACACAAGTATCGAGTGGGGCACCCAGTAAATAAAAAAAGTGTTGATTAAAATAAGGTAGCTCGTTGTGGTCCCCAGTAGTTCCAGGGGCACCGGGCGTACGCCCGGACGACCGACCTTAGGGACGCTTCTGCATAAGTCTATCATTAACACTTTCTGACATATTTGACTTTAACAATGTAAAAAGTCTCTATTGGAAGAGCAGCGAACTATGTTTGCCAAAATGTAATTAAACTGAAAATAACAAGGTAATAAATAGAAACAATTAATTTTTTTTTTATTGACATTCCTTTAATCAAAATAATGGGATATAGTGAGACTGCAAAAGTCTATTCATCCACTCACCGTTTTGAAAATCAAATATGACTAAAAGTAATAACCATACATTTGTATTACATTATACAGTGTGAGTATAATGTAAATTTTTTTTTATGTGTAACGTTATCGAAAAATCCCAAATATGTAGATGTTCTGTATTAAAATACACATCTTTATCTTAAATTAATTTTCCAGCATTCATTCATTTCGAAGCTATGCTGTCATCGTCATTTTTTAAAAATGAAAATCCCGAGTTTTTGTTTTGCGATTTTGATAGGTAGTGTAATTGTCTAAACAATGCTGTATAAATTATCACAGCTTACATAACAAAGTTTTTGGGAAAAAGCTCTGTTCCAGACCCAGACATTTGAATCCAATAAGATGGAGCACCAACCCCCAGGAATAAGTAGTGTGTATATAGCCTGCTCAAGCAGCATTTTTAGTCACCGCTACGTACCAGCAACTACCGGTGGAACAATTAAGTTGTTGCCACTAGTCACAAGCACGTAATTGCTTGGTTTTATTACGTGTCTGGAACCAAAATTGGTATGACAAATTTACTTACAAATATAACAAATATGATTAAATACTTATAAGTTGATATGATAGAAACATGACAGAAACATGATAGAAAAAAATTGATTAATGGCCTCTAACAGTTTACATGTAAATATGGAGAGGATCACTTTAAGAAAATCACTTTAAATTGATTCTCCTGGGTAGCAAAAATGTAAGTTTTACTTTCAATACTATTGTAAGGTTCCGTTACTTTAAAGGGTTAAGCAATGGTTTTAGACAGGTGGCAGGAACTTTCAGAACTACTTTATAGTTTTAAAAACTTTAAATTAGCTTCGAGCAAGTTACTGCTATAATCCTAGTACCACTTTGAAGTTGCAATGACTTTAAGGTAATTAGACTAAGTGGCAATACCGCTCCAAATACTTTAAAAGTTACTTAACAGTTAATGAAACTACATAGTTCCAATAAATATTAGAAACAACTACATAATTACTAAAATATTCCGAATTGAAGTAATTAAACCTATAAAGTCATAAATTTAGTTGTAGTTACGTAACAACTACTCAATCAAGGTTCCGACCTCAGTTACTGCCACTTAGATGCTGCTCGGGTGAAGTAATAATTCGCAGTGTGTATACGTGTATTGCATCCTATCAGCTGGTTAATGAACAGCAAATTAATAATTTACTGGACTGTCTAAGCAAAGTAGTTTTCCTTCTGTGCTAATGTTGCGACAAAATTATACTAACCATATAAAGATTTCTGGAAATGCGAATCTTCAAAGCGTTTAGGTAACCCCACAAGAAAAAAACCTGGTAGAATTAGATCCGGGGATCTAGAAGGCTACTCAACGTGTTCTCGGCAACTTAACCATTTTGCAGGAAATGCACCGTTTCAAAATGCCCTCACTGCAGTTCCAACATGTGGCGATACTCCATCTTGTTGGAATCAAATGTTGTCAAATTTTCTCGTTAAGAATGGACATGTGATGACATCAAAAACCTGAAGTATTTACCATTAATGATTTTTTTTTCTCAAGAATCTTCTTATGTAAGGTGTGAGCACTTATATAGTATCGTTTGGGAAATTGCACGATTTATCGAAATCACAAAAAAACTGAGTTCCCATTTACAAAAATGACAATGACTTCATAGCTTTGAAACGAATTAATTTAACATAAGAATGTTAAACGTTCAGAAAACAGGTATTTTCTGGTTCTTTCAAGGTTTACTTTGCAAGAAATCTGAAGCGATTTGGTGTAATAGGTCACAAAATTCTCGTCTTCTTCTCTTCTTAAATTTATTTGTCATATGTGATGTGGAACCAAGAAGAGGAGTTAGTGACTGAAATTTTGTACATTTGGGGACTTGCAACTATTCGAAAAAGCGTACTTTTTTCCTCTAAAGTCGATAAAAAAGTGAAAGTCATTTTTCGGTTAATTTCTTGGTTCCAAGTCACATTCTATATGGAATTTCTCCACTTTTCTAAGAAGATCCCTTTATAAGGAAAAAGTTCTTGGAATCAAAAAACCTTGGAAAAAATATCTCATGTTAACCAATTTTGTCAAATGGATCATCGAAAATGATGATATATGACGGGGTCAAGTTTTGTTAAAAAGGAGGCTATATTTGTTCTTTAGGTTGGTTGGAATTGAGACACAGCACACATATATTTATACTAGGCATAGGTCTCCAAGTATTCTCGGAGGGGGATGGATTGGTTACGCAACGCCCCCTAGTTAAAAGACCCTAACCTAACTTCTTAGCTAATCTTGCCTAACCTAACCCATAACCAAACTTCTAAACTAATCCTTCCTTAGGAATGCTTGGCTTAGGAGACTATGCCCAGTCTAAATATTGTATTGTGTCACGACTCCTAAAGTACCCAAGAGCTAATATGTAATATCTCATGTTAACCAATTTTGTCAAATGGATCATCGAAAATGATGATATATGACGGGGTCAAGTTTTGTTAAAAAGGAGGCTATATTTGTTCTTTAGGTTGGTTGGAATTGAGACACAGCACACATATATTTATACTAGGCATAAGTCTCCAAGTATTCTCGGAGGGGGATGGATTGGTTACGCAGCGCTCCCTAGTTAAAAGACCAAACCTAACTTCTTAGCTAATCTTGCCTAACCTAACCCATAACCAAACTTCTAAACTAATCCCTCCTTAGGAATGCTTGGCTTAGGAGACTATGCCCAGTCTAAATATTGTATTGTGTCACGACTCCTAAAGTACCCAAGAGCTAATATGTAATATGTGGGTTGGGTAATCCCAATTTTTGAGCAGGATTAGGGATTGCGAATTAACTTCTTTCAAAATATTTTCTGGATTGGGGATTGAAAATTGGATTTTTTTACTAGTACATAATAGTATAAGATATGATTATAGTGCGCTCGGAGAAGTACTCTTAAATGTCTAATAAAAATGTATTTTATACAATATTTTAAATTTTGATTCTCACATATCGAAAAAATGAAAAATCTGCATCATTCTGCAAGTCGATTAGGAAAATTTGATTTTTGTTATGTGGCTGATGGTAACATTGGCTGACAATTAAAACAATTTCAAACTAATGCCAATTCAAGATTTGTGAGTTATTTTTAGAATAAAACGTGTGTTTGGTTTAACTGTACGAATTAAATTGTTTTTATTATTTTTGTATCAATAATTAAAAGTTTCAAAGTGTTCTATGTATTTCTTCTATGATCTTTTACAACTTAAAATTTGGTGGTTATATTTACCAACCTAACAAAATAAAATTTCGGATAGGTCTTTATTATTTCGGATTACTTAAAGAATTAGTATATTAAAGAACGAGTGCAATAATGTGATTTCGTGAAATTTTATTTCCCCGAGAATAGAAATTTTAAAACAAGCATTGAAGGTAAAAAACATTCTATGGAAACAATAAAATGGATATACAGCGTGGCGCACGAAATGTCACCCAATTTAATTTTGTTCTTGAAGCTATGGTATTAGGCTATCACCTTCCAAATTGCGCGCGCAAGTTATTCAGTTCCTGAAAATTACGTCAGGTGGAGTTGGAAGTCACGCGCATTTGACATTGACACAGTAGTTTGTGTTAATGGTGGATAAAGAAAAGGTTAACCATTGCACAGAAGACAAAAGTTGTACTGCTGTTCGCGGAAACAAAGAGGGCCTCCAGCGCACGGACAATACGCAGATTGTCTCGCAAATTTGAAGGTGGTGGGTGTGTTTTGGAGAGTAAGTGGCCCTGTAATGCTACTGTTAGTGGAGGAAGAGTTTGTGTTACACAACACGTGGTTTTCTGATGAAGCCTACTTTCATGTGAATGGCGTTGTAAACAAACAAAACATTCGATTCTGGGGAACGGAACACCCGTGAATAATGAATATGAAAGAAAGTTACATGGAAAAAGTGAGTATGTGGGTGGCAAGGTCCAGTCATGGAATCACCGGCAATCTTGCCATTTTTCTCCTCAAATTTATGACGAGAGGTCTACCAATGCAAGTACTGTGGTTTATGCAGGATGGAGCACGCCCACACACTGCGAACGTTGTGCTTGATTTCTTTCAGGAAACTTTTGGCTTTCGTGTAATGTCACATAGATTTCCTTGCCGTACTGAAGGTGGCCGAGCGTGGCCGCACCATAACCCGGACATTCGCCCACGTGGTTTTTTCCTTTGAGTTTTTTAAAAAAAGTTGTACCACAGAAAACGAAAATGTGGTGTAATGTTATGGGATTTCTGAAGATTTGTGTTGGAGAGTCATCTCCAAGGGTGCGTCTTCAATAAGTTGTGAGGCGATGCGGTGTGCATATGGAACATGTTATCCGTTATAAATATTTCTCTATGCTGTTGTGAGTACTTTGTTATCAATTCTGTACCAATCTCTTCCAAAATAAATGTGTAATTTATAAAACAAGTCGTGCGCTACCCTGTACATTGCTCAAAACAATTAGTAGACAATCTGTCTGCTTTGATGACGACGGTAAGTATAACTAAAAAGCTTCCGTTGTGATCAGCGACAACAGATTGATAATTCTCGAAGAAACATATTTTATAGGGGAAGTAGCAAAAACAATGGATTTTGATAGTTTAATTCACCAGTTCCTCTGCGTAGAAGCTCGGCGTAAATACAAACGTGGAATTAACATTAATTACAACCAATATCCGGAGCGACATCTATACACTGTTAATCACATTTATAGGTAAACAAAAGTAAAATTTGTTAAATAGGGGAAGCACACTTAACTAACAACAGGTGTTCAAGGCAAGGACAAAGCTATGAAAAGGATGTATTTTTTATGTATTTAACGTGTCAAAGATATACCACTGGGCACGTAATTATTACTTGCCGCTGAGCATCACTTTGGAATACTAATTGTAGCAGGTAAAAAGAATGGAAGAATGGAAAGGCATGTAATTTTCATATGAATTTCTATTGCAGCAGGAAGGGGGATAGTGTTTTATATACTGAAACCTTTGTACTTATACTGAATAGACATTCATTTTTCAACATTATTTTCTATTCGGTTTTGTACAGTAAGGCGTTTAAAGAAACGAAGAAGATTGTCGATTGTATACCTCCCGCTCCGAATGTTGACGGTAATGGAATTGCAAAGATAACATCAAAAACAATAGTCTTTTTCGAAGGAATGTATGGTGCACCTCTGGCATCCTACGAAAAAGTTCATCGAAATCGTCATATGACGCCTGAGACAGGCTAAAGATTTAACAGTAAATGTGGCAGAGTCGCCAATCAGATTGTGAACCTTGATTTAATTGAAGCTAGCAAATTCTCCAACCAGGTGATTCTCGTTTTAAGTCACTTAGAATGCACTGAGAAAAATATCTTTCCTTGCCTGAATTTTCATTGCACTTAGTACTATAAATAAATCCACCAAGACCGCAGCCTTGGACAAAATACACCATGTACAGGGTGTGAAACCTGAAATCGTATACCATCTACACAAGAATTATGACCTGGGTGGTCTCATGTTCTTTCGATGGATATTAAAATAATTTCCAGAAATTTAAGATGCTGGCAATTAATGAAAACTACATATACATATATACAAGAATTAAAGAAATTAAAAACTTTAGATGAAAATAAGGAATTTTCAGGAAATGTTTTAGAAGCGTTTCAAGATTGCTTCACTATTTTTACGAATCAAGCTTATCAACTGCGCCATGTAGAGTTTACGTGTTAAAAAATAAAGCCGTTCTTCAAACAGACAACTGATTTTCTTTTAGATATCGTCTGTTCCAGAATTATTAATTTTATAGTAAAGGACCTAAACTTGAACCCTGTGGCCACCCATATTTTAAAAGATGCCATTTATTTGCCTACCTTATCTTTTGAGTCAACGTGCACTTTTCCGCTATCCAATATTCTCCTCATTAGATGCACATCTCCGCTCATTGCTGCCATGTGCAGTTGCACATCGGAGAGCGATTCTTTCTAAAAAAAACACACAAATAAAGGAAGTGTTCATTAATTTCATTATTGGAGATAAAAGAAAAGATAAAAAAGGCTATTATTATCTGACCCAGTTTTAATAAGAATGTTTATATTTTGCCGAAAGAATGAATTATAGAAACGATTGTGTTTTATTTTTATTCAGTCGAACTCAGGTTATTATTATTATTTTACAGTATAATAATATTATTGGCATGGCACACTACACTCGTGTGTGTAGTTATAATAATTTAACATTGACCTTTTGCTGCCCAAGTTAGTTTCAAGAAACAAAACACTTTCTAGTGCAAAAATTGCGTCAAAGCAAAACAATGATCTCATTGGTTTTAAGAATTTAATATTATTGCGGCACAAATTTAAAAAATAAGTGGAATAATTAAACATGTTGAACGTGATTACTGATTAATTTTTATTATTAATAATAAATCGATTTTATTGTTGCAAAGGTAAATAACTATTTATATTGCACCACACAATAATGTACACAATTCATTTATTTTAATTATTGTATTCAGGCTTTTCTTTAAATAATATAAATGCAATACAGGAATATCGATAATGATAATAATAGCAATAATAAATGAGTGATAATAGAATTTTCCAAAATAATCTAATCAAATTTAAATAAAATTTCTTTAAAACAACAATAAAAGATTTCAACAATATTCATAAAAGATAAAAAAACACTTTTAATAGCGAGCGATGCTTACCTTAGAAGACATGGCACTAATCAATTTCCAAAAATACTCAAAACAGAATTGCACTGATTTATTTATCCGATGGTTCACTGCGGATGAACGAGTATATACTAAAAATAAGCGATTATCGGTCCCGATAACCGCACAAGACTAATCCATTGGATATCCCTCTTTTACCATGGTAAAATTTCACCTGTTACGGTTATGTAACTCCGCTCACACAGGTGAGAAAGCAGACAAGTTTGTTTAAAGTAAACGAAAACGCGTGTTGTGTGTGTATTATTTTGTGTCCATTCCACGGATATAGCCTGCCCGTTATTGAGCCAAACATTCAACGCGCGTATTTTAAACCAGTTCGCGCATGCGTACATTTTTAAGAAGGAAAAAATCTATAAACATTCAAAACCTACACAAATAATTTATATTTCCCGCCAGGAGTTTACATCATCATCGATATTCTAGTAATCTAATAGGTGGCGCTGAAGTTGCTGTACTTTACGGAAATCCTTTTTGAGGTTAACGAGCAGTGTTGATCGTTCTCTCGTGAATTTCTCTATAAAAGTAAGACTTTTCAAGATAAATCTGTTAATTTATTTATTGTAAAAACGTTTATAAATGTATTAATTGTTGTAGCTTTTGCTTTAAAATGGAAAACGACGCTGGAGAATTCGTTGATTTGTACTGCCCAAGAAAATGGTAAGTTGACGCGTACACGTGGTTGCGTTAATTTTGATTGTATCTGGTTTATTTTAGTTCTGCCAGTAACAGAATCATCCACGCTAAAGATCATGCTTCCATCCAATTGAGCATTGCTGAAGTTGATCCACAAACTGGCAGAATGACAGAAAACACCAAAAGCTATGCCCTTTGCGGAGCTATCAGACGAATGGGTGAATCTGATGATTGTATCGTTAGGCTGACCAAGAAGGATGGAATTTTAACAAAGTGAGTTGAATTTATTGTAAGAATTGTTTGACAGCTCGATTGAATACATCTTGTCACGATTACGAAGTATTGCACCTTCGCATGTTAGTTGTTGAACTCAGTCGTGTAATTTAAAGATGTAGTTTGAGTTGTTTTTGTTAATTTGTGTTCTTTTTGTTACAGGAACTTCTAGATGTAATATGTTAATGTATACAAACAATAAACGTTTCCTTTCTTAAATATGTGTTTTATTTATAAAGACATTGAAATATATGTAAAATTATTAATTATCTATTAAATCAACTGAGACAAACATAAGTCTTTGCATTTTCAAATAATTATTTTATTGTGTTTTTATCATTATCATTCGTAAGTTCTGAAAATTTCAAAATATATACTAAGAAACCATCGATCGCAGAGCCACCGCATATGAAAAGTAAATAGTTTTAGGCCAAAAACATGCATTTTGGAGCGTGACAAATCTGCTTATACCACAATGAAGATTGACTTTGGTTAATAGAATTCAAGGCAATATTAATAGCTTCTTCTTCGGTAACTTCCACTTTTTCATATTTCTCAGGATAATTCGTACAGTATGTAGTTTTTACCAATTTAATTTTGTCTACAAAGTTTGAAGTTAATTTACAATCATAACTGTATAACTTATAATCATCCTAGTTTTGCAAAAAAAATAATTTAATAATCGTTTATAATTTATAAACGATCTTGTTTCTGCAACACGGTTTTTCTTAGCAGTACATTTTCGACAACTTTCGATGCATGCTTTTCTCTTTAGCTCCAATCATGTTAACATCATTGAATTTGTATGCCTTTTTTGGTTCTTTATTTGCCAAGTTGGTGCAGAATAAACTTTCAATCGTGCACTCTCTATGATACTTCTGCATTTGTACTTCCGAAGATTTGTTCCAGACTAATGGCTGATCTGTCTTAATTAACAAATAAACAAATTGCTGCCGCATGCAAGCAATCACATTTTCCAGCTTTGAACCTGCAACTTGTATCTTCTATTTTGCGAGTTTCATTCACCTAATATGAAAATTATTCTTACTTACAGATAACAAATTGTTAAATAAAATATTATTTTAATATTAAATAATTTAAAAATAAACATTTACAATACGAAATTTATTAATGTTTAAATTAATTTATACAAATAATCTAAACATGATTCTCGCTATTTTCTTTGTGAAATTCAATTTATTGTCTTGTGTTTTGCAAAAATAAATACCTTTATTTCATTTCGTATTTCAAACAATTGTTTATATACCACAATTAGTAAAATAAAGTATATCTTTATCTCTGTTGTCAATGACATATATCTTTATATCCGTTGTCAATGACACCGGAGTTCAAGACGTTCTTGGTCTCCGTTGTTGTTGGCAACGTAAATACAATAAATTCGGGTGAGTTTTAAAAGGGAGAAATTAGGATTGAAATACGAAATAACATAAAACAACTTGTGCAATGCGGAGATCAAGCTTCTTTAAATCCTCAAAGGTGTTATAACGCCTCGGCTGGCGCCTCAGCGTTACAATACATCTCGGATTTAAAGTATCGCTTGATCTAATTACATAATATATATTATTTTTGGGAAATAAAGATTTTTTTGTACTGGGCTCCAGGTATTCTTTTGTCGTCGATTACTTATGTCACATTAACATGACAACTTTGCAACAATTTGTTGCCTTTACTTGATGATATCTTTTTAAAACAACTAATAACCACAGCTTGAAAGCCACTTTTAATAAGTACATTCATCTTTTTGAAGAAACATACATGCAAATGTGACAAAATACAAACTGTTTTATGCATAAACTTTATTTAAAAATCATTAATTTCAAAATCTTTGGCTCACAGTTTACTCCCGTCACCGCTAGAGGCGCACGTATAGGTTTTTAAAAGTGGTTGCTTAGTCTATAACAGTGATGGCGAACCTTTTTGAGAAGTGGGTCAAATTTTGTTCATTATTTGTTTTAATACCAGCTCGTGGGTCACTAAGTTAGTGGCGTCACTTCAATGGGGGGGGGGGATAAAAAGGGTACCAATAATTTGGAAACGTTGACAATTTGTTAACAGAAAAACTTGACAGTTTACCCTTTTTTTTTGGTTCTCACTTTTAAAATCCTTTAAAAAGGTTTACATTTTCTTTTTGTTTTACAACTTTTACTTTTGCAAGTGAAGAGCAAAAAATAAAGGTCGACGTCAAAAAATTGATATCAATGGGGTGATACCATGAATTACCGCACTATGGCCAGTGGCGCCTCTGCACTGAGTATTTGAGTGAACAAGGAATTAAGAAAAATACATATATGGGTCATTCTTTCCGAACTAAACCACCGGCTAGGTCCAAAAATTGGCGCAACTTAGAAAGACCAGCGGGGGCTCATTTTAAAGCTTGAAATCTCTACTTTCGAATGCCACATGTCTCCTATATGAAAAAAATTATATTTGACCCCTAAAACAGGGTAAACACGTATCCAGTTCGAAAAAGAATTTTGAAAGTTGAAAAAATTAGAAAAAGAAACATTTTTTAAAATTTTTTTAATGACATCGCATTCTTCGTCAAAGAATACATAGATTTTGTCCACTGCGTTTTTTTCCGAGAGTGCTTCAACTTCGAGCAAAATTGATTTCATTTTTTCATCGAAAATGGCTTCAGATAGAAAAAAAATATTATAAGATTAAAAAAAATGCTTATTTTTACTCGATAAATACGAAAAAAAAATACAGACCGATTTAAAGCGATTTTGAAAATTTTCATTATTTTAAAAGGTTATACCGTTATATTATTCAAGCCCATAGATAGGCAACACCTAAAACCGTAATTTCTGATAGCATTTTCGATGAAAAAAATGATAAACTTTCATAAACTGGCAAATTGTTGTTCTCAATTTTACTCGAAATTAAAGCACGTTGTAGGAAAAAAACGCAGTGGACAAAATTTATGTATTCTTTGACGAAGAATACGATGCCGTTAAAAAAAAATTCGTATTCATTGAGTAAAAATAAGCATTTTTACTGTATCATTTCTTTTCTATCTGACACCATTTTCGATGAAAAAAATGATAAACTTTCAAAAATGGCAAATTGTTGTTCTCAATTTTATTCGAAATTGAAGCACTCTAGAAAAAAAAACGCAGTGGGCAAAATTTATGTATTCTTTGACGGCGAATGCCATGCTGTTAAAAAAAATTTTTCTTTTTCTAATTTTTTCAACTTTAAATTTTTTGGTAACTGGGTAAGTGTTTACCCTATTTTAGGGGTCAAACATAATTTAAAACATAGGTTTCAAGCTTGAAAATGAGCCCCAGCTGGCCTTTCTAAGTTGCACCAATTTCTGGACCTAGTCGGTGGTTGGGTTCAGAAAGAATGACCCATATATACATTATGAAATATTTTTTATTAATAAACATGGTTACAGATATGTGTATGTATAATAAAGTTGTTAAAACTATATTTAATGTAAAATCTGTTGTAAGTTATTTTCAGATAGTTTCTTAATATTAGAAATGATAGAAAATAAGTTAGCCAACGTCCACTTGGAAATATTCTCTTTAATAAATTCGACATTAGGTATTTATATTTTTTAAAACGATCGTCGCATACATAGCAACTATAAAGAAGGTACCTTTCGTTAATGAACAATAAATTATTTTTCTTGCAAATAATGAAAGGAAAAATAAAATACATACATACATACAATACATACATTAGGCTGTAACAAGTTGTAAGCAATGTGCAAATCTTATAACTCATTAAATGCTAAACTATATAAACTCCTCTAGCTTTGTAAGTATTTAGTGCCTGTATGTTTTTGTTTCACTGTTTTATTCATATTTTTTAAATTGCTTTGTCGTATACTACCTACTATGGTTAATATACACATGCATTATACCGTGTCTGAATCCTGTAGTACGTACATATAATGGCTGAAGTGGTACGGCTGGATGCCAAACTGGCCAGGAGCGGCTTAGAAAGTCGCTCGTTGTATTTACGTCTGATTGCTTGAGGATCTATATATAGATGTTATGATTTATTATCTTTATTCTGTAATACAGCTTTTGAGCTTGCTTTATAAAGTAGTATTATCAACTTGTTTTGTGGCACTTCTTAAGAATTTTTTTTCTAGTAGCCCATGTTTGTAATGCATACGATAGTACTAGGTTGAATAATAAAGAGTACTTTGTAGGGTTCCCAACTTTTAGGCAGTCTGTTCCGGAAGACATCAAAGCATATGTAATTTGCATTATATATCTTTTTTAATCTTTTATTTCATAATAATGTACAAAATACAAACTAAAAAGGCACCTTTAACAAAAGAAATGCATAACTCATCGGTAATATCGCACATAGTGTTGTAAATAAAAAAACCAAATCAAAAGAAACGTTTTCTTGTGAACATAATTGAGCACATTTAAGAATATTCTGATAAAAGATTCTGGAGAATTTTTAAATTAATCGAGCTCAAATGAGCATAATCAGCAAAAGTAGGAAATTCAAAATCGGAAAATGTTGGAAACACTTTAGTTGTGGCTGTCTAACTACTCATTAACAAATAAAGCAAATTAGTATAGAAATAAGCAATTAGGAGTAGGTACCTCTCCTTAACTAATTTTTGTGTAGTCTGGTAGTCAGAGGTAGGGTCAAATTCACTTGATGTAAATTCGATTTAAATTTTCTATATTTTGTACAAATGTTAACAAATGTTTCCCAATTTTTTTCATTCTACATTTCAGCACATTAACTGTCAACAGGCAGTTTAACTGCAAATGACAACTGAAAAAAGATTTCTGAAGAAAATTGGAGTATATTCGAGAATATTTAGGAAATTTTGAAACCCTTATTGTTATTTCAGATGAAGTTTTGCAAGTTAAAGATACATATATTTTCCAGCACTTACTGCTTGAGGGTTTATTATCGTTTGTGCTCTCAAATATTCGCCAAAAATAAATTCTCGAGCATTTTACAACATTAGTTGCACATCAATTTTTCTAAAATTATGTCTTAATATATTTAAAATATAAACAAAAAAGTATACATTTCTTAAATGCAAGCCAGAGAAAGAACAACATTAGATGCTTCGACCGCTGATCTTTAATGAGAGGAATACATATATAAGGCTCTATTTTTAGTAGGGTCACTTCGATATTTGGAGTCTACTTGACTTGTTTGTGGGTGGCCGGCTTATCACTCTTAGCTGAGTCTGACCATCTTAGGTGACAAGATTTAATCACACTGTCTGAATGTTACGTTCTGGATTGCTTGAGTAATGGATCTGTGCATGATGGTATACAACAGTTATTTTGATTTTCAGTAATTTGTATAACATTTTACAATATCTTCAAAATTATTGTCGTATAATTATGAAGAATTCTTCCAAAAACAAAAAGGATTTATTAATATTGTTGCTTGTAAACCATTTAGAAGGTAATTACGTTCTTACTTTAGTGTGTATGGCAATGAATTACTATTTTGGAACAGTAGTGAGAAATAGTGTAGCGAATTACATTTTAAAAGCAATGTCCCAAACACTTAAAATGCATGTATTTTATCCCTTCCAAACCATTTTGTGAGATACTTCTACATTCAGATAGAAATAGGAGTGAGGATATTTGTTCGAAAAACATGTTTTTAAATAGTTCAGTTTTTGTGTCTCTTGTGCCCTTGGTTCAGCCTTCAACCTGTAAGTGAGCGATAAAGTCAAAATGGTGGAATTTTTTGATATATATCTAAGGAAGGTCGATCTCTTATAGGCGAGATTTATTTTGCTGAAACAAAGAGGCACAATCAACTAATGACTATAAGTTTATTAGCCAAAGAAGGGATGACTAAACACTGAGCAATATATAAGTGATAGAATTGATAGTTATTGTATACATGCAACTATTATTATATTTATTGAAAGATGAGTTGTCCATGAAAGTCGAAATGGTGGATTTGATAATTCGTCCCTAGGGTGGTGGTAAGATGACATACTTAATGTAATGAAGGGATGCTATGTAACACTACCAGAAAATAATTAGTAGCATTAAAGGGTAGTATTTACAACTCAGTTATCGAAAACAGAATGAATCGATTTATTTTCTTATCACGTAGCATAGGTAATAATATAAACTATACATATAATGTATAGTCGTAGAGGTAACTAAAAACAACCAACTCTGACATTAAAAAAGACCATATTATATATGTATGTAGCGAAATCTCACAACCAAACGCAGTAAAAAAAGACATTGTGTTTTCAAAGATTTTCCCATTGATAAGATGATAAGAATGGAATTTCAACATCGGTCAGTTTTAGAACGTCAGATAAAAATTGCGTATAAATCGCAAGGTCGACTCATAAATAACGGAGATACGACGAAAAATAACGGCTACAAGATGGGTTTTTCAAGTTTTTTATGTATCAATCAGTTTTGGTTCGGAATGGCTCTAGGCATTGTGCCTAATGAAGTAGGCGGCACATAATTCGGAGCTTTTGTATATCACCGCATGTTCCAAATACTGCTTTTTCTGTTCTTGGAACTTTTCAACGAAAGCAGCTCCAGAATAATGCATAACGATTAGGAGTAATATGAAATAATTCGGCTTAATTCCAAGTAATGCTGCGTAGTTAGGAACAATGCTAAATAATTCTGAAGAACGCTACTAGTAATCTTAAAGTAATGCGTTATGTTGTAATCCCCACCAATGCTTCGGCTTGTGTACATGTATTCCCCCGGATCTCTCCTCGTATGTTAGGCATAAAATGTATCTAATAAGATTCAAATAAATGTTCAAATTATTTTTTTTTGTTTTTTTCTTCATTACCTATTATACATTATCAATGGTAGGAACTTCAAATCGGGTAGTCACTTTATTATGGCCTTCCCTGTACTCTTTTTCATGGTATAGTAATCGCTTTCGCTTTTGTTTATGAAAAAAAAGACCAAGGTGACTATATTAATATCAATTACACCCTAGAATTACTAAAAAAATAATAATAATTCCAGATTAATTAAAAACGCATTTGTTAACAAAAACAGCGTTTATTGGCAAAATAAATACTTCATTCAAAAAATAATGCAAATAAAAAACCGGGAAACGTTCAAATTCATCTGCATTCAAATGTTTCTCCATCCATACCATGGCGCCATCTATTAAGTTCATAAATTTGTCAAACGGAACTATTTTCAAACATGACAAACTTTGTTGCCAAATAAGGAAGTTTTAAACATAAAATGGCTGAAAGTAGTGTTAAAATAGTGTCAAATAATGTGAATTTGCAATTAGAAAATAGTAGTGCGGAACGTGTAGAAGCTTCGGACGAAAACAAGACTGAAACAGGTACTTTAACTTGACTTTAAATCATTCATTTTTAACCTTGTACTTCGTTGACATTTCATTACGCTCTGTTGTATATGTGTTGTGATAAACTACTTTTCATTAGTTTTTCGTTATTTCTTTATTTATCGAATTAGTTCCGCTTCTGTAAGTTTGATAAAAGTGATGCCTGTTACGTTATGTGCAATTTTTAATTTATAATCAATAGAATAAATCGTAAAACGCGGCCGTATGTTGGGTTTAAAAAGGGAAAGAATGTAGGTTATGGCAAAAAACTCAAACCCAGTATGACTCATAAAAGTTACAACGACAATTTATTTATTGTAGCGCCTATTATTAAATTGAGTTTGAATGTAGTATTTTTGTTAGGTGTGCAAAAATAGCATCATTGCAACGTTTAAAGATCATCATAAGTACGTTCCAAAAAAAATTCTTGGTTGTTTACAATGTGTACATAACCTTACTTTTACTCTATTCTTGGTTATTCCCTAGATGAATCTGAAAAAATAAAAATTAAACCTACTATTAAAGAATTAATTGCTCAAGCTGGCATCTTGGTTATGAGATGATTGCAAATTATTAAATAACTGCAATTGAAGACAAAAATAATAAAACGCATGTCTGAAGAAGCTACAGGTGGTCGTTGGAAGTTTGTATTAGGTAATAATTTTATCGTAATGATTTTTAATTAGAGATTGCTAAATTGCTTATTTTGTAGTGGTCAATGATTTTTTGTTTTGCCTTTGAGCACCCAAATTATTAGTGTTGCTGCACGAAGCACGACTGACTGTAGATGTGAATCGTATAGGTTATCTACATACACAAAGTTATTGTTTTTCAGTATAATGGAACCGATGTTGCTAGAGGATTATAAGGGAGACAACACACCATTACCTCGTAGTCTTCAGAACCTTTTCAATTATTTTACTGAACAAAATATTATATTAGACCGAAATGATATCGCTGTGATTTTCATATACATTTTAATGCTGGAAGTTGGATTTGTAAGATCAGACTGCGTTGTTAGTTTTCAGGACGAATCAATGCAGACGCATAGTTTTCATTATAAGCGCCTTTTACAGCAAACACAAAATATGCCAAACAATTGGAAACAAAATAAAACGCTCTACACCTTACCATTTACATTGTGGGGTTATGAGAAGGCTGATGTTTGCATCATAAGATGCATTGCTGTGTCGGATGAGTTAATTATAAATTGTAGTATGAATCATGAGTTGTTACCAAGATATAACTTTAGTATGCTTTTGGATGCCTCCATGTATATTGTGAACGAGAGACGATTTCAGAATTTAAGAAATCTGTCGTTGCAATTTAAAACGAGCATAAGTCAGCCTTGTAAAGAGAAGATATTGAGGCCATGCTCATGTTCATTTATGGATTTACCATTGGAACTAATCAGCTATATTACAAAATATTGCGATACGAAGACAATCGAGGAATTGGAGAAAGCCACGATGGACATTTGACTGAAACATTGTATTAAGATTGAGAATGCTTTATTATGTTATATTATTGTTCGTTTTATATTTGTATTTTATATGTACATATAAGTGCCAAATGCTAGATAAGGGTTCTATTATTAAAAAGTTTGTTCTGTTAATAAAAATCATTAATTTTAAAGCATATTCTTATTATTTGTACTTAATTAAAGAAGTTTGAAAATATATTAATTATTGAAGATCAGAATAGGTCATTTTTGATGTTATAAACTTTGCATTTATGAAATAAAAGATCTGAACAATCAATCGTGATTTTTAGGTTAGATTCTGCTAATGTAATAAATCTGACATTTAGATAACCTTAAATACCACTGATCTTGTCAAGCTGACAATAAATTGGCTAATCTTATGAAAATTTGCAAAAATCTCAAGATTTGTATTTTTTGTATAATTGTAAAACTTTGTTATTTAAACTTTTAATAAATCTGTTTTATTGCAAATTTTGAATATTTTTTAATTTATCGATGGCTGCTGTACTCTATAAGAAATTATAAAAAATATCATCTGCTTTAGCATTTAGTTAAATTTTCCACTACATGTATTGAAAATTAAATAGGAATAAACTTATTTAATTTTTCTTATTAAAAATGCCATTTATTAAGTAGGTTAATAAACATCTGTCGCAATTTTTAAGTCGGTAAAGTGTGTCAAATTTCAAAAATTTTAGTGTCATAATTTTGCTCCAACCCCTATTCATCAGAAATGAAAATGTTAAAATGGGAGTGCTGACTTTAGCTCAAGCTAGCACCCTCACCGTATCCGGTCATCACTTAGAAAGACAACTACCGCGAATGGAAACTACCGAGAATAACAAATACCGAGAATGCCTGAAGTAATAATTAGAACTTAGTAACTTTGATAGATTTAAAGAGAGTGAGGAGAATACATAGGGTGGGGAAGGACAGAGATAGATCAACTGCGTAAACGCTATGCATCGGAGGTTAGATTATAAGTTAGTAAGTTTGATAGATCTAACACTGACAGACTCCAATAGTTAACATGACGACTGAGAGAGAGATTAATTCTAACAGGACACGCTATGCAGTGGAGGTTAGGTTATAAGTTAGTAAGTTTGATAGATCTAACAAAGACCGAGGAAAATACATAGGGCGGGGAAAAGAGAAAGACCAACGGCGTAAAGGACATGCTATCCAGTGGAGGTTAGGTTATAAGTTAGTAGGTTTGATAGATCTAACAGGGTCAGACTCCAATAGCTAACGTGATTCCTGAGAGAGATAGAGAGACTAACTCTAACAGGACACACTATGCAGAGTGAGTGTTAATATTTTAATATTAATTAAATAATTATTACTTCATATGCATGGATGTATTCTTGGTATTTGTTATTCTCGGTTACGGTTTCTCGGTTATAGTGTCTCGGTTGTGGCTTCTCTGTTGTCGTTTCTCAGTTTTGGTTTCTCGGTAGTTGTCTTTCTCGGTGATGACCTGAATCCCACCCCCACCATATCAATAATAAATCAATTTAAACTAGGCCATAATTTTGAACTAATTAAAGACTACTAGCATATAATACATTTTTGTAATCGTCCCCTAAATTGGTAAATCGCCCCTTGAGTGTGAAACCATGAAATTAAATAACGAACCGCGTTGATAAAACCTACAACTTCGGATTAATTAATGACTATTGTTCGTCAGATAACTCATTTTTGAAATCATTCCCTAAACTGGTAAATTCCCTTTCCCCATGAATAACTTTGTGATTTAAAGATGATAAAATTCAGAAAAAAAGTCGTATCATAATTTGGGACTATTTAAAGACCATTTGCTGATATATATTGTTATAGTATGATAGACCCTTCCTTGTTAACTTTTGTTCGAGTTCACAGCATTAATCTTTATTTGGAGGTTAGAATGTCAAAGTCATTGTTATTTTATTTGTTTATGTCAGTTATAGGTTAGAACTTTAATATCATGCAGTTTGTCAATGTTGTCCGCTATAAAGTTGTTATCTAGTGACATCTAATAAAAAAAAAAGAAAGAGGAGTTCAATTGTTAATTGAAAAATTATATTTGATAAAAATGGACATAAAAGAATATGAAAATTAAAGTTTCTCTTTTATGGGAAGAAATAATAATTTAATAAAATTTAAAAGTATACTAATAAAAAGAAGAAGAAGTATAGAAAATAATAAGAAGGAGAATAAGAAAGTTCAGTATTGACTAAGAAGAAAAAAGTATAGAGCAATATAAAGGAAGAGATAGTAAAAGTTTAAATCGTCAAGGAAGTTGATTACAAGATACGAAAATAAGAAGAAGGAGGTTCCGTATTGGATTAGAAGAAATATAAAGGAAGATATAATTGAATTTTAAATCACTAAGGAAGTTGATTACAATGTAGAAGATTAAGAAGAAGGTTGCCAACTTCAAAATGTGCTACAATTAACAAAGACCAAAATACTTCAATTGCAGGGCGAAAAAAATATTAATCTAACCTAACCAACTAATCAAATTTGATCAGCAAACAAAAAGGTTTGTTTCTTGATACCTCGTTTAGTTTTCATTGTACGTCTTTGTTTAAAAAAATAAAGCCCGTATAACGAATTTCTATAATTCGATAAAGGCTTGCTCTGATAAACTTACGTGTAGCTCAATAGATCGTATTCGTATAAGTGTTACATGTAGCTTTTCTGAGCAGTCGCAGTAAAAACACGATTTTGACCTTCATTTGCAGCACTTTTGCATGTGGCTCATTTTGACGTTGGCCTTGGCACCTTTGAATATAGCATCTTTCTTGTGGCTTTAAATGTAGCGCTAAACAGACGCTTTGGAAATAGTCACTGCATATACTAACAAAAAATTTCATAAAAATGGGATGTACTTCATTCGAAGTAATTTTCTATTTAAGGGTTGATTTTGAAAATAAATTGTAGGTCAGTGAATGGTCTGTAATTAATCCAAAATTACTATATGGGGTTTTTCCAAATTTTATTATATTTTTGGCATTCATGTGGGGTAGTTTTCTATTTTGGGGTTGATTTTGAAATTGAATTGTATGTCGGTGAATGGTCTGTAATTAGTCCAGAATTATGACATAGTTTTTCCTCAATTTCATCGTATTTAATTTCTTGTTACTATTCATGTGGGGTAGTTGCATATTAAAGGTTTGATTTCGAAAATGAATTTTATATAGTACAGTGTGTTTTACTTCACAGCTCGACAACCCTGTGTTTTTGTTATTTATAATCGAATCAATTAAAATCTTTTTTTCAAATTTAGTTTTTGGGGTTTTCAAGTGGCCCAGAACAAATTTCCGCGACGACTTTTCCGATTAAATAAGGCCTAATATGTTTTTTCAATTTTTTGCATTTATCTTCGATCGTATTAGGTGGGTGGTTTGTAATAAATGGGGTTTTTAATTGCCCATAAATTTATTTTAAGGGGTTCTATACCTGATAGAAATTTGAAATTGATTCGATTATAAATAACAAAAATACATGGGTATCAAGCTGTGAAGTGAAACACACTGTATATACCAATGATTGATTTTTAATTAGTTTCAAATAACGGCACAATGTCTTTTCCCTGATTTTCAATTTATAATTTTATTCATGCGAAGGAAGAGATTTTTACCAATTTAGGGGATGATTTAAAAAATGAGTTATTTTTATTTAAATCACCCATTCAATAGTCGTTAATCAATCCAAAGTTATAACATGGTTTTATCACCTTTTTGTTTTTTAATTTGATTGATTTATTCACAGGCACGATTTACCAATTTAGGGCATGATTCTAAAAATAGGTTATGCGGCAATGAATAGTCCAAGATTATGACACGGTGTTTTCATAATTTTTAATTTTGTGGCATTGTTCATGTCGGAAATTTTTCTATTTGGTGGTTGATTTTAAAAATGTATTATATTATGCTAGTGAATAGTCTTTAATTAGTTCAAAATTATGGCATACTTTAAATTGATTTATTATTTATATGGTGGTGGTGCTAGCTTGAGCTCAAGTAGGCACCCTCACTTGAAAAATTTTGTTTTCTGATGATAGGAGTGGGTATGTTCAAAATTTTTACATTAGTCCAAACTTATGGTACCTACTAAAAATTTTTAAATTCGACAAAGTGGGGTTGCTAACTTTACTGACGTATAATTTTGATACAAAATTGCTTTAAAAATATGTTGTAGTTATTATGATATGCGACTGGTAAGTGCTTCATAATAAATAGAGAAAAATTTTTAGAGATCTGTTCTATATTATTTGTATGATATTTCTTGCGCTAATGACATGATTTAATAAATAAAAATGTATTTATAATGTGTATTTGGACGACGACTGTGCTGAGAAATGTTCATTGTGGACATACCGCAAAACAGACCTAACCTTACTTTTGTAATGTCAAATTGTGAGTGATATGCCAAGTTACAAAAGTAAGGTTAGGTATGTTTTGCGGTATGTTCACAATGAACACTGCACGCTCAACTCGTTTACAAAGAAAAAGATTGTTATAAAAATTGGTTTCTAGAGTAACCAAACTTGAAAAAACTTAACAAGTAAAATTATAAAATTTTACTGCTGGCTGTGTTAATGTTAATTAATTCAGAAGTTCAGTGGTATACAATTCATAAGGTTATATATGGTGAGTCAGCTTACAGCAAAGCTTGTAGAACCTGTACCTAAGGGAATATGTCGTCTTGGGGAACCTGTATCTTGGGGGAATATGAATGTCTATAAAGCTGAAATTGCCACAACAGCAGACCACAAAAAGTTATGTCAGAATTAAGGGCTAATTAGGGACCGACTGACTAAAAACTTGGTGCAGGTGATAAACAGTAGTGCTTATTAAATCGTGAAATAAACTATTCTAGATAGGAGAAAAACCTTGGACTTGTAGGAATTTATGTAGATTTCAACAAGCAATATAAAAAAGAGGGAAGATTGGGTGAAATGAATTAATACCTAGACGAAAAAAGGGAAAAGAAAGTGAGGTTAGATAAAAATTAAAAAGCATGTCATTTTATAAATCTTAAGCAGTGTTGCTAAGCATAGGCGCCGACTATGTGGTGGCTTGAAGGCAGTGGCCCCCATGACCATGATGAATATATTTTAGGTAATAAAAATTGTAAATTAAAAATCTAACGAGAGAGTCTACACGTTTACCCAACTGGGATACTTTTTGGTATTTTTTTTAAAGACAAAATATTTAGAATTCATTAAATCTTTGATGACCATACCTATATAGCTCTATAGATGTAGTGCTGAAAGATTCTTTTTGCATTACGCAGACTAAAAAGCTACTTGCCTAAAAACGTTGCTTAAGAATTAGACATAGAGTAGCTCTAAGAAACATGTCTTCTTTTAAATAAGAGCTTATTATTTTATAATTCAAATATTTTCTGTTAGCTGTGATTAGTAGTATTATTATATTATTGGGACACGCCAAAGATCGATCTGCATCTTAGCGGAATTTTATAAAAATTTTGGATTGCTTAAAGTTTAGGTTAATTTGATAAGATAAATGCTCAAGTTATATAGTAATTGAATCAGGAGTGCGATGCACGCCATTTTCCTGGAAACAAGATTTCACTAATTTAATCATTTTCGTTAATTAAGTACCTATTTAGGTTGTCAGTGCAAAAAAGATCACCATTTCTACTTAACCTATTTTTTTAGTCGTGTGCAATACTGTGGATCAGAATTACAATTTATTAAAATTATGTGCAATAATGTCATCAAAGAAAAAAATGGTTATTTTTAATTTTGTTTTGTAAAAATATACAAAAGAGAAAAGTTATCTGGCAACTGGAATCGAACCTGGGACGACAGCGACTTGGGGTTATGATCACCCCGCTCCGGCTAACTAAACTATGGAGTCATTTCGACTCATTAGCGCACCACACTTATTTTAAGTTGCACTAATTTAAATGGTTATTTTAAGTGCTAAACGTTTTTTTCCATTTTCGGGATGTGAGTTTTGTTAAAATAAACAGAAATAATAATTTTATTTACGTGGGGAGATCTTACAAATGATTGTGTAAAAGCACAAATTAATCTCTAAATTCGATTTGTGTATTTTGATCAAGAGTTTGTGTGGAGCCCTGTCACTGCAAATACGGTAAAATGTGAATGGATTATACATGTATGTAAGTTGTATTGTTATTGTAGATATATAGAACACTAATGGAGATAATAGAACAGTAAGGACCGTGTTTTATCACAATAACACTATGTTTAAAACGGTGTCTACTAACCACACATGTATCACACTTGTAGTGCCAGTATTGATTGTAGTGTATTGATGGAATCATGTGTGGTTAGGAGACGCCGTTTAAACATACCTAGATATAACTAGAAGCTTAAGTAATAATTCATATGGAAATATTTATATATGCAGACCATGTTTAGTACGGTTGGTAAAACTATATGTTGCCAAGGTTAAAAGGCGGAAAAATGAAGGAATAGCAGAATTCAATAGAATGGGCAACGTAGAAGAAGCACTAAATAAAATCCAAGTCCAACTAGCAACAATACAAGTAGATATATAGAGATATCATCCATCTAAGAAAACAAAAAAAATCAAAACATTACAAAAGCTGCTTAAAAAAAGAAAATACGATTGAATAGCAGGAAGGAAAAAACGAAACAGTTAGAAGAAAAACAAACAACCAGGAAATCTAATCTGTTATCGTAGGAAGAGAATAAAGAAAATTTACAAACGATACCACGCACAGTCGTTTTTTACTCACGGTTGTTTAGATAAAGTGCTCACCGGTTCACAATAAGACGATTTATAAGATGTTCAGTTCAACCCACTGTTAAATGTTCTTGGTATATTTGAAAAACTTTCATCGAGAACTTTCAAACAATATCACGCACAATCGTTTTGCACTCACGCTTGTCCAGTAAAACCGCGATATTGTCAAAAGTCGGTTCACAAGAAAACGATTTTTAAAATGTTCAGTTCAAACCCACTGTAAAATGTTCTTCGTATATTTGAATAGATCTCGTAGAGAGCTTTCAAACATTACTACGCACAGTCGTTTTGCATTCACACTTATCCAGATAAACCGCAATATTGTCAAAAGTGTTCATCGGTTCAAACCTCTGCAAAGTGTTCTTTGTATATTTGAATAGATCTCGCAGAGAACTTTAAAGCGATACCACGCCATGCACAGAAATATAGCATAATTTCCCTCGAATATGGGGAGCGAAGGAAGAATCGGCCGCACGTGTTTACGAATATGTTAACTTGATTACTGTCAGGGACATGTTTTTAACTACATGACAAAGATTTCAATTATTTTTGTCACGTGGGGACGACCGTCAGTTGTCCCACACTACCCGCGGAGTTAGATGCAGTCATGCATCAAAAAACACATTGCAATCAGGTGTACATAGCTATAATGTAAAATTATGTATTAGCAAGAAAATAATCTTTCCAATGTTTGTTTCCCGAAGCCTAAGAAATGGTTCATAACAGTGTTGGATTCAAAGCTTTTATCGACCACATCGTATTTAATCTTCCCTAGTCCAGAAAGGTTACGTCAATATGCGTTCAGTTAGGTTAAGCCTCTCTAAAGTGCTATACCTAAAACGCTTCCAAGCGGATTGTCGAATTCTGAAAGAAGTCTGAATATTTAAAATCGATCTGAAATGCTTTCTTATGGCTCGACATTTCGAATGAAAAATGGGAAACTTTTAAAAGATGTTCCTAAAAAACGAAAAGCTTTTCGCGATGTATCTTCTTTGCTCGATGTTTCAACTCGGTCTTGGAAGTGTTTTACAATGACTGGAGAACGCTCGGAAATAGTTGTCAATCGCTCAAACTTTTAGTCTAATGGACGTTTGCTCTACCGAAACTTTTCGTTCAATTGTGTATTTAGTCTTAAGTAATAGTACTTGTCCAATTAAAACACAATAACTGGATGAACTTGATCGCTTTCTATTAGTAACTTAAGATAGCTAGCATCCACCTAATCTAAAATATTTGTACATTTTTTTCTCGCCAATAATGAATTTAAAAAGAATATTTTACTTATAATACATTTGTTAAAACGGTTCTGGACTAATGCCCGGTTTCACAAAGCTTGATTAAACTGTGATTAACTTAATTGTGATTAAATTTGAAATCTAGAAATATAATTGGATAAAATTCAAGGCCTGTTAAATTTCAGCCAATAAAATGTCTGAATTTTGAATTTAATGACAATTAAGTTAATCAGAACTTAATCAAGCTTTGTGAAACCGGCCATAAAGTTCTACTGTACTAAATGTCTCATTGGACGAAAAGTTCGTTTTGGACTAAGATTTTCATTGGACAATAAGTCGCGTTCGGCTAGGAGTTTCGTTGTACCGAAAGTCTCTTTCGATCAGACGTCATTGGATCAAAAGTTTATTAGATACAAATCCCGTTGGGCCAAAAGTTGGGAATCAATTTGAATAGATTTAAACAACGGAGTTGCTTTCGGGTTGGTGAAATTAATTTGGATTGTATGGAATCAGGTTAGTAGAGATCTACGAAAAAGAAGTTGAAATCGGACTTAATGGTTTCAGAAAAAAATAACCCCGAAATGATGAAAATTCAGAAATTTTCCAAAAGTGTTTCTAAAGAACGAAAAGCTCTTTGCAATGTTTCTCCTTTGCTCGAAATTGCAACTCGATATTCTAACTCGACGAGAAGCTGCTCCTAGGGGATGCTTTGAACTAACTGGATATAAGTTAAGAAATTTGAAAATGTTTTTTAACGGGTTTGGGACTTTTCGTTCAATGGACTTGTTTAATGAGGACTAGTTCAGTGACGTTTTGTCAATGGGTCTTTTCTTTCAGCAGCACTTTTAGTCTAATGAACGTTTGGTCCAATAGGACTTTTCGTTCAACAGCCCCTGGTTTTTTAAAAGTCAGTTCCCGTTATTGTCCACTGCCCATCTGTTCAAAGTTAGTTGTGGTTTAGACATTTAAAAAGAGCTATTCGTTTTAAAACCTTACTCAGGACCAGAAATCCAATTGAACAAAAGTCTCATTGGACCAAAACTATTATTGAGAATCAGAAATCCCATTGGATAAAACACCATTGAAATAAGATCCCAGTAGACAAACCGTTATTGAACCAAAGGTCAAAGAGCGACAATTAACTATATTATACTGTAGTTGTGCAAGCTTAATTTGTGAAGTCTTCATAACTGAACTGAAAAATATCAACTTTACTGAAAATATACACAAAAAATAAATGCTTTATTTAATTTATTGAAAATTGCAATTTCAGAAAACGGGCCATCCACATTAGAGAATCTCACCATCCCTAAAGCTACTAGTGTAGGAACAACTGGACGTATTCCTGACCATTCCAATTGCAATGGTGATCTTGGTAAGTCTTATTTTTAAGTTTTGAAATAGCCTGTTGCTAAGAAATGAAGAAATAAAAGCCCATCATATTGACAATCAGAGGAAACTGTTCAAATTTATTAGAAGAATTTTTGTTTGAAACCAAATCTACAATACACCACCACCATTGCACGTTTTAAAATAGAGAGGTCGGTGTTCTCTCAGTTTTATATGTTTTATTATCCTTTTCGTCCCGGTTCTATTGATCGAAAGGACGAGTTCACATCTCTGCCGAGATTCTGGAGGTATGTCCCTGAAACCTAATCTGAGAACCAATCCCCGGTACTTACACACCCGCGATTCTATAAATTTATGAGGTCGAGGTTGCAGATTATCCTAATATTGCCTCTACTACTCTTTTTATAATCTAATGGGGGAAAACGAAATTTCTCTTTGTTAACTCGATTTTTAGCTTTTGTTTTTAAGCGAATCAAAGTTCGTAAATATAATTTCGCGGTCGTCGCATGGTTCACTTTTCTTTTGTCTTTTTTGAACTAACTTTAAGGCGCCCGGGAATGGGGAGTTGTTTGTTCAAACAATAATATATATTTTCCACTACCACAGGGACACGCAGAAACAAAATAGATTTGTTCTTATCAAATAATCTCAGGGTGGTTTCCCCCCTCGTTTTTATTTTTTTTCACTAAACTGATTTATGGTGAAGATCAATAATGCTCCTGAGTTAGAATGTCGTTTTTGGGTGGAAGAATACTATTTCCTACACTTCATCCTCTGGAAAATAGCTAGACAAGCAGTCACCTATGCAAATGCCCTAACAAAAACATTATATCCAACCTCATGATGGCATTTCTTCCATGGGTTTGCAAATCGTGCAAAATGTTGATCCTTAAGGACCTTAAAAGTAGCAGTAGAGCAATACTCTTGAGATCAGCAGTTTTTGTTCTCTTTTAAGGCGAAACTAATCGGACATGGCGATAAATTTCAAAGAGGGAAACCGCTAGGGTGATTCTGTAAAAGGTAACGCGGTAAGACCCTAGTTGACTTTAAAGTGGTATTGGGGATGAAGTCGCGAAAAATTTGAGATTCATTAGTTTTCATATTCGGAAAATCTTCTCCAAACAAATCAGCACCGCCATAAACATTCCTTTCTACCAATTAAAATTCCTTGACCTCCAATAATTTTTCATTATTACACGCACCACACTGATGATGGTTTTAAAGGCGAGACGCACGGGGAGCGCAGCATCCCTATTCTGAAAAGCGCGATACCCAACCCTCTCAGTGCGTTCTCTGTCGTCGCGACGCTTTCACTGTACCATCTCCCTTTTGTGCTCCGAGACCGACCGAACATACAACACCAGCAGATAGATATCTTTTCAGGGGGCGCGTACTTTGTGCTTGCCGTTATATTATGTATTGTTGGGATGATTTAGTGGCGTGTGCAAATATTTGAATCTTGATAACATTCACCTCGCTCGACGTTCTTGGACACATCTCCAAGAAGAAGGAAATCTGATGTTGACCCACAGCCGGAGTGATGGAGATTTTCCTATTTACCAAGGTAAAAAAAGATGTTCAATGTTTTTACAAGTTTAGGTATTTGGCAAATTTTGGCGCCTTTTCTCGAAATGCTTCATTGTTGAATTAAATATTCATTATCATATAAAACCGCATGCCCCTTTAGAAAGAGAGACACAGAAAACAATTCTTCAGGTAAGAAAAGATGATAGCTGTGAGTACATAGGTAACATTTTGTATTAACTCGTACTTCTCGCCTCTCCTCCTATTACATCTGCATTTCACACAAGTCTCATCTGTCTTCTAGACTCTGAAGTATTTATTGTGATTTCTTATGTTAGTGAAAGCGTATATATGTGAGGTGTAAGTAATGCGTGCCTCGTTTTCACAATAGTATAAAAGAGGCTTGTAATTTCTATGTTAATGAAAAATGAGGAGGCATTTGTTCGGCTAAAAACCTTCATTTTGTATAATAGGAATTTTTAGAGGCAAAAATGTTCTTTTTGTGCGTGTGCTTTATATTGTATAATTTATATTAAAACTGCTTGGATGTTATTGTAACATAACTCCTCCCTCCTCTTCTTAATGATAAATCACAGAAAGTCTGTAAGTGGAATGAAAAAAAAACCGTTTTGACCTACTTAATTTGCGGTTACTATTTAAAGGGAAACACCCTGATTTTAACCTTGAATATTGTAAAAGGAATCAACCATTTTCCAATTTTACGGGTTATGAAGCTGTGTTCTATGTGCAGATAGATGCATCCGTGTTTTTTTTCATATATTTGCAGTGCTAGGCTTTAGAATTTTAGAAATTTTTTCACGTGTTTAGAAAGCAGTTGATGTTCTTACGGTACCAAAGTGTTGAAGAATAATTTGAAAGAGCTTACTTCTTACAATTGCCGGAAACCATTCTATAGCATGTATGTATAGTGCCAATAACAACTGTTCTCTCGTGAAATACAAACTATTTGAGACACACGTGAATTCTCATCAAAAACCCATCAGTTAGTTAGAGCAGCCTAATAGATCTTAGAAGTTTGAAGAAACCTGAATGTGGCGTGAGATCCATTTGGTGAAATGATACAGGAAAGATTGAAATGTTGGGTTAACTTCTATTCGAAACTGAAATTCCTCTAACAGGAACTTCACATAACTTAATAATTTATATGTGAATATGGTATCGCTTCGAGATGCTTCACTCAATTACTTCACTTTAAATATAAGTAGAATTATATTTTCACCATGTGCTTCTTAGATTGCAGATGCCATGCAGCTAAATCCACTTTTTTGTTTTTATTTTCTGGTAGATGTGCAGACCAAGTTTTACTGCTAGCAGCAATGTCTGCAAGTACTGTAAAAAGTCTTCATTTGGTATTTATATAACAGTCAAAAATATAACAACTTGACCTGATAACCCTGTCCAATAAAAGCCTAGTGAGAATTCTTATATAACCGCCTTTACCGGCAGACATATTAGAAGTTGATCATTATTTCTAAGTTAAATCCTAAGTTAAGTCTTTGTCGGTTCTCAATCGTATCCATATGAGCCACTAGAGGTTGAGGACAATAATATCTTTGCCTTCTCGGTGGCGAAAATAAGTCAACCACGGTAAATTAAAACCCGAGAAACAATCTCCATGTCGCAGCCTTGTCTAGACTACAACATATCACACATGTGCATGAGACTGTTCACTGTGCATGCCAAGTTTTATTGCTGGCAGCTGTATACAGAACTGTGATCTGCTTTTATTTCAAACAAAAATATGATTAACTTGATCTGTGAATGTTATGTAGTTGAAAACCCATCTGTGTCATGATCCAATAAAAGTTGAATGTGTAATACGTTTGCATCTCTGCGTACTGTATATTAATAAGAGAAAACAGAAATGAGAATCTCGCAGCAAAGTAAATAACTCGATTATTAGCGGGTGTTGGAAAATGAAAATGTCGGAGATAGACATCACACCAAAAAGTAATGATGCGTCTAAATAAGGGAACTGTCTGTAGAAAAGTAGCTGATTGAACCTCAATTATCAATTTACAATATCCGGTACTGTTACTATCAGTCTTCATACTAATATTACTGATAGTTGTAAAACAAAAAGTGTTCGAGAAGAGACAGTTAAATACTTACTGTAAAGCTCATAAAAACGATACTTACTGTAATGCCCCGATTTTTAAGATCTCTTAATATCAAATTAACTCGGGCGTTGGTCTAATTTCCATGACTTACGAATTGTAAAGAAAAATAAGAGGTAATAGACATAATAAAAGGATATATGGGCGCCAGTTATTCGAAGTCACCTCAATTCTAATCTAAACCCTCGAATAACAAAGAATTTAGATTATATTGATTAAGATTAATAAAAATCTAATCAGCATTAGTTTAGTTGATGCTAAAGCAAGATAGGAAATTGAATAACTTCAATTAATGCTAGGTCCATTATCATCATAGGAGGTTTTAATTTAAATGTTTATTTATTTGCAAATAGAATATTGCACATGTCTCCCATGACAATCGTAATAGTTTTGGTACTGATAACCTAATAAGAATTCTTGTTAAAGAAAAATATAGACAAAAATTTATAAAACACAATCATTAGGGAAAATGGTACAGATAATTTTTATCTAAAACTTACTCTATTCAAACAAGTATCCTTTAGTCCTTGATACATTGGTAGAATTTTACAATTCTTTAAACTTGAAAAACAACACTTGCACAATAATGCCCTTGTTTCACTTAACACTAAGTACAAAGCACTTCACAAATTGTAGATATGAAGCAGGAAGAAATTGGAAAGTGTAATCGCTGATACCGCTTTTCCACCCAAGATCAACGAACGAAAGTTCACAATAATTGTCACTTAATGAATAACTAAAACCATATAGGTTCAACAACCACTTCCGTTGGTAATAAAAGAAAGATTACCAAAAACACGAGTTTATATCTGTTGATATGTTAATATTATTTCCTTATTGATTTTTATTACTACGACACCCAAATAAACAGTGTTCTAAATTATTACGGCACAACTAAACCGGAAAGTTTAATTCTTTATTTTCAGAATGAGCTAACCATTGCATTATTTTATAGATTTTAAATTATAAATCCTCGGAATAATTTTATTGGTTATTAAAACATTTCGTTCGCGTTTTAAGGTTAAACTTCTTCTCAAATTTCGATAATTTACTAATTAAATCAACTTGAAGAATTAAAACTGCATGAACAACCACTAGTTGCACTTAACCGTAAATTCATGGGCCTTATCAGATTATTGACTCGAACTCATTTTAAATCTCACACACAATTTGTTTATCAAACTCTTGCAAAGTTCTCTTTATCACTTGTCTAATCAATTTATTAGATCACGGTATGATACTGAATCAACATTAACAAAATTCCTTACTGTATTTAAACTAATACTTCTAACTGACACCCGTAATGTTTTCAATTGCCTTAGGCTAACTGACCCCTGAACCGTATTCGAATGCATGTAGCTAACTAACTCCTTCGGGGTACGGATTTTTCGTGGCGTGATATTTTTTAAGAAAGGAGAAATTTAAACCAACCAATCCAAAGGAAGCCCACATTTCTTAAGCCAATCAGAAAATAACCGCTTGAAAACCTTCTAGAATATTTCGTTTAAATTCGCGGGCTCTACCACCTAATATCTGCTTCTTAGGGTGAAACTGGATATTTTGCAGGTGCTTCAAGCTGTTTATTATTTGTTGCGAGCAGAAAAGTCTTTTCATATAAATTGAAAATAGGCACGTTCAGGATCTATAAATATAAACCAAATGTCTTTTTTGACACTAAATTCCTTTGTTAAAAGATGATATTATTTCGGGGTATTTTTATAAACTTAATTTTGTCTGTATTTTCGTTACGAAAACCAAATTGTAAATGTGAGAATGCTTTTACAGTGAACTTTGGTATTTACGAAGACGTCAATTGTTTTAAGATAAAGCCTGCATTTTTATTCTAGAAACAATTTCATCTGTATGAACACTTCGGGATGACCTTTGATATTAAAGAAACACCCTTTTACTTCGAAATATCGTCTGAATTTTTAACCCAACTTAAATATTTTGAACTACACAGGACCGTACTAAGACTCCTTTACTATTTATGCATTTAAAATTGCATTATTCTAAAACTGGGAATTATAATACGGTACAGTACTACCTTATTCAAACCATACACGACCAACACGAGAGTCGAGCAAAAAGACTAATTTCAAATAGATTCTTAAACCGAGGAAGAATTATGGATTTGGCTTAAACTGAAACGGAATGAAAATATCTGTTGAGAAGCGCTGGGTTTAAAATGATAATTTAAGTAGATGTTAAACATTAATTACTTGCAGAAAGCTGAAACTCCCGGAACCGAGATGAACAAGCATTATTCAGTACAAACATATGATTGTAATACAAAACAGCAAAAAATCGTATTTGTTTGTTGCCGTAAAGCAATTTGCATGGTAAACAAATAATTGATGCCTCTAGATCTTTGAAACTACAAAGAAAATGAGAAGAAATGAAGAAAATTGGGTTTCCAGCATTTTGAATTTGTCTAAAAGAAGTGAAAATGCAAATAGAAAAACTCACTTCCACAAGGGAAATAATTATTGATAAAAAGACTAGAAGAAATGTTTGGATTTCAATGCACTATTGCGATGAGGCACAAATACCTTTGTATTTCCATCAGGTATAGAATAGTGAATACATATTTACCGCTAAGCGATGGATTTTTAGGGCTGTTACTAGTTTACATTAATTTCTTAAGATGAAGAAAAAAAGAAAAATTATTAACAAATTGTTATTTTCGATACAAGTGCGTTGTTACATCAACTTCTAGGCTCGAGGCCGAGATTTATAGCACGACGTGTTAGCGGATAATAATACAACTTCTATAGGACACTTTTTTAGCTCCAATAGTAACAAACACAGGGCACACACGAAAACCGGGGCCCCATTAGCTTGAGTTTATTTAAAAGTAGTGCTTATTGCTGTTACTGGTTTACCGATAATTTCTTAAAAAATTTCTTAAGATGCAGAAAAATGATAAATTATCAGCAAATTGTTATTTGCGATACAAGTGTGTTGTTACGTCAACTTGTAGGCTCGAGGCCAAGGTTTAAAAAACGACGCTTTAGCGGATAACAATATAACTTCTATAGGAAACTTTTTTGTATCTCCATTAGTAACAAAGACAGGCCACGCACGAAAACCGGGGCTCCATTAGCTTGAGTTTATCTAAAAGAAGTGAAAACGCAAATGGAAGAATCTAATACCACATGGTAAATAATTATTGATAAAAAGGCCAGAAAAAATGTATTGTCTGCGTTTATCGACACGCTCCTTATTCATCACATAGCGGCAATGAATCTCAACATTTATCCATCATCTTTATGTCTCATTTCCTCATACATTTTGTCTCGCATCCCATCATGAAAAATGTTATTGCAATTCAATCTATCTCTTTAGTGTGTGGTGACCTAAACCGAACTGGCTGCTAACAGAAAATTCGCAGAGATAAAGGTATTTTTCACTCGACTACCGTACTGTTCTTCTTGTACGTTTTCGCTGTTTTACAAATGGCTTCGATTTCTCATTTATCACCGCACGAAATTGAGAAGTGCAATTCAGAGCAGCCAGCCATTCTGCACATCTGCCCAAATAAAACATTCATAAAAATGAAAATAAGAATTTTTCAATTCTATTTTATCTCCGATGCGGGAGTAAAGAAGTTGTAAAACTTTAAAATTTCTTTTTATTAAACACAAAAAAATCCCTTCATTACTATAACAAAAAAAAAAAGTAAAAGAAGAAGGCGGAAGGAAAAGCTCAAAAAGTTACCCAAGCAACCGACCAACCTACGGGACGCCACGCGTTAATTTGCAAATTAATGCAAGGATTATATAAAATTTGCAATGCACAAAATCTGCGTTTCCTTTTTCCGGAATATATAAATTTTCCCTCAAAAAGAAGTTTTTTGTTTGTACAGGAGAGGAGAGAATTTGTGTTTGAGAGGGCAGCTTAGAACTAGGGATAAACGGGTAAGTACTTCGATCGTGTGTTTCAGTCGTGCATAAATTATTTAAACGTAACAGTGCGTGTGGATACAGTGCCCCCTTTGAAACAAGTTATTATAATAAACCCTTCAATACCCCAAGGGGTGCCAACTTGTCACAAGGCTAGTATCAGATCTATGGTTCTCTTGTGGGATTTCAAACTGTGTCAACCGGATTAGGGGTGGCTCTTCAAAATTAAATATTTAATCAAAATTGGAAAATATAACAAATTTTCTGTCCCGGACTCACATTCATCAATTTTAGATTAAACAATGTCTAAATAACATGTTTATTTAAAAATGGACTAAAAATAGGGGTCTGGTGATTTAAATTAATGCAGCCCCTTTACGATTTCAAGCAAAGGGTGGAGTTTTGACGTACATGAACGTAGTAAAAACCCAACAAATCCAATTTATTAAAATTACTAAAATGTGTATAACTTACCAAAGGCAATTCAATTAAAATGTGTTAAATTGTAAGATGAATGCTTTAGCCGACACCTTGAGTAGTCGTGTATGAAAATACCTGCCACAATTCTTAAGTACACAATTCTTAGGGACTAAAAGGCGTACCACTGACTAACTGATAAACATGCTATTGCATTTTCTTATACCGATTAAAGTAGCTTCTCAAACAATGGCACGTTTCAGAAAGATAGGGACGCCTCCAAAATGAGGTTATACTGCACGCAGACTACGTTTTCACGAAATGCCATTAAATTCGACAACCTTGGAATCTCCCAGGAATACAGTTTTCATAGATTTTGCAATTTGAAGTGTAATTTTGATGTTAGTTGAGGTTCTGTCACGCGTTCAAGGTAGTTACTGTGAGAACTTCACTGCTTGTTATTGTTTTACACCTTCTGAACGATTGATTATTTAGCCAATGACGTTTGATCCAACGGGAATTTTAGTCTAATGCAAGTTTGGTCAAATGAGACTTTTTGCCCATCGAAACTTTTAGTCTTAATGGATATTTGGCCTAATGAAACTTTTTATCCAATGCTACTTTTCATCTAACTAAAATGCACTACTGGATGAACTTAAGGATGGTCTCTATTGCAATCTAAAAGACAACTTTTAAAGCCTCATCCTGCCTTTTATAGACTTACTTTTATAGACGTTCATCTGTTAACATAACCTGGAGCAACATCTTCAAGAAGGGCAACAAGACATCAAGGCCCAGGTGAGTGCATATTACGCGGAAAACAACGCAAAACCACAAAAAAGGACGACAAAGATTGCCAAGAAAGCGTTTTAAGTAAGGCAGATGACTGGGCAGTCGTTAGATGTGTCGGGCACGGGTAGGATCCGATACTAGCTTGGGAGCAGACCACACAGCGTTCATCCTTAGAACTGGCTGCTATCTATACAATCCCAGGTTTGTCTGGGCAACGGATGACACAGTCAGGATATAATGTTTAGTAGAGTTACACGCAAGTATTTCTCGACGATGACTCAAAAATGTTACGGAAGAAGTTCTACTAACATGAGGGTCTGGTGTGGATGGATTTGGTCTGATATGACGCTAGTTACCCGCTGTTTGATCTAGACGAGAATGGAGGAGAATTAAAATGTGGTTTATCCCGGTCAAGGAATGCGCTCGTTGATCTATGGGAAACTGCACGCCGCCAGGTAAGCGTCTCGGAGGTGACAGTACAGGTCAGGCTTTGGCTGTGCGGTTTCAGTCGTCTGGTCTTCAGAAATCGTCTAGAGCACTACCCTTAAGGGGTATTGATGCGAATATATTAGCCTCTCCCGTTCAAGACAACTCTGACCTAACGGGTACAGACCGGGATTATACTTTGGTAGACTCGAAACGAAGCTCTGTCAGGGGTACACCAGGCCTATAACTGGGTGATCGGGGTGGTAAAACCATTCAAAATCCAAGTCCCGTCACATCTGAGGTTGGATTCGATCGGGCAGTGAATTCCCACGTAATGGAAATAGTTCTAATGCTGTACATAGGGGTTCGTCCCTTGGGATAGACCACGACGGATGAGCACGTTTATAACTCCGGTACTAGCCTGGAGAGCTAGTAGAGGGTAGATAGGAAACCCCGCTGCAATAAATGAGTTACTGGTACCATGTGCTTTACAAATGCGTCCTGATTGAGCGTATCTCAGTTACTTCCTCTTTAAAGGAACGTGGAGATTAAGTATAACGACAGGTGCTTCACGTAAAACCATCTTGGAAATTTGATAGCGAAATCTAAAAATACTTTAAAAATACGTAAATTGACTTGCTATTTATTTAAAGAAAATGGTTGTGGGAAGTCTCATTGTACAGAAAGTCCCAGTTGCTGAAAAATTGAACTAAAAGTACCATTGGACGTTAAGTCGGTTGGTCCAAAAGATTCATTGGACGAAACTCCGTTGCACCAAATGTCCATTGGGCCATAAGTACCGTGGCACCAAACGTCATTGGATCAAAAGTCGGGGGATGGTTTGGGGGAGGTGGGCTTTTAGGTCTTTTCTTCTTACTGTAACCAGCCAGGTTGCTCAATCGTCCCTGTTTGGACGATCCTGTTTTGAGATCAATCGATCAATCAATCAATCATCGTAGTTAATTGACAATCTTAGAACTGTATCTTTCATAGCCCAGGGCGGGTACTTGGGCTTGCTCGCTCGTAGAGAGCCACCTACGTTAGTGGAGAAGTAAGCGAATGCCATGATTTTAGTCACGTAAAATACAGACATTCTTAGTGGACCCATCAGAAATCTGTATGACCAGCGCAAGTGCCCCTACATTTTTGTTACGGTAGTACACTACATGAATAAATATTCTTTGGGACTCGTGAACCTAATAGCGAACTCGGCGTTTTATGAAAACCTTTGTGGACTGTTCTTTTTTTTATAGGCACTGAAAAAGACTCTATAATTACCACCATCTCGCACATTAAATTTCTTAATAGAACCTTTATTTATTTGTGAACAACTTAACAGGGCAATGCTATAGTACTTTTTGAAAAAGGAGTACTTACTAGCAATTTCTACATTGTAATTAGACAATCTCATATTCCAACAGGATGGAGCACCCATTTATAACATGCAAATTAATATAAATCTATTCTAGAAATGAAATAGATGGATCTATTCATTGACACCGTAGCCGTATTAGCTTAGTGTTGCCCTTGAATTGAGAGGGCTAGGTGAGATTATCGGCAAGTTTGAAAATTAAAAAAGACATATAATTCTCAGTTTCATTTCAGAGGATGAGGTCGGTTCTTCTGCCAAGAATCTTAATGTAACTGAGTGGCTTACACTGATGCTTTGTTCAGGTTTCAGCATTTGTAAGGATAATCTTTACTGAATCAATTTTTTCGAGAAAATCAGCTTCTCTCAATTTATTTGTTTGAAATTTAATAAAGACAAGTAAGATAGTGCTCAAAAGTCCATTTTGCAGTACTTACCTCCACTTATCTCAAGATCACCCTGTACCTTATCTTGGAAACTGTAAGAGTTACGAAAATACCAAGGCTAGTTAATATCAAACAAATCTAAATTTGATATTTTTGTATACAAGGTAAGTCGTTTTGTTATGTCTATTATCAACGTTCTTATTTTAAAGGAAACACTCTGTATATTTTTCGATTCTACACTTTATTCATTGACTTGTCGTCGAAATTCTGCACAGTTTTTGAGTAAATTACATTTTTCTTAATTTATTTTCTTACAAAAATTAATAAAAAAAACCACTAAATTTGCATGCTGCAAGTTACATTTAACTAATTATTTACTTACCAAACATAAAAATTCTTGAACATGCAAATCTTATCTTTTTCAAATGGGACACCCTGTATATTTGAATTTTATCTGATTGATGTAAATTTATTTTTTTAAGTTGCGTTTTCAAAAACAATTGAATTTACTCAAAAACTGTACGGTATTCCCGTATACATGTATTAATAATTAAAAAGTACAAAGTGTAAAATCGAAAATCCTAAAATTACTTAGGGTGTTCCATTTAAAATAAGAAAGTCTTCTTAGAGTCATAATCTTTAAACACAACTGGCGAATAAGGTTTTAGTTCAACTTTTCAATATATACAGTTTTTGAATTTCAAACTACAAGCAGTGTTTTCGGTCCCTATTTTTGGTGTAAAAACTTTTTTGTCTAATGAGTTTTTAGACCAACGACATTTGATCCAACGGGACTTTTGTAACAATGCAATTTTTTGTCCAACGGTCTTTTGGTTCATCGAAAATTTTTATCCAATGTTACTTTTGGTCAAACAGAGCCTTTCGTCCAATAAACTGGAGTTCTGGTCCCAACTCTTTTTCTTTAAATGAATAGCAAGTCAAGTATTCGTTTTTAAATTCTTTATTGACGAAAACACACTATTAGCAAACTTCTTACAATTAATATTAATAGGGACACTCTTAAATCAATTCAGGCTTAAAACAATTTTTGGACAATTTTCTCTCAACGAACTAATATTTGCTTAGTCTTTGCGTTTAAATTGTTAAAATGGTTTCGTAAGGTCAGATTTGGCATGTGTAATGGCCTCTTTTCAAAATATCTTTTCTCGCTTCTTTTGTAAGATCAAAAGAGGAAACTGCTTAGGAAGAGCGCTTTCACAAGAGAATGATACTGTTTTTCCGGGAATAGTTCCCTAAGGAACCAATATTGGATTCTTATTTTAACAATTGGATTAGAAAAGTAGTTTTTATTGTTACATTAGTAAAGTTTGTCCTTTTTTTAACGATCCCCGACAAAATAAAGGACCCAAATTGAATTTACCTAACACCTTTTTCATTTAATTGAATTTCCGCGTCTTGAAAACGCAATTTAATTTATAGCAAGAAATTAATTACAGTTAATTAATTAAAAGCGAGAATGTAAGTAACCCCCTAACTAGCCAAGCCAAGAGAAGGGAGTTTTTATTATGATTTGTATCCATTTTCAGTTTGAAAGTTTTTTTTAGGTGTTCCTTTTTAAGAAAATGTTGACTACAATTGCGCTTTCTTTTCTTTCCCAAAGGGTCTGTCCCTTGATGGAATATTTTATCACTTTGCCGCTATTTCTAGGGATTGTAAATATCGAGTGAAGTTTTACAGATTGTTAATAAATTTAACGAGCAAATCTAACATTGATTGGAACCTAACCTCAGAATATTCACCTTTACAAAATTTCCATTAATAAAATTATTAATGCTGGAGGATGGATTTTATCTCATGAATGTGTATTTTATTGAAAATCAGGGGCTTGTAATAATTGGAAGTAAACAATGTAAGGTAAGTAACTAATTAATATAGAGCGATTATACCGCATTCCACAGGGTTCATGGAACATAGGAAAAACTCTAAATTTAGAAATTAATTAAATATTATCTTCTAACAATATATTAATAATGAAGTGTGGAAGTAATCTGCCACCCAACGATATCATTTTCAATTTTAATCCTAATCCCTGGATTAGCTTACTTTCAATATTTCTTGTATTCATGTACCAATTCATATACATGAAAAATCTAAAAGGTTTCTATCGATTTGGCCCTTTATGAAGGGGAGCTCCATCCTGTTGAAATATGTGAGTGTTTAATCCAAATTGCTCGTAAGTACTCTCAGTACCTAATTTTGCAAAACTTTGCAATATTTAATAAAATCAAAGCAGCAGACTAATAAAATCAAATCATGTTTGAGCGATCAAAGCTTATTTTCCCCAATCAACATTAAAAACCCAACTCCTGAAAATACCATTCACTTCTGTGTATAAATGTTACAATTATGCAACAACCGGAAAGTAGTTAAACTTAACGTTGTTAGTAAGGGTTACGTGCTCTTATTCTCTATGTGTATACATTCTATTCAAAAGCTCGTTATCCTAGGGTTAATCACCTAACATTATTGTATAAACCTTAACTTTAAGCCATCAACGCTAAGCGGAGAAGAAAGATCAAGTTAGTTATGTAGTTGTTTGAAACAATTGACATTTCATGATATTGTTGATATCATTTGAAGCATAACAGTAAAGTTATTTGCGTTTCTTAATCCTTTAAAAAGTTTTGATGCCAATTAGTTACTTAATTGACCATTTAAATGCGTTTCCGGTTAGGTAAGATACCTTGTAGATATGTAGGCCGAATTATCTTTGAAATGTTTAGAAAATGAGTCGATACGTTCTTAATCTTGTTTGTTGTTGTGCAATTAGTAGAGACCTAAATATTAAATCTTTTATTGCTTATCGATTGGCATTTATTAATAGCGGATTTATTCAAATTTTAATCAGCTGTGGTATGATTATCTTGTTTGCATACAAATCTTTTTAATGTTGCGGTACATAAGCTAAAATTAGTAACCAGAAATAGTAAATAAATAAAAGATAACTGAAATTCTAAAAATGAGCACTGTTTTAAATAGCCTTTAAACCAGTTAAAAGCCAATAGACTACAACTTTATTGAATTTGTCACCTCTGAAGGCTACTGCTCTAACTCAGACCAAATTGTTAATATTAAATTCTTTATAAATTTTAATTTGGTCGTAAATAATTAAATTAGCACGTTTAGAAAGCAAGGACGTTAACTCAGAGATCACTTGACGTTCAAATTGTTAAAAGTCTATACGTAACTTAGCTGGATGTCGTATCTGGGGACTAATACAATTAGAAAGTAGTAATATATTCTATATTACTCTAATTCTAATCTTTATTTAAAATTCTAATATTTATTTAAATGCAATCTTTTAAAATACTAACTTTAAACAGTAATTAATTCCAGTTAACACAATTGGAAAGCAACAACCGTAACTGAAATTTTGATTTAAATTCACATTGTTAAAATCAAAACGGTTAAAAGCAAATAGCTTACGAGGATGAATTGATAAATCTCCGGCCTAACCCATATGGGATACAAATTTTTGCAATGTTTTCACGGCATTTTATTTTTTCATAATTTATCAGTATGGCTGTGAAATAACAAAAATTTCTGTCAAACAATAATTGTTTGGCAAGTTGTCAAAGTCGATAAAGTTTTGTGTGGTGTTAAAATGGAAAAAGCTGAAATTCGTGCGGTTATTAAATATTTTCACATTAAGGGTTTATCCCCAAAAGAAATCAAAGCTGAGCTAGACGGGACATTAGGCGAATCTTCTCCTTCCTATAGCACAGTTAAAACCTGGGTTGCGGACTTTAAACGGGGTCGCAAAAGCACAGATGACGCACCGCGTTCAGGAAGACCGAAAACTGCCACCACAACGGAAATTGTCGAAAAAGTCCATAGAGTTGTGTTGAATGATCGGCGATTGAAGTTGGCTGAAATAGCAGATACCCTGGGCATTTCAACGGAACGAACATATCCTAACCGAAATTTTGGGAATGAGAAAGTTATCGGCACGTTGGGTGCCGCGGCTGCTCACAGTGGAACAAAAGCTGACTCGCAAAACAGTTTCAAGTGAGTGTTTAGACTTGTTTAATCGAAATTCAGTGGACTTTCTGCGACGGTTTGTAACAATGGATGAGACGTGGATTCATCACTACACACCCGAAACAAAGCAGCAATCAAAACAGTGGACTGCCAAAGGAGAACCTGCTCCGAAGAAAGCCAAAACAGTTCCGTCAGCCGGAAAAGTTTTGGCTTCAGTCTTTTGGGACGCCAAGGGAGTACTTTTCGTTGATTATCTTCAAAAAGGTAAAACAATCAACGGAGTATACTATGCTACCTTACTGGATGAATTAAAAAAAAATATTGAAGAAAAACTACCTGGATTAGCAAAGAAAAAAATTCTGTTTCACCAGGACAATGCACCTTGTCACAAGTCGGCAATTGCCATGGCAAAAATCAATGAATTGCAATTTGAATTGTTACCCCATGCCCCTTATTCACCAGACTTAGCCCCATCGGATTTTTATTTATTTCCAAACCTAAAAAAATTTCACGCTGGAAAGAAATACGAGTCCGATGAAGAAGTGATTGCTGCCACAAACGCCTATTTTGACGAGTTAGAAGAAAAGGCTTATAGGGACGGTATAAGAGCACTTGAACAAAGGTGGACCAAGTGCATTGAACTCGATGGGGACTACGTAGAAAAATAAAATTTTTGTTAACCTGATATTCTTTTGTTTTATTGCCTAGGCCGGAGACTTTTCAATTTATCCTCGTAAGCTGGTTTTAGAATTTGATACCAGGTTATCAAATTAAATCCAAAATGTTGAAACCAAAACATTTCCAAGCAACCAACTTAACTGGACTTCAATTTTAGCCCAAATGGTCAAAATAGTACAATTAGAAAGCAGTAATTTTAATCCAAATATTTATTTAAATCCAAACAGGTAATCAAAATAATGCATTTAGAAAGCCATTACCTTAACTTATTACAGATCGATTTAAATCCAAAATGTTGAAATTATAAGTAACTAAGTTTAGTTTGATCTCAAATAATCATACTAATACAATTAGAAAGCAATGACTTAAATCTAGATATCAATTTAAATCTAAATGTTTGAAATAGAAGACGTATAAAATAATAAAAATCGAAGCTGAGTTTCGAATGTGATTCCAGATAGAATTAGAAATTCGGTAATTAATTTATATGTAAATTAAAATCCAGTTTAAACAGCAAAAAATCACATATTGCTACGATAAAAGAAATAAAAAATATAAACAACAGACGGCGGTGGCAATAATGACGATGCGCACAAAATATAACCCACGTACCTTTCCTTTTAAAATGAATGCTTGCTCCGGCTAAATAAGATTTGTTGTGAAGCATCTAACTCCTCACAAAATTGAGACTCTCAGGCGGGTCGCTTCAATAGGTTACTAAATAATTATATAGATCTAGGAACTATAGTAATAAGCAATAAATACAAAACATCTTTTTTAATTTAAAATGACAGCAATTTATTAATTAAAAACAACCAAAAATTTAAAATAAACGGAAATATAAACTTGGATACCATAAATTTTGAAATATCAATCTCAAAATAGTCTAATGCTTTTTATCTGAGGGGTAATATTTTTGGCATTAACAGAATTTTTAATTACTAAAATTAATTAAACTACTCTATTTAAATACCTCACTTTTAAATAATCAAGTATTTGGCACCAACAGTTTTCCAACTGTATCGTTATACATATAACAATTCTCTGCTTCCATATGGTTGTATAATAAAATGAAGGAAGAAGGTCAAACACTTCTTTTAATTATAACCAAATAAATGGCTTTACTAGATCGAAATTAAAATGCAGCAGCTTGTTTAAATTGTGGTAAGTCCATAAATTTAGAGATTACATTTCAAATTTCATTCCTACGTAACGAATATTGATAATTCAATTATCAATAAAAAAAATTTATTTCTTTTTTAAAATGTCACAAAAAAAATTAATGCACTTGTTATTATTGTAATTATATGATGTTGTTATTAAAAACACTTGTATTCGCTGAACTTTGATGAATAATAAACACTTTGACGTTTTGACAAAAATTATAACTTTAAAACTTAATTTTTTGCTTAGCAGGTGTGCACTGTTTCAAAGTTGCAAAATGAAAGAGCTTTTATTAGCTCTTTTATGCTCTTTTTGCAAACAAAAGAAATCTGCTGAAAGTTCAGATGAAACAATTGAACTTTGACAATTGATTTATAACATAACCAAATTATTGTTTATAAGTTTTAACTATTCTTTAACTAATAAACTAATTAGATAAAATGGTAGCTCAAAAAATTCCCTATCCATTGGTATATTGCATTCATGTTCCCATTGCAGAATAAAGCACCATTGCATGTCGATCAAACCCCATCTTTACACAACTATTACACAACTGAAATTGACTTAATTACTTAAAATTACCTTTATACACCTTGTTATTGTGACAAAATTAAACCTTATATACTAACAAACATTATTTACATACTTTTTGATTCAATAAAATGAAAATTTAAGCTAAATACATTATTTCTGTCTACGAGGCATAATCGCACATACCTTGTATTTTATCCCGCTGATATCATCTGCAAAAAACAACCCCAACATTCAAGATAGTCTCAGTTATATGGTAAAGAATTTACTTTACAATCCTGCATAAAAACATTTACACGATAACTATAAAATGTTTACATAGAAGAAAAATTAATGAAATCAAAAATCTCGTTAGCTTGAAACATAATTCTTCCTTTTAAAGAAACTCGGGTAAGGTACTTAATACTTGTATATGCCTCCATTACAACACACATTGTCTGTTTTAGGTTAAATCTCGCCTTAAATTTTTATGATGTCACAGGAGAAGCAAAAACAATTTGGTATTTAGCATGTATCAATAGTACATAGTGACTTTCAAAAGTAACTAAATTAAAAGTAACTAAACCCTTTGATCAACTTAAAGTAGACTTTATTTGTAGCCATTTAATGCCAAAAAGTGCATGTTGAAAAAACGGCAGATAGCATGTTTTGCCGTAACACTACTGAAATGCTTTATCAGGCCAACGTCTCATATTGTTAGCTGAACTAAAGAAAATTACTAAAATTTATTTATGTAGGTGCATTATATATAGTATGAGCAAAAAGTAACTCCATCAAAGGTGGCTTTGGAATTTTGAACTCATGTGTATTATAACACCAGGAAAGTATACAAAGTAGTTAGCGTCTTTTGACAGTGACAGTTGTTATTATTTTCTGGTATTATAATACACCCGAGGACGATCAAAATTCCAAAGGCACCTTTGATGAAGTTACTTTTTTCTCATACTATAGTATGCCAAATATCATCACAATATACAGTGCGATTCTAAAGTATGGAATAAATTCGATAAAAGGGAAAGTATTGATTTTTGAGAAAATTCCAAAAACATGTCAATTTTGTTTTTAAAGTCCGCACTTTTAGACATATCGGATATACAAGGTGGTGCTTTTAAGTGTGGTGACTATAGCACTTTCCCGTCTTCATAATTATTTTTTCAGAACTTTTTTATGTAAGGTAACAAACTTATTACATTACCATGTTAGTAATTGAATGAAGTATCCGAATATGGAATAAAAAATAAAAGTTGCTATTTAAAAAAATGCCGATAACGTCACCACACTTAAACGCATCACCCTGTATATTAGAATATTATGTCAAAAAATGCGGACTTTAAAAACAAAATTGACGTGTTTTTGGAATTTTTCCAAAAATCAATACTTTCCCTTTTATCGAATTTATTCCAAACTTTAGAATCGCACTGTATATGAATAGTTTTAACCGAAATTTAGAAAGCAATGTCTTTCGTACAAAGATCGATTGAAATTCGAAAGATTTCATTATCTGTAGTTAAAAACAATGTTTAGAAAACAATATTTTTGACAACCTGTTGAAATTACAAAAATTAATTCTAGTTTTAGGATCATAAGCTTGTCTTACGCAAACGAAACGTTTAGAAAGCAACTAGCATAACATATAAAGCTATGTAAATTAAAATTATGAAATCTAAGGCAATTCAAACATTTAGAACGCAGTCAAAATTAGTTCTAACTATTATTAAATATACATAATTCATGTTTTTGCAAATCGATGTATTCATTAAAAACTTTTAGAAAGCAATCAACATACCCACCAATTGATCCAACAGATATCTCCTAGAATTCGTAAAATTGAAATCATTAAAATTAATATACATACAACTAATTAAACCTTACCTGGTTTTCGTAAGACATATGTACGAGTGGACTTCCTGTGCAGAATATAGAGAGGGTACTAGAGTTACAAACAGTCCTCGAGATCGTGGCGTGTAAATTTATTAAAATATTTTTAATTATTTTATTATTAGGCAAATTATTTGTCTTAATTGATAGTTGTGCTGTATACAGTACCACTTCCAATAAGTATTTATAAGTAATGGAGATAGAAGGGGAGTATTCCATAATACAGATTCCATCAGCATAAAAAAATGCAGCATACCCACACGATTGTCGACACTTTAAAGTTGATAAAACGCTCCGCATATTGCAGACAACAGTGACAAATCACGACCAGTTCGCCGAGTCTTGCCGATCGTCGTGGTATTGCATGCTGATAATAACGACGATTGAATATCACAACATAACTGTTGTTCCGTATCCCGCCAGCCAACCCGAGAATCAACAAGGTAACACACGACGACTTTCAATATTTGCGAGAGTGCACCTGCTGCACTCTGCTGTATTTTAATAAAACTGCGAAACCTTTACTAATCTTTATTTATTTCAAATGAAAATATTGTTAGGAAATGAATACCATCTAACAGAGAACATCTTCTGTTATTAGTAATATGAATTTACATTAATATGGGCGTAAAGAAAACTAAAATACTTAGTATAAAGTATTAGTTATTTTATAATAACATTTAAAACCAACACTAACACTTTTTCATTTTTATTTAATGCTAAAGACAGAACACATGATATCATGAAATCGGGCATTTACCGTTTAAATTGTTCTTTTTGTAGTTCGGTATATATTGGACAAACACTTCGGAATTTTGACATAAGATATAAAGAACACGTAGGTCATTACAAAAATAAACAGCCTGAAAAATCTAATTACGTCAAACACCTTTTAGAACAAAATCACACAATGACTCTTCAAAATAATATTAAATTCCTACATTTTTGTAATAACAAACGCAAATTAGACATTTTAGAAGCCTTTGAGATATACAAACACAAACTCAGGGTACCTTTAATGAATCAACAACTTGAGCTCAGTAATTCTCCGTTACTGGAAGTATTAGATATTTAATTCTGATTATTATTATTTTATCTAGTTACCTATTTTTGTATCTACCTTAGCGACGTGTTTGTTTATAATTATATTACCTTTGATAATGACAGCATAGCTGTCGAAACGATATTGTCAGGTTGTATTTTAATAAAACTGTGAAACTTTTAATAATCTTTATTTATTTCATGATTATGGAGTTCCACAAAGTAAGGCTGGAAACAATAAACAATATTTTCATACGCTTTGCAGTTTTTAATTTCTAAATACTTTCGTTGTTTTATGAAATTGACTACAGTCAACAACTATTTTCAGAAAAAAAAACAACAAAATTACGTAAAAAAAATCTCCCAGGCGGAAGTTAATATCAAGTCAGTGTACGGTATATAAAATTTTATTCGTTTCCTGTGCCACTGCGTTTTTCCTTTTTTTCCTCTTCGTATATAATCCCTTCGACATTTATCGAAAATCAAAGCACAAATATTCTCTCGAAAACAGACGCGTGCACACATATACCTTTAACCTAGCGAGCTGCTTCTCGTCCTCCTTTCTCATTTCTGGGTCCAGAGTGAGTGTGTACGTGTCACAAAGGGCTCATATAATAAATTTGAAAAGGAGTTGAATTCGATTTTGGAAAGCAATATCTCGAATTCCGGGATTCCTTCTGATCCCTCCGGACCGGGTTTTAGCACGAGTTTTTAGTAGGTACAGAATTTGTTGTGTGTATGTGCGGGATGCGTACGTGCGTGTGTGTTGCTTTAGTTATCTCTCACAAACACGGGGCTAATTATTTTCCCTCTGTGCGTTTTAATATACTCGTTTCGGGGTTAACGAAGTAGACCGTTAACGCGTCTTTTACTGATGCAATGAATAACCGGCGAAAGTAAAGCTAAAAATGTCTAGAAGAGAAGTGAAAATATTGCTGATTCGGGGGAAGTATTGGTTGTCGGAGAACTATTTGGAAGCTAGCCGTCATGCTACACTTGACTGATTTTTCTTCGTTAATTTTAAAACGCGGAAGTGACTTTATTAAGTTAGCGTCGACGAGATATTGAGGGATGGTTATTAGAAGGCTTTCTGCTTTTGTTTTGATTTCTTATTTTCGTTAGTTCGCTTTTCTTTGGCATTTGAACGACAATGGGTTTTCCAATAAATAATACAATACCCTTGGTTGGTGAGTAGAAAGTTGAAAATAGGTTGTTTTTTTGTTATATTTAAGAAAAAGATATAATCAGAAAGAAAGGCTTTTCTAATAATGCGGATTCCAATGCTGTAAGTTCATTAATATAAAGGCAATAGGGTGCCAAGGTCGGTTCCGATGATTTATTTAATAATTCTTGATAGTTGGTTATGGTTCAACTTAACAATAAAAATTATATATAAAATATAACCTAATTGCCAGCCCTTATCATCACTTGTAAGTAACATAAAAGGATTATTTTAAATTGTGCTGCATATAGTAGTTTGATAAAGCCATTAGATTTCTGAGATTCTTACTTCCACATACCACGCCTATGAATCCTAATAATAAGCCGGCTTCATACATGTATAAACGAATATACCAAATTCGAATTTCTCTACATGAGAATATGAGCTAATTTTGAGTCAAAAGTAGAAATTTTAGGCTGCAGTACTACAGCTAGAAATTAAATGTTTTAAGTGGAAGTGCTATCAAGACATCAATTCAGCACCCCCACTACACAAATTTCAATCGGAATTCAAATTTCTCTACATGGAAATTCTAAGCTAATTTTGAGTCAAAAGTAGAGATTTTGAACTGGTTGTTGCTACAGCCTGGAATTAGATGTTTTAAGAGGGATTGCTATCAAGACATCAATTCAGCACTCCAACTACACAAATTTCAATCGGAACTCAAATTTCTCTACATGAAAATTCTGAGGTAATTTTGGGTTAAAAGTAGAAATTTTAGCCTTCATTACTACAGCCAGAAATTAAATGTTTTAAGTGGAAGTGCTACCAAGACATCAATTCAGCACCCCCACTACACAAATTTCAATCGGAATTCAAATTTCTCTACATGGAAATTCTAAGCTAATTTTGAGTCAAAAGTAGAAATTTTGAACTGGTTGTTGCTACAGCCTGGAATTAGATGTTTTTAGAGGGATTGCTATCAAGATATCAATTCAGCACTCCAACTACACAAATTTCAATCGGAATTCAAATTTCTCTACATGAAAATTCTGAGGTAATTTTGGGTTAAAAGTAGAAATTTTAGCCTTCATTACTACAGCCAGAAATTAAATGTTTTAAGTGGAAGTGCTATCAAGACATCAATTCAGCACCCCCACTACACAAATTTCAATCGGAATTCAAATTTCTCTACATGGAAATTCTAAGCTAATTTTGAGTCAAAAGTAGAAATTTTGAACTGGTTGTTGCTACAGCCTTGAATTAGATGTTTTTAGAGGGATTGCTATCAAGATATCAATTCAGCACTCCAACTACACAAATTTCAATCGGAATTCAAATTTCGCTACATGAAAATTCTGAGGTAATTTTGGGTTAAAAGTAGAAATTTTAGCCTTCATTACTACAGCCAGAAATTAAATGTTTTAAGTGGAAGTGCTATCAAGACATCAATTCAGCACCCCCACTACACAAATTTCAATCGGAATTCAAATTTCTCTACATGGAAATTCTAAGCTAATTTTGAGTCAAAAGTAGAAATTTTGAACTGGTTGTTGCTACAGCCTTGAATTAGATGTTTTTAGAGGGATTGCTATCAAGATATCAATTCAGCACTCCAACTACACAAATTTCAATCGGAATTCAAATTTCTCTACATGAAAATTCTGAGGTAATTTTGGGTTAAAAGTAGAAATTTTAGCCTTCATTACTACAGCCAGAAATTAAATGTTTTAAGTGGAAGTGCTATCAAGACATCAATTCAGCACCCCCACTACACAAATTTCAATCGGAATTCAAATTTCTCTACATGGAAATTCTAAGCTAATTTTGAGTCAAAAGTAGAAATTTTGAACTGGTTGTTGCTACAGCCTTGAATTAGATGTTTTTAGAGGGATTGCTATCAAGATATCAATTCAGCACTCCAACTACACAAATTTCAATCGGAATTCAAATTTCTCTACATGAAAATTCTGAGGTAATTTTGGGTTAAAAGTAGAAATTTTAGCCTTCATTACTACAGCCAGAAATTAAATGTTTTAAGTGGAAGTGCTATCAACACATCAATTCAGCTCTCCCACTACACAAATTTCAATCGTAATTCAAATTTCTCTACATGAAAATTCTGAGCTAATTTTGAGTCAAAAGTAGAAGCTTTGAACTGGGTGTTGCTACAGCCTGGATCAATTCAGCACTCCAACTACACAAATTTCAATCGAAATTCAAATTTCTCTACATGAAGATGAGCTAATTTTGAGTCAAAAGTAGAAATTTTGAACTGCAGTGCTACAGTCAGAAATTAAATTTTGAAGTGGAGGTGGTATCAAGACGTCAATTCAGCACTTCCGCCACACGAAAGTTAAATTTTTCTACATGATATTAATTATGAGCTAATTTTGATTGAAGCAGACATTTTTAGACTGCAATATCACAGCCGGAAATTAAATCCTTTTAAGTGGAGGTGCTACCGTGACGTCAATGTAGCTCTCCCATCACACAAATTCCATCGAAATTCAAATGTACCTACATGAAAATTATGATCTAATTCTGAGTCAAAAATAATCAAAAATTTCAGGCAGCAATATTAGAGCCGGAAATTAAATCTTTTAAATAGAGGTACTAGCTTGACATTAAATCAGCTCTCCAACGCACAAATTTTAATGGAAATTCAAATCTACTTACACGTGTGTGGTTATCTTCACTACTGCAGCCTTCCGAATTTGTGTACTTGCAACTGAATACATCCCTCATCACGTTTGCTTTTATTTATGCATTGAAAAACTTCATAAGGAAAAATGGCAGGTCAAAAGTCTTCTTCAGTGACAATGGAACAAACTTTCATGACACGTGCCAACCATCTTTTCAAGTGCTGTATTGAGAACTATCAAGAAATTCGATAACGCTGAGCTTATCCGGTGGAAAACTAGCGACTTGTGGTACATCATTTACTGCCAAAGGTTGCGTTATAGACCTTGTTTTTGATTACTGCAGTGCGACGACAGAGAAGGTGATATTGTGGATACGAATGAATTTTTATTATAATATTATGTATATACTGATTGTAACAATTGTTAGAAGGGTGCAGCTGCAGTGGCGACGACTCGGAAAACAGAACAGTAAAATGATATAAAGAATTATGATTTTTAAGAACTTGGCAATTCGGATCAATAATCTATAAAAGACCGTGTATATAAGCTTATCTGGAAAATCTACAGGACTGGAAACAAATAAAATGTTTCAATCAGTGTTTAAAACTGTTTTTTCCTCTCGAACGAATTCGTATTAATTCGAACATTTTCCCCGTTTTATGTGTTTGTCTTCCACGTTTGATATTACTAAATAATGGTAGAATTTCATTTAATGGAAAACCCCAATACATTTACGCGAGTTCTAAAAAAAACGAGATTTAAATTGGTTTTCATCGAACACAAATTATAATACGTGTGCACTATACAGCAAATGTTACGAGGTTTTAAAGTCCCTTTCAGCAGCTTGATGACAATTTATAATATGTGCAGGTTCGAGCAGTGTGAGAGAAAGAGACAGTATGATATTGGCTTTTATGTAATAATAATAAAATGGTTATTTCATTTTGAAAATATTAAACTAAATTTATCGTCAGTTCTATTGAGTTAAAATCGAAAATTTATCCTTTTACAAAGTTTTAATCAACTTTTAAATGATACAGAAATTAGTTAGATATTTATTTGCAGATACAACGGTATCATATAAAGCTACACAGCTATTAGTAGATGTAACTAAGGTAAATAACTAGAATAAGCAGTGTTTCTATCAAATTCTCGTATTTAACACAATATTTCTAGGAGTGGGGTGCCGGGAAAGGGTGGTCAACGGGTTTTACTCGCAATATCTTGTAGGCAGTTAAAAGCAGAATTACTGCCGCTTCCTATAATGTGATGGACATTAAAATGTTAATCGTTAACGATAATATCTTTGATGTCATTTGCATGTACGAATTGTTTGTATGAAATAATAGTAAATATGAAAATGTCAATTGTATTAATACTTTTTATTAAGATGTCCGAGAATTACTTGACTATTATAATTTCATCGGTAGCAGTTTTAATAGTAGCATATGAATTTTATTTGTTAAATTATAATTATTATTTAAGTGTTAATTAATGTTTTATATTTTCTTTGATTTGAATTTTTTTATTTTTTTAAATAAGTTTATATTTTTAAAAAGTATAAATACGCGATTTTTGTATGTAACATTCAGTTGCTCGTATTTAACATAACTAATATTTAGTCCCGCACGTATCAATCATGTTGGTAGTAGTTGGCCGTTGCTTACGTAATTCTAGGTGTTCCCGATTGCACTCACTACCTGTTATTTCCCGACAATGCTAAAGTATGTGTGTGCATATAGGAGCATTTCTTTTACTATGTGCCTTGCATGTAGCCAATATAATAGAGAAAGTAGTTCTTTTAATTGACCTATTAGGTAAAGACGCACACGAATCATCCTACAAGTTGCTGAGGTATTACAGAAAATGAAGATTAACTTTGTGAAAGACCTACCTGAAGAAGACAATCAAGTCGCGCTATAGATTTGACACATACTTTAATGCCGCAATCGTAGTAATTAAACTTCAACCCTTTATATAAAATAACAAGTCCATGTGATAGCGTGTGATTTTATCATCTTTTTGTACAAAATTAATTTTCCAAATATCTCAGAATCCCACACACCACTCGACATTATACGACTTTTCAAAGCATCTACAGTTCCAACACAGACACACTAAATTATCTCCTAGCTTTATCTTCAATTCGCCAACCAACATCACATAATATCTCAGACTGATCAAAATGTAATTGCCTTCAACCACGATTCTCTTTACCCACCCCGTATAATATCATACATGCATCTTTGTGTGTACACCTCAATGATTCAGCACAAAGAGAACTAGAGGATACATACACATATACCAACAAATAGAGTAAAGCAACATTTATTTCAGGTTTAACGTTTAATAGTATCTATGGCGCAGCCGTAAGGGTTAACAGGGTTAAGTTTATCGAGTTTAATGTCACCCCCTAAATACCCATACGACCGGAAACAATGGTCTTGTTTTAACATACACATATTTACGAAGCGGAAATCATCCGCGAACATAATTATTTTCAACGGGCGCATTAGTTATCGAGCGGCGGTGGTGGCGGCGACGGCGACAGAGAGCGCGTAAATTGTGTGTGCAAAGAAGGATTTTCGTGGCAAATGTTTCGAGCAAAATGAAAATGTCAATTATTGTTGTTATCGGGCATGACGGAGAAGATAGGGAATCGTGAGCGGAAATTAAATTTGGGGGAAATTTATAATCGTCGTCTTGGCAGATAATTCTCGCAACTAATTATTGGAAATTATCATTAATTATCGAGAGTTCCTTGTAACTTAGTTGTTCATTGGTGTAGTTCAAAGAAAAATTGAGACATAAAAAGAAGAAAATCGCTGGAAATATAATTCAGATTGATCTCAGAATGGGTATGACAATTTTAGATCTTATGTGAATGTATTCAATGGGCAATAATTCTAAAGACAATGAATCTTAAAAAAATTATATAAAACAAGTTTGGATTTGTGATCTTCAATGACCTTTACTTTACTAAGTGTTTAATAATAACATCGTATTCTAGCCTTTCTCTTAGAAGAAAGTTTGCTATTAATATCCTCCGTTTATCATTTCGTACGATTTTGGATTTGTGGCCTTTAGTGACCTTTACAGGTCATCATAAAATACTGCTCAATAAACGCAACATCAATATTCTAAACTCTCTCAACAGCAGAGCTTTCAATTGATATGGTGCCTACCGCCTTTACATAAGCTTGGATTGATGACCTTCAATGGCCTTTACAGGTTATGATAAATATAGTGTTTGACAATAACATCGTATCTACCCTCTCTTAGCAGAGAGTTTACAATTAACACCCTGCATTTGTGACCTTCGGTGACTTTTACAGTTCGTAATAATTACTCAATAATAATAACGTATGCTAGTAGTTTTCGATTGATGTTCGTTTCTCTCTTTATGTTAGTTTGATTTGGTGACCGTCAGTCACTTTTACAGGTCATACTAAATACTGCTCAATAATAACATAATAATAACAACGTGTTTTAGAGCCTTTCTTGATAAAGAGCTTGCGACTGGCTTTTTCGTTTTTTTTTCGTATGTTTGGATTGCTGACCTTCAACGACCTTTACAGGTCATAATAAATATACTGTTCAAAATAACTTCATATTCTAGCCTCTCTTGGTAGAAATGTTGCTATTAATATCTTGCATTTCCACTATGGTACGAATTTAAATTTGTTACCTTCAGTGACCTTTGCAAACCATTATTCCCACTACCAAATGATAATTATAAATAAAGACGTTCTAACCTCTCATAACAGAGAGCTTTCAATTTTTTCAAGTGAATTTGGATTTTACCTTCAATAACGTTTACAGAGAATCCGAAGTTTCATTTAACGTGGCCCACCTGCGTTAGTCCTATCACTCCTAGTCCAGCATGCAGACTTTTACTGTCCGGACGAGTTCAACCTCAAGTGTGGCTGGGACTTGGAAACTAGGTGCTTAGGATATCCCAGAAGTTAATCACTCCGTTCTACTATATTAAGGCTTGATGAGCACCGACAGAGCCCCGTCTGCTCTCTACCTAAAATTAGAGCCCCAGCCGTTGTCAGCTAGGTGGTGGAGTTGTCTCAATCCTCAGAGGCTATATATTCGCATCAACGCCCTATATAATGTGATCCCTTGGAATAGCCATCCTGGGATCGGTCATGCCTATAGATCTTCACTGAAGTGACTCAAACTACTGGTCCATCGCAAGGGTGCGACATCCAATCCACAATGCAATGCGACCACCCAGGAAGAAGTATATGGCGATATAGTCTCCACTTAGACAGCGATGCCGGGATAGACTTTGTTCGTATCAACTCGGGTCAACTCAAGAAACGTCATAGTCATAGTGTAGCAATACCAAACGCCGGCCCTTTCTTTAATTTAAAATTTAAAAATGACCTTTACAGTTCATAATACATATACTGTTGAACAATAACATCGTATTCTGACCTCTTTCGACAGAAATCTTCTAATTAATTTCCGTATTTCCCCCGTTCATACAATATTGGATTTGACCTTACAATCAGATACAATGACAATCATAAATAGTCATCATAAATAAGTACATGAAACATATTTTAGCCTATCGTAACAGAGATCTTTCGATTTATATGGTGCTTATCGCTTTTCATGCGAGTTTGGATTAGTTATCTTCAATGATCTTTACAGATCATACAGTTTAGATAGACCTTTACAGGTCAGGTTCACATATACTGTTCAACAGCAACATCGCATTCTACTCTCTTTTGTCTTGTGATAAATGTCGTGCATTCCACCTTCGCATGATTCTCGCTTTGCGACATATAGTGGCCTTTACAGATTATCATAAATAATGCTCAATAAGTACAGCATAGTCTAACCTCAACATAGAGCTTTTGACTGATATGGTGCTTTCCACCATCAGTTGTGATTGGTGACCTTCAATGACCTTTACTGGCCATGGTAAATTATATTGCTTAACAATAACATTGTATTTTTTACTCTCATGGCGTATATTGCTGTGTATTAAAGCTTAAATAAATAATATGCACACCGTGCCAACTCAGGGTTTATTCGATAGAGCACGAATTGTTTAAATTATTAGACTCTTATTAACTCTTACACCTGAAAGAGGACAAAAACTTATACTGCATACACTTGGGCTCCTGCAAACTGGACAACCACTGCTAAAATCTAAATGCAAAAAGAAAAAGAACTGGATGCTTGTATGTGCATCAATTAAACACATGAATAATTTAAAACACACAAACTTTATTTAATTCAAAAAAAATAGAAATTTAAATTAAAAGAAATAAAAAGAAAAGTTGTTCAAATTAATACAATAAGACAATTAGGAAATTTATTCCCAAGCTTGCTCAAATGTAATTAAAAGTCGTAATAGCCTGACATAGGGCTATGACGGTCATTCACTTGAACAAACTAACACAAATCAAAAATGTTAAAATGTTTACCTTTATGAAAAATAAATTTAAATGAAAAAAAATTAAATTGTTTTATTTTTTAGAAAAATAAATTCTTTTAAGAACCTTTAAGGTTAAACAAAATAAATCTGAAATTATTCAGGATAAACTTTATAAATTTTAATATTGTCAATCAAATTTAAAAGACCTTCTATTACGACCAACCTGGTATGTATAAAAAAATATGGAATTTCCTTTAAATACAATCCTCTATTGGTATCACTGTATTAATATTTGTCAGCTGATTTCTTGTTTTAAAACGTCAATTCATTAATCGATAATGGAAATAAATTCTCCAGAATTTATTTAAACTTCTCGTACACACTTCCAAATAGTTGTGGAACAACCAGGGTTGGCAAAAAACATGTTTTTTTCAAAAAAAAAACAAAAACAGTTGTTTTTTTAAATTAAACATGTTTTTTATCGAAAATGTGTTTAAAACATCCCATATAAAAAAAAAACATGTTTAAAACTGATTTAAACTGTTTTAAACTAATAAAGATTTTGAAATATTTTAATGAAAGCTTTTAATAAACATATTATTAAATTCGGATATAAATTACCATGACGAATCATGATTATGCATGCCTGAAACAATTAAAAAAGTTTTTTTATTCTTATATCATCACTTTTTTAAGTTTACGATTTCCTAGTATAGAGTAAAACTTAAATAAAAAATACCCTAATAAAAAATCTACTTCAATCCTCGCCAAAACAAAAGTATTAAATATTGTTAAGTCAACATCTTGGAAATTGTAATTTAGCAATGAAAAAATCATTATTATTTTTAAATGCGTCTTCAGAACTCTGAATGAATGAATGCAGAATTAATAATTAGAAAACCACTGGAATATTATATATCCATGATGACGGGTCGACGAAAGCGCCCTATATGGCAGCATTTTCTAACAATTTTATTAAAGATGCTGTTGAACCTCATAAAATTCGTGTCAAGTGTATCCATTGCAAGAAATAAATGTGCGTGTTAAATTAGTTTTATTTATGAAGTATCAAAGACTATTGCTAATATTTATAGGGAAGAATTTTCTAAGGCATTTTTGTTTATTTAGATTTACGTTATTTATAGCAACTCATTATTAAATGCTCTACATCTAAAAGAAATATTGAACACTAACTTAATGTTGTTGCAGCAAAATTAGTTGATTTTATACAATATAATCTGATCCTCGATCCACTTTTCACAATTTTCAATCTAAGCTATGTTCCAAAATAGATTTAAATAATAAAAAATCAATAAATTGTCTATACTTTTACATTTTATAATTTATAATTGTTATGCTTACTAGACATAATAATACACGTTTCAGATGGAAACTGGTTATTTAAATTCGAAAATGCAGTTATAAGAATCTAAAATTATCTTAAAACTTTCAAAAATCTGTTTTAAAACGATTACAAAAAAACATATTTTAAACATACGATTAAAACATGTTTAAAAAGAGATAGTTTAAAACTTGGTTTGATGTTTTAAACTAGATTTAAACATGAGTTTTAAACAAAATGATTTAAACATGCCAACCCTGGGAACAACAATAAAATCTTCTTTAAACTTTAAAATAATTCAGGTAAACACTTCAATTTAACTTCAATCTTGTTTATTTTTACAGTTGACATCAATCATATGGTCGACTGACTTTGTTAAATTTGGCTCCAACTTATATAGGTTTTGTCGAAACAACTGCCGGCACTGACACTTTTTCGAAGAAAAAAACGAAACACGGAAAATGTTTATGACGTCATCATTACTCACAGCTGTTCATTTTTCTCACGAATCTTAATTCTATAAACACAGGATTATAGCTCATAAAACAAGGATTAAAACAATGTAACACACTTATTTCCTAAAATGCATCGTAACGAAGATATGAGGCAAAAACGGTTGACAATGAACAAATCTCATTATAGCTTAATTGCATACAAAATTAAATAAATCAGGTTTATCCTTTACAAAATAGATGCATAATTACACAATACAGCTAATACATATTAAATTTCCACAGGAACATCTTTACAGTTTAAGAGAAACATGAATTTCTATCCGTTACAATGATCGGATACATCAAATAATGCACTTACAAGTTCCACCATTAATATTGATTCAAATGAAGTCAATTTATCATCAAATTGTCCAGCATACAGTCCTCCAAGTGTTTACATAAAAACAATGGTGAGAAAAATAGTATAAGAGTCAATAATCGTCAAACAAGCATAATAACAAGATCGAAACCTTCAGTAATGAAAATGCTCAGGATTATTATATAAGAGTTTAAAAACTTACTATGCTATATGTCATTACAAGATTGACCTAATTTATCTGTTTTCAGTTAACTGGCAGCGCGAAACTAAGTTGGTCTTTTGGAAAATAGAAAAATTCATCCTACGTTAAAGATCGTAGACTCTAAATTTAAACAAGAAGATCACATCTTCTCTACAAATGAAAAACCCATCCCAATATGCAACTTGGGTTATATAAACATGTATTATGATAAAACAATCTAAATGATTGATATCCTTTTCTTAAAAATGGAATCTTTATTATGCATATGAATTGAGGTTATGTTTGCATGAAATTTTATTTTTGATTTCTATTTTAAATATTGATGAGCCTAATTGTGACCCTATATGTAGCCTTTAGATTAATTATGCCTATCACCTAGCATATCCATCTTTTGATTCAAATTTGATGTGTGAAATATTTGTCTTCACATTTACTATCGTTAAATAAAATTTTCAATGAGGTGGACTTATTACACCTCAATATGTTGCAATTAATATCCTGCAACTCTCCCATTTTCCACCGCTCAATAATTTTTTAATACCGCTCAATAATACATGGTATTCTAGCCTGTCTTGTCAGAGAGCTTTCGATTACTCTATCGCACTTCTCGTCTTCCACATGAGTTTTGATTGACGACCTTAAGTGACGATAATAGGTAATAGGTAACGATAAATACTGTTCAATAATAACAGAGCGCTTGCAACTGATATTCTCCATGCTCTTTTTTACATGAGTTTCTATTGTTGCCTTTAACGGGTCATGATACCTGCTGTTCACTAAGAACATACTATTTTAGCTTCTTAGGCAGACAACTAGCTACTGATATTCCACCTCTATCTTTTTACGTGTGTTTGGGTTGATGAAGACCCTCGGCGATCTTTACAATAAATGGTCAATATTAGTGATGGGAACTTGGGTGTCGAGTGTCGTGATACTGTTCGTGGTCGTGACACTTCGTGTCGAACGTTATCGCTCTTATTAGAGTGTAATTCGAAGTTGCTTGATCATTCTTACAAAGAAATTAAAGGCAGATTTGTTGAACTGGCCAACAATCATTGAATAAGACGTACATATAAAACTATTTTGTTGTAGATTTTTTTAGTTAAAATTATAAATTCATGAATTATTTGCAAAACATTAATTTAAAAGCCGAAACCTGAAAAGTTGACGTGACGCCTCCGTGGTTCAATGGCAACCGTGGCTTGCTAAACCGCACAGGCTGGTAGAATGCAAGATCGAACCCCGTTACAAGCAAAACTTTTTTTTTAATTTTATTAATCTTTAATTTAATAACAATTTAAATAGTTTGTTATTATTCTTTTATTCGAAAAACGTACAAGAAATAATAAATTAGAAATGAAAACTGACGATGCTTTTTCATACTGCATACTACAAAAACCAATTTTTACAATATTAGTTAATTAACACTCAAAATCCTGAAGATTTAAATACATATAAAGTTTCAGTATTGACAAGTACTTATTTTACATTTTATTTATTTTAATTTGAAATAAATACGTAATGAGAATTCTTGAATTCATGTCTTATTAATTGGGTATCATTATTTTATTTGTAATGTATTATTTCTTGTATGTTTTTCGAATAAAAAAATAATCGCAAAACAATTTAAATTGTTATTAAATTAAAGATTAATGACAAATAAAATTAAAAAAAAAGTTATGTTTGTAACGGGGTTCGATCTTGCATTCCACCAGCCCGTGCAGTTTAGCAAGCCACCGTTGGCATTGAACCACGGAGGCTTCACGTCAACTTTTCAGGTTTCGGCTTTTAAATTAATGTTTTGCAAATAATTCACGAATTTATAATTTTTGAAGAATTGGGATTGTTATTAAGGGTAATATTTTTGGACAGTACGTTAGAATATCTTATCTATCGATTGCAACTATTAATTTCACCGACTTTTATTCGAGAACGAACTATTTGGCATATTTCAGATTTCCCATACTAATTTCCTATAGCAAATGTTAGAACGAACACGGTGTATAAATAATTTAATGTCTTTTAATGTACTTAATGCATAAATATATAACCATAACAGAATTTACTCATATAATTGTTTTTTAATCCATAGTTTGCTTATGATTTATGTAGCTATGAAGCTTGACTGCTTCTCGTTTCAATTGGATTACATTTACACTAGCGCATGCATGATGTAAAGTTGTTAAAGTATCATGAAGAGTCGACACTTCTGACGTCATATTGTTTCGACTCTCAAGTGTCGCGACACGCGGGTAGTGTCGAGAACCCATCACTAGTCAATATTTTAACCCTCTTGGCAGAGAGCTTGCGATTGATATTGTACGTCTCCGCTTTTGCTGCATCCTCCCTCTAATGTGGGCTTAGATTAGTGACCTTTGGTGACCTATACAGATCGCGTAATCAATGCTGTTTAATTATAACATCACAATCTAGCTTTTCTAGCGAGAATCTTTCGATTGATATTCTGCATGTTACTCTGCAGTTCCGATTCCTGACCTTCAGTGACTTTTATAGATCACCTGATAACTATTGCTCACTAGTACCAACATGGGTCATTTTCTGATCAAGCTGCTGTGGTGAATGGATATCCTACATGATTCCTTTGTGTGAATTTTTTTTAGTTTGTTTATTGGCTGTTTTCGGTGATGCATTGTATATATGCATGTAATGAACATTCTGTCTACATGTCTGATGAGCATGTCAAGGCAGTTTCCGGACAAGTGTTTATTCGTCAATGGAAGTGTGGTGGTGATGGTGGAGACCAAATTTGGAGTTAATGGTTTGAGAAAAACAAAGGAAGCAGTAATAAGTTATTTGGTTTTTGAACTCATTGTATGAACTGAACTTAACTTCCCCGCGTGTTCATTTATATAGAGAAGAAGACCTGACGAAGCGTCGTCGTCGCACACGACTATTGTTGTTCTATTCGCACGTGTGTTGTCATCACTTCCTAGAAATTGTACATTCCCAAGCTGATTTTTGAGCTGTCATTACAATCTCAAGTGTCATTTAAGGAGAGCACGCACAGATAGATTTGCAGAACTTAACATTATTTATAAAATATTTATTGATTCTAATCAGAGTATCTGTTTTAATTGTCTTTTTATTTGTTTTAGGTGAGTTTCTTACTGGCTATACATGAACCTTGATGTAGCTAAAAACGGTAAGTTGATAGCTTATCAAATTTTCACTCAATATATTGTTGAATTGGTCCTTTGTAATATCACAAGAGATCTAGAGTTACATAGCCCACTAGACGTTCCTATACAGGGTGTCACTAATATAACCTCGTAATGGGGGGTAGCTGTATAATGATTTAGAACATATTTTTCTTATCAACATGTGGTCGCTTCCTGCTAGTTTTCAAGAAAATCGCATTTTAAATTGTACTCACAATACATTAAAAAAATTAAAAATACTAAACGAGCAAAGATTTTTTGATTTTTTTAAAAATAAATTAAAATAAATGAAGGAAGCATCCGCTGCTGAAGGAAGGTCGTGATTGTAGCAGTTGGGAGCTGATAGCCGCTAACATACAAAACTAGTTGGCAAAAAGAATTTTTATTGTTAATGCAGCGCACTCGCTGAAAACTTGTAAAAGTCGAGAGCTTTCATGAATACTTTTTTTTTTTGAGAAATGAAACCAGAACAAAAACGATGCTGTTACTTAATTTAAAATTATTACTTAAAATTATAATATTATAAATTATGCTGCCATATTGAGTAACAGCAACTTAAAAAGAAGAAAATTCTGTTCTGTACATTTTATCAACCGTCTTATATGAATTTTCACTTTTGTAAACTAATTAAGAAAGTAATATCTAAATAATATTTTAATGATGGATTAATTAATTAGATACTCTTAATTAAGAAATCAAGTAATTAAAAATTAACGCGGTGCATGTTTATTGCATGTTGACTTGCAAAGTGAAGAATTCTACTTATAATACTAAGCAAATGCAATTCAAATTAAATTTAAATGAGCGATAAAAACATTTACGAGGCGTTTCAATCAATAAAAAACGTTTTATTATATGGAAATAAGTTGTATGAAACAGATAATCAAGCGATTAAATTCGATAACATGCTAAGTATTAAATAAACACAAATAAATTAATTATTTACAGCTACTGAATGTATACATTTTTATCTCAATTTATCGTTATTAATTATTCATTTTTTTTCTGTCGCTATTAATATAAGAGTAGAATGAAAGCTTTGAAACTGATTTTTAAATGTAAAATATTTTTTTAAAAGCATTCGTAACAAAGATTTCAATAAAATTATTTAAATCTGTTAATTAGTGATGTATTATCCATTTATTTGAAATTAATATTTAAAGAATTTATTTAATTTGAGCATATAAGGCTGCACTGGGGCCAAGTGCACCTTTTGGTGGTCAAAATTATTTTCTTTGCTTATTTTGCTTTTTAAGATTTTTGTTATCATGTGTGGCCACATACACCATAATAGAAGCAAAAAATAGAAAAAGTATATAAATTTTACATTACCACAGAAAAGGTAATATTACTGCTAGCGATTCATTTTTAAATTCTGCAACGATTAACTACCTGTGTAAAAAAAGTAACAAATAATTTTCTTGCAATATTAGTATGTATATGAATGATTCTAAATAGGATCAGTTTTTAAATAAAAAAGCTTAAACATACTACTTAATGTACTGTAGACACTTTATATTGGAAATTTAATTAACATTAACTGAAATGATAATTACAAAAAGAAGCACAAAAATGCTCAATAGTTTTTTACTTGTAAAGTAGTAAAAAGCTATATAGAATAATTCTAAGCAAGATTTATATTTTGGACTACTATGGACGATAATGATAGCTCAACGATACTAAAAAGCTTTCATAGTTTTACAGAAATTCGAAGTATTTCCTTTTAAATTTTAAAGAAAACCTAAGTTTTTAAGACAATAATAAGTAATTTGATTTCTACTTACGTCTTGGAATAGAATCCATACTAAAAAACACCCCTAAATGGACTTTAAAACACTATTTGACAATACCTAAATAATAAGTGATAGGCAATGACTACACAACCGCATTTGGTAACGTTGAGATTCGAAATAAGAAAAAAGACGCATCTGTTGTTTTATGAGCTTTTCTTATGTAGGTTCAGTTAGCCTGATGATCCCTTTTAAAAAGTGCATGCCGAAAATAAAATATACAACTTTTTAAAATCACTTTTGACCAGCAAAATGGGTAAAAAAACCTAGTGTGCGGCGCTCCGTCATGCTGGAATATAAGAGTGGTTACTTAATTCCAATGTAGGAAATACTTGTAATGTTTCTGTGGCTGATTTTGCAAAACAAAACACAAATGTTGCTCTTATTTATGAAACAAAAAGCAAACGTCCTTATCATAATTTTTATTTTTCATTCTAATATCCCCCCACCCCCACCCTCTCAACTTTAACGCACTTTTTACGCAGAATAATTGCACCCCTAAATTGAAATAATTAAAAACATATACTTAAGGCGCTAAAGTTCTTAAACTTCTAAAGTAGCAGTCTTGTACTTGTGAAACAAATTGTTTTCAGGTTGCAGACGTGTTAATTGGAAGGCGTAACAATTTATGGTTTAAAATCACAAATAATTTGTTGGACGCCACTAAATTGTTTATCTTAACTAGTATTAATTAAATTACAATATTTGCAGACACATGTATCTACAATTTGGAAAAATACGTCATAGTTTAATTTACTTTATACTTCCTCACAAGACAATGTAATCACGCGCAGCTAAAGCTATAATCATTTTATGTTTTTTTTTACGATAATACAGAATTTGGTAGTTTTTTGAACACAGAATTGCATTGATAATTACTTTGAAATCGGTTAGGACGATGAAGAATTTTAAACGTAAAGCTTTATTTGCTCATCCAATGTTGCTAATTTTTTTCCACTAGATGAAACTTCCTGTGTGTTAGCAAGTCGCAGGAGCATTTTTCATGTTTTGTGGCATTTGTGGCCCAAATACAGAATTATAAAACTGATGTAACACCAAAGTTTGTTGTGTTTATAGGGAAATTCTTGTCTAATGGGTACGCAACTCTTTAACTATACGCTGTTTCTAAGTCATTCGTTGATCGGTAGATGACGCTGAACGATTTTTTCTTTCGAAGGTCAGAACAGCATTCTACGTAGGATTACTTTTTAGTACTTTGAGGTCTGTTACTTTCTTATTTTGTCAATGGTATAAATTTAATTATAGAAATTGTGTGTGAGTTTACCTATTATCCTTCTTAGTTCAGTAGTTACCTAATTGTGTGTTATTGGCTTCTTGAAAAGCAACGTTTTAAGCTTCAAATCAACAGAACATTGCTGAATGATTTAAAACGCGGTTATTATACGCCGCCATTTTGTATAGCATTTGTAAGCCGATTACTATCTCAAGGTAAAGTATTATTTATTATATTTATCTACGACTGCTTGGATCATTCATCATTCACTTGAGTTATGCATTGAAGTCCATTGTAACACAAGTTAGGTAATGAATGCTATAATGAGACCATCGTAGATACAATTTTGTATGATACATGTGGGATAAAGAACTAGTATCTAATTTTTTAACTGTTGTAACACTAACGATAACACTACAATTATTGAGTTTCTAATGATTGATTTATTTTAACATAATTACCTGTTTATTAAAAGAATCCCAATTTGCAACCTTTTTTTTTATTCTGTTTTCTTGTTCCGGGCTTGGTTTCTCTCACCGGGAGGTTGTATTTGTAAAACTCCGTTCTTCATCTATCTAGACTGATCCAAGTGTCAAACAGGGGCCCAAGTTCGAATAATTCTTTATATACCATTTATAAGGATCTTTAGGACTTTCTTCCTCAAGACCTTGATGACACTGCCATGTTCCAATTCACACTTTTTTTGTTGCAAAACACAATTAATATAAACGAATTCAAATTAAAATTGAGACAACTTGGAAAACACATGTCTCGGTAGATATTTTTTCTAGTTTGTCTTTCAATATGCAACTAATGCCAAAAATAAAATAATCTTAAATTAGTCATCAGCTACAGACACATTTATTTCATTTATTACTAAATCTTGCAAGTAAGCATCGTTTTCTTTATATTTCTAGAAAATGATCATTTAATAAGTCGGTTATCTTTATTATTAAAAGCGCTCAGTCGTCTGAATATAACTCATAAAACAATAACCACCAATTAACACCATTTATTTCTTCAATTGGCCACTTCATTCATTTATACTTCCTTATTGATCTATTTTAAGAAAAATTTAATTCATTCTCTGATATATATATTCCTTTGTTTACTATCAACTTTATCGAATTCCATTTTAATCAGAATCCAAAATATAGTTTTATACACAGAAGACCTTATTGTGATAAGGTCTTCTGTGCTTATCTCGATAATATTAATTCCAAAATCCAATTACGCTTTTTGGTCCTATCTCTAATCACAGTGGTTAATTTAATAAATCGGACCATTTAGAAATTTATTATGGGCTCGCAATGATTTAATAATACCAGTTTCAATTTCATTATTGCTAAATCGATGAAATGACTTAAATACATTTATATTTCTTATCTATTTCCTGTAAAACTAGTCGCCAATGAACCGAATGAAATCATTTTCCACGTTTGCTCACCGTTTTAATAGAGCAAGCAGTGTGCACAGTCATAATTCCTATCTCTAATAAACTCGAGAAACGTAATCGCCTGCATCGAAATAAAATGATTGAGGTTATGCAATTTTTACGAGGGAGAATATCTATGTTCATTATGTATAAAAAACATAACAAAGTAATTTTCTTATTTGTTGTAATTTCGCTAAAATGAAATTGTAATTCTTATGATTCACATACCAATAAAGCATCAATCGTACTAAGTCGGAATTTTTCAATTTTGGACTCTAGCTGTTAAAATCTTTCAAGAAGTTTCTCTTTTTTATCACTTTTTGAAATATTTTCTATCCAAAAGTGCCCTATGGTGAGATAGTTTTGGGCAGCATCGAACGAGTAACCTAAAAGAATCATCTGAAATTCTATTTTACCTAGAAACGTTTTGGCTGGTTCCCTTCTCTTCTCACCACCAGTAGACAATAAATAAAGAGCACGCAAATTAGGAAGTTCTTAAACCATTTTGTTGCAATTGTTTGTTTACTTTATCACTTACGTGTTTGATGAGAAGACTAGTTAATTCATCGCCGACCCACACACGCTTTCCTTTTGTCCAGGAATAGGTGTCTCCTAATTCTCTTTTCTACAACCTCGAGGCATTTCAAAACATCCGCCCTCTCTAGCAATTCCATTAACTTTTCCCACTGTTCGTCGTAGCTGAAATGAAAGAATCTTCACATTTCCTTGTGTCCTGTGTCCTCGGAAAAAGTTATTGCCGTATTATCCTCTGATGTAACTTTCTTTCATGAGTATGATCATATTGGTTGTTCTAAATAAGAATGAAATGATGAATTTGTAAAATAATAGACATCATGATATAGAATTATCCTGCGAGACTACACGTTTACTTTTTAATCGTACAAAGTATTGAACAATTAGCAGTAGCCATGTTAGCACAATCCATGATCTGTTGAGTTTTACTTATTTATTTATTATTGATAAACAAGTTGATTTTAGGTTAATAAGAAGTTAATTCAGCAATTTAATGATGTACTAACTACAATGAGTTATAATTACTTAGCTAAGTTAGCAAATAATTGCTACCATTAAAGACTCTAGTTAAGATGATTTTGAGATTTTAAATCAGTGTGTAAAGCATCTTATATATATATATATATATATATATATATATATATATATATATATATATATATATATATATATATATATATATATACATATATACATATATATACATATATACATATATATACATATATATATATATATAGATATATATATATATATATATATATATATATATATATATATATATATATATATAATATACATAATAAGCCACACATATTTGTGGCTTATTATGTATTTGTAGTGGTTTTGTTCTTTGCTTTCAGGTATGCAGATACGTTTTATCGAGAATAGCTTACCACATTGGTAGCAGTCGCAAATATGTTTTGGAACTTTATAGGTATTGTTGGCATTAGGCTCGAGAGCTATTAAAGATTTTTGGCACCTATTGACGAAGACATCTGCTGAGAACCATAAACTTCATTAGTTAACCGATTTCTTGGGTAACAGACTGACCTCACCTACTGCTTATTAATGTTGACGCTTTCAGTTCTTCTATACGTCCTCCCTATTTTGTAAAAAAATAAAAATAAAAGTCGACTCATTTATTTCACTATTAGGCATACGCACAGTGGAGACGTATTAGGGTAGGCAAGGTAAGCAATACCCAGTTTAGATTCATTTAAATGAAAGCAAAACAATCAGATTTTAAAAATTACATTTAAAAAGTTTGTAAGTACTGTCCGGATTATTTATATCTTTAGAAATATACAATGATAGTAAAGATAGGCTATTCCCGCCGCTACCGAATTTTCAAACCTTTATCTTCTCGTCTTCATCCAGAAGAGTGTCACGTCTGACATTGTTCACATGTTTATGTTAGTGCTCTTTTGCTTTTTCTATTTGTCTTTATTTTGCTTGATTTTATTCACTAAAGAAACCCGGTACAATTTGCATGACACGGTTCAAACCCAGAAATCGTTCTCGAACATGGGAGTTTTCCTCGTATATCTATAAAATAAAAAAATTAGATTTCACCAAAAAGAAACTAAAAATGGAATATTCTTGTTATAATACGGAACTTTCATCGCAATTTGTATAAAATGTTATTTATTATTACACTGGACTAGATATTCTAACCTGGAAACTCGTTCTTTAACTACAATTTTTATGTAATTACTGTTATTATGACAAATTAGTTCCATCTTAGTTACTACGAAACTACAAATCATGTGTTATTTAGACTCATTTACTGTACAGAAAGAAATATCCTACTAATATTTACACATATATTTTATGTTTTAAATTATTTATGTCTCGGTACGCAAATAAAAAAAATTATAAAAAATTTTATTGAGATTTTTAGAGCTTTTCCCAACTTTTATTTGCCCGTTTATCTCACATTTTTAGTGTATAGCATTTTTTTAAGTACATAGACTAAAAATTGCAAAACAAATCTCAAACCGCTTCAAACAACAAATCAAGAAAAGCTGAAGAAGTAGGAATTCAGAGATCAATCTTGCAAGGTTTCTTCCTGAAGCATACAATTTGGCAACAAAAAGTCTATTCACATAGACTTAATAGAAGAAATTCAAATTGATGTATCAGTTAGACGATTATAAAGCATCTTCGAACGAGAGACAACTCGTAGTAATTACACGATCTCTTCACTGATTCCTCAGCTTGAGAAAATCCTGAAAAAGCTTTTAAGAATTAAAAAAGGAAGAAAGTAGCTCTGCCGATAATAATGTTACAACGGTAACATGACAGATAATGTTTCTAATCAAAATAGTTTTCTTAAGTGCATGGGTAGAAACTGGTTGAGACCGGATTAACTTAATTCGTCCCATGGATACATGATCAAAGTCAAGGAAAGACAGCAATATCATTTGAGGTATTATTTAACAAAAAGTAAAAAACAACTGTTATAAATTCGTTTCGCCGGCACAGTCCCACATCCATAGGGGCGGAACTATCACTAATTAGTAGTTCTAAAAGAAGCCAAAAAGTCTTGTACAACTTTGTTCTGGAACGTACCACTTTTCAGGAAAAAAATGCTAAAGTTGGAATCTTTAACATGATTTTGCTCATCTAGCACAACAAAAAAACTCCATAACATTTTTTCGTAATATCAATTGTTTACCGCTGGCAGTTTTTGACAGCAGAGATAACAAGAGTGCTGCTAAGATCAAATTACAAGAGTAATCTGATCTTATATTTACACAGGTGTAGATTCTTCATTTAATGAATATGTATTGTATTATGTATTTAAAAACATATATTAAAGCATATATTATGTATTTAAAAACCTTTTGTAATAAAACCCAATAAAACGTGCTTAATCTTGTTTTACAGCAAAACAAGGGAGCGTTACTCAACAAGTGTACCACAAAATCAACAAAGATGATCGGTTTGTTTAGACTAAATGATTTGAATTCAAAAACAAGGTCAAGGCTTTCAGCTGTAAATTGCGATTTTTTAAGCAATGTTGCCAGGCATGACAATGGTTTTTCTAAATTACTCGAAAGCTAATTATAAGATAGAAAAAACTTCTTAAGACTTTTTTGTTGCTTTCCATGTATTCTATCACCCTTTAGAATTAACGCATGGTATCTATCCCCTTCCACGTGTATAGTCAGTCACCTATAGCAAACACAAATCTTCAAATGACAACTGCGGTATATTTTTGATCATATTGTTTTAAATATGACGGGTTTTCTCTTTCGCCAATCTGGAATCCATCGTCTTAAAGTCGAACGATAATTTTGTACTTACCATTAAAACCCTATAAAGTTACACCTTGCGCCTTAATCGTGGTAATTAAATTCTTAATGTTTTGTCCTTATAACTTTCAAATATCGATTCAATGTCATTTAAGTGAATGCAGATTTGAATTGTTCTTTTCTTAACACCACATTCGATCCACATTACATCATTAGGCATATCGATAAAAAGACATACATAAGACAAAAGACAGACAAAGCATCTGGGTTAGGTTAGAGCTCCGGTTAGACTCGAGGTTATGTTAGGTTAGCTAAGTGGTTCAGTTGGGTTAGATGTTAGGCGGAGTTAAAAGTTAGGTTATATTAGATCGGATAAAGAGTATCTTAGTTACAAGCTCTGTTACTGCATCTAGGTTAGGTTAGAACTTCGGTAAGATTTGTGGTTAGGTTAGGTTAAGTCCGGATGTTTGGGTTAGGTAGAATACATTAAAAAGACTCATTCAAGTATCTCAATTGAAAAAGTTCACATACATGAGACGTTACGGTAAATGCAGTTTTCTAGCCGTACATCTCTGGACGATGGAGACCTTAACCTTTCGGCCCCTTCTGAGGAGTGCTATCGACTAACCGTAGTCCTAGGTAAAGGCGCCCTTAAATAGTTTCTACTCATGTGTTTAACAAAATTACTTTGGTGAGAAAAGATAAAGCACTTTTCTTCCACTTCCACAATTCCCACGGGTTGCTCATGGGCTAACGGGGCTGCTCACATGCTCAAGAAATAATAAAGAACTTATTTATCAGGAACTGATCCGAAAGTAAGCGAAACAGTTCGAGTTATATATTATAGTATAAGTCGGTGACATACAGTTAAAAAATTCTATTAAGAACTATCTTTACAAGATTTAAAAAGAAACGAAAAATATGCTCGAACGCATTCGGAACATTTTCGGCAAGAGAAAGCCTACTCGAGCAACCGAACTCACGACAACAAAAGGATCATTTAGCAGAACTCAGTATCATTTGAGCAAGGGAAAGTCGCCTTAAATTGACTCGGCATACCTTAGGCAGGAAAATTGTCTAAGCATCGCTTAGAATATTCACATCTTAAGAAAACGTACGTTGAAAACAGCTTAGGCAGTTTTACAAAGCTCTTAATATCCGACACATAGTTTGAGCAATGCGCTTACTTTAGCTTTGAGCATAACGTTTGTAGAGACGTGAAAAATGTTTGCAAACAAGCTACTAACGCTTTAGAGATTCTGTGGACATAAAAAATGTCGTGTTTTGAACAACTAAGTCAATCGATTTTAGAAATAGAAGATTATGAACTGTATGGACAGTTTCCAAACGAAATGAAGCGCCCCCAGAACACCCCAGAGAATCTTTAACCATAAGAAAAGTAAATTTTAAAGAACTGAAGAAAGCTTTGTAGAACATGTACTCAAAACAACTTTTATGGAAAAACATCCATGAAGACTTCTCACAATCGAGAGAAAAAAAATCTAATACTTAGAGTTATGAATTGATCATGGGAAGAACAGTCAGAAGAACAGCAGATTCACTGTATTGCCGGCGTTTTGAAGTTTTCACACTAGCTTCGAATATCGCAGACATCACGATCAGTTCGCTGAGGCTTGCCGATAGTCATTGGATGCTGGTAATAACGAGCAGCGGATATCACAGCATAATTGTTATAACTGCTATATTGTCTTAAACCCGCTCAGAAAAAAACCTCAAAATTATTCCAAGAAGCATTATTTCAAAACAATAAAAAGCCGTAAACTCACAAGAAAGAACGGCGTGTAACTCAAGAAAAATGACAGAATGTTTTGTAAGAAATTTTATTGAGAATGCAATGATGTGGAGAAATAATTCTTTAGCCCCATTAAACCAGGTCAATCATAATTTTCTTTACTTGAAATTATAGTAATAAAGGGAAATTATTAAAAAATACAAATGAACTGAACATGAATTGACTTTTTTAAAGATTTTGCATCAACCCGTAACCTTTCGACGCTCGTAGCACCTAAGCTATCAAAGATATTTTTATGTAAAGCTTTATTCTCTATAATTTTTGTCTCAAACGACTTTTTCAACCATTTTTGATCTAATGTGAAAAATGTGTTATTGTTTTTGTTTTTTTTATTAAATTTTCAAAAATCTCCCGAAATATCCATGACCTAGGAATTCCCACAGACTTTCCTAAAATCTCTGTGCAATTCTGATTGAATTTACAGAAATCCTCACGAAAGTTCCCGGAATTTCCATGGAATTACACGAAATCTATATTGAATTCTTTAGAATCCCCATGGAATTCCATGGAATCACTAGGATATTTTCCGAAATCCCTATAGATTTCTAAAAAAATCTCCATAGAGTATTTAGGAATCCCTATGAAATTCTACGGAATTGCAATGAAGTCGCCCATAGTCATCATGAGGTGCGCCGGAATTACCATGGAATTTCCCAGAATTCCTATGGAATTTTCGAGCATTGTGCACCATAATTTCTTTATAGTTTATTATCTATTCCCTTTAGATTTCAAGCATAATATATCACCTCACCAGTACTTTATCTTATGTGCCTCCGTTTACCGTTCGGTAAAGTCTTTTTTGATTTTTTACTAAATTTTTAAAAATCTCCCCGAAATATCTATGGCCCGGGAATTCCCGCAGACTTTCCTGAAATCTCTGTGGAGTTCCGATTGAATTTGCAGAAATCCTCACGAAAGTTTCCAGAATCTCCATGGAATTACACGAAATCCATATTAAATTCTTCAGAATCCTCATGGAATTTCATGGAATCTCTAGGATATTCTCCGAAATCCCCATGGATTTCTAAAAAAATCTCCATAGAGTATTTAGGAATCCTTATGAAATTCTACGAAATTGCCATGAAGTCGCCCATAATCATCATGAGGTGCGCCGGAATTGCCATGGAATTTCCCAGAATTCCTATGGAATTTTCGAGCATTGTGCACCATAATTTCTTTATAGTTTATTATTTATTCCCTCTAGATTTAAGCATAATAAATCACCTCACCCGTACTTTATCTTATGTGCCTCCGATTACCGTTCGGTATAGTCTTTTTTGATTTTTTACTAAATTTTTAAAAATCCTCCCGAAATATCCATGACCCGAGAATTCCCACAGACTTTCCTGAAATTTCTGTGGAATTCCGATTGAATTTGCAGAAATCATCACAAAAGTTTCCAGAATCTCCATGGAATTACACGAAATCCATATTGAATTCTTCAGAATCCCCATGGAATCCATGGAATCTCTAGGATATTCTCCGAAATCCCCATGGATTTCTACAAAATCTCCATAGAGTATTTAAGAATCCCTATGAAATTCTACGGAATTGCCATGAAGTCGCCCATAATCATCATGAGGTGCGCCGGAATTGCCATGGAATTTCCCAGAATTCCTATGGAATTTTTGAGCTTTGTGCACCATAATTTCTTTATAGTTTATTTCTATTCCCTCTAGATTTCAAGCATAATAAATCACCTCACCAGTACTTTATCTTATGTGCCTCCGATTACCGTTCGGTATAGTCTTTTTTGATTTTTTACTAAATTTTTAAAAATCCCCCCGAAATATCCATGACCCGAGAATTCCCACAGACTTTCCTGAAATTTCTGTGGAATTCCGATTGAATTTGCAGAAATCATCACGAAAGTTCCCAGAATCTCCATGGAATTACACGAAATCCATATTGAATTCTTCAGAATCCCCATGGAATCCATGGAATCTCTAGGATATTCTCCGAAATCCCCATGGATTTCTACAAAATCTCCATAGAGTATTTAAGAATCCCTATGAAATTCTACGGAATTGCCATGAAGTCGCCCATAATCATCATGAGGTGCACCGGAATTGCCATGGAATTTCCCAGAATTCCTATGGAATTTTTGAGCTTTGTGCACCATAATTTCTTTATAATTTATTTCTATTCCCTCTAGATTTCAAGCATAATAAATCACCTCACCCGTACTTTATCTTATGTGCCTCCGTTTACCGTTCGGTAAAGTTTTCATATTTTTTCTGCAATCTTTTACCTATTACAAAGAAACGATATTAAAAACAGTATCTTTGAATAAAAACTGATTCACTCTCGAACAATAACAACTCGAAGAATGAGCTGTTATAATGAACCATTTTAAAAGTAATTATTACATCCCAACCATTTAAACAAACCGAAATTGGCCCCACTTGCTCAATTTGATTTTAACTAAAGCGACGGCGACGCTTGGGTAGTAATTACGTTATGCGAAAATGACAGCGTCGGCCGACCGACGAACGAGAATCCCCGTATTTAAAATTACATCGCTTCTTTCTGCTTGAACGATAACAATAAAAAAAATCTATTAAAATGTTAACTTTTCACAAATTTCCCCTTGTTTGTATTTTCATTTCATTTCCGCCAGAGACAGTCCATTTAACCGAATTATTTTTTCGTACAGAACGACGTGTTCTCCTCAGGCGCTTACAATTGTCGCTGCTGTCAATCTCTTTTTTTCCCGGGACATCAAAGTGCGACAGAAATTTTTCCCAGATGAAAGCTTAATAGAGTGTGGAGAATTTTTCGGGTATTTTACAGGAGTTCGTCGTCAGTAGCCCTTGTTTTGACTTTCGCTACTCTTTATTATCCAGCTGGGTTTGAATATGGCCTCCTTCTTTCCCTAATCTATTATTAATTTTAAGGTAGGTGTATATAATAAACTAATATCAGTGTTAAAATCGTGAATGCCTAATTATTTTGTCAGGGGCTGTTGTTGGTTGTAGCTGTTAACGTGTTATTATCGTCCTTACTAAAAGCCGATGGGAAAGAGAGTGAACATTGATTAATTTTACATAAAGTAAAACAACGAAGGTACATTTTGTATTCATTGTTGAATAAATTATTTGTTACTTAATAATTTTAATCGTTTAAAATCAAGGGAAGTCCTTGAGTTTATTTATTTTGATTTTTTGTCTTAAGTTTGAATGATAGAATAAGCAGTAATAAGTGGTAGAAGTGACAATAAATAATTAATTAGATGATAATTAATTATAATTAATTCAAAATAAAATGTTAAAGAATAAAGCTGAGAACAAGCAGCACGTGATCCAAAGAACTTTGATTCCTTAACCTTCTAACAAAGATTTGAACATCAGAACGAACTCTTCCATGCACCTCGGCACGCATCGGCACGTTACATCAAGCGGTCTCTTTTAAAGAATGGAGTTTTCCGCCCAAACCGTTTCTAAGTCTAAATTGGTATTGGTTCCTTCAAGAAGCTTTGGGGTGCATTCTTGTATGTATACGTTCAAGTACTTTAATTAACCCTTAAACTGTGTAATACTTTCATTAATTTGTAAATTAACGCCAAGGGATGGCGTACTAATCAATATTTGAAAAGAAGCTTCGCGATGAACTAAGACTTCCAATGGTTATTACCACTATGGTCCCAAAAGTTAACTTTGACCTCCAGATATTTACCAAAGGTCACACATTATAGTCTAACTTGTCAAAAGGTACCTATTATGTATACCACAGGCTTAGGAAGACTTTCTATGGAAAAGCGAACAATATTTAAAATATAATACCTCTTTTTCAAAACCTCTCAACTGTGACCTCTATTATCACTATAATTATAGTACGGCTGCACCCAGCACCGTTACGTTACTGAAAACTTAGGAAAAGGTCCACAAAGGGTCATTTTCATGTAACAGTATTTTTGGAACTGTTGAATACTGAGTCTAGAGTGGTCTTGCTATGCGTTAGAGTGAACGATCCTGCTTTCAAATGTATGTGATAGGTATATATGATAGTAGACTTTTGGTAACTATGCCAGAGTTACCATTGAACACATTAGTAAGAACCTAGCCCAGTCAGGACACTTTAAGAAAATTTTCAACGCTGTGTCTGTATTTTCTGGAAAATCTCAACTGTGAATTTCTAAGGTAATTAAAAGTCGTCATACAACTAAACACTTTCCTGCAACATAGTACAATTTGCAGTTTGGTGATCAAGTGTTTCGTAATATTCTATCAAAAGATTAAGCAAAACAAATAGCTAAATAAATAACTTCATTCCCAAAAATATTTAATTGTGACATTGACAGGTCACTATAGGTCGGGTAGCAGAACACCTTTTGGTTTTTGTATACGATTTGAAAACGTAATGCGGAATTCATAGAGAACATTGAATATTGATGTTAAACACATAAAAAACATTTTTTGCATACGCTAGTGACTAATACAGGTCAGGTAAACAGGACACCGTAGTAGAGCCATATGATGCAAAAAGTTTTAAGCAGAATATAAAATATATTCTTATATGAAAATTGGGTGTGATCTTAAGAGCTCTCAAAATTTCCACAATAAATAGAACTGCAAGAAAGATAACCTGAAATATTCTGTTCAGTCAAAAACCTTAATTTGTGACCTTTGAAGAACAGTTTAGTACAGCCATGCAAAACAAAAAATTTAATGAGTAAATAGTCTACATATTTAGGACTGAATAAAAACGTTCAACTAGTACTACAAGTAATGTAGTGCATGGTACTGTCTCCCGATCTGAAAACTTTAAAGAGAACTCGTAGGCTTAATACTACAAGTTGAGCAGGCCTCTTTCTTAACAAAAGCTTAACAGTGTTATCCTCAGTTTACCAAAGGTTTTACTACATAGTAGAATTATTTGAGTAAAGAAGAGAAGAGAAGAAGAATTTTTAAAACGTAACTTACTCGTATGTATAGTGTATGTATTAAAGCCGGGAAGGGGCAGTATCGTCATAGTGCCTGAAACTGAATGAGAAAGCTAGTGTTCTGGAATATAACTCAGAGTTATAGTTTTGTCATAGGTTCACAGGACGACAAGATTTCTTGAGCTCAGAATTATGGAAGAAAGAATCGTGGTAACGAAATACATATGTATGTATCTTTTACAAAAACACTAAATGAACCTCTGAAATTACTAAACAAAGTTTAAAGCAAAACGTTTCTAATTAACCACAGTTGTGGCTGCTTGATTCTAGTGACATTCAGATGCAACATAGTTCAGATAGCCCCTTCAATGTATAATACTCGAACCGTCAATGACCTGTAGAACTTGGTGTGAAGTAAAATACTCAGACCTTCGTATGAAGTGAAGAACTTGATGAGAAGGTACTAAACAAAGTTTAAATGAGAGTTTTTCGTTAGCCACATTTGTGGCCTTTTGATTCTAGTGACATTTAAATGTCACATATTTCAGATAGCCTCGCGAATGTAAAATACTCAGACCGTCATGCGACCTGAAGAACTTGCTGGGAAGGTACTAAACAAAGTTTAAAAGCAAAGCGTTACCCATCAGCCACATTTGTGGCCGTTTGATTTTCGTGACATTTAAATGTCACATAGTTCACATAGCCTCTCAAATGTAAAATACTCTAACCGTCTTACGAACTGAAGAACTTGATGAGAAGGTACTAAATAAAGTTTAAAGCAAAGAGTTGCTTGTCAGCCACATTTGTGGCCGTTTGATTTACGTGACATTCAGATTTCACATAGTTCAGATGGCCTCTCGAATGTAAGCTACTCAGTCCGTCATGCGACCTGAAGAACTTGTTGAGAAGGTGCTAAAAAAGTTTAAAACAAAACGTTTCTCATTAGCTACATTTACATTTGTGGCCGTTTGATACTAGCGACCTTTAGATGTCACATAGTTCAGATAGCCGCTTGAATATAAAATTCTCAGACCGTCATACGATCTGAAGAACTTGGTGAAAAGGTACTAAAAAAAGTTTAAAGCAAAACGTTTCTCATTAGCCACAGTTGTGGCCGTTTGATTCTATTGTAACGTTCTTTCTAAAAATAATAATACAAGTGCTGTTTAAATCGTCTATTCACAAACAAATATTTATTTCTATACACTAATGAATACACTATAAATTAACGCTATGATTATAAAACATTAAAAACTATTATTTGCAGACTATGAATTTCTAATACAACATTTATATTCACTATTTATTTTGTAATACACAGTTAATGACTTGCTGTTGACTGCTCCTTTTCTCCGCGACGTCGACTTTATACCATCCTATAAACGTTCCAGAAATCGCCCGAACATACCATGTATTTCTAGAATACACCAGAATAAACCACGTCTGATTTACATGCTTGTGCGATGCGTCATTTTCTCGAAGGCGGCAGAACACACCACCTGTCGCTCGAAAAGAGGTTCGTTCCTTTTCTCTCTTGTTACACTGCCCCCCTCTTCAAGTCTGTTCTGTCCCAGAACAGGTTTTATGCTCTGGTTCCTGTAGAACGGGTCATGACGATATCGACAGTCTTCTCCTCGACTACACGTTCCATTACGGTAGAAATAACAGTCTACACTCTTCGTTGGCCTTAATGCGGGTTGTGGGTCAAAATTGCAGACGAAGATCTTGACGTCCGTACCTCCAAAGACAACTTCCAGCATGTTTCTAACGATTCTCCAATCCAGCTGGTCCCGCCCACAGCCGAGTTTGGGAACTGCCAATTTGTTAATTCCCCTGGTAAGCAACTCGATCCTCAAATTCCATAGTGCCCTCCACAAGTCGGCGTAACTCGGCTTCTGGTAATAAAACTGCTTGGTTACCAAGTAGTAAATGGATCGGTCATGATCATACAAGCGTAAGGATTTACCAACAGAGGGATTTTGTTCTCGAAGTTCATTCAGCCGTCCAAATTTATTTCTAAACACTACTGCGATCCCCCTGGACATACGGAGATCCGCGGAGACACAGTGGGCAATGGAATAATTACCAGGGACCCGGAAGAGATCTTGTTGCATCTTAGTCGTGACTCCGAATCGCGCTTTTCTAGTTCCAGAGAACGCAGCCATAAATTCTCTAAAGGTTGGTTGATCATCTTCAGGCCTTACGGTATTGATAGTCACCTCAGCCTCATCTTTCCGATCCGGGACTGCGTCATTATTTCCCTCATAGTGCGCCAGACGATTGGAGTGTACCACCTTTGGTTTCCCCCTTGGCAACTTCTGGATGCGATAAATCAAGTCATTTATTCGTTTCTTCACCTGGTATGGACCCTCCCAATTTCGCTGTAACTTTGGAGAATAGCCACGACGCCTTTGCGGGTTATATAACCAGACAAGCTCTCCAGGTTGAAACCCTCCTTCTTGGGTTCTCACATCGTACGTAGCCTTCATCCGGTCACTCGCGATTCGACTATGATTTCGGGTTCGGTCGTGAATATCCTCCAACTTCTTCTTTAAGTTGATGACATAATCATTCCCGGCTACCTCCTTCTCTATAGGTGGAGACCCAAATTCCAGATCACACGGTAACCGTAACTCGCGTCCAAACATTACAGACGCTGGTGACTGACCGGTTGTTTCGTGGACCGATGCACGATAAGCCATCAGGAACAGATGCAGGTATTGGTCCCAGTCTCGTTGATGATCGGAGACGACCTTGGCCAAATATTTGCCCATTGTTCGATTCATGCGTTCTACCATTCCATCGGACTGCGGATGTAACGGTGTGGTCCGAGTCTTGCGAATGCCCAACAATCGACAAACTTCTCCAAAGAGTACAGACTCGAAATTGCGGCCTTGATCCGAATGCAGCTCCATGGGCACTCCGAAGCGACTGAAAAACTCTTTGACTAGTACGTCAGCAACAGTCGCAGCTTCCTGGTTTGGTAGGGCATATGCTTCTGGCCATTTGGTAAAATAGTCCATTGCCACTAAGATGTATTTATTCCCATCGTCAGTTTCGGGAAATGGTCCGGTAATGTCTATAGCTATTCTCTCCAGAGGACTACCCACATTGTACTGCCTCATGGGTGCTCTTCGTTTCCCCAAGGGTCCGTTGCCAGTGGCACATAGTTCACATTTCCGGCACCACTCCTTCACGTCTTCTTTACAGTTGACCCAATAAAAACGCTCCCTAACTTTCTCCAAGGTCTTTTTCACACCGAAGTGTCCTCCGGAGGCACCGTCATGGAGATGTCGCAATACTGTAGCCACTCGGCTTTTTGGAACCACGAACTGAGACCTAATGGTGGTGCCATCTTCACTCTCCAGTACTCGCTTCAGGAGATCGTCTTCCACCTTCAAGGACTCCCATTGGGCCCAATATGCTTTGAGCGTTCTGTTGAAAGGGCTGACGGCCTCCCAGGCAGGCCTTTCTCCCACGCGCTTCCATTCCAGTACCATTTTTAGTTCGGGATCAGCCTCCTGCTGTCGTTGCAATTCTTCCGGCAACCAATTGTCGTTGACGATGGTAGTCCTTAATACTTGGCAAACCCTCTCCTCCAAACGAGAGCAATGACGGCAATCCGTTGGACAGGGTCTTCTTGAAAGAGCATCGGCATTTTGATGACTAGTGCCCGCTCGATGTTCGGTGTCAAAGTTGTATCCTTGTAATCGTTCGATCCACCTTGCGACCTGGCCTTCAGGATTACGGAATTGTAGAAGCCATTTCAACGCTGCATGGTCCGTCCTCAATAAAAACTTCCGTCCGTACAAGTATTTGTAGAAGTGCTCAACGGACTTCACGACGGCCAATAGTTCTTTTCTGGTCACACAATAATTCCTTTCGGCTTTCGGCAAAACCTTACTAAAATAGCCGATGACCTTTTCTTGTCCATCCTGTATCTGAGAAAGTACCCCCCCAATGGCCAGATTACTTGCATCTGTGTCAAGTATGAATTTCCCTTCTGTCCGTGGATAGCTCAATATTGGTGCTGTTGTCAGGGCACGCTTCAGCTGTTGGAAAGCTGTTTCACACTCTCCGCTCCAAACATACTCGCGCCCATCTTCAGTTAACCTTGTCAGAGGTTTCGCTATATTGGCAAACCCAGGAACGAAACGCCTGTAGTAGGTACATAACCCAAGAAAACTACGAACTTGGTGTTTATCTTTCGGTGTTGGCCACTCTTGAACTGCACGAATCTTATCGGGGTCGGCTGCCACTCCATTTTGTGATACGACGTGCCCGAGATATTTCACTTCTTTTCTGAATATGTGGCACTTTTTCGGACTCAGTTTCAGATTGGCTCCACGTAGTCTTCGGAACACTTCCTCTAGATTTTTCAGATGTTCGTTGAATGATTTTCCGACTACAATCACATCATCTAGGTATACCAGGCAGGTCTTCCACGACAACCCTCTCAAGATGGTCTCCATTAGACGCTCAAAGGTGGCCGGAGCGTTACATAGACCAAAAGGCATAACTGTAAACTGCCATAGTCCGGAACCAATAGTGAACGCGGTCTTCTCCCGGTCTTCAGGTTCCATTTCAACTTGCCAATAACCGCTCTTCAAGTCCAAAGTCGAAAACCATCGTGAACCAGACAGGGTATCTAACGTGTCGTCGATGCGTGGTAAGGGATAGCTGTCTTTCTTGGTCACATCATTAAGCTGCCGATAGTCCACACAAAATCTCGTTGACCCGTCCTTCTTACTGACCAGGACCACCGGTGATGCCCATGGACTGCTGGATGGCTCGATAACCCCTTGTTCTTCCATATCAATAATAATCTTTTCGGCTTCTGCTCGCCTTGCTAGAGGTAGACGCCTCGGCTGCTGACGGACAGGCATAGAGTTGCCTGTATTGATTTTATGTTTTACTATATTTGTTCGTCCCTTCTGGCTATCGTCAAGAGCGAAGATATCTTGGTATCGGTGAACCAAACCCTGTACCTCTTTCACTTCCGTTCTGTTAAGGTCTTCGCACGAACTAGTAACCATACCCACTAATTTTCCACCATGGTCTTTGGGCACTGGTTTTGGAACATCAGCCATACACCTGGCTACTCGGAATACTGGCACACACTGTCCCACAAGGGTACTCTTCTTCAATGTCACCGGATCCACATTAACGTTCATAAGCCTCACCGGTACAGTCTTTCCAACCTTGATCAGCGCTTTTCCCACCAATATGCCACTATGGATCTTCTTATCACAAACAGGCTCCATCATTCGCACACATCCTACCCGAAGATCTCCATCCAAACCTGCCTCGACAACCATCTCGCTTTGACCCGGCAATATCACATCTTCAGTCAGCAAAACCCTTACAACCGGATCTTCTCGTGGGTGCAACGGAAGTTCTTCGTTACCGACCTTCAAAACACCCTCTTTCAAATCCAACGTAAAACCAAATTTTCTCAGGAGGTCCATTCCCAAGATGAAGTCATCAGTGATATCGGCTACCAGCACCTCATGTTCACGTTCTTCACTTCCAATGCCAATCTTCATCTTCACCACTCCGCGTGTTGGTATCACTTCACCTGTTGCTGTACGGAGTTGAGTAGTTGTCGGTAACAATTTAATACTTGATTGTAGAACATCAGGGCGTACGATGGATTTTGTCGCCCCCGTATCAATAAGTAGTGGAACAGTTCGGTTAGCAATCTTTCCATCTACAAACAAACTGCCGTTACTATTCTTTGATGTTACGGCATGGATCGTGATCTCCGGGGCATCTTCACTCGCAGTCAACGTTCGCCCCCTCTTGCCAACCCCTTTTAACTTTTCCGACGGTTGTACTTTTCTTATTTTGGGACAACGGCGTTCTACATGTCCTTGTTCGCCGCAATTCCAACAACGAGGCCCTCGAACTTCTTGATGATTCTTCTTACGGCTTTCTTCCTTCCGAAGAACTCTCAGTACTAACTCCTCTAGGTGATCCTTAGAACCTTCTTCTTCTTCCACAACGGCTCGAACACGCCCGTGACCTCGGGACGCTTGTTTTGCAGCTTCAAATTCTAAGGCGTGAGCAAGCGCATCATCAGTTGTTCTTGGTCGTGCTAGCCTCAATGATTGTTGTGTTTCCCCGTCTCTTAACCCATCAATGAAGGTCTGCACAGCGAGCTGTCCCAGAAATGAATCGGGTGCCGTAGGGTACGCCAATCGGACAAGCCGCGCAACATCGGCTTCAAACTCCTGCAGGCTTTCTCCATTCTTCTGGATACGATTCTTCACTTGCGCGTGATGCACTTGTTGAAGATGCACGTCTCCATATCTCATCTCCAATCTAGACACTAACAATTGATAATCATTTTCCTGTCCTGCTGGGATTGTTTGCAGGACGTTCAACGCGTCTCCACGCAAAGCCACAGTTAAAGAAACGGCCTTTTCCTTGCCTGTCCATCCGTTGGCCCCAGCGGCCGCCTCAAATTGTTTGTAGTAGGTGGACCAAGGTATCTTTCCATCGAACGTGGGTGGTTTTACTTTTATCCCTACGACAGGACCCTTTTCTTCTTTAATTTGCTTCTTTACTTCATTAAACTCAGAAGTTGAGGGAAACCGTAGTTGCCTCATTCTATCTTCCAACATATCGGTTATGTCGTCTTTCTTAGCTGTTGATGGTAATTGCATTTGGGCTATTTTCTCTTCTACCATTTTTATTACCCTATCTTGTTCCGCCAATCTGCCTTCCAATAGCCCTAGCGCGCTGGTATTCTCCAAAAATTCTTCGAAAACTTTTTCTTCTAACACCTTGACATTGTCCAGCAATTCTTCTTTAAGCCTTCTAGAACTTTCTTCAGATTTTCTGGAATTCTCCAGTATTTCTTCCTTTAGCATTCTAACAGTTTCTTCGGCCTTTTCTAGTAATTCTTCTTTAAGCATTCTAACATTTTCTTCGGACTTTCTAGAATTCTCTTCGTGTTTTTCCAATACTTTTTCTTCCAGCGCTTTAGTATTTTCAAGTAATTCTTCTTTTAAAATTCTAGAATTCTCTTCAGACTTTCTAGAATTCTCTTCCATTTTACTTAACAATACGTTAGTATCAATTGCGGGTCCAGGTATTTCGAAGAGGTAATTTTCGGGGTCTTCCTTCTGTTCCAAAAGCCATTCTCTTAGCCGATTTATTAACACGCTTTTAAGGCCCGTTGTTTCCAAGTCCCGTTCTTCCAGTTCGCGTTTTAAGTCTATTACCTTCAGATCTTTCAACAATTTCATCGCCATCTTAATTGTTTGTTGAAATTATTTTTAACACTAAAAATTTAATCTCACAGCACTTTATTTAATTATTACGCGATTTTATTTATTTTAAAAAACCTCACACCTGTAACACCACTGTAACGTTCTTTCTAAAAATAATAATACAAGTGCTGTTTAAATCGTCTATTCACAAACAAATATTTATTTCTATACACTAATGAATACACTATAAATTAACGCTATGATTATAAAACATTAAAAACTATTATTTGCAGACTATGAATTTCTAATACAACATTTATATTCACTATTTATTTTGTAATACACAGTTAATGACTTGCTGTTGACTGCTCCTTTTCTCCGCGACGTCGACTTTATACCATCCTATAAACGTTCCAGAAATCGCCCGAACATACCATGTATTTCTAGAATACACCAGAATAAACCACGTCTGATTTACATGCTTGTGCGATGCGTCATTTTCTCGAAGGCGGCAGAACACACCACCTGTCGCTCGAAAAGAGGTTCGTTCCTTTTCTCTCTTGTTACACTATTGACATTTAGATGTCACATAGATCAAATACCCTCTTAAATGTAAAATACTTAGACGATCTCAACAATTTAGTGGGAAGGTATTAAACAAAGTTTAAAGCAAAGCGTTTCCCGTTAGCCATATTTGTGGCCGTTTGATTATAATGCCCTTCAGAAGTCGCCTATTTCAAATGACGATGGCACCCCAAATATAAAATACACAGTAATTAAGATCTCTTTTATACAAGGGTTTTGCAAAAAAATTACTATCACCTTCAAAAATTTAGCAGAGGTCACAATCAGAAATATCGCATTTTATTGAAAGGTAACACATAATATCCTTGGTTTTACCTTCGAAGACTACTAAATGTCGGATATTGTCGGAATGTTAAAGACAATTTTTTATTAGTCACGTTTTAAACAATTTCTTAAATGTGTGTTTTTTTATTTAAACAAACATTATTATTTTTTATTCACCCGGTATATAGGCAAAACACCCTCCTAATATTTAATTGCACTAAATCCGTATAATTTTCCGTTAATTTGTATTTTAAGCCATTTAAAGCCGAAACAATAAGCTTTTTTACTACGTTCATGAATTAACTGAATAATAAGAGTTTTAAAAACTCCTCGCCGTAGAATTCATTCGTGATTTCTCTTTTTTCATTACTCTTTTGTGGCTTTTTTATTATCTTTAATAACTTGAACTACTTTTATTATTTGAAAAATGAAGATCTCTTCTTGTTGTTTATTAATGCATAAAAATATTGTGTTGCTTTAAAAAGATTTGTATTAAACAACACGCGGATTTAAATAATTCCTTTTAATGGAATGGAAAGGAATTCTTTTGTAAAAGTGGAAAGTGAATGTCGCTGTAGGTTAATCACGCGGTAATTACAGCGTTTAAATAATAATAACCGAGTATTTATCGAACATACATCCATAACATAAAACTGGAAGTACGGTTAATCTGTAAAATATGAGAATTAAGATAACGTGTTTGTTAATATGTGAATATGATAAGATAAAACTGATAACACACAAAACTTCTTCAAGTTATTGCACAGGTTTTATTCAGAGAAATTGAACGGCGACGACGCAGCACGTCTCTTTCGCGATTTTTTGATTAAAAAATGTCGCTATTGCGCCTACGAAGGCGTTCGAGAATTTCGAAATCCTCTCGTAATATAACTTCGGAGTGTGCTGATGATGGTGTAAATAATGTGAGTGATAACGGCAACAATGTTAAGAGTGGTAGTAATAGTGCAGAAAGTGGTAGTTTGGGTAACAAAGTTAAAAGTGAGTTAAATATATCAACCGCCGCGCGCGCTTCTGATGGAAATGTCCAGCTTACTGTTTCACTTCAACCGTGTAATGATGATAATAAATTATCTGTGAAATTAAAAGAAAGCGGCAATGATAGTACTGTAATTCCTTCTAATGATTGCGAAGATGCTGGCGTCGAGGATGCCATGGAGAAGGATGTGGAAGAGAAAGAGAGTTCGAGCGATTCAAGCAGTGACGAGGATGAGGAAGGTACGCAATTATAAGTGAAAAGGTTTTTATTTGAAACCTTGTCACACTTAAATCCCGTGAGTCACATATACAGGATGGCGCAGTCTCATAATCAGCTTTATAATCAAATTATAGGAGAGGAGTACAATTCTCAAAAGTTAATAGGGCGCCACTGAATTTAATATAAAATAAATAACATAGACAAAAGCCAATACTAACGTCAGTAAAGCAAACATTTTCGCTGAACTATATTTCTGAATTCAAAAGAAGCTTAAATCACTTTCGCCATTGTTTATTCTGATAATTTAATTAAATAAACAAAGAATATTGGTTAATATATAAAAGATAGCAATAAGAAAATGCCTTTTCATAATTATCAAACGCTTATCAAACCTTGATTTAAACTTTATTTAAGTATTTCAGATATGTATAAACTAAATATTCTTATATTCAAATCCACATCATGTGTTTACACATAAAAAAATCGGTATTAATTCATAAATCTAATCTTTTAACTTCTCCTAATCTTTCAAACTAATTGCAAACATCTCAAATAACAAGCAACTTTTTTCGGATTTCCCTAAAAACATGTTGTTGCTGGGTTCGGTATTTCAACTCTTTTTGCTCTGAAAGCTCTATTGCTATAGTTACAATTATTTACAACAATGGATACCATAGAAACCGAGATCTTCGAGTAAACATATCTGACATACCGAACGCGGCTCTTGTAGTCAATGAGAAGAAAATAAGAAAGTTTCATTGATGGATTTAAAAGGGTTATCGATTTTACAAAGAGTGATCTGAATTCATAGTAACGACTATTCATTATATAGAAATCCTATTTCTCGCCTGTCTTTACGATTTAATTAGGAGTACCAAAGACCCTTAAGTATCAAAAAGATGTATTCGTTTAAGATAATGCTTTTAACACAAAAATGAGCAGAAAAGATATATTATCTTTGAAACTAACACGATGTTTCGTAAAAACAGATTTTCGCATATAATGTATACTATTTCGTCATTGCAAAATTGCATTACGTTGATTATTAGTTCTAAACAGAAACAGCAATTCCGGAAAGGTGTGCTTCTGCACTGTGCGCGAGGTTATGATGTACTCACTTGTATAAAAAGAATCTACGGTATTATTTCAAAAATGGAAAGGGATCTAAATCGAAAATAGTTTTACAATAACTGAATCTAGTGCAGGCAACAGAGGTCGTTACAAAGCGAACAGAAAGTTATTATTATAAAAAATACCTCAAAAATACTTATAAAGAAATAATGATTAGATATCGAATGTTACAAAAATTACTAAATGATAAATGTAACTATAAATTGCAAGAATATAATGACGAGCTAAATATAACAATGTTATCGCTGGAATAACTAATGATTATCATTAATGCAAAAGTTAAAAGGAACAGGTAAATTGAGTTGTTTTTGCAAATATAAAACGTAAGAAAATATAAACTTAAAATAAAAATAGAATCTAGTATATAGGTTTTCGAAAACCAACAGTTCACTACCAAAGTGCTACGGTACCTACCATCGAGAAGGTATTGCACATTAGATTACTTAAATGGCACTAAACACCAAGACGGAGTTACAAAGGAAGATATTCGCAATGATAGTAGATTGGAGAAATACGTGATATTACCTCTGATCTTTAGAGGTAGCACCAAAATAAAAACCAATGTGATCAGATCAAGATGTGACGAGGTATCTCGATATCTTCCACAATAATGCTGTTTAACATCTTTGTTGCACTATCAACGTTTTTCCCAAAAACTCTTTGTAGCTGATTTTTTAAATAATCACTGCTGATGACTTCCATGTTTTGATCTATTGGGAATCCTAGGGACTCCAATTCGGGACATTTAAAAATGCTTAGTTAATATAGGATGCGTAACAAACCAATAATCTAAAACTTATTTCAATGCCATTAGCATTGGTATTTGGTGACCTTTATAGATCAAGAAAACTAAAAGGTGGACCAATGAGTTTCCAGGTCGAAGATATTATTCGTTATTGTAGCTTGAGTAGATATGCTATGCGAGTTCCAGCGCAAAATCCCATTATTTTCTTATAAAGGTTCATTTTGCATTTCAAGGTCATAAGTCAACCCCAATACATCGAGTGCGCATTGCACGTTAAAAGCGATTCCATACCTGTTGAAAACAGTTCCAAACCGGTTAAAGGCTGTTCCAAATCAGTTAATAGCGGTTCCAAACCGGTTTTAATCAGTTTCAACCCGCTTTTAAGGCGCATGCGCTTACGTTGCCTTGGGGTTGACTGATGATCTTGAAATGTAAAATGAGCCTTCATAAGAAAATACATGGGCTTTTGTGCTCGAACTCACATAGCATATCTATTAGCATATTGTTTGCGGCAACGATAAGTTTTATCTTATAAGATTATATTTTATTTTATATTTTGACTTTTTGTAGCCTTTGGAGGTCTAGAAAACCAACCAAATTCAAAGCATATAATATAGTATGCATAATCTCTCTGTAGCGAATTATTATTTATTATTTTGTTTCTCCTAGTAATAACCTAATTGCGTACCACTAGGTTTGAGAAATAAGAAACACTGTTTTGCTCTAACTATTTATTATTCCAAAACAAGTGAAACTGAGAACATCAACAATTAATAATGCTTAACTAATGTAATGGTGTGCATTAGAACCACCCGCTTGTTAAGATGTCTTGCTGCGTTCTGAGGCTGGCGAGTTCGACCTGTAGAAACAAAGAAGCAGCCCCCGAACACATATGGTAATGGGGCGGGGTGGTCAACGAGGAATTCTCAATACTCTCCTCTTAGAACTTTATGCATATTTCAATAAGCTAAAGAATATTTGTGATATTTAGTGACATCTATATCTGAAGGATACCAATAGAGGAAAGGTCAAGAATATTTTCAGGACAATAAACCTTTTAGGTCAGCGTTTTCTCTGTTGAAAAGCGCTTAAATGAATAGTTCCGATAATTTGAATATATTGATCTCCTGTGACCTAATGGGAAAAAAGTCAAAAAATCAATACGTCTCTGAATGATCATTTTTAGGTAACTCATACTCTGACACTTCATGATCTTTAGCGCTGGAATAAGCCTAGATGAGCTTCAATAGATTAGGAAATCATCTTGATCTTGCACTATTGCCTGCTGTGTTCCATAAACCTATAAAAGCTTTTATATTTCGACCTTCTGTGGCTTCTAGGTATAGAGAAGATAACGAAAAGAAGTTGCTGTAGTGAACAATCATCAGTTTTTGTATCAATTAACTTTTTGTAAGTTATCAAATAAGATTTATATACAGAATCAATTAAAGGAAATACCTGCTTTCAGTACTGTGTCAGAAAGTCAATAAGTCCCAATAAATAACTGTTTCATCATTTCATCATTCATTTTTTATACTTTGAGATTTTGCGAGCTTTGTTACTCAATAGCATCAGATGGAAGTTCAAGATTATGAATATTTAAGGTAATATTCTATTAAACCTTATTTGTTTTTGTAGTACTTTATATACGTTGTCCAATAAACCTCTAAATGGCTAATTTTTAATGATTTTTAATTGTGACCTATAGTGACCTCTGGCGTTTAGTGAAACTAATATAAAAACGTCAAAAGATATTTATGTTAATGCAGTATACGCAATCTTTCATTAGCTTACTTAATGTTCATTTTGAAATGACCATGAAAAGTGTTCGATTCAGGTCATAATTTGTGACCTTCGTAGCTCAAGAAAATCCTTGCCCAGGGTTTTACCATTTTATCTTCAGCTTAACGATTTGATGAGTAACGATATGTTGTCATTCTTTAAAAACCTTTGTTAAGTCAAAGTAAGGCAAGAGCAGGAAGTTCTGATATATAAAGCTTATTTCCTATTATTTCATTATTTCTCAAGGCCTACTGGTTTGGTGAGCAACTGTACGTTTTGGAATTTTTAAAATTCCTTGTCTGCTTTGCAAGTTAAAATAAGCCCAGAGCAAAAATTTCAAAAGATGTGACCACTCATTACATCTGATTTATAAAAGTGTTTTTTTCTTCTGTAGTCTACTCATTTGGTAAGCAACTGTTGTGGCATTTTTTAGTAACCTTTGTGGCCTTTGGAGGTCAAACGTAAAACAAGAACATGATGTTCAATACAGTAATTACCAAGCATTACGTCTGATTTATAAAACTCTTTTTTTCTGTTTTATTTGTCTTCAAGGCTAAAGAACTAGATGTTGTGCCATGATTGAAAAACCTTTGTGACCTTTATAAGTAGAAGTGTAAAATAGAGTTACCAATCATTAATCTAGTTTATGATGGTTATTTGGTTTTTTATTGATTTTTTAATGGCTAGTAATTCGGCAATGTTCTTTTAAAAACCTTTGTGACCTTTGTAAGTCAAAGTAAGGCAAGAGCAGAAAAATCAGAAGAGTATTACCAGTCATTACATCTGATTTATAAAAATGTTTTTCTTATATTTCCTTTGTTTTCAAGGCCGACTGGTTTGGTAGGTAACTTCATGTTGTGTCATCTCTCAAAAAACCTTTGTGACCTTTGTCAATCAAAGTAAGGTAAAAGCAGAAAGTTTAAGAGAGAACTACCAATCATTACATTAGATTTTTAAAACTATTCTCCTCTGTTTCATTGGTATTCTCTAGGCCTACTGAAATGTTCTTTAAAATACCTTCGCAACCTTTGTAGTAAGTCAAAGTAAGGCAAGCGCAGAAAGATCAGAAAATTGTTATTACCAATCATTACATTCGATTTATATGATATAATCTGACTTGTAAGTGAAAGGAAGGTAAAAAAGCACAAAGTTTACCAATCGTTACACCTGATTTATAAAACCATTTCTCTTCTATTTCATTCGTTTCCAAGGCTACGGTTTTGTACCTATTTGTATTGAAATCATGGAATTTAGTTTATGTAAATACAGGCGCGTCGTCAAATGACGTTTATCAGTGTCAATTAGATTAAGAACAAAGAGGTACGCTATTCTATTTCGTTGTAGTCTACAAAGATAATTTGTAGAAATATTTTTCTCGGATATAAAAGTTGTGATTATTATTAAATATTACATTTTATCGCTATTTTTACAGTTGAGTGATAAAACAAATATTGATGTTATTCTCAGAAGTGATAATTTTAGAGCAATGAATGATTATAAGTGCTGCTCGATAACGGCATTTAAGCTGGTTGTAACAACCAAAATTGAAGTATTATAGTGCAGGCATATTTGTTATCTCTTGAAGTGATTCTAATTAATTTCTGCCTCTGTATAGTATATATAACGTGTGATCGATGAAATCACACCCATCGCTACATTTTATGCACCGTGTTTTAGACATTTACTGTGGTTTTTGCATTTTTGCTAATTTTGTTCTCTCCCTGCTCAAGACTTCTCATTCTACGAATAATAAAAACCTCTTTTGTACATTCATCTTAATTAACCCCAAAAAGAATGGTAAATGTGGAAAAATGAAAACGTTCACGTCATCCAATTCTGAAATATTACTATCATCATAAACAGCTACCTGCAAAAGGCAACTGCTGTGCTTTAAAAAGCACGCCACCAAAATGAAAATGCGATGTAAAATCCGAATTGTCAACTCGGTTGAAACGAGCGATATAATTTAGTTCTAATTGTGACCTTTCGGGTTGTGTAATAAAAGGTTGCGGTTTTTTAATAGAGAATTGTAACAGACAAGGTCGTGCAAAACAAATTAAATAATCATTACTGGCTGCAGTTTTATTTTAAATTTCGAATCTTTAAGTACGATGTTCTATATTTTAACAAGAGTGACCTTTTAGAGGTCAAACTGAAATTTGTCCATTTTTTATATTTACGTTTATAGCAGCTATTTTATCACATATTGACTTTCTACATAAAACAAGTGCACTGGTATTTTTGTATTGCTATTTCGTAATGATGACCATAAGAGACCTTTGTATGACAAACCACAGTTTTGTCGAGAAAGATAGTGGTTAGAAACCTTTATTTTCATAGTTTTTATTATCCTAGTTTCTATTTTCATTTAAATACTAATTATAGATATAACACTAATCGATCAAAGACTGTCTAGTGTAACCTTAAAAAACAGGGGCATACCTTCGACCTCACAAGGTCAATTATAATTTTCTTTTGCGCATCTCGATGTGCTAGAAGCTTTAAACCCAACATATCTACTTGTAATTTTAATAAATGATCGACAAATTAACTGACCTTTTGTGATCTAGTCCATCAGGTTAAAATGAGATGATAACATTTTCACTTTTACCCTTTTCAAAACTATTTCATGTATTACATCAGGCATCTTGTTCAATATGGAAATTGATTGATACAAGGCAACGACTTCGAATGACCTTTCAAGGTCAAACTTTGATCTATTAGGGTAATGATTTATATAGAATACTTGGGTATTTTTGTGGTGGAGGTGCGTATACTGTCGAACAAGGTGTACAGTTGTATTAGGTCTCTCGAAGAACAAAAGCGACCTTATTAGTATTGCATGTATTATTTTGCTGTCATAGTCATAGTATCGAAGTTTCAAATTTCGATAATGTTTTAGAGTTTCATATATTTAGTAAATAATGAGGTTGTAGCAATTTATCATAACACGCTCACAGTGTGACACTCCTACCAATTTAAGAGTTTAGTACATTCAGATTGAAAACTTGAATTTTAAAGGTTTAGAAATTCATTATTATAAAGTTCAAAGGTTGAGAGATAGATTTAATGCATCAACTTTGAGGTCTCATATATTCGATGAGTAGAGTATTATTGGAGACTAAACTGAGATATTTTAGAAGCACATAATTCAAAGTTTCAACATTCGGTAGCTTGAACTCAGAATTTCAAAGGTTGAGCATTAGTTTTAATGATTGAACTTCGTAACTTAAGATTCCAAATTATTTTAAAGCTTAAGAATTTGAAAGTTATAACTTACAAGTTTCAAACTATGAAAGTTTGAAATGTCAAAATCTTTAAAAATTGCAAGCATTAAAATGATTCTAGATGTCTAGAACCTCTTCTAGAATGTCTAGAAACTTTTTAAAACTTCTACACTTCACTACATATAATCTTCAAAATTTGGAATCTTCAAAGCGCATCTGGAATTTTGAAAGTATTGAAATTTGGGAATTTTTCAATGATACCCATAACCTCAAACTCGAAAGAATTGTAACGGAAAGTTTGGACTATCATTTTTTGAAATTTAAAAGTTTGACATTTTGAAGCATCAAAATTCTACTACTTAAAAGTTTGAACTATGAAACTTCACAACTTCTCAATTTCAAATTTTTGAATACTGGAACATTAAAATCTTGAAACTCTGAAAGTTGAAATCTTGAATCTCTGATTCTGAGCAAATTTGAAACGTTGAAGCCTTGGCTTTCGAAATTCATCGAACCGTAAAAGATTGAACTATGTACTTACGAAACTTCACGCCTTTGAAACTTCAAAACTTTGGACATTCGAAACCTTTGAACTGTAAACGAATGAAGCCCTGAAGAAACTAGTTATGGAATCTTGGATATAATAATAATAATAATAATTCCTACAACCCATAGCCTGGAAACCAGGCCCCAGAAGCTATAAGCTTGTGCGGGAGGGAGGGGGCGATTTTTATTATTACGTAGGCCCTATGTGCGGCTGCAGCCGACTTACAGATGGAACAGCGCAAATCCCACATTTGTGTTACAGCTAAGGAAAACTGCAGAAAACCTTAACCAGATCTGCCGGCGCCGGGAGTCGACCGGGGCCGCCTGGGTGAAAGTCCGGCACGATAGACATTACACTACCAAGGCTGTAAATAATAATTCGATAATTCGGATAATTCGTACCCTAGAAGCGTAACAGCATTAAACTATGAACCTTCAAAATTCGAAACTCCGCTACTTTGAATCGTCGAAACTTCGTAACTTCCAAGCCTTTAAAGTCCTGGATATCTTAATCCGTCGAACCAAAAAAGCTTGAAACAATGAAACTTTTCAATGATCAAACTTTTAACTGTCTATCGCCATAGACAGCAAAAACAAGCTCTTTTTATGACAAATGAAAGCAGGTCATAGTTGCAATTAAATTTTTTCAAATTTTACATGCACGAAGAAGAAAGTGTGGCCTATAAGCTACGAATACTTATTTCTACTGAAAATTCTTTGATTTTACTGGAATTAGTTATAAGTAAATTTAGAATAACAGAAATTGAAAATAAATAAATGAGAAACTCTCATAAGGAACAAATGGAAAAAGAAAGGGCAAACTCATATAACATCAAATGTCTTTTATTATGTATACTTTAATTTTTGCTTCTCCACGTAACGCTACCCCCCCTCCCAAATCTCATCCTAAATTAAATTAATTATTAAAAGCCGAGAAGAAATATTTTTAAACCGACATTTTCCACAATAAGCCCATTTTCTTTTGCGTTCCGTGAAAACATAATGGATTCGTAACCCCCTACTAAACAATCAAAAGAAGGTACTTAAAACCGTCTGGGCACTTCAAACAACCATCCATCCTCTTGAAGAACACAACAGTGATGAGGCGGCGTACTAAGTGAGTTCCTTTTTAGAGAGGCCCTCTTTATCGGTCAATATCCTCTGTATACGGACAATAATGCCTGATGACACATTTTTTTGTCTATAACGTGTTTAATTCTTTTTTTTAACCCTTGTCGATGTTACATTGCGACAGGTTTGTGTTGAAAACTATGTGAATTTCTGTCAAAAGGAAATGGGGCCTCGAAAGGAGCGCCGGATATTAGAGTTTTCCGGATTAAATCTCTGGTAGGTTAAGCTTTTATTTGGCAAGTTTATGGAATCAATACGCTTATTGTCATTCTTTGTTCTTGGGGAAACTCTTTCTCTTTGTTGTTATCATCAAGGGTTTTACAGTTCTGTGTCTAATCGGTTGTTTTTCAAACTAGACATAATGTTATTTCTAAAATGCTTTCCTTGTAAGGGTTTCTTATTTAAAAAGGTTTTTCTATTTTTTTTATTCTGTCAGGTGAAGTTAAAATTATGTTTTTTGAAATATATTTATGTGGAAAGTAAGTTAAGTAGCAGCAAGGCAAGCGAAGTTTTAAACTTTATATATGCTTTTATATTGTTTTCTTTCGTTTGCTCCCTCTTCGCGTCTTTAATAAAAGTTTTGACATGATGTCAATCTCTAAATAACGTATTGATTTGTTTTAAGGTATGTTTTTTATGAGAAAGGGGAATTCCTAGTCTGCGCCAGAAAATATTCTGTAGCCTTTGTAAGGTCATAAATGAGTAGCGGTGGTAAACAAATTCTATTTAGACCTTGAAATGTTCGTTATATCATTGTCAAATTGTGCTTTATCTTATCGGTGTAAACTTTCATGTTCGTAGAGTGTACTCTTCAAGATAAAATAAGACATAAAGGTCATAAGAAAGTCTATGATAACCTAAATGGTCACAGATCAAAGCTGTGAATGTTACTTATAAGTTATATGTAACGGAATCGTATTTGTAATAACACCTAGTACAAACTTCAAAGATCTCGAAAAGTACTATATATTAAAAGAATTCATATATAGCCTTTAAAGGTCACTTGGACCACTATAACCTTTGTTCGGGCTTGATGCTAAGAGAATAACTATATTATTTATGATGAGAATCTAATGGGCATTTGTATTCATTTAATTATACTTTTACAGATTGGAAGGGTAGGTTAAGGCACAACGGCTTATATTTAAAGGTCACAATTAAATCTAAAGCGCGCATGTGTAGCTTGTCTTATTTTCTTTACCGAAACGTATGCATGGAGTGTACTGTAGGATTACTCTATTTTAGTGAGATTTCAAAAGGAGTTTTGCGAGTCTGCACTAGAAAAGTGGGACAGTAGCCTTTGGAAGGCTATAAATCAATTGCAATAGTAAATAAATTCTTGTTAAACCTTCTGTCAATTGTCTTTCATTGTACAACCACTATTAATCTTGTTAGTGTAAACTTTAAAGATTCATCAAGATGAAATAAAAGATAAAAGGCACCATAAGAAAGGCTATGTGATATAAAAGGTCACAGATCGTGCTCCGAATGTTGTTTGTATATAACAGAATTATACACGGTGTGGAACAAATTGCTACAAGCTTCAAATATCTCGAAATATACGACATACTAACATAATTCAGCTATAACCTTTAAAAATCACTTGTATGATCGCTTGTAAACTGTGACCTTTGATTAGACTTTTTAGCAGGCGTCTGCATTAATCCAATTATAGTTTGACAGATTGGAAATACAGTTAAAGGAATAATGGACTAAATTTTAAAGACCATAGCTAAATCTCTAAAAGTACGCATGTATTATCTTATTTAATGCTTTTAAATATCAGATCGGTTTTATACTCTTAAGATCTTAATAGGACGTTAGCCAGAATTCTAACAAATGCTTAGCATTAGTTTCCAATATCAAACTCTCTAGACTCAGCAATACACTCCAAAGGTCATTTATTCATCCTGCTTGCATTTTTATAGTAGCCAGCGTATAAAGTTGATCCACTACTGCTCGAAAATTCCAAATCTAAGTATCTTGAAAAATTCGTAGCATGACCTGTATAATCTGGCATAATGAAGGTTTTTATTATGAAATTAAATAACATTTTAACCAATTTGCTTGCCATGTAAAGTTCTCAACGCGTCACCAATGCGCTCTAAATCACCTAATTTTAAAATCGAAATTTGATCTTTAAAGGTCATTTACATTGGTGCGCTATGATAATCTTTGCCGACTAACCTTAGTAAAGCCTATAAAAGTCACCAGATGCCGCATTCACACTCTAAAGGTCACCAATAAAAGGTTTACGTAAGCCATTATGTGAAGTGGAAATGTCCTAGAAAAACGATTATTTCTATTCTAAAAGATTAAAAATGACTATGTTAAATCAGTTGTATTATGACATTTCAAGCTCACTTGCAATACTACTGTGATAGTTTGTGTAAGGCTCAGATCCTTCTTAATACACAACCTAGATATGAATTTTATCAAGAATTTAACACTCCACAAGTTTTAAAATGAGTAATTGACCTAAAATTAAAAGTAAGTATCCGACCTTTAAATGTTACTTGCAGTCCTACACTATGATACTCTTGGTTAACTTGAGTGTAAACAAAAATTTAAGTGTTTACAGTAAGGAAAGTGGTGTTGAACTCTAAAGGTCACTTTAAGATTCTAAGTAATTTATTACACTAAAAAAATTAGAATTTCATTTCTAAAGGTCATTCAGAGCCATAATCCACTATGATATCAGTCTAATCAAAATTATCGAGGATGACATTTAATAAGATTCTAAAAGATTTTTGTATTAAAATAATAGTATTAAAAGCTTGTCGAGATCAGCAGCTATAAAGGCTACTAGTATAATCTAAAGGTCACAAACAATATTCTAAATGCCACTAGGCATTTAGTTTAATTATTCGGAATTCCTGAGGAGATAAGAATTTTCGCAGCGATGATCTTTTAAACGAACGACTGTCCTAAGGAAACTCTAGATTCTTGACCTTTAAAGGTCATTTTAAGTGATTTAGCTGATTTCAGTCTTGGTACTCGGGTACCATCATTAAGCCATCTATACAGCAAAGGTCATTACTGGTGAGTCGCTACACCACGAAAACAAATTCGATCACAAAAGGTCTGTAATCTACAAAAGTCTACTTGAATATAATCAAAAAATCAGAAACAAAGAAATACTACAAAAAAGACATATACAGAAGCTGTGCTGAGCTTTAAACCTTTAAAGGTCACTTAGAGCAATCCACTGGAATAACCTGTATCCAATAGGTATCAGGCTTGATATGTGCATCTATTATGTTGTATTATGTAAAAATTCCTTTTTAAGATAATTATAATTCGAAATGATATTCAGGTTTCAAAGGTTACGATTTCATTCTAAAAGTACATACTCTGCTTAGCGGTATATTTGGCACACAAAGCCTTCCTAAAGCGATTTCGCTGTGGAAATCAGATCATCAAAGGCTAAAAGATTCACTTTTCAGAAGTAGCTCTGAAGTTGTTCATTTGAACGACGCTCGGAATATAGGATTACTTTATTAACCAAGTTCTGCGTTATCTGTCCTTAGTGACCGTTGACGATTACAGTTAAAGTCATCAGTGAAATGGTCTCTTTAGCCATTGTCTAAAACGGTTGGGCTACGTCTGATTGGAATTTGTAAGATTTATGATGGTACCAAGCGTTTCAGCTTTTATGACCTTTAGTGACCTTTACAGGTGTCATTTTTTTAGTTTTAGTTACCGTGGAAAATTGTTGCTGGGAACTTTGCTGGAGACAGTATGTGGTGTTTTATTTCTTAGTAACTATGACAGTATTATGCTTTCTAATGACGTATGATACTTCGTGACCTTTTATGACCTTTGGAGCTGATAATCGAGTGTCCTCTAGGTAAGTTAAAACTGTCTTTATCAAGTTTGGAAGAGTTCTTACATACATTATCAGCCAGTACTTTGGATGGCCTGTTTAAAAAACAATATTATATTTTTTCTCACTATATTCAGACATTCAACAACTCTAATTATAAGGGTGCTCTTCAAGTGACCTTTAATGACCTCTCTACTATATCGACATCTCTTATTATTTACCTTATCCACTTATCGCGTATGATTTCATCAGGTCTTTTGCTGAATTATATTTACAGGTCAGTTGACTGAAAATGGTCTGCTATTTATCTGACCTTGACACTTAAAGCGTCTTAGTTATCTCCAGTGCAATACCACACGGGCATCTCTAAGTTTGGAGAATGTTTTAATGCCATATGTGATCCTTGATGTCCCCGTTCATACAATTTCAAGGAAGCTAGCTAGCAGAGAGTGCTTTTTATGGAATTTGCCGGAATCGAGTAGGTTAACAAAAATAAAAAATCGAACTCTATTGGCAGAATTAAGTTTTATTGCCGAAAGTTGTTGTTTGGTTACAAGCCTCAGCATAAGTCAGATCATAATAATACTCTGAAGTATTCTACCCTACATCTGGATGTCAGGGTTGGTAAACATTTTCCTAATAATTGTTCAAATCTCTGAAGACACTATCGATCTCTTCTCTTCACCAAGGTTTGAAGTTTAGTGATAGGAACCAGCGATGAATCTCGTATGGCTTTGAGTGATTTCTGAACGTCGGAAATGAATATTGTGGTGAGAAAGTCGTCTAGTTCTACATAGTTTAGGACACTACATACGAAGGTGTGTAACAGTTTCAAAAATTTTGTTCCTTGAGGAGATTGTCGAAAAGTTTTGGCTGCAGTTTGGTTGTGTTGTCTGTCGAGCTTCGCGCCGAACACATTAATCCGGCTAACTGATCAATCCTATTTGCTGAAAAGGAATTCTATAGCCCTATTACTATAGGGATTTATAACGGCCCCTGCCCTACCTAAAAAAGAAACTAACTTTGATGACAGCTTATATTGAATTAGTTCCTTCAAAAAAATACTTCAAATCCATAGAACAAGTGAATTTCGACTTGCTTCAGTTTCCAAGTTTTTAAAGCTGAAATGACTTACTTTAGGCAATTAATCAAAAATTCTGATTTTTCTCAGAAATTAAAATCGAAACAACCAAGTTAAAAACGAGAAGCTCTTAAGATTGTAAACAAAGAGGAAGCGTAAATATCTACTCGTAACGAATATCTGTTTTCCTGCCATAAACACCAACTAGTTTTAAGTCCTTCACATTTCATAAACTTCGCTAAAGTTGATAGAGACAAATAGCTCTTGAAAACTTTTAAGTTTTCAATAGCTCTAGCTCCTCAGCGAGATGCGCTATGCTTTGAGAGGTATTTTATAGAACAATTCTCCAAGAAGCTTGGTGTAGTGTGCCTTTAAAAAGCAAAGTATTTAACTCAACTTCATCTATTACTTACTCAGACGACGCGATGACGATGTTTTATTTATGTTTGTGTTGTTTTCCTAAGCGGATATTCTTTTTTAACCATTCTTTACTATAATAAAAGAAAAGAGTGAGTCTGATCACGATGCTAAAAATAGCTATTGATGCCACTCACACTTTTATATGCATGCTCATGCATCATAACTTATATGATGGTTGAATGAAATTAAAAGGCTTGCTCGACATCGTATTTTATTTCTTGAGGAGGGTTACGAACCGCGAATACGTATATTTCTGCGCGTCAATAACGATAAGTTGTTATTGAAAGGCGAAAAGTAAATTTTTTGGACATTTATGACGTGTAAAATTGCTCACGCGATGGTAACAAGCGTCAAAAGCCGACATATCTTTTAGTAAAGCCAAAACATGAAAGGAGCCATCCATATTTCTTTCAGAATGTATCCAATAAACTGGAAAATTCGCGTTCTTACATAAAAACAAAATGTGAGGTTAGGAATTTGTATTAAATTAAAAATCTTATTTGTTTACTATCTGTAAGTATACCTTTATGACACGTTATTATTCATCCACGGTCTTGCATGCCGTGCAGCATCCTGCGTTCTGTGGTGCGGTTTGATTGTTTTATTGTCTTCATATCCTATCACAATAATCATAATGCAGAGACGAGTATCACATAATCAGAGAATTATCCTGTCAAGATGTTATACAAAAACGTAAACGTTATCCAGCACTCAGCCTGTAGGATTACAAGAAAAAAGCTAAGCCATATATATCGTATGTAAGCTTTAGTGACCTCTAGAGGTCACATACATTTAACTGAATTTTCCATGTGACCTACAAAGGCCTTTCGAGCTCTTAGTTCGCGTAAAGATTAACCTGAATCTTATTCACTCAGTGTACTACGAGCTAATTAGAAATCAGTTGGTATATTTGCACGACGCAACCAAGCGGACTTCTAAACATAAGCTTCAGTGGCCTCTAAAGGTCACAGTTAAAATTCATTGCTAGGTCTAATTCGACTATATGTGGCTAAATCGTGCTGAGAACCTATGAACTACATCGTTAGATTTGGGACACATTTTAAAACAATATTTCGTCTTCACTAACTGAAATCTCCATGTGACCTACTATGACCTTCCGAGATCTCAGTTTACGTAAATATCGACCTCAACATTATTTAATCAGTTAAACTAATAGCAATCAGTTTGGATATTTGTAAGACGCGACCAAACGGTCTAATATATATAGCCGTTTCAGTGATCTCTAAAAAAGGTTGCAGTTGAAATTACTTGCTAGATTTAATCCGACTGAAAATGCTATGCACTACATCACTATATTTAATACGCATATTAGAAGAAGGTTTCATCAATTTTGTCATTTCGCTAACTGAATTTTCCATGTCACCTGTAATTACCTTGCGAGGACAAATCTGACCATATTTGGCTATACGCGAAAGTCTATGAATATAATATCATGAGATTTGAAACACATATTAGATACAGGTTTCGTCTTTGGTAATTAAATTATCCATGTGACCTACAATGACCTTTCGATGAGTTAGTTCGCATAAAGCTTGATATAAATCTTACTTACGCAGTATACTGCGAGCTAATAGCAATCAGTCTGGAAAATTGCACTATTTCACTAAGCAATCTACTAAAACTAAGTTTGAGTGGTCCTTGAAGGTAGCACTTGAATTATTTTACTAGGCCTAGTTCAACTATGTGTGACTAAATTATGCTAGAAAAAGGTTTCGTCTTCGCCAACTGAATTCTCTATCTGACCTATAATGATTTTTCGGGCTCTTAGTCCGCGTAAAGATTGATCTAGATCTTACTCAGTGCAATACAAGCTAATAGTAATATGCCTGTATATTTGGATGACGCAACCAGTGGTCTACGCAATAAGTTTTAGTGACCTCTTAAGGCCGCAATTGAGATTTTTTGCTATGTCTAATCCGACTGTATATGAGTAAATGTATGCTATAAACTACATCATTTGATTTGAAACATACTGGAGAAATGTTTCGTCTCTTCTGAATGAATTCTCAAAGTGACCTACAATGACCTTTCGAGGTCTATATCGTTTTGAAAACGCTATGAACTACATCAACATATTTGAAACACATTACAAGAAGAACTCGTCCCCATTAACTAAATTATCCATGTGACCTACAATGACCTTTCGAGGTTTAGATCTGCCTGAAAATACTTTAAATTACATCACCATATTTGAAACACATTACAAGATACATCTTCGTTAACTGAATTCTCCATGTGTGTGACCTGCGATAACCTTTTGAGGTCTCAGTTCGCGTAAAGACGCTCGTTCAGTGACCTGAAGGTCTCAGTTGAGATTTCTTGTTAGGTACAATCCAACTATACATATGTGGTTAATAGGTTATGAAAATTCTATGGCCAATTCTAAACGGTATACTAAAACCAAATTAGAGCTAGTATAATTTCTCTAATATAATATGTCCGTACATTGTAATATATTTATAATATGGGAGGTCTGAAAAGGTCAAGTACCCTTAGATATTAAGGTCACAATTACTCTTTGCTGTATTCATTAAAAACATTTACTTCAATATTTTCTCATTCAAGATCTTCAAACATTTAAAAATGATTTTTAAACAAAGAAAACCTAGATTTGGCCGTTAAAGGTCACTTCGAATGAAATCTCTTTTGTTCAGTTTTTATATACAGTTTTGCTCCAATTATCGAGTGATAACAGAGATTTCTAAAGAATTTTAAGTACATTCGATAAAAATAATTCTAGCGTGAATGCTGAGGTCACAAAATGTCACAAGATACACCACACTATTTTATATTAGTCATTTAAATGGATTTAAACGTTTGAGTACTGTAAGAAACATCAATCACAGATCGACGAAGAGTGACCATGTAAGAGTTAGAATATATAAGTGAAATTTAATATTCTGCAGAAAGTCTAATCTTGTACCAAGAGATCACAAATAGTTACTTGGAGTAATGACTTTATAATAACCCGTCTGCATTATCATAATAATAAATTAATATTGCTGCCACTAAGTTGAAATTTTATATTTTTTAGGAAATTAATTGGTAGAAGTATACTACAAGTGGACCCATTTAAAATGGGTTCTGTTCAAGTACCTAAGATTGTTAATGTTGACAAAATAAACCATGAGCATCAAATCCTTTGTTAAAAAAAGGAGTATCTCGTTAAAAGTAGTTCAAAAGAATCATTTACAGTTTAGAATGTGTCCGTTTAATATTATTTTAGAACTAATTCTTTAGAGGTGAGTCTTTAAGATTATCTTTGTAGGGAAAATTGATAAACATATTTAAAATGCATCTAAAAATGTTAAAGATATTAATTCCTTAAACCTGATAACTTGCCTATGATCTTCCGAGAGTGCCTTAATGTTCCTTCATAACCAAGTTTATAGGTGACTAGAGAACGAAAACTATTTTCGCGTAATAACCTCTGCTACATGGCCTCCTTCTCAGGCTCTAATAAATTAGAAAATTACCCTTAAAGGAGTGTAAAGCTAATGGATATCATTTTCCAGCTTAACCATCAGACTGTGATCGATAAACAAGAACCTCCCCTCCCCATTGCTAATGCTCGCAGATAATCCCAGTTTTATTGTATCTGTGATTATCCAGAAATACAATTCGATTAGAATCTACCCGACTACAATGAAAAACGAACAGTAAAGTAAACAAAAAAGGACGACTTAATCATCTTTGTTTAATTATGTAACCAAATAGGGTCCACTAAAAAAGGGGGCCTTAACTGAGGAATAACAAATGGATGAGTTGATGCCAATGTACACAGTATGCAAATGAAAGTTTGTTCGTTGGTTCGTTCGTTCGATCGATTCGAACGAACGGCAAGAAGATTACATCAATCTAATCCAATATTCGAAATTTCTCTCGCCCTCAAGTTATAATCAGTAGCGGTAAAAGCAGGGCATCCCCTTATTCCCGGTGGTGGTACAGTTTGATACCAAGAAATAACCCTTCGGAAGTGTTAGGAGTTTCGTAAAGATACGGATTAACAGGAAGAACCTCTTATCGGGTATGTTTTAGGAAGGAAAGTTTTAGAGTAGAAGCGCAGCGGTGTGATGGTGGCGGAGGTGGTGGTGGTGGTGGTGTGTAGTATAAGATATATGCTTGGAATTTAGGGCAAGGCTTTACATATGTTCATGAGGGTGAAAATGGTGGCCGAATTCTCGAAGGATTTCTTGATAGGATCTTCTGATTGTATTGTATTGGGAATTTACGTCAGTGAAAAGAGTAGTAGGTATAGATAAGCAAGCATGCAGAAATATTATTTCTGATGGTTAATGGTATTCTGCAACGCATATTAGGTGATAATGGAAAACATTTAGTAATTTCTTAAAGTAGTTTTAGCTAAATTAAAAGATAGCATGCATAGATAAATCATATTAACTATAAGGAAAATAATGGCTGGAATTGAATCAATTGAAACAGTAGAACTTTGTATAAAGTGCGGCACTTTTAAATTTGTTCTGTAGAACACACACATGTGGTCGTCCGCGACCACATCGCGGACTTGGTCATGATAATGCCGGAGTGTGTACATTTGCTGTAATTTATTACATAAACAAGTTGGGCGTCGAGATGGTTTGCATAATAAAATTATAAATATTGTATTTTATAAAACGTTTTTATTACAATGAAAGACATTATTGACTGCATAATACTTAAAATACTTCTAATTAAAGGAGGAGATTTCAGTAGACATTTTATTATGAACTCAATAACTATTTCTTTCATTTCGATGTACACGCTTAAAAGAAATACGATACTTATAATTTTATTATAAAAACCAGCTCGAAGCCCAAGTTGTTTATGTATTAAATTACAGCAAATCTAAATATTTCCTTATTATCCGGACCACGTCCTCGACGTGTTTGGCGATGTGGTCGCCGGCGACCGTGTGTGCTCTACATTAGTGTTGGAAAAAGATAAAAGTTTTTTATTAGAGTTATGACCTTTGGTGACTGTATCGAATTAGAAATCTTATATAGTAACAAGTGATCTTGCTTACATGATTTACGTTTATCTTGATATAAGTGTCTGATTTGAATCCAGAAGTATACTTTTTTACATTACAGAACGCTTTAGAATCCAATCAAACACCCTGCTCGTTGTGACTTTTGTGACCTCCCTAGGTTTAACTTTGGTTACTTCAATAAAACGATTTTAAAAATATCATTAATAATTATTATCCATACTTATTATGAATCCGATTCCAATCATACAAAGATGTGTGTAACATACAACAACTGCCAGTAAACCTTATAAAGAACTTTAAGGATGATCTTTGAAGCTGAATTGTTATAATATTCTACACCTCAATGAAAACAAGTTCACTGCGCATTGTGACTTTTGGTCACAACCTCATATGAGAATACACAATTATCTTGAAATATCATGAATTGTTATAATAGATTTTATTTATAACTTTGACCCCTTCTTGATATATAAGGTTGTACCATATATAGGTCGCATTCCTTGTGGCCTTTACAGGTCAAATTACTGCTTTAAAGATTTACTTAAAAAATCACACGAATTAAGTAAACGTGCGAAACCATTCGAAGGAAATAATGAAGTACGACACATTACATATTCGTGTGTAATTTTTTATATCACTTTACGAATGTCTTTTCATGACTTCTTGTGATGACATTTAAATATTAAACTATTATTATTAACAAATAGTTTTACTTATCATTATAAAATATATTACTTAATTTTACCTGAAAATTACAAAGCTCATTATAAAGCGTTGACTGAATCGGGTTTTCAAGAACTTCTTGAAGTTGTAAAAGCTGAGCTTTCTAGAAACATAAGTGATACTTTTAAATAAAGGCAATTGTGACCTTTGGTGACCTTGTGTTATATATACAACTCTCTTTACTTGTCATCACGGTAATAGTATCATTACTTCTCGGCTTCTTTGTTGTCTGATTTATGATTTGACCTTGACACATGTGACCTTTACAGGTTATACACAAATTTCTTTAAAACAATGACTGTATGGGACTTTGAAATCTCACTGAGCCAATTTTATACTATCAACTTGCTAATGTGACGATTGAACAAAGATATATTTCGCAAGTGACTTTTGTGACCTGTGGCGATAATTTTCAGTGAAGATTTAACAACAAAATGTCTTGAAGAAATGCTAATTAGAATCACAGTAATACGTTCTAACAAAAGTAAAAATTATTCTCTATACGACCTATCTTGACCTTTGGAAATTATATTTTTGCCTTGCTTGTTCTTGTAACTAATTCTCTATTAGGAGATAATTTTACAAATCTCTTTAATGATGCTAAAATGATCTATTATAGAGGACTACGATCAAGATTCATTGCCATTAGAAAAAAAAGGTTACAAACTTCTCGGGTAGCCACTTTCGAAGTAAAACTCTGCTACTCGTAACGGCGAAATCTTTGGAAAATTTCTAGATAAATATTGAAAGATGATTTTCATGTCAATCGAGTCACTTTGAACGAAGGAAAGTGAGAATGAAAAGTTGTTTTTGTGACCTTAGTGACCTCAGACGAAATTAAGATTCAAGAAAAATGATCGAATATGGTCTTGGTCAAATCTTAATTGCCGCACACTCGATAGCCTTTTAAAACTTTAGTAGAGGTGTGGAGACAATCTGAACCCGCCCATGTTCGGGGGCAACAGGTGGCAGCAGCCATCTTAAGTTACATGCCCGAAATCCACCGTTAAATAATTATAAAGCTAATGCTGAAACAGACTTCTGGGTTGCAAACCCTATTTGCCCGTACCCACGGACTTTGGAGAGAGTGCCATATTTAGCCATGGGTGGGATCACATCCTTGCTACCGGAAAAGGCACGAGGATATTCGTTATGTACGGTCGGACGGGCAGTTCAAATTTGATACCCGCGCACCTCTACATAATTCAGAATAGAAGGTGTGTGGATTGCACAATAGCAGGCATTCCTAAATCCCGATGGGCAACGAGTTCGATGGACCTCTCAACATGGGGGTGGGTCACTTTAATTATAAACAAATAATATTACAGTCAACTGAATCCAGTTAGAACTTTAAGTAACACGGTATATTAAGCCATTGGCACTTAATAAATTTGGTTTGTCCCAAGTTCTTAATTTTAATAACCAATAACTTTAATAAACAACGGGGCGTGTTAATGAACGAAGGCCCTTCACAAAAAGCCTAATTTGAATAAAATTTGATTCTATTAATATTAGTATTGTAATTAAGCCATAATTAAAATCTCCTAAACAAGTTAAAAAGATGCGGACAACCTTCTCGTTTGAAGGCGCCCACCCATACCGATAGGTTTGAAGCAGGCGGGCTAGAAAATCTTTATTAATCGGCAAGTACCGCGAGAATATTATAACGAGAAAATTCTACGAACCTAATTTTGAAGACCAGCTTAAATTCTTTTATTTTGACCTTTAATGACCTTATATTGAAAATTAAAATCTTTATTATCAACCATAATATAATTTAAATTCGGTGTGGGTTAGACAAAGTTCATTGAAATTCGCAAGTTTTGGTTTATGAAAGGTCATATTATCTAAAAGGTCACATTATTTAAAATTTTTGTGAATTATAAGAATTTAAGAATTTATTGTGAAATATTTATTTAAACTTCATGTGATGTTTTTTAAATGAAAACAAGTATGTTTTTCGCTAGATGTGACTTTTGTGGCCTCATGTCAAATTAAATTTGATAATTCGAAATTAATAACTTTAGATTCTTGATTATTGGTAATTAGATTTAGCGCCAAATCTGAATCATAGTGTACTACTGTATATTATATGACAACGTGATTACGTAAATGGTAGCATGTGACCTTTAAAAATCCAATCCGATCTTTTATAATCAAATTTTATAACCCAATTATTTATCTGAATCTTTGGGAAGCATAACACTAGTACTTGTATAGCTCATCGTATGCCATTTAGATGGAAATTAGTGCTCTGTCCCTTGTGACCTTTGTTAACGTCACCATGCAAAGTATCATCAAAGTGACCTATGTACTAGAGTTCTGTTCAGATAACACATATTAATTGACACACTAATTTACATACATTACTTACAAATGTGTAATTGGAATAATCTCTCTCGACTGCGCCAGGCAGATATTTTTCTGTTTATCAGTTCGTTATCATTTTTTTATCAATTTGTAATTTTAAGTGTCTGCTACTATTATAAGGTTAGTGACGCTTTTGTTTTGAACTTAAAGAAGTCTAGGAAGTTGTGCGGTTTTGTATTATTCAAATCCTGTCGTTTACAAAGCTACACGACTTGAATGTACCGCACATAAAGTTTCAAGGCTTTTATCGGTAAGCTTCTGCAAAACTTGGCAATTGCATTCAACTTTTCCTATAATAATAATAGTGTAGGAACGAACACCAACACAGAGGAGAGGAATTCATGCAATACTATCAAAAGACATTTCACAATACACCATCTCTTGTTGTTGTAAGCTAATTTTGATGTTTGTTGCAGGTACGTGCGATGGAGGTGAATCACATAAAGAGGACGGTGAGTCTAGAGGAACAATTTATTTTATTAAATTTAATGCAAAAGGAATAATGATGGAGAGAGAGACAGAGAAGGGAGGGTCTATTTAATTATAAACAGCTCTGTCACATATTTGGTTCGCGTCCGCCAAGACAATGGACGATGGCCAAATTCATTGTCGTTTGTTGTATTTGCCCAGATGCTTATTCAATGAAATGTATTTGATTATTTAGACATACATATTCAGAAAGCTAAATTTAGATATGAATCAGCTATTATTAGAATGGGAATGAACGATCGGTTATTATTTATATCCTCTCTCCAAACGTCTTCATGCTCCTTGATAGAGCAATCAAATTTCAAAGTACATATAGAGGTTTTAAAACGTGTGCCCGAAATTCTTGTGGATTCAATCTGTCGTTCTATATTTCTCTATTATAATCCCTCTCCTTCATACCACTACACACTTTTCTCTCCACCCTTGAAGAGATTTAAAATTTCGCTCCTAACAGCTCGTTTCGATCGTTTTCTCGTTAATGTCGAATCTTTTTAACTTATCGAAGAAGAGAGCTGTAATAAAAGTTTTACTGGGCGGTGTGATTTATGCTTTTGGCACGTGGAAAAGAAAAATACGTCTATAATTTTAAAATCCGTTTGAGTTTTCGAAAAAGTTTTAAATTTAGAAACTTGCAAGGACACTATCTACTTATTATACAAAATGTCATTTTTTTATAGATCGTAGAGTGCAAGACGAATTCGTAAATATTTCTAATTCGTTCATAGTTTTAAATTAGATGTGCTATAAATGTTTTTTTTTGTTTAAGTGAATTCCCGAATGTTAGCTTAATTTTCTATTTTTGCGATTCGAGATTGATGTTGAGGTTGTGTAATTACGAATCGCAAATCTCTTGAAGCCCACGCACACTTACAATGTTAACCTTTGGATGTAGTTAAGTATTATTGTTGTTATTTGATATGGACAGCTGGGATATGGCAATTCATTAATTGTATTGGCGGAGAGGACAACACGTCTGTTTTTTTTTTATTCTAAAAGAGTGTTTTAACGCTCTAAATCAAAACAGTATTGTATACAGTACATAGACATGTCTGTGCTGTTTAAAGTAAGCAAGAGAAGATTAGTACTAAAATTCTTTTAGGGCATGGGAAAACTGAAAGATTCACTATTTGAATGAACTATTGTGATCTATGAGCGCCAGCTTGTTTGAAAACAATATTAACAATTCTGTAAGGTATTGTTAAATTTCCCAAAGATGGGAACAGTCTCAAACGATTGATTTCTTCAACAAGCAAACATTTAGTAACATAAATATAATAATAATAATAATAACTACTACAACCCATAACCTATACCAAGGCCCCAGAAGCTATAAGCTTGTGTGGGAGGGAGGGGGCGATTATTATTATGTAGGCCCAATGTGCGGCTGCAGCCGACTTACAGATGGAACAGCGCAAATCCCACATTTGTGTTACAGCTAAGGAAAACTGCAGAAAACCTTAACCAGATCTGCCGGCGCCGTGAGTCGATCGCGGGCCGCTTGGGTGAAAGTCCGGCACTCCAGACATTACACTACCAAGGCTGTTTTAATATATATATATATATATATATATATATATATATATATATATATATATATATATATATATATATATATATATATATATATATATATATATATATATATATATATATATATATATATATATATATATATATATATATATATATATATATATATATATATATATATATATATATATATATATATATTATTTTATAAAATAAGCACATTAAAAACACATTTACATATATTTATTTCAGAAGACTATCTGGATAAGTTATTATTTAAATATTGCTGTTGATATGAAAATATAAAATAAAAATGTTGGTGAAAATATGACGTCTCAATCAAATATATTCAAAGATAAAAAAACATTTTGAAGCCTTCCCGGAAGGAATATTGCAACCGTCAAACTTAAATTTGCTAATATTAAATTTACCTTCTTAGAACTAAACAGATTTCAAACGTAGTTATTTTACTTCATTAGGAGTATTACAAAGATTAATCAATTGTTGTATTATTGCAAACTATTTTCCCTCAGAAAAAGTTCACTTAAAATTTAGTTTGTCGTTAAAACACACTCACCTTAAATTTTATGAGTTCAGCTTAAGTTTTCTATACTTGGGTGTATGCCTGTTAGAAATAAACTATTATTATTATTATTAAGTTTTCTTATTTATAAATTGTAATTCTTTAATTATTCCAAGATATTCTTGCACAACTTAAGGACTATCATTTACGTTTTTTATTAGTCAGCCAATAATAATAATAATAATAATAATTACTTAAATGATTATTAATACAATTCGTTGCACATGTCACTTCAGATTTCGTTCAAATCTTCTTTTTGAAGCTAAGTAGACTTCCAATTCATTGAAGTGCTAAAAACAAGGTCATCAATCCAACTTTCATACATGCCAAATTGAAGTTACGCAACGGGATGATCTGAAAAACCATGATCGGGGGGGGGGACAAAATTCCAGGTCAAAACCTTCCAATAACAGCGTTTAATTTAGATTATAACCAAATCAAAGATTGACCAACAGCTTTTTTAAATGACGAAAAAATGCATAGTAAGGAAAGGGCTTTCACCAAAGAACTGTTAACAACTTAAGACAATTTATAATCACTCTACGAGGAAAAGTCTACTGAATTTCTACATTTAACGATTGAAAACCCACAAAAGAAAGTTTCAATTCGCAAAATAGATGTTTGTGTTGTATATTTAAGTGTTTGTTGCAGAATTGCAAAAATACGTCATTAGGCAAAAAAGTTAGCCTGATTGGTAAATTATATGAAGAAGTTCCAAGTTAATTTGGGTGGCAAGCATTTTATAGCAAAACTACCCATTGTAAGGGAATATGGCAGTGTGAAACCTAATACTATTTATTACTTTCTACAAACTTAGGGGCCATTGTGAATAAGTAAATCTTTAAAATTTATCAAGGGAATTTATAATAAAATGACGATAACTTCTATAAATTGAAAAAAAGTAATACGAAAAATATTTAAATATTTATCAAAATATCCTATATAGATATCCTATATAATGCAGCTTCATATAAAAGATTTATAAAAAATAATTAAATGGATAGTTGGAACAATAAAACTTATTTCGTTACTCCAACCGAAGTTCGTAAAAAAAAACGTGTGGGGAAGTTGAATCTTGAAATATTCACAATACAACTTAAAGAAATAATTAAATCATAAAAACTTTATTTTTGAAAATAAATTGTAAATTCATAGATTTAATCTTTATTTTAATCCCCGATAAGATCGCTTTATACCAGAGCAACGCGCACTAAAGTGTCTACCTTTTTCACTAGTAAAATAAAACCCTTTCAAAAATGTTTGAAAATGCACAATGACTAATATTAAGATGGCTAGGAAAGAATACGATCCCAGGGGAAGCAAAAGAATGAAAGAGAGCGAAGGCAAATCAATATTTTTATCAATATCGCTCACGCAGCGGAAGAAATATGTTGCGGGTACAAGCGTACAACATACCATAGGCGGGTAAAAATATTTGATTGAATAGAAGCATAACTAACAAACATATAAATATTATAAACATATTAGTGGTAGATAATCTAATAAATTATGAATCCAGTAGGTAAGTGTAACTAAAAATTTCGGCTGTCTGTTGGAAAAATAATTCCGTTAAGCAGTCTTAATTCGAAATGAATACAAAAAAGAAACACTGCTTTAGTATGAATTCACAACGGAAATTCTAGGAGATTATATGATGATAGAAGCTGATTAAGATGTTAAGAAACAAATGGGTAATATATTGCATTCAAAATATTAACCACAAAGAAAGTGCCAAGCGAAAATCGGCTATCTTAAGCGAATAAAAGATTTTCAAAATCATTCAGAGCATTGCTAGGAAGGAATAAAATAAACTAGAAAAAAATTTCACTCTTAAAAATACTATTATGTGTTAAATGTAACAATTTAAATCGCTTTCTAACGAATTGTCTCAACGTTAAAACAGTTTTTTTTTTCAATGAAATTTCTCTTATTTAGGACTTACCTATTATGATTACAATTATTATTTCATAATCATATTCTAATAAACAATTATAGTTTGCTTTTACTTCCAAGTCAGAAGTGTAGAAACCACTGTTTAAATTAAATATTAATAATTTTCCTTAGACATTGAACTTCAGTTTTTGTTCTCTTAATTTTAAAATATTTACATCTTGGAAACAACAAATATTTACACGAACTATTATTATACAACATTTAAAGAATGTGTGTGTATTTCAAAATAAAAATTATTGGTTATCTAATATCGCTTACAGACAAACAATAAAAAAACATACATCAGGAGGAAATCAACAAAATCGAAAGCAACTTGCTGTTATCTGTTTTATTGTTATTAATATCGTCATTAATTCCCTTCCCACGGAATCTTGTATTTACGAGTATTATCATTTGTTTTTAATTTCAAACACCTACTAACTCTATGCAAATACAAAGGATATTCTATTCATATTTCATATTTACTTTTTTTATTTCAAGATGCATCCGCATCTTCCACCTCTTCAATTATTATTAATGAAAGGTGGTAATTTTAATTTTAATGTCTTTGGCATCTGAATTATGTGAAATTTTACTTATTTTTTCCAACTTCCTGAATATTTTTGTATGAAGATTTCAACATAACAATGTTATTTCATAATTAAATATTCGCGTTGGAAAGCAATCTCATTAATGATGCAATATCATATGAAAACTTTTTGAATTAACTATAAATTTGCTTTAGATAATAAAGATTACTATTATGCAATAATATAAATGAAGATGTAAATGAGAACTTTTAATTAATTATACAGTAGCATATTTAAGCAGAATATAATAAAGAAGAAATAACACTTAACTTGCGCAGAGTTTTATAGTTGTTTTCGCTTGTAAATAAAAATTGACGATCTTGAGTTCGAAGAAATAGTGCCTAAAATAATCGCATAAAAAATTGGCGAGCGCCACTGTGTTTTTGAGATAATTTTTTATCGATTTTTATCACCTCTCGTCCGTTAACAGCAAGGAACAGAATTTAATAATGTTGCGATAGCTGAGATACATTAATCTCAATTATTTAGCATCATAATCATCACATTCATTCAGAGCCGGTGTGAACTATTGCGAGGTGGAACTCAAACAGAGCGCACAGCCTTTTGTTGTTATGAACGTTCATATGTTTCATTTGTTAGGATTATAAAAAAACGGAGTACTCTCAAAGGAAAGGAACATTCTAAATTCGTTTCATTCATTCGTAAGACGAAAATAAACATACATTTCTGCATTCTGCATCTCTATCTTAAATGGCTCATACTGTCTTATCTACATCTAACAAGAAAATGATATTGAACGCTGCGTCAGGTGACGACCATACATCGCATCAAGCAGGAACGTGAGAACACGATCCGACAGTTCATTTGCCGACCTTTACAGATGCAGTAGTGCTCAATAAGCCTTGAAATAAGATGTTTATTCCAGAATAATTAAAGGTTATTTTAACAAACAACGGTTAATTTTTAGACTCTATTATTTTTTTTTAATTACGGGTTCTGCTAGCTCTAAAAAGAATTACAGTCACTCACTAACGAAACTTAACCGTTAGAAGCAGTCGTTACTTCTAGCGACTGCTGACCAGCTCGGTTCTATCAAAATGAAGTCTGACTGTTTTTTTGAGAAACTACATTCAATAAATTAACACTGTACCAAATTTCAGCTTTTTCAAATCACTTCTTTACATTGACCTCATTTTGAAGACATGCGACCACAGCATTGGTGCTGTTGCAACGCGTTCGACCATTACGCTACCTGACGACTTTTTTCCAGTTTCTTATTACATAAACTGCTAAGTGATTAATTTTCAGCTTTTAGAAAACACTTAGATGAGGCTACTTCTTGTTACAACTTTAAAGCTGCGCTGACCCCGACTGTCCCCATATCCGAGTTTATTTTGTGTATGATATTTATTTACACCCTCAATATAAGCTAATATTAAAATATTAGCCTTTACACTTTTACACAGCTCTTACACTTTTTGGTCGCCAGCTCCTGGACTATTAATTTTTACGCTCTTTTTCTTAAATCACGAGTTATGCTAGCTTTAAAAAAATTAATCATTCATGAAACGAAATGTTTATTACAGAATAATTAAAGGCTCTTTTAAGGCTGTTTTAATACCCAAATGTTAATTCTTGGTTGTATTATTTTTTTAATAGTCTAAGAAGCCACAGCCTAAAGAAATTTTTTTTTGTGTATTTCAATAACCTTTAAAAAACCTTTAGTTATCCTATAATAATTATAACGGAAAAGAGATGGGAATTCATCAGTAACTTTTGGATTTTTGGAAACGCATCTGAATAACAGCTACCCTAGAAATAATACCTACCACTCTCTGAAAACGACCCGAACAAGTTTTAATTGCTGGGTAAGATCCGGTTACCTCATAAGATACTCCCAAACTGGAAATTGCTCATAAATCTTTTTCATAACGTCGTCTCTAAACAAATGGAAGCCAATCGAATCTAAATTCCTAGTCGATTTGAACGCCTTGATTAATCGAAAGATGGACCTGAAACTGTCCTGAACTGTTGGACTTTTTTGATTTCGGTAGTAATATAATGATATTAGGTACTACCGAAATAAGAAAAATCCGAATTAATCGATAATAACACATTAGATTGTGAGGTTAGATTCCTTAGTATTCGGTTAGGTAACATTTATCTAGAGAAATATGGAATTAGCCGAAAAATGTAGATTATGTCGTAAATAAATTTCGTTTGAAAAATTTAAAATGGCCTTGATTATGTATACAAACAGAAAATCTAATGGCGATAGGCCGGGGAAAAGTGACGATCACGAGCCATATTTAAATTTACCAATTTTCTCAATATGCGAATCGATTCGATAGTGGTACTATTCGAAAGACGCATCAGCGGTTTAAATTGAAAATTAAAGTGTTTATCCTTTTCCATTACGCTTACTCATTATTCATTTTAAGGCTATCGTCTAGAGTTATAGACGGCTAAAGCACATCCTGGTCGCATTACTTAACAAACATCTACCTGACCTTACCCCCATCCAACTTTCCTAGAGACTCAACTTACCCAGACACTCATTCGCCCCCCACACCCGAATTACTCTCCGACTCCCACATCTTGCCCTCTCACTCTTCACCCAACTTACCCCCACTCTTCGAATTTATACCACCTCGACTTACCCAATCACCCACTCGCCTCCACCCAAAAAGCGAGAAACCGGTTTTTCCCGTCTAACCGTTGACCTTAGGCCAATAGGTCACTAGATCCTTTCTTGTCCATCTTAACCTTATCTATCCTTTTGCTAAAATCCCAAGACGATCGGACAAATAGGAACCTGTAGGTCTAAAGAAACGACAAAAATCGGAGTAATATCGAAGATTTGAGATACTAAATAGGGGAAGTCCCCTATCAACCAGTCACATCTTACTGAGTAGAATAACTCAAGATTTAGAGTGTCTCCGGATTGGTAATAAGAGATATGATGGAAAAAGTTTTGAATTCAAATTTCATATTTGGGAAGTTCTTTTGCTTAATTCTCCGCATATATTCAATTTTTTAGTATGAAGTGATCCTTTACTGTTTTTTAATTCTTTTTTTCCTGGAAATGCACTTTTAGAGCTTTAACAACTTCGTTGTTACGAAAATATACCGAAATTTTTCATGGTAATGATTTTTCTTATACTTCGCAAAAAAGAAAAAAAAAGCCAAAAATGGCATGGTCTTGCGACTCTTCGCTGAAGCTTAGCGCAACTCACGCAGAATAAATTTAAACTATGCGTTTTGGAAAAAGGAGTTGATAAAATTGTAGTTGAAATGTCTCTAACGTACTTTCCAGCGAGAAGGAAAAAATAAAAGCGAATCGGACCGATCAGGTCCAATAATTATATTACACGTTATAATCAACTCACCCCGACGTTCTACACAATTTTCGTGCATTTTCGAACATAGCAAGCCGATCTTTTGGCGCACAAAGGTCACAATACATTTTTTACCATTTCCTCCACCCTTTTGTCGAAGGGGGTGGGGGTACTAGAAGCTGCGAGATCACTCTTCAGTTTCATTTATTAGACATCAATCAATCATCAAAATCGGAACTACAGTTGTCAAAGTACAAGCAAGACAGGATTGCAAAAAGGACAAAAATTGAAGGAAAAGAGATATAGATGATGAAGGAAAGGTAGCGCACTATATAGCAAATGTGATTTAAGCGACAACTGATGAAGTTGAATATATACACACACTGTGATTCACTACCTAATGATCGGACTTTGAGGGTAGGATTCTCTGGTCATTAGAAACATAAAACCTTAGTAACATTTTTTGATTAAATGAACTTGAAAATTTTGCCCGGCGTTTTCAAAAAAGTACGTATAATCGATCCAGGTCAGAGTTGCAAGTCGAATAGGATTAAATGCAAGCTCTTTAGAAATTGACACCATCAGTAAAAACGTGACATCTGTTGAATGAGCACAAGGTTACAGATGGCGCACATTCAATTTTGGATGTTGTTGAAACAACTTAAAACGTTCTATTAATCCGGGGGATTCCCCTGTATTCTAAAAGGACACGCAGACAGAAACAACATAATTTTAATACTGACCCATTTAATGATATCATTAAATTTGATTTGTTATTTGTTAATACACTGATATTATTTTAATTAAGTAAAGACATGTTTAGATAATTTAATCTATTCATCAATAGGTATTGTTATTTTTTATTGGAATTCTAGAAAGTTTCTTTAGTAAAACCTTATTATTCGTTTTGATGTTTTGATACAAGGACCCTGATGGATGGTAACTGAGTACTGTTACGTTTTATTACTAAAAGCTGCAGTGTAAGAGGCTTGCAATTTGTTACTGTTTGAGAAACCAAATAGTATTGTTTATCTCCTTATTATAACCATCAGGCCACTGAGGCGAGCTTATCTCCTTGAACTTCAAAATATATGTCGTCTATAATTGTTTATTCACAAACCTGCAGACTTGTATTACACATAGGGGTTAATGTACCTATTAAAAGAGTTTGAAATTGTCTTACAAATCAGAAATCACTAAACAAAAAGTACCGTTTTGAAACATAATATCAAACGCGAGGTCGTTTCTCAACATGCTTTGTTTGTTTAATTCTGTTTAGCTGTTGTTTTTCTAGGAAACACTTGGCCAAAATAAAGACGGGTTATTACTTTATTATGCTAGCTTGCATTCTAGAAAACAAGTAGTATTGTTTATCTCCTTGAACTTCAAAATATGTGTCATGTGCATTCTTACTATTAAATTTGAAAACATTAGGCTGAACTTCGATGCTGTTTTTCTCCAAAAGTAATAGAAGTACGAGAAAATGGTATATAGGAATTTTCTTTCTCCACGACCACTATGGAATTTTTAAATTCTGAAATTAATTTTAATAATAAAAACATAAGATTCTAACTGTTGTTGTAGAATAAATAGTATACTTATGTATTTTGCATGTATTTCTTTCCATCACTAGATATGGAATGAATATTCTGTAACAGTGTAATAAAAAAAACGGTTAGCCTTGATTTCATTGTTTACATTAAATGTCATGCTTTTCAAGATGATTGTTCTTGTTTTCAAATTGTAAATACTGCTAGGTTTAAATTTTCTTGTGTTCTTGGGGAAAGCACGGTCTGTTACTCGGTTAGAATGGAAATTCGATGCTCGTGGTTCCTCTCGCTCGCTCTCAGGTCGCGTTCGAAACCTTCCACTCGAATCGAATTTTCATTCTAACCTCGTTACCGAATGTACTATTTAATGGTTATCTAACCACTGGCAAAGTCTGACTATTCCTTAGTGGGACACCGTGTATATGTAAACGCTCGTCGCCAATTCCATGAGTAAAGAAAGGGCGTGTAAACGACTGGCAGATTAAAATATCATACATTCGTATCTTTTTTGTGAGCTTTCAGCGCTCACAGTAGTATAAAATATATGATTTGGAAGAAATTATTGTTTCCGTTATATCCGTTTTGTATTGAAATAGTGTTAGGGGCTATTATTATACAGAGTTACTCATTATTTGTGTTTGTTTATTTTATACATTTATTTATTTATTTATTTATTTATTTATAACCTTAACCAATCCATTTCAAGAAAAAGCAAGTTATAAGTTATTAAGAAGCCATCCCATTTTCATAATTGATCCGATCAATTTTCAAACATTTTTGTTGAATTGTCTTTTTATTTTTCTCTGTAAAACTTTCCTTTTCCCCTCTCCAATTCGCCCGAGACTTGTCTCCTAGGGGAATTCGACGAGTTTTTCTTATAGGTCCATGCGTTTAGTTCACGATGGCGAATGTTTATTATCGATCAGTCTTCGAGCGAAACTATTTTTGTTTAAAACTTTTCGGAATTAATTTGTGTGAAATAGAGGGTTAATTAATTGGTAGATTTAATTTAGACCATGCATTGTGTCGTCGCAAATGGAAAATTAATCTTGTTCCGAATAGAAGTAATAGTGAAATAGAGGCTTTATCGCTCTATTATAAATTTGATTATTTATTATTAAAATTATTTAAATAAAACTAGTTTTTGGAGTTTGCACTGAAAGTATATCGAAATATTCCAAGAGAGCGAGAGAAAAGTCTAATAATATTAATAATGATAATAAAGGAAATTTTGTTATTTGCTGGTAATAAGTGGGAGTTGTTTATACGTAAAGTAATAAATCTTCTGATTACATACGATTTGTTAATGGAAATGCATTTTTGCAAATCGTAATGATGAGGTCTATAAGCGCCACAATCGGTTAAATATATCAGGTATCAGGTGCAAACAAGGTCTAAAAAATACAATTCGGCAGGGATGAAGGCAATATTGTATATGCTACTATAATAAGGGGTGAGAGTGACTCCTGGCTGCATGCACGCCGCATCTCCATAGTTACTCTCCCGTCGTCGTCGACGTCGTCTCGACGGTCTCCGGCGCGTCAAGAGAGTACTTTTACACCTGCTGCGCTTCATACACATTCCGCGACTTTTGCTCTTTCGTTTTCACGTGCACCACCAGCGGGTGCAAGTGAAACAGCATCATTCGTGTTCATTTCACGTAGGATAGGATATGAAATAGGGGGAACTCGGGAGTCCGTGAGCCTTCGGAAAACATGAATGCTGGCGCCGGATCAGTACGAACGAACGATCGAAAGGAATGCGTGCCATGTATATTCCGATGTAATTTTGTTGTATTAGTTTGCTATTTCTCCTCATCTCTGCGGCGGACTTTGATATTCTCGGGAGTTGTATAAAATCTTGCGTACGCGAGTGTGTGTGTGGTGTGTATAGTGAATGTGTGTTGGTGATCTTTAAAGAAATTCGGCGCCGCCGGAGATTTTTGTTGTTTACTTGGTCTGATCGATTTGTTTGGTGATCCTCATCAAATGATGTCTTCTCATGTGATCAAATAAAGACCCTCATAGTCATAAGAATAGTGCGTGCGACGGTTTGTCTACCTGTCCGCCAGTAAACACAACAACATCAACAACAGGTGTGTGTCTCAAGAAAACCCAAGATGGTCCTCCTCGAGTGCTTTCGGACGTTTCGTGTAGGGCCATAATCGTTTATACCCTTCTTCCTTAAAAGTGCGGTCAGGGGTTGTGTTTGTGTTAAAATATTTAGGGGGGGAAATGAGAGGTTAAACGAGTTTTTTTATATCAAAAATCGAAATGTCCGTTAAAGTGAGTGGCGTGTATTTGCTTCCATCGCAAGTGTTAACCGATAAAAGTGGAAATAGCACCGTTACGAAAACGAAAACTGTTGCTATTGTTGCCCCACAAAGGAGCAATAGCTTGGATTATTTGAATTTCGAAGAGAAGAGGCAGATCATTGCGTCTTCATTGTCGCTTTCGGATTTTTTACATGTAGGAAGTAATGCCACCAAAGAAATTAGGGAAATTAAGGATGGAGTTGCTACCGTTATTGTTGGTAAGTTTGGGGGGACTTTATTGATTTTATTGTCGGAAACGAACTTTGGGATCCCCTTTTTTGGATCTAATAAATTATTCAAAATCGCGTGTGGATGTTTTTAACAACCCTTGTTTGTGTGGAGATGATTTGGGAACCTTTAAATTTTAATTCTCAACACTTTTACCTGTACCTAGCATCCTTAACTTATAAGGGTGCACTCTAGATTCAACAACGGATCATACGGGGGTCCATAACTACAATTCATTGATTCTATTGCTGGAAACAAACATCATATACTTTTTTCGATCCAATAAATATTTAAAAGTCGCGTGGCTATGTTTTTAACAACCCTTGTGTGCTAGCGTTTAAATTTTAATTTTCAACGCTATTTCTAAATTCTAAAATTATTAAAAAAACATCCAGATTCAACACGGGATCAGATGGGGGTCCATAACTATAATTCATACACAACTATCTTTAGATTTTAAAAACTTAATTTCACGTATTGTACTAATAATAATAAGCTTGGCCTCGGCTTTGGCAGCACTACGAAAATAGCATTTTTAGGTTAAGGAGCTTTTACAAGTTGCTAAGCGTTTGCTAATTTTTAAATAAATCATCGCTGCGTGTTGTTGCCGTTTTGGTTATTAACCCTACACGGTCTTTGACATCGCGACACTCCCATTGAGGAGTGAGCGAAATTTTTATTAGATGATCATTCTTTACAATAGAGTTTAACAACGGCTATCAAGTCTGGAAAAGAAATATTTTCTAATTAATTTCAAATTCAATAAAGTGCCTCTCGGAATGAAATCGCCGTAATAAATTTTAAGGAATTACTTAATCTCCTTTTGATTTTCACAGATTTAATTGATGAAAGTTATTTTAAGTAATTGAGGATTCTTCGATTCGACAAATTGCCGAATCATCTTTATTAAATTTCTAAATAATTCAAAACAAATTTATTAAGTAACAACAAGGAAAAGTATGAGTTATTTATCCTTTTTATTATTGAAAGCTATCTCATTGTGCTACTGCTGGCGCGCTTAAAAATAACGAGAGATAATTAAAGAGAACGGGGAAACACAGAAACTCTACCAGACCCACGTTTCGGACGACTAATCATCGGGGTCGTTACAATATAGAAATGTGTTGTTATTAAAGGCCTGTTTCGGTCTCTTTCTTTAAAATATGCCCCACTTTGGTGTACAATCATCAATAAATTCGACCCTCTGTTGTTATCATGATCACAAAATAAACATCACTTAATTTCTCTATAAGTACATATCTAGTCAATCTCCCTACCCATAAGTGCGGTTTAATGAAATGTTGGTGCTGTTGACAAAGATTGATTAAGGCAGAGGGTGGAGACTGATCAACACTCATTGACCTGATAATCGAGACATAATCCCTCTTGCAGTCATTAATATTGGCCTGTGCGTTTTACGGGTAAGTATTTAATCGAATCACTAGGAAATTTGCTGCTTCATTCTTGATAAGACTGATTGTGTTTCCTCTTTGGGGTGCTTTCAACAATTTTGTTTTCTAAGATCTCTATATACACAAAAAGCATTTCAGCATCAGAAAACATTAAAATTTCCGAATAGTATCCTCACTTGTAAGCCGACGGTATCACATTTTCAAATTTCAAGTTAAAAAAACATCTTACAGATTTTCACAGTTTCGAGTAGGTTTAACGAATTACTTCTAAATGTTATAAAATTGAGAATGAAAAAACAAGCTTGATAAATGCAAAACGCCGCATTGCTATTGTGATTCTAACTATTAGATTTGTAATTCCAACATTTGCAATTACGGTAACACTGTAATTGCTAATACTATAGAGTCACTCAGAAATATTACAATAACATAGTAATAATACCAGTAAAACCAATGTAATTCCACACATTTTATTACAATTCCAGTAGCACTCTATTGATATTAGAGAAGCTCATAGAGTTGTCGTAATTAATACCTTAACAACCAGCTAAGAACGTGCTGCTTTACATATGCTTTAGCATTGTGTTTATTCTAAATCATTAGTTATGCCCTAATATTGCGTGTAATTTTATAGTGTGTCAACTTAAGGCAAATTACAACGCAATTCTTGTAAGTAATCAAATCCAGTAATTCTACAGCAATGTGTCATTCGTTCTACTGTAACTCAGATACAGTGTCGCTATAATTCCATTAGCCAATTATTATTACCTAATGGTTGAATATTATAAGCTAGCTTATAGCTCAATAACACTATAATTATATGATTACAGGCTACCGCTATAGTTTTTGGTGTAATTCCCCCAGAACTAGATTCAATTAAAGAATCACTAAACAAAATAAAACACTAGAGTGACAATACTAATATCGCAAGAAAAATGACAGTGGTCTAATTGCGTAATTCGACGATATTTTAGTAGCAACGAAGTTAATTTAGTAATGCTGTTGTAATCTGTAATTCCGACAATGCCGCAATCGTTTTTGGTGTAATTACCCCAGAACTAGATTCAATTAAAGAATCACTAAATACAATAAAACACTATAGTGATACATAATACTAATATGAAAATAAAAATGACAGTGTTCTAATTGCGTAATTCGACGATATTTTAGTAGCAACGAAGTTAATTTAGTAATGCTGTTGTAATCTGTAATTCCGACAATGCCGCAATCGTTTTTGGTGTAATTCCCCCAGAACTAGATTCAATTAAAGAATCACTAAACACAATAAAACACTATAGTGACAATACTAATATGAAAATAAAATGACAGTGTTCTAATTGCGTAATTCGACGATATGTTAGTAGCAACGAAGTTAATTTAGTAATGCTGCTGTAATCTGTAATTCCGACAATGCCGCCGCAATCGTTTTTTGTGTAATTCCCCCAGAATTAGATTCAATTAACAATCACTAAACACAATAAAACACTATAGTGACAATACTAATATGAAAATAAAAATGACAGTGTTCTAATTGCGTAATTCGACGATATTTTAGTAGCAACGAAGTCAGTTTAGTAATGAGGCTGTAATCTGTAGTTCCAACAGTATAGCTATAGTTTTTGGTGTAATTCCCACAGAACTAGATTCAATTAAAGAATCACTAAACACAATAAAACACTATAGTAACAATACTAATATGAAAATAAAAATGACAGTATTCTAATTGCGTAATTCGACGATATTTTAGTTGCAACAAAGTTAATTTAGTAATGTTGCTGTAATCTGTAATTCCAACAGTACCGTAATCGTTGGTGTAATTCGCCCAGAACTAGATTCAATTAAAGAATCACTAAACACAAAACACTATAGTGACAATACTAATATGAAAATAAAAATGACAGTGTTCTAATTGCGTAATTTGACGATACTTTAGTAGCAAACATGTTAATTTAGTAGTAATGCTGCTATAATCTGTAATTCTAACAGTATTGCAATCGTTTTTCGTGTAATTCCTCCAGAATTAGATTCAATTAAAAATCACTAAACACAATAAAACACTATAGTGACAATACTAATATGAAAATAAAAATGACAGTGTTCTAATTGCGTAATTTGACGATATTTTAGTAGCAACGAAGTTAATTTAGTAATAATGCTGCTATAATCTGTAATTCTAACAGTATTGCAATCGTTTTTTGTGTAATTCCCCCAGAATTAGATTCAATTAAAAATCACTAAACACAATAAAACACTATAGTGACAATACTAATATGAAAATAAAAATGACAGTGTTCTAATTGCGTAATTTGACGATATTTTAGTAGCAAACATGTTAATTTAGTAGTAATGCTGCTATAATCTGTAATTCTAACAGTATTGCAATCGTTTTTCGTGTAATTCCTCCAGAATTAGATTCAATTAAAAATCACTAAACACAATAAAACACTATAGTGACAATACTAATATGAAAATAAAAATGACAGTGTTCTAATTGCGTAATTTGACGATATTTTAGTAGCAACGAAGTTAATTTAGTAATAATGCTGCTATAATCTGTAATTCTAACAGTATTGCAATCGTTTTTTGTGTAATTCCCCCAGAATTAGATTCAATTAAAAATCACTAAACACAATAAAACACTATAGTGACAATACTAATATGAAAATAAAAATGACAGTGTTCTAATTGCGTAATTTGACGATATTTTAGTAGCAAACATGTTAATTTAGTAGTAATGCTGCTATAATCTGTAATTCTAACGGTATTGCAATCGTTTTTCGTGTAATTCCTCCAGAATTAGATTCAATTAAAAATCACTAAACACAATAAAACACTATAGTGACAATACTAATATGAAAATAAAAATGACAGTGTTCTAATTGCGTAATTTGACGATATTTTAGTAGCAAACATGTTAATTTAGTAGTAATGCTGCTATAATCTGTAATTCTAACAGTATTGCAATCGTTTTTCGTGTAATTCCTCCAGAATTAGATTCAATTAAAAATCACTAAACACAATAAAACACTATAGTGACAATACTAATATGAAAATAAAAATGACAGTGTTCTAATTGCGTAATTTGACGATATTTTAGTAGCAACGAAGTTAATTTAGTAATAATGCTGCTATAATCTGTAATTCTAACAGTATTGCAATCGTTTTTTGTGTAATTCCCCCAGAATTAGATTCAATTAAAAATCACTAAACACAATAAAACACTATAGTGACAATACTAATATGAAAATAAAAATGACAGTGTTCTAATTGCGTAATTTGACGATATTTTAGTAGCAAACATGTTAATTTAGTAGTAATGCTGCTATAATCTGTAATTCTAACGGTATTGCAATCGTTTTTCGTGTAATTCCTCCAAAATTAGATTCAATTAAAAATCACTAAACACAATAAAACGCTATAGTGACAATACTAATATGAAAATAAAAATGACAGTGTTCTAATTGCGTAATTTGACGATATTTTAGTAACAACGAAGTTAATTTAGTAATAATGCTGCTATAATCCGTAATTCTAACAGTATTGCAATCGTTTTTTGTGTAATTTCCCCAGAATTAGATTCAATTAAAAATCACTAAACACAATAAAACACTATAGTGACAATACTAATATGAAAATAAAAATGACAGTGTTCTAATTGCGTAGTTCGACTATATTTTAGTAGCAACGAAGTTAATTTAGTAGTGCTGCTGTAATCTGTAATTCCGACAATGCCGCAATCGTTTTTGATGTAATTGCCCCAGAACTAGATTCAACTAAAGAATCGCTAAACACAATAAAACACTATAGTGATAATACTAATACGAAAATAAAAATGACAGTGTTCTAATTGCGTAATTCGACGATATGTTAGTAGCAACGAAGTTAATTTAGTAATGCTGCTGTAATCTGTAATTCCGACAATGCCGCCGCAATCGTTTTTGGTTTAATTAATAGATAAGCCGTAGCTACCGTTGAAGCGTTTTAGGACATACGTAGAACCATCTACCTAATACATAGTTGCTATTGTAACTAAGCAATTCCAGTAGTGAATTACCTAGGAACCAGTGTTCTGGGACCAATGTGTAGCAGGGGTTATGATTAATGCTTTATCTTTTAGTGTAGAATTGAACAACTTCTTGTTTGTATTAGAATAATTTTAGCAATACTTCAGTAATATAAGAGTAATGGCAATGTAATTCCAACGATACCATTAAAGTTTCAATGTCTAATTTAAAATTAATATCAGTAACAAACATTGTAGTGATATCACTGTAACATCCCTCAAACTACTAAATTTCATGTATTGTAATTCCATTTTCTTATTTTTTTGTCAAACTTAAGGGTGATAATGGAAATTCGAATAAAATGTGCACAAATGTGAATACAAAAGTAGGAAATTGATAGTAGTAATACATCATTGCTATCACTATGCCCCTGTGATTCCCCTAAAGTAACTGCATGCAAGTGGTATCTGATAACTTCAGGATGACAGTAATGAAAAATTCTTCATTTACAAATCCTTTCACGTTTCTTTAGTCAGAATTGCATGTAATTCTTTTATCTGTTGTGATCTTTTTAAATGCTTGGCATTTCCCTAAAATTCTGTTAAATTCTACGCAATTCCTTGAAATCTCATAGCAATTTCATTATGACCGATTTTAATGACCAAAATATTTTTAAGTTAGTTGAAAAAATCGCCAATTTATTAAACAAGCAAAATTGCAAGGTAAGGCAAGGTATAAGATGATATTTGTACATCTTGCGCTCAATAGTGGATGCCTTTCCAAGTGTCTACCAGTTATGTTAGTAGTTCTAGTGTAATTCCAACAGTGTATCCTTGCAATTCGATGCTTATTTGAAAAATTATTATCGAACTCATAGAAAGTTACAAAGTAAAATCACTGTAATTCTACTAAGATCAGTTTAATTCCGAATGGTACTACAAATCACACTGTAATTCTTGTAATTTCCTGTAAAATAACTTTTTTAACTTTAACATTTACTTAGTAGTTTTACTAATAAATAGCACAATTGAATTAGACCATTATTGCAATTCCTTAAATACTTTGCAGATACCAAATTAATGCAGGTAATTCCGCAGTAGCCTCAAAGTAGGGTAGTAATAGGGTCGTTGCATGGAATTTAAATTTTGATATAATTTGTATATTTTATTAGTATAACTGTTATCTAATGTATAGGTCCACATAAAATCGATAAATGCATTACGATAACTTAATAAAACGAATTTAAAGTTTATATATTTTCCGTCCTTTTCTACACCGCTGACGTTATAATACTTACATATCGTCTTACATATTTGTTTCAATACAGCGTATGCGAGGACTATGACGTTGTTGTACTAGAAAAGGACAGAAAAATTTAAAATTTTAAATTGCATATCGCGCTAACGGCTGCGTTAAAAATTTTGAAAAAAATACGTCGAGTTATTACTAACTCTATAGAATATAAAAACGTTAAGTTTCAAAATTGTGAAACGACCCTATTGTGTTATTTCTATTGAAGGTCTCTTAATTGGTTAAACTAAACAGTATAATTCAATCAATGTGCTGTGATAAATTTCAGTACATTCCAATGTAAATCTGCATTACTGCAGCTAAGTTACATCTTCACACTCCAAATACCAGCTTGTATTTAGTGATGATGATATCCTAGCAATATCTTTGCAATTCCCTTGTAACTAAAATAATACCGATTGTCTTGTAATTCCAATGTAATTCCACCAACTCAAAAAATTCCGACACGAATTGCAGGTAATACCAGTTGTACTGCAGTTTCCAAATAATAGAGAGTGATTCATTCTTAGAGTTCCGGGGTTAATTAAAGGCAGAGAAGTGGAAAGAATGCGCATGCAGTTTACGCCAATGGCTGCAGCAGGGAGTGAACGCATATAAAGTAAATGATTAGTTGTTGATGATGGTCCGAGATTATTTATGAATCACAATATACAAATAAAATATAGGTACTCTTTGCTCCATAAGATACTACGATAAGAATTAATAAGATACCTATATGATTTGTAGTTACCACTGGTACCTTTGAAAACATGATCTGAAGCGACACTTTTGACGCGTTTGCATTCAATTCATAAACAGATAATCTACCAAAGAATTAATGTATTCGTAATGACTTAATGAGGAAAATCAATATGCGGACACCACTACATTTCTCTTGTTTAAAGCATTTTAAAGCAACCTCCATAACATTATTATTTAATTGTATATATTTTTCACAACTGTGTTTGTGTTAGAATTAATAATGTCGAAATTTCGCAACGCAAATAACTGAATACCGTAACCCGGGGCTACTTGAACACGCAGGGGCTATTTGAGCCACAAGTGAAAAAGAGATTCAAATCTTCCCGGGACATGTAAAACTTAGAGTATGGACTTAGTTGACCGTTTCCCCAACAGATGGCAGCACTAAGCAGAGGCTGTTGCATGTTACAAAGATTCTTATATTCCCTCCTCATCATTATTGAGGTTATGTTGATGAGTTTGATAAACACCGATTTCAGTGGTCTACAAACTTCTACCTGTATGTTCCGGTAAACAACTGATATTCTCAAGGTAAAGTATATTTTTTGTTTCTAATGTAATACTGAAGAGAATGAGTGTAGTTGGAATAGATAGCTGTATTTTTAACACAGTAAATATCATAAGTTTGTTACAGTGCACTGATAACCTTAAAGTGGGGCTACTTGAGCCCGGGTTCAAGTAGCCCCTGGCCACATTTTTACACCATATTAGACTGTTAGGTTCCCAATATTTTTTAAATAATGTGGTGAGATGCTATTTATAGTCGTTTATTTGCAGATATACAACTGAAAATGGTCCGACATTACAAGAGAGCCCCTGGAAGTAGGAAATATGCAGATTTTTCAGATGAGAAACTACAATTGTGTCTAGAATCTATTAGGTCTGGAGAAATGTCTCAGAGAAAGGCAGCAGCTCATTTTAGCATAAGTGTATCAACTATCAAGAGAAAATTGAAGGGTCATGTTCCAAACAAGCCTGGACATCCTGCAGTATTTAGTGGTGAGGAGGAGCAGGCATTTGCAAGCCATTTGGACAAGATATGCGAGTTTGGTTTCCCGGTCAATGAAATAGATTTTAGGTTTATTGTGAAAAGTTACCTGGACAAACAAGGGAAAACAGTGAAATGTTTTAAAAACAACCTTCCTGGTCGTGACTGGGCAAAACTATTTTTGAGTAGGCAACCACAGTTGTCAATAAGGTTTGCCAATAACATTAAACGGTCTCGTGCAGCAATTGATGAGTCAGTGATTAATGATTACATTAACAACTTCAGTGATCTTGCTAAAGATGTCCCACCAGAAAACATTTATAATTATGATGAGACATGCATGTCAGATGATCCTGGGCGAAGTAAGATTATATGCCACCGTGGTTGCAAATACCCAGAGAGGGTAATAAATTCAACTAAAGCCAATATCACAGTCATGTTTTGTGGCAATGCTGCCGGTACAGCTCTGCCCCCCTACGTCATATACAAGGCAGAGCACCTATGGACGACTTGGACTGAAAATGGGCCTGCTGGTACCAGGTACAATAGGAGCAAGCATGGCTGGATGGATCTAGCTATCTTTGAAGACTGGTTTGAGTCCCATCTTCTCCCAGTGCTCAAGAAACAACATGGAACTAAAATTGTTGTTGGGGATAACCTGTCTTCTCATTTAAGCATGAAAGTTGTCAAGTTGTGTGAGGAAAATGACGTGAAATTTGTGTGCTTGCCACCAAATTCCTCTCATTTGACTCAGCCACTCGATGTGGCCTTCTTTAGACCGCTGAAGTCTAAGTGGAGAGAAATATTGATGAATTGGAAACAGTCAGAAGCTGGTAAAAGAGCAACTACTCTTTCAAAAGACCAATTTCCCATGCTACTCAAAACTGTGCTAGATGGAATCTTGCCTAATGTGGAAAACAACTTGAAGTCTGGTTTTAAGAAAGCAGGAATTTTCCCTGTAAGTGCAGACCCACTTTTATCTCGATTGCCTAAACAAGACAGATCAGTAAACCTTGATCTTGTTGGAGATGCTTTCTTGAATCATCTTGAACAGAAGAGAGTTGACTTTGTAAAACCTAAAGGTAGAAAGAAAAAAATTAACGTTGCACCAGGTAAAAGCATCACTGTTTGTGATGTTCAGTCTGCAGAAGAAGAAAACCCGTCATCTAAGAGAAAGAAAGGAAAAGGAGCCAAATCAGCCCAAAAAGAAAAAGGAGCCAAATCATCTCAAAAATCAACCTCAAAGAAAGCACTGAAAAGCAAAGAAAAACAAAGTTTGGAAGATTCTACCTCCGAAGATGATGCTGCTTACAGCCTTCAAGATTCAGATGGGAACAGTGACTTTGTCTTTTCAGAGGATGAAGGGTCGGATGATCTGAATTTGCCGACTCCAGAGCCTCGTCCAGGTCCATCAAAACCCCTGTCACCAAATCCACATGTTACAATGGATCAGAGTTCCATTCAGGAAGGAAATTTTGTGGTGGTGACTTGGAATGAACTGCTGTTTCCGGGTGTAGTCATCAGTCTTGTTGAAAATGGAGCAACTGTTGATTGCATGCAAAAGTGTAAGAAAGGATGGAAATGGCCAGCAACCAAAGACATAATGGTGTATAAGTGGGAGGACATTATAAAAAAAATAAATCCACCAAAATTGCTGAAAAGAGGAATTTTCCATGTTCCCAATTTATAGATAGGATCCATTTTTCACATATTGTACGTATATTATCTATTATATTGATTTGAATAAACTTTTTTGCTTGCTAAAATGTTTCTTTAGAGTTTTCTTTCTAAATCATTGATCCTACTTGAGCCCACCACCTGTTTTAATAACCTTTTTCAATAGATTTTGTGAGTTGGACCAAGTAGCCCCAGCGCGGGGCTACTTGAACCCAATTTTGAAAATCTTTTAAAAATGAGAATAATTATTTTTTCAGTTCAAAAATAGTTCAAGGTGGTGAGGAAACATCTGAAAAGTGGTAAAAACGAGGTTATCAGTGCATATTATAAGTTAAGAGTACAAATTGGTATGAAATATTGAGAAATTTGAAAATTTTGAGTTCAAGTAGCCCCGGTTTACGGTATATAATTAATAACATTACATAAGTTGGCACAAAAAAATATAAAATTTCGCAACACATGAGTGACTCACATCATCCATCATTCTAATGAAGATGTGCATAACATAAAATTTAAAATTCCGCGTTCGTAACCGCATACCAGAGAGGTACGCCATCAATATGTTTAATTATCACCTTTCTTGTTATTTTACGTCGCAGCAATTATACAAAGTGTTTTCTTTACGTAAGCTATGTGATAACCATTATCTACAACAGTGCTTCCCAACTTTTTTAATAATTCCTGGCCTAACCAAGAAGGCTATGGTTATCACCCCTAACCGAAAAATATAATTATGTTTTGAAATTATTTTCAAGTACTTTGTTTCCACACCTCTAGCGACAGTTTTATCCCTTAGAGGGGGTGTTTACCCACAAGTTGGGAACCACTGGATATACAGCCATTAGAAAAGTAAGAGATTTTTAAATAGTCCATAGAAATGTTTTCACTTTTCATTACCGACATGGACAGGGCAACACATTGAAAGCAACGTTTAATTAAAAAGGTCGTTCTTATTTTATTAATATAGTAATCATATTCATGTTGTTAATTAAAGAAATATGTTTGTTGCATGCAACACGACATAACACTCAACATTTATAACTACTATCGTTTATTTAAACGCATAATAATTGATATGAGTAAATTTAAATTTTAGAAATCAAATATAATTACTTTCTCACGTAAAAAATAAAACAATACAATACTTACACCCCCTCCCAATGGTGTTTCAGCTCCTATCTCTGCTGCAAGTACTTATGCTAAAGAGACTTTTAAACTGTACGGAAACAATTACGATTATCTTAATTTCCCAGGGTAATATATAACAATGCCGTTGCAGATTGTGTTAAGATTATGCAACAACAAAAATAAAACTTTTTCCAGATGAAGTTGGCGCTGGCTTGAGAAAATGTGCTAAACAAACCTAAATTTAGAAAATAAAGATATTACCAACGATGTGTGTGTTCTTGAAAGCGCCTGCTAGAAAACATTTGTTTTTAAATTCAATTAACGTCAAAAAAGAAAATTGGAAATGGAAATGGTAATTAGCATAAAATATGGTTTTGTAGTAGACGTGGTTTACATTTGCAGGGAATTATACTTTTTAAGTACAAATCATTTATCAAATATGTTGACAGATTGATATATATTATAAGTTGAACGAACAAACGACGGTCCATATCTCGCATTCGTTTTATATGACAAAGAAAGTCGTGGGGAGATACGACGGTTTGTTCCTGAAATACGCTTCAAAATTTTCGATTTTGGTGAAAGTAGGAGGGTCGGGGAGGAAGTGATGAAAATCATACCAAACGTATACATTTTACATTTAGAAATTATAGCTTCCCCTCTCTCCTACAGGACAAAACATGGCCGTATGACGTTCACTTCTTGAAATATAGTTAAACGTTCAATTATTAATATTAAGGAAGTAATGAGAGGAAGAGTTGCAAATCGAACCGTATTGCTTTCTTAGATTTGGAAGTTATTGCGTAATTTCCATATACTAACAAAAATCAAATTTCTTTTGGAGATAAGCTTGCAAACCCCAATAACCGATCTTAGGGAGGTAATGGGAGGAGAGTTAAAAATCGAATCATACCTACTTTTGTAGATGTGGCGGTTATAAAAGTACATACTTTCCAACAAAGTAAATATCATACTGACACGCCATGGCCGTGGTTTACTTATCTAGAGAATTGAAGGAGGTAATGGAAGGGACGCTACAAATCGAACCAAGTTTATCTTAACGTAGATTTGGACGTTATCACGTAGCTTCAACCACATACAGTATTGACAAAAATTCAAATTTATTGTCAATATTTCTCGAGATACACTTAAAACCCAGATTACCGATTTTAGGGAGGTAATGGGAGAAATACTAAAAATCTAATGAAACCTACTCTTGTAGGTTTGTCAGTTATTAGCCAAGAAAGTAATTATCATACTGACACGTCATGGATATGATTTGTTTATCGAAAGTCCTTCAGCTTAAAAGCTCCAATGATTGATTTTAGGGAGGTAATGGGAGAGATGTTAAAAACTGAATGAAACTTACTACTGTAAGTTTGACAGTTATAACAGTAGACGTTAGTCAACAAAGCAAATATCATACTGACACGACATGACCATGGTTTGTTTGTCGAAAATCCTTAAACTTAAAAGCTTTCTTATCGATTTGAAGGAGATAATGGGCGGAAGAGTTACAAATCGATTTCTGTAGATAAAGTTATCACGTGCCTTCCACCACATACAAAAAATCAAATTAATTTGCAGTTCTTCTTGAGATACACTTAAAAACCCCAATTATTGATTTTAGGGAGGTAATGGGAGGGATGTTAAAAATTGAATGAAACTTACTCCTGTAAGTTTGACAGTTATAACAGTAGACGTTAACTAACAAAGCAAATATCATACTGACACGACATGACCATGTTTTTTTTTGTTGAAAGTCCTTAAAAGCTCTATTATCGATTTGAAAAAGGTAATGGGAGGAAGAGTTATAAATCGATATCTGTATATTTAAAAGTTATCACGTGGCTTCCACCACATACATAAAATCAAATTCATTTGCAGCACTTCTTGAAATACACATATAAATCCCGTTTATCGATCTTACGGGGGTAATGGGAGGGATGTTACAAATTAAATGAATCTATCTACAGTAGGTTTGACAGTTACAGCATTACATGTTAGTCAACAAAGCAAGTATGACCATGGTTTGTTTATTGAAAGTCCTTAAGCTTAACAGCTGTATTATCGATTTGAAAGAGTTAATGGGCGGAAGAGTTACAAAGCGATTTTCGTAGATTTGAAAGTTATCACGTAGCATTTACCACAATTAAATTCATTGGCAATATTTCTGGAAATACATTTAAAAACTCCGATTATCGATTTTAGGGAGGTAGTGGGAGGATAGTTAAAATTCATATGAAACCTACTCGTGTAGATTTGGCAAGTTACGTATTACCTAACAAAACAAATAAAGTCATACTGACACGACATAATCATAGTTTGTTTGTCGAAAGTCCTTAAGCTTAAAAGCTGTATTATTGATTTGAAGGAGGTAATGGGAGAAAGAGTTACACATCGATTTCTGAAGATTTGAAAGTTATCACGTGGCTTCCATCATATCAATCAAATTTATTGGCAATATTTCTCGAGATACACTTGAATGCACATAAGGAGGTTATTTAATAAATGACAAAGACAGTGCAATCTGGTAACAGTTCTGTGATTGCAGATATACGTAGTGTTCTAAGGAGTAATAGAAATATGACTTAAGGGGAAACTCTTGAAAGCTACGATTTTAAAATGACACATACAGACACAAAAATATCGAGAGAAGTTTTAACTAATTTAACCGCCTTATACTTTTTCAAATAAATGCACCAATTGTACGCGGTTTGATTATTTGAAGAAAAATTGTACAAACGCTTTTCGCTACTATAAAGAGGTAAAAATGCTCCTTTCTGGATTCTTAAGGAAAAAACAAATCAAAATTAAAAAAATCAAATGCAACAGGCTTTAATTCAAGACAGATACAGGAATTCGTTTGTATTTCCTCTTCTGGTATAATTCGTTTTGAAATCAGGAAACATAATTTGTTTACTTAATTAAGTTAATGCAGTCTTTTTTTTGTGGGAAACAAAACTTGGCATTTTCCTTTTTAAATCGATATCATATGAAAATGAAACTGATAAAAAGTAAAAGCTGCTCGTAATATACATATTCATATTATTAATAGGAAACCTGTGTGGGTTTCCTACTGGATTATTTCACTTCTGCTTTCGGATATATAAAGATAGAATTATATAAGGTATATTATTGTAATAACAATAATAACCACAACATTTTTTTGCAAAGAATGATATTACCGTTAACTATTCAGGATGAGCTTACCGTTCTCCTCACCGCTTTCGTTGTCTAACACTTTTAGATTCTGTTATTCTAAGCTAGAATCTATTTTGTTTTTCATTTTGTTGCTATTTTTATACGCGACAACAATGTAAGTAACTAACTGTGAAGCTAGAACACGGAACGAAGTTAATTCATAAAAAAAGGTGTTCTAAGACTGACATGAATGAGCAAATTGAAAACTTACGTAAAATACCTAAAAATGCCTCGTGTCTTCACCCTTATCGTCGAAATCCGCATCATTTCACAAAAAGCGGGAACACACTTCCGTTTAACTTTTTTACACGCGGAGGGAAAGAAAAATGTGAAAAGAACTCTATACAAAATGGAGTTGAACGATCAGAAAGGAGCAATAACCGAAATCACAGTATTATTCGGTGTTCCAGATATCGTCTTGGGAGATCACGGGGTAGAATTTGGAGCTGTATATATTTCAAGTAAGAGCTTACTGAGAGTTGCATGATGATAAAAAAAAGGTTTGAGCTATACCTTAAGAATATAAAGAGCTTAGGTTTGAGCTGCCTTCGAGGTGAGTTAAATTCACTTGGGTCACTTCGAAAAAGTTTTATCTAAGAATATTTTAGACACTTAATACGTGTTGATATAGACATTGTCTAGAACATCATCTACTTTAAAAATTAACAATGAAACGCCATCTATTTTTCCAAACTAGCATGGATTAAACTATGGAAACCGCAATCTCTTCAAAATTATCGTCATACACGGGATACACATACTATATCAATATCATATTCATATTCATATGACATGCACGCATAACCTTATTATCGTCTATTTAAAATTCATGGCCACAGCTGTTTTCCTGTGAAAAATTATGTACTCAAATTGATTTTATGATATATGTACTTTCCCCTCAATGAAATCATACCGCTCTCGCTGTTACCGAGCGTAAAGTATTTATTTGCTCTCTATGAAATAATATTATATAATAGATGTACGCAAAGCGTCTTCTTATTAAAAAGTAAACAACATTGAACGGCTTATTATTATGGAAATTGTTTACTTGCGTACACACATACCACTGTATTCGTAAACTTTTTTCTGACTTTAGCATACATATAATTATAATAAAGTTAGCACTCTTGGTGAAATAGAGGCCTTAGTCTCGAAAGATGTGAACATCTTGTATAAGATCAGATGACGTCCGCAATATGCTTTTTATTAAATGCATCATTCACGTCAACACTACGTCTTTAAAACGTCATTATCAAGTTATAATTTAATAGTGTAGAAGATTCAAGCCTAATAGTAGCTTTCATAAAAACTAAAAAAAAAGAAAACTTCTATGTATGTGAAATATGTGTTGTAAGTCCGATTGTTTCAATTTAGAAAATTGAAATTTTGATTGTTCATGGATGGGTATGAAAATCTTATTGGTTTCTATAATTCTAATACATTTCGTTCTTTCGTTGCAATTAACTAGTTGCTCTTCTCTCAAAAGGTCCGCATTTATATGTGTTTCGCTGGTTGCCGTCTCGAATGTTCTACTAGGCTCTCGAAACGCTCGAAACTCTGTAGACATCTGCTTTCGCCGTCACCCTATAAGTGGGATTTTCTCGTTTATTACAATAATAACAAGCACAGTTTATGTAGAAAATTTGTACTTATGTGGAAGCCACCTCACGAATTTTGTACCTCGGTAATTTGTTATCAACACGTCAGGACACATTGAAATTATATCTGGTTTATAGCTGAAACCTTTTCCGAGAATGACATCACGTAAAAAATGCGCAACTTCTAGGTCTACTTTATGAATTTTACATCAGACGGAAATCTCTGGTTGGTACTTGACACCCTCGGACAATAACGACAACTATTTGTAACTTTTAGATCAACTACATACGATTAAATGCCTTTCGTACGTCATTATCACGTCAGAATAAAAACATTTGATTTCTACCTGATACCTATGCGAATATAATGATGTGAAATATCCTTGTAGGGCATGCATAAATTCTTCCGGCTTTGCTGAAAAGATTAAAAATAAGATAAAATTAAAAGATTAAAAATTAGATGACTTGTCATCTAATTTATCAGACGTATTATAATACTTTACGTCATTAGGATGTCTTTAGAAGACGTCATTATGTAATGGCTCAGGGTTTTAAGTTTGGATACTGCTGTTTTCTATAAGGGAAATTTGTGGATTTTAAGATTCTGCTATATTCAAAATAAACGTAAAACTAATTGTGGACCATTATCGCTGCTTACGATATGCGGAACACCAAGCAATATCGGTCACGAATACATGCATTCTGGCAACCCTCATATCTAAAATAGTAATTATTAAATTATTCACTATTATCTCTTTTACCCTCACTTCTCCCTTATCTTCTTTTTTACAAAGAAGAATTAACCCAAACAGTTTCTGATACATACCGATTATCCAGTACTCGAGGGAAATCTTTGTCTAGAGCAGCTCCAAAATTTTCCCTTGTTAATTCGCCGAGGCTGCGTTAGGTAGATATACCACGTACAAACTGATTTCGCTAAAAGTTTACAGGTGGATTATATTATTTATATATTACATCACATATATTTGCCGAATTTAGGTTAACCACGTGTACACGACAAGAACAAAGTTCAACACTTCAACGATTTGTCAAGTTTCGTATTCAAGTTTTGGACTATGAGGGTTATTTAATTGGTGGATCAATTTGGACTTGATTGAGTTTCGGGCGTGTTGTTGATCTTCGTTCTCTTGACAAGTTACTAAAATTAGCTCAGATTTTCATTTCCGTTTTCAACAACAAAACGTTTTCGTTTTCCGTGGCCGACACGAAATAAATTCGCTTTTTTTTTGATTTTTAATTGATAACGTATAAATTTATGGAACGTACTTGAGAAAGGTAGGAAGGCAGGCAGTCAAGCAGGCAGCGTTATTAGTCTGTGCTGCTGATGTTATGTTATATTCATCTACGAGACAGGAAGAACCTTAATATCCTGAAGGGGAAGCACTAATAAACTTATGATACATAACCTTTATGTGGTCAGGGTCAAATTAATGTGGCTCCGCCGTAATAATAACCTAACCACACATAATATATGGGAAATATACGTTACGAGCTGATGACGAGGATATTGTGTTACAAAACCTTGTTTGGTAGCAGTCTACAATCAAAATGACCCAATAGAGAAATTTTGGCGTTCCACACACCACAATCGCCGATAATGGTGCACAATTAGTTCTACCACTCCACAGAGAAAATTATTATCAGCGATTATGAATAAGCTTTAACTTATACGGGATGTTTTTCAACCAATGAGCTGAAATATACAGAACAGACCCTGTATATCATTTCAATTTATAGCAATTTCACCTGACATGTACCTACACCGATATCATCTGTATCACTTAAACGAAACCGTGCCGCTCTAATGTTAATATTTTCTTCTATTCTACTATACAACATGCAAGAATAAGATAAACTACAAAATGTCTACCCTGCTTTTCGTACCTTTCCTTCATAAACAACTTGTTATTCATCTTGTGTCATAATTGCCAGTGCGCAATTCCTGTAGGAATTACTAATAACTTCCTTCGGTTATAGTTTTGGATATGAGATTTGCGTTGCAAAGCTCATCTCTCCCCGATTTTCTCAATTTCTGCGTGTTTGAATTTCCATTAGTTTCTCTACTCCAGGTGGTTCCGTCTTTCCTCATCCTCCTCCTGTTTCCTTGGTTTTAGATTAATGCGTTTGCTTTAAGTGTGAGAAAGGCGGACCATCTAAAATTGAGGTGTTCACTCCCCCGTTCGTTCTTGTCGTGTACAAAAATAGTGCTGTCAAGGTGGATGTTTCCCCTTGCATGAAAAATACCCTCCTTGACTTTCGACTTGGAAAATTCACGTGGTGGTGTAAAAGACTTACTGCCTTTTAAGTAATTAATTTCAATTTTAGATGGGATGTTAATGGATTGAATATTTAATAATACAGAACAGGCGCTTTCGATTTATTTTATGGTTAGAACAGTATTCGTTACTTTTTGCTTTTTTTGTGGTTGGTGGAAGCATTTCGAAACATGGAAATCATCCAAAAATAAAATGTAACTGTATGCTTGAACTTTGTTACTCATTCATTCGAGTTGTGCTGTTTCTAAAATAAATTTAGTTGTTTTTGTAAATTTCAAGGGAGATGCACATTGTAAAAACAGTCAAATGAAATAACAACAACCTAAGGGGAATTACAGTTCAAGTTACAGAGTATATACAGAGTGTTGTAACTGTTGTTTGTGATTGAAGTAGTTTAAACTATGCCTATTTTGAATATAAACAAATGCTTAGAATATTTACTTGGGATGGGGAGGATTGCATTTTTGAGTGCTATAATCGTATATGCACGTTAATATCATGGCAATTTGATAATGCACTCACCACTTAACGTGATGCACACTACTCGTTCCTCTTTAGTTCACATCGGACTATATAAAAGCTTTATAATAGCTGCCAACGCCGCCATCAGTCATCAAACCCATCCACTACCAGCATCGTCTCTAAATTTGACACAACCAAGACAGCATTGACTCCGATACGCCATCTTTATTTTTTGGGTTTGTGTAATAAAATAACACTATAAGACATAGAAAGGATGATATAGTTGAAACAAAAATCTTGATTAATATACCGAAAACAATTGAAAATTCTACTCCCAATATGTCTTTGAAAAGTTTAGATAAGTCACTTCAATATTGTGAGTTTTGACATTTTTAAAGAAAATGGCAAACGAATCATAAAAAGATTTAGTTGAAACAGCAATCTTGATTAATATACCGAAAACAATTCAAAATTCTACTCCCAATATGTCTTTCAAAAGTTTCAATAGGTCACTTCAATATTCTGAGTTTTCACATTTTTAAAGAAAATGGCAAACGAAATCATAAAATGATTTAGTTGAAACGGCAATCTTGATTAATATACCGAAAACAATTGAAAACCCAACTCCCAATATGTCTTTCAAAAGTTTAGCTAGGTCACTTAAATATTCTGAGTTTTGACATTTTTAAAGAAAATGGCAAACGGCAAATGGCAAATCATAAAAAGATTTAGTTGAAACGGCAATCTTGATTAATATACTGGAAACAATTGAAAAGTCAACTCCCAATAAGTCTTTCAAAAGTTTAGATAGGTCACTTCAATCTTACGAAATCATAAAAAGATAGTTGAATCTTAAATCTAATACTTAATGACGTGAAAAGTCATATCTTTAGTAGGATCCTAGACACCCTACTACATAGCAGTAGGGCACAAGATGAATTTTGGATTATGTTTAGACCGTCTCTACTTTTCTATAGCTGACATTTCATATTTAAACATTAGATGATACCTTTCTCCCATAACGCGTTTGTTACCACATTAAAAAAAATACAATTACTATGCCTGATACAAATATGACTAATAGCACCAAATTTAGTTGATTTACAGGGTGCTTTATAAAATTTGTCAGCAACACGGCATGCTTTTGTCCTTTCAAATCTGTAAACTTTAGGTTAGAAAATTGGCATGGTATACCATTATAGGATGTTAATTTTCCAAGATTTGCCAGCGCAAAGATGATTTTGACATGATTTATTAGAGATGTTCTCTATTTTATATTTATTCGTAGATTCTGTTGTTGCTATGAAAACTAATATTTTTCTTTTTTTTGGTTTCAGGTAAGTTTCTACAACAAAATGGCTAAATAGTTGGTGGTTGGTAAGAAAAATATAATTTTAATTATTATCTTACAAATCATGAACCTAGGTTATGCCGATTTTTTCTGCTTAAGTAGTTAAAGTAGCCTTTTGTAGTTAATGACTGTTGACATGACCGACTGCATAATTGCTTTTTGTAAGTCCAAAAAAGTCTGGAGCCCAAAGATTTATAGCAGTTTATAAATCATAGTTTATAGGTTATTATTGTGATCATAGAACCTGTAAATAGATAATGTGTGTAATATACTTTGACTGTAACTATATACATAGGCTGTATACTACAGATTACATATTGCTGAGCATAGGCTATAAATCACAAATTGTACACTATAAGTCATAGGTTACAGACCATGGACTATAGATAGAGATTAAGACATGAATATGGGCATGTACTGCAGAGTTTAGATTACAAATCATAAACTTTAGATCATAGACTATGTAATCATAAACAATCCAAAAATACAAATACACAAAAATACAAATTAAAAAAAAATCTTTTTTTCGGATAATTTTAATTAATTTTCTAACCAAGAGGTGTCTCTGTTTCTGGAAGCAATTCTCCGATTATCGAGCGGTGTTTACACGTCGCATATTATTTCGTGGTAGTACAGTAGAAAAAATACCCTTTTCTTCTTAGCCTAACTAAGACCATCATGTCCCCCTAAGCAGTTCATATCTGAAGCTTGTGGATCCGAGGTTACAGGCCATAGATTAGTCACTAGAAGCTGTAGGTTACAGATGCAGGTTACAGAATAATAGTCCCCTTTCATAGGCCATGATGGCCCATGGGTATAGCAGGGTAGGCTGCCGTTACTCGTGCTGTTCGGTATCCAAGAGTGGCAAAGTGGGTAGCTTTACGCACTGACCGCCTATTATTACCTCAGGAAATGATTTCCCAGGTTCTCATTTTCACAGGTTGAGTCGACCTGAAAGTCTTAGATATTTTAAAAATTCCAAGGTAATTATCCTTGGGATCGAACCCAAGACCTAAAGATTGATAGTCAAGCTGCCAGTACTGAGCTACCATGGCTTCTTATTACCAGATATATATTAGAGACTGTAAATCATTCAATATACACCATAAAGTTGGAACCTTACAAATTAGTCCATAGACTGTTGGCCATAAATCGTAGATCATAGCTTATAAGCCATAGAATGTTTAGAATTATAAAACACAGATCTACGCGATCTTCTTCCAAATCCCACTTTATTTTTTTCCAACTGTTCGAGACCAGTCGTAACATATTTTAAGTCGATAATTTTTCTAATCTAGAGGCAAGAGAAATTCTTAATTTACTATTATCTGTAATTTAAAATTATTTATGTTATGCAGAGCCAAAAAAAGTGCTAATGAAATTTAGTCTAACTAATAATCTAATAGTATAAGTAAATCAATGATTTCATACTTGCCAAAATATTTATTTTAACAGTACTACACATGACAAAAATAAAGCTCCTTCCCAATCTAAAATATCGCCCAAGAGGCTATGATTAACCCTCGGCTGCTATTGTGACGTCACAACCGTACTCTACAAGCTAATAGGCGTATGCTTTAGCTGGCTCTCCGTTATCCCATTATCCCTAAAGTGACAGTTTTTTTAGAACGAAGCAATTGCAAGGGTCCAATGTTGTAATGGTTCATGAAATGTTTTAGATTTTGAATTGAGTGAAATGAATTAGTTTGCGAGGGCAGATATGTCATTCAGCAATAAAATTACAATAATTATGGCGTTATGGATACCAAAAGGGAAGGGGTCTGTAATTAGAATTTTAGACGAAAAATATTTTGAAAATTGATTTAATTATTAATCCAACCTAGTTAACTAATTAAGGTCAAAGGACCAATGAACCGATCCAATTAATGCAAAATAATTCCGTTAATTACTGCTGTTGCCACGCCTATATGATTAAATACATAATATCATTTAATATCCATCTACTACAACTGCGCCCAATACACAACACACGCCATGCTGTGCTAACGTCGATAAAGATTTTCTCACACATACGTACTACGTCAGTTCATTTCTTTTTTCTGTAAAGAAATTCGAAAAAAATGTACATACTACATACCAGATATTTAGGTCAGCTAATAAGATTTTCTTCTCTATATTTAAAGTTAAACCAGTTTACTATAACTAACTGAATTTTCTCGTTCTAGAAACCGTAATAATAATAAATTGTCCTTATGTGTTAGCCATTATGTTAGAAATGTGTACCAGACATGTAAAGCTACCGTTTAACTAATAACCAAAGAGACAAGTTCGCGTGCTGCACATAAGCGCTTTGGTGTGTATGTTTATCTTATGTCGTTTATATTATATTATATTGAGCATCAGGTTGCTCTTGCTTGAAAAAAGAGTGGTAATAGTCAGGATAGCTGGATTCATTAATTATTAATGCAATATGCACGACGACACGAAATGGGTCAAGTAAGTTCAATTCGCCAACTTAAATTAATAAAATAACAGGTTTAAAAGTATATATACATAATAATAATTACAGAAGACCTTAACTTGTTAGTTATTACTTATTATTATCAATAGCAACAAGAAATTCCGACCTTGGTTTTTTCGTTAGTAATAAGCTAATAATAATAATAATCATATTCATTACAGTTCATATTTTGTTCTTTGATACTATTTAAAATAGTAATTGCAACTAAATATACAACTAAGGTTGGATGATAAAAAATAATGCGTCATCTCACACATGTAAAAATTATAAATCATCATAAATAATTGCTACTGATGTGATGATGACATTATGATTGAAGCAATAACATAACAAAACTTTAAATAGTATAAATTGAATATAAATGATATAAATTAAATATAAAATACGTTGCCTATTAGCCTAGTTCTCTGACTAGATCTGTATAGTTTTCTTACTCTCTTTATGTTGCACGATACTATTTTACACCTATTTCTCAAGTAAGCATTCTTGATGATTAATTATAAATTCTTGATTTAATTAAAAGCAAGATTTAAATGCCCATTTAAAAAACAATTTTATTAATGTTATTAATATTAGAAATCATAATTTTTATATTAACAAAATGGTACTTAAATCAAACAATTTTTCTTTCATTAAAAGGAAGTAATCAATCACTTTTTGAAATTATCTGAAAAATTATCCTCGGACTACTAATAACAGTCATAATCGAATGCGATCTCAACAACGAAAGTTTTTAATTTATTAAGATTCTCACGGCCATGATTTCATTTTACGGACTGTGAAATGCTATTTTTTAATAACCGCGGATAATTAAAGTTTAATAATCTTTGCTACTTTAATAACAGCATCCAAATAGCGTGAAGTAAGTCCGTAGAGTTTTGTTCCGTATGTGATCGTGTCAAATTAAATAGCAGATGAAGATTCAAGTGTAAAGAAATGTGTATTTGGTAGAGAATGAGCAGCATGGCAATGCAAAAATGTCCTGTGGACAGTGGTTTAATTTATGTGACTTCAAATGTGACGGTTTTAACCAAAGTCTTAACCAGAGAGGACTCCTTCATAACAAGGATTCAATGAATACAACATTTTAATGTACTTGATCTTATGGCCTGCTGAGGTTGGACGAGGAATGCACAGAAAGCCAAGATGCCTACAAAGTTGGAACAAAATCGTACGATGGAACCCTCGTAAGACATTTTGCCAGTTTCCGTCGTGTTGTTTTACTAAGTATTGTTTGGCCTATTGAACGATCATGCATAAGTTAAAATTATACTTATTTTTGACTTTTTGTAGAACAACACAAGTGATTTAAAAAGTCGATCTTTCATTAAGGACTTTCTCAACGCTAAAGTTAAAAAGTTTTAAACTCTTCTAAAAATTGTCTATTTTAAGAACTTACACGAGAAAGCAAGATTTTAAACAAATGAACTTCAGAAAAACTAATTTTAAAATAAAAGATTTAAAAAGACGATCTTTCATTAAAGACTTTCTAAACGGTAAAACTAAAAAGTTTCAAACACTTCTAAGAGTTGTCTATTTTAAGAACTTACCCGAGAAAGCAAGCTTTTAAACAAATAAACTTCCAGTAAAACTAATTTTAAAATAAAAGATTTAAAAAGACGATCTTTCATTAAAGACGTTCTAAACGCTAAAGTTAAAAAGTTTCAAACACTTCAAAAATTGCCGATTTTAAGAACTTACCCGAGGAAACAAGATTTTAAACAGATTAACTTCAGAAAAACTAATTTTAAAATAAAAGATTTAAAAAGACGATCTTTCATTAAAGACTTTCGAAACGGTAAAATTAAAAAGTTTCAAACACTTCTAAGAGTTGTCTATTTTAAGAACTTACCCGAGAAAGCAAGATTTTAAACAACTAAACTTCCAGTAAAACTAATTTTAAAATAAAAGATTTAAAAAGACGATCTTTCATTAAAGACGTTCTAAACGCTAAAGTTAAAAAGTTTCAAACACTTCAAAAATTGCCGATTTTAAGAACTTACCCGAGGAAACAAGATTTTAAACAGATTAACTTCAGAAAAACTAATTTTAAAATAAAAGATTTAAAAAGACGATCTTTCATTAAAGACTTTCTAAACGGTAAAATTAATAAGTTTCAAACACTTCTAAGAGTTGTCAATTTTAAGAACTTACCCGAGAAAGCAAGATTTTAAACAAATAAACTTCCAGTAAAACTAATTTTAAAATAAAAGATTTAAAAAGACGATCTTTCATTAAAGACTTTCGAAACGGTAAAATTAAAAAGTTTCAAACACTTCTAAGAGTTGTCTATTTTAAGAACTTACCCGAGAAAGCAAGATTTTAAACAACTAAACTTCCAGTAAAACTAATTTTAAAATAAAAGATTTAAAAAGACGATCTTTCATTAAAGACGTTCTAAACGCTAAAGTTAAAAAGTTTCAAACACTTCAAAAAATTGCCGATTTTAAGAACTTACCCGAGGAAACAAGATTTTAAACAGATTAACTTCAGAAAAACTAATTTTAAAATAAAAGATTTAAAAAGACCATCTTTCATTAAAGACTTTCAAAACGGTAAAATTAAAAAGTTTCAAACACTTCTAAGAGTTGTCTATTTTAAGAACTTACCCGAGAAAGCAAGATTTTAAACAAATAAACTTCCAGTAAAACTAATTTTAAAAGATTTAAAAAGACGATCTTTCATTAAAGACTTTCTAAACGGTAAAATTAATAAGTTTCAAACACTTCTAAGAGTTGTCAATTTTAAGAACTTACCCGAGAAAGCAAGATTTTAAACAAATAAACTTCCAGTAAAACTAATTTTAAAAGATTTAAAAAGACGATCTTTCATTAAAGACTTTCTAAACGGTAAAATTAATAAGTTTCAAACACTTCTAAGAGTTGTCAATTTTAAGAACTTACCCGAGGAAACAAGATTTTAAACAGATTAACTTCAGAAAAACTAATTTTAAAATAAAAGATTTAAAAAGACGATCTTTCATTAAAGACTTTCTAAACGGTAAAATTAATAAGTTTCAAACACTTCTAAGAGTTGTCAATTTTAAGAACTTACCCGAGAAAGCAAGATTTTAAACAAATAAACTTCCAGTAAAACTAATTTTAAAATAAAAGATTTAAAAAGACGAACTTTCATTAAAGACTTTCGAAACGGTAAAATTAAAAAGTTTCAAACACTTCTAAGAGTTGTCTATTTTAAGAACTTACCCGAGAAAGCAAGATTTTAAACAACTAAACTTCCAGTAAAACTAATTTTAAAATAAAAGATTTAAAAAGACGATCTTTCATTAAAGACGTTCTAAACGCTAAAGTTAAAAAATTTCAAACACTTCAAAAAATTGCCGATTTTAAGAACTTACCCGAGGAAACAAGATTTTAAACAGATTAACTTCAGAAAAACTAATTTTAAAATAAAAGATTTAAAAAGACCATCTTTCATTAAAGACTTTCAAAACGGTAAAATTAAAAAGTTTCAAACACTTCTAAGAGTTGTCTATTTTAAGAACTTACCCGAGAAAGCAAGATTTTAAACAACTAAACTTCCAGTAAAACTAATTTTAAAATAAAAGATTTAAAAAGACGATCTTTCATTAAAGACGTTCTAAACGCTAAAGTTAAAAAGTTTCAAACACTTCAAAAATTGCCGATTTTAAGAACTTACCCGAGGAAACAAGATTTTAAACAGATTAACTTCAGAAAAACTAATTTTAAAATAAAAGATTTAAAAAGACGATCTTTCATTAAAGACTTTCTAAACGGTAAAATTAATAAGTTTCAAACACTTCTAAGAGTTGTCAATTTTAAGAACTTACCCGAGAAAGCAAGATTTTAAACAAATAAACTTCCAGTAAAACTAATTTTAAAATAAAAGATTTAAAAAGACGATCTTTCATTAAAGACTTTCGAAACGGTAAAATTAAAAAGTTTCAAACACTTCTAAGAGTTGTCTATTTTAAGAACTTACCCGAGAAAGCAAGATTTTAAACAAATAAACTTCCAGTAAAACTAATTTTAAAATAAAAGATTTAAAAAGACGATCTTTCATTAAAGACGTTCTAAACGCTAAAGTTAAAAAATTTCAAACACTTCAAAAAATTGCCGATTTTAAGAACTTACCCGAGGAAACAAGATTTTAAACAGATTAACTTCAGAAAAACTAATTTTAAAATAAAAGATTTAAAAAGACCATCTTTCATTAAAGACTTTCAAAACGGTAAAATTAAAAAGTTTCAAACACTTCTAAGAGTTGTCTATTTTAAGAACTTACCCGAGAAAGCAAGATTTTAAACAAATAAACTTCCAGTAAAACTAATTTTAAAAGATTTAAAAAGACGATCTTTCATTAAAGACTTTCTAAACGGTAAAATTAATAAGTTTCAAACACTTCTAAGAGTTGTCAATTTTAAGAACTTACCCGAGAAAGCAAGATTTTAAACAAATAAACTTCCAGTAAAACTAATTTTAAAATAAAAGATTTAAAAAGACGATCTTTCATTAAAGACTTTCTAAACGGTAAAGTTAAAAAGTTTTAAACACTTCTAAAAATTGCCGATTTTAAGAACTTACCCGAGGAAACAAGATTTTAAACAGATTAACTTCAGAAAAACTAATTTTAAAATAAAAGATTTAAAAAGACTTATCTTTCATTAAAGACTTTCAAAACGATGAAGGTAAAAGGTTCCAGGAACTTCTAAAATTGACGATTTTAAGAACTGCCTCTAGAAAGCAAGATTTTAGACAAATGAACTTCAGAAGAACTAATTTTAAAATAAAAGATTTAAAAAGACGATCTTTCATTAAAGACTTTCTAAACGATTAAGATAAAAGGTTCCAGGCACTTCCAAAATTGCCGATTTTAAGAACTGACTCTAGAAAGCAAGATTTTAAACAAATGAACTTCAGAAAAACTAATTTTAAAATAAAAGATTTAAAAAGACAATCTTCCTTTAAAGACTTTCTAAACGATTAAGATAAAAAGTTCTAGGCACTTCTAAAATTGACGATCTTAAGAACTGACTCTAGAAAGCAAGATGTTAGACAAATGAACTTCAGTAATACTAATTTTAAAATAAAATATTTGAAAAGGCGATCTTTCTTTAAAGACTTTCTAAACGATTAAGATAAAAGGTTCCAGGCACTTCTAAAATTGACGATTTTAAGAACTGACTCTAGAAAGCAAGATTTTAAACAAATGAACTTCAGAATAACTAATTTTAACATAAAGAATTTAAAAAGACGATCTTTCTTTAAAGACTTTCCAAACGATGAAGATAAAAAGTTCTAGGCACTTCTAAAATTGGCGATTTTAAGAACTGACTCTAGAAAGCAAGATTTTCAACAAATGAACTTCAGAAAAACTAATTTTAAAATAAAAGATTTAAAAAGACGATCTTCCTTTAAAGACTTTCTAAACGATGAAGATAAGAGGTTCTAGGCACTTCTAAAATTGACGATTTTAAGAACTGACTCTAGAAAGCAAGATTTTAAAAAATGAACTTCCAGAAAAACTAATTTTAAAGTAAAAGATTTAAAAAGATGATCTTTCTTTAAAGACTTTCCAAACGATGAAGATAAAAAGTTCTAGGCACTTCTAAAATTGACTATTTTAAGAACTGACTCTAGAAAGCAAGACTTTAAACAAATGAACTTCAGAATAACTAATTTTAGAATAAAAGATTTAAACAGACTTTTTAAACGGTAGTCAAAAAGCTTTAAACACTTCTAAAAATTGTCTATTTTAAGAACTTACCCGAGAAAGCAAGATTTTAAACAAATGAACTTTAGAAAAACTAATTTTAAAATAAAAGATAAGTTAAAAGGTTTAAAATTTTCTAAACGTTCTGGTATTTACGGATTGAATTGATAAAGCACCTATCGTAGTATTTATTTAGTTAGGGTAATCTTAAAAGAGCAGAAGTTGGAATTTGTAAACTAGCGATTTCGAATAAATAGGTTAAGGACTTTTTCATTTTTAAGCTAACGAATTGAATTCCAAAACTAATAATACTAATTGGCCGTTTTTTACGTTTTATCTCTTTTGAAATTCCTACAATCAAGTTAAATTACTAAAAAATAATAAAAGGATATGGCATTCCAATTTTCCCGATGTGTGTCATTGTCAAAGGAAGTTAACACACGATAATTTGTGAAATGGACCAGAGAACAGCAGCACAAGTAATAACATCCCGTCTCTCGGATTATTTATTGAAACTAAAATTACTGCACACATTTTCCGATCTGCAATTAAATTTATTTGCTTGCAATTTTTAATAAAACTGCATGGGAACACACATTTAATTTAATGATTTTTTAATTTGTATATACTTACACAATTCGAAAAAACATTTTGTTATTCGATGAAGGTAACCTACACAGGGTCTTTTTCCTGGTTCAGACATAAATATTTAATACTGTTAACGATAAGAATGATTTGGCACTTAATTTAAATAAATTTAAAAAAGCCTCGTCACTTGATTGTATGAACATTCCGGGAAAGCCTCGCCTAAATTTCTTTTAATGTCCTGGACAAGAAATAAAGTGCATAGCCAACTAGGTTTGAATATTTAGATAGTTATTACTTTTAATGTCCTGCTTTATTGTGAAAATATGTAATTTTCACTATTTCCTTCCATTCCTATGAAAAAGGTAATCACTAACCTTCAATCATTAATTTCTCAATAGTTTCTTCCTACAACTCTTTATCGAAAGGTTATGCCTAAAGGTCTTTATTTAAAAAGCCGTATCAGGAAGCTATTTACTTAAAAAGTTTTGCTGTTGAAATGTTTCTTCTTCAAAAACTCTTATAGTGTATTATTAATGTATGTTATTAATTTAAATCTTAAATGTTTACTAAGAGGGCTTTTTAAAAGCTCCATCTTACTGGTCTTACTGATTATAATTCTATTCTTGAACGTTTATATACTTAAGCTTTTAAAAGAAGCATTTTAGTCTTTTGATTTTGAAACTTTCACTTTTTCATAAGCATTATTTTAAAAATCGAACTTCTGCAAAAAATGAGCCTGTAATTCGGAAAAGCTTTTAGAATTTCTAGTATGTCGCGTATACGTCATTTTCCGAAGTAGAGTCCACGCCCACTTAACCATTTTCATCGCCTATGTCTCACTCAGTTTTAGACCGATCGGTTCCTACCACCATCTACAAAACAAAATCGCATAGAAGTGAGTTTGAAAACAATAAAGATTATTAGTGTTTGATCGTAACTCTGTTGCTTTTGGACCAATTCAAACACAGTTCAATATAAGAAGGACGAGTGGTCGTAGAAGAATTATTAAAGATAATATTCCTAATTATCTGATTTAAGTTTGGAGGTTTTTGATAAGATAGAGTGTCCACTGCTTATAAATTCAGTTATACTTGTGTAAAAGTAGCTAAAGCTTGAATAGTTTAATTGTCCCTTTTTAAGAAAATCTTCTATTAAATATCTGGTCTTTGGTTGGGAAACCTTGACTAAGTATACAAGCTGCTTATAATAAAATTCAACATATTTAATTATCTCTAAAGCTAGCTAAAAATCAGAAAAGGCAGGTCATCAAACGGAGTGTGTCCTTTTTCCAAAAACAATCTGGAAATATCTGGTATTAGTTTCAGACACCTCGATTATGAGAGAAAACACTTTTTAAAGTTGCACAATACATTAGTTTGTATTCGAACATAGGTAGAATTAGTGTAAGGTAAAAAAAAGAGGTGTCCCCTTTTAAATAAAAAAGTTAAATTTCTGCAAATATATTGTCGTTGCAGAACATCGACTGTGACGAATACAAACTGCTTCTAAAAAGTACAACATATTCGTTTATATGTAAGTAAAGGTTGGTTATGGCTGATAACAAAAAAACGGTGTGCATGCTTTTTCCAAAAGAAAAGTCAAATTATCCTTTTGGAAATACTTGGTTACGGCTTGAAAAGTAAAACTGCGTATTAGTTAAGTAGCATTGATAAAGATAAATTTATAGTTAAAAACAAACTTTGTTAATCTTCTGGAAACAATGAAATTGGTTTGGATAATGATCATAGCTGTAAAGAACCTAAAATTACATGTTAAAGGTGCCTCTTTTATTTTTAATATTATCAAATTGTATGGACAAAAGGACTGTCCCCTTTCCATACAATAACCATTTTTAAAGTATTAACTAATAAATTAATTGATAAATTAACTAATAATTGTTAACTAGAAATGATGAGTTTGAAAACCATTATAATAAGCTGCTAATATAGTTTTATCTAAAAGTTTGACTAAAAATTGGAATGACCGAGAAGTAGTGTCTCCTTTTCTGAAGAAATTTTGGTAATCTCCCTCTGATTTTTATTTTATTTACTTTGAATTTTTATTCAAAAACCAACTGAAGATCTCAATGAGCGAAAAGCTGAAAGTGTACCATTTTTCTGGGAATTTTTCTTTTTTAATTTTTTCTGCTGAAAACTCATGTATTACGTTTGAAAATTGAAACAGTAACGAACAAAAGCCGAATTCACATCAGAACAGCACATTTGTTTATTTTTATTCGAAAACCAACGGAAAGAAACAGGCCAATAAGTACTGTCCCCTTTTCCAAGGATTTTAGAAGAATAGTCTTTTTCCTGGAAATTCATGAATATGATTTCGTATCTCTCATGATAAGGATAAACAGTAATACAACACATCTACAAAGTTTGAACTGAAGATTTTTTAAATGGACAAAGGCCGGTGTCCCTTTTTCCAAATGAATTTATTTATGAAAGGTATTTAGATGCTTTAGAGACGGAAATGAAAACAAGTAGTGTAGAATTCAAGAGGTTGCGGTATCAATTGTGCTATGGAAGTTGAAGGAGCTGACTGGGGGGGATCGAACTCTTAAGACAATGTACAGTCACGATTTTTACAAAAGCCCCGCTGCTGACAACTCATAACGATTTACGTAAGCTAGCTGTTGGGTACCAGGCGTCGGTGTTACGGTGCGTCATTATCCAAATGTTTACAATATTTAATACAATTTTTACCATCTTGTCTAAAACTAAACTTTTAAATTAATTTCTTTTGAATTTGAAATAATCGATATTTTTCTGTTCATGACGTTGATATTCGTAATTGTTTATTCCTCCAATAATATTCAGAAATTCCACACCCGCTATTGCTACTACAAGCATCGAAGTAAAACCGCACTACCTAACCACACTTGGCATGTATACTGCATCTGTAAACCAACCACCACATACCTACTGCCATGATGAAATGCTGTAGATACCATACATCTCTGTAGTAATTTACTTGACAATATTTTATACATCTGAAGAAGCGATCCAATCCATTTGAAAAATGTATTTTTGTATCCTTCACGTACAGTCAAAGAAGCAATCATCGAGTTTTATTCGGTATACAAAATTCCTTGCTCGTTCAAATATAAATAAATAACTATAATGTATGTATCTTTTAAAAGTTAAAAAGTTATCAAGTATTTCTTTTTATTTGAATGTGAACTCTGCGCATTACTTGTTTCATTGGCTGTACCCTATGACATTTATTTTTTAATTTGCATATTATAATGTTGGTTGTACTTCTCAAAAAAAAAGTTATATCCAGACGGATTTTTACTCATCAGGCAGATCCAAATTTCCTAAATGGAAAATTTTAAATGCAAATTACACCACTTAAAAATTTTTAAATATCTTATATGGATATTACGAAAAAAGGTTTTTTAGCGCTGTCAGACCCGCCGCTCGTCTTTTCGCTTCGCTTAAGTCAACATTAATTCGTTAGAAAAAATGTTTTTCTTCTCTCTCGCTGCTGTAATAATTCTCACGTTAATTGTTTTAGTAGCACGAGAGCGTTTGTGAAAAATTAAAACTTTATACCATGAGGAGAGAAATTATGCCATTTTCCACATTCTCTCTGACGAGCAATTTTCAAGAAAATGGCGCACTTTAGCGCTCCCTGTTTACGTATACGTGTGGTTTTTAGTTGGAATTTCGAATTAATTGCCTTATTAAGCCTGGGACGGTAGTCTAAAGTTAACATTGTTATGCCTTTAATGTTCGTACCTTATAGTACGTATGTTTAGTGAAATGTTAACAAGAGCGAATGCCTAAAAGGGATTGTTGATTTATATAACTATGAAATAAGTGGTGGAGGGGTACTTAGTGATGTATTAATTGTTTTTTTTTATGTTGGAGGTTTTAAATTTTTTTCGAGAACCGTACTTATTAAAACTGTTTGTCTCCGGCAATTGCTCATCAGTCAATCCATATGAAAAATTTAATAGCCAAGAAATGTCTCACATTCTAGAAATCCACATTCTAGATAACGTATGCTTCAAAAGTTTCCAAATAGGAAAAAACTTTGAACTGATATGAATATTAAGCTACAATAAATATTATGTGTCGTAACTGCTCTGCTTTTTACATCAATAAAACTGGCACCCCCCACTTCAAGCAAATAAAAAAGCTTATAATTTAGTATTAATTAGAGTCTTGAGCTCAAGCTAGCAACCCCACTTTAATAAAAATGAAAATTTTCTACGCTATCGTTATACCAAATATCATAATACCAAAAATCTCGTTGGATGAAAAAAGTCTATTGAACGGAGAGTGGGTGGACGAGATAGAAAATCATTGGACGAGGCGGAAAGTGATCTTTGGATAAGATGGAAAATTTTTGCACAAGACCGAAAGTTTTTGGACGAGGCAGGAAGTCGGACGAAATGAAGAAAGTTATTTATTGCACGTGACAGAAAGTCATTGGCTGGGATGGAAAATGATTGGACGAGACGGAAAGTTATTGGATGCGACGAAAAGCCATTGAACGAAATGGAAAATCATTGGACGAGATGGAGTCATTGGACAAGATGGAAAGTTATTGGACTATATGGAAGGTCATTAGACGAAAAGTCTCAAATCCCTTTACAATTATATTAAATAAAGTTTTCTAGTAATGTTTACATGGCTTTTCACCAATTTACGCAATTGCAAAGGCATTGCACGAGATGGAAAGTCATTGGATCGTTTATGAGACGTCAAGTTTTTGAATTGAGACGGAACGTCATTGGACGAAAAGTCCCAAACTCCTCGGCAATTATATTAAATATAATTTTCCAGCAACGTTTACATGACTCATCGCCATTTTACAGGCACAGCTGATTTAGACTACTTATGATGAATTCCAACATATGTAGACTAGCGAGCTTTGGGCAATTTGGGAAATTGCTCTAAGCTTTCAAAAATTGCTTCGTACGTATCTTCCAACATATTAAAAAATGGATCTCCTCCCGACATTGTCAATTGTTAATCCGGTCGATGTACGAAAACTTTTCATTGTATTTCAATAAGAAAATCGAGATCAATGAAAATAAAACTTGACGTATTTTAACAGAACAACCGTTTTTGCTGGCAGCTACTTGAAAAACAACATATTTTTTCACTTAACACGAGTGTGCCATGAAAATTCTTATTATACAGCGGGGAGAGCGTGCATTCCCGTTAGACTTTATACCCGCTACTAAAATTAACAGCTGAGTCAGCACATTCATTTTAGGATACTTTAGTAGTCGTTGATATAATACAAAGCCTGCGTATAATAGCAAGCGGCAAGCAAAGAGTGTACTTTTACTTTTTAAAAGTCCTTATACTAGCACCAGTAACAACAACGGCGCACAGTGGGTGCTGAGGTCAACGAAAACCTGTCTGAAGGCGAGGATGCGCCCTCAGCAGGAATGCGGCTTGGTTTTATGACGTCGTCATCGCCGTTTGCCCAAGGACATTAACATCGCCACAAGACATTTCTCAGCTGGTAGCTAAAATGAGCTATTCTAAAGAGGCACAGTTATGTTCTGCATACGCAAAACATTTTAAGTACCCACCCATGAAAGTTTTAAGTTGTTATGTGCAGTAGCAACCGGATTATATTTACTCAAGAACGACCTTCTTAACCTGTGTTTTGACCACGTGCCCAATTTTCCAGAAGGATTTTAAAATTTATCCTACATCATAACAATTGCAGAATTACAACTCAGCTAGATGCAAATATTACTATTAAACCTACTTCCTACCCCAAAGGAGGTAGACAGGGTGCTGTAACCAAGCTTCACAATGCCGATCCCTTTCGGAAATGTTTGCTCAAGTAATACAATGCAGTAGGTTATCTCAAATTTACTATGCAAATATGCACGGGCAAATTGTGTAGACAAAGTAAGTTGAGTCAATCCCAAACTATACCATTATCTACTTACGTATAATAATATAGTACGCTTAGACATATTTAAAAAAAACCTATATTATAAAACAAAAGAAGCCCGGAAGGATTTCCTTAAAATGCAAGGCGGTAGCTCGCGCGTACGCGGAAGAAGAACAGAGTTCAAGTACAAGGTCTTCTTAATTTACCTACCTGACAGAGCGTTGTGAGGATAGGCTCGATGTTTACATACAACATGTAAATTTCAAGAGTTATGTAAATAAAGTCAACAGGATTTTGGCTGAGGTGACCTTCGCTGACGCGCGATGATTTCTCTGATGTTGAAGGCGTTTAAGTTTTGAAAGAAAATTAATTACATATTTTGCATATTGAACACGTATATTTTTAAAGGTCTACCTTAAAGTATTATTACGAGTTAAAATAGTTCAAACGTTCTTATTCTATTCAATGGCTGCCTGAAGTGGTGACAATTTAGTCTAATATACCTTAAGATACTAAAATACTATCATAAGTTCCAATTATGTACGTAATATTATAATATTATAAAAAATCTAAAAAGGGCTCGAACAACCAAAATATTACAGAATCCTTATACATTTCTTCTTCACCGTAAACCTTCAAGTTTGTCGGATTGCTAACTAAATCAGAATCTCGTTAGTCTTATGCTTAATTAGATTATAATTGTTCTAATTCATTTTTTGACATTTTATTTTGGCGTTGCAGTACAAATCTGATTATTCTTGTTTGTTTCAGGTGAGTGCCTACTCCAAAATGACTGAGTCGTGAATTGTTGGTAAGACAAGTAAAAGAGTTGAGGAATTTATCGTAAATATCATGAAGTTCGCTTTTAACGCGAATTATTAGACTACTGTTTTCGTATACAACTGTCTACAACAGTAATTGTAATAACGCAAGTACACTTGTTACAGCAAATATCCCACAAAATAGATGAAACTTATTGTAATGTTAAAAGTTACCAATAAAAAGTTTAGTTATTTACATCGGAAACTAAAACTCAAGTTAAAATATTTGTTACGCGTCACTGTTTTTAAAAACCTTTTTCATTCTCCCCTTTACGAAACTGTAACTTCCTATCTTGATAAGGTAACCGAAAGCGAAAGTAAAACATGCGAGGTGGTTGCTAGGTATGAAAAACTTTTGGTCCCTGGACAACGAAGTAAAACAGTCCATTTTTTTTAAATATAATATTGTAAGGTGGCTTGTTGTCAACATTACCTTGGTAACAATACTGTTGTATATACAAACATCATTTTATTATAAACACTGAATCATCATTTTATTTATTTATTTACGGCGATTAATAAATATCAAGGGGGGGGGATGAAAAGTTTAATACATTACACGCTGCGAAAGCCCTTTCAGGTGCTCGGTGTTTTTAACTAACCTCGGCTACGCTTACGCTTCGCCTCGGCCAATCAAAAACACCTTGCACCTAAAAGTAAACTTTCGCAGCTCGTAATGTAAATAACTATTATCGATGATTGGATTTTAATAAATGATTGTCTTTTAATATTGCCAAGCCAAAACATAGAAAGTGGATGCTAAACAAACAATAAAACACGCAAACCTAAGCGATCTTTATAATTAAACTAAAACACAAAGATAATAAATACTTCTTGTAAAATAATAACGGGTGAAATTTTTATTAATAGAAATATTTTAGTAGGAATTTAAGGCTTAAACATATTTTGCTACATATGCTCAGAAGCCTCTGTCTATTTAAGCAATCTAGTAGTCGATAGACACTTGAAATATTTACAAAAATACTATGTTAAGTTGTGTTATATAATGACAATAAGAAAAAAAGAAAGCACCGCGTTCGGGCGCCATATGATATGAGATATTGGGATGATGGGGCTTGACTAATATTTATTGTTTGGAATAATAATCCCTTCAACACTTAATGAAATATGAAAGGTTATAAATTCCAAAATAAAAAAAAATCTTATTGTTAAAATTCACAAACGGAAAATCATGGTAAAACAGTCTGAAAATATACACAGCTAAATATCACTTACCTTTATCATCAAAAAAAAAATTCTCCGGCTATTATTTATAAACGGTAAAACAAGTTCCATAAATGCATGAGACGAAATCAGGCGGGTCGCTAATTAATTAGGAAGTTATTTAAATTAAATCTGTAAAAATATTGTTAATGGACCAGACACAAATAAATACGCAAATAAATTTCTTTCTAAATATTTAAATGAATAAATTTTATTTATGAACACACAAAAGAAATAAAAATTTAAAATTCATTGGAGAAACGAAAACAATCATTAACATCTTAAATTTAAATCAATTACACAAACGTGAAACAAAATCAATTAAATCTTGGTGTCAAATAGATTTAACAAAATAAGAATTAAGAGGCATTATAATTCTCTTTGTCCTTTTTAATTCTAATAATAATAATAATAATTGCTACAACCCATAGTCTGGGTTGTAGCCTTCTTATCTGATCAATCCAACAATCTTAAATTACTATAAAAAAAATAAAAATTGAAGTTATTATAAATTTTAAAATATTTGCGCCACACAAAAAAAATTAATCACCCTAACTTGAAGATTAGCAGATTCCTGTTATAGTTGGTAAAATTACCTGCTTATTTGTTGACAAGATGAGCACATTCCAGATCATCCCTCAAATTGATTTTATTTGTGATTTATGAAGATATGTAATTATAATTATTAAAGGTACAACATGTATCTTCCATGACGTGAGTACATAATTCGTAAATAATTCGGTTATTTGCAACAAGATTCCATACCTTCTTTTAATTCGTTCCATTCAAAATAAAATTCTAAAAAGTTCCTTCAATTTATGAGATCAGTCTGTACACCAAATGAACAGTTTACTTTTGATTTATTTCACTTTGATTGTCATTATAGTTATTATTAATTAAATTATTAAGAACTTATAAAAAAATTAAAAACAATATGACATTTGTCATAATCTCATTTTGTTGACAGTTAAAGTGACGTAAAATTCAACAAAATAATCTCCAAATTTTGACAAAATAACATACAAACTGACATGACTTCTGCTCTGTATGGAAATTCAAGAGACAGTAACCACATTTTCGTGCTGTTTTTATAATAATTGGAAAATAATTACGAATCGCTAGTGATTTTCCTAACTCGGAACTATATTAATTTAGTAAGTTACTAGAAACAAAAGAGTGTCTTTTACTGTAAAATGTTCATAATCACATTGCTAATAATAAATTAAACTAATTGTTTAAACAAATGTTATAAAATGAAAGATGAGAATTTTTTCTTTATCTTGATACCTAACATGGCTATCAAAATGCAAATTTAGAGTTAAGATTCATTGACAACCATTTTGAATTTTCTCTCAATCATTACTTTACAAAAATTCAAATAAAAACATTTTACATCTTCCTACATCCTTTTCTTAACATAAAATTAATCCTAAAATTCTATTAAACAAAAATTACATAAATTTTTACACCAAAATTTTATAAATATAAACTAAATTTTAACATTCTAGCAGACCATGCTGTAACGTTACAATTTTGGGATTTCAAAGCCCTAAACTTTCTCTATAAAAAGTTCCCCACTTTAACATTCGAGTGTCAAACGCACCCTAGAACTTGGTTAACAATATTGCAGTAAAATATTTTACTTAGAAATTCAAATAACATGGAAAAGTATCCATTTACTATGGAAAATTTTGAATCGTCAAAGAAATACAACATTTTCTTGAAATTCAAAAGTAAAGTAATAAATATTTTGTATACCTTCTTACTTATGCCTTTAATAATTTTCTGGTGAAAACATGCCATAAAATGGCTTCAAACTATCTTAAATGTCAAAATATCAACCAACGACAGAAAACCGTTCATCTTAAAATTGAGTTTGTGTAATTCAAGTGAAGAATCTGTTTAAAATTTAGCCCTTATCATCTCATAGTGTTGTAGTGTGTATCCTCAACTAATGCAAAATTTTATTGTTTTAAAATAAAAATTGTGAAATCCTTCTTTCGCCTGGAAGATAGGCAACACATCGTGCATACATGTAATTCGGGATGCCTATATGATAACAATATGTTTTGAATGGTTGACTGATATACAGAGGTGGGCAAAAATATGGAACCAAGTAAATATCTCTGGAGTTTTTAGAGATATCGGAATGAAATTTGGTAGGCAGATATTAGAGTAAATTGTATATTTGCGTTGAATGTTTTTGACAATTTTGAGTTTCCGGTTTAACCGGAAGTAATGCTGATTTTAAAATTTGTAATGGAACACCCTGTATATTATTTTAATTTTGAATAGTACATTTTATTACGATTACAAAAATATGGGGTTCGATACGTTTTATTTCAAGGCTAAACGAAATTTTTACAATAAAAGTAGTTTTGAGGCAAAAACTAATGAAATATAGTAGTCTATGAAACAAACGTAACAATCACAGTTTATGAAACTGGCATTAGCCGTGATAGTAGTTAAAATAAGTAGGTGTTTTAACTTGAACGCAAAATGCTCCATCTAAGTGAAAGAGAGAGAATAGAAATTCTAATGATGATTGGCTTTGGGGACCGAAGAAGAACGCATCAAGAAGTTTGTGATCTTTTTAATGATATTCATCCGGATCGGCAAATATCACGTTCGCTAGTAACAAAAACTTTGCAAAGGTATACCACAAGTGGCACAGTCCGTAATTTACCAAGAAGTGGACGTCCAAAAACTTCTACAAAAAACGATGTAGCTGAAAATATCGCAATATCTTTAGAGAAAAATCCTCATTTGCCTACTGCTGAACTCGCCAATATACACGGAATAAGCCGTCGTTCAGTAGGAAGAATATTAAAACGAGAAAAATATCATCCCTACAAAATTAGCCTTGTTCAAGAACTATCCGACGACGATTTCGACAGTTAGAATTTTGTGAAACAATGATGGATATTTGCAACCGTGATAATAACCTTGTAAGAAATATGGTGTTTTCGGACTAGGCTACGTTTTGTTTGAACGGTACAGTAAATCGGCATAACTGCCGCTACTGGTCGCAAACTAACCCTCACTGGATACAAGAGGCTCATACGCAACATCCTCAAAAATTGAACGTTTGTGCCGGTCTTTACAACAACAGAATTGTAGGGCCTTTCTTTTTAGAAGAAACTTTAAACGGGGATAGATATTTAGAGCTTTTAGATACGCAAGTTATTCCGACGCTGGAGGAAAATGGACAACTGCCAAATAATATCTGGTTTCAGAAGGACGGGGCCCCACCCCATTTCGCTCGCATTGTTCGAGATCGCTTAGATAGGACATTTTATCATAGGTGGATTGGAAGAAGAGGTACCATTGAATGGCCTGCGCGATCCCCCGACCTTACTCCACTGGACTATTTTCTATGGGGTTATTTGAAATCCAAAATTTATCTTAATCGACCAAACAGTTTGCAAGAACTAGCTGAAAGAATAACCGAAGAGAGTCAAATAATTCCACCAGAAGTAATAATTAATGTTACAAGGGAGTTTACAAATAGACTAGCCTTTTGTCAAGAAGTAAATGGAGCTCAGTTTGATCATTTACTACATTAAGTTTATTTTCCTTTTACAAAGTACTCCTGTTTTATTTTCCCGTTTTGTATTTATTTCCCGTTCGTAAACTTAGTCGATTGATAATACAGGAAACTTGGAGATGAATAGTGAGACACAGACAATAGAAAAGTGATTCTGTCGGATACAATTTAAGCATTGTAGCTGATAAATGAAAAATAAAATCACCAAAACAACATATAATTTAAGTAAAATAGAAACCTTCTCGTATTTTCCAAGATATTTACCTGCAATCTCAACCTCTGAAGCCGATCGTAAATAGTAAGAGAGATAATTTGAAAAGGTTACAAATGGCGAAACGTCCTTTTGTGATTGCAAACTCCAGAACGAATTGTTGATTCTATGTATATGATCTTTTTTAATGAAGATTTAGATGGCATACTGTTTTTCGATAGATTTGCAACTAACCCAAAGAGATTATCTGCAAATTTGATACCACTGGACATTGTTTGAAAGGTAATTTCCTAACATTAACTAACTAGAGGAGGTAGCACTAAAAAGTGGAAAAAACGATTTCTAAGGCTGTCTAGACACAATTTAACCTAGACAATAACAATTTGACTTGGAGATAATTTAGATAACTAGTGGGTCAGTAATGAAATATGAAGAAAACGAAAAGAAGAAGAAAAAGAAAACGTTATAAAACGATTCTAGAGATTCAGAAATCATAAAGGAATGGAAAAAATCGAAGGCCTACATACCAGGAAAAGTATAACCTTGATGTAGATTTTAAGAAAACTATTAATAATCTATAGTAAATCACTTTCAAGAACTCCTGAGAAGTCTTTATAAACACCGTGCCTAGTAAGTGACTAACTAAGGGTGAGTAAGGCTACTTAGAGACTTGCACGATGCTAGTAAATTAAAAAATTACTAGTCTAAATAACTAATTCATTCATCTTGGGTACAATTTAAACACAGCTTTGAAATTTCGTTAGAGCTGAGATACTCTAGATAAATCGCTAATATTACATCTAAATAGCAACATGATCGATCTAATCAACATAATTGCAACATTCTCAACAAGATCATGCCATCTTGAGCATTCTGACAAGTTTTAAATCTTAAAAGGCTATCATTGAGACAGTTGACACGCGACAATTCGGACAATTAGAATAAATCTAGTCAGTACTGATCTAAGCAGTATAAAAATTGACCTAAGAATTACTCGTCTTATGTATAAATGACTACTAGATTGAGTATTGTTGGAGATGGTTTTATGCAGCTACCAGATATTTCTATCTAACGTCATAATGATGTCATAAAATGACATAAAATTCTACAAGTTGCAGATTATGTAGTTTTTACACAACCTGACATGGATAGTACATCCTTGCCTACGTTATTTTCATTTCGACGTCAGTATGACGTAGTAGTAACCCAAAGTGTAGTATTAAGTATTATTTAGAGTAAGTTTTATACAACACAGAATGAAATATAAAAAAACTAAATAAAATTAGATCAAAGCTAAATTTCTTGTTATTATCAATGTCATATGATTTAGACATATTTTAGACAAGGTAATAACGTAGACGTAGATTATTATTTAGCGAAGATTAAACATTTAAGAAAATGAAGCAGCTAAAATTCAATCTGAATTTTCTTTATTTTTTATGACGTGATTATGACGTGTTGTTAAATTAGCTTGTCAATCAATCACCCCGAAAGAATAATTGAGACGAAGAAAAATCGTTTGTATACAAAAATAGATCGAGGTGAGAGAGAAAGAAGGCGAAGTGTTAATGTGGAGGCTAGAGCGACAACAGAATACAGAGTGGTATATTAAAAAATAATATGGGCGCTATAAAGAATTAAATTTGATATAGTAGTAAAAACAAATTTTAATCAGAATGAATAATTATCGGAAGCAATCATTTTAACGGGGGGAAAACAACAATACAGTTGTTAAGGAAATGTTAGTCACTAATAAAGTATCAAGTTTGAATCTGTATTAATCTCAGGTAGTCAATCATTTATTTTTTGGTATCACTTATTGTTATTTGGTAAATTTAAGCAGTGTTCCAATACTTCTTCCTACTCTTCTAAATTAAATAAAAAATTTCAAATGATATTTATGTTTGCAAGACCCTTTTACAGTAACAATAGAATGTGCCAATCTCTGACTGCTTGAAAAGGTTTAAGATATCAAATGTTCTCATTGTCACTGATCGCTACACAAATACAAGAGAGGTGGGTACTAAATAACAGCGTGTCTCATGCACAGCATTCCTTGATTAAAAGTAGGTAAACATACAAGTTAACACAAAGAATAGAAGAAGACAGAAATAATAATAATCAGGAAGGCTTTTCATCTTTGCAAGGGTTCACAAGGGGGATATTTTCTACTTGCAGAAAAACGAGCGAAACTGTATAACAGAAGGCTTTTCCACTTAAAAAAAATGAAGGAAGAAGAATCTCGAATGAACTGATTTATGGTTATAAACAACGGTTTGAATATCAAGGTCTGTTTACAGAGAGCTAAGATTACGAAGCGTGTCCAAATTTATAACACGATCCCTGCTTGTAAAAGAAGACTGCCCACGTTTTTCATGCTCTCGATTATGCTGTGTACACATTAAAAACCACAATTAATACACAACAATGGAACAATGAGAATATAATTTATGTAATAGTATGTACTCATATGTATGTACTTATTATTATCTCGAGAATTTCAGGCGTGTCAACATTCACAACGATAAATATAAATTTGTTGTTGTTTATTACCTGTAAAAACGTTACAAGCTAATAATAAAAAAAGACGAGAGAGAGAGAGAGAGGAACACGTAATTTTAAAGGTAACAAGATTTAAGCACGCTTCACAAGGAATTCGTGTTTTTAAAATAATTTTTCACCTTTATTAATCTTCAACTTTATGTGTTTAACTTCTCTGATAGTTATTTGACGCGAAGAAAATTAATTTTTTATAACAAATACAAAATTGCAGAGTTGAATATTTTGGTCACATAGTCGCTTCTAAGCAATTTGATTACCGAAGAAATCATTTTTAACGATTTTTTCTGCGTTTTGTGGATTAAGAATTTTTTCTTACATGGTAAGAGTAGCTGGAAAATAGTAAAATAACACATATTGATGTCGATGTCGATTTTAGAATACGAATTTTTTAATCAATAGAGTGTCCTTATGATTAAGTATAACATACATACACTTAATTCCTTTTTAGAGTAAATATTTGAAGATCAATCATCTATTTAATCATTTAAATAATCATAGAATTGAAGGTTTTGTTTTTATTGTTGACTTGGATCTTTTTTCCTTACATATAAATAAAAAATAAAATAAGGTTTACCTATAGTGTGATCCACCCAGTGTTATCCTATATCTAAACTCTCTTTCGTGCGTTTATTTAAGTGGAAGTATCGAAGGGCACGAAAGTATATTTAACTTTTTGCGCTTGGTGGTAGCTTCAACTTATCCTTAGCATTATTGAGGAAACATAAACAACGTCTCAGACGCTCCCTTGATATTAAGGTTTTGTTTATAGTAGTATCCAAGAGCGCTTATTTTTACAATATGTTACGCTTCCCTTCTTTTGTTTTAATAATAAAAATACCTTTTCGTAAAAATGCAATTAGAAAACTCTTTCCAGAGCTATCAGCTTAAAAACAACAATCTTGTAATTTTATCGAGTTCTGGTAATTATTTTAACGAAACAAGAATAGATCGCCTCTTTTTAAAGTGGTAGCAGCCAAGGGCAGCTTGACGAGTGAAATTGTACCAATAAACTCTGCTGACCTAATTTTCGAGAAGTTCGTTAAAGCAGCGGCAATAAAAAGCAATTCGTTCAAAAACGATCACGAAATAATTGCAGTGAGGATTTAAAACTTTGTGGAATAGGTTTAATTCTGTCAAAAGAGCTAAAGCAAATTTTGATCAGTTTTTCAATTATTGGAACTTCCAAAACATTGAATGGTTTTTGTGGTGACTAATTTTGGTGGACTGTTCCCTTTAAACTGTTCACAATACACTATAATCGGAATTAACTGCCTGCTTTGCCTACCCAGCAATGGATCTTTCTATCATTTCAGGTTCTGCTTTTTAGAACATCCACTTCTTGGAGATCACAGAAGAGTAGATTTTAAAATCTGCAAAGCATAATTTCGTACTCTGGTCGCTGAATCGGACCTTTGTTCCAATTTTCATTTTTTTATCAACAATTTTTTTTAAATTATTCAGCAAGCGGTTAAGTTAAAGTGAAGGTTTATCATATGGACAAGAATATTTCTAGGGATCAAATTTATGGGGGAGGGGGGAGATCAAACTTTTAACGTTAAAATGTAGGCGCAATCTACATTTTAATCTTCGGCAAGTTTGATCCGAGCAATTGCATAATAAGCAAAACGACAATCCAAGAACCCTAAGGTACGCATTCGCGCCTATCTCATTCATAGACAACCTAAGTTACCTTAATTAAATGATTATGTAGCAATGAACATAGATAGTTATTACTCTTGGAAGTATTGAATTAATACGAGCTCGGGTAATTATCTAAAAAGGCTGTTACCTTTACTAAATTTATCAGAAATGTGCGGTAACCGGTGACAAAATATTGGCCAACCCTAGATGATACCAATAGTTTATAAAATTGTTACATATCTATTTAAATAAACATCCAAAAAGAACATTTCAGCTAGACACTAACCACTTATTTAATATGGTACATTAATAATTGTCTAAACAAAAGTAATGTGGGGATATCTCCTGACAAGTAACTCACAATTGCTAACTTCTAAATGTCTCAGTTAGAGTTGGTTACTCCTCAAGCAGGTTCACCAAATGCTGATAGCTACAAAACAATTACGCATTTTTTGCATCCGTCGAACAATTGATAAATCCTTGCGTGGAAATCCTGGTATAAAATCTTCAAAGCAATCCATAAGAAACTGGATCAATACATTACAAAATTACGAAATAATTCGCATGAATCTCCCACTTGAGAGTTTAAAAAGATTTTGAGTTCATCAGTTCTTGAAAACATTTACTTGTTTCTTCAGTATCCCATAATAATTTTATTTAGGTCTATTTTTAAGCCATTATATCTTTACAGTGATTTACTGTAAGTAGATAACTAACTAACTTTTGTCATATATCATTTTTATAGCCTGAAACTTAATAAACCATAAACAATTTGTCACCGATCGTTATTACAGGAGTTCATAAATTTTTTATGGTCGTGATAAAAGATTTCCCTTTTTAACTCTTTTACTGAACTAGTCGGTTCAACATTACGACATTTTATACAAACAAACGACGTACAAAAATAGATACCATCTCTATTTATATCTTCTTCTATATAATTGTCCGTGCTAAGAATAAGGAACGACGGGAAGTAGTTTATGGATACATTTCCATTCATTCATTCATTCACTCATCAATTCATTCAGTTTATTCTTGTAAATTCTTGTTTGATGTAATCACATCCCTCTTCTCTATTCTGCAATAATTGGAAAATAGGATGTATGCAGCATCTCTACAGCATATAGATTGTGTTCCTCTATGTTTCCTTCCAATTCCCCAACTTGAATTACCTGAACAACAAGCCCTCTCGAATAACTTGACATTGGGAATCACACCTACTAATCTGGTTACGTGCAATCTTGTAGGTATTATATTTGACATCTTGGGGAGGAATCGCGTGGAAGAGGATTTTTTATCAAGTGAGCTGACAAAGTTAAAAGACAATTAATAAGGAAAATGAATTGTGTTAAATGCTGACAATGCGGTCACTTTAATTGAAGCTGTAGTTAATGCATTGCATTTCTACCATATGTCATTTAATAAAACTATAGGTAGATAGCGTTCACTGACACTGACAGTCAGCTGTTTAATATGCCCAAAAATTATCCTAAAGTGAAATGTAACTGACTACGTAATTATTGTAAAGTGTACCCGTTCCACTTCACCCGTTAAATCTGGCATTTTACACATCCCACTTGATTTCGGCTAAATTTCGCCTCGAGATCTCATACAAATGAAATAAGAGACACTTGGAATATGCCATTTCTATGTTAAGAAACTCGCCTGTCTCTTTCAAATCGCACTTTAACTTTTCCTTATTATATCTATTCATCATTTCGTTCCCTCCTCAAAGTTAAAGAAAGCGAACTAAGAAAACTTTCGCATTGTCAGATCAGAAAATTCATTCCCACGAGCGTTACAGCAATTGCAATTATATACAGTCTCAATTATTATGAATATTATTGTTAGACGAGACTATTTTATATAATATATAATCCCACTTTCCAAGTTCCTTAAAGAAGTATCTAGACATGGATGGCAGCCACTTAACCTCAAGATGACTTAATAAAATATTCAATTCACTTACGCTTTATGGAGAATCACGTATTTCTCTCTGTCTATCTAGCCCAGCTCTGCTATATTAACATTTAAAACGGTTTTACCAAGTGCTTTAACCCTAAAAGAATTCTGTCACGTACTTTCAGAGCTTCAAGTGTTATTATTTCAAGTCTTTTGAAAACAGTGAGTAGACAATAAAAAAAAACCCAAAAGATATCCAAAATTAAATTAAGCTTGTCTTAATAAATTTCCAGAACCTAATCTGACAGTTTAGAAGTGGGGCTATATTTCACGTCCAAATGAAGTAAGAAGTGTGCCCGGGGACATATTCTTCATTCTCTGGGAATCTTTAACCTCATACTTCATCAACTCTGGGCGATTCGACAACTACCAAAAAGCAACAAAAGAGAGTTAAAATCTTAACTAATGGCCGTCATATGAGGGTGATCGATAGGAAGGAAGCGCACAGTCATCGAGATCGTTATCGTCGTCTCGCATATTCTCTTGGTCTTAATTTCTTCATCAGACATCATCCCTCCCCGTGTTGTTAGCCGGGTGCACTCACGAAAAGACCATTATCTTTCACACGGGGGAACTTTTTTTGTTATTTTTAGCACGTGCTATTCGCACTTTTAAAACTCCCTCCTTCAGCCAATTGCAGTGTGTTTCGCTTACGAGAGGAATATCGTTGGCATTTAAACGAAACGCGAACCGTAATTGAATTTAGAAATGTCTTTCTAGACTAGATTCGCAAGACAAAAATTCAGTATAGCTGCTTGAATTCGTGATCATTAGACGACTGCTCTCTTTTAGTTGATATTATTCGTTAAGGAGCAATGTGAACTGAAACAATTTAAACGAGATCTTTTTATTCATATTCACAAAAAGTTCCTTCTTCTGTAATCTAAAGAGTTCTTTGAAAAATTGAGTGTAAGTTTAAAATTGGCCCCTTTTTTATGCGCCACTGAATGTAGGGATTTCAAAAAAGGAAAAAAGTTTATGCAAGCATCTGCATGGAATTGCAGTCGAATATGATTGTTCTACTTCAAAAATTCATCTAAAAATTAGCATTTTTTTCAGAAATTAAGTTCGAAGTCGATTTTTTCTCGCCACCACTGGATATTGAAAAACTATCCCGAATACTAGTAACATACACATGTTGGCCATGGAAATGCAGTTAAAAGACGCCTATGCTCTTCAAATCTTTAAATTTAATGCTGAGAAAATAACTGAGACGCAGGCTATGGCCCCGATTACTTACTTGAACCATCGAATCATAACTGTAAAAATTGAGCACATTTACGCGCAATTTCATTGGTGGACAAATGAGTCGATATGACAATGTCCAATACATATGACTTATAACTATTATTTATGGAGGAAGGATAGACAAGTTTACGAATATTAGCACAAAATCTAGTTACGTGGAGAGAGAGAAAAAAAGAAGCAAAATGCCGATGACCTTAAATATCAATTTTAATCGTAAACAAACAGGCAGAAACAAAGGAGTCAATGACTGATCTAGAACTACATATGTATTCCATCTTAATGACAAATAAAAAATGAATGAAAATCAATAAATAGAGGTCTATGATCTAAATCTACATTATTTATGGCGTAAGAACAAATGAATCGACGCGTATTGTCCTGAAACACCTGTTTCATGGTTGAAAACCAAATCACTTGACGTTTATCACTTCAAATAAACTGCAAAAACAAATCGTCGACGCCTGTTACAAGAACTCTATTATCTATGGAGTAAGAACAAATGAATCAAGGATTATTAAACCCCGTAAAACCCCTCCTCGTGTAGTATGAAAACCGAACAAGTTGTCATCTGTCGAATTTTATCTTAACGACTGAAAAACAAATGAACATGATTTACAAAATGGAAATAGGTATAAATGAATTAGCCCAAACCCCTGATTTATAGATGAAAACTAAACAAGAAATCTGCGACTTCATATTCCATCGTAATGGTGGAAGGCAAATGTAAAAACAAATTAGTAGATGTCTAAAAAATGAGTCGACGCCTATTACAAGAATTCGATTATTTTGGAGTAAGAAAGCTCTTAAAGAAGAAAGCTCTTCTTCATATGTGAAAACCAAACAAGTTGTCATCCGTCACTTCGAATTTTATCTTAATGTCGAAAAGCAAATGAAAATGATTTACAAAATTAATTGTACGTGAATTTACGCCTATTACTTCAAACCCCTGATTTATGGATGAAAACTAAATAAGAGATCTGCGACTTGAAATGCCATCGTAATGGTGGAAGATAAATTGAAAAACAGATGAAAAGATGTATAAAAAATGAGTATCGACTATTATTACAAGAACTTCAATATTTATGGAGCAAGAACAAATGAATTGAGGATTATTTAACCCCATAAAACCCTTCTTCGTGTATGGAAACTGTTGTTAACCGTCACTTCGAACTGTAAAACAAATGAAATAAAAATGTAAATGAATCTTCGCTTATTACCCCAAACCCCTGATTCATGTTTGAAAACTAAGTAAGAGATCTGCTACTTCAACTCCTACCGTAATGTGTAAAAATAAAATGACTTAGCATTCCTTATGGAGCAAGAATAAGTAAGTTGCGTCCTGTTACCATAAACACACCTTTAGAATCGATGTAGACGAAATAACTTGGCATCTATGACTTAAAATCCCGTTTTAACAAATCGGTCAATGCCTAGAAATCCATACTTACAGCGTTAAAACAAATGAGTCAGGGCACATTTCCACAAATGCATGTTTCCTGGATGAACACCAAACATAACATATTGGTATCAGTGACTTGAAATTCCAACGGAATATAGGAAAAGCAAATTGTAAAGGCAAACTGTGCCTATGATACCTATGACGTAAAGCTCTATTAGTAACGGAATAAGAATAAATGAGTCGACGCCTATTTCATCAAGCTTTTGTTTTATGAATGAAAATCAAATTAATTTGACGTTTATTACTACAAATCTTCCCTTAATAGCGGAAAAGCAAATGCAAAAACAAATGATCGGCTTCTACGACTTAGAACTCCGTTAATTATGAAAATAAGAACAATACTGAGTCACGGCCTATTATCATAAGCCTATTATTAGATACCCCTGTTTTATGGATGAAAATTAAACAAGTCTATTACTTCAAACCCCATTTTGTTGGCTGAAAACTAGATGACTAGACAGTTACTCGCCTAATGTCCATAATTACTTAATAATTACTAACTTTATCTCTCATCGTAGTAGAGGAAAAACAAATGCTTTGACGCCTATGCTCTAGAACTTCATTGTTTATGAAGTACGAACAACTGAGACGAATCCTACTACCGGAAGTTCCTGTTGTATTTACGAAAACTACGAAAACTCAACAAGTTGACACCGATTACTCCAAATCTTATATAAATGATAGAAAGACAAATGAGTCGCCAAATCGCTATTACTTATGCATTTCATATTTCATTCACATACCAAAAAACAAATGAGTCGAAGCCTATAACCTAGGACTCCATTGTTTATGAAGTAAGAACAACTGAGACGAAGCCTACTACCAGAAGTTCCAGTTGTATGCTTGAAAACTCAGCAAGTTGACACCGATTACTTCAAATCTCATCTTAATGACTGAAAGATAAATTAGTCTACAAATCTCTTTATCATTTATGCACTCCAAATTCCATTCAATCACCAAAAAACATATGAGTATAATAACCTAGAACTCTTTTATTTATGACGTAAGAAATAAGTCCAGGAGTCCACGTTTTATGCATGAAAACTCAACAAATTGACACCTTTTACTCCGAATCTCACCTTAGAAAAACAAACACGTCGACACGTATAACCTAGAACTTCATTGTTTATGAAGTAAGAACAACTGAGACGAAGCCTACATAATGCCAGAGTCTCAGTTGTATGCATGAAAACTGAACAAGTTGATACCGATTATTTCCAATCCATCTTGATGATAGAAAGACAATAAGTCGACAAATCTCTAATATTTATTCACTCCAAATTCCATTTAAATACGAAAAAACAAATGAGTCGACGCCTATAACCTAGAACTTATTTATTTATGATGTAAGAAATAAGGAAGCCAAAAGTCCATGTTTTATGCATGAAAATTCAATAAGTTGACACCTTTCACCCCGAATCCCATCTTAATGGTAGAAAAGCAAACAAGTCGACGCCTATAACCTAGAACTTTCTTGTTTATGAAGTAAGAACAACTGAGACGAAGCCTACTACCAGAAGTCCCTGTTGTCTGCATGAAAGCTCAACAAGTTGACACCGATTACTCCAAATACCATTTTAATGACAGAAAGATAAATTAGTCGACAAATCTCTATTATTTATGCACTCCAAATTCCATTCAAATACCAAAAAACAAATGAGTCGACGCCTGTAACCTAGAGCTCCTTTATTTATGAAGTAAGAAATAAGTCGAAGACAGAAGTCCATGTTTTATGCATGAAAATTCAACAAGTTGACACCTTTCACTCCGAATCATATCTTAATGGTAGAAAAACAAACAAGTCGACGCCTATAACCTAGAACTTCATTGTTTATGAAGTAAGAACAACTGAGACGAAGCCTACTACCAGAAGTCCCTGTTGTATGCATGAAAACTGAACAAGTTGACACCGATTACACCAAATACCATCTTAATGACAGAAAGACAATTGAGTCGACAAATCTCTAATATTTATTCACTCCAAATTCCATTCAAATACCAAAACACAAATGAGTCGACGCCTATAACCTAGAACTCCTTTATTTATGAAGTAAGAAATAAGTCGAAGACAGAAGTCCATGTTTTATGCATGAAAATTCAACAAGTTGACACTTTTCACTCCGAATCATATCTTAATGGTAGAAAAACAAACAAGTCGACGCCTATAACCTAGAACTTCATTGTTTATGAAGTAAGAACAACTAAGACGAAGCCTACTCCCAGAAGTCCCTGTTGTATGCATGAAAACTGAACAAGTTGACACCGATTACACCAAATACCATCTTAATGACAGAAAGACAATTGAGTCGACAAATCTCTAATATTTATTCACTCCAAATTCGATTCGAATACCAAAAAACAATATGAGTCGAAGCCTATAACCTAGAACTCCTTTATTTATGAAGTAAGAAATGAGTCGAAGCCAGAAGTCCATGTTTTATGCATGAAAATTCAACAAATTGACGCCTCTCACTCCGAATCCCATCTTAGTGGCAGAAAAACAAATAAGTAAAAGAAATAATCTACTTTTTTGTTTTGTGATTTCTAAAATTCCAGTCAGTCCACCTCATACTCATAATTTCATTTCGATTAGCAACATGCACAACCCGCCTATGGAAATACAGTGAATGAATTTGATTTCGGTGCTCCCGTCCAAAAGCTTCCACCTTGTCATCCCTGCAACGTTAGTTACGATCTCAGATCTCATTTCTTTATGGAGTAAAAAACACTGTCAAAAATAATCTTCCGTCTTCTCTTGTAAGATAATTGAAGTCTCTACATTGCCTCTTTCCCTGTTTTTAATCCACAGCCGCCTAAAAGTTGCAGCATCAATAGGTATTTGAAAAGCAACCATTTGACTGCTGTTCTGTAATGTCTGAGGTAGGGACAGTGTTCGTGTTAGGAGCTTTTCTTCAACCAATGGATGGATTCATTTGCATAATAGCGAAGCTCTCCGTATTATACAAACACAGAAGTAACATTTGACAGAATACGTTTTCTTGGCACATGATCTGAATTTGAAACTTTGTGTAATCATTTTTTAAAAATGTTCTCCAAGTAACCACAACCGCAAACGGCGAAGATTTATAATTGTTTCTCAACGAACAGTACTTACAAATGTAATTTAAAATTATTCTTTATTCCTCTACCTTGCGCAAGCACCACTTCTTGTTTCTTTTTAATTTCAAACGGCTACCGACCCCTTAAAATATACCAACAACCCGTTTGTAATAAAGTTATTCGCAAGAGAGAATAAATGTTAAAAATTTATCGTGCTTTGTTTATTTCCTCTCTTATTCTTAATGACCTCAAGCAGCATCGCGAGAATGAGACAACGAGGAAAAAAAAAGCAAAATAAGAAAAAACCAGACGCATTTATCTTCGGATAAAATTAATAATAGTTGCAACAAAACACTGCATTGTAATTTTATCATTCAACGTCGAAACTACAAAAGTTTTCTCTTTAAATAAATACAAACTTAATAAAAGCAACTCGAGGAAACGTAGTTGTTTCGATGCCGAAGCGGGTGGTAATGGGTACTACATTTCGAAACTCGTCGTTGTTGTTGAAGATAGTTTTACAAATTAACCGGATAATTCACTATCAACTAAAGGATATTAATTTGTAAACGCAAAAAGCTAAAGCAACCCAACACTAACAGCCTCTCTCTTCTCGTCTATAATTTGAGGCATTAATTTTCCCGTTACAAATTAATACGTAATGGTCTCTAGCACAGTAATGTATAGAACGATTAATATTCATTAGACGGATGGAATAAAAATGAAAACTCAAAAAGGAGAAAAAGAAAGAAAGAAAAGAACGAGCAAGGATTGTGTTTTCAGCGATTAGAAGTTTTTTTAATTACCATTAAAGTGGATTAAAACGATACTAAGTTCTATAATTAGAACTAAATTTAAAATTATACTCATTTTTTTCTTCTAGTAGGTCGTAAAATGATAATGAAGTAGATTTCGGATATTATGATTGACGATTTTATGAAAAGGTTATTCTTATTAATTAAGAAAACTAGAAGCTGATTAACGGGGCCTTTTGCCTCTATAAATCTCTAAGTAAACAAGCATGATATAAAACAGTTAATTTTATTGTTATTAAGATTAGGTTGAAGATCTAACAAACGATGATTAGCAGTTTGATTGAAAGCGCGAGAAGATTTCATTTATACCAAAGTTTTCACTGTTTACAGATTTACTAGTGGCGCCCAATACATTTCTTGCAGTACTGAATTGTTACCGTTTCATCTCCAATTCTAACATATGAGCAAAAAGTTACTCTATTAAACGTGTGTATTAAAAAACTACTTTTAAAATAATAAAATTCACCAGAAGAGTCTAAATTCTGCGAAGATACCAACTACGCAATCTACAACAGCGAACAGACTAAAATTATGTGATTTAAGATCTCGCAATTGAAGAGTTTCACTGCCTTTCGCAGGTAAAATATGTAAGTTTATCAACAAAAGAGAAGTTGAAGAATCGCTATTTGAAAGGTTTGTGCAGGAGAGTGCAGGTCTCTATATATAATTTACTGCGAAAAGGCAAAACAAATGCGAATAGGATCGTACTAGATTCCATAGGTAGAGAGTCTAAAGTTATAGCACCTACTATAATCTCTAAATCCTCCGACTTTGTACACAGTTTTTAAGCATTGTCAAGTATTGCTAACCTGGGCGTCGCGACAGCCTTCCGTTGCTTGTCAAAAATCTGTTGTAAAATAGTAGGTCTTCATAGCCCCTATAGTGTCTGAACTATAGCAATTTTAACGTTAAAGCTGCCCGCCCTCCTGTACGTACGCCACTGTACATTGGAGAAAAGCGTTTTTGAGGTTTCTGTATACATGTCTGTAATCATATACTAAATTTCGTTTCCCAAAAACCGTCAACATGCTCTCCCCGCCCGACGCCTATGGAATAAAATAAAATTTCACGTAGGTCTAGATGACGAGTCAGTAACCCCAAACAGTATAACGTCATTTACAGATCTTTTGGCGCACAAGGTCAGAACTAGTTTTTTGCAATATCTTTACCTTGTCATGGGGGGGGGGTAACGATATATTATTTAGGAACATTCGCCCAAAAGCATAGCAAGAAAATGACAAGAAGTCACGTAGGGTAGTCGACCATGGACTTTTTGGAAATACAATTGCATTTTGCTGTCAGACGCGACTATTTTAGAAACGGAGCAAATTGTTGCGCCAACTAGAGCCTAAAACATCTGAATTTTCATTATCTAATTCTAAGCAAGAAAATGATTAGAAAAAAGAACAGATTGTTTTGTCGATTATAGCCAAAAATATCTGAATTCCCTATTCTAGTTCATTCACTACTGCAAGAAAATGACGAGAAATCACTTAGGGCAGTCGACTATGCCCCCTTGGAAATAAAATTGCATTTTACTGTCAGACGCGACTATTTTAGAGCAAATTGTTGCGAAAACTAGAGCCTAAAACATCTGAATCTTCGTTATCTAGTTCATTCACTAAAGCAAGAAAATGACGAGAAATCACTTATGGTAGCCGACTATGTCCTCTTGGAAATAAAATTGCATTTTCTATCAGACACGACTATTTTGGTAACAGAGCAGGTTGTTTCGTCAACTATAACCAAAAACATCGGAATTTTCAATATTTAGTTCATTCACTACAGCAAGAAAATGACGAGAAATCACTTATGGTAGCCGACTATGTCCTCTTGGAAATAAAATTGCATTTTCTCTCAGACACGACTATTTTGGTAACAGAGCAGGTTGTTTCGTCAACTATAACCAAAAACATCGGAATTTTCAATATTTAGTTCATTCACTACAGCAAGAAAATGACGAGAAATCACTTATGGTAGCCGACTATGCCCTCTTGGAAATAAAATTGCATTTTCTGTCAGACACGACTATTTTGGTAACAGAGCAGGTTGTTTCGTCAACTATAACCAAAAACAACGGAATTTTCAATATTTAGTTCCTTCACTACAGCAAGAAAATGACGAGAAATCACTTATGGTAGCCGACTATGTCCTCTTGGAAATAAAATTGCATTTTCTGTCAGACACGACTATTTGGTAACAGAGCAGGTTGTTTCGTCAACTATAACCAAAAACATCGGAATTTTCAATATTTAGTTCCTTCACTGCAGCAAGAAAATGACGAGAAATCACATATGGTAGCCGACTATGTCCTCTTGGAAATAAAATTACATTTTCTGTCAGACACGACTATTTTGGTAACAGAGCAGGTTGTTTCGTCAACTATAACCAAAAACATCGGAATTTTCAATATTTAGTTCATTCACTACAGCAAGAAAATGACGAGAAATCACTTATGGTAGCCGACTATGCCCTCTTGGAAATAAAATTGCATTTTCTGTCAGACACGACTATTTTGGTAACAGAGCAGGTTGTTTCGTCAACTATAACCAAAAACATCGGAATTTTCAATATTTAGTTCCTTCACTGCAGCAAGAAAATGACGAGAAATCACTTATGGTAGCCGACTATGTCCTCTTGGAAATAAAATTACATTTTCTGTCAGACACGACTATTTTGGTAACAGAGCAGGTTGTTTCGTCAACTATAACCAAAAACATCGGAATTTTCAATATTTAGTTCATTCACTACAGCAAGAAAATGACGAGAAATCACTTATGGTAGCCGACTATGCCCTCTTGGAAATAAAATTGCATTTTCTGTCAGACACGACTATTTTGGTAACAGAGCAGGTTGTTTATCACGTCATTGTCGCCACAACGGAGTTTAAAGGTATAATTGTATAAAGATTTTAATTGCATTTTCTTAGGAAGTTATTATAGTGATTATTTTCTTTTAAAAACCCAATCAAAGAAAGAGTAAGCAATTTATTACATTATCACCTCTTATTGAAACTTTTATTAGTTTCTTTTGCTCGCCGGTTTAATGAATTTTGTTTCCCATAAGAAAACTGATTGAACTCAAGAGTATCAGATCCTCAGATATATAGAAAAGGAATTAATGATGAAATTTAATACATTTATAAACCTTCCTTGAAATAATCAATGGGTTTATTTCTACGTAAGATAAATGGACAAAAGTGAAATGGAAAATATTATTCCGTCGTCGCATTAATTCAACACACACTCTCACAGCTCGCTAGTGCTTATCAGATTTCAATAAATCATTGTTGCAGCAACAAGAACTCGACATAAAATCCGATACTACACTTGAGATGTTCTGAATGGCCATAAGTGCAAAGAGATTTTAACTAAAAGAAGTAAAATTAGAAATTTATAAACAGCTTTATTTAATAAAAACGTCTTTTATAGATACAGGGAGGACACAGAAAAAGACGAACATAACCTTCGCATTAAAAACAATCCGAAATGTAACCATTTTATTGTCAAAGTACGTGCTCCTGGTCTAGTTTTTCAGAATTATTCATAACTTTGGAATTGCTGTAATTTCATTTAATTGCGCTTGTTATTTCGTCGTTCACTTTTAATTGCGAGATATGACTAGTGATACCGTTTTAAATATTAATGAATGGGGAGAGTGCTTTTATCATTTAAAAAGTCGACACTTCCAACTGACATAAGTTGTCTAAAATGATATATATATGAATGAGAGCATTGTGTGTGAGCCTGTGTGTACTTTGTAATCCGGGATGTTAGAGCTGCCTTAAATGTGTTTCAGCTAGCTAATAATGCTGCTCTAACTGCTACTACCACTAGTACCACCAGCAGCGACCACAAAATTAAACAGGCTTTGATCACATCAATTCATTAAGCTTAAAGGGGATTTTAAAATTTATAAACTTACCAAATTCTGGCTTGTAAAGTTCTCTATTGCACAGTTTAATCGCTTGATTATTTTTATAACTTTCGCCTTATACCCCGTATATTTATCGATAGAAGATTATCTGAACAAACTTGGAAGTTCAAGCAGACAGGAAATATAAGAGACTCATTTTAAATTCTGAGTGAAGGGTCGCAAGGGTATTCTATCGTACATGAAATGCTCGCAAACGTAGAGCAAACTCGCTCAGAAACCCCTTTCATCCCCCTTTAGACCCGTTTAAGGAAACTAAGCGTCTGTCATATTTCCAGTTTATTTGAATGTTTAATAATGTTGTTGGTTAATTGTAGTGCTTTATGGTTTCAAAAGTTTTGCTTTTACTAATTGTAAGCCGAATGGTTGGTTGGGTTTTGTATTGGGAAATATCATAAATGTTTCTTTTAATATTCCATATTAGTATTAATTTTTTTAGAATTGTTGACTGGGAATACTGTGTGTCCCAGGATCAGCTGAACATGCAATATGCATAACGACGCTATATGGACGATTTCATTTTTACTTTCTAGTGTCTCTTTGAGAAGATTAAAGTGAACTTTGTTTTCTGCAAATTTTGTTTGTTACGCCCAAACTGTAGGGACAGTTTCATATGAAGTGGATTTAAGAGCTCCTAACGCGATATTGATGTTTATTGCAGAATGCCTGCACATTCAATAGCAATGGAGTTCTATTGTGGCTTTTCCCCTCTGCTTTCGACGATACAAACCGATCAAAAACGCGTTTTTAATGGAAAATCGGTTTTCACACAGAATCACCACAAATGCCAGAATTGCGATCTTTTCTGACCACCCGATACCAAAAAACCCTCGATGCGAGAACTTCACTTTCTCTGAGTACGTGTGGGAGTAAGTATTGCATCTGAAGGGGAATTAAAGATCTTCAAACTATTTATTTTTTTAGTATGACATGTATATTGGTTCACATCTCTGCATTTATTTAAATGGCGTTTTCATACCTTGAAAGAAGTTCGATCCGCAATCACGATCAGTCACAAGCCAATATCGATAAAAATGATTGCATCTGTAGAGTAATTGTAGGTCTTCAAACTATTTTTTTTAGTATGACGTCTGTATTATAATAATAATAATAATAATATTATAATAACTACTACAACCCATAACCTAAACCAAGGCCCCAGAAGCTATATTGGTTCTCATTTCTTAAGCATTTATTTAAATGGAGTTTTCAGACCTTGGAAGAAGTTCGTTCCGCAATCACGATAAGTGATAAGCCAATATCCGTAAAAATTATTGCATCTGTAGAGTAATTGCAGATCTTGAAACTATTTTCGACGAACAAAAAGTTTGTCTCTGAATTCGTGAAGTCTGTCTGTCGGTCTGTCGCATTTTTCCCTGTTGACTTTTTTCAATATTTATTTTTGGAATATTACAGTACATCAAATTTTAAGAAACTTTTGGTTGAAACATTTTTTTGTATCTCTTCGGGTAAGTGGTCAAAATGGCCACCGAATATTTCGGTAAATTTTTGAAAAATGAAAAATTTTGTATTTTTTAAAAATTTACGAAAAAATAAAACATTTTTAGCAACAATTTTTTTTACGAAAAATTTTAGACAGAATTTTAGTTTTTATGACAACTAATGTGTTACGTCAACATTAGTTTTCAAAAATAAATTAGTTTATTAAGTATACAGTTGTTTTTGTTCGTCATGGCAATGCTAGCTCTGCGCATTCTCACTAGTTTTACTATGACATGTGTATTGGTTCTCATCTCTTAAGAATTTATTTAAATGATGTCTTCATACCCTGGAACAAGTTCGTTCAGCAATGACGATCAGTGATAAGCCAATATCTGACAAAATTATTGCATCTGCAGAGTAATTATAGATCTTCAAACTATTTTTTTTAGTATGACATGCGTATTGGTTCACATCTCTTAAGCATTTATTTAAATGGCGTTTTCGTACCTTGTAAGAAGATCGTTTTGCTATCACGATCACTGATAAGCCAATATCGGTAAAAATTATTGCGTCTGTAGAGTAATTGAAGATCTGCAAACTATTTCTTTTTTTCGGAGTGTGGCCTATACTGGTTCTAATCTCTTAATCATTTATTTAAATGACGTATTCATTCCTTCGAAGAAGTTCGTCCCGCAATCAGGATTAGTAACAAGCCAATACCGATAGAAATGGTTGCACCTGGAGAGGAATTAAAGATCTTCAAAAAAATTTTTAGTATAACGTGTGTATTGGTTCTCATCTCTTATGCATTTATTTAAATGACGTTTTCATACCTTAGAAGAAGTTCGTCCTGCAATCATGATTAGTGATAAGCTAATACCGGTACAAATTATTGTATCTGAAGAAGAATTAAAGATCTTCAAACGTTTTCATCATTTTCTGTGTAGGTCTTCAAACTATTTTTTTTAGTATGACGTGTGTATTGGTTCTCATCTCTTATGCATTTATTTAAATGGCGTTTTTATACCTTGAAAGAAGTTCGATCCGCAATCACGATCAGTGATAAGCCAATATCGGTAAAAATGATTGCATCTGTAGAGTAATTGTAGATGTTCAAACTATTTTTTTAGTTTGACATGTATTTTGGTTCACATCTCTTAAGTATTTATTTAACTGACGTTTTCATACCTTGAAAGAAGTGTGTATTGGTTCTCATCTCTTATGCATTTATTTAAATGACGTTTTCATACCTTAGAAGAAGTTCGTCCTGCAATCATGATTAGTGATAAGCTAATACCGGTACAAATTATTGTATCTGAAGAAGAATTAAAGATCTTCAAACGTTTTCATCATTTTCTGTGTAGGTCTTCAAACTATTTTTTTTAGTATGACGTGTGTATTGGTTCTCATCTCTTATGCATTTATTTAAATGGCGTTTTTATACCTTGAAAGAAGTTCGATCCGCAATCACGATCAGTGATAAGCCAATATCGGTAAAAATGATTGCATCTGTAGAGTAATTGTAGATGTTCAAACTATTTTTTTAGTATGACATGTATTTTGGTTCACATCTCTTAAGTATTTATTTAACTGACGTTTTCATACCTTGAAAGAAGTGTGTATTGGTTCTCATCTCTTATGCATTTATTTAAATGACGTTTTCATACCTTAGAAGAAGTTCGTCCTGCAATCATGATTAGTGATAAGCTAATACCGGTACAAATTATTGTATCTGAAGAAGAATTAAAGATCTTCAAACGTTTTCATCATTTTCTGTGTAGGTCTTCAAACTATTTTTTTTAGTATGACGTGTGTATTGGTTCTCATCTCTTATGCATTTATTTAAATGGCGTTTTTATACCTTGAAAGAAGTTCGATCCGCAATCACGATCAGTGATAAGCCAATATCGGTAAAAATGATTGCATCTGTAGAGTAATTGTAGATGTTCAAACTATTTTTTTAGTTTGACATGTATTTTGGTTCACATCTCTTAAGTATTTATTTAACTGACGTTTTCATACCTTGAAAGAAGTGTGTATTGGTTCTCATCTCTTATGCATTTATTTAAATGACGTTTTCATACCTTAGAAGAAGTTCGTCCTGCAATCATGATTAGTGATAAGCTAATACCGGTACAAATTATTGTATCTGAAGAAGAATTAAAGATCTTCAAACGTTTTCATCATTTTCTGTGTAGGTCTTCAAACTATTTTTTTTAGTATGACGTGTGTATTGGTTCTCATCTCTTATGCATTTATTTAAATGGCGTTTTTATACCTTGAAAGAAGTTCGATCCGCAATCACGATCAGTGATAAGCCAATATCGGTAAAAATGATTGCATCTGTAGAGTAATTGTAGATGTTCAAACTATTTTTTTAGTATGACATGTATTTTGGTTCACATCTCTTAAGTATTTATTTAACTGACGTTTTCATACCTTGAAAGAAGTGTGTATTGGTTCTCATCTCTTATGCATTTATTTAAATGACGTTTTCATACCTTAGAAGAAGTTCGTCCTGCAATCATGATTAGTGATAAGCTAATACCGGTACAAATTATTGTATTTGAAGAAGAATTAAAGATCTTCAAACGTTTTCATCATTTTCTGTGTAGGTCTTCAAACTATTTTTTTTAGTATGACGTGTGTATTGGTTCTCATCTCTTATGCATTTATTTAAATGGCGTTTTTATACCTTGAAAGAAGTTCGATCCGCAATCACGATCAGTGATAAGCCAATATCGGTAAAAATGATTGCATCTGTAGAGTAATTGTAGATGTTCAAACTATTTTTTTAGTATGACATGTATTTTGGTTCACATCTCTTAAGTATTTATTTAACTGACGTTTTCATACCTTGAAAGAAGTTCGATCCGCAATCATGATCAGTGATAAGCCAATATCTGTAAAAATGATTGCATCTGTAGAGTAATTGTAGATCTTCAAACTATTTTCTTAGTATGACATGTATATTGGGTCTCATCTCTTAAGCATTTATTTAAATGATGTTTTCATACCTTGAAAGAAGTTCGATCCGCAATCACGATCAGTGATAAGCCAATATCGGTAAAAATGATTGCATCTGTAGAGTAATTGTGGATCTTCAAACTATTTTTTTTAGTATGACACGTATATTGGTTCTCATCTTTTAAGCATTTATTTAAATGATGTTTTCATACCCTGGGAGAAGTTCGTTCAGCAATGACGATCAGTGATAAGTCAATAACGATAAAAATTATTGCATCTGCAGAGGAATTGTAGATCTTCAAACTATTATTTTTAGTATGAGATGTATATTGGTTCTCATCTCTTAAGCATTTATTTCAATGACATTTTCATACTTTGGAAGAAATTCGTCCCCCAATGATGATAAGTGGTAAGCCAATATCGGTAAAAATTATTGCGTCTGTAGAGGAATTGAAGATCTTCAAACTATTTATTTTTTAGTATGAATGTGTATTGGTTCTCATCTCGTAAGCATTTATTTAAATGATGATTTCATACCCTGGCAGAAGTTCGTTCCGCAATCACGATCAGTGATAAGCCAATATCGGTAAAAAATTATTGCATCTGTAGAGTAATTGTAGATCTTCAAACTATTTATTTTAGTATGACATGTGTATTGATTCTCATCTCTTAAGCATTTATTTAAATGACATTTTCATACCTTGGAAGAAATTCGTCCCCCAATGATGATTAGTGGTAAGCCAATATCGTTAAAAGTTACTGCATCTGAAGAGGAATTAAATATCTTCAAACTATTCATTTTTTTAGTATGACATGTGTATTGGTTCTCATCTCTTAAGCATTTATTTAAATGATGTTTTCATACCCTGGCAGAAGTTCGTTCCGCAATCACGATCAGTGATAAGCCAATATCGGTAAAAATTATTGCATCTGTAGAAGAATTGTAGATCTTCAAACTATTTCGTTTTTTAGTATGTATAACATGTGTATTGGTTCTCATCTCTTAAACATTTATTTAAATGGCATTTCCACACCTTGGAAGAAGTTCGTTCCGCAATCACAATCAGTGATAAGCCAATATCGGTAAAAACGATTGCGACTGTAGAGGAATTCAAGATTTTCAAACTATTTGTTTTTTTCTAAGTGTGACGTACATATATTGGTTTTAATCTCTTAATCATTTATTTAAATGACGGTTTCATAACTTCGAAGAAGTTCGTCCCGCAGTCAGGATTAGTAACAAGCCAATACCGGTAAAAATGGTTGACCTGAAGAGAAATTAAAGATCTTCAAACTATTTTTTTTAGTGTGACGTGTATTGGTTCGTATCTCTTATGTATTTATTTAAATGCCAATATCGGTAAAAATGAATGCGTCTGTAGAGGAATTCAAGATTTTCAAACTATTTGTTTTTTTTTTCGAGTGACATACATACAGTGTGTTTTTTGTAAACGATAATATAGGAAATCCAATGGAATTTTATCATTTTCCTCGTAAGTTTGTACCCTTGCAAATGTAATTAGAAATCTTGGTATCAATCGAAAGAAGAATTCATTTTACGTCAGAAAAATATTAAACTTTATGAAGAAAACCAAAATCGATTTAGAAAAAGACTTAAAAAGCTTATTTATTGATTTACTGCTTTTGGTAATAAGTTATTAAAAAAATCTGGAAGCTGAACGCCGATTGGTGTAGCGGTTAACGCTTCAGATTCCTAATCAAAAATCGCGAGTTCAAACCCCGTCATCGTATACTTTTTTTTAATTGTATTGCTTACTAATTATTATTTTTAGAACTTTATTACAAGGATTATTAGTTTTATGCCCTTTTTTTATTTGCCTTTCTGATAGGTAGTTAAAATTGTACAAAAAGTAACGGTAAACCCCGTAGCAAAAATATCTAACAAGGAAAAAAATTAATAATCGTTGTAATAAAGTTCTAAAAATAATAATTAGTAAGCAATACAATTAAAAAAAAAGTATACGATGACGGGGTTTGAACTCGCGATTTTTGATTAGGAATCTGAAGCGTTAACCGCTACACCAATCGGCATTCAGCTTCCAGCTTTTTTTAATAACTTATTACCAAAAGCAGTAAATCAATAAGCTTTTTAAGTCTTTTTCTAAATCGATTTTGGTTTTCTTCATAAAGTTTAATATTTTTTTTGACGTAAAATGAATTCTTCTTTCGATTGATACCAAGATTTCTAATTACATTTGCAAGGGTACAAACTTACGAGGAAAATGATAAAATTCCATTGGATTTCCTATATTGTCGTTTACAAAAAACACACTGTATATTGGTTTTAATCTCTTAATCATTTATTTAAATGACGGTTTCATACCTTCGAAGAAGTTCGTCCCGCAGTCAGGATTAGTAACAAGCCAATACCGGTAAAAATGGTTGACCTGAAGAGAAATTAAAGATCTTCAAACTATTTTTTTAGTGTGACTTGTGTATTTGTTCGCATTTCTTATGTATTTATTTAAATGACGTTTTCATACCTTGGAAGAAGTTCGTCCTGCAATCATGATTAGTGATAAGCCAATATTGTTAAAAGTTATTGCATCTGAAGAGGAATTAAAGATTTTCAAATTATTTATTTTTTTAGTATGAATGTGTATTGGTTCTCATCTCTTTATTATTTAAATGGCGTTTTCATACCTTGGAAGAAGCTCGTTCGGCAATCACGATCAGTGATAAGCCAAATCGGTAAAAATTATTGCATCTGCAGAGGAATTGTAGATTTTCAAACTGTTTCTTTTGTTAGTATAATAATTGGTTCTTATCTCTTAAGCATATATTTAAATGGCGTTTTCATACCTTGTAAGAACTTCGTTCCGCAATTACAATCGGTGATAAGCCAATATCGGTAAAGATTATTGCGTTTGTAGAGGAATTGAAGATCTTCTTTTTTTTTCTGAGTGTGACATATATTGGATCTAATCTCTTAATCATTTATTTAAATGACGTTTTCATACCTTCGAAGAAATTCGTCCCGCAATCAGGATTATTAACAAGCCAGTACCGGTAGAAATTGTTGCATCTGAAGAGGAATTAAAGATTTTTTTTTATGACATGTGTATTGGTTCTCATCTCTTAGGCATTTATTAAATAACGTTTTTATACCTTGCAAGAAGTTCGTCCTGCAATTATGATTAGTGATAAGCCAATATCGGTAAAAATTATTGTATCTAAAGAGGAATTAAAGATCTTCAAACGTTTTTATCATTTTCTGTGTAGGATGTGTATTGGTTCTCATCTCTTAAGCATTTATTTAAATGACGTTTAACCATACCTTCGAAGAAATTCGTTCCGCAATCGGGATTAGTAAAAAATTTTTTAGTATGACCTACGTGTATTGGTTCTCATCTCTTATACATTTTTTTAAATGATGTTTTTATACCTTGGAAGAAGTTCGTCTTGCAATCATGATTAGTGGTAAGCCAATGTCGGTAAAAATTATTGTATCTGAAGAGCAATCAAAGATCTTCAAACTATTTCATTTTCTGTGTAGGACGTGTATTGGTTCTCATCTCTTAAGCATTTATTTAAATGTTTTCATACCTTGGAAGAAGTTCGTCCCGCAATCATAAATCATCGTTAGCGGTATGCCAATATTAGTAGAGATTATTGCATTTGAAGAGAAATTAAGAATAATTTTTGTCTGCATATAAAACCTGCATTGTTTCTCTTCTCAAAGCAGTTATATGGCGTTTGCCTATCTTGAAAGAAGTTCGTCGTGCATCTTGATTAATGATTAGCCAATATCAATAGGCAATATTGCAGTAAGAGAGAAATTAAGGAGCTCCAAGCTATTTCTTTTGTTGCGTATAACATGTATTGGTTCTCATGCCAAAAATTTAAATGACGTGTTCACACCTTGATATGGTTTCATCCTAGCTTTTATTACTCCCCTAATTTCTTGAATGAAAACGTGTACTATTTAACCTAAATATTGAATAATTGGCCAGCCCGATGTTTTTGAATGCCGGTTAAGAGGTGATTCGCACAAGAGGAATCGCACCACAGATTTTATTTGTCATTATAAAGGCTTTTGACTACTTTGTTTAGTCAATGACGTACCATAAAAATCATCATTCGTCCTGAATTCATCAGGACCATACAACACTGCAGTAATAATTGACAAGTCTAATCTAATGGCTTCAAATACGGATTAGAGGTGATTCGCACCGATGCAAGTCGCATCATAGATCGTTTTTTTCATTAGAAACTCATTTGACTATTTTATGTTATTAGTTCTAAAAAGTTATAAAATAGATTGATTTGTTTCATAAAATACACACTTTTAAGATTGTCCCGATTTTATGCACATGATGGGGCAACGTTTAAAGGATAAAGCGACAAAAAAGGGGAAAGCCCCTCGAAGACGCTTTCAATATATTTGCATAAATCTCATAAAGCTGTTTTCAAGTGCTTCCCAAAAGGGGAAGAAAAGAAAACCATTTTTTTAGATAGGTTGCGGTGATGTCATGTCATGTAGGTCAGTGTTAACCCTAACTGCCAAAAGAAAACTGCAAAAGTTTTTCTTTCGAGTTAAGCATAAAATTGGAAATCCAAAACGTCTCCAAATTCTTTTTCGCTTACTTGAAATGTCCGTGTACCCTTTTCTGCAAGCAGAGTATTTTCTAGACGTTTATATCTAGCGTATTCTATTGTCTTTTTCTGCTGTTCTTCTCTTGTCTCATGAATATATTCTTAAATTCCTGAAACGTGGGGCTTGGATTTCCAGAAAATATTAGGTCGAAACTCTGACGAAAACAACAGGGAAATAAATATCTTCTGTATTCAGATTCTCGCGAATTTGATTTTATTAGTTGGCTGAATTTTGTCTGCATTATTCATTATGAACTAGATAGACAAAGAGAAATAATTCGTAATTTTTATGATTTCAGGAAAGAAACAAAACGGCACAGCATTTAGAACAAATAGTCTCGGAAGTGGTACGAGAACGCCGCCTTTAGAAAGAAAAAGTAAATTTTCAGCTTTAGGAAAATTATTTAAACCATGGAAATGGAAGAGAAAAAAGAAATCAGATAAATTAGAAGCAGTCTCTAGAAGTAAGTACCTTACCGTTTTTTTACATCTTTTTTAAGAGCTTTTAATTGTCATTTTGTGCTTTTCTCTTCGTTTTTGTTATATGCTTTTGTTTTGCGTCACGTGTATGCCTTGTTTCGTTTCAGCGTTAGAAAGAAAAATTTCTGTCCGAGCCAATAGGGACGAACTGGTCCAGAAAGGAATCCTTCTTCCAGATAGTCTCGTAACCCCCATATCCGAGCCAAGTAAGTACGAGTAAATTACATAAAAATTACTTTAGGGATTTGCGAAAGTGACGCACGAGTATTTTTCATATTGTAATAGTACGTGTTGTCTCGCTTGAAGAAAGAAAATAAAAGATCAGTTTTAGCAAAAGGAGACTTTCTTCTTGAAATGAAGGTAGTTTATATAATTTTTTTTTTAATAAAATGTTTAAATAAATAAAAAAAAAATACAAATTCATGTTTTGTTGTCATAATGTATAAATGTCTATTTTGATTTCTTGTTTCGTATAGTGTTGTTAAAAATGTGAGAAATTTGACCAAGATTAGATAGATTGTAAAAAAGTAAAAAGATCTATTGGAGATGTATAGTGTGAATCGTCTTAAGCTTGTTTGTCAATTTGTGTGCTTATAATTAATTTCTAAGTCGATCTCTACGAGGTCGGAGGCGTCTTTTTCAACAACCGCGTGGATAGGGCATCCCAAAAGGTCGAAACCAATCAAATGAATCACTTTAAGAAAAATAGCTGAAGTGATATTTTGTTGAAAGTACATGATCAATATTACAAAGATTTTATTATTATTTGCATGAGTCTTAAGGGTTAAAGGTTAAAAAACGGACACAAGTAATGTGTCAGGTAATCAGTGACTAAAGTAGCCAAACGCTAGAAATTGATTTTTACGCAGTTTGTAAAGGTCAAAATCGATAAAATGAATGTAGTTGTCAGAATTTTCTAAGGTAATAAATAGTGTTGGAACAGACCTTTCAGTCTGAACAGGTCTGTGACAGCCCTTGCTGGAAAGTCGTTGTACAGTACGCTGATTCTCTGAATGTTTTTAGACGCGCTAAGATCAAACTCGAGGACACCTTGAGATCAAATACTTTCGTGACATTTTCGGAATTGGAAAAATATTTATATACTCAAAAGGTCAAACTAATCAAAATTACTGTGGCTAATGAAAATTAACGAAATGAAAATTTGACTTTATGGTTTCAACGCTCTGTTCAGTACGTAATTTTGCATAGTCCGATTTAAAAAAGCCCTTTATGCTTGGAAGGCCTCTGATTGATGCACAAGGTCAATAAAATGAATAATACAATTACGTGCATGTAGGGGATATTATACTAAATTTTCACGACTTTATTTCTGGTTGCCTTGTCGTTGAATCAGTGGTCTGGAATTCACTTACTTTTTGTTTGATCTAGGAAAGTTTTTTGCAGGTCACTAAAGGCCAAAGTAGTTTAAATGAAAATAGAGATCAAATCGACGGAATGCATGGTTTCCTGAAACTATCGTCAGACGCAGCACCATGGATATAATTTGATTTTGTTTGGTTTACGAAATTCTTTTTGTTCATTTACAGGTCACTAAAGGTCAATATATTTTCAGATCAAAGTAGATAATTAAACTCCAGGGATGCATCATGGTATGGTTTGTTGAAATGGTAGTCAAAAGTAGTTCTATGGAAATAATTCGAGTTTGTTAGAGTCACAAAGGTCTTTACTTACAGATTACTGAAGGTCAAAATATTTCAAAAATTTTCAAAAAAACAGATAATGAAATTCATCCTGAAGTTTGCTGAAACTATCATCAGAAGAAATCCTGTGGAAATTGTTTGGGTTTGATTGATTCAATAAAGACCTCGTCTTTATTTGCAGGTCACAATGCGTGTTGTTATGATTCGTAGAACATCTGAGAGAGACTAGGCGACTTCCTTATATTAATAAAAGTCAAAAAACTCAATGAAATAAGTTAATAAGGCCACTAAATATGTGTTATTATTAGAACGCTCACGATTAATATTACACAATTTATTTGATTTTCTTTGACTACTGCTGCTAAAGGCTTTCTGTGAACTAAATGGAAATGAACTAAGGTCAAAAAACGCCCACTTGGATTAGGTGATTGAGTTTTGTGCACCGACTGAAGATTAATATACATAATTTATGGTATCTTTTATTCACAAACCAAAGTTCTTGAATCAAAATCGCAGTATCCAAATAATTATTCGATATTGTATATATATACAGGGTGTATTTGATGTAATGGTCAATTGCTGAAATTGAACTGCACGAACCATAAAGAATAATAAAAAGGAATGCATCATTCCAGTTCAGTGAATCATTAAAATAATATAAATAAATAAAATAAAATCAATACAAAGTATGAATCGTTATCCTTGAATCATTTATTTTTATTCAACCTGTATATCGAATAAATTGTCTAATGCAATTTTTTACAATGTTTAATGTAGAAGTCATCTTGCTCTAGATTTTATTTATTTTTTATCTAGTTTCATTAAAAACTAATAAACGGAAACAGATATATTTATCTTCGACCATAAAAAAAGGTTCGATTGCAATTTCAAACGGATTACCACAAAAAACTTAAACCGGTTAAAGTAAAACTCCTTTTGACATCCATCCATTTATCTCTAATTTATTTTTAGTACAAGTTTGGTTTAGATATTATAAAACGCTAATTGCGAAAGGCAGTCGTAATTGGTAACCTTTAACAACTCTTATAAAACATCTTCTAGAGCTAGACGGTTGCTATGGTTTTATTCATTTTATTGGGGACACTTCAACAGCATCACATCTTAACATTAGTAATTCATTGATTTAAAGTGGATTAATCTAATAAATGAGCAAAGGAAATTTGTTGATGCATATTAAATAATCGAATTCCTTTTCATTTTTTTAAATTTTTTTTAACATCGTAAAAAATCTGGTTATTTCTCACGGAGATTAAAAATTCGACAAGGGATGGCATGTATAATGATTTCTGTTCGATTATTATTTAGAGGGAAAGTAAATTCAGTTTCAGAAAGAGTTCCCTGTTTATTTAATAAACGAACCACGTTGGCGCAGTTTCCTTTTCGAGTTTTCCACTCCACGTTATGGCAGCAGCAGCAGTAGCATCGACGTGAAAATTCCACCCTCGCTAAGTTCCGCCATCTAGTAGTGAATTGGTGGAAAAATTTTCACGGTGAAAACAGTTTTCTGATTTTCTTAACACGCAAAACGATTTCTCAATCATACTCTGAAATTTTCTTATAGTGAAAACATAACATACTTTATCTGTAAATGAAGCAAAAAGTGCATCTACGGCTTGTATTGATTTCCTTTCTATACAGGAGGTTTTCGGTTTATCAAACAAAAACAGAATCCAATTCTGCTACTAGTAATTTACAACGCTTAAACACAACACACTCGTAGAATCCAATTTAATTCTAGTTTATAACCAAGTGAGCGAGCTTAATGAGAGAATTTATTTCTGTCGGTTATTTTATTGTATCGAGAGAGAGATTGTATCACGCCCGCTCTCTGCAATATAATACGTTATACGTGGAAAACTTTTTGGCAGTTTTGTGTAATTTTCCTGACATATCTACTGAATCTGCCGACTATGCTAAAACTTTTCTCAGCAGTGATAAATTGCCACCAATTAATATATTTTGCCTGGCTTTACTTTATAGTGTACTATATCGTATGTTCCACGAGAAACGGAACATAGGATGTTTTGGTGGTTTTGTTTCTGAAAAATTTCTTTCCAGTTTTATAGTTTTCTCACGTCCCTTCTGTCGTGAGACAACCAGTCTATCCAACATTTTAATAAAATCGTTTTTTCCAGCTGAAACCGTTCCATCATCACCATTACTTCCAGTAGCTACCCAACAAACGCCCGGGCAGCTGCATCACACCGTCGCCACTTCTCTGCATCCGACGCCTCAAGGGCCGCCTCCTGCCTATCCAAATCTTCCGCCACTTTCAGCGCACAGCCCTCTGCAACATGCACTTCTTCAGAAACAGCTCCTGCAGAATCCGCAGTTCGTACAGGCGAACGCGAACGCCAACTGTCATACGACTTCAACGGGTAAGTTGAATGAATATTCATCATCATTAAAAACTTCAGGATCAGAGTTTAACTTGGGGCTGTAATTAAAATAAATAATAAAGTTAAGAGTTACGCGTTACTTTCGAGATAAGAAACCGGAGAGGAGGATTTATTATAACTAGCGTATGCTTACTTTTGTATGTATAGTAATAAGATTATTGTGAGGTAGTTGTCTTTATGGCAGATCTCTCTCTAGTGGAAGTTTTAATGTTATTTATGGTCTGTAAAGTGACTACTTGCAGTCGTGGTAATTGCTCGTGTTGATATGGAAAATTTAAGGTTTTGATGTGTGTGTTTCGCACTTTGAATTGTATAGCTGGAGATTATCTTAGTTGGAAATTGCCTAAGTTACATTTCTCCCCAAGAGGTTTGCGCTACAGAGACCAATAATCGTTTTTAGATTTATCACACTCGTAGAATTTGGTACATAACAAACTTAAACTTGAAGTGTTATAAAAAAAATTCTTAGTTTGATTTATTTTAGGAATAATATGTACCTAGAACAATCTAAAAAGCATTATTATATGTGATTTTTCCAGTTACATTTTAAGACCAACTGAAACTTTGAAGTAGTGAAAAGAGCACTGTCCTCTTTTAAACCAATATAGACTACTTTAGAATTGTTGGCCAAAGCCGTTTCTTTTATCTAGTTTTACGCTTCGAGTTACGAAGAAAGTTTAAAGCTACCAAGAATAAATGGGAAGTGTCACATGAAAAGAGGTGTCCCCACTTCAAAGAAATATTGGTCATTTTCGGAAATCATTCCCGTTTGGAAATTCTTAATTTTAATCATTTATGGTACATAACATTTCGGGGTAAGATTTTAGTCCTGACTTTTGAATCTTTTATACTCTATATGGGAAAAATATTGCCTATTTAGAGTGGATTGTTATAAAACTTTTGTATAATTTGTTTTCTATTTAGATTAAAATTTCGAGTGAAAATAGTGTAGTTTTCCAATATCAAAGTCGATACTAAAATAAGTGATTTATTAATTATTGCAATGTAAACATGCATAAAAAGTATATATAAATTAAAGCCTAAGAACGTATTGGAAAAAATATATACAAACCCAGTTGGCAGGGGCGTACTGGGGTCTCAGATCAGGCCAGGAAAAAACTTTAGGTTTGGGCCACTTTAATTGCTATTTTCAGTAAAATTATTATTTTTATTTTACTCCCAAAAATAACGTCAAAATGCCTGCTATCTAGTTTTAAACTGATTACCTGAATCATACAATAACTATTATTGTATACTGACTAATTAGATAATAAATATCTAATTTTTCTAAGATATAGATTTATGATTCAAGTGCGGTATAAAGTCGGTCGTTGCGATAGTAATGCTTTGTAAACTAATCTTTACAGGCGAGCTGGAAAGTTTGTGGGGCGAGCGACATAATCCAGTGAGCCCAGTAAAGATTAATTGCGAAGCACGTACGTGTCGCGTACAGTTTTATGTTCACTCCCACACAGCATTTTGATTAATTGAGTGTATGTTTTTCATAAAATGACGTTTTGTAATCAAATGCGGTAGACAATTGTATAGGTAGACGTTGTCGTGGTGTTGTGGTTAAACAAGAAATTAGTTTCCATTAACATTTTGATGATGAGCATAGTAAGGCTTTGCAGATCTCAGCTAAGAGTTTAGATTTTACAAGGCTTTGTCTGCAACTGTTCATTTAGTTACCATAAATGCCTATATATCTTTTACATAGAAAGTGCAAATAAAGTTATCTATTTTTTACTTGCATATTATTTATTGTTTATAACTGTGGTACAAACCATATAACTAAGTTAGTAACAACCAGGGCGTTATAAGAGTGCATTATCAATTACAACGCCCGCTTAGAGTTGACCTTGTTATTGATGCCGACGTTACGTTTAAAATAAATATCAACAACGTGTTTGGCAATACCAACACTTATAAGAAAAATATTTGTACTTAAATAGTTAATTAGGTATAGGTATTAGGTACTAGGTAGGAACTTACCTACTTATTATTTATTTTCTTGACAACAGATTGATGATTAATCTCCAAAGAAAATAAATAATTTTTTTCAGAATTAATACTTAGGTACATATACTATTTTTAATTTTTACTATCCCAACCCCCAGGCCACCGAGAATTAACCCGGTATCCCGGTGGGCCAGCACGGCCCTGCCAGTTGGGCACTTCTATTTTGGTGAAAGAGCACCCTGAAACCTTTACTTCGAAATTGTTTTTCTTGGTCCATGGTATGGTTGTTAATTTTGCTACAGTGAACTACTGTTCGTGCTCTATAACAACTCTCATGAAATATCTATTAGGAGATTCCTTTGCAGCAGTCCTTGAACTCCGCCAAAGTTTAAAATTACTACAATATGATGCAATTACTTTCTTGTTTTGCGAATTAGAAATAATTATAATTATTACTTTTATTTGCCCAATTTCTTAATATCTCTGTTTATGTTTGGAAATATAACACTGAATATGAATTATTGAAAAATGTACAGCTCTATCATTATTAGACATCAATATTAAATAGTTTACTGTTGAACATGTCTTATAAGTTTCCAAGTGCTCCCGTCTTACTCATCATAAGTAATTAGTAAAATTATAAAATAATATTGTGAAATAAATAAAGATTATTAAAAGTTTCACAGTTTTATTAAAATACAACCTGACAATATTGTTTCGACAGCTATGCTGTCATTATCAAAGGTAATATAATTATAAACAAACACGTCGCTAAGGTAGATACAAAATAGGTAACTAGATAAAATAATAATAATCATAATTAAATATCTAATACTTCCAGTAACGGAGAATTACTGAGCTCAAGTTGTTCATTCATTAAAGGTACCCTGAGTTTGTGTTTGTATATCTCAAAGGCTTCTAAAATGTCTAATTTGCGTTTGTTATTACAAAATGTAGGAATTTAATATTATTTTGAGGAGTCATTGTGTGATTTTGTTCTAAAAGGTGTTAGGCGTAATTCGATTTTTCAGGATGTTTATTTTTGTAAGGACGTACGTGTTCTTTATATCTTATGTCAAAATTTCGAAGTGTTTGTCCAATATATACCGAACTACAAAAAGAACAATTTAAACGGTAAATGCCCGATTTCATGATATCATGTGTTCTGTCTTTAGCATTAAATAAAAATGAAAAAGTGTTAGTGTTGGTTTTAAATGTTATTTTATAATTGTTGGTTTTTCTTAGTATATGTGCAATTTTTTCTGATATTTTGCCAAAATATGGTATAGATATGTAATTTGTGTCTTCTGTTTGATTGTCAATGGGATATATTCTTTTGATAGCTAACCTATAATCTTTTTGTTTAATTAAAGTGTCAATCATGTTCGGATTATAATGATTTGCATGTGATAGTTGTTGAATGGTTGATATCTCTTTGCTAAAATCTGATTTTGTTAGTGGAATAGTTAAAGCTCTGTGTACTAATGATCTGTAGGCTGCTATTTTATGTGTATTATGGTGACAAGATTCATTTGGCATTGTTATGTCTGTTTGTGTTGGTTTTCTGTATATGGAAAATTCAAATAGATTGTCTGCGTTAATCTTGATATTTAAGTCTAGAAAGTTTATAGCCCTGTTTTGTTCTGTTTCTAGTGTAAATTTTATATTAGGGTGGATACTGTTTATAAGAATTAAAAATTCATTGATAACCTCAAAAGAACTGTCAAAACAAGCTAAAATGTCATCAACATAACGAAACCAGAAGGTAATGTGTTTAGAGAGGTTTAATTCAAATATTCGATCTTCAAACTTGTCCATAAATATGTTAACTAATAGAGGACTTAGAGAATTATAAAATAATACATTAACACATTAATTATTAAAACAAACTGCGAAGTTTCACATTCACACGTAGTAAAAAGACGTGAACATATTTAGACTAATAGGTCTCTAGTTACAACTGTTAACGTTACAATTTGAAATTTACTAAAATTAGCGGGAATTTCAAAATTTCACAAATCTAAACTTAATATAGGTATTACTATTTTTGTACAGATACCTATTTTAGGTCTAGTGAATATAATTTTGATATCTAGATTTTGCTTAGTTGTTCATTATGTTTTAAATTGTGCAGCTACAATAAGTTGTTTAAAGATTTATAAAATTTTCAAATCCCCACCAATTTTAGTAACTTTTTAAATTGCAAAGTTTCAACAGTCACAACTAGTCGAAGTCAAATACAGCAGACAACTGATTGTCTCCATTTTTTTTACTGTCGTTATTGCGTACACGCCTCTCTTGACAAATACACTGTTAAGTGTATATTTGGTGTCAATTCGTTTTATTTACTCTAACATAACAAACATTTTTTACCAATGTAGATCACTGCAGCAAAAAAAATGTTTTTTTAGTCTAAAATCTTTACTCAGTACTCTAAAAGTTCGGCGCTGATTTTTTACTGTATAGATATCTAGTTTGGCTGGAGACTCCCAAAGGCGATACTGTACATTACTCTCAGTTAACTTTCTGCCATATCATGAATCATTTTCGTTAATTACTCACAGCAAAAGTTTTATCTTTTAGCTTGGATAGTCATTCGCTGCCAAAGGTGGCCATATCAAAAACCTTTCGCTTTGTTTTATAATCAGCAGGTTAATTGCTTTGCTAAAGACACTATTACATATCGCTCTCCGCCAGCTGTTCGCCATTTCAGAGATAATTCTTAATTAGCTATTCGCCGCCAAAGTCGGCACGTTTAATCTTTTGCCTTGCATAGTCAATGGGTAAAGTACCGATATTAGCTTATCTGTTGATTCTTTTATGTCAGCAGAGTACTGCCTGTCGTCTAAGACGACGTTAATAAGGTGATATTAATTATATGGTAATATTGGCTATTATTATCGACTTATGTCCGTGATTCTCTAGTTTGAATGGCTGGACTATTATTGTACCATTACCACACGGCGTTTATCCATAGAACTGACTGGACTCTAGCCAATCCCAGAAGTTACGGATGATACGGAAAGGTCAGAAAGCAATGTACGGTTGAAATTCACGTAAGTGTTCTCGACGGATACTCGTTGACGTTGCAGAGGGAGCTCTGCAGAATCCGAGTGAGGTTTATCTATGTTAGGGGGGGGGGACTCTGGCTGATGTAAAACCGCATGCCACCAGGTAGATTGGATTAAGAGAAAGGAGTATCTATGGCTGTGCAATTCAAGTCTTGTGATGCAAAGAAACCGTCTCGAATTACTACGCTCAAGGAGTATTGATGCGAATAAATAGCCTCTGAGTACGTTTATAATTCCGGTACTAGCCTGGTAACCTAGTAGGGGTTTGAATATCTCTCTCCCACCAGTGCGTACTGGTAGCTTCTGTAATAGCATTAGTGCGCTAATTGACCATATCTTAATTCGTGTCCCCGAAAGGGGGACCGTGGTGATTATTTCATAAGGTGCGTCACCTTAAAATAAGCCTATCTGAATTTGTTGATTCAGACTCACCAATGGCAGTTACAACTATGTACTATTACCACCTATTAACACTGACGAAGCTGGGACTTGAAACGGGGTTGCTAGAAAGTTTAGGCAAAAGAAATTGTTGATTTGTAATGTAGCTCAGGAAGACCTTTGACGATTATGTAGGAGTATTTGGGCACTTCTTGGGAAGTAAGATTTACTTCTTCGGCGGAATCTTTCTTAATTAATAATAACTTTGTGGCATGTCAGTTTTATACCTAAATGTTTTGCAGAGTTGCTTATTTAGACTGGATATGTTAAAGACATCAAGTTCAATCGCTACTATTTCATCGTGCAAACGCAAAAACGCACGGAAAACAGAAATGGGCAGCATTTTAGTGCCTGATATGTATGCCTATGTTTGCCAACGCTCTGCAACAGAGCACGGCACGTAAAGAAGAAGAAGAAGATGTATGTCTACCGTATGGTGGACGTGGCGAAGCTTGAGGTCCAAGAGTTTTCAGATCGCGTTACCGGGACCGACGGCATGGTCGGTTACAATTTCGTATCACTATAATAGTGATCACCCGTTCAGCTGCTGATCTGAGCCAAAGTTGCTTAACTTGAATACCGTTCGATTAGTGCTGACAGCGTTGGACCATGCAACCGTGCCTGGTAAAGCTCTCGAAACGTTTTCCAATGATATCAAAAAAAGGTAGGCTATCGGTAAGAAAACTTTCAAGGAAACGAATTCTTTCATAACAGGTACTTTGTATGTCATAGCTGCCTTGGGAATGATAGTTGACTCCCGAAAACGACGACATTAAGAATTATTCTCGAATTCGAATAACTGCGAAATGTTGCAATAAATGATTTTTAGTGTTTGATGAATTGTAAAACGGTGAAAACGCCGAAGTCGAAACAACTATTTAACGAATTTTGAAAACTGATGAGGGATACAATATTTCGTAGCTTAAAAGTAACTCAACTTTTCGAATTTTTATAATTATTTTGGAAAGCAGAAAACCAGTGACAATTCTTACACTACTCATCTTACTTCGATTCTATTAAAACACTTTTTATGTTAAAAAATATTACAAAGGCTTAGTAAATTATTAATCTTTGCCATTTCCAATGACCACGCCAACAAACTACTTATAAAGTTTGTTGACGTGGTCATTGGAAATAATAAACTCTGAAAATCCACACTGGTGAAAAGCTCTCGAAATTGCGTAACATTTATACAGAGCACAATGAACTTCTCTTACACACACTGGTGAAAAACCATATAAGCAATTTTTTTTCTGTTTTCACTTTATTAATTTCTATTTAACGATCTGAATTCTCATTTTATTAATTTGCATTTAACGATCTGAATTCTTATATGTATAGAATAAAACTCTAGGTGGGCCGAATCTTTCGCTCACAAATTCATTCTACCCTAAAATGCGATCCTCCCAAATACGTTACTAACTAATAGGTTTTTTTTCAGGAGATTTGCTTTTACGTTGTAATTTTTTTCTCGTGTGATAAAAAAGGTTAGTGAACTTTGCCACCTCCACACCTCCACTTTTTTTTACGAAATCATTATAAATAATAAAACCCGCCTTCAATATGTTTTTTTCCTCTGTTTGTTGACAAATACGAGAAGTTTTTTTTTATTTGGTGTTTTGTAAATCATAAATTGCCACCTTTTATAAAAAGGATTTGAGACAATTTAATTGTGGTAAATATTTACTTTTTCAGAAGATGAAGATTGTGGGAGGATGTATGTATTTTAGTAGTTATTTGGGATGTGAGGGCGTCTTTGTTGGAAGATCTGAGAAAATTTTAACTTGTTATCTCATACGTCTTTTAGGATGTAATTAATTAAAATATTTTTAAAACGTGATTTTAGTGGGATGATCACTTTTATTGTAAGCTTGTTTTAGACAAATTGGATGGAGACCTTAAGATACTAAAAGAAAATTTAAATGTCTTTGTGTAGTACTTAGAAAATAATGGGTTTTCTTAACTAGCTCAAATTGGAGCAGCAGTGGTGGATTAGTGAAAATTAGTGCCTTTTATTTAGAAGCGCTCCAAAATGGCAAAAGCATCTTTAATTCTTTTATTATCGTAGATATATATTTGAAATTTCCAATCACTTAAGTATAAGATGTCTACAGACTTCGCTTGTTCTCTGGCTGCTTGCAGTGATGACATTTTATAATTAAATTTTAATTTGTAATATTCTTGATATTTTTAGTCTGTTGAATAGTTTCCTTTACCTTCTTCAGCGTGACGCTATAGGAATTTTAAGGGGAATTTCCGCCTTATTTTAGACTGAACCTAAACGAGGACTCGGGGGAACTGTTACGGACTCTAAGAACGCCGCTCACTGCCTGAATCCCCGCTACTGCAGAATACAATTAACCGTTTGTTTCTACAGAAATGATATGGTTACGTTTTGCGTATGTAATTTGCGTTCTCTCGGGTTTTCCGCACGAGTGTCTACCGAAAGAGGAGTGAGAGCTTGTGGAACCGTAAACGGACTTAATTTCTAACGGTGCCGAGTTATGTACGCCATCAACAACAACACAGGAAGTATGTTCGGTATTCTAGAGTGAGTGCACAGGGAAGTATAGGTCAGTGTGGTTGGTATGCGAGATAGTGGCGTATAGAGGGGCAAAAGACGCCGGGGACGGCGACTACGACGACGACGCCGGGCGCCTCTCTAACGCTGTAACGCCTCATTCTGCCGATAGACGCCGCGTCGATCGTGTGTCGTTGCTGCTACTGCCTTTGCTACTTGATTGTGTTGGGGGGAGCTTTTGTATATGTATAATATCATTTCTAATGATTGTGCCGTTGTCCCATTGTGTTTGTGTGCAACAACCGGGGCTGCCTTGTTTGTTGTGTCGCATGTGAGGTATGGCGATGATGGTGTTGTTGTACCGTTAGCCCCCGTGGGGGCACATGGGGGAAGAGCCTGTTGCCGGGTACTTCTCCACCACCGTGCCAGTGCGGTTCGTGCTGCGGTGACGGGGATACCCGTCTAATCTCAATGATGGGCTATATTATGGGGTGCACCTGCTTCAAAGGTAATTATTATCATTTTGATTTTTTTGTTTTGCATATTTTTCCTCTGATATCGTAATTTCCTCTTTGCGATTAAATAATCGCCTGGTTGTCAAGGCTATTTGTTTTGCAAACGAGCTTAATTAACTTATTTATGTATGTTAAAATTATTGTGGTGGCGAGCAAATTAGTCGAAAATGTTCCAGAAGAGAGCAGTAGAGGAGCAAAAAATTGCTGCAGTATTTGGGCAGGCACACAAGGAGTAGCGTACGATACGTAACGTTGTTCCTTTTCTAGGGGTGACAGTCCCTAGGGAACATCTTAAAATCGTAAGGAAATGAACAAAGCTCCAGAAAAAAATCATTTTTCCTTCTTTAGAGAAAAAAATTTTGTTTACTAGAGGAAGAACATTATTTCCCGTTTGAATTATGTGCGTGCCCATAAATTATCCTGCTATGCGTTCCCATTAACTTTCTGGTTTTATGGATTCTTTTGGAGGACAAAAAAGAACTTTAGGCACCGGTTGTTAAGATTTTTTTGACTGATTCTTAATTAATAAAGATAAATAAGTACAGGAGCGAAAAATGTTTTACTTTAATTCTTCACTCTTCTCCTTCTTTTATAAATCTTCCTGAAAGGAAAATTTGAGCTGGATGGAGGAGGAGGTCGTTTTTATCCAATTATAAGAACTTTGCTAATTACTTACTCTTTTTTTGCTTGTACCTTTAATAATTTAAAATTCTTTATCAGAAAAACCTCCTCCTGAGGGGATTATTCTTTAGTTAATCGCATTTTAGTTGAGGGAGAGAAATTTATTAAATTTTCTCCTTGCCTGCATGCTTGTTTCAAAATGATCGAGTAGACTTTGTTTGGGTGATTTTACCCGGGATTTTCGAATTTTAAATACCGAATATAGAATTCAATTTTGAAGCGTTTCAGCACCTATGTCGGACTCAATGGCGCCCTAGGCCTAGCAAGAATTAATGTACCTCGTAAATTTCCAAATATTTTTTTTATTGATACATTAAGGTTGATTGTGTTGTATGTGTTCACATTGCTCACGCTAGCTTCATTATTTATTCCATTATTATGGATAACAAACCAAAAAAACAAACACATTTGTTATTTATTTTAGAATTATTGAAGTAATTCATATCCTTCCTTCTAATTATGGGTTATCAGTTCCAATTTAAGAGGAAAAAAGCAATCAATTTCCAACAAACCAACCGGTGGTTGGTTGGTCATTTTGTCTAGGTTAATGTTTGTCCGCTATTATTGAATTGATCCTTCCTGGCATGTTAAAAGCGAAATTCTAATGTGTATACGAGGCCTGATCGAAAGGTTAACTTTGCACTTAACAATCGGATATTGTATTTGAATCAATATGCCAATTAATAAATAAATTGATTTCTGCTTACAATACACAAATTGTGTGTTTTTTGAGGTTAAAATCTTTAGAAATATAAAATTCCTTAAAAATTAATAAATACAAGCTTCTCTCTTCCCTTCCATTTATTGCAGATATCTAATCGTATTATTTTTAATGGCTGCTTTATTTCGTGATGTACTAACCTAGTTTTTAATACATCAGAAAGAATTTGATTGCTTCAATAATACAATAATAAAAATTCACGACATGCACCGCTGAAAGCGTGCAGAATATACTAGAGCGTACATGTATGTATAAATGTCGATAGTGATCAAAAATGCATTTATTCTTCGTTGTTTGTTCAATATGTTGCTGTTTGTTAAGCTATTACAGATTCCATTACGTAAAAATGAAACCTTTTACTGCTACTAACTAGTTCATTTTCACATATTCTTTTAATAATTGATAATAACAAGACATAGCAAGAGAAAATACATATATGGTGCAAGACAAGCTATCGTAATATCGAAGGGGCTTAAACTTATCAAAATACAATTTATAAATCAGTAGTCTTGTTTGAGAAAGTTAGTCCTGAACCGGAATAGCTCAGCTACAAACCCATCTTGTTTAGTCTCCAAAAGTTTATACTCAGATTCTCAACGGAGTTTACATTCGAAGAGCTTCTAATTCGAAAACATAACTTTACTAAAGTAGTGATCTAAATCTCGTTCTAAAACAGCCTACAGACTACTCTTTACTGAAATCGGTATGTAATTTTCTTTACCACTAGAAATACTGAAATAGAATTACGATAATCTAAAGCAGTTTTTGAAACTAATATGTGACTAGATTCGATTGCTTCAATAGGATTTTGAGCTATGACAAATTAGAATTTGATATCGCCGTTGTTGCCAAACTTATCGTTTTTTTCAATACCGCTAGCAATTTTTTTTTGTTTTAAATGGAACATCCTGTATATTTTTGCAATTTTTTGTATTTCTCTTGAGATTCTGATTTAAAAAAATGTATTTATAAACAGCATATAAATAAAGAGAAATAAAAACAAATGACAAACAATAACCACACAATAAAAAACTTAGTGTAATATTCAAACACTAGACCACTCCAAAAAGTGTGTGTTTATTAGGTCCAATCTGTACCTTCATGTAGACCGTCAAGTTAACTTCAATACAATATTAGTATTAATGCATTACACTCTAGAATAATTATATTTTTAATCATTTATGGTAAGTTTTTTTAGACTAAAACGGTCAATTTCTAATCGTTTGGGAGTAAGATTTTAGTCTTCACTTTTGAATCTTTTATACTCTACAAGGGAAAATATTACCTATTTAGAGTGGATTCTTATAAAACTTTTGTATAATTTGTTTTGTATATAGATTAAAATTTAGAGTGAAAATAGTGTAGTTTTCCAAGATCAAGATCGATAATAAAATACGTGATTTATTTATTTACTAGCGTAACATGCCCATCCAGTCGGTCTCCATGGGTCAGTGAGTAGAAATGACCTATAGAGACCGAAGTGAGTGTGGTTGACCCAGCCGAAAAAAGGTGGATCGACCGAAGCTGGAGACGGTAGCGCTTTCTAATGTTGTAGCTCTCCGTCTTATTTTCCTGCGCACCAAACTGTCCCTGAAAGAGCAACCCTTTAATGTCCTCTTCCGCCTCCTCCTCCCACTCATAATTTAAAAAACCCTACAAATGAGACCACCGACAGCTTCAGAGTGGTCTGGGGGGCCGAGAAAAAGGGACCGATAGTTTTGTCTTCATAAATTAGTATATAAGAAGATTGCAGTGCAAACATACGTACAAAAGTGTATTTATAACTTAATACATAAGAACGTATTGCTGGGACACTTCTATTTTGGTTAAAGGGCACCCCGGACCTCGATTTTGATATTGTTTTACTTGGTCTATGGTATGGTTGTTAATTGTTGCTAGAGTGAACTACTGCTCGTGCTCCATGGCAACTGTCATGAAATTTCTATTAGGAGATTCCCTTGCAGCACTCCTTGAACTCCGCCAAAGTTCAAAATTACTAGAATTCTGATGTAATTACTCTTTTTTTCTGCGAATTAGATATAATTATAGTTATTGCTTTTAATTATCTAATTTCTTAATAGCTTTGTTTGGAAATCAAACACTGAAAATTAATTATTGAAAAAAGTACTTTCCGTTGGATATCAATATTAAATAGTTTACTGTTGAATATGTCGTATAAGTTTCCAAGTGCTGTCTTACTAATGATAATTTATTTATTTATTTTGGGCGAGGAATCAGGATGGCGAAGCATCCTTCGTACCTCATGGCATCGATTGCTATGATCATTTGGCCGACCCTATTGAATGAATATGATTGAAATGAATTGAAAGTTTCAACAGTTATAACTAGTCGAAGTCAAATACAGCAGACAGTTGATTGTCGCCATTTTTTGTTAATGTCGTTATTGCACACACGATTCTCTTGTCAAATGCACTTTCAAGTGTATATTGGTGCCAATTTGTTTTATTTACTCTGACTAGAGTAACATGAACACTAACCTAACTTACCCAGTACTCTAAAAATTCTTCACGGACCTGATTTTTTTACTGTGCATAACTGAATCAAATGTTCGATCTGACGTCCTTCTTGTGACTGACAATATCCCAAACAGTATAAATTCTCGTTGGACTGTGTTTATTGTGGTCCTTCGTTTTAGTTTGTGAATATTACCGGGTTTACTTTTGTACACATTTTTTAGGTGGCTCCACAGAAAGAAGTTCAGCAGGGTGAGCTGTGTAGACATCGCTGGCCGTTTTATGGTTGCACTTCTCCTATCCACCTGTTTTAAAATACGTCATTTAAAATCTCTTAACATCTTCTAGTTAGCAGAGCGGTACCCCATCTTGATGATATCACAAGCTTTTGTTGGAAACTCCAAGATTGTTTCTGCTTGGATAGAAATTCACTATAAAGTCGGGATAGGATAATTTTGAAGATATGCGAGTCCATTTATATGGCCATTAAAAAAGTAAGGTCCAGTAATCTTCTTAATAACAATCCTCGTCCAAACCACTGGCCCAACCAGTAAATACCTACAAACAGAATTCTTAACGGCTTCTCACACCGGAGCCAGACGGTGCCGATAAATACTAAGTAATACTCGAAAACTCGAATAACCACTGGTTATATTTTAAAGAAACTAGGTAATAAATAGTAATAAAAGTCTGTTAGAGATACACAATTAAATAAATAAATAAACAATGTAAATGTAGCAACCGGTATTCTTTATAGATATCTTCAGATCAAGTAGCTGTTGTAATTTCTTGTCTGATATCAGAACAAATCATCTTCTATTTTTGAAATTTAACCAAAACAATTTGTAGAACGGTGCTCATCACGTATGTAAATCAACCGAAATAACATACAATTTAAAATACAATAATTTGAGAGTACTATTAGTATGCACACAGCATTCAGTGTTCTGTTACTTATTGTGTATTTTTGGTTATGAACCGTAATAAACCATCTACTGTTTATGACATTGAACTAAAGCAGTACATAAATTAATGCATGACAAGAAAACTTTTATAAGTGCCGAAAATAAGGACAAGGCATTACTTTATTATGTTTATGTTTAACTTAATATATTTCTGTACAGAATGGACCAGTTGAATATGGTTGTTGGAACTAATATAAACTTCTTAAAATCATCCAAATATATCAATTAAAGAGTACTTTAGGGCTAATACCTAATATGTGAAAAGTTTCCCCAGTTGTGATACTTGATGGATAATGTTGGTCTTGAATCGGCATAGCCCATCTACTCTAATAACTTGCCTTCTGATAATAATGATCTCTTAAGTCTTTGTGAGTGATTAGCAACTTGAAGCCTGCAGCTCAATAAAAGTCCTAAGAAGCTTTATTTTAAACTGGAAAACCTTTCATTTGTGGTTTTAGTTTCTAACAATTTCTTTTTTGTTGTTAATAACTTGTACCATGTTCTTACACAAGTCATGGGCTTATTATTTTTATGTTGTGTCCGTTTTAATTTTGCAATTTTATTAATTAGTTTGTTGTTAAAAATTTCTAAAGAAACCAGTTTAAGGAATTTATAAAAAGTAAGTTTTTTACACCTCTTGACCTAGAAGAAGGTTTTCATAAATCAGCTCAACTGTTTTAACTGCGCCAAGCATTTATCTGAAATTTCCATAAATGTCAAAATAAACACATGTACACAGAAAATCATCCCGGTTCAGTTTCCTTTGAGATGAACCTCTTATGTATCTATCTATCCTACACAGACGTTTGTTTGCTATCCAATAATTAATATCCAATATTATCCCAGCTTTTAACAAGATGGGATTTTGCATCTCACTCTTTCTGATATAATGTTCGTAGAAACAAAACCTTATTTAATAGAACTTTCCAGGTTAACCTGAAACAAATTTATTTTAAATTAAGTGTATCTTTTTAAAAGACTCGTCTTGAATTCTGATGTGAAAATTTAAAACCCTTTTAATTTTGTTTTGCCTTCCTCTCGTAAACCCTTCTTTTATATTTTATAAAATATAAAATGCGACCGTCGAATCTCTTATTGTCTGACGCTTTTGTTTGACGTGTTTCATTTTCGAGCCTGGAAAATATGGTAATTATACTTTTGTTTGTTTACTATAACAGGTATTATTTTTTTTTTGAAATTAATGAACAACCAAACGATACACACGCACGTACGGCACAATGAGGATTTTTTGTTATTCTGTCGTGTTTCGTTGGTTCTTGCATTGTTCTAGCTAATAGTCATCCTTTTTTTCAAGTCCACCAGTTTAAAGACTTCTTCAGGTCTTTCAAATCTTGACTTCTATATAAATATTGTAAGAAGGCTTTTCTTTAGTATGCAGAACGCTGTGAGGGATTTCGCGTCTTTAGCACCGTTTACATAGTTTTTATACTTTAATTTAAATCATAGGTAGGCATTACAGACTTGAAGATTTTACATTTTTTAATCTAGATATGGGGGGGGGGTTTATCCCAGAGTAGGCATAAAAAGGGCATAATATTTCAAAAACGAATCTTAATATAACTAATAATGTATACATTGCGAACAATTAGTAAGTTTGTAATTAAATGTAAAACCCGTCTCGTAATAGGAAATTACACATTGCACATCCAGCAAGCAGACAAGAATGAATTAAATACGAGACGTACAACAACTTAGCTACCTAATCTCTCGGGGAATATGGTTTTAATTACCACTACGCTTGTTAATAATTAATAATTCAGATTATTCTGAAACTTGACACATTAAATCCATCCACATATGTACACACGTACTTATTAATAAGTAACAACTGAAATAATATCAAAATCCTAGCTGCATACTTAACTAACTAACCAACCTGCAATTAATTGTACTTCGCAAATTGAGGAATTATCCACTTAAAAACAATGGACGGGAAAGCCTTTTCAATTACGAGTCCGGGTAAAAATCAAACGTGTCAAGAGCTTTATTGGACATTGTCGGAGTGTGAATCTAAATTTATTCAGACTGGTGGAACTCTTATTACGTTTGGAAATAAATTGCATTTTTTTTACTTTACTTTTTTTTTCAAGAGCGCAATGTTTTGTGCTTTAGTCACTGCCAAACCATATAAAGTGAACGCTCGAAGGAATTTTTCGACCTACATATTTGAATTCCTCGCCTGCGTTTGAAGTAAAAGATCATTTTTTACGAGCACAATTCTATTTTTCCCTGGAAAATTGCTGTAATCATCGAAATTAAGTCATTAGAAAGTAATTGAATTGTTTGTAGGAGATTACCTTTAATTTGTTTCCATTTCAAGTTTCTTTGATGTTAACTTTTTTAGTATCTTATAAAAGTCAAACCGCAATTAAATAAGAAGCGGTTTGAAATGTGTCTAAAAGCTGACCTATAAAGTTTGTGGTAAGGGCAGATTAATGAAAATCTCATAGGTTTATATGGAGAACATAATTACTTATACGATTTTCAATAAATTATATGGAACTTTTAGATCATACAATGAAACATAGCCGAGCTATAAGGTAATAAAAAACACTTCAAATATTGTAAATGCCATAGTATTATTTATAGAAGGGTGTAACTAATAACTAAACAGGTTACCATAAATTGTTAGGCAAGCAGCTACTGATAATTAATATTTACTTTATTTTAACTAAGATTACTTGTTTAACATGTATGTCTTATTAAATTAAATTATATTTTTTTAATCAAAAACAAGTAAATTCTATTATACAGTTCATGTAAAGTTACTTGGTCTCTACGTTATTATAATGTTCTATTCTAAGATATTATCTGGTGGATCCTACCTGTGATGCGAGTGGATATAAGCCAACAACCAAACGAACATAACCTCACAGAGGATGATGAATCCATAGAAAACCAATTGTTAGAAAGCAAGAAAAACCATCTTATATAATCAATCATTTTAGATCTTTAAAATTTTCAATGAGTATTGTTCATTTCATGTAGTAAATTTTAAATTGTGGAGTTGAAAGACGAGAAATTGGTATTTTTCTAACGTAAAATTCTATACCTCACATGGATCAGTAAATTTTTGTTCGATCCTGGTTTTTTAGTTTATTCTGACCAGCAATAGAGCAGTTTTTCAATTTGATTTCTCGAGAAGCATTACTTTCAACCGTTTGGTAGCTCCCCCTTGACAATTTTCAGATTTGCAGTTTTTCAGTATACTTACTAGTCATTGGAAAGAGTTTTTCCGACTTGGTGATGGTAGCCACATACTATTGCTGCAGATAGTCATGTTAGTTATGATGGCACATTTTTAATGGCAGTAGGGAAATAATTGCGTATTAAGCATCTCCACCAAAAATGTCACGTTATAAAGAATATAATTAAGACTATAATTAAAAAGACTTCAGAAAGACTTTAATATAGTCATTTTACTTGTAACGATGCATTTTTATTTGGCTGTAGAAAGAGAATTGGCAATCCAGCATCTATACCAAAAATCTAACATCAAAATAAATAACATGATTAAGACTGTGCTTAAAATACGTCCTAAGACTACAGGAATATTTCAATATAGTCATTTTACTTATAATGATACATTTTTGTCTGGCTGTCGGAAGACAATTGGGAATTCAGCGTCTCTACTAAAAATTTTACGTTATAAATAACATGATTAAGGCTGTGCTTAAAAAGTGACCTAAGACCACTGAAATACTTTAATATTACTTATAACAATAGATTTTTCTTTGGCTGTTGGAAGAGAATTGGGAATTCAGCATCTCTACTAAAAACTTTACGTTATAAATAACATGATTAAGGCTGTACTTAAAAAGTGACCTAAGACCACTGAAATACTTTAACATTACTTATAACAATACGTGTTAGTTTGGCCGTTGGAAGAGAATTGGAAATCCAGCATCTCTACCAAAAATTTCCCGTTATAAATAACATGATTAAGACTGTGCTGAAAAAGCGCCATAAGACCACTGAAACACTTTAATATTACTTATAACATTTCACTTATTACAATACATTTTTGTTTGGCTGTTGGAAGAGAATTGGGAATTCAGCATCTACCAAAAATTTCACGTTATAAATAACATGATTAAGACTGTGCTTAAAAAGCGTCCTAAGACCACTGAAACACTTTAACATTATTTTTCTCCAAACGTCATACAAGTGACATTTTAATGACAGAATTCTGCTAGTAGAAGTTTCATTTATATGCTTAAGCACATAAAGTACTTTATGTGCCTAAGCATATAAAGTCTAAGCTACTTGATTTAGTAAAAAAGGTAAGTATGTAACTACCAATAATTATCATTTTATTGTTAATTTTTATTACAATTAATATTAATATTAAATGTACACTTCGTCGCATACTGAACAAGAGGCTGTTTTGTCATTTCTTCCAAATTGCTGTCGCTAACTACATGTGTAGAATGCAGTTCCAATGAGCTAACATTTTCTTTACTCGTAGTGGGACCATAATCACTTTCTCTGATAAGAAAAGAAGAATTAATTATTAAAAAATTAAACTCAAAAAAACAAACCGGCTACTGGTACTCGACATGAGAATCCTCCTGCTAATCTCCTTTTTGTTTTCTAAGGATTCCGCTATATATCCTTCTGCAACGGAACTAGACTTCCAACAGCCATGTCGCTTGAGGGTAGTAATGTCAGCGCCAGTGTCGACAAGCAAGGTCGCCGAAGTCCTTCTTAGACAATGCCCTGTATACTCGTTACAATAGGGCAGTTTTAAATATGTAGCCGCTTCCTTTCCTATGTTTCCAATTTTGTGGATTCCCATAATCATCCGATAGCATCGTCCATTCTGATATTTTATAAATAATCTTCTTTCTTCAAATCCTTCAGGCCTCTGGGAGACATATTTTCTGTACTTATTTATATACGTCTCGCCAACCACAGTGAAAGAACGACTTTTATTTGTTTTGCTGTCAGGGATTTTTACTAGCAATATGGAGCCCTGTTCTTCGACATCATCCAGCGTCATCTTATATAGCTCATCGCATCTGCATGCTCCAGATATTCCGAATATTAATATAACCTGATAAATTATAATTTTTAATTATTTTTGTAATAAGAACTTATATATTTACCTTTGCGGCCAAGTATTTTTCATCTGGAGTGTTAAAGATGAACATATCGAATTGTTCTTTGGTTAGAGCTCTTGCTTTCTTGGGAGAATACCCTTCGTTCTTCTTTTTCAAAAAGGCACGCAGCTTTAAATATTTTGAGATATCAACATCATGTCGGAGATTTAACAATGTCCTGATCATCGAATAATGCGACCATAAGCTTGAACTTTTCATTCTTTTGGCCATCTCCGAAAAATACGCCAGAAGAACCCTTTCTGAATAAACGGATGCATTTTTTTCCGAACACAAAAAGAAAGATCTAATTACGGAGGTTATTTCGGAAAACATTACACTTGTACGAAAATCGCAACGCCTGATAGACAATTTCTCACGGTGGTCTGGAACGATGTTTAAGATTGCCCGGGATGACCCCAAAAACTGAGGATGGAGCGGGATTCTGGAGGATCTCCTTAATCAGGATTCACTTTCCCCCAAATCGTATAAACTCATATTTTGTAAATTCGCGGAAATTACAAATTTGAAATTTCACACTTTTTGACTTTCGAAAAAAATACTCATTTTTGTGTTTTTTTCATATTTTTTGCCTTTTTTAGGGGCAAGGGGCAAGGAGACCTAATGGAATAATAAAATAAATAAAAAAAATGCAGTTTAGAAAATAGTTAGGGTAAAATATGAAATGAAACAAATAATGTTGAAAATACAATATATTTTGAATTATTATTCAAGAAAAAAATTGAATGTTTTTGAGAAATCACACGGCACAAAAAGTCCATTATTTCTTCGTTTACACAATATAATGTCAGAGGTGTTGTGATGAAAAATTGACCACTGCTTTCTTCAGGCTGTCATTATATGTAGGATTATCGAGAGAATTCTTTTTATAGCGCTTCCAGAATTTTAGAAATTCTTGGTGAACTGATTCGCAAGCTTGCTCAGACCATAGACCAAGCCCCTCGTCATTTGGCAGAAAATATAAACACTGGTCAATATGTCTCGTGGCTACGTGGATTTTCAGTGTTTCAGAGACTTCTGTGCTGAGAAACGCTTTGCGCACATCAGTCATACATTTTTTAACATTGTCCTGATCCGGGCTAGCTCTCGTTCCAAAACACAAAGTGACCAACTTATCCATGGACTTGAATGCTGAAATGAATGGCACAAGTTTAAAATAACCAACATCTGAGTGAATCTGCAAGGGCATCTGCTTTTTTGAGGAGTTCTCGACAGGCATTCCCTTCAAAAATATCCCCTTGGTAACATTTGGATATGAGATTCAGCTTTTTTTGGCCAAATTAAGGCTTTATCTCGTCCTAATAATGGAACTAGCCCGTTCCAAAATAAGTGATTAACATATCCTTGGAGGATATGTAATTCAGGAATCACACATTTTTCCAATACACATAGTTCGTCATTTTCTTGAAACAATGGCAAATTTATTGTGCTGTGACATTTTGAGGCATTTTTTTTATTTTTACCCAACGAACAAAAATTATTATAATCGCTTCTCAAATTACCGTAATTTTTCAAACTTTCTAGGGTGAGATCCAATTCTGGCAATCCTTCAGATTTTTGTTGATCTTCTATAACTTGACTATTTCTTAATGACCCTAGGCTGACGAAACAATAAGGGCATGGATAGCTGGCTGTTGCAGTTTGCTGTCCATTCGCCATTAACAACAATTTAAAGTCGGACACAAATTTAAAGGAAATATTATTCAGTTTCGTAAGGTCAAAGAGAATTTTCAAATTGTCATATGTTTCTTTAATGTTCGGGACCACACAAAGGAGTATTAATTTTTTCACACTCGTAAGTTTGGATGAACCTAAGGATCTAGTCGCACTATTTAATTTCAGTTTCTTCTTTGTTGGATGTTCACTTTCCTCCAAAATGTCTTCAGTCTCCGAGTCATGCGCATAATCTTCCGGCAATAAAGTCATCGAAAGTTTGAAAAACCCCTGGCCACCAACGGCCATAATCTTTATTTTATAATTACCAATTAGGTTTCTTTTAGTCACTACAGCTTCAACTAACTGCTCTGCGTTTGCCCACACAACAGGCCGCTCTTGTTTACCTCCACTATCCGTGTCAAAATGTGCAAGGCTGGTTTGATAAACGTCATCCAAGTTCCTTGATCTGGCAGACACATGGTCATTATAATAACTAGGAACAGATTTTCGCCCCGCAGCTGATCGCAACATACTTGTTATTTTTTTCATGTCATTGGCTGAAGCGTTAACATTTGTTTGGAAATTGTCTAATGTTTTAGTATCAAAAACAATGCTTGGTTTCTCAGAGGGATTTAAAACAATTTTCAATTTCTTCGGGCCAGTATTGCTCAGTTCCAATTGAAGATCTTTTGATCGCTGATTGTCCTCCACCTCACCATTCAATTTGGTCTTTATAATTTGTGCTGCAATCTTCTCTTGGTTCTCTCTGGACACTCTTGCACGAATGATTTCTTGAATATTCTTGCGAGCTCTAGGTGCCACTCTCGTATTTCGAGCACAAGGATGTTTTATACCTCTTCCAGTTTGCTGAAGACACTTTGAACATATTTTTAACACTTCATTTCTTGACTTTTCACTCTGAGGTTTGGCGTTAATTTTCACAACACTGGAGTTCGCGCACAATCCGTTTGATTCTGTGATCACGTTGTTTATAACCCGTTTCCGACCGTTTCCTTTGGGAAACTTTTTTCTTGTACCTTGTTGCCTACCCGTGAGACATATGTAACAATTACATGTTTCTACCGGAGATCTGGTAGATTCTGCCAACGATATGTCTAAATAGTTCGGCATTATTGGCATGGGTCTCTTTGTGTCCTGTTTGTTTTTTTCTTGGAGCGTTAACCGGCAACTAACACAAATACTCAACGGAAATTTAGGATTGATTATGTCGAAATCACTACACACGTACTTTTTTATCAAACTGGCAATCTCAGAACTGATCTCGAATTTTTCGAGTTTCGTATTTCTACAGCTGATTTTTTCTCCACAAGGCGCGCACACTTTTTTCCTATTCTCTTCATGGCTACACTTGCGATTTACCGCAGGTGCCATAATGAAAGAGGGGCAGTTCCTCACTGTTCACGAGTTTGTTGACTAATGGCATGATAATAGCAAGCAGGAGGAAATTTGAAAATATTGATGATGTGAATAAACTGCGATGCTCTGAATCTTCCTTCCTTTACAATACAAGGATACTGGACAATGTTTACAATTTTCTTAACGCTGGGGAACGAGGGGTAAATGGGGAACCAATGTGTTCATCAAAAGAAAATACTGCTGATGATGGAACATCGTGTTATTGTTAAGAGAGCGTGCGATAAATTCATTGACTTGTTCCTCAAAGGCAAGAGAGAGATAACGAACAGGAATATTTCACAGAATTTCGAGAGTATATATACGAATATATCGAGTGTTAATTTAAAATATCAGTAAATTGTTATCATCAGAATCCTTCATATTTTACCCAAACAATTTTCCAAACTGAAACTTTTGTATTTGCCGTGAGTTTATGCATATAGAGATTATTTTTATTTATTTGATTATTTCATTTGTTCTCTTTGCCCCTTGCCCCCAAAAAAGGCAAAAAATATGAAAAAAAAACACAAAAATGAGTATTTTTTTTCGAAAGTCAAAAAGTGTGAAATTTCAAATTTGTAATTTCCGCGAATTTACAAAATATGAGTTTATACGATTTGGGGGAAAGTGAATCCTGATTAAGGAGATCCTCCAGAATCCCGCTCCATCCTCAGTTTTTGGGGTCATCCCGGGCAATCTTAAACATCGTTCCAGACCACCGTGAGAAATTGTCTATCAGGCGTTGCGATTTTCGTACAAGTGTAATGTTTTCCGAAATAACCTCCGTAATTAGATCTTTCTTTTTGTATTATAATTTTGCACGTTTGGAGAAAAAATCGCATATATTATTCGGAGTATAAGCGGTTTATGTGCTTCAGCTGATTTGGCTGCCTCACTCCGTTCGGCAGTCAACCTATCAGCTTCAGCACATAAAGCTTCACTTATACTCCTAATAATATAAATAACTATTATAACATTTTACTTATAACAATACGTTTTTGTTTGGCTGTTGGAAGAGAATTGGAAATTCAGCATCTCTACCAAAGATTTCACGTTATAAATAATATGACTAAGACTGTACTTAAAAAGCGCCGTAAGACCACTGAAATACTTTAACATTACTTATAACAATACATTTTGGTTTGACTGTAGGAAGAGAATTTGCAATCCAGCATCTCTACCAAAAATTTCACGTTATAAATAACATTAAGACTGTGCTTAAAAAGCGCCCTAAGACCACTGAAATACTTTAATATTACTTATAACATTTTACTTATAACAATACATTTTTGTTTTGCTGTTGGAAGAGAATTGAGAATTCAGCATCTCTACCAAAAATTTCACGTTATAAATAACATGATTGACTGCTTAAAAAGCTCCCTAAGACCACGGAAATACTTTAATATTACTTATAACATTTTACTTATAACAATACATTTTTGTTGGTTATTGGAAGAGAATTGAAAATTCAGAATTGCTACCAAGAATTTCACGTTTTAAATAACATGATTAAGACTGCTTAAAAAGCGCACTAAAACCGCTGACATACTTTAACATTACATTTTTGTTGGCTATTGGAAGAGAATTGAGAATTCAGAATCGCTACCAAGAATTTCACGTTTTAAATAACATGATTAAGACTGTGCTTAAAAAGCGCCCTAAGACCACTGAAATACTTTAATATTACTTATAACATTTTACTTATAACAATACATTTTTGTTTGACTGTTGCAAGAGAATTGAGAATTCAGAATCGTTACCAAGAATTTCACGTTATAAATAACATGATTAAAACTGTGCTTAAAAAGCGCCCTAAGACCACTGAAATACTTTAATATTACTTATAACATTTTACTTATAACAATACGTTTTTGTTTGGCTGTTGCAAGAGAATTGAGAATTCAGAATCGCTACCAAGAATTTCACGTTATAAATAACATGATTAAAACTGTGCTTAAAAAGCGCCCTAAAACCACTGAAATACTTTAATATTACTTATAACAATACGTTTTTGTTTGGCAGTTGGAAGAGAATTGAGAATTCAGCATCTCTACCAAAAATTTCACGTTATAAAGAACATGATTAAGACTGTGCTTAAAAAGTGCCCTAAGACCACTGAAATACTTTAATATTACTTATAACATTTTACTTATAACAATATATTTTTGTTTTGCTGTTGGAAGAGAATTGAGAATTCAGCATCTTTACCAAAAATTTCACGTTATAAATAACATGATTAAGACTGTGCTTAAAAAGCGCCTTAAGACCACGGAAATACTTTAATATTACTTATAACATTTTACTTATAACAATACATTTTTGTTTTGCTGTTGGAAGAGATTTGGGAATTCAGCATCTCTACCAAAATTTTCACGTTTTAAATAACATGATTAAGACTGCTTAAAAAGCGTCCTAAGAACACTGACATACTTTAACATTACTTATAACAATACATTTTTGTTTGGCTGTTGGAAGAGAATTGGGAATTCAGCATTTCTACCAAAAATTTCGCGTTATAAATAACATGATTAAGACTGTGCTTAAAAAACCCCCTAAGACCACTGAAGTTTTTTAACATTACTTATAACATTTTACTTATAAAAATACATTTTTGTTTGCCTGTTGGAAGAGAATTGGAAATTCAGCATCTCTACCAAAAATTTCACGTTATAAACGACATGATTAAGACTGTGTTTAAAAAGTGCCCTAAGACCACTGAAATACTTTAATATTACTTATAACATTTTACTTATAACAATATATTTTTGTTTTGCTGTTGGAAGAGAATTGAGAATTCAGCATCTCTACCAAAAATTTCACGTTATAAATAACATGATTAAGACTGTGCTTAAAAAAACCCCTAAGACCACTGAAGTTTTTTAACATTACTTATAACATTTTACTTATAAAAATACATTTTTGTTTTCCTGTTGGAAGATAATTGGAAATTCAGCATCTCTACCAAAAATTTCACGTTATAAACGACATGATTAAGACTGTGTTTAAAAAGTGCCCTAAGACCACTGAAATACTTTAATATTACTTATAGCATTTTACTTATAACAATACATTTTTGTTTTGCTGTTGGAAGAGAATTGGGAATTCAGCATCTCTACCAAAAATTTCGCGTTATAAATAACATGATTAAGACTGTGCTTAAAAAAACCCCTAAGACCACTGAAGTTTTTTAACATTACTTATAACATTTTACTTATAAAAATACATTTTTGTTTTCCTGTTGGAAGAGAATTGGAAATTCAGCATCTCGACCAAAAATTTCACGTTATAAACGACATGATTAAGGCGGTGTTTAAAAAGTGCCCTAAGACCACCGAAATACTTTAATATTACTTATAGCATTTTACTTATAACAATACATTTTTGTTTTGCTGTTGGAAGAGAATTGGGAATTCAGCATCTCTACCAAAAATTTCACGTTGTAAATAACATGATTAAACTGTGCTTAAAAAGCGCCCTAAGACCACGGAAATACTTTAATATTACTTATAACATTTTACTTATAACAATACATTTTTGTCTTGCTGTTGGAAGAGAATTGGGAATTCAGAATTACTACCAAAAATTTCACGTTATAAATAACATGATTAATACTGTGCTTAAAAAACGCCCTAAGACCAATGAAATACTTTAATATTACTTGTAACAATACATTTTTGTTTGGCTGTTGGAAGAGAATTGAGAATTCTGCATCTCTGCCAAGAATTTCACGTTATAAATAACATGATGCTTAAAAAGCGTCCTAAGAGTACTGAAATACTTTAATATAGTCATTTGACTTATAACTTATAACTTATTTTTATTTGGCTGTAGGAAGAGAATTGGGTATCCAGCGTCTCCACCAAAAACTTCACGTTATAAATAACATGAATAACACGAACTTAAAAAGCTTGTTAAGACTACAGAAAGATTTACCTAAATATAATCATGCCATTTTTATAACGACATGTTTTGTTTGGCATTATGGAAAGAATTCCATGTCCAGCATCTCTACCAAAAATATCACGTTATAAATAAAATGATTAGGTCTCAATCTGAGGTAAGATAAGGAACTATCGAGAAATGATTTTTCCCTCTATGTTAGAATATTTGATCACCACTCCATAACTAAACTAAAACAGCTCGACACACAACAAAAAACATCTTCCCTTATTCGCTTATCTCCATGTTTAGCCGAATTATCCATAAACGCTTGAGATGTCTTTTAAAAAAAATACTCTTAAATAAATCTCAAAGAAAATGATAATAATTCATCACAGATTAAATTTTCCACTCGCTTTCCTCGGGTAAACTCTAACAATTATGAATAACTCGACCAAACAAGATTTTTAAATTTTTCTCTTCTAAAAAAAAGAGAAAATTTTTCCAACTGTCATTATTGCATTATTAAGCTTTCGTTTCCGTTGTAAATTTTTGTGAAAAGGCGCAATCATCCTTAACATCCTTGGAATTTTTATGAGCCCAAAAGAATATTCGCATTCACAAAGAGAGAGTTTTCTCAAGGGTATGCTAAAACTAAATGCGTTGAGAAATTGATCAGAATTCTTCTACACGAATGTGCCTCTTGTGTTCAAATAATAATAGAAATTTCGAAACTAGTGCTCGAGCGTTATGTCACCTGGATTATTTAAAATTCATTAAAAACTAATATTTTCATTGAATTAATTAAAAGTAAACAAAAGAGAATAATAAGGGTATATTGATTTAACTTTAGCTGAATTAAAATCTGCAATTTTAATCTAATATTGTTAACGTGTTATTTTTCATGGAAAGGGACCTTCCTGAAAGGTTTATCGGTTTATCAGAAAGTTGTTTTCTCCTGTTATAGTGGTTTGGAAGGAAGAATAGTAGAATCTCGAAAAATAAGTATTATGAGACGGCAGCGATCAGAAAACTGCGATATTTGTGCCGAGGTTGCGGAAAACACGGAAAAAGATTAGGGAATAATGGAAAATCAAAAACAGCTTTTTCTTTTTCTCGTTTTTTTCAGTTGAAAACAAATTATTTGTGGTTTAGAATATGCGAAAATAAAATATCCTTGGGAATTATGTAAATTAGGTATTAAGAAGCAAGCTTAGATGTGTTTACAGGTAGTAAATTGTGACTTTTTAATAAAATAAACTTGTTGCTTAACGCATTAACGCAGTAAACCTGATTTATTATCGTTTAACAGTTCAAGTTCCAATTTCAATTTGTAACAAACTTCGGGGTTCAATTTGTATTCAATGCCAAATTGCTCTTATGATATAAACGGGGGGGAAGTTCCAACTGACGGCCTCCACAGTTTCCCCCCATAATCACAGGCATACACAAATCAGTTACCTACCCTGTGGTTGCTGCTGGTGGTGGTGGTCGTATTGATTTGCGAACGGGTTTAAATCTAAGCCGTTTTTATGTAGAAAACTCACATTTGTGTGTGTGTGTGTGTGTGTGTGTGGCGGGATTAATGAACGACGGAAAATACATGTGAGAATCCGATTTTCTGGATCAGCAAAAAAAATTAAAAGTATGCGAAAAGCAGAGTTGCAGTAAAGCTTTTTGAATGTTATGGTTTTATTAGGTTTTCAGACTGAAGTTAAAGTCTGTCATGAAACACCGTGCGTCTTATTTAGTCATACTTTTAATTACCACTCTATATAATAGTTGTTTATACACAGATAGAAATTATTTCCGATAGTACACAGTGTACATTATACCGTACAGTATACCGAATTATTTTAAGCTTGTTTTTCTCGACGCTATCTTTTTAAAAACCCATATTCATATCGATCGTCTCCGAGTATCTACCACTAAGTTGGATTAGAGCAGTTCACTAGACGCGGCAAGAAAATTGCGGGAAGGAGACCCTTACTTCAAAAATACTTAAAGGATCCTAACTGGGTTAGATCAATAATCTCCAGTTAGTACGCAAGAATTCGTTTAACTTTTAGCAATTATTTTAAACTTACAGCAGATTTTAAACAATCGCTGCAAAGTGGATTTAAAAATCTCAAAGCGCATCTGAACGGTACTGTAAATTTCAGCTGAATCCTCACTGAATTCGAATTGGTTCAAACATATCCAATCTCTAAGTTTCAAAGTTTAGTCATACCTAGAAAGTAAACTTAAACGGGGTACTTCGCCTTTTATTAGGTTATTTTTCTCTAACAGAGTAAAGCATTGTTCTGCGAGCTTGGGGAGCTTAGAAGGTAGAAAAAATGAAAAATGTATCAGAGCACATATTTTAAAGTTGGAAAGTGCATATTTACATATTTTTTAAGGACAATTTGGCTTTGAGCCTTGTAAATGCTAATTAATCGCATATCTTTTATTTATGACCATTGGTTACAATACTATTGATATTGGAGAATATTGCAAAGCCTTTATGTTTGGCCACAAGATGAATAATACAAGTAAATAATATTCCTAATAATGACGCTGAAACTGGCAGCCGGAGTTAGCAGCCAGATAGACAGGGCCGCACTCGGGCTTCATACGCTATTCATACTATATGAGAACTATTTGTATATTTTTTGTACGACCCTGCTATTTCGGATTGTTTACCAAACTTGGTTTTAGAACAGTAGGTTATGTTTACTGGTTACTAAGCAACAACGCGTCGGTAAGTAATTACTTACCGTTCAGTTCTGTCAAAAACAGAACGGTAAGTAAATTATATGTAATTTATAAAATAAATGCATCATCTTTAGATGTCTCTTTCGTGAATTAGTATATTTCTTTATTAGGCGGAGAAGTCACACTTTTTGTGCCGAATCTGTAGTTGTTTTAGTGTGACGGACGAACGTAGTGAGTCCGGCATAAAACAACTACAGATGAGGCACAAAAAGTGACTTCGCCGCCGTATAAAGAACGCAATTTTTTCTTCAAACGTAAAAATAATTACAACGTTTTATTTTAATTTGTTGGATTCGGAAAGACTGCTTTGCATTTGAACTGATGTTTCTATAGCGACACTCCAAACAACTAAAAATTCGCTTGAAGTTTTCGTTTCACGTTTTGAAATTGGTAAGTAATGATTAATATTTGCGTTTTTATAGTTTTTATATTTGTTTATTTTTAGTGCATCAACTTAATTATTGTTAATAAATTCATGATATTTATGGTTTAATTAGAAAAATTATAATTGACAATAGAAAATCACTTTTGCTGTCGGCGGCAGAAAAAGTACTTTTTCTGCCGCCGGCGGAGAAGTGAAACTTAAACTATGGCAACCCAATTCAATAATGAGGTACTTCTCTGACGTTTGAAGAAAAAATCATTATTTTCTAAATAATTATTGAACTATTTAATAAAATTTATGTTTTTTATTTAAATTTGCTGTGAGAAAATACCCAATAAATTAATAACAACGGATGCTATCTATTTATTTATGTAGAAATGACAAAAATATCATGACATTCAAAAATAAAATTAGAAACATATCCATAGTAACGACAAAACCTACTTAATGGTTGGTGGATCTACAGGGCAAAAATAAATTATCTTGAATCTATTTTTTTACCATCTTTGGGATATTTCCTTAGTTAATACATTTGTATTCATAATGGTCGTACAAAAAATAGTATAAGCATCTCAAACAGTAAGAAGTTTACCGATCTCTTCCAATATTGGCGACTTCGCTTCGCTCAGTCGCCAAACATTGTCGTCGATCGGTAAACTGTCCTTACTGTTCTCGATACTTAATATACTATAAAACGCTAAGCGATTTCTTGTAATGCGCATAACTAGAGTTCCACCAGAACATTGTTAAGGATTATTGCGGCAAACAAAACCTTTTCATGTATAGATTCGCAAATAAATGTCAAATTATCGTTTTCTTTAATGAATGGAGTGGCGGAAAATAACCAAATCTGTTTCTGCAGTAAGCTCAATACCAACTGCTACACATTTTTTTTACTTTTTTACAAAATACAGAATCTAAAATAACAATTTTTATTTTCGATAATGTTTATTTCAAAATAATTTTATTAAGTTAAAACTTATATTATACAATTGTAATTTTGGACTAAAAAAACTAATTGATTAAAACAAATAAATTGTTTAATGAACATAAACGAATTAGTCTCAAATTCTACTTTTGACAATGCCAATTCGCCGGCCGATTTGTCATTTTCATAGCAATCATTGTGCTAAATGACATTTCGAAGTTATAACGAAGAAAAAAGTTATGCTACTTTTTACGAGCCGAGATTGTTCTAGCAGCCTGCATCTTCTATGGGTTTAATATTTAATAATTCGGAAAATCGTTTTCCTGCCACGGAAATTTCACAGCCAGCCGATTTCTCATTTCCATAGCAATCATTGTGCTATTTTACATTTCGAAGTTATAACGATGAAAAAAGTTATGCTACTTTTTACGAGCCAAGATTGTTCTAGCAGCCGGCATCTTCTATGGGTTTAATATTTAATAATTCGGAAAATCGTTTTCCTGCCACGGAAATTTCACAGCCAGCCGATTTCTCATTTTCATAGCAATCATTGTGCTAAATTACATTTCGAAGTTATAACGATGAAAAAAGTTATGCTACTTTTTACGAGCCAAGATTGTTCTAGCAGCCGGCATCTTCTATGGGTTTAATATTTAATAATTCGGAAAATCGTTTTCCTGCCACGGAAATTTCACTGCCAGTCGATTTGTCATTTTCATAGCAATCGTTGTGCTAAATTACATTTCGAAGTTATAACGATGAAAAAAGTTATGCTACTTTTTACGAGCCGAGATTGTTCTAGCAGCCTGCATCTTCCATGGGTTTAATATTTAATAATTCGGAAAATCGTTTTCCTGCCACGGAAATTTCACAGCCAGCCGATTTCTCATTTCCATAGCAATCATTGTGCTATTTTACATTTCGAAGTTATAACGAAGAAAAAAGTTATGCTACTGTAACAAGAGAGAAAAGGAACGAACCTCTTTTCGAGCGACAGGTGGTGTGTTCTGCCGCCTTCGAGAGAATGACGCATCGCACAAGCATGTAAATCAGACGTGGTTTATTCTGGTGTATTCTAGAAATACATGGTATGTTCGGGCGATTTCTGGAACGTTTATAGGATGGTATAAAGTCGACGTCGCGGAGAAAAGGATCAGTCAACAGCAAGTCATTAACTGTGTATTACAAAATAAATAGTGAATATAAATGTTGTATTAGAAATTCATAGTCTGTAAATAATAGTTTTTAATGGTTTATAATCATAGCGTTAATTTATAGTGTATTCATTAGTGTATAGAAATAAATATTTGTTTGTGAATAGACGATTTAAACAGCACTTGTATTATTATTTTTAGAAAGAACGTTACAGTGGTGTCAGGTGTAGGGTTTTTAAAATAAATAAAATCGCGTAATAATTAAATAAAGTGCTGTGAGATTAAATTTTTAGTGTTAAAAATAATTTCAACAAACAATTAAGATGGCGATGAAATTATTGGAAAAGTCTGAAGAGAATTCTAGAATTTTAAAAGAAGAATTACTTGAAAATACTAAAGCGCTGGAAGAAAAAGTATTGGAAAAACACGAAGAGAATTCTAGAAAGTCCGAAGAAAATGTTAGAATGCTTAAAGAAGAATTACTAGAAAAGGCCGAAGAAACTGTTAGAATGCTAAAGGAAGAAATACTGGAGAATTCCAGAAAATCTGAAGAAAGTTCTAGAAGGCTTAAAGGAGAATTGTTGGAAAATGTCAAAGCGTTGGAAGATAAAGTTTTCGAAGAATTTTTGGAGAATGCCAGCGCGTTAGGACTATTGGAAGGTAGACTGGCGGAACAAGATAGGGTAATAAAGATGGTAGAAGAGAAAATAGCCCAAATGCAATCACCACCAACAACTAAGAAAGACGATATGGCCGAAATGCTGGAAGATAGAATGAGGCAACTACGGTTTCCCTCAACTTCTGAGAGGCCGTTTAATGAAGTAAAGAAACAATTTAAAGAAGAAAAGGATCCTGCCGTAGGGATAAAAGTAAAACCACCCACGTTCGATGGAAAGATACCTTGGTCCACCTACTACAAACAATTTGAGGCGGCCGCTGGGGTCAACGGATGGACACGCAAGGAAAAGGCCGTTTCTCTAACTGTGGCTTTGCGTGGAGACGCGTTGAACGTCCTGCAAACAATCCCAGCAGGACAGGAAAATGATTACCAATTGTTAGTGTCTAGATTGGAAATGAGATATGGAGACGCGCATCTTCAACAAGTGTATCACGCGCAAGTGAAGAATCGTATCCAGAAGAATGGAGAAAGCCTGCAGGAGTTTGAAGCCGATGTTGCGCGGCTTGTCCGATTGGCGTACCCTACGGCACCCGATTCATTTCTGGGACAACTGGCTGTGCAGACCTTCATGGATGGGTTAAGAGACGGAGAAACACAACAATCATTGAGGCTGGCACGACCAAGAACAACTGATGATGCGCTTGCTCACGCCTTAGAATTTGAAGCTGCAAAACAAGCGTCCCGAGGTCACGGACGTGTTCGGACCGTTTTGGAAGAAGATGAAGGTTCTAAAGATCGCCTAGAAGAATTATTAATGAGAGTTCTTCAGAAGGAAGAGAACCGTAAAAAGAATCCTCAAGAAGTTCGAGGACCCCGTTGCTGGAACTGCGGTGAACAAGGGCACATACGACGCCGCTGCCCTAAACCCAAACAAGTTCAGCCGTCGGAAAACTAAAGGGGGTCGACGAGAGGGGGCGAACGTTGACCTTGAGTGGAGATGCCCCGGAGATCACTATCCATGCCGTAACATCGAAGAACAGTACCAGCAGTTTGTTCGTAGATGGGAAGATTGCTAACCGAACTGTTCCACTACTTATTGATACGGGGGCGACAAAATCCATCGTACGCCCTGATGTTCTACGATCAAGTATTAAGCTGTTACCCACAACTACTCAACTCCGTACAGCAACAGGTGAAGTGATACCAACACGCGGAGTGGTGAAGACGAAGATTGGTATTGGAAGTGAAGAACGTGATCATGAGGTGCTGGTAGCCGACATCATTGACGAATTCATCTTGGGAATGGACCTCCTGAGAAAATTTGGTTTTACATTGGACTTGAAGGAGGGTGTTTTGAAGGTTGGTAACGAAGAACTTCCGTTGCACCCACGAGAAGATCCTGTCGTAAGGGTTTCGCTGACAGAAGATGTGATATTGCCTGGTCAAAGCGAGATGGTTGTCGAGGCAGGTTTGGATGGAGATCTTCGGGTAGGATGTGTGAGAATGATGGAGCCTGTTTGTGATAAGAAGATCCATAGTGGCATACTGGTGGGAAAAGCGCTGATCAAGGTTGGAAAGACTGTACCGGTGAGGCTTATGAACGTTAATGTGGATCCGGTGACATTGAAGAAGAGTACCCTTGTGGGACAGTGTGTGCCAGTATTCCGAGTAGCCAGGTGTATGGCTGATGTTCCAAAACCAGCGCCCAAAGACCATGGTGGAAAATTAGTGGGTATGGTTACTAGTTCGTGCGAAGACCTTAACAGAACGGAAGTGAAAGAGGTACAGGGTTTGGTTCACCGATACCAAGATATCTTCGCTCTTGACGATAGCCAGAAGGGACGAACAAATATAGTAAAACATAAAATCAATACAGGCAACTCTATGCCTGTCCGTCAGCAGCCGAGGCGTCTACCTCTAGCAAGGCGAGCAGAAGCCGAAAAGATTATTACTGATATGGAAGAACAAGGGGTCATCGAGCCATCCAGTAGTCCATGGGCATCACCGGTGGTCCTGGTCAGTAAGAAGGACGGGTCAACGAGATTTTGTGTGGACTATTGGCAGCTTAACGACGTGACCAAGAAAGACAGCTATCCCTTACCACGCATCGACGACACGTTAGATACCCTGTCTGGTTCACGATGGTTTTCGACTTTGGACTTGAAGAGTGGTTATTGGCAAGTTGAAATGGAACCTGAAGACCGGGAGAAGACCGCGTTCACTATTGGTTCCGGACTATGGCAGTTTACGGTTATGCCTTTTGGTTTATGTAACGCTCCGGCCACCTTTGAGCGTTTAATGGAGACCATCCTGAGAGGGCTGTCGTGGAAGACCTGCCTGGTATACCTAGATGATGTGATTGTAGTCGGAAAATCATTCAACGAACATTTGAAAAACCTAGAGGAAGTGTTCCGAAGACTACGTGGAGCCAATCTGAAACTAAGTCCGAAAAAGTGCCACATATTCAGAAAGGAAGTGAAATATCTCGGGCACGTCGTATCACAAAATGGAGTGGCAGCCGACCCCGATAAGATTCGTGCAGTTCAAGAGTGGCCAACACCGAAAGATAAACACCAAGTTCGTAGTTTTCTTGGGTTATGTACCTACTACCGGCGTTTCGTTCCTGGGTTTGCCAATATAGCGAAACCTCTGACAAGGTTAACTGAAGATGGGCGCGAGTATGTTTGGAGCGGAGAGTGTGAAACAGCTTTCCAACAGCTGAAGCGTGCCCTGACAACAGCACCAATATTGAGCTATCCACGGACAGAAGGGCAATTCATACTTGACACAGATGCAAGTAATCTGGCCATTGGGGGTGTACTTTCTCAGATACAGGATGGACAAGAAAAGGTCATCGGCTATTTTAGTAAGGTTTTGTCGAAAGCCGAAAGGAATTATTGTGTGACCAGAAAAGAACTATTGGCCGTCGTGAAGTCCGTTGAGCACTTCTACAAATACTTGTACGGGCGGAAGTTTTTATTGAGGACGGACCATGCAGCGTTGAAATGGCTTCTACAATTCCGTAATCCTGAAGGCCAGGTCGCAAGGTGGATCGAACGATTACAAGGATACGACTTTGACACCGAACATCGAGCGGGCACTAGTCATCGAAATGCCGATGCTCTTTCAAGAAGACCCTGTCCAACGGATTGCCGTCATTGCTCTCGTTTGGAGGAGAGGGTTTGCCAAGTATTAAGGACTACCATCGTCAACGACAATTGGTTGCCGGAAGAATTGCAACGACAGCAGGAGGCTGATCCCGAACTAAAAATGGTACTGGAATGGAAGCGCGTGGGAGAAAGGCCTGCCTGGGAGGCCGTCAGTCCTTTCAACAGAACGCTCAAAGCATATTGGGCCCAATGGGAGTCCTTGAAGGTGGAAGACGATCTCCTGAAGCGAGTACTGGAGAGTGAAGATGGCACCACCATTAGGTCTCAGTTCGTGGTTCCAAGAAGCCGAGTGGCTACAGTATTGCGACATCTCCATGACGGTGCCTCAGGAGGACACTTCGGTGTGAAAAAGACTTTGGAGAAAGTTAGGGAGCGTTTTTATTGGGTCAATTGTAAAGAAGACGTGAAGGAGTGATGCCGGAAATGTGAATTATGTGCCACTGGCAACGGACCCTTGGGGAAGCGAAGAGCACCTATGAGGCAGTACAATGTGGGTAGTCCTCTGGAGAGAATAGCTATAGACATTGCCGGACCATTTCCCGAAACCGACGATGGGAATAAATACATCTTAGTGGCAATGGACTATTTTACCAAATGGCCAGAAGCATATGCCCTACCAAACCAGGAAGCTGCGACTGTTGCTGACGTACTAGTCAAAGAGTTCTTCAGTCGTTTCGGAGTGCCCATGGAGCTGCATTCGGATCAAGGCCGCAATTTCGAGTCTGTACTCTTTGGAGAAGTCTGTCGATTGTTGGGCATTCGTAAGACCCGGACCACACCGTTACATCCGCAGTCCGATGGAATGGTAGAACGCATGAATCGGACAATGGGCAAATATTTGGCCAAGGTCGTCTCCGATCATCAACGAGACTGGGACCAATACCTGCATCTGTTCCTGATGGCTTATCGTGCATCGGTCCACGAAACAACCGGTCAGTCACCAGCGTCTGTAATGTTTGGACGCGAGTTACGGTTACCGTGTGATCTGGAATTTGGGTCTCCACCTATAGAGCAGGAGGTAGCCGGGAATGATTATGTCATCAACTTAAAGAAGAAGTTGGAGGATATTCACGACCGAACCCGAAATAATAGTCGAATCGCGAGTGACCGGATGAAGGCTACGTACGATGTGAGAGCCCAAGAAGGAGGGTTTCAACCTGGAGAGCTTGTCTGGTTATACAACCCGCAAAGGCGTCGTGGCTATTCTCCAAAGTTACAGCGAAATTGGGAGGGTCCATACCAGGTGAAGAAACGAATAAATGACTTGATTTATCGCATCCAGAAGTTGCCAAGGGGGAAACCAAAGGTGGTACACTCCAATCGTCTGGCGCACTATGAGGGAAATAATGACGCAGTCCCGGATCGGAAAGATGAGGCTGAGGTGACTATCAATACCGTAAGGCCTGAAGATGATCAACCAACCTTTAGAGAATTTATGGCTGCGTTCTCTGGAACTAGAAAAGCGCGATTCGGAGTCACGACTGAGATGCAACAAGATCTCTTCCGGGTCCCTGGTAATTATTCCATTGCCCACTGTGTCTCCGCGGATCTCCGTATGTCCAGGGGGATCGCAGTAGTGTTTAGAAATAAATTTGGACGGCTGAATGAACTTCGAGAACAAAATCCCTCTGTTGGTAAATCCTTACGCTTGCCTGATCATGACCGATCCATTTACTACTTGGTAACCAAGCAGTTTTACTACCAGAAACCGAGTTACGCCGACTTGTGGAGGGCACTATGGAATTTGAGGATCGAGTTGCTTACCAGGGGAATTAACAAATTGGCAGTTCCCAAACTCGGCTGTGGGCGGGACTAGCTGGATTGGAGAATCGTTAGAAACATGCTGGAAGTTGTCTTTAGAGGTACGGACGTCAAGATCTTCGTCTGCAATTTTGACCCACAACCCGCATTAAGGCCAACGAAGAGTGTAGACTGTTATTTCTACCGTAATGGAACGTGTAGTCGAGGTGAAGACTGTCGATATCGTCATGACCCGTTCTACAGGAACCAGAGCATAAAACCTGTTCTGGGACAGAACAGACTTGAAGAGGGGGGCAGTGTAACAAGAGAGAAAAGGAACGAACCTCTTTTCGAGCGACAGGTGGTGTGTTCTGCCGCCTTCGAGAGAATGACGCATCGCACAAGCATGTAAATCAGACGTGGTTTATTCTGGTGTATTCTAGAAATACATGGTATGTTCGGGCGATTTCTGGAACGTTTATAGGATGGTATAAAGTCGACGTCGCGGAGAAAAGGATCAGTCAACAGCAAGTCATTAACTGTGTATTACAAAATAAATAGTGAATATAAATGTTGTATTAGAAATTCATAGTCTGTAAATAATAGTTTTTAATGGTTTATAATCATAGCGTTAATTTATAGTGTATTCATTAGTGTATAGAAATAAATATTTGTTTGTGAATAGACGATTTAAACAGCACTTGTATTATTATTTTTAGAAAGAACGTTACACTACTTTTTACGAGCCCAGATTGTTCTAGCAGCCGGCATCTTCTATGGGTTTAATATTTAATAATCCGGAAAATCGTTTTCCTGCCACGGAAATTTCACAGCCAGCCGATTTCTCATTTTCATAGCAATCATTGTGCTAAATTACATTTCAAAGATATAACGATGAAAAAAGTTATGCTACTTTTTACGAGCCAAGATTGTTCTAGCAGCCGGCATCTTCTATGGGTTTAATATTTAATAATTCGGAAAATCGTTTTCCTGCCACAGAAATTTCACTGCCAGCCGATTTCTCATTTTCATAGCAATCATTGTGCTAAATTACATTTTGAAGTTATAACGATGAAAATGTTATGCTATATTTTCCGAGCCGAGATTGTTCTAGCCGCCTGCATCTTCTATGGGTTTAATATTTAATAATTCGGAAAATCATTTTCCTGCCACGGAAATTTCATTGCTAGCCGATTTCTCATTTTCATAGCAATCATTGTGCTAAATTACATTTCGAAGTTATAACGCTGAAGAAAGGTATACTACGTTTTCCGGACCGAGATGCACTGAGCAATCGATATATTTATTAGCGATAAAAACTTAAGTTTTCTTCAAAAAAAGAAAATAACTTCGTTGGAATTTTGTTCTGGTCATTGATGGAAAGAATTATCGATAAAAATCGATGTGTTTTTAAAAATTGACGCCGAGTCCGTCTCTGGCCGGCTGCTGGCTCCGGCTGCCAGTTTCAGGTTCGTAGGATTACACATACTTGAGCTTTGTCGGAAAACAACAGGTAGTGTGTGCAATCGAGAATTACTCGAATTTGAAATAGAGGCTACATGCATCAATCAAACTACGCGCGCACTTTCCAGGTTGTACTTAATCAATTAGTATTTATTGTTTATTGTTTCCAGCCTTATTTTGTGGAACTCCATAATCATGAAATAAATAAAGATTATTAAAAAAATATTTAATAATCTTTATTTATTTCATAATTAGTATTTACGTATCAATTAGTACTACGAAGTCGTTTTATGGTAATTATAACCTAAAAATATAAAATTCATATTACGCTACCATTAAAACTGTTACTGATAAAATTATTACAGTAAAATGATTCTTGGGCATTTTAACTAAAACGCATTAATACGATAACATTTTTATATTTACTATTATTTCATACAAACAATTCGTACTTATGCAAATAGCATACGAATATTTTTATGATATATTATCATTTCTTTTAGTCTTTAGAAGCTGTAGTTATCTATTTTACTTTTAGCTTCCTTCAAGATACTGTGGGCAAAACTACCGAAACAGAAGCAATTTTCAGCTTCTTTGTGGGCTTTGATTAGTACCCTGATACTCCCACTCCTAAAAATATTGTATGGTACAAGAATATATTAACATCACTTTCAGTATTTTTCAAATTTTTAGTGACTTCTTAATCCATTAATGCAGAACAAAACACGAACTAACCTAAGTTAACTTAGTCTAACATACAACATAATTCCAAACCTCGCTTTTAACATCTAATCTCTAATATAAGTTCTAACATAATCTCTTATGCTAATTCTTATCTAACTTCAAACCTATCCTGTAAGTTAACATCTAATCTAACCTAGGTTAAAGGTTTAATCTAATATTTAACGTAAGTACTAACCTAACCTCAAACCTAATCTCTAACCTAACTTCTAGCCTGACTTCACTAACATTCACTCTAATCTAACCTTTAGTGTGAGCTTTAACTTAAAGGCTAACTTTATCTTAATATTTAACCAAACTATAAACCTATACTCTAACCCAATCTTTAATCTAACCTCTAACCTAATCTCTACACAGAGAAAAATGTATTTAAATTTCATCAACAATTGTGTGGTATTGTAAAACAAATTGGTCTTAAATAAGTGACAGGGACAATTTGTGTAGAATTATAAAACAAGATTGTGCCATTTAGTTTGTCAAGATTTTTTAAATAATGTTTTCAATTTGTTGTAAGGATGTGTATAAACTCAAATATAACATTTTGTGGAAGTCAATAGTAATTTTGTAGAATCAAATGAATAGTTGTCTATATTAAGTTTCCATACCAAATTGTACTACTTATTAAAACAGAATGTGTAAATGTTGTTCCATACAATTTTATACAAAATTGTACAATTGTTACACTAGTTGTGCCACAATTGCTTAATAGTATTTAACACAATTACTTGTTCACATTTATACAAATTGTGCAATACTCTGGCACAAATATTCTATACAGAAGGTTAGGTATCACAAATAAAATATATATTTTTACATATATTAAAATATATGTAACTAATATGTATATAACTATACAATGTATAGTATATACAGGTATAACACTAAAATTTCCTTTTGCTGTCGCCTGTTTATATATAAATCTCGAATTTACATTAATAGCGACAATTACAAGTGGTGACATCTATAAGATGTCATCCATAAACTTTGCGAAACACAATAATTAGTAGCAAGATGTTTGAACACTGGATTATGATTTCATTCAAACAAAATATTGTATTTTTCTAAACATTTTTTACAATTATACTTCAACATAATATGCTAGCTTATCCTCTACAACATTGTTCCAAAGAATGCAGAACTAAATCTGACTGTGTTAAATAATTGTCGTACGTTCCTGTTAGACAATTCAGTAACGAAAACCTACACAACGCTGGACAATACGATTCTACAATTATAATATAAATCTCTCCAACACCGTTTGGAACATTATTGTGCAAAGCTCTTATGAAGTATTTCTCTCTGTGTAATCTAATCTATAACGTAAGATCTAGTCTGACATCAAGCTTAACCTCTAATCAAACTTCCATCCTATCTTGTAACCTAACCTCTAATATAATCTTTAATCTAACCTCTAACGTAACTGTTAACCTAACTTCTACCGTAACCCTAAACCTCATCTCTAACCTAACCTCTACACTGAGCTCTAACCTAAGATTTGTTACCTATGTTAGGTACAACCTAACCTATAACCGCGGTAGGTGTGGATACAGCACTTTCAATAAGTCAAACACGTACTTTCCACAGCTTTGTAAAATGTTTTTAGAAGCTTGTAGTTTCTTAACAGACCACTTTCAATGAAAAAAATATAGATAGACATCGCTGGTCGTGCTGTATTGACAAATAACGAAATTTACCCTTATAGTCCCTTTTATTCAAAACCTTGTACGCCAAGGTTCTATTCAAACATTGGGGTAATGTTACATCAAGTAAACATTGAATTTGGGATAATTTCCGGCGAAATAGACAGTCGGCCGACCTTCTTGGATCTGTATGTTAAAAAAGGAATTTCTGCTTTCTGTATAAATACTAAATTTCATCGCAATCCATTTATAAACAAAGAAAATATAAGTTTGTATGCACCGTGTGTTGTCACACCTCCTACGGTATTTAAGCTCATCAGCAAAAAATGCCGTATTTTATTATTCGCGTTAACTACACATTGACAATATGATTTTTAGAGGGAGTAGTCGATTTGCATTAAATGAAAATCAGTGGTGGCTTATAGTGAATTAAAATGGGGTAGGCACAACTTTTGTTGTAACAACCGAAATTCACAAGTTACTAGGTGTTTCTGTTTTGTTAGTTCTACTCTTTTTATAATAGCTACAGTAAAAAAATGATCACTTTAATTTCTAAAGTGCTATATTAGCGATCTTTATAGGAATGAGCTTAACCATAGCACCAGTTTCTATCTATAGATATTCTTGCACTTAAGTATATCAATAGCACCCATTAAAATAACACACAGACGTATTAATTACAGATTTCTGTTTTAACAAACCGTTTGTAGATCTGTTCTTGGCGCCTTTTTTTCTGATTATTTTGTATACATGTTTGAGACTCTACACATGCAATAATAATGTTTAATGGCGCCATAAAGCATTTTAAGTGACTGAGAATTGAAATCGATTTTATCATTAAATCGCTATATATATGCAAATATTACTACAAACATAAAGTAGATTGCACCCCCTGCTTGATGTTCCTGTCGTTGTATACGATCGAGTTCTTCAAAATGATTATTGATTTACTATTATTTGTTGTTATATGTTAAACTCGTAAAATGCCGAGTCTAGTTAGTTGTGCTTAATGGTGGGCGTTAAATGTCTCCTGGGACATTACAACTTCATTACGAGCTCAATTACATTTTGATTGCTCATACATTAAATAATTAGCACTGACATGGAAAACGTTAAAAGTAGGTAGGTCCCTTATAGACATTTCTATTACACATGGATAGTCAACTGTGTATAAATGACAAAAATCCATCTTTAGAAACTCACTAAACCGACATACATCCACCTCCTTTAAGTGACAACTTTAAAAGTTCCTAGAAATGATAGCTTGGGAAAGCTATATTTTCTCCTGAAATTCTTTCACATAACAAATTTTCACTTTGAAGTGCTTCAAAATATTTCATGATCTCCAAAACCAAATAGTCTTCTATTTTCACAATTAACAACCTACTTAGAAAACTTCCTCTTTTCTTCTATCAAAGTGTTAGTGTTGGTTGACGCAATCAAAACTTTTAAGTGAAAGCGTTCCCCGACCATAAATTTCTTTGACAAACGATAGGCACTAAAAAAAGTTTCTCGTATGTCGAACTATACTGCTCGGTTTCAAGATTAACGTAAAGCATCCTACACGAGTTTGCCCATAAAATGAGATAAAACGCAACTTGCCTCTAGCAAAACTGTGTTTATGACATTCTTGTATTATTGTGTAATAATGTTTCATGTAATTCTAAACGCGTATTTAGTACGTAGTGAATGATGTTATATCAAAAATATTACTTATTAGCGGCGATGTTTTTCCCAAGAGAGGATAAAAATAGATCTGCGTCGTACGTTGATACGCGTTTAATTTGATAAAATGTTTAATCGCAAACATAGGAAGTGATTCGTGATTATGAAATGAACTCGTCTAATAATTAGTGTATTTTACATAAATTGAACAGGTGGATTTGTGTGACCTTTGACACTCGTTCTGGTAATATCGGAAGAATTTAGCGAACGAGTTCAAATATTAGCATAATCATAAACTCAACCAGATAAAAGTGACCTTTGAGACCTCTCTTAAAATTATTAAAGGTTAAGATTTTCTTATAGGTAAGTTAACTTTAGGAGGTTTATTCAGAAAATACTGATCTTTGGGGAACCTTTTTTAATCGTGCTGGGCTTAGTGAATGATTCCTCGTTTAGGTGAAACTATTGTATCGTTAATTAGAAACGAGGTGTGTTAATTGTAAAGCAGAATCATTGAATCGAAACCGAGGCATTTGTTAATGCAAGGAATCGATAAAAGTGACCTTTAGTCTTCTGAAGTAACAGTTTACATTGGATCATTTTTTCAGAGCTAATTTTAATTTCATTATCCAGGCAATATATTTGCGTAGATAATGGTAAATACTAAGACGGAAATACCTAAATGAGTGAAATAGATAAAAGTGACCTTTGAGATCTTTTAGACATAATGAGCGTATGTAATGGATAAAGTCTCTTTTAAGACTAGAACTGCTTTTAATATTTTTATAAAAAAACATTTATTAATAAGCATCTGTATTTTCTAATTACTTTCTAATTTCTTAATCGAGTACGGTTGATAGAAGTGACCTTCGAATGATTCTTTTTAACCTTACTGGATATAGTAAATGATTTTTTAAATCTTACTTTAGTATCGGTATTTATAAAATACAAAACATGACGCAAAGACTAACATGAGGCTTAATTGCGAGTGATCGACAAAAGTGACCTTCGAAGCTTTTCTGAAATATTGTAGAGTAATTCATGTGTAACATTTGAGACTCACGATTGCCTAAAACGTGGGAATAAGTCGATAAATGTCACCTTACAGCTATGTTTGAAGTAACACTTGTTATAGTGGATAGTTTGTTTTCGATCTAATTTTAAAATCGGTTCTCAAACTGTATTCGACTAAAAATGGTATAAATTCTCGAACGAAAATTCAAAATTATGTGATATCGATAAAAATGGCCTTTCAATCCATTATTCAATATAAACTATCAAGTAGAAACCATTGCCTCGTGAAGGTTTTAAACTTGATATTCGTATTTAAATAGACTTTTTTAAATTTGTTTCACAATTCAGGCGGTTTGTATCCGCAATGATGGAAATCGATAAATGTGATCTTTAAAACGTCTCTCTTCCTGCAATGAACTCTTACAGTGTAGATTATTTTTACTACAGATAAAGCTCTCAAAATCTGTAGTTGACGTAAAATCGATAAATGTGACCTTTCAAGCGCCTGTCTTCCTGTGATGGACTACATACAGTATAAAATAGTTTTACTACAGATAAAGCGCTCAAAATCTGTATTTGACAGAAATCGATAAATGTGACCTGTCAAATGTCTCTCTTCCTGTAATGAATTACATATAGTAAAAGATTAGTTTTACTGCAGATAAAGCTCACAAAATCTGTATTTGACGGAAATCGATAAATGTGACCTTTCAAACGCCTCTCTTCCTGTGATTAACTACCTGTAATGTAGATTAGTTTTACTACAGATAAAACTCTCAAAATCTGTATTTGACAGAAATCGATAAATGTGACCTTAAAAAAGGCCTCTCTTCTTACAATGAACTATATATAGTATAGACTAGTTTTACTACAGATAAAGCACTCAAAATCTGTATTTGACAAAAATCGATAAATGTGACCTTTCAAACATCTCTCTTCCTGTAACGAACTACATATACTGTAGATTAGTTTTACTACAGTTAAAGCTCTCAAAATCTGTATTTGACGAAATGTCGATAAATGTGACCTTTCAAGCGCATCTTTTCCTGTAATGAACTACCTATAGTATACATTAATTTTACTACAATTAAAATTCTCAAAATCTGTATTTGACAGAAATCGATAAATGTGACCTTTCAATCGTCTGTCTTCCTGTAATGAACTGCATATAGTATAGATTAGTTTTACTACAGTTAAAGCTCTCAAAATCTGTATTTGACGAAAAATCGATAAATGAGACCTTTCAAGCGCCTATCTTCCTGTAATGAACTACCTATAGTATACGTCGGTCTAATTCTAATACCTCGTAACCCACTTTTTTGCGATTTTGGGGTTATGAGCTATTCCCATGGCAAAAAAGTCCGCTGAGTCGATTAGTAAACTCTTCGTAAACGACAGGGCTTCCAGTTTTATTCTATAGCGATTTAAAAAATACCTCGTATCCCAACCTGGTACAGTTTTTGGAATATGGGTAACCCACTTTTTAATAATGTATGCATGCTTAATCGCGCGATAAATTAATACATTTGTCTGTTTAAATTTAATTAACAAAGTTTCAGGAATTCAGACCATTTAAAAAAGTTTTGTTTTAAATTTGGTGACATTTTCTTGTTCTCTTGAAAAATTGAGATTTGGGGGTTACGAGGTATTAGAATTAGACCGACGATATATTAGTTTTATTACGCACAAAATGGTTCATACAAGTATATCTCAATTATGATTCTAATGTGATCTTCCAAAACTCTGCTTTTCGAATTCGATCGAGTAAATTGATCATTGCGAAAATACAACAAAGGTTGCCAAAATATTCTTTTTATAATTTGTATTCATATTAAAATCGATATTTAGCAAATATGGGGCGTAGATATCTGAAGATTCAGCTTTATTTCACATTGAATACAGTCGATAAATGTGACCTTTCAAACCCCTATTTTTATATTGGACACGATTAGTTTGACTACCCTGTAAAGTTTTAAAATCGTTATGTAGCAAATATAAATACTGCACAAAAAGCTTGATAGAAATATTTCCCGCACTATATAACCGATGAATATGACCTTTCTAACCCTTCTTCTTCTTCTACTGAGCATGACCTATTCAAGACTTTTCAAAAGTTTTTGAGTTGAGGACTACCTTTAAACATCCCCTATTATATGGAGCTTTTAAAGTCTATATTACCAAATGTAGCAAAATGTTCTGGAAAAGCTGCAGTATAGTCAATAATCGTGATCTTGGAAGCCTTTTTTATCCCTATTCAATAAAGTATAAAGTAATCTTATTGTTACTTGAAGCTTTTAACATCGATGTACATGTAGTACATATGCGACAGGAGTAGGAGACATCGGAGAAGAAAATTTTCTTAGCCGGGCATGATCTGTAAAAGTGACCTTTGTGAACCCCTATTTTAGATATTGCATATACCGAGTAAATCTATTACCGCGTTAAGGTTTTAAGATTGATACTCGGCTGAAATATTGAAAGATTTTTTTACTGAATATTTCATAATCTATTTTGGTCGATAGATGTGACCTTTGAGACCAGAATTTAAAATCTGATCTGTAGAACTTTTCATTGTAGGTTTTAATAAATGTAGTGATTTTTATTCTTTAAAGTAAAATAGACATTGTGATCAAAATGTGCCTTCTACAAGTGCAGCGCCAGATTAAGTATACGCTAATACTATTTGCAGGCTTTCAAACTGGCAATTTTCTATTGTTTTAAATTTCTCGTATTTTTATTACCTCATATAGGGTCAATATGCCAGTAATTGACCACTTAAGAGATTTTTCAGAAATATAATCGTATAACTTTGTAATATATTTTTTTTAAACAAAATAAAAAATGGTATAAAGTGCAGTTATAGTCTAAGACTCTAAATATTAATAATACACAAATTAAAAAACATTTTGTTTCATAGAAAAAAAATATAAGAGTAAAAAAGTTAGAATTTTCCAGTAGTTAACCACAAACAACCCAGTGTTTGACCAAATTTTTCCCAGTAATTGACCAGTGTTATAATATAACGAATAAAACATCAGTTTTTTATTATTTTATTATATATTGTTATAGAGCCACGTAGTATGTATTGCTTAAAGAAAAACGAACATTCTTAAAAAATATCGAAATATATGTATATTATTTTTGATGACATTTTGCTAAAAACAGAAATGGAAAGAAAAATTACCAGTAGTTGACCACTTTACGAAGCCAGTGGTTGAGCAGTAGTTTTGTGCGAACAAATACCGGAAACAGCTATTTATTTGAAATTTTATTAAGAAAAACAGGAAAAAGAGTAACTTACTAATCTTGTTGGGGTGACAAAAAAACAAAATTCTTTATTTTGCATAAAACTAGTGGTTGGTCAACTACTGGAAAACTGATAAGATTTCGAATTCTGTAATTGACCACCACATTTTTTGCAAAAAAAAGTGTCAATTAAAAAAATATATATAACATAAATTTATTAGTTCGACCTCTCTATTACTTGCACAATATGTATAATATAACGATTTTCATTAAAATCCCGGATGATTGCAGATTTCAATAGAGTTGTTTACTTGCCATGCTTACTGTAAAAGCACAAATTTAGCTGTCAAATAAACGAATACAAATTCCACATGTATTTAGACAACCGTTTGACCAAGATAATGCAACAATGTGGCACCATATAGTAATTAGAGGTGCAATAATCGCTTGTGAATCATAAAATATTCATAAAGACGTACAGGTATCTTATTTTTTTTCTTTTCAAGTGAAGTTTGGTCAACTACTGGGTGATGGTCAATTACTGGCTTACTGACCCTACTATAGTTTAACATGACATTTTAACGAAGTTCAGCAAATAAAACGAACGGAAACCTAATAAATCTGTTGAGAAAAATTAAGTAACACTGCAAATGAAAACTTTTTTCAATGGCCCATTACAATTAGTTAACTTGCGATGATAAATTGGGCACATCAATCATAGCGCATACACATTTCCAACAAAATATTTTCTGTTTGAACATCAGAAAAAAATCCTTTTTCCCATTTTTTTCCTCTCTGAAAACTATTACTACTAAATTTTCCTAATAATTAGAAAATCTTATCGAAATCACATTATTGTACAGTCCTTGGAAGGTATTTATAGACTTTATGTTGTAAAATTTGACCAAGGCAATTATTTTTAAGAAAATATTTTACTTTTTAAGCGCACGATATTAAACCTGTAGGGCTATGATAACATAGCGTGAGAAATTCACGGTCCCTAAAATTACTAGCGTGCCAATGTGATTTTGTAAATGTGTATATTTACATTATGTAGAAGAGGTTGTGGTTGAATATGTTAAGTAATTCATGCTGCTAATTTGATTTACATAAAATCCGACACACAATGATGCATTTGATCTTATATGTTGTAAAATGCTTGTCTTTCCTTTAAAGAAAACAACATTTTTTGTGAAAGGGAAGATAAATTATTTTTTGTTATGAGCACGGTATAATTTTGACGCCCAGCATGGGGCGAAAATGGGAAATTCGAATTCAAGTTATCTTAGACCTTTTCAAATATCCAGTTCACTAGATTTTTAAAATAAACATTAAATACATAAATATTGATCAAATTTTCAGTAGAGTTCATGAATTAATAAATACCCTTCAAATTCGAGGTTGAGGTCACAGAAGGCGATAGGGATAACGCACCGCATATTTGACCCTTTTCATCTAATTAACTAATATCAAATCATCATTAACTATTATCAAATTTGAAATATGTACTAAAATTCTACATATTCACTAAAATAAAACGGTTGCTGTTAAATATTATCTCACAAAACCAAACAAGGCGCGTAGTTTTTTATTTTTTTTCTTCCTTCAAATGAATTTAAATTTCAAGCGGATTTGCTTATTTATTCATGTACACTCGTATTACATTTAATGAATAGCTCACAATTATTTTGCTTTAAATGAAAGCTCGCATGTCAAAAGCTTTTTAATATCATCTGACAGGAGGAACCAGGAAGAAGAGCTCGAATTCACGCGAAGCGAGGATTTGTGAGTCTTGCTGTTAAGTATATTCAGTGATATCTCTTTTTTGGCCTGATAAAAAAAATAATAGGTGGCGTATTTATACGATTGTTTTAAATTGTATACCAATAAAAAATTTTATATTAATCCATTAACCTGATTGTTTGTTAAATAGTATGGGCGTGGTTTGTTTATCTAGAGATTAGCTTTTGTAATCGATAAATATGACCTATGTGACCTCTGATGATGGAAGTAAAATATTTGCTAAATAGACCCGTAAATTTCAGACAAATGTGATCTTTGAAATTTCTTTTATGCGCATAGAATATACAGGGAAATTATTTTATCAAATACTCTCAAAGCCGGCTTAAGCAAATCATAAAGCTTAGAGTGGACCAATCCGGATGTAAAACTGGTCATAGTCGATTTTTATTAATAACTGACCTTTGAAATGTCTCCGAAAGCTGTAGAATAATATTCTATTATGTAAAGGTTGGTCATTGTTGAAAGCTCAGGTTGTTGAAATATTCTAGTAAAGATATTTACTAGTTGATAGTTATCGATAAATAAGACCTTTGTAACCTCTCCACTGCAAAACAAACATATAGATTATTTAGTTCATCTATTGAAACGCTAGAATTTAGGAGATTTAAAATATAAAGCTCAGGTAATAGAGATATTGCAGATATCGTCCAGGAAGTCGATTTCGTGGACGATGTTTATCGATAAATGCGACCTTTGAAACGTTTTGAGTAATTAATTTATCTTAAATTAAATTTATTGTCGATAAATACGATCTTTCTTTTGCGCAATGAATGAACTTTTAATGAAACACACACGCAAAGTCTACTTTAACAAAATGTGAATGTGAAAATGCTCATCAGATTATGAAAATATTGAATGAAAGTATTTCTGCATGCTTAGAGAACTCCAGAAAACTCTTAAAACATATTTACAGAAGTTAAAGTTAAATAAAGTTACTTCTTGCAGAAATACTCGTATACATCTAATCGAAATGAATCGATCGAAATGATGTCGAAATGATCGAATGAATCAATTTCTGTGATGGGACTATACATTTTATTTAATGTTAAAATTGTATTTTATTTTAAATTGAAAATTAATTATTACTTTTTTTCGTTTCAGGTAAGTTTCTGCAAAAAAATGATTAAACAGCTGTTTGTTGGTAAGATAAATATGCTTTTATCTCAAACCATTGAAATATGGTACTTAACTTCGTGACAGTTTGTTTAAAGTATTGCTTTGACTGCCATGTTATACTGGAATCGTTTTAATCTGCCTCTAGAAGAATAAAGCGCGAATTTATACCTTAGTAATAATACCCAAGTACTTACTCAATATCTTTGTCTAATCGAATGTAATCGATAAATGTGTACATTGTTTTCTTAATAATGAACATATCGGCATAATTGTTTATCCTGAGAAACTTTTTAAACCTCCATGTAGAAAATATATAGCTCGAATTTACGGAATTAATCAACTTGTAGCTAACTTGTAGCTTGGCCTAAGCTACAAGTACTAAGCTTTGTAAGTTCTCTGTCTAATATTGGACGTATCGAGTCTTTATTTGTGTTGGAAAACTCGTTAGACCCACCTCTAGAGAATATAAAGCTAGAGTTTACGGAATTACTTAACCGAAAACGTTGTCTAATCAGATGTAATTGTTAAATGTGACCTTTGTAAGTACTATGCCGCACATTGAATGTATCGAGTCATTACTTGTCCTGGAAAACTCGTTAAACGCACCTCTAGAGAATATAAAGGTAGAGTTTACGGAATTACTTAACCGGAAACTTTGTCTAATCAGATGTAATCGATAAATGTGACCTTTGTAAGTTCTCTGCCTAACATTAAACGTATCTAATTGCTAAATATGACCTTTGTAAGTTGTATGCCGCACATTGAATGTATCGAGTCATTACTTGTCCTGGAAAACTCGTTAAACGCACTTCTACAGAATATAAAGCTAGAGTTTACGGAATTACTTAACCGGAAACTTTGTCTAATCAGATGTAATCGATAAATGTGACCTTTGCAATTTTTCTGCCTAATATTGATCGTATCGAGTCATTATTTGTCCTGGAAAACTCGTTACACCCACCTTTAGAGAATATAAAGCTAGAGTTTACGGAATTACTTAACTGGAAACGGTGTTTAATCAGATGTAATTGCTAAATGTGACCTTTGTAAGTTCTATGCCGCACATTGAATGTATCGAGTCATTACTTATCTTGGAAAACTCGTTAAACTCACCTCTAGAGAATATAAAGCTAGAGTTTACGGAATTACTTAACCGAAAACGTTGTCTAATCAGATGTAATCGATAAATGTAACCTTTGTAAGTTTTCTGTCTAATATTGAACGTATCGAGTCTTTATTTGTCCTGGAAAACTCTTAAACCCGCCTCTACAGAATATAAAGCTAGAGCTTACGGAATTACTTAACCGGAAACGTTGTCTAATCATATGTAATTGCTAAATGTGACCTTTGTAAGTTCTATGCCGCACATTCAATGTATCGAGTCATTACTTGTCCTGGAAAACTCTTTAAACGCACCTCTAGAGAATATAAAGCTAGAGTTTACGGAATTACGTAACCGGAAACTTTGTCTAATCAGATGTAATCGATAAATGTGACTTGTAAGTTCTCTGTCTAATATTGAACGTATCGAGTCATTATTTGTCCTGGGAAGCTCGCTAAAGCCGGTTCTAGAGTATATAAACCTAGAGTTTACGGAATTACTCAACTGGAACCTTCGTCTAATCGGATATAATCGATAAATGTGACCTTTGTAAGTACTCTGTGTAATAGTGAGCATATTGAGTCACTGTGTGTCATGAAAAACTTCTTAAACCCCCTTCTAGAGAATATAAAGCTAGAGTTTACGAAATTACTCAACTTGTAGCTTGGTTAAATTGAATGTAGTCAATAAATGTGACGTTTATAAATTTTCTTTCTACTATTGAACGTATGTTTATTCGGAAAACTTTTCAAGTATTCTTCTAGAGAATAAAGCTAGAGTTTACGGAATTACTCAACTGGCAACTTTGTCTAATCGGATGTAACCGATAATTGTGACCTTTGTTAGTTATCTGCCTAATATTGAGCGTATTGAGTTACTGTTTGTCCTGAAAAACTTCTTAAGCACCTTTCTAAAGAATGTAAATTTAGAGTTTACGGAATTACTCAACTTGTAGCTTGTACTAATAGAATGTATTCAATAAATGTGACGTTCTAAAAGTTTCTTAATAAAATTAAGCTAGAGTTTACGGAATTATTCAACTGAAAACTTTGTCTAATCAGATGTAATCCATAAATGTAGCCTTTGTGAATGCTTTCGTGCTTATTAAACATATAGTGTTATTTACTGCCCATGAAGCTGCCCAAATTTGCTGCTAAAGAAACTCTTGAATGAGGCTTTTCACATCATATTGCGTTAAAGTCAAATATTTCACACCGCGAAATCTGACACCAGCTCATAATAACAAAAAAAAACTCGTTTCAAATTCTCTTCGACATTAAAAGCTTCCGTCTAAAAAACGGCAGGAAAATGTACTATTTACTGCAGTCTATAACGAGACATTTGATAAATTCTACTCGAATTACACGACAAAGAAAAAGTATATGTATGCATATTATGTAGTAGCCCTAATTATAATTTTGACAACGCTAACGACATATCACCGTCTTCGTCGTATATACTAGTTACGTGCTGGAATCGTCCTCATTAAAATAACAGGATAAAGTTATAAATTGGCCAAAATACGTCACTTCTCTTGTTCTCTCTGAAGGTTTATACCACTAGCACGTCATTATTGCACCACCACGACAGATGACAGTTGTTAAACTTTACCCAGTTAAAATTACTCGTCACTTCGTTAACATTATCATCTACATCAGAAAGGGCCATATTAGTCTAACGTGCCTGTCCGTGTATTTGTGTGTGTGTGAGAGTGCATGTGTACGCTTTACTGACGAGTGCCTGCATAGTAATTAACGGTAATTGTAGTAGCAGTATAAAGGTGCACGTATAATAATTAATAACAAAGGGAAACCTTGAAGAAAATACTATAACGAATTTATATTTGTTCGCTGAAAAACATATTTTCAGCTTGCCCAAAAGGCCAAATCTCCAAAAGAAAAAGTTATTAGTATTGCAAGTAATTGACAGGAATTGTCCAGGAAGTATGGAAAGTTCGATTAGGAATTTATAGGATTTGTAAGCAATTGTGGGTACCTAGTTTACAAGAATCTACATAGAGAAAGTGGGAATTAGTGGAGAGAAATTAGAAATTACCTGAAATCTAAATGAGCTCTAAGTAACATTTAAGGACGTAACGTAACTTACTGGAAGTTTTATAAAAGAATGTCAAGCGATTGAAAAGTCTAAGAATATTTACAGGAATTGAGATAAATGTTAGAGCATTGGAATTGTTGGAAATTTGGAGACAGATGTGAGAAATTTAAACAAACCTTAAAGGAATTGTGGGAATTTGACATAAAAGATAAAAGCCGAGGAATCGTCGACAAGTTAGTAGAATTTAATGAAATCTGCAGTGTGCACGAATTGCTTGGTATTTAAAGGAGGAATTCCAAGGAATTTATAGGAATTTAGAATGGTATTGTGAGGAATTTGACAAAGAACCATTTCGAAAAATTTAGATAAATCTTTTCAAAGTTTAAAAGAATTCCACATAATTTGGAAGAATTGCGGGAATCTTAGAAGTTAAAGCATTTAAAGCGATTGAAGACACTCTAAAAAATATGGAGGAATTATGATAAATTGTTTAAAATTTGATGGCATTCAGGGAATTTTAGAGTATATTAAGTATTACAAAAGTGAATAATTTAACAAAGAACTGAAGGAAACTGCTGGCTTTTACAATAATTTAGGGGAATTGAACGAAAATGTGTGATAGTTATTTAAAGGAATTGAAACTAATTTATAAGAAATGTGGGAAGATTAAAGAAATTTGGGGAATTATTATATTATTGCGAATTGCAAAAACAAAATGTAGGGCAGTTTTAAGGAATTTTGCAAAATTTGGGGAAATAAAGGGAAATTTAAAGGAATTCTAAAAAGCTTAGCGAAAGATTTGAAGGAAATTCGGAACGATATTGCTTGGAATCACAAGAAAAATAGAAGAACTGTATGAATACTGCGGAATGTAGACCAATATCGAGGAATTCAGACGAACTATATGAAATTGGGAGAAATACATCTATTAGGAGTCCAATAATTTTGTTATTGCAGTTGGAAGTAATTTGTAAAAATAGTTGAATATTCTTCTTCTTCTTTTTCCTTATACCCTTTCAGGATGTCGGATTAGTTGAATATTCAAAGATAATAATTAATGTTACTGAAGGAAACAGCTGGCATTTTAACGAAATTATGGGAAATTCAAAGGTCGGAAATTCATCGTGGGAAAGAATTTCAACGGATTTGTAAGGAATCATCGTTAACTTGCTTAGAAGAATTTAAAGAAATTGGCAAAAACAAGTTGTAACTGGGGAGAATTTCTGCGAATTGCGAAAACTTATTGCAAGAATCTAGAAAACTCGAAAACAGTTGTTGGAAATTTGAAGTATTAGATGAATTGATTTGAATTTAAAGGATCCATAAGTAACCTGTAACGACTTCGTGGAAGTTTTACAGAAACTAAGAGATTGCGGTTGAGTTAAACGGGGGATAAAATGGGGAGGAGTTTTATGAATTTTGATAAAACTTGTAAAGGGAGTGTAAGCAATTTAAACGAATATGGAAGAATTAGAAGCAATTTTAAGAAAATCTCAAGACAGCGGAATTATTCGAAATTTAAATGCCTTCAAGTAATTTATAGAAAACTTGCCTAACTATTTGACGAAGAATTTAAAGAGATCGCAAAATGTAACAAACACTTTAGAAAAATATAAAAGAGATTGGAATTTAAAGGAATTATTAATAACGCGTAACGACTTCCAAGAAGTAATAACTTTGAACCAGCGAACGAATTTCGAGAAATTTAACGGAATTCCACATAGTTTGGAAGAATTGTAGGGTCCTTAATAAAGCATTTAACGGGATTGTGAACAGTCTAAAAGGACATGGAATTAGGAGAAACAAAAGAATTCAGAAACGATGAGTAGGAATTGTTGGAAATTAAAAAAATTGCAAGTAATTTATAGGAGTTTTGGAGAGGAATTGTGTGGCTATTTGACGAAGAGTTTAAAGAATTTGCATGGCTTTGCAATAAATCTAGAAAAGTATAGAGGCCTTGGCAGTTCTTGAAAATTTAGAGATTTTCAAATAATTTATAGAAATTTTGGAAAGGAATTGTCTAGCTATTTGACGAAGAATTTAATGAATTTGCAAGACATTGCAATCAATCTAGAAAAGTATAGAGGCCTTGGCAGTTCTTGGAAATTTAAAGGGATTTGCAAGAAATTTATAGGAACTTCAGAAAGGAATTGTGTAGCTATTTGACGATGAATTTAAAGAATATACAAGGAATTGCAATCAAACTAAAAAATATAGAGGCCTTGACAATTGTTGGAATTTTAAAGAGATTTGCAAGTAATTTATAGGAATTTTGAAAAGAAATTTTGTGGCTATTGAGTAACAATTTAAAGAATTTGAATGGAATTGCAATCAAACTAAAAAAGTATAGAGGCCTTGGCAGTTCTTGGAAATTTAAAGAGATTTGCAAGTAATTTATAGGAATTTCGGAAAGGAATTGTGTGGCTATTTGACGAATAATTTAAAGAATTTGCAAGGAATTGCAATTAATCTAGAAAAGTATCTTGGCGGTTGTCGGAAATTTAAAGAGATTTGCAAGTAATTTATAGACTTCTGACAACAACGACTTTACAAAAATTTTTAAGAAATTACAAACAATTGCAAAGAATTTCTAGAAACTTAGAAAATTTAAAGCAGTTCACATTATTTGAAAGAATTGAAGAAATCTTAATAAAGCATTTGAAAGGATTGTAAAAGGATTTAGGGGAATTGGACAAAATTGTGGGACATTGAAAGGAATTGAAACTAATTTAAGAGAATTGTAAGAATTAACGGAATTTCGGGAAATTGGGGGATACTGCTTAGAATTGCAAAAAAAATAATTACAAAAACTGTATGAATTTAGAAGAATTATAAGAAATTGGTGGAAATTAGAAAGATCGTTGAAATTAAAGAATAATAAAGAAATTAAAAGAAATTTTTGGTAATTTAAAGAAATCCCACATCATTTGAATGAGTTTGAAGAAATGGAATTAGGAATTGTGAACAGTCTACAAGTTGAATTGGGAATTTGAAGGAATTTAGAGGAATTGCGAGATGTCTAAAGGTATTGTAAAAGTAATTTAGAGGTTAGTTTGTGAAAGTTTAACAAACGACTAACTGCTGACAGGTTAAAATAATTTAGAAGAATTATTGGGAGAAATATATTGGATGCTGAAGAAATTCGGTTAATGGCATGGAATTGGGGAATTTAAAAAGTGGGGGAAATTATGGGAAAAATTACAAGTATAAGAAATTGGAAGTGTAAAGACGAATTTAAAGGAATTGAGAAAATTCGTTTGGAATTACTTTAATTATGGGGAATAGGAAATTCTAAGAAATTGCTAGGAATTAAAGCGACATTTAGAGGAATTAAAAATAATTTTAGTTAATTTAGGAATAGTAAAGTGAATTGAGATTTAGATTAATTAGTGGTGGCGAAGGAATTTAGGAGGAATAGTAGAGAAATGATTATAAAATACGCAGCACTTTTGAAAATATTAAATGCAAAAACAGGATAATCAATATCTACTTAGATAAAAGAAGAGTAAAAAAAATAAAACAACAGAAGGAAAATGAAAGAGGGTTGTATTGCACATTCCTCTTTCCTCCTTACGGTTCCACCTTGAGACTGCTGCTTTACATAGGTGTGAGGTAGCACAGCTGAATCATCTACCTAAAATTGGATTATATTTCTGAAGAAAAAATTTAAATTGCCAAAAAAGTTTTTATTATATTGTGTATACATTTTTTTTGTTAAATTCAAATTGATCCCGTGTACCTGATAGAATATTCATGGCTAGATTTGTCTTTTCCTTATAATTAAATATTTCCTAGTGTTAGGTTGGTACTGTCGTGTTTGTTTTTAATTGGCCACCAGAGCATTACAGTAAAGCATCCTTAGGTGTCTAAAAATAAAATAACTGTTAAATCGTTACATTATTATAATTTTTGTGTTACTGTTCGACACGCACACGTATTTTTGCTCTCGTACCTTTTGTAGTGAAAAGTTGAGGTATGCCTGCCTCTTTTCGCTATCCGTGCTGCTCGCAAACAGGAGACTGAAACAAAGAAATCAATGCAAATTACAACATTTTCCAGGTTAACCGGAAACAGACAACGCGTACTGGAATGCTTTTATTGTTGCCCCTTTATAGGCGACATACCTGTCATAACGGTTACATATCAGCTTGGAACATTTTCGGAACGTAGTTTTTATGATTACAGACCAGGCAGGCGCGCGCGCTTGCATCCGTCTCACACCCGGGATTCGGTGGCTTTATGTTTTAATGTAGAAATGCGGGGCATTTACGTCGAGCAATATTAAAATTGATGCATTAACCCGGCAAGAGGTCAAGAAATATAAAACTCTGCAGGCGCTATACATAAATCTGGTTAGCGAAGCTTTTGGGGGTTGGGTAGAGTAGAGAGACGAAGTCTAATCGATAGAAAACAGAGAGAGAAAGAAAGAGGAGGAGAGAGCTTTGCAGGGCAGTTCATGCAAAGCTCGACTCGTTTGTTTACACCTAAATTAACCATAGTAGTCAAGTTGATAAGACACCATTTTCTATTTTTTTAAATTACAAGTACATTTGTGAGGTTATAATTACTATTAATTGTTTCTATTAGAGCTGCTAGTTGGAGGTAATCTAATTTTATCGCGCGCGCATTGAAGGGCCCTTTGTAAGGCTCTAGTAGTACTAATTGGGGGTTCTTAATTATAGGCAATTTGCACGGAGTGCTGGCTAAGCTTATCTTTCTTTAATGTGTAATAACGTTTAAAAGTTCGTGGAAACGTATGTTGGACGGATGGGATTATTTAAAAGAAGCGGTTCCTAGTTTAAATTTTGCAAGTTTTGATCTTTTGCTAATGGAATAATCTAATCTACCAAATTCGAACGGTAAAAGCTCTTTCTGACCCCTTTCACAGAGAGGATAACATTTTCGCTTTGTGGCTAAGTTCAACGAAGAGGAGATGTTTGTACAAGTTTTCAGTATCTTCTGACTTCATCCGTAATGGATAAACGTTTGCAACATAAAAGAAAGGAAATTAATGGAAAGGTTTCAGTTTAAAGTGATGAATGGATGCATGTACTCTTTTTATATTTGCCTTGACTTTTGTGATGTGTTGTTTCAGCCCAGTTAAGTACACTAAATATAACTAGATCACCCGGTATATAGCTAAAACATCTTTATTACTGTAAGACCGGCTATTCTAAGGGACAGTTGGTCGTTTTGACTTCAATCAATAGAAATTAAAAATCATTTTGTTAATACATATATGAATTACCTAAATCTAGGAAAAAGCGCAATTCCACATAATTACAAAACGGATTTACAGTTTATACCTGCTTTTAAACTTAACTGTTGCGGCCCCTTTTTGAACAAGGAATTTAGATACGCCCAATTAGCGCGTCACTTGTGCGAGAACTGTTCACCAACCAGTTCTCCACCCACCGGTGGGAACGATATTTTTACCCAGTCTCTCTACTAGTCTTCCAGGCTAGTGCTAGAGCTATTAACGTACATGCGGATTTACCACTTGCTCAATCGAATCCTACCCAAACCTGTGCTGGTGCTGGTCTTGGACAATCTATACCCACCCCGTTGTACCATTTATAGACTGACAAATCTCCTTACGGATGTACGTAAAAGTAGAGAGCCGGCGGTTGTGTTAAGACATGGAAGGTTGTGCTTCAAGAGACGCCAAGCGTCCTTAAGGTCGAACGTACTTTTTAGAATTTGCTCCGGACCTCCCCCACCAAGAAGCCCTAATAACGTCCAGAGTAACAGATCGATCGTTTTGATTATACCGTTCAGCTACCCGGTAATAGTCTCCAATAGGCCAGTGTTGGATTCAGACTTAATTCATAACCACCCATTCTCAAAAATTGGTGGGCCCGAGTGAAGTCCAGTTAAGAAAGAAAGTTATATACATTACTTTTTTTTTTCATATTTTGGCATAGATTTTAGTCCCGTAGGATATTGTTTTCAATCGGTACTTTTTGGAGTTGAGTTGAGACTTCTTTTGGAAATATCTACGCCATATGAAATGAATAGCTCTATGAATAGAACATTTCTATAGCTACAAGCTTTTTTACCTTTGAAAATTATAGGGTTTGTAGAAATTCTATTCCAAGACCATTTTAACGCAGTAACACTTTTTAGAATCAAAGTGTTTTCCAAGCAATCACGTTATGACTTTCCCCAACCCTTTGTGTCCATATGGTAGAAAGAATATCCTTTATCAACCGGAACGTGGTGTGAGCTTAAATTTGCAAATTCTTTGTTAAAAGAAATTTTCCAAGAGTGTTCGACACTCTGGTTCTATAAGATATTTTTAGGGACCGATAGTATTACATTTGGAATTGAGGAGTTTTGGACGGACTATGTTTGTAACTTTTTATTCTGTCTGCCACTGACCCTTTTTCTCTCTTTGGGACTTGATGGCTGTATTTACCGTGATTGCGAAAACTATAGCTCATAAAGGCTTGATATATATTTTTGTAAGAATTCCAACCCAAGACTACCCTGACATCTTTGAATAAATTTTTTTTGGAATTGAGATGTTTTGGATGAACTGTTTTTGTAACTTTTTATTTTTTCTACCACTCACCCTGTTCTCTCTATGGGGCATGCTGAATCTAGTTACCTTGACTGCGAAAGCTTTAGCTCTTAGATGATTTTCATATTTTTGTAAGAATTTGATTTCAAAACTATTTTGACATTTTGGCTTTAAACATTTTTTTTGGAATTGAGATGTTTTGAACGAACTATTTTTGTAACTTTTTATTTTTACCTACCACTCATCTTTTTATTTCTATTGGATATGATGGATGTAGTTACCTTGACTGCGAAAGCTTTAGCTTTTATACCATTGAAATATTTTTGTAAGGATACCATTCCAAGAATATCTTGACACTTTGGCTTTGTACAATTTATTTTTTGGAATTGAGATGTTTTGGACGAACTGTTTTCGTAACTTTTTATTTCCTCTACCATTCACCCTTTTCTCTCTATGGGACATGATGGATTTAGTTTGGACCTTGATTGTGAAAACTATAGCTCTTAAGGGCTTGGAATATTTTTGTAATAATTTAATTCCTGGACTAACTTGACATTTTGGCTTTGAACGATATTTTGTTGAAATTGAAATGTTTTGGACAAACGCTTTTTGTAACACTAATACTCACCCTTTTTCTCTCGATGGGTCATGATGGATCTAGTTACATTGATTGGGAAAGCTTTAGCTCTTAGGGTATTGGAATATCTTTGTAAAAATTCCAGTCCAAGACTATCTTGACATTTCTGGGCTCTGAACAATATTTTTTTAATTGACGGAATTTGTTTTGGACGAACTGTTTTCGTAACTTTTTATTTTCTCCACCACTAACCCTTCTCTCTCTATGCATCATAATGTATCTAGTTGCCTTGCTTGGAAAACCTAGCTCTTAAAAGTCTGGAATATTTTTTTACGATTTAATTCTAAAGTGTTATGTTGGCTTTGAACGATATATTTGTTTTTTTTTGGAATAGGAATGTTTTGGGCGAACTCTTTTTGAAACTTTTTTATTTTTGTTAATGCTCACCCGTTTCTCTTATGGGACATGATGGATTTAGTTACCTTGATTGGGAAAGCTTTAGCTCTTAGAGGATTGGAATTTCTTTGTAAAAATTCCATCCAAGACTATGTTAACATTTTGGCGCTGAACAATATTTTCTTTGAAATTGAGATGTTTTTAACGAACTCTTTTCGTAACTTTTTATTTTGCTAATACTCACCCGTTTCTCTCTGGTCACCTGGATTGTGATAAAGGCTGGTAAACGCTTAATATAATTTTGTAAGCTTTCCAATCCAAGACTATATGACATTTTCGTTTTGATCGATGTTTTTTGGAATTGAAATATTTTAGACGATTTTATTAATTTTTTATTTTCTCTGCTACTTTTCATTTTTTCTCTATAAGGCAAGATGGGTCTGTTTACTGTGATTGGGGGAATTAGAGCTCTTAAAGCCTTGAAATATTTTTGCAAGAATTGCATTTCAAGACTATCTTGAAATTTTCGTTATGAACGATGTTTTTTGGATATGGAAAAATTTTGGACGAGCTCTTTTAGTAACTTTATTTTCTCCGCCACTTAACATTTTTCTTTATGGGGCATGACGACTCTATTTACTGTGATTGCGAGAATTATAGCTTTTAAAGGCTTGAGATATTTTTGTAAGAATTTCATTCCAAGACTATCTGGAAATTTTCGTTGTGAACAACATTTTTTGGAATTAAAATGTTTTGGACGAACTCTTTTCGTAACTTGACATTTTTTCTCCACTCATCCTTTTCAACTCTATGGTTCACGATGGATTTAGTTACCTTGATTAGAAAAGCTTTAGCTCTTAAGAGAATTGGAATATCTTTGTTAAAATTTCAATCTAAGACTACCTTAACATTTAGCTTTGGCTGGAACAGCATTCTTTTGGAATTGAGATGTTTTGATAGAACTGTTTTTGTGACTTTTTATTTTTTCTACCACTCACTTTTTTCTCTCTATGGGCCATGATGGATTTAGCTACCGTGATTGGAACGGCTTTAGCTTTTAGAGAATTGAAATATCTTTGTGAAAATTTCATTCCAAGACTATTTTGACATTTTTGATTTGAAAAATATTTTTTTGGAATTGAGATGTTTTTGTAGCTTTTTATTTTCTCTGTCACTCGCCCTTTTTTCTCTATGGTTCATGATGGATGTAGCTGCCGTGATTGCGAAGGCTTTAGCTTTTAGAGAAATCGAATATCTTTGTGAAAATTTCCTTCCAAGACTATTTTGGCTTTGAACAATATTTATACCCCTCGCCCTATTCTCTCTGTGGGTCATGATGGATTTAGCTACCGTGATTAGGAAGGCTTTAGCTTTTAGAGAATTGGAATATCTTTGCGAAAATTTCATTCCAAGACTATTTTGGCTTTGAACAATATTTTTTTGGAATTGAGATGTTTTTGTAACTTTTTATTTTCTCTACTACTCGCCCTTTTCTCTTTGTGGGTCACGATGGATTTAGCTACCGTGATTGGGAAGGCTTTAGCTTTTAGAGAATTGTAATATCTTTGTGAAAATTTCATTCCCAGACTATTTTGACATTTTGGCTTTGAACAATATTTTTTTGGAATCGAGATGTTTTTGTAACTTTTTATTTTCTGTACTACTCACCCTTTTCTCTCTATGGGTCATTTTGGATTTTACTACCGTGATTGGGAAGGCTTTGGCTTTTAGAGAACTGGAATATCTTTGTGAAAATTTCATTCCAAGACTATTTTGATATTTTGGCTTTGAACAATATTTTTTGGAACTGAGATGTTTTTGTAACTTTTTATTTTCTCTGCCACTCGCCCTTTTCTCTCTATGGGTCATGTTGGATTTAGCTATCGTGATTGGGAAAACTTTAGCTTTTAGAAGCATGGAATATCTTTGTAAAACTTTTATTCCAAGACTATCTTGACATTTTGGCCTTGAACGATATTTTTTGGAATTGGAATTGAAATGTTTTGGACGAAATGTTTTTGTAACTTTTTATTTTCTCTACCACTCATCCCTCTAAGGGCCATGATGGATCTAGTTACCTTGACTGCGAAAGCTTTAGCTTTTAGAGGATTGGAATATCTTTGTAAAAATTTCATTTCATAACTATTTTGACATTTTTGCTTTTAACGATATGTTTTGGACAAACTGTTTGCGTAGTTTTTTGTTTTCTCTGTCACTCACTCTTTTCTTTCTATAGTTCATGATATAGCTAGTTATCTTGATTGGGATAGCTGTAGGTTTTAGATAATTGGAATATCTTTGTAAGAATTTCATTTCAAGACTATCTTGACATTTTGACTTTAAAGAATATTTTTTTGGAATTGAGATGTTTTGAACGAACTCTTTTCGTAACTTTTTAGTTTCTCTGCCATTTACCCTTTTCTCTCTATGGGCCATGATGGATTTAGCTATTGTGATTGGGAAGGCTTTAGCTTTTAGAAAATTGAAATAGCTTTGTATAAATTCCATTTCAAGACTATCTAGACATTTTGGCTTTGAACAATATTTTTTTAGAATTGAGGAGTTTTGGACGAACTCTTTTCATAACTTCTTATTTTTGCTAAGACTCGTTCTTTTCTCTCTATGGGATATGATGGCTCTATTTACCTTGACATCAAAAGCTTTAGCTCTTAGAGGTTTAGAATATCTTGATAAGAATTCTATTCCAAGGCTAACTTGACATTTTGGTTTGAACGATATTTTTGGAATTGAAATGTTTTAAATGAACCATTTGTTGTAACTTTTTATTTTTTCTACCCTTACCCTTTGTTTTGATTACTTCGCCCTTTTCTTCTTATCCGCGTCTTACTCTAATGATTTTGCAGTTTAGAAAATATTTTGTAACACATGATTATTTATTTTTTCTATCTTATTTAGTTGTATATTTTGGAATAGGAATTTCATGGATCTCTTTCCTTTAAGACCTTATATTGTCATATAAAGCTTTGTCATTTGAAACTGGAATCATTTGGAATACGTTCCTTTCATAATGTATATAACTGCACTGTGCCCAGAATTAACTGTAGCGGGCAGCGTTATTTTAACGTGGCTTACCTAGAAGCTAAAAACCACGGTCCCCCTTTCGGAGACACGAATTGAGATACGCTCAATTAGCGCGCTAATGCTATTGCAGAAGCTACCAGTACACACTGGTGGGAGCGAGGTATACCTATCCAGACCTCTACTAGCTCTCCAGGCTAGTACCGGAGTTATAAACGTACTCACTCGTCGAGACCCTTTCTCCCGGCATAGGAGACGGCCTCTAGTCCAGCTTCGGACTTTCCCCATACTTTTATGGGAGCACTGCCCGACCGAAACCAACCTCAATGTGGCAGGCTTGGAACGGTTATGCCACCCCGGTCTACCAAGTTATAGGCCTGGTGTGCCCTCGGCAGAGCTTCGTTTGGTTCCTCTAGCAAACTAACTATATCGAACCCCGGTGTGTACCTTTTTGGAAGGTGAAGTTGTCTTGAGCATTGAGAGGCTATGTATTCGCTTCAATACTCCTTAAGTCCAGCGGCTCGAGACAATTTTTTTGGATCACTGGACTGGAACTGACAGTCATAGCGTGATCCTTTTACTTTCGTCTCTGAATCCTTCTGGCTGGTGGCATGCAGTTTCCTATCGGCCGAAGCTTGCCCCCTCCGACCAGGATAAACCTCACTTGAATTCCCTTCCATCAGGCTTGTCCAAACAGCGGGTGACCAGCGCTGCACCATATTTGGCATCCCCTTCAGGCGAGTATCCAATCCACCCACACCGGTACTCATGTCAGAAGAGCTTCCCCCTCAACATTCATGAGTCCCCGTCGAGAGCACTTACGTGACACTCTACCACACATTTTATTCTGACTATGTTGCCCGTTACCCAGGATATCTGGGATTGGGTAGAGTCCAGCCAGTTTTTTCGCGTGAGCGCCGTGTGGTCTGCTCCGCGCACCCTAGTTCCTTTCATAATGGAAAATGTTACGGAAAATGAAAATACACTTTGTTCGATATCTAAAAAGAAATGCTGTTTTTTGGGATTACAAATATATGTAGCACACTCTGTTGTGGATTGTTTTGATTTTTTTTTTAATTTCCCTGTGGAATTTAAATTTTGGAACACCTTTTTCCTCCCACCCCATGTCTCTGTACCTAAATCGTCCTGGATAATCTACTTAAATCTATACTATTACGAGATGACCACTTTTATTGTTAATTACTTTGATTAAAGTCCGAACGACCATATATTCAGCTAGGACGTTTGAAAATTAAGAAAAAAATAACAAAATATAATATGCAGTTCACCTGAGATATTGAACGCGTTAAAGGTGTGCCATAAAGTTCTTCTGATGGAAACACGCAAGTGAAAAGCCATAAACCATAACTCAGGTTATCAAAAATAGAAGAACTTTCCCGAAACTCAACGGTTGACGGTAGTAAATAATTCTGCAGATAGGAAAAGTTATGTTTTCAACTGTTTATAGAATTCGGGATCAGCTTCTCCTGAATTCAATTTATCCAGAATAAATTTTAAATATTGTCGTTTGTTGATCATGATTCTATAATCTCTTTTTTTAAGAGGTTCCTCTACTTTTCATTTGTAAATGTCAAATTCGTTGAATGGAGTTTTTCATTAAAATTTCAAAATAGATCCTCTCTTATCCTTTTGGTGATGGAGAAGGAATTAATATCAATTCGTGTTTTTGTTCGCGATTGATTGAAGCGTTATCACCATCATTGCCGGGATGGATGGTGGCGGATTTTCTCCAGATTTGTTAACTCTTGTAAAAGTCGTTAATCTTTCTATCACTTTAGTCGCCGTTTAATATTAATGATGGGACTATTCGTTTAATTTATGATTCGAAAAAGCAAACGCGGATTTTAGTTTGGGAAAAAATCCTTAGAAAAGGCAAACTACGTGGATTTTCAGGGAAATTAAACAGGTGAAAAAAGTGTAGGTCGATTGGTATTTTGCGCGAACAACTAGGAGTCCGTATATATGTTTGGATTAGCTTTTTTTATGGCTTCAGGTTGGTATGTGTTTGTCGCTGTGTTGTGAAAATCGAGCTGGTTTCATGTTTGACTATGCTAATACCGACTTTATTAGCATTTAGCAAAAGTTTCTCTCGCCATTTGGTGTAGTGGTGTGGATAATAATAAGAATTCCCAGAGGCGCCTGATGAAGTTTGCATATTTATAGAAAAGGTTTATCCTAGGGAAACTGATCACACGAGGGACATGATAACAACGTTACATATTGTTTTTCTAATAAAAGCTTATTTTCTTAAAACAATCTAGGTTTGTTTACCTTTTAACTGAAATAAACCCTGTATTATTGAACAAGGGTTAAGAAATTTACTAACGAGGGCTTATAACGTTGATATTGAATGAAACCTTCGTTTCAATTTAAATAAAGCCAAAACGAAAATGCATACCTTTGTTCCCTTTAACTGAATACATCCTGTATTATTATACAGGGAGTAACTCAAATAAGGATTGAGAAATTTACTAAGAGTGCTTATAGCCTCTCCTTGAAAACTAATGAAATTCCAATTTAAGCAAAGCCAAAACGAAAATGTATACCTTTCCTGGTAAAGCTAAAAGAAAAGAGTATAAATCTCAATCTTCTAACATTCCTCATTCGCACAACTCATGTAAAACCAATATTGATTTCGAATCTAATCGCCATCGTTCTCTTCGAAAAGGTGATCTTTAAAAGAATAATTGAAATAAAACCGTTTAAATTTCGCAATCTCAAGCACACCCAACTAACAAAAGCAGACCCGGATGGGCGTGGGGGGGGGGCGGTTTAAAAGGAGATATCGCTTTTATGATGTATTAAGTTTACAACCATCGTATCTGGTTTTATAGTTAAACTTTATACCGTTACCATTACACCCTTTACAACTTCATTCACAACTTTTTTTTATCATTTTATTATTAACGTTTCATAGTAATGAGAACATATCCGATTTTAAACATTTGTTTTTGTTGTCATTTCCCTGCTGGCGAGCTTTTAAAAATTTAATAACCCGTAATAACTCTTGATTTTTTAATTGGTTGTCATTAGCGTCGTTTTGTTAATATTTATGAGTTCGTTAATCGATTGAGGTAGTATGTAATAAGTAATAAGCATTTTTATGAATTCAATGCCTGTTATTAATTTCGTCCTTTATTGAAGAACGCTTTTGTTTTTCCGTATTTATTCGTTGGCAAACATTACGTGACGTTTGTTGTTGCATAAGCTTAAATGAACGTGCCTTTGAAAGTAATAGCACAACAGAGAGTTAGAAATGCATAGTACTGTTTGGTTTTTGTATTAACCGAGATTGGAAAATAAAAAACTCATGATCTCAGAAACATATTCTACACGGAAAAGACATCTCCACGTAACTACTACCCCACAACCTACAATAAGAAGGATAACAAAAGGTAATCACTTCAGCATTGATTGTGTAAACAAAAGAAGCATTACTTTGAGATATTTAGTCTTTTACTTGAACAATAAAGTTGAAGATTAGTACTATATGTACCAAAAACATTATTATTTTTTAATTTACACTACAGGTTACTTTTTTTCATCCTTGAGCATCCACACACATCTATTAATATTAAAAATTAATATAAAGAACAGTTCTATGAGACTATCTTTGGACATTTATGTATATGAATTGCCCTCTCCCTTCATTGGTTTAATTAAATCTTTGAAACTCGTTACTGTTTCCCTCTCTATTTGGTGTATATTGAATCTGTATCGAAAACTATCGAGCGTTTATCCACATTTGCCCACCCTTAGTTTAAAAGTCTTGTCAAAAATAAATGCAACTTACTAGAAAAGTACCTGGTATTGTACCGACAACTTTAATTATTTCTAACTTACTGAGAGCGAGTAGTCATAAATATTTCTCGAAGTGTTTATCTGCTTCGACTTTCTTATTTATATTCGCTTCTTGTACTCACCTGGGATCGAAGTCGGGCGACTACACACAATAAAAACGACATAGGTACGCACAATAAAAGATATAAGATCTTGGAAACGCAAAGAAAACTCTAAAAATTGTTACCTACAAAATGGGAATCACTAATTGGGAAACGGTAACAACCTTTAACCGTAGTTAAATCTGTCGGCTGCCAGCTAACTAGTGTGAGGTCGTGGGTCTCACAAGAGGTCTTCTGTAATGGGCGCCAAGAGTAGAAAATAGTTCCAGTATTTGCCGACAAAATCTGAAAAGAACAACACATTTGAGACTACTACCAATGTGGTCGGGTTTTCCCAATATTCAATCCTCGATGACTGTAAATATAAACCCCCAAATACCAAACATATAAATAATAAGTCTTCAAGTGAGATATACAATGCTTTATTATCAATTAAATAAATTAGCAAATCAGGTAAATCAATCAGGTGTGATATTTTCAATCGAGGTGAAATAGCCTTGGCAAAAATTAAAAGTAGGTTATTGATTTTTATATACAAATTTGAACGTAGGGAGAATTCATGCGAACGTCCACTATTTACTCTAAATCAATATAATAATAATCACTATAGATAAATAAATATAGACTAACAGTTCAAGTCTCAAAAATGTAACTGGCACGGTAAATTAACGCGAATACCTGTGATATAGAGATTGCACAATCATTAATCGTCAGATTTTAATTGTTTATCCAACACCTCGATATAAATACCATGTTTACTATGGTCATTTTAAATTAGGAAAGTGATTGTTTACTCTTATGTTACATTATAACCTACGTTGCCCCTAGCAACGTGGGTTATTTTTAAAAAACTCACCCCTTCAAAAATAACAACCAATCACCTGCTTACGTTACTTAATATTATTAAAATCCAGTCATCGTGCTAGAGTATTAAATGTATTGCCGTCAAAACTACAGACTAACTATACATTGCAAATTCGATGTTTAAACTTAAATAAAGAGGTGTTGGATAAAACTTTTTATGACACGCGTGAATTAAGGATATTATCCACTCAGAAAAACTAACCGTCTCGGGCCTGCCGGCCCTCGAGGATTAATTTTTCGTTCTAGTAAATATCTTACTTAACTCACTTGTACCATAAATAACTATTAACATATACGGAGCAAAGGTTATACTTCGTATACACACTCGTAAATATTCCTAACAAGGTAAACTGATCATATAATATAGGTAATGCAATAGATACATAGATATGAGTGCTACACGCACACTGGGGAAAACGATACAGGTGTTTTTCAAATCTGGATAGGATTGCCGCCAACCAGGTAACTGTACATGGGCAAACTCGGCGTAGTGGTGTTTTAACAACCCAAATGTACAACAAAGTGTATAGAGGTAAAAAGTAAAAATAATAATATAACCCAGAAAGATATAACAAATAAAATCAATTACCAGAATGCACCAAGCAAACATTGAATAAATACCTTAGGTGGAAGGTGACCTGGTGAAATAGTTATACCGCCTCCAAATGCGGCTAACGCCGATTAAATATCAAATCCTGTCCAAAGAATCACAGTATAAGAGACTGAATGTAAAGAAAAGCTAAACTACGAACCTGCTCGAAAACGTGCTCATAATCTTCAAAAGAAGTATTGATAACAAGATCTCTTACGATACCAATAAAATTGGAAATCACACCAAAATTAATCATAGATCTGCACAAATGCAATTACCGTTTCACAACATAAAAGGAAAATTAATTTAACGGCGATGCCACTAAAACATTCTTTTTAAAGAAGTTCCTTGACGAACCAACAAAACGGAGTGAAGTCTTTTATCAACAACAGGAAGTTAGTTCCAAACTAAAATGGCAAATAAACAGAGATAATGTGAAAATCCCTAAACGCTATGCAATATAACACAAAAGCATAGCTATACAGGGTGCTACGAAATTAGCACGTAAGAAAATCACTAGAAGTGTCTAGCAGAATACGCAAATGGATCTGAATTCTAAGGATTTTAATACAATTTTAATTGTCTTGTGCCTGAGTTTAACGCTTTCTTTTTATGTTTATTATTTACTATCAAAATCTGTTTTACTTAGCACGTCCAATAACATAAAGCTACGTCCACCAGACCCTCCCCCCATTGCATCTCTCGAATCTATGCTGAATTCAACCCAATATGTGGTTTGGGATGGGATATACGTGGGCTAAGTTTTCAAAGGAACTAACTGATGACAAAAAAAAGTACTACCTCCACTTGCGTGAAGCCACGCCTACCAAGTCATCTTACTGTACCCTATGGTCCATGCTGATGGTTTGGGAATAGGACTTACAGGCACCGAATTTATCAAGGAACAAAGATACCGATAGCAATTTATCACGCCCACCATTATCAAACAATTAAAGCCGGACGGATTTAAAGAACTTCTAATAAACAAATTATTTGACATATAAAGGACACGGGACTAAATAAATTATATTACTTTTTGAATTTCTGAGGGAGAATTTATAAAAAGATTAAACTTATTTTTCTACCTTAACGTTAACTACTTTCTCAACATCGAACTTTTAGTTCTGGATTAGGCAGTTAATTAACTTTATTTATTTATAAAATATTTAGTTAATAGTTACAGGTTGATTTGTATAAAAAATAAATTAAATAACACCCCCACTAAGATGAAGCCACGCTCACGATACCCGGCAATTCATTGCAACTCCTTGGTTCATGGTTTGTTTAACTGTATATGTGATTTTGGGAGGCGGGACCTACATGGGCCTTATCGATAAAAGAACGAACATACTAACAAACTATTTACCACGCCCACTGGTATGAAACCACGCAAGCCCCATTCATTTATTGCGCTTTTCTGGTCTATGTAGAGTCTAATCATGTAGTTAGTTTGGGTGCGGGATACTTACAAAAGTAGAGTCTATAATGGAATAAACATACTGATGAAATATCAGTACTCACTTAACGAATTATCTAACTAGCCGATAACAAGATTAGGTTCAACTTTAAGAAGGTAGTATTTTTTCCTCTCTCCTAGCTTTTTCTCTCATTCTACATAGCAAAAAAAAAGGAAGTGTATAGGGATGTAAGAAGGGCGACTTGTATACCGTATGTAAACACTAGGGGGTGAACACTAGTATTGATCAGAGTGGAGTTGCATGTGACAGTAGTTTAAAAAAAATGTTAAAGCCTAGGCATCTTGATAAGCACTATGCCTTGATCAAGACACCATGGTTTTGACATGTGCTGAACTACTGTCAAAATTAAAGCCTGTTTGATAAATATTAGTTTACTCTTAGATATTACACATGGTATACATATAAAATCCTATACAGAGAGAATTCCCGACATTGATAGCCCGTGTGGAATTGAAAATGTAGTCTATGTTACAAAAGTTGGCAACTGAGTGAAGTGAAACAATAGAAAAACTCCGTTCCCGACGTTTAATTTAGTTACTTTTTGTCTAATGGACTTTTAGTTCAACTGGACTTTTGGTCTAACGGGACTTTTGATTGAACGAGGCTCTTCGTCCAACGTTACTTTAAGTGGAAAGATTTGATTTTAGTTCAACAGAATTTTTGGTCCTATGAGATTCTTCGTTCACAACCATATTTTTTTCAATACATATATAGCAACTCAATTATTCTGTCTTAAATTCTTTATTGAAGTTCAACAGATGACCATTATCAAACTAGGTTAGGACCGTCAATAAGGATCGTCGTTTAAGATAATCAGTTAATTGTGTTTTAGTTGGGCTAAAAGTTCCATTGGACCAAAAGTTCTTTACTCAAGTCTCGTTGGTCGAAAAACCCTATTAGAACAAACGTCCATGGATGGAAAGTTCCAAATAAAAAAAAACTTTCTCTATATGCGTACAAAATCGCAAACTATAATCTGAGCGAAGTTGTGTTACAATGTTTGAAGTTCCGAAAAACAAAATTATACTAACGAACTTAAACCGAACGAAAGTTATTTATCTGAAATTCGACTAGTATCCTCGTTTAATTGTTTCTGAAAATTTTTGAAACACACGTTACTATAAACAAGCAAATCAATCTCTGCAATCCTACTCGACATTATAATTACACCAAGTACAGGTTGCCGAAGGCAACGACTGAGAAAGGTTAGCAAAACGATTACCCAAGTTACTCCAGTTAGCAAGGTTATATTTACTTTCTTAGATTTGATTTTGACTAGAAGACCAAGACTTTCACTTGCTGACAAAAATCGACCCGTATTATTTTCTCTAAAGTAAAGTTAAACTTCCTGCGTGTGGTCTTCCGTAAATTGATGCGGGTTTCTATTCCGCAACTAAAGTTGAGGCAGCAATTTTTCAACTGCTGTTAGGAGAGCTTTGATTAGTAGATAAGCTATGCAGGTACAGGCCTTAAGCTTCACGTCAGTTCTTATTTCGCTTTTAGTGTGACTTGTAATGACGTTCTATCTAATCTATTATTTATAGATAGTAAATGTATGCGTTTCTTGTTGATATAACTATCATTCATTTTGACAACCTAACCTAAAATTTGCTTCTTTAAAATGCCTATACCATTAATATATAATGAACCGTAACATAATGTAAAAGGAAGCCATCAGTAAATAAACCATATAAAAAGGAAACCCCTTTCGGAACTTGCTTTTTTACTCTTTGTGTATATTCTGCAACAAAGTTTATCGATTTCTTTCGATTCTAAAATAGGAAGTAGCGGCGTTTACCGTTCGCGAGTTATTGTTAACCCCCTAAAGAGTTTTATATTTACTATGTATATAAAAAAGAGTACTATTGGTAGTATTTTCTTTAAATATATCAACGGTGTTATAATTTACTCATAAATGTTCTTTTTGTGTATGTTTTTTTAAATATTGCCTCTTCCGAGTGAATATAGATTTTTTTTCTGCTAGAAGGAAGTTGATGACGTTAAAAGCACTAAATTAGTTATATAAGTTGGGACGATACGCCGCACCGTGCAGCTTTTAATAAACTACAGACAGCTTATATTGGGATGTTCTTTTTTTTATCGTTTTGAAAATCTTTTTTTATTAATATTGATACGTCTTTCAAGAGAAATATAAAACTCTACAGTAGAATAATTTATCAAACTTCCGAAACATTTAATTTTAAATTTAAATTTTTATTGAGCTTTTTCACGGGAAATTTCTTTGATAAGTGCAATGCCGCCAACATCATTATGTCTTTTTCGGATTTACGTGACATATTTACCTTATAGATCGCGCCTTATTATACATACGCTCAATTAGCGCGTCACGTATGTTCTCAGTGGTGGGAGTGAGGTTGTTTACTACCCACCATCAGTACCGAAACTATTTACTTGCTTACCCATCAGGTTCCCTGAAGAGTGCCTGTATCCATTGTCCAGCTACATCGAAGCCAGTCCACGCGTGTGGACGCCAAGTCGATACCACGCCTTGATTTTAACGAAGCGTTCCCTCTGATGGACCCATCTTGTTGCCCAGTCTTCTACCTGGTGACGCGGTTTCCCTTAGGTTCGATGGAGCGGAAACCACGCAATGGAATAAATCTAGCTAGACTCTCCCTACCTGTACTAGATCCACACTCACAAGAGATTGCTGACTTGCGACAGCGGCCTGCACGATCCCAACTAGTAATGGGCAACAGGAATATTCCCAGTGAGGAATATTTCCTGCCGGGAATTTATTTTAGGAATTTATAAAAATCACTAATAAGTTCCAGAAAAATGGGAATTTATTTTTTATATTCCAATGAGTTAAACGCAAGCGAGTTCATGGAATATGGAATCTAAGACCTGTTGCTGGCATGTGGCTGGTTCTAGCTTTGGGTTTAGTGTAGATTTATCTCGGGTGTAGTGATTAAAGCTATTATTACGTATTTTGACTGTGTAATGGACAGAAAACAAGATAAACTGATGCGTAGCCACTAGCCACTTTATAATACTGCCACTTTAAACATAGCTGACCCCCACAATATGTTTTTGACAATACTACCAGACCCAGATTAATCTCCTGGTCGCCATGAAGCGTGTCATATAGCTTTTATATATCATTAGACTTCGGTCGCGTTAGCTATTCGGAAAGCGTAAACAAACAGTGGTCAGTAGGTGATCACTCAAAACAACGTTTACATAATGATGCGTTACCGTTTACAGTATACGTTCTAGTGCGCGAAACTCAAAACGACGATGAAAATGTTTTAACACCACAATTAAATTAGACTCGTTACGTATCTACCATTACCAATAACAAAGTTGAGAAAAAGTGTTTGTCCTAAAAAGGGCATTTTTTACGACATATTATAATAAATAAAGGTTCAAGGCTCAAATAGCTGTCATTATTAAATCTTTTTTGTAAAATATGTATTTAACTAGTAAAACATAAACGAAATAAAAACAACCCTCATCAGCGTTAACCCAAGTTTCGTCAGTAAAAAATATCGATTGCCTTTCTTCACGATATTATTTAATTATCCTTAAAAAACTTCGGCGCCATCTCTTTCCGGTCAACAAGCATGGTATTCCTATATCTACAAGCGTATTTAAATTTTAGTTTTTCCTTTATAATGTTTTCATTTTTAAAGGGACACTTTCGAGGTTTTCGGCCATTTTTTGAATTTGCAGAGCCAGAACACTAAAATATTAAAATAAATGCAACTGCACCGTGTAAGATGAACATTAGTACTGGACGTTTATCTGCATTTTCGCGGTTAAGTCAACGTCATCAGTCATTAAGCACGCCCACCAATAGGTGTATTTGGTTTGTTTACGCTTTCCGAATAGCTAACGCGGCCAGACTTTAGGTGAATAAAAGTAGGTATCAAAGTCAACAACTATTTCGTGCTTTATTTGTATTTAGGAATGTTTATTACAAATTTTCTTATAAATTTGACCATAAATTTAAACCCAAATTAATTTACGCAATCATTTTTTACGTGATTTTAATTTGACAAATGTATCTATATAATTTTTAAAATTTACAGAATCGGTTATTTCTAACTCAATGCATACAATTGATAGGTCATTTAAACCCTCTTGGCCAAGAGAGGAGGGTCTAAGACCCTTTTGAGGGCTGAAAATGAACGATCTCTAAAGCAGTTTGTTGTAGGCATTACGAATACTTTCGGCGGTTTAGTTGCAGACCTTTCTAAGAATTTCCGATTCGCCGACCATGACTGGCGCTGGCGACCCCAAAAACATGATGCCTGAAGCCCGAGCTTCATAGGCTTCAATGTTAATCCAGGCCCAAATATTACCAAGCAGAATCAACATGTAATAAAATGCAAGATTTCGTGTATTTCAAAATCCAACTTTCTTTCAAACAATTTTTTTATGATAGAACCTGATAAAATAGGAACTTTGGGAATATTTTCGAAAATATTCCAAGAAGTATTCCTCGAAAAATAAATTTCTGGAATTTACCCATCACTAGTCCCTACCTAACAATTGTCGGTATTTTTAACACAAGAGCATAGAAAATAGTGGAAATATATTGACGAATAACGAGACGCTTAGCGTCGAGGGATGTTTCGGTTGGTTTTGAGTCTGGTAAAGAGTGCATAGTATTTGATTATTTTCGTTTGCTTTAGAAGAAATACACTAGACTTCTGCTTTATGATCGGTGGACAGCAAAACATTTTAGAAATAATCTCAAGTTTGCTTTAGATTTAAACATTTTCTGTGGCATATTTCTTATCACGATTATCTCAAAGGATCAGAAAACAACACTCTTGATAAAGCAATCATTAAAGTGGGCAAAACGCATTTACTATACTACAAAAATTTGTTCTTGTCATTGGTTCATTCCGTTGAAGCACCACGTCTCGTTGGAATAGAAATGTTTTGATTCAGCGTTCAAACTTAATTTTGGATTTTCCGCTTGGGTAGGCATGTCTATGATGTGCCAAGAGGTATCTCCATGTTGGTCTTAAAAATCCGAATTACTATACAGGATTTCACGACTGGTCCTTTGATTCAATGAAGCTTTCGATCAATGACGTTTGGTCTAACGGGACTTTTGGTACAACGAATGTTTGATATAACAAGACTTTTGTATAATGGGATTTTTCGTCCCACTGAACTTTTAGACCAATTAGTTTACATTCAATACAATTTTTGATCTAATATCAGTTTTCGTCTAGTAAGGCTGTTTTTCATTGGAGCTTTTGGTTTACAGCCATTTTTTAGATAAATTGCAAGTCAAATTATTCCTTTTTGAATTCTTTATTGTCAAGAAAAGACTATTCACCAAAATTCTTAACTCTAAAGAGATAATGGAAAATGTAGTTGCCATCGAAGGTGCTTAAACTCGACTGACGTGCAACAGATAACTAATGAACAATAACAGGTAGGTTACGTTACATAACAGATGGCCAGTGGACAATAATAAGGGCTATCTGTTAAGTTACCAATAGGAGCAGTTGTTGATGTTTTTCCAGTTATGACGTTTTAGTTGGACTAAAAGTACTATTGGACGAAACATCTCATTGGACCAAACATCCATTAATCTAAAGCCCCGTTAAATTACATGTCATTGGGCTAAAAGACAAACAAATCTTAAATTTTTAAGTATGGTAGTTTCAGTGTCAAAGATTTAAAATTTAGAGTACCAAAGTGGCAGTTAAGTTTCAAAGTTTAAAATCTTTAAAATTTGACACTTTTAGAATTTCGGGATCTTAAGATGATCATTGTGATGTTGAAGACATGGGCCAGATCTGCGCGACAATTACGAAAAGTGTTAAACCCTATCTAGCTTGCTTAGTGTAAAGCTTTGCCTTGAATATATGTAAATCTCCCACCGAACTATTTGATTTAGGGTTGTGTAATCACGCTTTCAACACTGATACTACTTTCACTACTTTTTATTTCGTATCCCGTAGGTAGTTTTATAGGAAGAGTTTTATTATGTGGTTAAGTTGTTTGTTCAGATGCACCTATTTAACTATTTGTCTGCTGAAGACAAAAGTAAGGATCATTACTATGATCCTCTTGTTCTCCCCATAACCATGAACTTACCAAATAATAAGCAATTTTGTATGTAGACACATCTCATCACTTATAACAATATTTAAATTATTTGTACCCTCCAGCAACATCCTTAGAACTTTTAAAGGCGTTTGGGACTTTCCGTTCAATGACTTTTGGTCCAATGACAATTGGTCCAGCGAGACCTTCAGTCTAAAGGACGCTTACTAGTCATCTGTTAGCTTAACCTATCTCTGTTGTAAAAAGTTTGATAATAGTGTCCTTTTGCCGATGAAGAACTTTGAAACAAAGAAATGAATATTTGAATTTAAAGAATATTTTGCTTACTCATTAAAAAAGTTGCTCTGGACCAAAAATCCCATTGGATCAATAGTCCGTTAGATCAAAAGTTCCACTAAGCCAAATGCCATTGTATTAAAAATCGACTTTTAAAATGGATAACACTCTGGTAAACCTGGTAACACTAATAACCTCCGGTAAACACTCTGGTATTATTCTTGATGTTATTTTAAAACATTTACCTAAATTAAAATGGCAAAAGGCTTTTGGGACTTTGTGAAATGTAGCGATACATCTACATGCAATTCGACTGTTTTAATTTACAAAGAAATAAACGATATTTTCCACGCCAAATTAGGACAGATAATTATAAATATTCAATGAAAGAGGATTACTGTTATTGCTGGCCCGTGACCCTATAAAATTTTATCTTTCATCGCCACCTTCCCCTCTATAATAAAAACGAAAGTGATGTAAAATTTCGAAATCGAAATTGATTTTAAATTTTTGATTGCTGCCCTCTCGGTACTTATTAGATCGTCATTGCAAATTACAACTATCAGCAGCCCCTCCTCCACTTATAATTCGAAATTACATCATAAAAACCGAAAAGCGATAACGGCCAACGCACTAAAAAAAGAGAGTAAGGTGAGATCCCGAATTAAACATTTATCTATAGCTGTATAACGGTGTGTAATGTTTTAAAACCTTCCTAAACGTAACATAAAATTCTACCGTAAGTATCCTACGTATTAATGGAAACGGAAAGAATAATGTGTTTGAAAGGATTAATGAAGCGTGGATACTTTAATTGGGACTACTACGTGTACATGTGTTTGTAGTAAACGGTTGCTGAGTGGGCTTTAATGTTAATGGGATCTATAATAGTTATCTAAATGTAGTGTATGTGTATTTCTTCTTTTATTTTAAGAATGCTCGTTATTGAGTGTTTCATTATTTGTTTATTCTTACATATCTGTTTTTATATTAATCACTCCAGATTGTAACATAATAATAATAATTCATGTAAACCGATTGCTTCATCCATATTGTATTGTTTGCTTGTTGGTGCAAGTTGACAGCGCACGACATGAACCAATTCATGTCTCAATAAAACTGAACCAGTTCTGTTTTACCTTTAGATATAGAACTAAATATAAATGTAGTGTTTAATGAAACAACAGAACCTTACGGCGAAGACTAACCTGTCGTGTAAGTTACTGTATCACTAACGATGGCGCCTTGCTTAACAATTAACAACTAAGTACTTGCACGGAATGGCGAAAAATTCCAAAGGAAAATTTTACACACAGCATATTGAATATATCTGGTTATTCTATCCTGCGTGTGTTAGTGGAAGGTGTCCGAGTTGGAAGAGGAACATGTAATAACTTTCATCAGCCGAACTGTAATTGTTGTTGAACACAATTACAGCGTAACGAAAGCTTTTGGGTGGGTTTTTTTATCGGAGAAAATTTAATACTAATGGCTGTGAAATTGAAACGTTTTAATTGGAAAAATGGTTTGTAAGCAGCACTACTTTAGTTGTGGGCATAAGAGGAGCATGGTAACGTATAATAAATACATATTGATTTTGATATTTATGATATGATATTTATTGATATTTACGTGAAAATTACCAGATAACGATGGAAATGTCTAGGGAGTGATTATTTTTTGAGTTTACTGATTTATCTTTATCTTCAAATCACTAGTACTGATCGCCACCTAAGATCGATTATAGGGAATTTCTTCATATTCAGACGGTTGAAGAAGGAATCGCCCATCATCACCAAAGGTGGGGAATTACCGTGGTGTTCTGATTGCACCAAAGGCAACGATATCGAGCACATGTGAGCATTATTTGGTCGTCATAGAAGGCGAAATTGAGAATTATTGTTAGTTTCTGATAACTTTCTGATAAATTTGATATGTACAAGATTGGCTTGCAAGAGGTAAAATAGCAAATACGTAAAAGCAGCTAGACAAAATAAAAATAGCATGCTAGGAAATTATCCAGAAACTCACCGAGCTTCCTGGAGATGGCTCGTCTTCGAGATCCGGATTGGGCTAAATTCGTTACATACGAGTAAGGTGCTGAATTAGTATCTCTAAGTGTACGTATCTAGGTCGCTGAGCTTGCGATGCTTTATGCAGATAGATGTTATTAAGTCAGTACCAGGCTTCGAGCACGTAAAGTTGCATGCAACACCAAAGTTAAGTCTGGATGTTATAATCTTCTGTTATGCGCACGCAACTAAGATTCTTGTAATATTGTTGTTTCTGTTGAGCTTATACATGTCAATGTTCACGTGGCCTATGGACTCAGCCCATTTGAGCATTTAACCTTGCTAAAATATTTTTTGTATTTTTCATATATTCTCATTGTTCTAAGGTGCTTTCCATTCTAGTTTAAATTACTTTAGTAAAGTCATAATAATTTTCAGTTTCCAATATTCAGCTTGACTTTTCAGAGTTTTCCAGAGTTTCCATTCATGATAATATACTATACTAGTCCATGATATATTAGACACTTTTTTTCACATTATCTTGATCTTATTTTTATATGCCAATTATTTATAGGTTAACACGAATTTAAAAATTGTTTTTTAATGATGTCATGATAGTTACAGATGATAATAAGATAATTACACAGGCCCATAAAGAGAAAAATGTTTTGTAGTTGAAAGGTGAGGTACGATACCGTATGTTTTGTGGTGTGCTGAAAACGAAAACGAGGTCAGAATTGACCCATCACCCAAGGATTTTTTTTTAGATGTATTTTTATAAATTCTTTCAGGTATTTTTTGAGGTTATGTTGAAATCCTTGGTTGATGGGTTAATTCTGACCCGGATTCGTATTCAGCACATCAAAAAACATATGGTATGGCACCTCACCTTTCAACTATAAAACTTTATTTTATTTTGTGGGCTTGTGTTATCGATTAACTATCAAATTAAGAATTGTTTGTTCGTTTTTTTGTTGTTCGAACATCTTTCATGAGGTCGTGACACCGACTGCTTTGATTTTTGAGAAACCGAGCTGTGGCTCATCAATTTAGTCAGCCTAATGAATCTCTCGAAGTATATTTATCAACGGATAAAAGACATAATTGAAATTCTATAAAAAAATCTACTTTATCCAGTATGATCAAATCTAGCAAACCGCGAAAAAATAGCAACCGATAGTCCACATAAACAAGTTATGAATGCGAGCATTATCTTAACGAGCTTGAGTTTGACTAATTTGTTCGAATGCTACATCAGCAAACAAATTCTCATAAATTCATAAGACCGGTACCGTTGAACTCGCAAATGAACATAAGTTAGTTATTGGGGACCGCATATAAATTTTTGAAAAAAAAAATCGTTCATAATCGGTACCGAGGGCAAACGATGCCTGTTCCGTTAAAATTGACCATTCATTCATTAGATATTGATGATTTTTATATTATGTGTATAAGTAAGTGATATTTATCATTGAAATTTCTCAAATTTAAAGTCGAATATTTCGGAAAATATTACAAAAATAATGTTTTCACTACTCAGATTAAACTTCCAATACTACGTCTACTACAAAACGAGAACCGTCAACAGATGCCAATACCCAAATCGATTTTAGAAACGAACTTTTTTAACTTTGTTGAAAAGCGATACAGCCAGTAGCATTTAACTACTATAGAGGGACATAATAATTAACGGTGACCATGTAACCGGTAATTTAACAATCCCATTTCGAATACGCCCTTCTAATCCGGAACTTGTTAGTACCACCTACCGTTAACCAACGTGAGGTGGATATCTAAATCTAAGCTGTCGAACTGAATTTGCATCTTTTATTTTTAGCTCCCTCTGTCGGTTTTATAATCGTGGCATGGTCTATCAAAAGGCAATAAATAACTTCTGAAAATAGAGAGGAGGATGATGAGGGTGAATTTTGCATTTTATCTTGCCTGCACGGATTGATCGTAAATGATAATTTCAGAAAACGTTTCTATTAATTTTTATGAATTACCGAATTTGAGGCTATTTTAGTCGTTTGCGTAATTCTGTAAAGGTATTTGAATGCATAATCAAAGTAAATTACCAAAGATCATGATTATTTTAACCGAGCGTCAAAAATAAAATGAAAAGCGCGTGTTTACTACGTGAGGTTTACTAAGGTTTAATTATGTTTACAGCCCATTTAGCATCTTCTCTTTTCTGAGGCAAAGCGAAATTATTTAGTTCGTCGGATATTGAAACACGCACCTCGACGTGTTTACCTGAACATAATTACATTACATACATACATTTCCTCTAATATATGAAAATGACGTAGATACGTTAATAAGACACGTACAAAATAAGATTTAGCCGTTTCTGCTCTTGCCAAAATATATACCACATAACGGTATTTATTTTTTCCTTTGTCTTTCTGGAGTTTGCTTATTCCGCAACTTTCTGTATTGCTGGAGAAATTATTTCAAAGACGTGCCGAAACGCTTTAATGGATTTCTGAAATTTCAGGATATTCTAGATTATTGTAAGTTTTGTCAACTAGCTTCACATTCTGAATTGTTTGAATATATAAAGGTTTTTAGTTTTAAAAATGTATTTCGAATTTGTTTTGTTTTGAGTGCCAAATCGTTCTAAATTTTTCAAAGGTGTCACTTGTCATCATAACACATAAATGGATAATAACATGTAATTGTTTGTTTAAAAGTTATAAAATCGTAAGATTTCAATAAACATTAGAAAAATAGTCGCAAAAATGGTTGCTCGCATTAATTAAGATTGCTCATAACAATAAGCAGGGGAAGCCAAACTAAGTTTTAATACAATACTGATCTAAGTCACATATCTTCTAGATCTTTAGATGTAACTGAACCCCTTCGTTGCTGATGGGGTTGAAAAAGAAACTGCATTAAAATCGGTCCATAAATAACGAGCTACATAGGAAAATATTAGTGACTGTCATCATCCTCATCACTTATTTTCTAATTTTCTGTTAATTTATCAACCGATTTTGGCGAGTTGAGATTTCTTTCGAGTACAGAATCTAGAAATTAGGAATCTGAAATGAGAATTTGGGGATGCTACCTTAGAAATCTAGATTACGGAATTTAGAACCAATAGTCTGGAATAGAACAGTAATAAGAATTCAGAAACTGTATTTTGAAATTCAGAAATACGTAGATATTATTTAGATATGTAGAATTTATGATTTTCTGTGTACAATTGTAATAAAGAATTTAAAATTGAGAATTTAGTGCAAATTCGAATATTTAAACACAATTCTAGTTTAAGGTTAAAATCTGAATTTCAAATAAAAACCTAATAGATTATTAGACTTATAATGCGAACAATATAATTTAAAAACTAGAAATGTAGTACTTAGGAATTTGCAAATTCCGAATTTTACAATTCAAAAACTTAAATTCTTCGCATAAAATTTGAAATACGAATTTTAAAATCAGAATGAATAATTAAACTTTTACTTTGGAATTTTTAGAATTCACCTAAAGAATTTTGAATCCGAATACAGCATTCAGTGCAGTACAGTATGCAGTAGTGGATCCTAATCTGAGAATTTATATGACAGAATTGCATTCTAAATGAAAATCATTCAGAATTTACGATTTAGAATTCAGTGGGTTGTAGAATTTAAAATTCGTTATTCTAAATTTCATTAAATATAATATTTAAACTACAAAAAACGTTTAATTTGGAATGTATAATATTGTAAACAATTCTAATGTTAGTGTTTATAATTTAAAATTTATAATTTATTGACAATAGTTAAGGTTTAAAATGTAGAAGTCAGTACAGCATGATTTCTAATACTTCAGTGGACAGGAATACATAAAAATTTGTATTTTAAAATTTATAAATTCTCAAAATATATAATTTACATAAATTGGTGAAATTTATAACCTATGGTATAGAATTTCAGAATTTTAAATTTAAATTCACACTTGAATTCATAGTTTCTAATGTAACTTTAGGAATACTTGAATTAAGCTTTTAAATATTGGAAATTTTCAACTTAGAATTTTGAATTTTGTAATTTAAAATTCTCAGTTTAGAAGGAAAAAAACTTCTATATCTTGATAGAACTCTCTGTATTATATTTAAAAAAAATTAAAAATAAAGAAGTTAAAATTCTAAATTCACAGAATTTAAAATTTAAAATTCTGTATAGCTACAGTTTTAGCTTAGTTTGTAGCTACAGAGAATTTTATTACATAAAATTCATAGCTTAATTATGAATTCACTGAATTTAGTTGAATATGTAAGTTAATAATGCAGAATTTAAAACACTGCTGTTTAGTATTAGGACTTTTAAAATTTTGAATTAGAGTTTCGAATCCTAGATTGTAGAATTTAAATTTAACTAATTAAATTTGAATTTTCTTGCTTATGAATTTTTAAGATATAAGATTCTACTTAATTTTTACAATTTGTAATCTAAAATTTTGAATTTGGAGCATAGAAATTGAAATTTAAAATTTCAATTAAATTAATTATTATAATTAGTGTACAGAATTTAGAATCATAAATTTACTAAATTTAGGAATTAAAACATAAAATTTTTAAATATATAATAAAGGTTGAGAATTTAGAATTTACAGAATTTAATACCTGAAATTTTGAATTTCTTCAGGTTTAGGACAGAATTTAAAATCAGTTTTATTTAAAAGTTAAGTTTTAGGATCTATAACTTAAAATTCAGATTTAATGTTAAAAATAAAATTTTCGATTGGATAAAAGAATTTGATGTTTAAAGTTCAATCATTTATAGAATTTGAATTAAACAATTACAATTTTTAAAACTAAAATTATAATTATAAATTAGAGTTCTACAGTTATTTATAATTTTAGTTGACATAATTTAAAATTCATGTCTGTAAATTTAGCGAATTTATTAAAATTAAAAATTTAGAATCAAGGATGTTTTGATTTAAAACTTCGATGAAAAGAATTGTTTTGTTTGGAATTTTCTTATATTTTGTAAACAAATCGAGAAAGCTTGTATATATTTTGACAATTTACATTTTCTCGTTTCTAGAGTTGTCGCTTTTAATTTATTCACAATTCACAAAACATCAACCCGAATTTCCTTTTAATTTCCTCTTTCTGACATTTTAATTTTAGGAATTCCAGAACGAACCAATAATTGTTATCCGATGACGCTTTTGCATCTCTCAAAGGAGCCGTTTCTTTTTTTTCCTTTGTTCGTTAATATTAGTTTTATTTTTCGTTAGCTCCAGCGTCGTCGTCGAGATAAGTCAAGGCTACAGAATCCATTGATGCGTGTTGTATATAATATAAGAAAACGTGTGACGTCAGGGATGCTGCAGAGGATGGTAACGATCCGACCGGGCAAGCCCGACGCCCACGCAGCGCTTCTCAGCGCCGCGACGTCAGTCAACGCGTGCCCGCTTTGGCGACCTGTTGGCCCTTTTAGAGTGTGTGTGCTATCTTTTTGTGTAGAACAAAGAATGTTTATTATACTTTGTCGGTAGTAGTGGCCCCTCCCCGTCTCAAGTTTTATCGACGATTAATTATGTTTTATTCATGATCTAATTTTGCTTGCTTTTTTACCCGCGTGATTACGAAATTGAAAAAACCCCCACTGTTTATATTTACTTTTTGAAAACTTCGCGTCACTCTCGCTTTTTTGTATGTATGTGTGCTTTATCTATTTATATTAGAACACGTGGAAGGGGTTTATTAATAGATAACGTGGATAAGAATTAATAGATTATTTAATAAATATTTTGTTGGAGTGAATTACGTACGTAAGTCAAATTTAGTCTTCCGCTATTAGCAATAAAAACGAAAATTTATGTTCGACCATAAAAAATGAGTGGTGTAGGGTTTTTGGTTAAGTCGTTTACTCCGGGTGGGCGTCGTCGACGTCGTTTAGTCGAAGACCAAGAGCATAAACTTGAGCTACCATCAGGTTACGGTCAATGTCGACCACCAGATGTAGTTCCCTATTGGAACACGGCACCTCCCATAACCCCCCCGGCGGCTTTCTTACCCCCCGGTTACAGTAAAGATGGTAAGATATACGAGAATATACATCAACTGTTATTATAGTAACGCCCAGGTGTAATATTTTTAATAATTAATTACACAACCTAGAGCGGCAGATTATAAATAGCATTTTGATTAGTTTTGGGTTAGCTATTACTAGAAGCAAGAAGGTATGTTCTATTGTTTTGCTGTTTTTGTATGTGGTAGGATATGTAATTCGCAGTCCAAGGTCTGTTGGAGTCTCTCTCGCTCTGATATATAAATCGATTGGATTTAAATGGCGCCCATAGATAAAGGGGTGGTTTATTTATTAGCTCTTGGCTGTAAATAATAACTTTTCTGTCCACTAGTGAGCCTCCCATTGTTTATTCTGAACTAGTTTGACGCGCTTTTGATTTGTGTATATGCGGTCAATTTTAATTGGATTTATTGCCAGTCTGGTCAAATTACATTAGTTCGTTTTGGAATGACAAATGTTAATTTATTTAGTGCTGATTGGGTTGTATTTGTTTGACAGCAAGGTGGCTATTGATGGTGATTTGATGTATGCATTATTTTAGATCATCCAAAAATAATAAAAAATTAATTTGATAGCATTTTGCACCGTTTTGGTGAAACCAACTATAGCCAAGGTTGTTTTTTTACTTCCAAGATCAATATTACTATTAGCAGAAATAATAAGTCTAGCCTTACTTACTAAGTTTGATGTAAAAGTGTTTAAAATGCTTACAACATGACCATTTTAGTATTAACTGTTGATTAGTCCTAGTACCAAAAATACCTTTTAAAATTCTGAATTATATTCGCGCAATGCTAAAAAATAACATTTAAGTAAAATCTCCCAAACGTCCTTTGCGAATGTTTTTGCTTTGCAACACTTGAGCTTTCTCACATGAGTCGTTCGTTCTGAATCATCCTGTGTTTGGAGTGTAGCCAAACAAATTTTCTGGTTTTCCTATTTTTTTTCTGTTTAGATTCATTTTGAGTGGTTTCTGGATGCCTTTCTAATTGCTCACGTTTTTCCTGTTTATAAAATCAAAATCACTTATGTAATAATATAATTTAATTTAAATTGCGCGCCAAATTTCTCTAGGCTTGCTATTAGATGGTTTGCACATTTTCAAAATTCCGACTCTATAATGACTACCAGCTGCCGCCGATAGCTTTTGTAACTTTGCCAATAGGTGTTAAATCATTTTCTTTTTAATCAAATTCAACGTTTACAAACACACACGCACACTACACGCGTGCATTAAGAAATTTCATTCATGATAAAACTTTAATAGGCTTGGTTTTGATTCATTTGTTTTAAGTTTGTTTTTTTCATTGGAGTCATTAAATACTTTCGAAATGTATTATAAACGGCTGCTTACATAACTTCTATACTATTGTATCAACAATAAATATTGAACATTCCTTTATCAAACAACCCGGAGCTATTTTATATGCTTTAAATTGATTGCGTGTTGCTTTGATAACAATTACAAGAATGATAATGAGGAAATTCTGTTGTAATCCGTCGAACGTTATTTGTGACATTCTTCGGAAAATCTCGAGTATCTGTGTGTTGTATTGATCGAACTGTTTCTTATTAATCTAAGAGGGGCATCGGATTACAGAAAGAGATTAGAAGTGAACTTCTACAACTGTGTGTGTGTTGTTACAAGATATCCAGTTGTATCCTATTACAAATTAGCTGAAAGTGGAACTATTCCTACAAATTACACAATATAGCTATCTATCGATTTTGTTGTAACACTTTCTTTGTCTTGGGCGCCACTGAATTGTTAAAATTGCCGAATAGGCTGAAAATCGCAATCACGTTTGCAATAGTAACAAATCTGTTTGTTTATTATTTATAGCAGAAAGACTCTTCTTCGTCTCCCACTTTTGGATCGCTTGTTATATGCAATTTACTCCAATGGTTGCAGTAACAGCGCAGACTTATTTTATTCCGAATGGCAGATGTGTTCATTATTTTACGGCTTGTTTCAAGATCCGATAGAGAGATAGTTTTTGTTAAATTAGATGAGAAGATTTTTATTTAATTTCTTTCGATATATTCTGTTTTTAATATGTTAAATAATATGTATAAAGTAATAATGGATTGTAAGGACTGTGGTTTATCATAACACTATATTTTAATGTTGTCTCCTAACCACACATTGTATTTGACTAATTGCCAATACGTTTTTCGGTAACGCTATTACCTTTTTCTCGACATAAAATCGTCTGGTGACGAAATACGTGGTTAGGAGATACGATTAAAATATAACATTCATAAAACTGGCACAAATGAATGTAATGTACGCTATTACATCATCTTGGCGTTACACAAAAGAAACTTCCAGTATATCACGTTATCCTATCGTTTACAATCCCTTAAAGGTTGAACGATTCGTGTTCGACGTGCTTAAATATAATGTAACAATTTTTTTTCCCTGCCCATATCGTCTGGGAGAATAGATTGCATAAGCTGATAGCTAGGCTATAAATGAAAACTACAGACAAATAATTCTAGACGGTAAAAACTAATTGACGACCTTTTATTATAAATATCAAAAGTGGCGCTTAAGAATTTCCTAGAAATGAAATTCTAGTTTAAACGAGTATCTACTTGTATTTCAGAGCCCAAAAAAGATAAGACTGATGGAGCGACGACACACAATGGTGCCGTATCTCCGAGCGGAGAGCCGCCGCCACCGACGATGTATCCGCCCGGAGGCGGTGGAGAGCCGACACCGGCCAAGATTGAACGCCCCAATTCCTTGGGACCTGGAAAACTCACTAGAAGGTTACTATGTTATCACAGCGAACACTGTAAGTGTTAACTCAATCTGTATTCGTAGCCCTCAATTGAACTTTCTTATACGTTTAAAACAATAATCGAGTTCAATTGTGGTTAAGAAATATATCTTTAATATTGTTTGTATGTTGAAGCGTTTGCCATAATGATTGTTTTTAAATAGTTGCGGAAGGTCAACCAGGTCCACCAGGAAGTACGCCGCCACCTCACGAAAGATTATGTCACCCCCATCCACCACATTTACCGCCCCCCAGCATGCCGGGGCCAGGGTTCATGCTTTCAGAACTGCCAGAACCTCCCATACCTGTCTCTGAGATAGGGCCTATACCTCCACCACCAATGTTCAGTTCACCAAGCCCTACACCTATTCGGCAGCAAACGCCACTGCCTACTGAAATGGTCGATTATGACTCCGAAGGTAATTTACATGATTTCGTTTCTTTCACTGACTGTAATTAAACGTCTGACTGTGTCTGTTTAGATCAAGAAGATATAGAACCCGATGATATTGATGCCGAAGATTTAGACGACGATAGGTGTCTGTATCGTATGCCTCATCCGGATCCAGCTGTAGATACAAGTAGAATAGAGGAAATACCAGCGAAAGAGCCGAAATTTAACGCGATGCCTCTTAAATCTGCCCTTAAGAAGAAAGGCAGTGGTAGCGGGCCTGGCACGCCTCAGAATACGCCCACACAAGAAAATAGGCCTCTTACGGTTAGGCATGCGCATATAGATCCTAGTTTCAAGTAAGTAAATATAGTTAATTGTTAGTAGGTGGCTAGAATTGAGGGGTGTATACATTATTAGTGAGGCTTAGAAAATGTGTACAAACTCTCAACGTAATGCTAAGGGTATTATTCTAAGATTTTTATGTATATTTCCCTTTTTCTTTATCAAGCCGGAGGCCACCATTGAGGCCTCGGATTAAAATATGGTAAATATTTAATAAGTATTGGAACTCCTTTTATATGTTGTTCCTCCAAACAATAGCTTTACACTTGTTTTTGTTATAGCAATAGTTTGTATTCCGTTTAGGCCTTGGAGACAACTAAAATTGCTGGTTATTACTTTTTGATTAATTAGAAATCACAATTCTTCAACTTTTTGTACTAAACTTCTGATGAAAATTATTGATGGTCACCACAAGTGGATTTATTAAAATACTTGCTCAATTTTCAATAACCGATACTAGAATCATTGATTGATACTGACAGCAGCGCTAGAATCCAGTTTGACTTCAGATAGCTGATGTCAAAAGTACTTATAATTTCCAAAGGTGGCGATTATAGAAATTAGTCTAGAATATCACTACTGAAGGGAGCAAAATGAGCTAGTGGGATTAGAGATTTTCTTTGATTTTGGGGGATTAATTTGGGATGATGAATGGCTTATGAGAAATATTGCTCGTCTTGTTTGGCAGCAATGCTCTCTAGGAACTTTACTTAAGTTTAGATGACTGATATGGGAATTATTTATCATTTCAAAAGGTATCGATTATAAAAATTTCCTGAGAACATTGATGACTAATATGAAAAATGACAATAGTGACCAAAGCGAGCTAGTGTGAAATAAGAAGTGAATGTTTTTGACTTGAATGATTCAATGATAAGCTTATTGGATTTTGAATGGCTTATATGAAAAATATTGAAGATTATCGCCACCTTTGGATGATAGATTTGACTTTAGATATGACATCCATGTTATGAAGATTGACCTTAATTTTAGATGCCTGATATAAAAATTATTGATGCAAGTTTATTAGTGATCATGCTCGGATTCAGGTGGATAATACGAGAATTATTGATCACCACTTTTGGTGATAATATTAGAAATCCTGTTTTAGTTTAGATGGTTGTCATAGAAATCAACGATCTTTTCTAAAGATAGCAATTATAGATATCCTAAACAACTGATGGTCAATTTGAGAAGTAGCAATCATCAGCAAAGTAAATGATATTAGATAAAGTCTTTGACACTGATAATGGGATTTCGATTTCAGGATTTGTTCTCAATGTCGGATGACTGATATGGAAAATACCAATCATCTCCAAAGCAGCCATATTATGAAGTAAGCTTTTTTAAATTTGGATGGCTGATATTGGAATGACTAATTGCCATTAAAAAAAAGTAAAATTAGAAATTGCCACTGACTTGCAGGGTTGTGTAACCCTTGCATTAGTAATCACCAGTCCATAATTAGGATTTGGGATTAAATCTCCCTAATCACCAATCCCAAGCAATTATTTTTTAAAATTTAAATGCAAAAATATTTTGAAAAGATCTAATTGTTAGTCCAATATATAATATTTTGAAAAACCTAATCTTTTTATCTGTAAGCTGTACTGAAATAATTTTTCTCTAATTTCTAAAAATGTGTTTAAATAATCATTTCCCAATCTAAAACACTATTTTTAAAAGGTCCAATCCCTAATCCCAAAAACTATTTTTAAAAACTTAATTTTTTTTCTGTAATCTCAAACAATATTTTTTAAAAATTCAATCTCTAATCCCAAATATATTTTGAAAAAATATCTAACCCTTTATTATATCTAATCACTCTCAAGAAATATTTTGAAAAAATATGCTTGTATCTATAATTCCAAAAGATATGTTTAAATAATCATATTCCAATCCCAAAAAATATTTTGAAAGATCTATTCAGACATTTTTTAAAAATTCATTACTTAATCTCAAGAGATATTTTGAAAAAATATCATCCTTTTATCTATATTTCAAAAAATATGTTCAAAAAAATTATTTAAAAAAAATCCCTAATCTTAAAAAATATATTTTTTTAAATCCACTCCTTAATCCCTAATTCCAAAAAATATTTTTAAAATTTAATCTCCCTATTCCCTAAAATATTTTGAAAAGATTTAATCCAAAATTTTTTTTTAATTTCATTCCTTAATGTCGAGAAATACTTTGAACAAACATAATCTGTTTATCTCTAATTTCAAAAAATTTGTTTAAATAATCATTTTCCAATCCGAAAAATATTTTTAAAATATTCAGTCCTTAATCCAAAAAATATTTTGAATAATCTAATCTTTTTATCTGTGATCTGTACTGTAATGAGTATTATTTTTGAAGAAATATTAATCTGTAATTCCAAAAATATGTAAATAATCATTTTTTTCCCAAAAAATATTTTTAAAAGATCGCCCTTAATCAAAAGAAAATATATATTTTGAAAAATCTAATTTTTTATCTATAATCTATACTGTAATAACTATTATTTTTGAAAAAATATTAATCTATAATTCCAAAAAATATGTTTATATAATCATTTCTCAACCCCAAAAAACATTTAAAAAAATCCAATCCTTACTAAAAAAAAAATTTGAAAGATCTTATCTTTTTTTGTAATGCCAAACAATACTTTTAAAAAATTTAATCTCTATCCCAAAGATGGTTTGAAAAAATCTAACCGTTTATATCTAATTCCAAAAAGATCTAATTCCATTTTAAAAAAATTCATTCTTTAATTTCAAGAAATATTTTGAAAAAATATTCTTTTATTTATAGTTCCAAAAATTATGTTTAAGAAATTATTTACTAATCTCAAAAATATTTTTAAAATATCCAATCTAATCCCAAAAAATATTTGTAAAAATCAAACCTCTACTTCCAAATTCCAAAACATATTTTTAAAAATCCCTAATCCAAAAAAATATATTTTTTAAATCCACTCCTCAATCCCTAATTCCAAAACATATTTTGAAAAAGTTAATCTTTTTATCTGTAATCCCAAAAAATATTTTTAAAAATTCCATTCCTACTCCCTAAGATATTTTAAAAATCTCATTCCTTAATCTGGAGAAATGCTGTGAACAAACAAAATCCGTTTATCTCTAATTTCAAAAAATATGTTTAAATAATCATTTCCCAATCCCAAAAAATATTTTTAAAAGATCCAGTCCTTAATTAAAAAAAATATTCTGAAGAATCTAATCAAAAAAATATTCTGAAGAATCTAATCGCAACCCCCTATCAAAATTTTTTTTAAGAAATCTAATTTTCAATCTCTTTTTCAAAGAAATATTTACAAAAATCCAATCCTCAAATCCCAAAATAATATTTTTTGAAAACCCACTCCTTAATTCCGAATCCCAATATTTTTTAAATTCAATCCGCAATCCTTAATCCCAGTTTTTAGACTTATATCCACTTCCTAATCCTTGTCAAAAATTGAAGGATTGACTAACCCTGCTGACTTGTGATGACTGGTATGAAGCTCACCAATCTATGTCAATGGTGGTAATAATAAAAAGATCACCCTTCTTCTCTTGCAATACAAGTAATACACTCCTCATTGCCAATACTTTCAATTGATCCGAAATGCAATAATCAGCAACTGTTGTCTTTAATGAAGGCCTTAAGTGGAATTTATTATTTATTTTGCCTTAAACACTTTCCTTTAAATAATTAAAAACCTAAACAATAACCAATGTTACTTTTTTTCATTATAGCACAAAACCGGTAAAGTTTGGCATTGGTCTACCATGTACATTAGAAAATAAAGAAAACGCCAGACCATACGTAATTAGGGAAGATGACGATTCGCACGATGGGCCTGTATTATACCGAGATGAGGAAAGCAACGTCTCCGACGAAAATCGGTTGGCTATGAAGATTGCAAGGAAGGAGAGCCTTTCTTTAAAATTATCCTTAAGACCGGACAGGCAAGATTTAATCAACAGGAACATTCTGCAAATACAGAGTGATAATGAAAGGCAAGAATCGAAGGAAGCCATCGGCGCACGTTTAATTAGGAGACTTAGCATGCGACCTACTCAGGAAGAATTAGAAGAACGTAATATATTAAAAAGTAAGTTCAGCTTGTATTTTGTATTCTGTCAGTAACAAAATTAATTTTTTTTAGGGCAAAGTCCTGCCGAAGAGAAGAAACAAAAAGAAGAGAAGAAACGGTTTTTGTTAAGGAAATTAAGCTTTAGACCGACTGTCGAAGAATTAAAAGAAAAAAAGATTATACGTTTTAACGATTATATAGAAGTTACGCAAGCTCACGATTACGATAGGCGAGCCGATAAGCCTTGGACTAGGCTTACACCTAAAGATAAAGCAGCCATCCGAAAGGAACTCAATGAATTTAAAAGCTCAGAAATGGCTGTTCATGAAGACAGTCGACATTTAACTAGGTAAGAGGAAAATTAAATTATTTTTGACAACTTAATAAAATGGGATGCTTTTGGGTATTGAAACGATTCATTTTTAGTACGCGTGTTTTATCTTGGAATAACTTTACTTTAGTGGTGTTCACTAAAGCAATGTCAATATGCATATATGTTATTCACAATAGCCAAATTTGATCATTGCCTGAATTTCTTGGTCACAACACGTTGTGGCTATTAAGATTTATCCATACAATCGATATGTAAAACATTAATTCTGATGAGCAGTGGGTAAAATAAAATAGCCATAACAGATTTTATACATTTTTTACTTTTGCTTCATGAGTTTCCTTTTGTACTCAGATTGCAATGTGATTACTTCAGTTTACTCGTAATATGTTGAAAATAAAACAATTGAAAAATAAAAATGAGTTCTTTATTAATTCACATATATGTACATGTGTACAGAAATTTAAAATAAGAACAAACAAAACAAAAGCTACTTATTCATCCAAAAGTTACCTTTGTGGCTTTTTGAATTGCACTTAAAATTTTTCTTGATGCATGAACATGCTCTTGTTAAACGTACTTTTATACGCTTATACTGAATGACTCCTTGTTTTGATTTAGAAGATATCATGGCTGCTTGGCGTGCGCTGACAGAAATTGCTGGAACTTCATCTGAAGATAGAAACTTTACTTATCAGTATTATTCAGGCAATGGCCACGTTGGGCGATTGATTTGAAAAATATATTCTGAAAGTAGTTGATGAGAGGAGTCTATTGATACTACTTTTTAATCACCAGAGGTGATTTATCAACTACAAGCTTTCTACAATATACATATTGTGCAAACCTGTGAAAAATGTGTCATGGGCTGGTCTCTTTTTCCCCACCTATCTAGCTATCTGAGAACATGCACTGCTGATTGATGGTTAGAGGTTGGGTTAGAAGTTAGAGGTTAGGTTAGGTTCATTTTCCGCACTATTGGATTGAAAAATTACTAAAAATTGTAATTAAGCTTAAGGCGCATCCTTCACTTTGAATACAGATGTAGTTTCAGAGCGTGTGTAACAGACATTTAAACATTTTCAATGAGAAATGGTTTTTTAAATTTTATAAACTTATCATCGATTGTTATTGGTTGAAAATTATGACCTTAAAAATCTTCTTGTTAAAACATCAGCAAAGAGTCACTTTCTGAAACTAAAGAATTTTTTTTAAATGGATTAACAAATCTGTTGTAATTAATAATTATACTGCACATTTTACTTATTATTATGAAACAATTGTAACTAGTTTACATTTCGCGGTTAATTAAATTGTTTGAGCATGGGAACTATGTGAGGTTATGATAAGATTATTTGGACAGATATACCAAAATTGCAAGTCCTATTAAATTTATTTACAAATCAGTTGCCTTTAAATTTGCTTTTTATTTAATAGAAAATAATATTTTGCCCTTAAAAAATTAGACCTATGTTATATTTGACCTATCAATTGAAGGGGTTAGAATAGAAAGGGCATAAGTAACAAATTTTGTTTTTTTTTTGATAATTCAGTTTTTTGTAAGCTAATATTCATATCTGTTGGTCAAAAAAGGATCTAATGATTTTTCAAACTCTTAAGATATATCTATCGATCAAGCAAAATATCATAAAAATGAAATGTGTGTAATGTTTTTTATAAAAAAAAATCTTTCAGATCAATTATCTCAAACTAAAGTCAATGTCACTTATACTCTTTCTATTCTAACCCCTGCAATTGTTTTATCTTCTTTTACTTGCTAGTCTGTCTTGTATGTTGTATGTATGACCCACAAACAAACTAGACTAACTGCTTTGCTAACTTAATAGACTTATGGACCGTACCTTGTTTCCTTTAAGTCATTTAAAATATTTTTGTTGTCAAAATCGGACATTTAACAGTTTCTTCTGCACAGTACTAGAGATGAAATAAACATCTGTAAGCGGTACTTGTGTCATATGACACATTTTCACATGCGTTGAAATAATATTTTATTTATTTAATCCTAAGCCTTCTACCGTTAAATGTTGGAATGTTTGATTGAGTTTTATATCACTTTCATATTATTATTATTATTACATCATTCATACAGAGTGTAACAAAAGTATCAAATAATGGCTGTTAATTAATTTGAAGAGTTACAAACAAATGTTACATACAATAGTATATTAAAGTATTAGTTTCCTAAAACACATTTTTAGCGCACGCGTCCAAGTTTAGAAAACGACCCGTGTAGCGGGGAGTTTTCTAAAGGACAAGTGCGCTAAAACGTCTTATTTTTTCTATTTGCCTTATTTATAATCATTTTAAAAAAGAAATAATTTAATTTTAAATAACATTTGCTAGGGGAACTTTGCTAACTTTTTTAACAGTTAGCAACACTGAAAATTCAGATTTTGCATTTGTTTTTCATTACAGCATAAATAAGTTTGACATTTTAAGAACAGCTGTTCAATACTGATATTGACTTTAAAAAATAAAATGTTACTGTTTTCCATATTTTAATAAATCTTTTTAGGACACGCAAAATGCGTGTCCTAATGGCTTCATTAGGACACGCAAATATAAAAAAGTTTTTTTAGTTTATCGTAACCCATATTGTGACATTTTTTTATTTGTTTGGTATCTTCTTTTGTTTTGTTGCTATGACAACTAACTTTGTTTTTTAAATGGCATCCACATCTTTGACGAACAAAAAGTTCGTCTCTGAATTCGTGAAGTCTGTCTGTCTGTCGGCTTTTTCCACGTTGACTTTTTTGAATTTTTCTTTTTGGAATCCTATAGTACATCAAATTCTAAGAAACTTTTGGTTGAAACATTCTTTTGTATCTCTTCGGGAAAGTGGTCAGAATGACCACCGAAAATTTCGGTAAATTTTTGAAAAATGAAGAATTTTGTATTTTTTAAAAATTTAAAAAAAATAAACTTTTTTAGCAACTTTTTTTTTACGAAAAATATTAGGACTTAGAATTTTAGTTTTTATGACAACTAATGTGTTACGTCAACATTAGTTTTCAAAAATAAATTAGTTTATTAAGTATACAGTTGTTTTTGTTGGTCATGGCAATGCTAGCTCTGCGCATTCTCAACTGGTTTGTTTTGCATTTCTGAATCAACAAAAAACAAGGTTAAAATTAGAAAAAAGTATTTTTAGAAGAAAAGGCATGAAATCAATCAATTAATAATGAAAACTGACTTGTAGTAAAATTAATCTACTAATTGATTATTAGTTTTTGTCAAGTATGTTATGGAAATTTGACAAACTAAAACTGTAAGAAGCAAACAAACGCAAATAAACAAACAAGTACAGAATTATTACTGTATTAATTACAAAGTATTATAAATTAAAATGAACTATTCAAATTAATTAATAGTTATTGTTACAAATCATTACTTAAAGTTATTTTGAAGACATGGCTCATTTAAATGAAAAGCAATTTTTAAATTTTAATGATATATGGATATGGGGATAGGAGGAGGACTCACAGTGAAGTATGCAATTTATTCAGTTACACCTACCCATATACTCCTGTTTTCCAAGGTGTGATATCACAACTAATTAAAAAATTTCACGAGACTGGTGGTGTTAAAGGTATGCAAAAAATTGGCAAGCCCAAATCTCCGCAACAAGTGCAGATAAAGCGTTGGATGTTTTATTAACAATCGAAGAAGCGCTGAAGTTTCTACAAGTGAAATACCAGAAAATTTAGAAATTAGCCATACATCTGTTCATAGAAATTTTAAAGAAAGCAAGATTTCGTCCTTACAAACTCCAGTTAATCCACGAACTAAATGAAGATGGTTTTCGCAGAAGGATGGAATTTTGTGAGCTGATGATGGAAAGATGTAATATAAAAAACATTGTGTTTTCCGATGAAGTAATATTTATGTTGAACAGTACGATAAATCGACATCATTGTCGATATTGGTTCAATGCAAATCCACACTGGACAGAAGAAGGACACACAATATCTGCAAAAAGTCAATATATGGACAGGTATTACAGGAGGACATATCATAGGGCCTTTTTTTATTAATGAAACTCTTAGCGCTAATGGATACCTTGAGTATTTTCAACACGAAAATGAAGATATGGACAATAGAATTATCTTCCAATAAGATGCAGCCCCCACATTGTGAACAACAGAACATATGTTAAGGCGTTCTCGAATAATGTTTTCCGATCTCGAGATTTGTTTGTTTTCTCAAGGTGCGGAAATACCCTGTACAAAAGTTATGCCACTTTCTGTTCCCAATGTTATGTCTATTAGACCAAGAGCCAACAAGGTATATTTCGAGTTTTCATTTCTACAGTCGTGAAAATTTGGGTACTAAATCTTATATACCTGCTGAACACTAAAAGTCGATTCTGGCAGCCCCCTGCGGCTGGGTTATACCACCCCAACATTACTAAGAGGGTGAAAAATAAGATTCTCTCTCTAACCCGCAGGCCGCTATATAACTGTCTCGCTCGCACTAACATGTAAACCTACATATACCTACTTTATTTATTGTGTCAAAATTCAAGACTTTTAAAATAACACAAATGTCACTTTTTTAAATCAACATTTACAGCGTTTGGCAACATTTAGAAGAGGAGGAAATGTTCTGGCAATATTTTTTATAAATAAAGAATACTATCGAAAGTAACCTCCTGAAATTTCATGACTGTTACTTTAAATAAATTGAATCTTATTTCTCACCCTCTTAGTAATTTTGGGGTAGTATCCCGGCCGCAGGGGGCTGCCAGAATCAACTTTTAGTGTTCAGCAGGTACATAAGATTTAGTACCCAAATTTTCACGACTGGTGAAATGAGAACTCGAAATACGTTGCTGGCTCTCCGTCTATATGGGATAAAATTTTTTTTTTCATTGAAATCAATGGTGTTTTTGGGTGAGTTTCATGACTCTGTTGTTTCATTTAGGTTAGGTTAGGTCAGTAGAAAACAAGTTTTTGAAACTCACTGGTTTGGTGATACCTAATTGACCAATGAGGATTGTTATGTTAGGTTAATAGAAAATAAATTTTTGGAACTCACTACACCGATTGGCGATACTCATCAAAGTGACCAATGCGGATTGTTTGGTTAAATTTGGTTAGATTGTTAGGTTAGGTGCAGAGCATCATTAAATTCAATACACCATTGAATTTCAAGAAAAACAAAATTTCCCATAAACTTAGCATGGGGCCCAGGAAGTAGTGTAACGTTTTAACAGGGCGTTTTTGCACTTTGGATCCAACACTATTCGACTCCTCTCTTCAAGCCCTGTTCATTTTGGGCGTGCCTGCTAAAGTAGATTTTTACCATAAATTTTAAATATCTAGTCAATGGAGCTCAATTTGAAAATTTTATTTAATACCTATATCCATATATTAGAGTTTTTTGTCCTGCATTTTTAGAATAGTTATTTTGCTGTGTTCCATTTATTTTTGTTATGGTTTCAATAAAAATTAATTTTCTCGTTTGTTTGTTGGTGTTTGTTTTTTATAACTTTAGTTGACAAATTTCCTCAGCTTACTTGACCAAAATGGTTAATCAAGTCTTATTAGATTAACTTTGCTAGAAGCCAGTTCTCATTTTTTTTTTGTTGACTAATTTCCTCTTGTTTTTTTCTAAATTATTTTTCCAATTTTAACTTTTTTTTTTCATTATTATAAAATAGCATTTCTAAATAGAGAAAAATAAACATTTTTCAAAGACGCAAAGAAAACATGCGGATGTCATTTGAAAAAATAAAGTTGGTTGCTACAGTAACACAATAAAAGAAGATACGAACAAACTGAAAATGACACAATATGCATTGGGATAAACAAAAAAAAACTTTTGTATTTAATATTTGTAACTCTCCAAATTAAAAAAGTTACCGCTCTGAATATCTTTTTCTTTTATTTTCCATATCTTTCTATCTTGTGCTAGTCTTATAAATCTCATTCCAAACGAATTCCTTGTTTTCCAGTGGCTTATTTAACTTGTTCTTCCCATTCCATTCTAGGTCGTCCTGCTTTATTCTGGCTTCGCATATATATTCTTTGTTATAGTCCAGTCAAAATGGACATAAAAATCTACCAAGTTCGAAATAATTCCGATGGAGCTGATTTTTGTGTGAACCTTCATATTATCATTCTAAATGAAATGTCTAAAGCCTTCATCGTCCGGTCTGCAGCTAAAAATATATAAAAATGGAATATTGCTAATATCTCATTAAAACTATCTCATTATAATGATTAGCTTTACCGTAAAAATGTTTGTATCAAATTTGTAGCTCATATAATTTCCCACAAAAAAAAGTCCAATGACTTTTTTAATAGGAGTGACCGGTTTCGAGAAATAGCAACACATAGACGGTAAATTTCATATTTTTCCTTTCCACACCACCTTCGAGGTAGAATACTCGGCACATTTTTTTTTAAATGATATAACCTGCTGATAAAATAATTTACTTTCTAAAACCTGGAAAAGCCCAAGTAGAAACAAAAATGTATTCTTTACAAAGTTTCGTCTCGTCCATCTATCCAAAATGTCAAGCTCATATCTCATTATTGTATGCAATAACTGGTTGCAATACTGTGTTAAGTCTTTTTAAAAGAGGTAAAACTAAAGTTGTTTTGCTGCTTTGATTTTCCATCACTGTGGTATCAGCTGCCATCATTCAGAAGGTGAAAACCAAGCTCGGTATAAAAATAAGTAGAAGCAGAAAAAGCTGTAATAAATTGGTAACTAGTTTTAAGGCATTAAAGAGGGTACTGGGAAGCTCTATAAAATGAGCTTGCCATGTGGAGGCAGTTTCTTTTTTGTAAATGATGATAAACCTTTTGCTGGTACATCTCAGATAACGGGTGTGGGATTTTACTGATCTGTGCTAAACCAGAGTATCCCTGAAGAAGCTGAAGAACAATAGAAGACTAAATTTGCTCACAGGTATTTAGTCTGGTAGGCCATTGCAGAAGACACTGATGTTTTAGAGCCATTCATTACCTCAGTTTTTTGTTTTGTACAAGTTTTTGGTTTTGGTGTAGTTCTAAAACTTGTTTAATTATTTGGGGCCTAAAATAGTGACACTTTACCTGAAACTAGGGTTGGCAAAAAACCAGGTTTTATTAAAAAAAAACAAAAAACCTGATTTCTTGGTTTAAACCGGTTTTTTGGTTTAAACCACTTATTAAATTTAAATTATTTTTTAGAATTTCTAGTTAGCTAAATTAATAGTAAAACAACTACTTTTTGTTTTACAAATTACAATTTGACATAAAACTGAACTATAAATTTTACACTTGGCCCTATGTCCTTTTCTGTCAGTCGCATCTTTGAGTTCATCAAAATACAACTAAACTAGATCTCGTTTTCTTCCACTCATTGTAATGCTCGAGTTAACTTCCCGATTATAAATGAATATTAAACTTTCACTCCCTATCATCACAAATTAGGGAAATTCCCTAACCTTCTAAACATAAGCATTGTGTATGTGGAACAGAAATTGGGGATTCCCACATTATGTTGGCCGGTGTTGTCATCAAAGTAAAAATTTTAATAAAATAAGTGTATAAATACATACCAAAAAATTAATAAAAATCACATTGGTTTTTTTCTTAAAAACCAATTGGTTTAAACCAAGTGGTTTAAACCTGCCAACCCTGCCTGAAACACCCTTAATGTGACCTTATTTTACATTATTTTTACCTTGTATAATTCTATTAGACAAATTCTTGTAAGTACCCAGTTTTCTTGCTCCCTTTATATCTACTTTTACCTTTAGTTCTTGTTTGAAAAAGTTCTTCATTACCCCTCCAATGTACTAGCCTCTTTTGGATCTATTTTAAGGCCTTGTAATGCCACTTTTCTCTGTTCAGTTTCATATACATTTAATTTTTAATTACATCTTCCATATGCATTAAATCTCTACCTTGCTAAGAATCTTCGAGTGCTTGCAGACTTCAGGAAGATTATTAATGAAAATTAAGAACAGAAGAGGACCGAGATTGGAACCTTGAGGACATGTGTGACCAGACGTGTTGCCTCTAAGTTTATAAACTTTGAATTTGTTCTTTCATTTTATTTAAAGCTTTCATTTCATACATTTAATAATTTAATAGTGGATGCGCTCAACACTTCTCTGCAGTGCTTGAATTGCTGTATTAGTGTTGAACACACCCAATGTTTGTTTGACATCTAACCTAACTTAGTGAATTTATTTAGTATCATTTAGTCAATCCATAGGTGACTATGATTCCGTTCTAGTTTTGCACTGCAAATAGTTGCAAAGTATAATTAATAGTTGGGTTTTCGCATTAACCAGATTAAGTGATCAGGTTACTACAGGTTGGGTAACTGAGTAGTCGTTATCGGTTCACTATCTGGTATCAGTTTTTCACTTAAATGATATTATTTACAATAAATTAATAGTGATTAATTTATAACCCAAAAGCATCTCATCTTAAAAGGGATGTAGTGCAAAAATCTTTTTTTTCATTATCATTTGAAAATAAAAATTCTAAGAATGAAAATGAAAACCGCACTTGTCTAGTGATAGTAATTTAGTAGATATCGGCTCTTAAAGAATAGTGAGTTTAGTGTGTGGCATTATACCGACACGACTGCCTCGACTTGAAGTTAAAGAAGCGATGCACACTGTGGATCCACATGTTATTTACCGCGCAACATTTTTTACGTTGCATTATTAATATTGACTTGCCCTTGCACTATAGTAATAGTTTACGTTTTTAGCATAATTTATTGTTAAAATGTTTCAATGTTTCCGTTGTAGGGTGTAATAACATTTAAAAAAATCTATCAGTGTCTCTTCATAATTTCTCTAGAAAAGAAAAAGAATGAAAGCATTATAAAGTGTGGAAAGTTAACATTAATCTTGCAAATATTGTTCAAAACCATAACGATGTACTTTTATTAGTGACTATTTAGTGTACAAACTACCACGCGAAAAGAACATGCCTATAAACCATGGCAAGCATTTTTACGGTGTTATATTTATTACCTTTAAAATAATGCCGTTGTAAACAGCAATCCAAATATCTCTAATCAAAGTAGTGTGACATTCCTTGTTTTCTCCTCAGACCCTTCAATTATTCTCCATCTAATTATAAATGCACTACTCATTTATCTCCAGCACTTTATTAAATGGCATTAATTGTCTTTCATTTGCGGGCTTTGCTAAAACATTAAAAAACTGTTGGGTATTTTTAGTAGTATCTATTATAAAGCAGTAAAGCACCACATATCTTTATTAAATTATGACACAAAACCGAACGAATTAGAAAAATTACATTTTTTGGCTCAGATGAATTTACTCCTGTATTCTGTGTTATACACCCATTATTGTAGTCTTGAACGTCCGTTCGAATCTCACTCAATACCATAATTTTTTTTACTGGAATGATGGCTGAAATTGTTTTTTTTAAATAATTCTGTAATCTACTTTTTTTTAAGTTGAAAAATTAATTTATATACAATATAAATAGGCAAAATATGAAGATTAAAGCGGATTTAAAGACTTCAAATTCAGTATTCAGCGAATATCCTGTTGTATTTAATTTCGGCTGTATAATTTATCTACCGCAAAACTCTTTTGCCTGAAATTCAGTCTTAGATAATTCTTTATTACAGTCTTATCCTGTATTTTTGGATTAGGGTTTCCCTTTTCTTCAACAGTACCGAACTGGAACAATTGTGTCTACCCTCCTATCGCTCCTACATCACGCTTACACTTTTGGTAATAGCTAGGCTCTGGGAAAAGATATCTGGTTCGGGTTTTCAGTGTTGGACAGCCCTAAGTATCTGGATGGCGGCTATCTACATGCACACCGCCCCCGTCTTTGAAGGGTGGTGGCTGAGAACCCTCAAACGTTTCCGGCGATATCTCCGCTTCCGGTCCAGATATCTCGTTCTGGTTTTTGATGTTGGACCGGCCCAAGTCTCTGGGACTCAGTTATGGTCTTCGAGCGCCGCCCATGTCCCCAAGGGGGCGGCTAAGTATTTGCAAACGTTTCAAGTCATAACTCTGCTTCCGGTCCAGATATCTTGTTCTGGTTTTCGAGGATGGACAGCCCCGCAACTCTGGGACCCGGCCGTGGTCTTTGGCGCCGCCCCCACCCCTGCGACCGCTTCCCGACGTTCGTTTGGCAAAAAGAACACCCGCCGATTTCGGGCCGTTCATGTCTTTGGTTGTTAGAGATTTTATATGCGGGAAGCGGATGAGGTACGAAAACCGACTTTCCACCCGAAGCGCTTGTACCAAACCAATTCATTAAGCTGCAATCAATTTAAAAATTATTTTTAGAGCATTTTCACGATTTGAGAGAAGCTATTAAATTTATAGTTTTACGTGGGTCTGCTGAATTTTTTAATTTCTAAGGACCCTTGAGTTTAAAAGTTTGGGAATCACTGTTCTAGAAACATTATGTTTGAAGGAATCCGTGGTTGACTGGTGTTAATTATTTTCAAGGATGATTTAGCAAACCCAAACGATTGTAAACTGGAAGATTAACAAAAATTTTTCATTCTTAAGGGCTTAATTGAGTGCTTTGAAGCCTACAGAGTCACTAAGCGCTTGAGGCAAGAGCCGGAGGTGCTAAGACGATAATGGGGTCTAAATCACTAATTAAGCCCGAAATGCATACGTTAGTTTGCCATATACGTATATTGCTATATACAACTTACTTAGTAGTACATATACTTACTGTAGTATATATACTAATTACTTAGATAATTTTTATCTCATAGCCAACACATTCATATTATAGCCTAAATAATGAGATTTTTTAAATTTTCAAGATTTCAAGCAGCGATTTTTTTTATAAAGAGTAGGTCGAACGAGTCAATTGTAGGTTTTATTTGTTCCACGATATGTGCACTTGATCTCTGAGAAATATTAGCTGTTTGCAATTAACTGGGAGTCAGTTAAAAATCACGAAAAATCAGTAAAAACACGTATTTTCAGCACTGTTATTTTTCGGGGGTATTGATTGTGTAAATTTATATTCTTTGCACAAAAACTACTATCTTTTAGCTTTGAAATGCCATCTTGAATGTGTAGATATCTTGAATAGAAAGATTTTTACAGCTAAAAATATTAAAGCATAAAAATGACGATGGATTTTCTTCTTTGGAACCCTAAAGAAGATTCTCACAAAGTTTGAGCAAAATCAATAGTGGAGGAACAAGAAAATTATTTTTTAGACGATTTTGTTTGGAATGACTCAATACTATTAAGAATCTTACTATGAAAGAATCTAACCTACATTTTTACTTACTAACTACCATAAAAATGAATTCGCGGAAATTTAAAAAGGGTGACCTAATTCCTGGAACTATTTTATAGAATAGTATTCTATGAAAGAATTTAACCTACATTTCTACTTACTACCTGCTATTAAAATGAATTCGTGGTAATTTAAAGAGGGTGAACTAATTCTTAGAACTATTTTCTAGTAGTATTCTACGAAAGAATTTAACCTACATTTTTACTTACTATAACTATTATTAAAATGAATTCGTGGAAATTTAAAAAAGGGGATAAAATTCTTGGAACGATTTTATAGTAGTATTATCTAAAATCTAACCCACTTTTTTACTTACTAACTATAATGGAGGAGCGTTAGGCAAAATAAGATCGTTATCTTGGAACTGGTTAAAACTACTCGGATTTTCTTGATTCTTTTTTTAAAATCTTGTAAATATAAAATACTAAAACTTTTATAAATCATAAATTGACGCTCAGATCGGAAAATGCGATGAAACTCGAAAAACCTAAAAATTCTCTTAAGTGGTTCAGTACTGGTTGCTCGATCATATCAGAACAAGATAATTTTTGTGTTATCACACCTATGTATTTTGGTAGTTCGAAACTAATTTATTTTTGTTACTTTTGGTTTAAATAAGGCAGCCATATTTTTTCATATATTTTTTAGAAAAGCATTTGTCAAGATTTGGTTCCAACAGACAAAATTGCGACAAACTAAATGCTGAAACAATTATTGTAGTATCATTGTCTTTCTTTCTACACTATCTAAGTGTAACACTACATTTACAAATGATTTTTGAAGAATAATGCATATGTTTTCTCCACTTTTCTTCATTTTCAAGATCATTTTCCTTGCAGCAAATGCATCCCCTTAGAGTTGACATAAGCATACAATTATTGCATTTCATCAATTCAGATTGTTTAATCTTGTAATATTCAACTGATTTTGATCTTCTCTTTTTTTTGCCTTCTTTTATTTGGCTTAATTGAGTCATATGTGTATATTTTGCTTAAAACCTAAAAGTTGGCTCACCCTTGAAGCTTCATTTACGATGACACAGTACACAGTACAAACGTTAACGACAACTAATTACATATACGTGTTTCCGCATTTATGTGAAGTTGTTTAAGCATTAATGAGACCAATAGCATTGCTTATGGCTCTTTATGTCATTGCGACAGGTTATTTTGGACAAGGTTTAGTACTATTGAGGTTTCACGGCTTCATGTTGGTGTGACGTCACGAACGAACTCGGACAAGCTTCTGGTGGCTGTATCTCGGTTATTAGTTATCTTAAAAATGTGCGGTTTTCAGTATTGTTCTTAGATTTTTTTATTCTAAAATTTACACACCCCCCCTTTAATCCATAACAAATTGTCCCTGCTTTCCTGATTTCTATCCTAATTATAATAACGATGCCTGTTAATATATGAAATGTATTTACCACTTATTTAAGCAAGGCTGGGATAGCTTAATTTAAAGTTGTCTTTTTGATCAGTATTTCCTTCTATGCAATTCAGTAAGTTGTAATAGGCGTTTTTTTAATTTGACATCATGAACATTCCGCAAAACATATCTAACCTTAATTTTGTAAACCCACGTTGCACATTAAATGTTTAAGTGTGATGTCATTTATTTGTTACAAATTCAAAAACTTACAAAGGTAGTGTTTTGTGATGTTTACATACAATTAATGTTACACAGCTAACTTTTATGTCAAATTAAAAAACACCCCTGACAAATTTATTAGTCTGTTAGACTTTCATCACAGCTTTTCTAGTTGTGTAAGTCAAGCTTGCAATCCAAACAAACTACATATTAAGCCATTAGCAAAAGTATTGGTATCTTTTACTGTGTTTGAATTGCAACCCCAAACCACACAGCTAAAATGGTCTCTGTGATGTCACGCAAATAGAGCGAATTATTTGAATTTTCAGTTTGAAAAAATAACCTTAATCTAATAAGTGTCCTTTTTTGTAGGTTGTATCAATAAACATACCAATGCCGAGCCCTAACCAATTATACCACTCTCAAGAAGCTTTCCAAGATTCCTTCAACACTAACAAAAATCCTTTGCATCACGCCCTTAACCACTATTAACAACTTTAGTGTAGAGAATTTTAGGTAATGTAAGTAATATTCTAATGCTTATTCTTTTCTCTTTGTTTTAGATTTCATAGGCCTTGACAGTTGCAAGGCGAATTAGCAAAAAGAAAAGCTACATACTGTGATGGGCTTAGTCATAGTAATCAACTTTTCCATAATAATAATAATATTCGTTTATTCAGTTCAGGTTGTGAATGCCTGGCGAGTTTATATATACACAGATTGTATACACTTGTAATTGTGTAATAATTGTTTTGTACATACGTGATTTTTTATTATATAAAGCTATTTGATGAAAAAAATAACAAAAAGAAGTAAAAAGTGAAAAGAAGAGATAAGAAGCATATTTAACTGTAAATCTTTTATGTTAAAAGCACTTTTGAACAAATGAAATGTACATATTATATAGATACGTAGATAGTTTTACAGATTCTTTTTTTTTAATTATTATTTAATATAGATAGATTAATTATTATGTTTAATATAATCACAAATGCATCACTACATGTGCTTCAGTGCACATTTAGTGAATCGATACATTACTAAAACAAAAAAGGAAAGATTCGCTGTTGTAGAGTTCTCTTTTAATAATAATCTAATTTTTTACCTACCGCATTTAATGGTGGTCTAATTCACAAATTTGATTCTTAAGAAAAAATATTAATAAAAGATACTTGTTTATTTAAAAGAAGGTTCTTTTGATAAGAAGATGATTTAAACTTTTGTTTTATTATTTGATTTGAACCTATTATTACTTGTTTTTACGTAATTTTAACAACACATAACTCAATCGTATATTACGATATAAAATGATTTTATTTTAAAAAAGAATAATGTATACAGTCAATTGTGTTCTATTTATTATTATTATTATTAATTACTATTATTGAAAAATAGATATGTTAATTAATTAAAAAACCAAATTTTTCTGTGAATTATTCCTATTTCTGTAGTTTAATTCATTTAATCGTAATAACAAAAGAATTAAATAAAAATACAAAACAAATGATGTAATAAGCTCTAGGTCAAACTTGTATATACACCTTGTATACCTCTACTACCTTTAAAGAAAAAAATACATTTTTGATTTAGCTTGTGTAACATAGAAATACAATCATCCCCATTGCTTTTTATTAAAATATTGAAAGATAATACTCTATTCTGTGTATTAAGGAGAAAAGCAAACATTTTTCTGTAAACAAAGCAATTAATTGTATTCATACTCGTTGATGCAAATTTATACTGATTTAATAACAAGAAATGTCTTCCAAATAAACAAGACATTGAAAAATAATTCTTTATTTTTTTTAATATCTATTTTTATTGTGTTGAATTTATTTTCAGTGGAGTTTTATGTTTGTGTTTTATTTTTAAAAAAACTGGTATTGGCACTCGTTAAGACTAATCCTATGTCTATATTGATTCTGGTAGTCACGCTAGTTGCACCATTTTGCTGAAACCAATATTCTTCAAACTGTTTTTGAACTTGTGGTAAAACTAAATGTAGCATTTCAGCAGAATGCACAGCATTAACTATTATTGTCAAACCATTTTTTTTAAAAACAAGGTCTTCCTGATCCTAGATGATGAAATGACACATCAAATGGTTACCTTACTTGTTTGCCAGTAAATCGTACGAGTTCCCAAAACCGAGTACTAAAATATAATGTAAACACATATTTTAGTACTAAAATTCAGTGTATGTTCCAGTACACGAGATGGGTGATCCTATCCTATTTACTCAGCCGAGCAGCTACTTTTACTCTCACTTCCTTGAGTACTAAACTTGCGTAAACAGATGTTTTTAGTAATAGCAGATAGTGCACATTTTATTATTCATAAAATCAGTAAAAATGTTCTCATGTAATAATGCAGGAAAACACTTGCATTTAGTACTCGATTATAGTTATTTGGATGATTTAAAGGAATGTCGTGTAAATTGTACTATTCTGAGAAACACTTGCTTTTAGTACTCGGTTTTTGGAACTCGTACGAGTTACTGATGCTGTGTAAGTGGGCCTTTATTAAGGTAAAGAATTTTTCCTTGCAAGTTTCAATCTGATAAATTTAGGACTGCAAAAATTTCTTCAATTAAATTCACTTACCGACGTGTGAAAATGTTTTCACCACCTAGAAAGAAAGGGTAAGAAATGTGATTACTGATAGTCCAAGCAGATTGAGTAGTCAACAGACTACTTCAGACAACGTCCAACCAGTATTAGCAAAATTTTGCAACAAACATCGATATTAAAAATTTCTTATTAGGAGGTTATGAATGCAGAGAGGTTAAGACAATCATTTAGCTTAGACAATCTTTTATGCTTAATATTTCTTCTCTCCCTAATTAATTCCCATGTACTATCACTCATCCATTTTTTCCTGATAGTTGAAATTGGCCCTATTGTACTTGTACATGTATTATGAAAAACACGTTTGCAGTCTATCCATGCATCTTCAATACCTTTATTATAATTTATATTCTTACTTTTATCTAGCAGAGCCTTGCTAAATTTATCCTTAATTTCTTTATCTTTGACCTGTTTTATATCATATTTTACTTGTTTCCTTTTTATTTTCATTCTGCTTCCTTTCTCTTTAGTCTTTTCCATATGTAGTGCTAGCTTAGCCATTATCATATAATGATCACTCTCTACTTCAGCTCCTCTTTTATTTCTAGTATCTAACAAAAGTCGGCTATATTTTTGGTTTATACAAATATGGTCTATTTGGTTCTTCAAGTTCTGGTTTGGTGCAACCCAGGTTACTTTATGACAGGTTTTATGTTTAAATACTGAACCCCCTATTCTCATATTATAAAAACCACACAATTAGCAATTATATTAATATTAGCAAAATTTTGCAACAAACATCGATATTAAACATTTCTTATTAGGAGGTTATGAAATCAGAGAGGTTAAGACAACGGCCAACTAGTATTAGCAAAATTTTGCAACAAACATCGATATTAAAAATTTCTTATTAGGAGGTTATGAAAGAAGAGAGGTTAAGACAATGTCCAGCCAGTATTAGCAAAATTTTGCAACAAACACCGATATTAAAAATTTCGTATTAGGAGGTTATGAAAGCAGAGAGATTAAGACAACGTCCAACTAGTATTAGCAAAATTTCGCAACAAACTTCAATATTAAAAATTTCTTATTAGGAGGTTATGAAATCAGAGAGGTTAAGACAACGGCCAACTAGTATTAGCAAAATTTTGCAACAAACATCGATATTAAAAATTTCTTAGGAGGTTATAAGCAGAGAGAGGTTAAGACAACGTCCAGCCAGTATTAGTAAAGTTTCGCAACAAACATCGATATTAAAAGTTTTGTATTAGGAGGTTATGAAAGCAGAGAGGTTAAGACAACGTCCAGCCAGTATTAGCAAAATTTTGCAACAAATATCAATATTAAAATTTCTTATTAGGAGGTTATGAAAGCAGAGAGGTTAAGACAACATCCAGGCAATATTAGCAAAATTTTGCAACAAATATCGATATTAAAAATTTCTTATTAGGAGGTTATGAATGAAGAGAGGTTAAGACAACGTTCAGGCAGTATTAGCAAAATCTTGCAACAAATATCGATATTAAAATTTCTTATTAGGAGGTTATGAAAGCAAAAAGGTTAAGACAACGTCCAGGCTGTATTAGCAAAATTTTGCAGCAAACATCGATATTAAAAATTTCTTATTAGGAGGTTATGAAAGAATAGAGGTTAAGACAACGTCCAACTAGTATTAGCAAAATTTCGCAACAAACATCGATATTAAAAATTTCTTATTAGGAAGTTATGAAAGCAGAGAGGTTAAGACACCATCCAGGCAGTATTAGCAAAATTTTTGTAGCAAACATCGATATTAAAAATTTCATATTAGGAGATTATGAAAGCAGAGAGGCTTAGACAACGTCCAGCCAGTATTAGCAAAATTTTGCAACAAACATCAATATTAAAAATTTCGTAATAGGAGGTTATGAAAGCAGAGAGGTTAAGACAACGTCCAACTAGTATTAGCAAAATTTCGCAACAAACATCGATATTAAAAATTTCTTATTAGGCAGTTATGAAAGCAGAGAGGTTAAGACAACATCCAGGCAGTATTAGCAAAATTTTTGTAGCAAACATCGATATTAAAAATTTCTTATTTGGAGGTTATGAATGCAGAGAGGTTAAGACAACGTTGAGGCAGTATTAGCAAAATCTTGCAACAAACATCGATATTAAAAATTTCGTATTAGGAGGTTATAAAAGCAGAGAGGTTAATACAACGTCCAACTAGTTTTAGCAAAATTTCGCAACAAACATCGACATTAAAAATTTCTTATTAGGAGGTTATGAATGCAGAGAGGTTAAGACAACGTTCAGGCAGTATTAGCAAAATCTTGCAACAAATATCGATATTAAAATTTCTTATTAGGAGGTTATGAAAGCAGAAAGGTTAAGACAACGTCCAGGCTGTATTAGCAAAATTTTGCAACAAACATCGATATTAAAAATTTCGTATTAGGAGGTTATGAAAGCAGAGAGGTTAAGACAACGTCCAGCCAGTATTAGCAAAGTTTCGCAACAAACATCGATATTAAAAATTTCTTATTAGGAGGTTATGAAAGCATAGAGGTTAAAACAACGGCCAGCCAGTATTAGCAAAATTTTGCAACAAATATCAATATTAAAATTTCTTATTAGGAGGTTATGAATGCAGAGAGGTTAAGACAAAGTTCAGCCAGTATTAGCAAAATTTTGCAACAAAAATCGATATTAAAATTTCTTATTAGGAGGTTATGAAAGCAGAGAGGTTAAGACAACGTCCAGGCTGTATTAGCAAAATTTTGCAACAAACATCGATATTAAAAATTTCGTATTAGGAGGTTATGAAAACAGAGAGGTTAAGACAACGTCCAGCCAGTATTAGCAAAGTTACGCAACAAACATCGATATTAAAAATTTCTTATTAGGAGGTTATGAAAGCAGAGAGGTTAAGACAACGTCCAGGCAGTATTAGCAAAATTTTGCAGCAAACATCGATATTAAAAATTTCTTATTAGGAGGTTATGAAAGCAGAGAGGTTAAAACAACGTCCAGCCAGTATTAGCAAAATTTTGCAACAAATATCAATATTAAAATTTCTTATTAGGAGGTTATGAAAGCAGAGAGGTTAAGACAACATCCAGGCGATATTAGCAAAATTTTGCAACAAATATCAATATTAAAATTTCTTATTAGGAGGTTATGAATGCAGAGAGGTTAAGACAACGTTCAGGCAGTATTAGCAAAACTTCGCAACAAACATCGATATTACAAATTTCTTATTAGGAAGTTATGAAAGCAGAGAGGTTAAGACACCATCCAGGCAGTATTAGCAAAATCTTGCAGCAAACATCGATATTAAAAATTTCTTATTAGGAGGTTATGAAAGCAGAGAGGTTAAGACAACGTCCAGGCAGTATTAGCAAAATTTTGCAACAAACATCAATATTGAAAATTTCGTATTAGGAGGTTATGAAAGCAGAGAGAATAAGACAACATCCAGGCTGTATTAGCAAAATTTTGCAGCATACATCGATATTAGAAATTTCTTATTAGGAGGTTATGAAAGCAGCGAGGCTAAGACAACGTCTAGCCAGTATTAGCAAAGTTTCACAACAAGCATCCATATTAAAAATTTCTTATTAGGAGGTTATGAAAGCAGAGAGGCTTAGACAACGTCCAGCCAGTATTAGCAAAATTTTGCAACAAATATCGATATTAAAAATTTCTTATTAGGAGGTTATGAATGTAGAGAGATTAAGACAACGTTCAGGCAGTATTAGCAAAATCTTGCAACAAATATCGATATTAAAAATTTCTTATTAGGAGGTTATGAATGCAGAAAGGTTAAGACAACGTCCAGGCTGTATTAGCAAAATTTTGCAACAAACATCGATATTAAAAATTTCGTATTAGGAGGTTATGAAAGCAGAGAGGTTAAGACAACGTCCAGCCAGTATTAGCAAAGTTTCGCAACAAACCTCGATATTAAAAGTTTCTTATTAGGAGATTATGAAAGCAGAGAGGTTAATACAACGTCCAGGCAGTATTAGAAAAATCTTGCAGCAAACATCGATATTAAAAATTTCTTATTAGGAGGTTATGAAAGCAGAGAGGATAAGACAACGTCCAGCCAGTATTAGCAAAGTTTCGCAACAAACATCGATATTTAAAAAGTCTTATTAGGAGGTTATGAAAGCAGAGAGGTTAAGACAACTTCCAACTAGTATTAGCAAAATATCGCAACAAACATCGATTTTAAAAATTTCTTATTAGGAGATTATGAAAGCAGAGAGGTTAAGACTACGTCCAGGCAGTATTAGCAAAATTTTGCAGCAAACATCGATATTAAAAATTTCTTATTAGGAGGTTATGAAAGCAGAGAGGTTAAAACAACGTCCAGCCAGTATTAGCAAAATTTTGCAACAAATCTCAATATTAAAATTTCTTATTAGGAGGTTATGAATGCAGAGAGGTTAAGACAACGTCCAGCCAGTATTAGCAAAGTTTCGCAACAAACATCGATATTAAAAATTTCTTATTAGGAGGTTATGAAAGCAGAGAGGTTAAGACAACTTCCAACTAGTATTAGCAAAATATCGCAACAAACATCGATTTTAAAAATTTCTTATTAGGAGATTATGAAAGCAGAGAGGTTAAGACAACGTCCAGGCAGTATTAGCAAAATTTTGCAGCAAACATCGATATTAAAAATTTCTTATTAGGAGGTTATGAAAGCAGAGAGGTTAAAACAACGTCCAGCCAGTATTAGCAAAATTTTGCAACAAATCTCAATATTAAAATTTCTTATTAGGAGGTTATGAATGCAGAGAGGTTAAGACAACGTTCAGCCAGTATTAGCAAAATTTTGCAACAAATAACGATATTAAAAATTTCTTATTAGGAGGTTATGAATGCAGAGAGGTTAAAACAACATTCAGGCAGTATTAGCAAAATCTTGCAACAAATATCGATATTAAAATTTCTTATTAGGAGGTTATGAAAACAGAGAGGTTAAGACAACGTCCAGCCAGTATTAGCAAAGTTACGCAACAAACATCGATATTAAAAATTTCTTATTAGGAGGTTATGAAAGCAGAGAGGTTAAGACAACGTCCAGGCAGTATTAGCAAAATTTTGCAGCAAACATCGATATTAAAAATTTCTTATTAGGAGGTTATGAAAGCAGAGAGGTTAAAACAACGTCCAGCCAGTATTAGCAAAATTTTGCAACAAATATCAATATTAAAATTTCTTATTAGGAGGTTATGAAAGCAGAGAGGTTAAGACAACATCCAGGCGATATTAGCAAAATTTTGCAACAAATATCAATATTAAAATTTCTTATTAGGAGGTTATGAATGCAGAGAGGTTAAGACAACGTTCAGGCAGTATTAGCAAAACTTCGCAACAAACATCGATATTACAAATTTCTTATTAGGAAGTTATGAAAGCAGAGAGGTTAAGACACCATCCAGGCAGTATTAGCAAAATCTTGCAGCAAACATCGATATTAAAAATTTCTTATTAGGAGGTTATGAAAGCAGAGAGGTTAAGACAACGTCCAGGCAGTATTAGCAAAATTTTGCAACAAACATCAATATTGAAAATTTCGTATTAGGAGGTTATGAAAGCAGAGAGGTTAAGACAACATCCAGGCTGTATTAGCAAAATTTTGCAGCATACATCGATATTAGAAATTTCTTATTAGGAGGTTATGAAAGCAGCGAGGCTAAGACAACGTCTAGCCAGTATTAGCAAAGTTTCACAACAAGCATCCATATTAAAAATTTCTTATTAGGAGGTTATGAAAGCAGAGAGGCTTAGACAACGTCCAGCCAGTATTAGCAAAATTTTGCAACAAATATCGATATTAAAAATTTCTTATTAGGAGGTTATGAATGTAGAGAGATTAAGACAACGTTCAGGCAGTATTAGCAAAATCTTGCAACAAATATCGATATTAAAAATTTCTTATTAGGAGGTTATGAATGCAGAAAGGTTAAGACAACGTCCAGGCTGTATTAGCAAAATTTTGCAACAAACATCGATATTAAAAATTTCGTATTAGGAGGTTATGAAAGCAGAGAGGTTAAGACAACGTCCAGCCAGTATTAGCAAAGTTTCGCAACAAACCTCGATATTAAAAGTTTCTTATTAGGAGATTATGAAAGCAGAGAGGTTAATACAACGTCCAGGCAGTATTAGAAAAATCTTGCAGCAAACATCGATATTAAAAATTTCTTATTAGGAGGTTATGAAAGCAGAGAGGATAAGACAACGTCCAGCCAGTATTAGCAAAGTTTCGCAACAAACATCGATATTTAAAAATTCTTATTAGGAGGTTATGAAAGCAGAGAGGTTAAGACAACTTCCAACTAGTATTAGCAAAATATCGCAACAAACATCGATTTTAAAAATTTCTTATTAGGAGATTATGAAAGCAGAGAGGTTAAGACTACGTCCAGGCAGTATTAGCAAAATTTTGCAGCAAACATCGATATTAAAAATTTCTTATTAGGAGGTTATGAAAGCAGAGAGGTTAAAACAACGTCCAGCCAGTATTAGCAAAATTTTGCAACAAATCTCAATATTAAAATTTCTTATTAGGAGGTTATGAATGCAGAGAGGTTAAGACAACGTCCAGCCAGTATTAGCAAAGTTTCGTATCAAACATCGATATTAAAAATTTCTTATTAGGAGGTTATGAAAGCAGAGAGGTTAAGACAACTTCCAACTAGTATTAGCAAAATATCGCAACAAACATCGATTTTAAAAATTTCTTATTAGGAGATTATGAAAGCAGAGAGGTTAAGACAACGTCCAGGCAGTATTAGCAAAATTTTGCAGCAAACATCGATATTAAAAATTTCTTATTAGGAGGTTATGAAAGCAGAGAGGTTAAAACAACGTCCAGCCAGTATTAGCAAAATTTTGCAACAAATCTCAATATTAAAATTTCTTATTAGGAGGTTATGAATGCAGAGAGGTTAAGACAACGTTCAGCCAGTATTAGCAAAATTTTGCAACAAATATCGATATTAAAAATTTCTTATTAGGAGGTTATGAATGCAGAGAGGTTAAAACAACATTCAGGCAGTATTAGCAAAATCTTGCAACAAATATCGATATTAAAATTTCTTATTAGGAGGTTATGAAAACAGAGAGGTTAAGACAACGTCCAGCCAGTATTAGCAAAGTTACGCAACAAACATCGATATTAAAAATTTCTTATTAGGAGGTTATGAAAGCAGAGAGGTTAAGACAACGTCCAACTAATATTAGCAAAATATCGCAACAAACATCGATTTTAAAAATTTCTGATTAGGAGATTATGAAAGCAGAGTGGTTAAGACAACGTCCAGGCAGTATTAGCAAAATTTTGCAGCAAACATCGATATTAAAAATTTCTTATTAGGAGGTTATGAAAGCATAGAGGTTAAAACAACGTCCAGCCAGTATTAGCAAAATTTTGCAACAAATATCAATATTAAAATTTCTTATTAGGAGGTTATGAAAGCCGAGAGGTTAAGACAACATCCAGGCAATATTAGCAAAATTTTGCAACAACTATCAATATTAAAATTTCTTATTAGGAGGTTATGAATGCAGAGAGGTTAAGACAATGTCCAGCCAGTATTAGCAAAATTTTGCAACAAACACCGATATTAAAAATTTCGTATTAGGAGGTTATGAAAGCAGAGAGATTAAGACAACGTCCAACTAGTATTAGCAAAATTTCGCAACAAACTTCAATATTAAAAATTTCTTATTAGGAGGTTATGAAATCAGAGAGGTTAAGACAACGGCCAACTAGTATTAGCAAAATTTTGCAACAAACATCGATATTAAAAATTTCTTAGGAGGTTATAAGCAGAGAGAGGTTAAGACAACGTCCAGCCAGTATTAGTAAAGTTTCGCAACAAACATCGATATTAAAAGTTTTGTATTAGGAGGTTATGAAAGCAGAGAGGTTAAGACAACGTCCAGCCAGTATTAGCAAAATTTTGCAACAAATATCAATATTAAAATTTCTTATTAGGAGGTTATGAAAGCAGAGAGGTTAAGACAACATCCAGGCAATATTAGCAAAATTTTGCAACAAATATCGATATTAAAAATTTCTTATTAGGAGGTTATGAATGAAGAGAGGTTAAGACAACGTTCAGGCAGTATTAGCAAAATCTTGCAACAAATATCGATATTAAAATTTCTTATTAGGAGGTTATGAAAGCAAAAAGGTTAAGACAACGTCCAGGCTGTATTAGCAAAATTTTGCAGCAAACATCCATATTAAAAATTTCTTATTAAGAGGTTATGAAAGAATAGAGGTTAAGACAACGTCCAACTAGTATTAGCAAAATTTCGCAACAAACATCGATATTAAAAATTTCTTATTAGGAAGTTATGAAAGCAGAGAGGTTAAGACACCATCCAGGCAGTATTAGCAAAATTTTTGTAGCAAACATCGATATTAAAAATTTCATATTAGGAGATTATGAAAGCAGAGAGGCTTAGACAACGTCCAGCCAGTATTAGCAAAATTTTGCAACAAACATCAATATTAAAAATTTCGTAATAGGAGGTTATGAAAGCAGAGAGGTTAAGACAACGTCCAACTAGTATTAGCAAAATTTCGCAACAAACATCGATATTAAAAATTTCTTATTAGGCAGTTATGAAAGCAGAGAGGTTAAGACAACATCCAGGCAGTATTAGCAAAATTTTTGTAGCAAACATCGATATTAAAAATTTCTTATTTGGAGGTTATGAATGCAGAGAGGTTAAGACAACGTTGAGGCAGTATTAGCAAAATCTTGCAACAAACATCGATATTAAAAATTTCGTATTAGGAGGTTATAAAAGCAGAGAGGTTAATACAACGTCCAACTAGTTTTAGCAAAATTTCGCAACAAACATCGACATTAAAAATTTCTTATTAGGAGGTTATGAATGCAGAGAGGTTAAGACAACGTTCATGCAGTATTAGCAAAATCTTGCAACAAATATCGATATTAAAATTTCTTATTAGGAGGTTATGAAAGCAGAAAGGTTAAGACAACGTCCAGGCAGTATTAGCAAAGTTTCGCAACAAACATCGATATTAAAAATTTCTTATTAGGAGGTTATGAAAGCATAGAGGTTAAAACAACGGCCAGCCAGTATTAGCAAAATTTTGCAACAAATATCAATATTAAAATTTCTTATTAGGAGGTTATGAATGCAGAGAGGTTAAGACAACGTTCAGCCAGTATTAGCAAAATTTTGCAACAAAAATCGATATTAAAATTTCTTATTAGGAGGTTATGAAAGCAGAGAGGTTAAGACAACGTCCAGGCTGTATTAGCAAAATTTTGCAACAAACATCGATATTAAAAATTTCGTATTAGGAGGTTATGAAAACAGAGAGGTTAAGACAACGTCCAGCCAGTATTAGCAAAGTTACGCAACAAACATCGATATTAAAAATTTCTTATTAGGAGGTTATGAAAGCAGAGAGGTTAAGACAACGTCCAGGCAGTATTAGCAAAATTTTGCAGCAAACATCGATATTAAAAATTTCTTATTAGGAGGTTATGAAAGCAGAGAGGTTAAAACAACGTCCAGCCAGTATTAGCAAAATTTTGCAACAAATATCAATATTAAAATTTCTTATTAGGAGGTTATGAAAGCAGAGAGGTTAAGACAACATCCAGGCGATATTAGCAAAATTTTGCAACAAATATCAATATTAAAATTTCTTATTAGGAGGTTATGAATGCAGAGAGGTTAAGACAACGTTCAGGCAGTATTAGCAAAACTTCGCAACAAACATCGATATTACAAATTTCTTATTAGGAAGTTATGAAAGCAGAGAGGTTAAGACACCATCCAGGCAGTATTAGCAAAATCTTGCAGCAAACATCGATATTAAAAATTTCTTATTAGGAGGTTATGAAAGCAGAGAGGTTAAGACAACGTCCAGGCAGTATTAGCAAAATTTTGCAACAAACATCAATATTGAAAATTTCGTATTAGGAGGTTATGAAAGCAGAGAGGTTAAGACAACATCCAGGCTGTATTAGCAAAATTTTGCAGCATACATCGATATTAGAAATTTCTTATTAGGAGGTTATGAAAGCAGCGAGGCTAAGACAACGTCTAGCCAGTATTAGCAAAGTTTCACAACAAGCATCCATATTAAAAATTTCTTATTAGGAGGTTATGAAAGCAGAGAGGCTTAGACAACGTCCAGTCAGTATTAGCAAAATTTTGCAACAAATATCGATATTAAAAATTTCTTATTAGGAGGTTATGAATGTAGAGAGATTAAGACAACGTTCAGGCAGTATTAGCAAAATCTTGCAACAAATATCGATATTAAAAATTTCTTATTAGGAGGTTATGAATGCAGAAAGGTTAAGACAACGTCCAGGCTGTATTAGCAAAATTTTGCAACAAACATCGATATTAAAAATTTCGTATTAGGAGGTTATGAAAGCAGAGAGGTTAAGACAACGTCCAGGCAGTATTAGAAAAATCTTGCAGCAAACATCGATATTAAAAATTTCTTATTAGGAGGTTATGAAAGCAGAGAGGATAAGACAACGTCCAGCCAGTATTAGCAAAGTTTCTCAACAAACATCGATATTTAAAAATTCTTATTAGGAGGTTATGAAAGCAGAGAGGTTAAGACAACTTCCAACTAGTATTAGCAAAATATCGCAACAAACATCGATTTTAAAAATTTCTTATTAGGAGATTATGAAAGCAGAGAGGTTAAGACTACGTCCAGGCAGTATTAGCAAAATTTTGCAGCAAACATCGATATTAAAAATTTCTTATTAGGAGGTTATGAAAGCAGAGAGGTTAAAACAACGTCCAGCCAGTATTAGCAAAATTTTGCAACAAATCTCAATATTAAAATTTCTTATTAGGAGGTTATGAATGCAGAGAGGTTAAGACAACGTCCAGCCAGTATTAGCAAAGTTTCGCAACAAACATCGATATTAAAAATTTCTTATTAGGAGGTTATGAAAGCAGAGAGGTTAAGACAACTTCCAACTAGTATTAGCAAAATATCGCAACAAACATCGATTTTAAAAATTTCTTATTAGGAGATTATGAAAGCAGAGAGGTTAAGACAACGTCCAGGCAGTATTAGCAAAATTTTGCAGCAAACATCGATATTAAAAATTTCTTATTAGGAGGTTATGAAAGCAGAGAGGTTAAAACAACGTCCAGCCAGTATTAGCAAAATTTTGCAACAAATCTCAATATTAAAATTTCTTATTAGGAGGTTATGAATGCAGAGAGGTTAAGACAACGTCCAGCCAGTATTAGCAAAGTTACGCAACAAACATCGATATTAAAAATTTCTTATTAGGAGGTTATGAAAGCAGAGAGGTTAAGACAACGTCCAACTAATATTAGCAAAATATCGCAACAAACATCGATTTTAAAAATTTCTGATTAGGAGATTATGAAAGCAGAGTGGTTAAGACAACGTCCAGGCAGTATTAGCAAAATTTTGCAGCAAACATCGATATTAAAAATTTCTTATTAGGAGGTTATGAAAGCATAGAGGTTAAAACAACGTCCAGCCAGTATTAGCAAAATTTTGCAACAAATATCAATATTAAAATTTCTTATTAGGAGGTTATGAAAGCCGAGAGGTTAAGACAACATCCAGGCAATATTAGCAAAATTTTGCAACAACTATCAATATTAAAATTTCTTATTAGGAGGTTATGAATGCAGAGAGGTTAAGACAACGTTCAGCCAGTATTAGCAAAATTTTGCAACAAATATCGATATTAAAAATTTCTTATTAGGAGATTATGAAAGCAGAGAGGTTAAGACTACGTCCAGGCAGTATTAGCAAAATTTTGCAGCAAACATCGATATTAAAAATTTCTTATTAGGAGGTAATGAAAGCAGAGAGGTTAAAACAACGTCCAGCCAGTATTAGCAAAATTTTGCAACAAATCTCAATATTAAAATTTCTTATTAGGAGGTTATGAATGCAGAGAGGTTAAGACAACGTTCAGCCAGTATTAGCAAAATTTTGCAACAAATATCGATATTAAAAATTTCTTATTAGGAGGTTATGAATGCAGAGAGGTTAAGACAACGTTCAGGCAGTATTAGCAAAATCTTGCAACAAATATCGATATTAAAATTTCTTATTAGGAGGTTATGAAAGCAGAGAGGTTAAGACAACGTCCAGGCTGTATTAGCAAAATTTTGCAACAAACATCGATATTAAAAATTTCGTATTAGGAGGTTATGAAAACAGAGAGGTTAAGACAACGTCCAGCCAGTATTAGCAAAGTTACGCAACAAACATCGATATTAAAAATTTCTTATTAGGAGGTTATGAAAGCAGAGAGGTTAAGACAACGTCCAACTAATATTAGCAAAATATCGCAACAAACATCGATTTTAAAAATTTCTGATTAGGAGATTATGAAAGCAGAGAGGTTAAGACAACGTCCAGGCAGTATTAGCAAAATTTTGCAGCAAACATCGATATTAAAAATTTCTTATTAGGAGGTTATGAAAGCATAGAGGTTAAAACAACGTCCAGTGAGTATTAGCAAAATTTTGCAACAAATATCAATATTAAAATTTCTTATTAGGAGGTTATGAAAGCAGAGAGGTTAAGACAGCGTTCAGCCAGTATTAGCAAAATTTTGCAACAAATATCAATATTAAAATTTCTTATTAGGAGGTTATGAAAGCAGAGAGGTTAAGACAACGTTCAGCCAGTATTAGCAAAATTTTGCAACAAATATCGATATTAAAAATTACTTATTAGGAGGTTATGAATGCAGAGAGGTTAAGGCAGCGTTCAGGCAGTATTAGCAAAATTTTGCAACAAATATCAATATTAAAATTTCTTATTAGGAGGTTATGAAAGCAGAGAGGTTAAGACAGCGTTCAGCCAGTATTAGCAAAATTTTGCAACAAATATCGATATTAAAATTTCTTATTAGGAGGTTATGAATGCAGAGAGGTTAAGACAACGTTCAGCTAGTATTAGCAAAATTTTGCAACAAATATCGATATTAAAAATTTCTTATTAGGAGGTTATGAATGCAGAGAGGTTAAGACAACGTCCAACTAATATTAGCAAAATATCGCAACAAACATCGATTTTAAAAATTTCTGATTAGGAGATTATGAAAGCAGAGAGGTTAAGACAACGTCCAGGCAGTATTAGCAAAATTTTGCAGCAAACATCGATATTAAAAATTTCTTATTAGGAGGTTATGAAAGCATAGAGGTTAAAACAAGGTCCAGCCAGTATTAGCAAAATTTTGCAACAAATATCAATATTAAAATTTCTTATTAGGAGGTTATGAAAGCAGAGAGGTTAAGACAACGTTCAGCCAGTATTAGCAAAATTTTGCAACAAATATCGATATTAAAAATTACTTATTAGGAGGTTATGAGTGCAGAGAGGTTAAGACAGCGTTCAGGCAGTATTAGCAAAATTTTGCAACAAACCGATATTAAAATTTCTTATTAGGAGGTTATGAAAGCAGAGAGGTTAAGACAACGTTCAGCCAGTATTAGCAAAATTTTGCAACAAATATCGATATTAAAAATTACTTATTAGGAGGTTATGAATGCAGAGAGGTTAAGACAGCGTTCAGCCAGTATTAGCAAAATTTTGCAACAAATATCAATATTAAAATTTCTTATTAGGAGGTTATGAAAGCAGAGAGGTTAAGACAACGTTCAGCCAGTATTAGCAAAATTTTGCAACAAATATCGATATTAAAAATTACTTATTAGGAGGTTATGAATGCAGAGAGGTTAAGGCAGCGTTCAGGCAGTATTAGCAAAATTTTGCAACAAATATCGATATTAAAATTTCTTATTAGGAGGTTATGAATGCAGAGAGGTTAAGACAACGTTCAGCTAGTATTAGCAAAATTTTGCAACAAATATCGATATTAAAAATTTCTTATTAGGAGGTTATGAATGCAGAAAGGTTAAGACAACGTCCAGGCTGTATTAGCAAAGTTTCGCAACAAACATCGATATTAAAAATTTCTTATTAGGAGGTTATGAAAGCAGAGAGGTTAAGACAACTTCCAACTAGTATTAGCAAAATATCGCAACAAACATCGATATTAAAAATTTCTTATTAGGAGGTTATGAAAGCAGAGAGGTTAAGACAACGTCCAGCCAGTATTAGCAAAGTTTCGCAACAAACATCGATATTAAAAATTTCTTATTAGGAGGTTATGAAAGCAGAGAGGTTAAGACAACTTCCAACTAGTATTAGCAAAATATCGCAACAAACATCGATTTTAAAAATTTCTTATTAGGAGATTATGAAAGCAGAGAGGTTAAGGCTGTTTTACCCGATTCTGAAGATAGGGAAACGCAATGTAAACTTTACTCGGTTTTTATTCAATAACCGCTCAATATTTTTTGATCGGGTCTTTACCAAAAATTTACCTACAATGTAGTGTATGATGTAATGTTTTTAAAAAAATAATTTTTAACGTTTGAAACCATAAAAAACTTAATTTAAAGTTGAAATTTTCGTTTCTAAAAAAAATCTTTACATTACATCATAGCACTTGACGCACAGATTACGGGAAAAATGTTTAAAAAAATATACGTTGATAAATAAATGAATAAAAGCATAGTAAGCGATCCTATTGCAAATTAAGTTTTTTATGGTTTCAAACGTTAAAAATTATTTTTTAAAAACATTACATCATACACTACATTGTAGGTAAATTTTTGGTAAAAACCCGATCAAAAAATATTGAGCGGTTATTGAATAAATAAATAAATAGTTTACATTGCGTTTCCCTATCTTCAGAATCGGGTAAAACAGCCTTAAGACAACGTCCAGGCAGTATTAGCAAAATTTTGCAGCAAACATCGATATTAAAAATTTCTTATTAGGAGGTTATGAAAGCAGAGAGGTTAAAACAACGTCCAGCCAGTATTAGCAAAATTTTGCAACAAATCTCAATATTAAAATTTCTTATTAGGAGGTTATGAAAGCCGAGAGGTTAAGACAACATCCAGGCAATATTAGCAAAATTTTGCAACAACTATCAATATTAAAATTTCTTATTAGGAGGTTATGAATGCAGAGAGGTTAAGACAACGTTCAGCCAGTATTAGCAAAATTTTGCAACAAATATCGATATTAAAAATTTCTTATTAGGAGATTATGAAAGCAGAGAGGTTAAGACTACGTCCAGGCAGTATTAGCAAAATTTTGCAGCAAACATCGATATTAAAAATTTCTTATTAGGAGGTTATGAAAGCAGAGAGGTTAAAACAACGTCCAGCCAGTATTAGCAAAATTTTGCAACAAATCTCAATATTAAAATTTCTTATTAGGAGGTTATGAATGCAGAGAGGTTAAGACAACGTTCAGCCAGTATTAGCAAAATTTTGCAACAAATATCGATATTAAAAATTTCTTATTAGGAGGTTATGAATGCAGAGAGGTTAAGACAACGTTCAGGCAGTATTAGCAAAATCTTGCAACAAATATCGATATTAAAATTTCTTATTAGGAGGTTATGAAAGCAGAGAGGTTAAGACAACGTCCAGGCTGTATTAGCAAAATTTTGCAACAAACATCGATATTAAAAATTTCGTATTAGGAGGTTATGAAAACAGAGAGGTTAAGACAACGTCCAGCCAGTATTAGCAAAGTTACGCAACAAACATCGATATTAAAAATTTCTTATTAGGAGGTTATGAAAGCAGAGAGGTTAAGACAACGTCCAACTAATATTAGCAAAATATCGCAACAAACATCGATATTAAAAATTTCTGATTAGGAGATTATGAAAGCAGAGAGGTTAAGACAACGTCCAGGCAGTATTAGCAAAATTTTGCAGCAAACATCGATATTAAAAATTTCTTATTAGGAGGTTATGAAAGCATAGAGGTTAAAACAACGTCCAGTGAGTATTAGCAAAATTTTGCAACAAATATCAATATTAAAATTTCTTATTAGGAGGTTATGAAAGCAGAGAGGTTAAGACAGCGTTCAGCCAGTATTAGCAAAATTTTGCAACAAATATCAATATTAAAATTTCTTATTAGGAGGTTATGAAAGCAGAGAGGTTAAGACAACGTTCAGCCAGTATTAGCAAAATTTTGCAACAAATATCGATATTAAAAATTACTTATTAGGAGGTTATGAATGCAGAGAGGTTAAGGCAGCGTTCAGGCAGTATTAGCAAAATTTTGCAACAAATATCGATATTAAAATTTCTTATTAGGAGGTTATGAATGCAGAGAGGTTAAGACAACGTTCAGCTAGTATTAGCAAAATTTTGCAACAAATATCGATATTAAAAATTTCTTATTAGGAGGTTATGAATGCAGAGAGGTTAAGACAACGTCCAACTAATATTAGCAAAATATCGCAACAAACATCGATTTTAAAAATTTCTGATTAGGAGATTATGAAAGCAGAGAGGTTAAGACAACGTCCAGGCAGTATTAGCAAAATTTTGCAGCAAACATCGATATTAAAAATTTCTTATTAGGAGGTTATGAAAGCATAGAGGTTAAAACAAGGTCCAGCCAGTATTAGCAAAATTTTGCAACAAATATCAATATTAAAATTTCTTATTAGGAGGTTATGAAAGCAGAGAGGTTAAGACAACGTTCAGCCAGTATTAGCAAAATTTTGCAACAAATATCGATATTAAAAATTTCTTATTAGGAGGTTATGAATGCAGAGAGGTTAAGACAGCGTTCAGGCAGTATTAGCAAAATTTTGCAACAAACCGATATTAAAATTTCTTATTAGGAGGTTATGAAAGCAGAGAGGTTAAGACAACGTTCAGCCAGTATTAGCAAAATTTTGCAACAAATATCGATATTAAAAATTACTTATTAGGAGGTTATGAATGCAGAGAGGTTAAGACAGCGTTCAGCCAGTATTAGCAAAATTTTGCAACAAATATCAATATTAAAATTTCTTATTAGGAGGTTATGAAAGCAGAGAGGTTAAGACAACGTTCAGCCAGTATTAGCAAAATTTTGCAACAAATATCGATATTAAAAATTACTTATTAGGAGGTTATGAATGCAGAGAGGTTAAGGCAGCGTTCAGGCAGTATTAGCAAAATTTTGCAACAAATATCGATATTAAAATTTCTTATTAGGAGGTTATGAATGCAGAGAGGTTAAGACAACGTTCAGCTAGTATTAGCAAAATTTTGCAACAAATATCGATATTAAAAATTTCTTATTAGGAGGTTATGAATGCAGAAAGGTTAAGACAACGTCCAGGCTGTATTAGCAAAGTTTCGCAACAAACATCGATATTAAAAATTTCTTATTAGGAGGTTATGAAAGCAGAGAGGTTAAGACAACTTCCAACTAGTATTAGCAAAATATCGCAACAAACATCGATATTAAAAATTTCTTATTAGGAGGTTATGAAAGCAGAGAGGTTAAGACAACGTCCAGCCAGTATTAGCAAAGTTTCGCAACAAACATCGATATTAAAAATTTCTTATTAGGAGGTTATGAAAGCAGAGAGGTTAAGACAACTTCCAACTAGTATTAGCAAAATATCGCAACAAACATCGATTTTAAAAATTTCTTATTAGGAGATTATGAAAGCAGAGAGGTTAAGGCTGTTTTACCCGATTCTGAAGATAGGGAAACGCAATGTAAACTTTACTCGGTTTTTATTCAATAACCGCTCAATATTTTTTGATCGGGTCTTTACCAAAAATTTACCTACAATGTAGTGTATGATGTAATGTTTTTAAAAAAATAATTTTTAACGTTTGAAACCATAAAAAACTTAATTTAAAGTTGAAATTTTCGTTTCTAAAAAAAATCTTTACATTACATCATAGCACTTGACGCACAGATTACGGGAAAAATGTTTAAAAAAATATACGTTGATAAATAAATGAATAAAAGCATAGTAAGCGATCCTATTGCAAATTAAGTTTTTTATGGTTTCAAACGTTAAAAATTATTTTTTAAAAACATTACATCATACACTACATTGTAGGTAAATTTTTGGTAAAAACCCGATCAAAAAATATTGAGCGGTTATTGAATAAATAAATAAATAGTTTACATTGCGTTTCCCTATCTTCAGAATCGGGTAAAACAGCCTTAAGACAACGTCCAGGCAGTATTAGCAAAATTTTGCAGCAAACATCGATATTAAAAATTTCTTATTAGGAGGTTATGAAAGCAGAGAGGTTAAAACAACGTCCAGCCAGTATTAGCAAAATTTTGCAACAAATCTCAATATTAAAATTTCTTATTAGGAGGTTATGAAAGCCGAGAGGTTAAGACAACATCCAGGCAATATTAGCAAAATTTTGCAACAACTATCAATATTAAAATTTCTTATTAGGAGGTTATGAATGCAGAGAGGTTAAGACAACGTTCAGCCAGTATTAGCAAAATTTTGCAACAAATATCGATATTAAAAATTTCTTATTAGGAGATTATGAAAGCAGAGAGGTTAAGACTACGTCCAGGCAGTATTAGCAAAATTTTGCAGCAAACATCGATATTAAAAATTTCTTATTAGGAGGTTATGAAAGCAGAGAGGTTAAAACAACGTCCAGCCAGTATTAGCAAAATTTTGCAACAAATCTCAATATTAAAATTTCTTATTAGGAGGTTATGAATGCAGAGAGGTTAAGACAACGTTCAGCCAGTATTAGCAAAATTTTGCAACAAATATCGATATTAAAAATTTCTTATTAGGAGGTTATGAATGCAGAGAGGTTAAGAAAACGTTCAGGCAGTATTAGCAAAATCTTGCAACAAATATCGATATTAAAATTTCTTATTAGGAGGTTATGAAAGCAGAGAGGTTAAGACAACGTCCAGGCTGTATTAGCAAAATTTTGCAACAAACATCGATATTAAAAATTTCGTATTAGGAGGTTATGAAAACAGAGAGGTTAAGACAACGTCCAGCCAGTATTAGCAAAGTTACGCAACAAACATCGATATTAAAAATTTCTTATTAGGAGGTTATGAAAGCAGAGAGGTTAAGACAACGTCCAACTAATATTAGCAAAATATCGCAACAAACATCGATTTTAAAAATTTCTGATTAGGAGATTATGAAAGCAGAGAGGTTAAGACAACGTCCAGGCAGTATTAGCAAAATTTTGCAGCAAACATCGATATTAAAAATTTCTTATTAGGAGGTTATGAAAGCATAGAGGTTAAAACAACGTCCAGCCAGTATTAGCAAAATTTTGCAACAAATATCAATATTAAAATTTCTTATTAGGAGGTTATGAAAGCAGAGAGGTTAAGACAACGTTCAGCCAGTATTAGCAAAATTTTGCAACAAATATCGATATTAAAAATTACTTATTAGGAGGTTATGAATGCAGAGAGGTTAAGGCAGCGTTCAGGCAGTATTAGCAAAATTTTGCAACAAATATCGATATTAAAAATTTCTTATTAGGAGGTTATGAATGCAGAGAGATTAAGCCAGCGTTCAGGCAGTATTAGCAAAATCTTGCAACAAATATCGATATTAAAATTTCTTATTAGGAGGTTATGAAAGCAGAGAGGTTAAGACAACGTCCAGGCTGTATTAGCAAAATTTTGCAACAAACATCGATATTAAAAATTTCGTATTAGGAGGTTATGAAAGCAGAGAGTTTAAGACAACGTCCAGCCAGTATTAGCAAAGTTTCGCAACAATCATTGATATTAAAAATTTCTTATTAGGAGGTTATGAAAGTAGAGAGGTTAAGACAACGTCCAACTAGTATTAACAAAATATCGCAACATCGATTTTAAAAATTTCTTATTAGGAGATTATGAAAGCAGAGAGGTTAAGACAACGTCCAGGCAGTATTAGCAAAATTTTGCAGCAAACATCGATATTAAAAATTTCTTATTAGGAGGTTATGAATGCAGAGAGGTTAAGACAACGTTCAGGCAGTATTAGCAAAATCTTGCAACAAATATCGTTTTTAAAAATTTCTGATTAGGAGATTATGAAAGCAGAGAGGTTAAGACAACGTCCAGGCAGTATTAGCAAAATTTTGCAGCAAACATCCATATTAAAAATTTCTTATTAGGAGGTTATGAAAGCATAGAGGTTAAAACAACGTCCAGCCAGTATTAGCAAAATTTTGCAACAAATATCAATATTAAAATTTCTTATTAGGAGGTTATGAAAGCAGAGAGGTTAAGACAACGTTCAGCCAGTATTAGCAAAATTTTGCAACAAATATCGATATTAAAAATTACTTATTAGGAGGTTATGAATGCAGAGAGGTTAAGACAACGTTCAGCCAGTATTAGCAAAATTTTGCAACAAATATCTATATTAAAAATTTCTTATTAGGAGGTTATGAATGCAGAGAGATTCAGCCAGCGTTCAGGCAGTATTAGCAAAATCTTGCAACAAATATCGATATTAAAATTTCTTATTAGGAGGTTATGAAAGCAGAGAGGTTAAGACAACGTCCAGGCTGTATTAGCAAAATTTTGCAACAAACATCGATATTAAAAATTTCGTATTAGGAGGTTATGAAAGCAGAGAGTTTAAGACAACGTCCAGCCAGTATTAGCAAAGTTTCGCAACAATCATTGATATTAAAAATTTCTTATTAGGAGGTTATGAAAGTAGAGAGGTTAAGACAACGTCCAACTAGTATTAACAAAATATCGCAACATCGATTTTAAAAATTTCTTATTAGGAGATTATGAAAGCAGAGAGGTTAAGACAACGTCCAGGCAGTATTAGCAAAATTTTGCAGCAAACATCGATATTAAAAATTTCTTATTAGGAGGTTATGAATGCAGAGAGGTTAAGACAACGTTCAGGCAGTATTAGCAAAATCTTGCAACAAATATCGATATTAAAATTTCTTATTAGGAGGTTATGAAAGCAGAAAGGTTAAGACAACGTCCAGGCTGTATTAGCAAAATTTTGCAACAAACATCGATATTAAAAATTTCGTATTAGGAGGTTATAAAAGCAGAGAGGTTAAGACAACGTCCAGCCAGTATTAGCAAAGTTTCGTAACAAACATCGATATTAAAAATTTCTTATTAGGAGGTTATGAAAGCAGAGAGGTTAAGACAACGTCCAGGCAGTATTAGCAAAATTTTGCAGCAAACATCGATATTAAAAATTTCTTATTAGGAGGTTATGAAAGCATAGAGGTTAAAACAACGTCCAGCCAGTATTAGCAAAATTTTGCAACAAATATCAATATTAAAATTTTTTATTAGGAGGTTATGAAAGCAGAGAGGTTAAGACAACATCCAGGCAATATTAGCAAAATTTTGCAGCAAATATCAATGTTAAAATTTCTTATTAGGGGGTTATGAATGCAGAGAGGTTAAGACAACGTTCAGCCAGTATTAGCAAAATTTTGCAACAAATATCGATATTAATAATTACTTATTAGGAGGTTATGAATGCAGAGAGGTTAAGGCAGCGTTCAGGTAGTATTAGCAAAATTTTGCAACAAATATCGATATTAAAATTTCTTATTAGGAGGTTATAAAAGCAGAGAGGTTAAGACAACGTCCAGCCAGTATTAGCAAAGTTTCGTAACAAACATCGATATTAAAAATTTCTTATTAGGAGGTTATGAAAGCAGAGAGGTTAAGACAACGTCCAGGCAGTATTAGCAAAATTTTGCAGCAAACATCGATATTAAAAATTTCTTATTAGGAGGTTATGAAAGCATAGAGGTTAAAACAACGTCCAGCCAGTATTAGCAAAATATTGCAACAAATATCAATATTAAAATTTTTTATTAGGAGGTTATGAAAGCAGAGAGGTTAAGACAACATCCAGGCAATATTAGCAAAATTTTGCAGCAAATATCAATGTTAAAATTTCTTATTAGGAGGTTATGAATGCAGAGAGGTTAAGACAACGTTCAGCCATTATTAGCAAAATTTGCAACAAATATCGATATTAAAAATTTCTTATTAGGAGGTTATGAAAGCAGAGAGGTTAAGACCACGTCCAGCCAGTATTAGCAAAGTTTCGCAACAAATATCGATATTAAAAATTTCTTATTAGGAGGTTATGAATGCAGAGAGGTTAAGACAACGTTCAGGCAGTATTAGCAAAATCTTGCAACAAATATCGATATTAAAATTTCTTATTAGGAGGTTATGAAAGCAGAAAGGTTAAGACAACGTCCAGGCTGTATTAGCAAAATTTTGCAACAAACATCGATATTAAAAATTTCTTATTAGGAGGTTATGAAAGCAGAGAGGTTAAGACAACGTCCAGGCAGTATTAGCAAAATTTTGCAACAAATATCAATATTAAAATTTCTTATTAGGAGGTTATGCATGCAGAGAGGTTAAGACTACGTCCAGGCAGTATTAGCAAAATTTTGCAGCAAACATCGATATTAAAAATTTCTTATTAGGAGGTTATGAAAGCAGAGAGGTTAAAACAACGTCCAGCCAGTATTAGCAAAATTTTGCAACAAATCTCAATATTAAAATTTCTTATTAGGAGGTTATGAATGCAGAGAGGTTAAGACAACGTTCAGCCAGTATTAGCAAAATTTTGCAACAAATATCGATATTAAAAATTTCTTAATAGGAGGTTATGAATGCAGAGAGGTTAAGAAAACGTTCAGGCAGTATTAGCAAAATCTTGCAACAAATATCGATATTAAAATTTCTTATTAGGAGGTTATGAAAGCAGAGAGGTTAAGACAACGTCCAGGCTGTATTAGCAAAATTTTGCAACAAACATCGATATTAAAAATTTCGTATTAGGAGGTTATGAAAACAGAGAGGTTAAGACAACGTCCAGCCAGTATTAGCAAAGTTACGCAACAAACATCGATATTAAAAATTTCTTATTAGGAGGTTATGAAAGCAGAGAGGTTAAGACAACGTCCAACTAATATTAGCAAAATATCGCAACAAACATCGATTTTAAAAATTTCTGATTAGGAGATTATGAAAGCAGAGAGGTTAAGACAACGTCCAGGCTGTATTAGCAAAATTTTGCAGCAAACATCGATATTAAAAATTTCTTATTAGGAGGTTATGAAAGCATAGAGGTTAAAACAACGTCCAGCCAGTATTAGCAAAATTTTGCAACAAATATCAATATTAAAATTTCTTATTAGGAGGTTATGAAAGCAGAGAGGTTAAGACAACGTTCAGCCAGTATTAGCAAAATTTTGCAACAAATATCGATATTAAAAATTACTTATTAGGAGGTTATGAATGCAGAGAGGTTAAGGCAGCGTTCAGGCAGTATTAGCAAAATTTTGCAACAAATATCGATATTAAAAGTTCTTATTAGGAGGTTATGAATGCAGAGAGGTTAAGACAACGTTCAGCCAGTATTAGCAAAATTTTGCAACAAATATCGATATTAAAAATTTCTTATTAGGAGGTTATGAATGCAGAGAGATTAAGACAGCGTTCAGGCAGTATTAGCAAAATCTTGCAACAAATATCGATATTAAAATTTCTTATTAGGAGGTTATGAAAGCAGAGAGGTTAAGACAACGTCCAGGCTGTATTAGCAAAATTTTGCAACAAACATCGATATTAAAAATTTCCTATTAGGAGGTTATGAAAGCAGAGAGTTTAAGACAACGTCCAGCCAGTATTAGCAAAGTTTCGTAACAAACATCGATATTAAAAATTTCTTATTAGGAGGTTATGAAAGCAGAGAGGTTAAGACAACGTCCAGGCAGTATTAGCAAAATTTTGCAACAAACATCGATATTAAAAATTTCGTATTAGGAGGTTATAAAAGCAGAGAGGTTAAGACAACGTCCAGGCAGTATTAGCAAAGTTTCGTAACAAACATCGATATTAAAAATTTCTTATTAGGAGGTTATGAAAGCAGAGAGGTTAAGACAACGTCCAGGCAGTATTAGCAAAATTTTGCAGCAAACATCGATATTAAAAATTTCTTATTAGGAGGTTATGAAAGCATAGAGGTTAAAACAACGTCCAGCCAGTATTAGCAAAATTTTGCAACAAATATCAATATTAAAATTTTTTATTAGGAGGTTATGAAAGCAGAGAGGTTAAGACAACGTCCAGGCTGTATTAGCAAAATTTTGCAGCAAATATCAATGTTAAAATTTCTTATTAGGGGGTTATGAATGCAGAGAGGTTAAGACAACGTCCAGCCAGTATTAGCAAAATTTTGCAACAAATATCAATATTAAAATTTCTTATTAGGAGGTTATGAATGCAGAGAGGTTAAGACAACGTTCAGGCAGTATTAGCAAAATCTTGCAACAAATATCGATATTAAAATTTCTTATTAGGAGGTTATGAAAGCAGAAAGGTTAAGACAACGTCCAGGCTGTATTAGCAAAATTTTGCAACAAAAATCGATATTAAAAATTTCTTATTAGGAGGTTATGAAAGCAGAGAGGTTAAGACAACGTCCAGGCAGTATTAGCAAAATTTTGCAACAAATATCAATATTAAAATTTCTTATTAGGAGGTTATGCATGCAGAGAGGTTAAGACTACGTCCAGGCAGTATTAGCAAAATTTTGCAGCAAACATCGATATTAAAAATTTCTTAATAGGAGGTTATGAAAGCAGAGAGGTTAAAACAACGTCCAGCCAGTATTAGCAAAATTTTGCAACAAATCTCAATATTAAAATTTCTTATTAGGAGGTTATGAATGCAGAGAGGTTAAGACAACGTTCAGCCATTATTAGCAAAATTTTGCAACAAATATCGATATTAAAAATTTCTTATTAGGAGGTTATGAATGCAGAGAGGTTAAGAAAACGTTCAGGCAGTATTAGCAAAATCTTGCAACAAATATCGATATTAAAATTTCTTATTAGGAGGTTATGAAAGCAGAGAGGTTAAGACAACGTCCAGGCTGTATTAGCAAAATTTTGCAACAAACATCGATATTAAAAATTTCGTATTAGGAGGTTATGAAAACAGAGAGGTTAAGACAACGTCCAGCCAGTATTAGCAAAGTTACGCAACAAACATCGATATTAAAAATTTCTTATTAGGAGGTTATGAAAGCAGAGAGGTTAAGACAACGTCCAACTAATATTAGCAAAATATCGCAACAAACATCGATTTTAAAAATTTCTGATTGGGAGATTATGAAAGCAGAGAGGTTAAGACAACGTCCAGGCTGTATTAGCAAAATTTTGCAGCAAACATCGATATTAAAAATTTCTTATTAGGAGGTTATGAAAGCATAGAGGTTAAAACAACGTCCAGCCAGTATTAGCAAAATTTTGCAACAAATATCAATATTAAAATTTCTTATTGGGAGGTTATGAAAGCAGAGAGGTTAAGACAACGTTCAGCCAGTATTAGCAAAATTTTGCAACAAATATCGATATTAAAAATTACTTATTAGGAGGTTATGAATGCAGAGAGGTTAAGGCAGCGTTCAGGCAGTATTAGCAAAATTTGGCAACAAATATCGATATTAAAATTTCTTATTAGGAGGTTATGAATGCAGAGAGGTTAAGACAACGTTCAGGCAGTATTAGCAAAATTTGGCAACAAATATCAATATTAAAATTTCTTATTAGGAGGTTATGAAAGCATAGAGGTTAAAACAACGTCCAGCCAGTATTAGCAAAATCTTGCAACAAATATCGATATTAAAATTTCTTATTAGGAGGTTATGAAAGCAGAGAGGTTAAGACAACGTCCAGGCTGTATTAGCAAAATTTTGCAACAAACATCGATATTAAAAATTTCGTATTAGGAGGTTATGAAAGCAGAGAGTTTAAGACAACGTCCAGCCAGTATTAGCAAAGTTTCGCAACAATCATTGATATTAAAAATTTCTTATTAGGAGGTTATGAAAGCAGAGAGGTTAAGACAACGTCCAACTAGTATTAGCAAAATATCGCAACATCGATTTTAAAAATTTCTTATTAGGAGATTATGAAAGCAGAGAGGTTAAGACAACGTCCAGGCAGTATTAGCAAAATCTTGCAACAAATATCGATATTAAAATTTCTTATTAGGAGGTTATGAAAGCAGAAAGGTTAAGACAACGTCCAGGCTGTATTAGCAAAAATTTTGCAACAAACATCGATATTAAAAATTTCGTATTAGGAGGTTATAAAAGCAGAGAGGTTAAGACAACGTCCATGCAGTATTAGCAAAATTTTGCAGCAAACATCGATATTAAAAATTTCTTATTAGGAGGTTATGAAAGCATAGAGGTTAAAACAACGTCCAGCCAGTATTAGCAAAATTTTGCAACAAATATCAATATTAAAATTTTTTATTAGGAGGTTATGAAAGCAGAGAGGTTAAGACAACGTTCAGGCAGTATTAGCAAAATCTTGCAACAAATATCGATATTAAAATTTCTTATTAGGAGGTTATGAAAGCAGAAAGGTTAAGACAACGTCCAGGCTGTATTAGCAAAAATTTTGCAACAAACATCGATATTAAAAATTTCGTATTAGGAGGTTATAAAAGCAGAGAGGTTAAGACAACGTCCATGCAGTATTAGCAAAATTTTGCAGCAAACATCGATATTAAAAATTTCTTATTAGGAGGTTATGAAAGCATAGAGGTTAAAACAACGTCCAGCCAGTATTAGCAAAATTTTGCAACAAATATCAATATTAAAATTTTTTATTAGGAGGTTATGAAAGCAGAGAGGTTAAGACAACATCCAGGCAATATTAGCAAAATCTTGCAACAAATATCGATATTAAAATTTCTTATTAGGAGGTTATGAAAGCAGAAAGGTTAAGACAACGTCCAGGCTGTATTAGCAAAAATTTTGCAACAAACATCGATATTAAAAATTTCGTATTAGGAGGTTATAAAAGCAGAGAGGTTAAGACAACGTCCAGGCAGTATTAGCAAAATTTTGCAGCAAACATCGATATTAAAAATTTCTGATTAGGAGGTTATGAAAGCATAGAGGTTAAAACAACGTCCAGCCAGTATTAGCAAAATTTTGCAACAAATATCAATATTAAAATTTCTTATTAGGAGGTTATGAATGCAGAGAGGTTAAGACAACGTTCAGCCAGTATTAGCAAAATTTTGCAACAAATATCGATATTAAAAATTTCGTATTAGGAGGTTATAAAAGCAGAGAGGTTAAGACAACGTCCAGGCAGTATTAGCAAAATTTTGCAGCAAACATCGATATTAAAAATTTCTTATTAGGAGGTTATGAATGCAGAGAGGTTAAGACAACGTTCAGGCAGTATTAGCAAAATCTTGCAACAAATATCGATATTAAAATTTCTTATTAGGAGGTTATGAAAGCAGAAAGGTTAAGACAACGTCCAGGCTGTATTAGCAAAATTTTGCAACAAACATCGATATTAAAAATTTCGTATTAGGAGGTTATAAAAGCAGATAGGTTAAGACAACGTCCAGCCAGTATTAGCAAAGTTTCGTAACAAACATCGATATTAAAAATTTCTTATTAGGAGGTTATGAAAGCAGAGAGGTTAAGACAACGTCCAGGCAGTATTAGCAAAATTTTGCAGCAAAAACATCGATATTAAAAATTTCTTATTAGGAGGTTATGAAAGCATAGAGGTTAAAACAACGTCCAGCCAGTATTAGCAAAATTTTGCAACAAATATCAATATTAAAATTTTAATAAGGAGGTTATGAAAGCAGAGAGGTTAAGACAACATCCAGGCAATATTAGCAAAATTTTGCAGCAAATATCAATGTTAAAATTTCTTATTAGGAGGTTATGAATGCAGAGAGGTTAAGACAACGTCCAGCCAGTATTAGCAAAATTTTGCAACAAATATCGATATTAAAAATTACTTATTAGGAGGTTATGAATGCAGAGAGGTTAAGGCAGCGTTCAGGCAGTATTAGCAAAATTTTGAAACAAATATCGATATTAAAATTTCTTATTAGGAGGTTATGAATGCAGAGAGGTTAAGACAACGTTCAGCCAGTAGGTATTAGCAAAATTTTGCAACAAATATCGATATTAAAAATTTCTTATTAGGAGGTTATGAATGCAGAGAGATTAAGACAGCGTTCAGGCAGTATTAGCAAAATCTTGCAACAAATATCGATATTAAAATTTCTTATTAGGAGGTTATGAAAGCAGAGAGGTTAAGACAACGTCCAGGCTGTATTAGCAAAATTTTGCAACAAACATCGATATTAAAAATTTCGTATTATGAGGTTATGAAAGCAGAGAGTTTAAGACAACGTCCAGCCAGTATTAGCAAAGTTTCGCAACAATCATTGATATTAAAAATTTCTTATTAGGAGGTTATGAAAGTAGAGAGGTTAAGACAACGTCCAACTAGTATTAGCAAAATATCGCAACATCGATTTTAAAAATTTCTTATTAGGAGATTATGAAAGCAGAGAGGTTAAGACAACGTCCAGGCAGTATTAGCAAAATTTTGCAGCTAACATCGATATTAAAAATTTCTTATTAGGAGGTTATGAATGCAGAGAGGTTAAGACAACGTTCAGGCAGTATTAGCAAAATCTTGCAACAAATATCGATATTAAAATTTCTTATTAGGAGGTTATGAAAGCAGAAAGGTTAAGACAACGTCCAGGCTGTATTAGCAAAATTTTGCAACAAACATCGATATTAAAAATTTCGTATTAGGAGGTTATAAAAGCAGAGAGGTTAAGACAACGTCCAGCCAGTATTAGCAAAGTTTCGTAACAAACATCGATATTAAAAATTTCTTATTAGGAGGTTATGAAAGCAGAGAGGTTAAGACAACGTCCAGGCAGTATTAGCAAAATTTTGCAGCAAACATCGATATTAAAAATTTCTTATTAGGAGGTTATGAAAGCATAGAGGTTAAAACAACGTCCAGCCAGTATTAGCAAAATTTTGCAACAAATATCAATATTAAAATTTTTTATTAGGAGGTTATGAAAGCAGAGAGGTTAAGACAACATCCAGGCAATATTAGCAAAATTTTGCAGCAAATATCAATGTTAAAATTTCTTATTAGGAGGTTATGAATGCAGAGAGGTTAAGACAACGTTCAGCCAGTATTAGCAAAATTTGCAACAAATATCGATATTAAAAATTTCTTATTAGGAGGTTATGAAAGCAGAGAGGTTAAGACCACGTCCAGCCAGTATTAGCAAAGTTTCGCAACAAATATCGATATTAAAAATTTCTTATTAGGAGGTTATGAATGCAGAGAGGTTAAGACAACGTTCAGGCAGTATTAGCAAAATCTTGCAACAAATATCGATATTAAAATTTCTTATTAGGAGGTTATGAAAGCAGAAAGGTTAAGACAACGTCCAGGCTGTATTAGCAAAATTTTGCAACAAACATCGATATTAAAAATTTCTTATTAGGAGGTTATGAAAGCAGAGAGGTTAAGACAACGTCCAGGCAGTATTAGCAAAATTTTGCAACAAATATCAATATTAAAATTTCTTATTAGGAGGTTATGCATGCAGAGAGGTTAAGACTACGTCCAGGCAGTATTAGCAAAATTTTGCAGCAAACATCGATATTAAAAATTTCTTATTAGGAGGTTATGAAAGCAGAGAGGTTAAAACAACGTCCAGCCAGTATTAGCAAAATTTTGCAACAAATCTCAATATTAAAATTTCTTATTAGGAGGTTATGAATGCAGAGAGGTTAAGACAACGTTCAGCCAGTATTAGCAAAATTTTGCAACAAATATCGATATTAAAAATTTCTTAATAGGAGGTTATGAATGCAGAGAGGTTAAGAAAACGTTCAGGCAGTATTAGCAAAATCTTGCAACAAATATCGATATTAAAATTTCTTATTAGGAGGTTATGAAAGCAGAGAGGTTAAGACAACGTCCAGGCTGTATTAGCAAAATTTTGCAACAAACATCGATATTAAAAATTTCGTATTAGGAGGTTATGAAAACAGAGAGGTTAAGACAACGTCCAGCCAGTATTAGCAAAGTTACGCAACAAACATCGATATTAAAAATTTCTTATTAGGAGGTTATGAAAGCAGAGAGGTTAAGACAACGTCCAACTAATATTAGCAAAATATCGCAACAAACATCGATTTTAAAAATTTCTGATTAGGAGATTATGAAAGCAGAGAGGTTAAGACAACGTCCAGGCTGTATTAGCAAAATTTTGCAGCAAACATCGATATTAAAAATTTCTTATTAGGAGGTTATGAAAGCATAGAGGTTAAAACAACGTCCAGCCAGTATTAGCAAAATTTTGCAACAAATATCAATATTAAAATTTCTTATTAGGAGGTTATGAAAGCAGAGAGGTTAAGACAACGTTCAGCCAGTATTAGCAAAATTTTGCAACAAATATCGATATTAAAAATTACTTATTAGGAGGTTATGAATGCAGAGAGGTTAAGGCAGCGTTCAGGCAGTATTAGCAAAATTTTGCAACAAATATCGATATTAAAAGTTCTTATTAGGAGGTTATGAATGCAGAGAGGTTAAGACAACGTTCAGCCAGTATTAGCAAAATTTTGCAACAAATATCGATATTAAAAATTTCTTATTAGGAGGTTATGAATGCAGAGAGATTAAGACAGCGTTCAGGCAGTATTAGCAAAATCTTGCAACAAATATCGATATTAAAATTTCTTATTAGGAGGTTATGAAAGCAGAGAGGTTAAGACAACGTCCAGGCTGTATTAGCAAAATTTTGCAACAAACATCGATATTAAAAATTTCGTATTAGGAGGTTATGAAAGCAGAGAGTTTAAGACAACGTCCAGCCAGTATTAGCAAAGTTTCGCAACAATCATTGATATTAAAAATTTCTTATTAGGAGGTTATGAAAGTAGAGAGGTTAAGACAACGTCCAACTAGTATTAGCAAAATATCGCAACATCGATTTTAAAAATTTCTTATTAGGAGATTATGAAAGCAGAGAGGTTAAGACAACGTCCAGGCAGTATTAGCAAAATTTTGCAACAAACATCGATATTAAAAATTTCGTATTAGGAGGTTATAAAAGCAGAGAGGTTAAGACAACGTCCAGCCAGTATTAGCAAAGTTTCGTAACAAACATCGATATTAAAAATTTCTTATTAGGAGGTTATGAAAGCAGAGAGGTTAAGACAACGTCCAGGCAGTATTAGCAAAATTTTGCAGCAAACATCGATATTAAAAATTTCTTATTAGGAGGTTATGAAAGCATAGAGGTTAAAACAACGTCCAGCCAGTATTAGCAAAATTTTGCAACAAATATCAATATTAAAATTTTTTATTAGGAGGTTATGAAAGCAGAGAGGTTAAGACAACATCCAGGCAATATTAGCAAAATTTTGCAGCAAATATCAATGTTAAAATTTCTTATTAGGAGGTTATGAATGCAGAGAGGTTAAGACAACGTTCAGCCAGTATTAGCAAAATTTTGCAACAAATATCAATATTAAAATTTCTTATTAGGAGGTTATGAAAGCAGAAAGGTTAAGACCACGTCCAGCCAGTATTAGCAAAGTTTCGCAACAAATATCGATATTAAAAATTTCTTATTAGGAGGTTATGAATGCAGAGAGGTTAAGACAACGTTCAGGCAGTATTAGCAAAATCTTGCAACAAATATCGATATTAAAATTTCTTATTAGGAGGTTATGAAAGCAGAAAGGTTAAGACAACGTCCAGGCTGTATTAGCAAAATTTTGCAACAAACATCGATAATAAAAATTTCTTATTAGGAGGTTATGAAAGCAGAGAGGTTAAGACAACGTCCAGGCAGTATTAGCAAAATTTTGCAACAAATATCAATATTAAAATTTCTTATTAGGAGGTTATGCATGCAGAGAGGTTAAGACTACGTCCAGGCAGTATTAGCAAAATTTTGCAGCAAACATCGATATTAAAAATTTCTTAATAGGAGGTTATGAAAGCAGAGAGGTTAAAACAACGTCCAGCCAGTATTAGCAAAATTTTGCAACAAATCTCAATATTAAAATTTCTTATTAGGAGGTTATGAATGCAGAGAGGTTAAGACAACGTTCAGCCATTATTAGCAAAATTTTGCAACAAATATCGATATTAAAAATTTCTTATTAGGAGGTTATGAATGCAGAGAGGTTAAGAAAACGTTCAGGCAGTATTAGCAAAATCTTGCAACAAATATCGATATTAAAATTTCTTATTAGGAGGTTATGAAAGCAGAGAGGTTAAGACAACGTCCAGGCTGTATTAGCAAAATTTTGCAACAAACATCGATATTAAAAATTTCGTATTAGGAGGTTATGAAAACAGAGAGGTTAAGACAACGTCCAGCCAGTATTAGCAAAGTTACGCAACAAACATCGATATTAAAAATTTCTTATTAGGAGGTTATGAAAGCAGAGAGGTTAAGACAACGTCCAACTAATATTAGCAAAATATCGCAACAAACATCGATTTTAAAAATTTCTGATTGGGAGATTATGAAAGCAGAGAGGTTAAGACAACGTCCAGGCTGTATTAGCAAAATTTTGCAGCAAACATCGATATTAAAAATTTCTTATTAGGAGGTTATGAAAGCATAGAGGTTAAAACAACGTCCAGCCAGTATTAGCAAAATTTTGCAACAAATATCAATATTAAAATTTCTTATTAGGAGGTTATGAAAGCAGAGAGGTTAAGACAACGTTCAGCCAGTATTAGCAAAATTTTGCAACAAATATCGATATTAAAAATTACTTATTAGGAGGTTATGAATGCAGAGAGGTTAAGGCAGCGTTCAGGCAGTATTAGCAAAATTTGGCAACAAATATCGATATTAAAATTTCTTATTAGGAGGTTATGAATGCAGAGAGGTTAAGACAACGTTCAGCCAGTATTAGCAAAATTTTGCAACAAATATCGATATTAAAAATTTCTTATTAGGAGGTTATGAATGCAGAGAGATTAAGCCAGCGTTCAGGCAGTATTAGCAAAATCTTGCAACAAATATCGATATTAAAATTTCTTATTAGGAGGTTATGAAAGCAGAGAGGTTAAGACAACGTCCAGGCTGTATTAGCAAAATTTTGCAACAAACATCGATATTAAAAATTTCGTATTAGGAGGTTATGAAAGCAGAGAGTTTAAGACAACGTCCAGCCAGTATTAGCAAAGTTTCGCAACAATCATTGATATTAAAAATTTCTTATTAGGAGGTTATGAAAGTAGAGAGGTTAAGACAACGTCCAACTAGTATTAGCAAAATATCGCAACATCGATTTTAAAAATTTCTTATTAGGAGATTATGAAAGCAGAGAGGTTAAGACAACGTCCAGGCAGTATTAGCAAAATTTTGCAGCAAACATCGATATTAAAAATTTCTTATTAGGAGGTTATGAATGCAGAGAGGTTAAGACAACTTTCAGGCAGTATTAGCAAAATCTTGCAACAAATATCGATATTAAAATTTCTTATTAGGAGGTTATGAAAGCAGAAAGGTTAAGACAACGTCCAGGCTGTATTAGCAAAAATTTTGCAACAAACATCGATATTAAAAATTTCGTATTAGGAGGTTATAAAAGCAGAGAGGTTAAGACAACGTCCAGGCAGTATTAGCAAAATTTTGCAGAAACATCGATATTAAAAATTTCTTATTAGGAGGTTATGAAAGCATAGAGGTTAAAACAACGTCCAGCCAGTATTAGCAAAATTTTGCAACAAATATCAATATTAAAATTTTTTATTAGGAGGTTATGAAAGCAGAGAGGTTAAGACAACATCCAGGCAATATTAGCAAAATCTTGCAACAAATATCGATATTAAAATTTCTTATTAGGAGGTTATGAAAGCAGAAAGGTTAAGACAACGTCCAGGCTGTATTACAAAAATTTTGCAACAAACATCGATATTAAAAATTTCGTATTAGGAGGTTATAAAAGCAGAGAGGTTAAGACAACGTCCAGGCAGTATTAGCAAAATTTTGCAGCAAACATCGATATTAAAAATTTCTTATTAGGAGGTTATGAAAGCATAGAGGTTAAAACAACGTCCAGCCAGTATTAGCAAAATTTTGCAACAAATATCAATATTAAAATTTCTTATTAGGAGGTTATGAATGCAGAGAGGTTAAGACAACGTTCAGCCAGTATTAGCAATATTTTGCAACAAATATCGATATTAAAAATTTCTTATTAGGAGGTTATGAATGCAGAGAGGTTAAGACAACGTTCAGGCAGTATTAGCAAAATCTTGCAACAAATATCGATATTAAAATTTCTTATTAGGAGTTTATGAAAGCAGAAAGGTTAAGACAACGTCCAGGCTGTATTAGCAAAATTTTGCAACAAACATCGATATTAAAAATTTCTTATTAGGAGGTTATGAAAGCAGAGAGGTTAAGACAACGTCCAGGCAGTATTAGCAAAATTTTGCAACAAATATCAATATTAAAATTTCTTATTAGGAGGTTATGCATGCAGAGAGGTTAAGACAACGTTCAGGCAGTATTAGCAAAATCTTGCAACAAATATCGATATTAAAATTTCTTATTAGGAGGTTATGAAAGCAGAAAGGTTAAGACAACGTCCAGGCTGTATTAGCAAAATTTTGCAACAAACATCGATATTAAAAATTTCGTATTAGGAGGTTATAAAGGCAGAGAGGTTAAGACAACGTCCAGCCAGTATTAGCAAAGTTTCGTAACAAACATCGATATTAAAAATTTCTTATTAGGAGGTTATGAAAGCAGAGAGGTTAAGACAACGTCCAGGCAGTATTAGCAAAATTTTGCAGCAAACATCGATATTAAAAATTTCTTATTAGGAGGTTATGAAAGCATAGAGGTTAAAACAACGTCCAGCCAGTATTAGCAAAATTTTGCAACAAATATCAATATTAAAATTTTTTATTAGGAGGTTATGAAAGCAGAGAGGTTAAGACAACATCCAGGCAATATTAGCAAAATTTTGCAACAAATATCGATATTAAAAATTTCTTATTAGGAGGTTATGAAAGCAGAGAGGTTAAGACCACGTCCAGCCAGTATTAGCAAAGTTTCGCAACAAATATCGATATTAAAAATTTCTTATTAGGAGGTTATGAATGCAGAGAGGTTAAGACAGCGTTCAGGCAGTATTAGCAAAATCTTGCAACAAATATCGATATTAAAATTTCTTATTAGGAGGTAATGAAAGCAGAAAGGTTAAGACAACGTCCAGGCAGTATTAGCAAAATTTTGCAACAAATATCAATATTAAAATTTCTTATTAGGAGGTTATGCATGCAGAGAGGTTAAGACAACGTTCAGCCAGTATTAGCAAAATTTTGCAACAAATATCGATATTAATAATTTCTTATTAGGAGGTTATGAATGCAGAGAGGTTAAGAAAACGTTCAGGCAGTATTAGCAAAATCTTGCAACAAATATCGATATTAAAATTTCTTATTAGGAGGTTATGAAAGCAGAGAGGTTAAGACAACGTCCAGGCTGTATTAGCAAAATTTTGCAACAAACATCGATACTAAAAATTTCGTATTAGGAGGTTATGAAAACAGAGAGGTTAAGACAAAGTCCAGCCAGTATTAGCAAAGTTACGCAACAAACATCGATATTAAAAATTTCTTATTAGGAGGTTATGAAAGCAGAGAGGTTAAGACAACGTCCAACTAATATTAGCAAAATATCGCAACAAACATCGATTTTAAAAATTTCTTATTAGGAGATTATGAAAGCAGAGAGGTTAAGACAACGTCCAGGCAGTATTAGCAAAATTTTGCAGCAAACATCGATATTAAAAATTTCTTATTAGGAGGTTATGAAAGCAGAGAGGTTAAAACAACGTCCAGCCAGTATTAGCAAAATTTTGCAACAAATATCAATATTAAAATTTCTTATTAGGAGGTTATGAAAGCAGAGAGGTTAAGACAACGTCCAGGCAGTATTAGCAAAATTTTGCAGCAAACATCGATATTAAAAATTTCTTATTAGGAGGTTATGAAAGCAGAGAGGTTAAAACAACGTCCAGCCAGTATTAGCAAAATTTTGCAACAAATATCAATATTAAAATTTCTTATTAGGAGGTTATGAATGCAGAGAGGTTAAGACAACGTTCAGGCAGTATTAGCAAAATCTTGCAACAAATATCGATATTAAAATTTCTTATTAGGAGTTTATGAAAGCAGAAAGGTTAAGACAACCTCCAGGCTGTATTAGCAAAATTTTGCAACAAACATCGATATTAAAAATTTCTTATTAGGAGGTTATGAAAGCAGAGAGGTTAAGACAACGTCCAGGCAGTATTAGCAAAATTTTGCAACAAATATCAATATTAAAATTTCTTATTAGGAGGTTATGCATGCAGAGAGGTTAAGACAACGTTCAGGCAGTATTAGCAAAATCTTGCAACAAATATCGATATTAAAATTTCTTATTAGGAGGTTATGAAAGCAGAAAGGTTAAGACAACGTCCAGGCTGTATTAGCAAAATTTTGCAACAAACATCGATATTAAAAATTTCGTATTAGGAGGTTATAAAGGCAGAGAGGTTAAGACAACGTCCAGCCAGTATTAGCAAAGTTTCGTAACAAACATCGATATTAAAAATTTCTTATTAGGAGGTTATGAAAGCAGAGAGGTTAAGACAACGTCCAGGCAGTATTAGCAAAATTTTGCAGCAAACATCGATATTAAAAATTTCTTATTAGGAGGTTATGAAAGCATAGAGGTTAAAACAACGTCCAGCCAGTATTAGCAAAATTTTGCAACAAATATCAATATTAAAATTTTTTATTAGGAGGTTATGAAAGCAGAGAGGTTAAGACAACATCCAGGCAATATTAGCAAAATTTTGCAACAAATATCGATATTAAAAATTTCTTATTAGGAGGTTATGAAAGCAGAGAGGTTAAGACCACGTCCAGCCAGTATTAGCAAAGTTTCGCAACAAATATCGATATTAAAAATTTCTTATTAGGAGGTAATGAAAGCAGAAAGGTTAAGACAACGTCCAGGCAGTATTAGCAAAATTTTGCAACAAATATCAATATTAAAATTTCTTATTAGGAGGTTATGCATGCAGAGAGGTTAAGACAACGTTCAGCCAGTATTAGCAAAATTTTGCAACAAATATCGATATTAATAATTTCTTATTAGGAGGTTATGAATGCAGAGAGGTTAAGACAACGTTCAGGCAGTATTAGCAAAATCTTGCAACAAATATCGATTTTAAAAATTTCTGATTAGGAGATTATGAAAGCAGAGAGGTTAAGACAACGTCCAGGCAGTATTAGCAAAATTTTGCAGCAAACATCCATATTAAAAATTTCTTATTAGGAGGTTATGAAAGCATAGAGGTTAAAACAACGTCCAGCCAGTATTAGCAAAATTTTGCAACAAATATCAATATTAAAATTTCTTATTAGGAGGTTATGAAAGCAGAGAGGTTAAGACAACGTTCAGCCAGTATTAGCAAAATTTTGCAACAAATATCGATATTAAAAATTACTTATTAGGAGGTTATGAATGCAGAGAGGTTAAGACAACGTTCAGCCAGTATTAGCAAAATTTTGCAACAAATATCTATATTAAAAATTTCTTATTAGGAGGTTATGAATGCAGAGAGATTCAGCCAGCGTTCAGGCAGTATTAGCAAAATCTTGCAACAAATATCGATATTAAAATTTCTTATTAGGAGGTTATGAAAGCAGAGAGGTTAAGACAACGTCCAGGCTGTATTAGCAAAATTTTGCAACAAACATCGATATTAAAAATTTCGTATTAGGAGGTTATGAAAGCAGAGAGTTTAAGACAACGTCCAGCCAGTATTAGCAAAGTTTCGCAACAATCATTGATATTAAAAATTTCTTATTAGGAGGTTATGAAAGTAGAGAGGTTAAGACAACGTCCAACTAGTATTAACAAAATATCGCAACATCGATTTTAAAAATTTCTTATTAGGAGATTATGAAAGCAGAGAGGTTAAGACAACGTCCAGGCAGTATTAGCAAAGTTTCGCAACAATCATTGATATTAAAAATTTCTTATTAGGAGGTTATGAAAGTAGAGAGGTTAAGACAACGTCCAACTAGTATTAACAAAATATCGCAACATCGATTTTAAAAATTTCTTATTAGGAGATTATGAAAGCAGAGAGGTTAAGACAACGTCCAGGCAGTATTAGCAAAATTTTGCAGCAAACATCGATATTAAAAATTTCTTATTAGGAGGTTATGAATGCAGAGAGGTTAAGACAACGTTCAGGCAGTATTAGCAAAATCTTGCAACAAATATCGATATTAAAATTTCTTATTAGGAGGTTATGAAAGCAGAAAGGTTAAGACAACGTCCAGGCTGTATTAGCAAAATTTTGCAACAAACATCGATATTAAAAATTTCGTATTAGGAGGTTATAAAAGCAGAGAGGTTAAGACAACGTCCAGCCAGTATTAGCAAAGTTTCGTAACAAACATCGATATTAAAAATTTCTTATTAGGAGGTTATGAAAGCAGAGAGGTTAAGACAACGTCCAGGCAGTATTAGCAAAATTTTGCAGCAAACATCGATATTAAAAATTTCTTATTAGGAGGTTATGAAAGCATAGAGGTTAAAACAACGTCCAGCCAGTATTAGCAAAATTTTGCAACAAATATCAATATTAAAATTTTTTATTAGGAGGTTATGAAAGCAGAGAGGTTAAGACAACATCCAGGCAATATTAGCAAAATTTTGCAGCAAATATCAATGTTAAAATTTCTTATTAGGGGGTTATGAATGCAGAGAGGTTAAGACAACGTTCAGCCAGTATTAGCAAAATTTTGCAACAAATATCGATATTAATAATTACTTATTAGGAGGTTATGAATGCAGAGAGGTTAAGGCAGCGTTCAGGTAGTATTAGCAAAATTTTGCAACAAATATCGATATTAAAATTTCTTATTAGGAGGTTATAAAAGCAGAGAGGTTAAGACAACGTCCAGCCAGTATTAGCAAAGTTTCGTAACAAACATCGATATTAAAAATTTCTTATTAGGAGGTTATGAAAGCAGAGAGGTTAAGACAACGTCCAGGCAGTATTAGCAAAATTTTGCAGCAAACATCGATATTAAAAATTTCTTATTAGGAGGTTATGAAAGCATAGAGGTTAAAACAACGTCCAGCCAGTATTAGCAAAATTTTGCAACAAATATCAATATTAAAATTTTTTATTAGGAGGTTATGAAAGCAGAGAGGTTAAGACAACATCCAGGCAATATTAGCAAAATTTTGCAGCAAATATCAATGTTAAAATTTCTTATTAGGAGGTTATGAATGCAGAGAGGTTAAGACAACGTTCAGCCAGTATTAGCAAAATTTGCAACAAATATCGATATTAAAAATTTCTTATTAGGAGGTTATGAAAGCAGAGAGGTTAAGACCACGTCCAGCCAGTATTAGCAAAGTTTCGCAACAAATATCGATATTAAAAATTTCTTATTAGGAGGTTATGAATGCAGAGAGGTTAAGACAACGTTCAGGCAGTATTAGCAAAATCTTGCAACAAATATCGATATTAAAATTTCTTATTAGGAGGTTATGAAAGCAGAAAGGTTAAGACAACGTCCAGGCTGTATTAGCAAAATTTTGCAACAAACATCGATATTCAAAATTTCTTATTAGGAGGTTATGAAAGCAGAGAGGTTAAGACAACGTCCAGGCAGTATTAGCAAAATTTTGCAACAAATATCAATATTAAAATTTCTTATTAGGAGGTTATGCATGCAGAGAGGTTAAGACTACGTCCAGGCAGTATTAGCAAAATTTTGCAGCAAACATCGATATTAAAAATTTCTTATTAGGAGGTTATGAAAGCAGAGAGGTTAAAACAACGTCCAGCCAGTATTAGCAAAATTTTGCAACAAATCTCAATATTAAAATTTCTTATTAGGAGGTTATGAATGCAGAGAGGTTAAGACAACGTTCAGCCAGTATTAGCAAAATTTTGCAACAAATATCGATATTAAAAATTTCTTAATAGGAGGTTATGAATGCAGAGAGGTTAAGAAAACGTTCAGGCAGTATTAGCAAAATCTTGCAACAAATATCGATATTAAAATTTCTTATTAGGAGGTTATGAAAGCAGAGAGGTTAAGACAACGTCCAGGCTGTATTAGCAAAATTTTGCAACAAACATCGATATTAAAAATTTCGTATTAGGAGGTTATGAAAACAGAGAGGTTAAGACAACGTCCAGCCAGTATTAGCAAAGTTACGCAACAAACATCGATATTAAAAATTTCTTATTAGGAGGTTATGAAAGCAGAGAGGTTAAGACAACGTCCAACTAATATTAGCAAAATATCGCAACAAACATCGATTTTAAAAATTTCTGATTAGGAGATTATGAAAGCAGAGAGGTTAAGACAACGTCCAGGCTGTATTAGCAAAATTTTGCAGCAAACATCGATATTAAAAATTTCTTATTAGGAGGTTATGAAAGCATAGAGGTTAAAACAACGTCCAGCCAGTATTAGCAAAATTTTGCAACAAATATCAATATTAAAATTTCTTATTAGGAGGTTATGAAAGCAGAGAGGTTAAGACAACGTTCAGCCAGTATTAGCAAAATTTTGCAACAAATATCGATATTAAAAATTACTTATTAGGAGGTTATGAATGCAGAGAGGTTAAGGCAGCGTTCAGGCAGTATTAGCAAAATTTTGCAACAAATATCGATATTAAAAGTTCTTATTAGGAGGTTATGAATGCAGAGAGGTTAAGACAACGTTCAGCCAGTATTAGCAAAATTTTGCAACAAATATCGATATTAAAAATTTCTTATTAGGAGGTTATGAATGCAGAGAGATTAAGACAAAGTTCAGGCAGTATTAGCAAAATCTTGCAACAAATATCGATATTAAAATTTCTTATTAGGAGGTTATGAAAGCAGAGAGGTTAAGACAACGTCCAGGCTGTATTAGCAAAATTTTGCAACAAACATCGATATTAAAAATTTCCTATTAGGAGGTTATGAAAGCAGAGAGTTTAAGACAACGTCCAGCCAGTATTAGCAAAGTTTCGTAACAAACATCGATATTAAAAATTTCTTATTAGGAGGTTATGAAAGCAGAGAGGTTAAGACAACGTCCAGGCAGTATTAGCAAAATTTTGCAACAAACATCGATATTAAAAATTTCGTATTAGGAGGTTATAAAAGCAGAGAGGTTAAGACAACGTCCAGCCAGTATTAGCAAAGTTTCGTAACAAACATCGATATTAAAAATTTCTTATTAGGAGGTTATGAAAGCAGAGAGGTTAAGACAACGTCCAGGCAGTATTAGCAAAATTTTGCAGCAAACATCGATATTAAAAATTTCTTATTAGGAGGTTATGAAAGCATAGAGGTTAAAACAACGTCCAGCCAGTATTAGCAAAATTTTGCAACAAATATCAATATTAAAATTTTTTATTAGGAGGTTATGAAAGCAGAGAGGTTAAGACAACATCCAGGCAATATTAGCAAAATTTTGCAGCAAATATCAATGTTAAAATTTCTTATTAGGAGGTTATGAATGCAGAGAGGTTAAGACAACGTTCAGCCAGTATTAGCAAAATTTTGCAACAAATATCAATATTAAAATTTCTTATTAGGAGGTTATGAATGCAGAGAGGTTAAGACAACGTTCAGGCAGTATTAGCAAAATCTTGCAACAAATATCGATATTAAAATTTCTTATTAGGAGGTTATGAAAGCAGAAAGGTTAAGACAACGTCCAGGCTGTATTAGCAAAATTTTGCAACAAAAATCGATATTAAAAATTTCTTATTAGGAGGTTATGAAAGCAGAGAGGTTAAGACAACGTCCAGGCAGTATTAGCAAAATTTTGCAACAAATATCAATATTAAAATTTCTTATTAGGAGGTTATGCATGCAGAGAGGTTAAGACTACGTCCAGGCAGTATTAGCAAAATTTTGCAGCAAACATCGATATTAAAAATTTCTTAATAGGAGGTTATGAAAGCAGAGAGGTTAAAACAACGTCCAGCCAGTATTAGCAAAATTTTGCAACAAATCTCAATATTAAAATTTCTTATTAGGAGGTTATGAATGCAGAGAGGTTAAGACAACGTTCAGCCATTATTAGCAAAATTTTGCAACAAATATCGATATTAAAAATTTCTTATTAGGAGGTTATGAATGCAGAGAGGTTAAGAAAACGTTCAGGCAGTATTAGCAAAATCTTGCAACAAATATCGATATTAAAATTTCTTATTAGGAGGTTATGAAAGCAGAGAGGTTAAGACAACGTCCAGGCTGTATTAGCAAAATTTTGCAACAAACATCGATATTAAAAATTTCGTATTAGGAGGTTATGAAAACAGAGAGGTTAAGACAACGTCCAGCCAGTATTAGCAAAGTTACGCAACAAACATCGATATTAAAAATTTCTTATTAGGAGGTTATGAAAGCAGAGAGGTTAAGACAACGTCCAACTAATATTAGCAAAATATCGCAACAAACATCGATTTTAAAAATTTCTGATTGGGAGATTATGAAAGCAGAGAGGTTAAGACAACGTCCAGGCTGTATTAGCAAAATTTTGCAGCAAACATCGATATTAAAAATTTCTTATTAGGAGGTTATGAAAGCATAGAGGTTAAAACAACGTCCAGCCAGTATTAGCAAAATTTTGCAACAAATATCAATATTAAAATTTCTTATTGGGAGGTTATGAAAGCAGAGAGGTTAAGACAACGTTCAGCCAGTATTAGCAAAATTTTGCAACAAATATCGATATTAAAAATTACTTATTAGGAGGTTATGAATGCAGAGAGGTTAAGGCAGCGTTCAGGCAGTATTAGCAAAATTTGGCAACAAATATCGATATTAAAATTTCTTATTAGGAGGTTATGAAAGCAGAGAGGTTAAGACAACGTCCAGGCTGTATTAGCAAAATTTTGCAACAAACATCGATATTAAAAATTTCGTATTAGGAGGTTATGAAAACAGAGAGGTTAAGACAACGTCCAGCCAGTATTAGCAAAGTTACGCAACAAACATCGATATTAAAAATTTCTTATTAGGAGGTTATGAAAGCAGAGAGGTTAAGACAACGTCCAACTAATATTAGCAAAATATCGCAACAAACATCGATTTTAAAAATTTCTGATTAGGAGATTATGAAAGCAGAGAGGTTAAGACAACGTCCAGGCTGTATTAGCAAAATTTTGCAGCAAACATCCATATTAAAAATTTCTTATTAGGAGGTTATGAAAGCATAGAGGTTAAAACAACGTCCAGCCAGTATTAGCAAAATTTTGCAACAAATATCAATATTAAAATTTCTTATTAGGAGGTTATGAAAGCAGAGAGGTTAAGACAACGTTCAGCCAGTATTAGCAAAATTTTGCAACAAATATCGATATTAAAAATTACTTATTAGGAGGTTATGAATGCAGAGAGGTTAAGGCAGCGTTCAGGCAGTATTAGCAAAATTTTGCAACAAATATCGATATTAAAAGTTCTTATTAGGAGGTTATGAATGCAGAGAGGTTAAGACAACGTTCAGCCAGTATTAGCAAAATTTTGCAACAAATATCGATATTAAAAATTTCTTATTAGGAGGTTATGAATGCAGAGAGATTAAGACAAAGTTCAGGCAGTATTAGCAAAATCTTGCAACAAATATCGATATTAAAATTTCTTATTAGGAGGTTATGAAAGCAGAGAGGTTAAGACAACGTCCAGGCTGTATTAGCAAAATTTTGCAACAAACATCGATATTAAAAATTTCCTATTAGGAGGTTATGAAAGCAGAGAGTTTAAGACAACGTCCAGCCAGTATTAGCAAAGTTTCGTAACAAACATCGATATTAAAAATTTCTTATTAGGAGGTTATGAAAGCAGAGAGGTTAAGACAACGTCCAGGCAGTATTAGCAAAATTTTGCAACAAACATCGATATTAAAAATTTCGTATTAGGAGGTTATAAAAGCAGAGAGGTTAAGACAACGTCCAGCCAGTATTAGCAAAGTTTCGTAACAAACATCGATATTAAAAATTTCTTATTAGGAGGTTATGAAAGCAGAGAGGTTAAGACAACGTCCAGGCAGTATTAGCAAAATTTTGCAGCAAACATCGATATTAAAAATTTCTTATTAGGAGGTTATGAAAGCATAGAGGTTAAAACAACGTCCAGCCAGTATTAGCAAAATTTTGCAACAAATATCAATATTAAAATTTTTTATTAGGAGGTTATGAAAGCAGAGAGGTTAAGACAACATCCAGGCAATATTAGCAAAATTTTGCAGCAAATATCAATGTTAAAATTTCTTATTAGGAGGTTATGAATGCAGAGAGGTTAAGACAACGTTCAGCCAGTATTAGCAAAATTTTGCAACAAATATCAATATTAAAATTTCTTATTAGGAGGTTATGAATGCAGAGAGGTTAAGACAACGTTCAGGCAGTATTAGCAAAATCTTGCAACAAATATCGATATTAAAATTTCTTATTAGGAGGTTATGAAAGCAGAAAGGTTAAGACAACGTCCAGGCTGTATTAGCAAAATTTTGCAACAAAAATCGATATTAAAAATTTCTTATTAGGAGGTTATGAAAGCAGAGAGGTTAAGACAACGTCCAGGCAGTATTAGCAAAATTTTGCAACAAATATCAATATTAAAATTTCTTATTAGGAGGTTATGCATGCAGAGAGGTTAAGACTACGTCCAGGCAGTATTAGCAAAATTTTGCAGCAAACATCGATATTAAAAATTTCTTAATAGGAGGTTATGAAAGCAGAGAGGTTAAAACAACGTCCAGCCAGTATTAGCAAAATTTTGCAACAAATCTCAATATTAAAATTTCTTATTAGGAGGTTATGAATGCAGAGAGGTTAAGACAACGTTCAGCCATTATTAGCAAAATTTTGCAACAAATATCGATATTAAAAATTTCTTATTAGGAGGTTATGAATGCAGAGAGGTTAAGAAAACGTTCAGGCAGTATTAGCAAAATCTTGCAACAAATATCGATATTAAAATTTCTTATTAGGAGGTTATGAAAGCAGAGAGGTTAAGACAACGTCCAGGCTGTATTAGCAAAATTTTGCAACAAACATCGATATTAAAAATTTCGTATTAGGAGGTTATGAAAACAGAGAGGTTAAGACAACGTCCAGCCAGTATTAGCAAAGTTACGCAACAAACATCGATATTAAAAATTTCTTATTAGGAGGTTATGAAAGCAGAGAGGTTAAGACAACGTCCAACTAATATTAGCAAAATATCGCAACAAACATCGATTTTAAAAATTTCTGATTGGGAGATTATGAAAGCAGAGAGGTTAAGACAACGTCCAGGCTGTATTAGCAAAATTTTGCAGCAAACATCGATATTAAAAATTTCTTATTAGGAGGTTATGAAAGCATAGAGGTTAAAACAACGTCCAGCCAGTATTAGCAAAATTTTGCAACAAATATCAATATTAAAATTTCTTATTGGGAGGTTATGAAAGCAGAGAGGTTAAGACAACGTTCAGCCAGTATTAGCAAAATTTTGCAACAAATATCGATATTAAAAATTACTTATTAGGAGGTTATGAATGCAGAGAGGTTAAGGCAGCGTTCAGGCAGTATTAGCAAAATTTGGCAACAAATATCGATATTAAAATTTCTTATTAGGAGGTTATGAATGCAGAGAGGTTAAGACAACGTTCAGGCAGTATTAGCAAAATTTGGCAACAAATATCAATATTAAAATTTCTTATTAGGAGGTTATGAAAGCATAGAGGTTAAAACAACGTCCAGCCAGTATTAGCAAAATCTTGCAACAAATATCGATATTAAAATTTCTTATTAGGAGGTTATGAAAGCAGAGAGGTTAAGACAACGTCCAGGCTGTATTAGCAAAATTTTGCAACAAACATCGATATTAAAAATTTCGTATTAGGAGGTTATGAAAGCAGAGAGTTTAAGACAACGTCCAGCCAGTATTAGCAAAGTTTCGCAACAATCATTGATATTAAAAATTTCTTATTAGGAGGTTATGAAAGTAGAGAGGTTAAGACAACGTCCAACTAGTATTAGCAAAATATCGCAACATCGATTTTAAAAATTTCTTATTAGGAGATTATGAAAGCAGAGAGGTTAAGACAACGTCCAGGCAGTATTAGCAAAATCTTGCAACAAATATCGATATTAAAATTTCTTATTAGGAGGTTATGAAAGCAGAAAGGTTAAGACAACGTCCAGGCTGTATTAGCAAAAATTTTGCAACAAACATCGATATTAAAAATTTCGTATTAGGAGGTTATAAAAGCAGAGAGGTTAAGACAACGTCCATGCAGTATTAGCAAAATTTTGCAGCAAACATCGATATTAAAAATTTCTTATTAGGAGGTTATGAAAGCATAGAGGTTAAAACAACGTCCAGCCAGTATTAGCAAAATTTTGCAACAAATATCAATATTAAAATTTTTTATTAGGAGGTTATGAAAGCAGAGAGGTTAAGACAACGTTCAGGCAGTATTAGCAAAATCTTGCAACAAATATCGATATTAAAATTTCTTATTAGGAGGTTATGAAAGCAGAAAGGTTAAGACAACGTCCAGGCTGTATTAGCAAAAATTTTGCAACAAACATCGATATTAAAAATTTCGTATTAGGAGGTTATAAAAGCAGAGAGGTTAAGACAACGTCCATGCAGTATTAGCAAAATTTTGCAGCAAACATCGATATTAAAAATTTCTTATTAGGAGGTTATGAAAGCATAGAGGTTAAAACAACGTCCAGCCAGTATTAGCAAAATTTTGCAACAAATATCAATATTAAAATTTTTTATTAGGAGGTTATGAAAGCAGAGAGGTTAAGACAACATCCAGGCAATATTAGCAAAATCTTGCAACAAATATCGATATTAAAATTTCTTATTAGGAGGTTATGAAAGCAGAAAGGTTAAGACAACGTCCAGGCTGTATTAGCAAAAATTTTGCAACAAACATCGATATTAAAAATTTCGTATTAGGAGGTTATAAAAGCAGAGAGGTTAAGACAACGTCCAGGCAGTATTAGCAAAATTTTGCAGCAAACATCGATATTAAAAATTTCTGATTAGGAGGTTATGAAAGCATAGAGGTTAAAACAACGTCCAGCCAGTATTAGCAAAATTTTGCAACAAATATCAATATTAAAATTTCTTATTAGGAGGTTATGAATGCAGAGAGGTTAAGACAACGTTCAGCCAGTATTAGCAAAATTTTGCAACAAATATCGATATTAAAAATTTCGTATTAGGAGGTTATAAAAGCAGAGAGGTTAAGACAACGTCCAGGCAGTATTAGCAAAATTTTGCAGCAAACATCGATATTAAAAATTTCTTATTAGGAGGTTATGAATGCAGAGAGGTTAAGACAACGTTCAGGCAGTATTAGCAAAATCTTGCAACAAATATCGATATTAAAATTTCTTATTAGGAGGTTATGAAAGCAGAAAGGTTAAGACAACGTCCAGGCTGTATTAGCAAAATTTTGCAACAAACATCGATATTAAAAATTTCGTATTAGGAGGTTATAAAAGCAGATAGGTTAAGACAACGTCCAGCCAGTATTAGCAAAGTTTCGTAACAAACATCGATATTAAAAATTTCTTATTAGGAGGTTATGAAAGCAGAGAGGTTAAGACAACGTCCAGGCAGTATTAGCAAAATTTTGCAGCAAAAACATCGATATTAAAAATTTCTTATTAGGAGGTTATGAAAGCATAGAGGTTAAAACAACGTCCAGCCAGTATTAGCAAAATTTTGCAACAAATATCAATATTAAAATTTTAATAAGGAGGTTATGAAAGCAGAGAGGTTAAGACAACATCCAGGCAATATTAGCAAAATTTTGCAGCAAATATCAATGTTAAAATTTCTTATTAGGAGGTTATGAATGCAGAGAGGTTAAGACAACGTCCAGCCAGTATTAGCAAAATTTTGCAACAAATATCGATATTAAAAATTACTTATTAGGAGGTTATGAATGCAGAGAGGTTAAGGCAGCGTTCAGGCAGTATTAGCAAAATTTTGAAACAAATATCGATATTAAAATTTCTTATTAGGAGGTTATGAATGCAGAGAGGTTAAGACAACGTTCAGCCAGTAGGTATTAGCAAAATTTTGCAACAAATATCGATATTAAAAATTTCTTATTAGGAGGTTATGAATGCAGAGAGATTAAGACAGCGTTCAGGCAGTATTAGCAAAATCTTGCAACAAATATCGATATTAAAATTTCTTATTAGGAGGTTATGAAAGCAGAGAGGTTAAGACAACGTCCAGGCTGTATTAGCAAAATTTTGCAACAAACATCGATATTAAAAATTTCGTATTATGAGGTTATGAAAGCAGAGAGTTTAAGACAACGTCCAGCCAGTATTAGCAAAGTTTCGCAACAATCATTGATATTAAAAATTTCTTATTAGGAGGTTATGAAAGTAGAGAGGTTAAGACAACGTCCAACTAGTATTAGCAAAATATCGCAACATCGATTTTAAAAATTTCTTATTAGGAGATTATGAAAGCAGAGAGGTTAAGACAACGTCCAGGCAGTATTAGCAAAATTTTGCAGCTAACATCGATATTAAAAATTTCTTATTAGGAGGTTATGAATGCAGAGAGGTTAAGACAACGTTCAGGCAGTATTAGCAAAATCTTGCAACAAATATCGATATTAAAATTTCTTATTAGGAGGTTATGAAAGCAGAAAGGTTAAGACAACGTCCAGGCTGTATTAGCAAAATTTTGCAACAAACATCGATATTAAAAATTTCGTATTAGGAGGTTATAAAAGCAGAGAGGTTAAGACAACGTCCAGCCAGTATTAGCAAAGTTTCGTAACAAACATCGATATTAAAAATTTCTTATTAGGAGGTTATGAAAGCAGAGAGGTTAAGACAACGTCCAGGCAGTATTAGCAAAATTTTGCAGCAAACATCGATATTAAAAATTTCTTATTAGGAGGTTATGAAAGCATAGAGGTTAAAACAACGTCCAGCCAGTATTAGCAAAATTTTGCAACAAATATCAATATTAAAATTTTTTATTAGGAGGTTATGAAAGCAGAGAGGTTAAGACAACATCCAGGCAATATTAGCAAAATTTTGCAGCAAATATCAATGTTAAAATTTCTTATTAGGAGGTTATGAATGCAGAGAGGTTAAGACAACGTTCAGCCAGTATTAGCAAAATTTGCAACAAATATCGATATTAAAAATTTCTTATTAGGAGGTTATGAAAGCAGAGAGGTTAAGACCACGTCCAGCCAGTATTAGCAAAGTTTCGCAACAAATATCGATATTAAAAATTTCTTATTAGGAGGTTATGAATGCAGAGAGGTTAAGACAACGTTCAGGCAGTATTAGCAAAATCTTGCAACAAATATCGATATTAAAATTTCTTATTAGGAGGTTATGAAAGCAGAAAGGTTAAGACAACGTCCAGGCTGTATTAGCAAAATTTTGCAACAAACATCGATATTCAAAATTTCTTATTAGGAGGTTATGAAAGCAGAGAGGTTAAGACAACGTCCAGGCAGTATTAGCAAAATTTTGCAACAAATATCAATATTAAAATTTCTTATTAGGAGGTTATGCATGCAGAGAGGTTAAGACTACGTCCAGGCAGTATTAGCAAAATTTTGCAGCAAACATCGATATTAAAAATTTCTTATTAGGAGGTTATGAAAGCAGAGAGGTTAAAACAACGTCCAGCCAGTATTAGCAAAATTTTGCAACAAATCTCAATATTAAAATTTCTTATTAGGAGGTTATGAATGCAGAGAGGTTAAGACAACGTTCAGCCAGTATTAGCAAAATTTTGCAACAAATATCGATATTAAAAATTTCTTAATAGGAGGTTATGAATGCAGAGAGGTTAAGAAAACGTTCAGGCAGTATTAGCAAAATCTTGCAACAAATATCGATATTAAAATTTCTTATTAGGAGGTTATGAAAGCAGAGAGGTTAAGACAACGTCCAGGCTGTATTAGCAAAATTTTGCAACAAACATCGATATTAAAAATTTCGTATTAGGAGGTTATGAAAACAGAGAGGTTAAGACAACGTCCAGCCAGTATTAGCAAAGTTACGCAACAAACATCGATATTAAAAATTTCTTATTAGGAGGTTATGAAAGCAGAGAGGTTAAGACAACGTCCAACTAATATTAGCAAAATATCGCAACAAACATCGATTTTAAAAATTTCTGATTAGGAGATTATGAAAGCAGAGAGGTTAAGACAACGTCCAGGCTGTATTAGCAAAATTTTGCAGCAAACATCGATATTAAAAATTTCTTATTAGGAGGTTATGAAAGCATAGAGGTTAAAACAACGTCCAGCCAGTATTAGCAAAATTTTGCAACAAATATCAATATTAAAATTTCTTATTAGGAGGTTATGAAAGCAGAGAGGTTAAGACAACGTTCAGCCAGTATTAGCAAAATTTTGCAACAAATATCGATATTAAAAATTACTTATTAGGAGGTTATGAATGCAGAGAGGTTAAGGCAGCGTTCAGGCAGTATTAGCAAAATTTTGCAACAAATATCGATATTAAAAGTTCTTATTAGGAGGTTATGAAAGCAGAGAGGTTAAGACAACGTTCAGCCAGTATTAGCAAAATTTTGCAACAAATATCGATATTAAAAATTTCTTATTAGGAGGTTATGAATGCAGAGAGATTAAGACAGCGTTCAGGCAGTATTAGCAAAATCTTGCAACAAATATCGATATTAAAATTTCTTATTAGGAGGTTATGAAAGCAGAGAGGTTAAGACAACGTCCAGGCTGTATTAGCAAAATTTTGCAACAAACATCGATATTAAAAATTTCGTATTAGGAGGTTATGAAAGCAGAGAGTTTAAGACAACGTCCAGCCAGTATTAGCAAAGTTTCGCAACAATCATTGATATTAAAAATTTCTTATTAGGAGGTTATGAAAGTAGAGAGGTTAAGACAACGTCCAACTAGTATTAGCAAAATATCGCAACATCGATTTTAAAAATTTCTTATTAGGAGATTATGAAAGCAGAGAGGTTAAGACAACGTCCAGGCAGTATTAGCAAAATTTTGCAACAAACAACGATATTAAAAATTTCGTATTAGGAGGTTATAAAAGCAGAGAGGTTAAGACAACGTCCAGCCAGTATTAGCAAAGTTTCGTAACAAACATCGATATTAAAAATTTCTTATTAGGAGGTTATGAAAGCAGAGAGGTTAAGACAACGTCCAGGCAGTATTAGCAAAATTTTGCAGCAAACATCGATATTAAAAATTTCTTATTAGGAGGTTATGAAAGCATAGAGGTTAAAACAACGTCCAGCCAGTATTAGCAAAATTTTGCAACAAATATCAATATTAAAATTTTTTATTAGGAGGTTATGAAAGCAGAGAGGTTAAGACAACATCCAGGCAATATTAGCAAAATTTTGCAGCAAATATCAATGTTAAAATTTCTTATTAGGAGGTTATGAATGCAGAGAGGTTAAGACAACGTTCAGCCAGTATTAGCAAAATTTTGCAACAAATATCAATATTAAAATTTCTTATTAGGAGGTTATGAAAGCAGAAAGGTTAAGACCACGTCCAGCCAGTATTAGCAAAGTTTCGCAACAAATATCGATATTAAAAATTTCTTATTAGGAGGTTATGAATGCAGAGAGGTTAAGACAACGTTCAGGCAGTATTAGCAAAATCTTGCAACAAATATCGATATTAAAATTTCTTATTAGGAGGTTATGAAAGCAGAAAGGTTAAGACAACGTCCAGGCTGTATTAGCAAAATTTTGCAACAAACATCGATAATAAAAATTTCTTATTAGGAGGTTATGAAAGCAGAGAGGTTAAGACAACGTCCAGGCAGTATTAGCAAAATTTTGCAACAAATATCAATATTAAAATTTCTTATTAGGAGGTTATGCATGCAGAGAGGTTAAGACTACGTCCAGGCAGTATTAGCAAAATTTTGCAGCAAACATCGATATTAAAAATTTCTTAATAGGAGGTTATGAAAGCAGAGAGGTTAAAACAACGTCCAGCCAGTATTAGCAAAATTTTGCAACAAATCTCAATATTAAAATTTCTTATTAGGAGGTTATGAATGCAGAGAGGTTAAGACAACGTTCAGCCATTATTAGCAAAATTTTGCAACAAATATCGATATTAAAAATTTCTTATTAGGAGGTTATGAATGCAGAGAGGTTAAGAAAACGTTCAGGCAGTATTAGCAAAATCTTGCAACAAATATCGATATTAAAATTTCTTATTAGGAGGTTATGAAAGCAGAGAGGTTAAGACAACGTCCAGGCTGTATTAGCAAAATTTTGCAACAAACATCGATATTAAAAATTTCGTATTAGGAGGTTATGAAAACAGAGAGGTTAAGACAACGTCCAGCCAGTATTAGCAAAGTTACGCAACAAACATCGATATTAAAAATTTCTTATTAGGAGGTTATGAAAGCAGAGAGGTTAAGACAACGTCCAACTAATATTAGCAAAATATCGCAACAAACATCGATTTTAAAAATTTCTGATTGGGAGATTATGAAAGCAGAGAGGTTAAGACAACGTCCAGGCTGTATTAGCAAAATTTTGCAGCAAACATCGATATTAAAAATTTCTTATTAGGAGGTTATGAAAGCATAGAGGTTAAAACAACGTCCAGCCAGTATTAGCAAAATTTTGCAACAAATATCAATATTAAAATTTCTTATTAGGAGGTTATGAAAGCAGAGAGGTTAAGACAACGTTCAGCCAGTATTAGCAAAATTTTGCAACAAATATCGATATTAAAAATTACTTATTAGGAGGTTATGAATGCAGAGAGGTTAAGGCAGCGTTCAGGCAGTATTAGCAAAATTTGGCAACAAATATCGATATTAAAATTTCTTATTAGGAGGTTATGAATGCAGAGAGGTTAAGACAACGTTCAGCCAGTATTAGCAAAATTTTGCAACAAATATCGATATTAAAAATTTCTTATTAGGAGGTTATGAAAGCAGAGAGGTTAAGACAACGTCCAGGCTGTATTAGCAAAATTTTGCAACAAACATCGATATTAAAAATTTCGTATTAGGAGGTTATGAAAGCAGAGAGTTTAAGACAACGTCCAGCCAGTATTAGCAAAGTTTCGCAACAATCATTGATATTAAAAATTTCTTATTAGGAGGTTATGAAAGTAGAGAGGTTAAGACAACGTCCAACTAGTATTAGCAAAATATCGCAACATCGATTTTAAAAATTTCTTATTAGGAGATTATGAAAGCAGAGAGGTTAAGACAACGTCCAGGCAGTATTAGCAAAATTTTGCAGCAAACATCGATATTAAAAATTTCTTATTAGGAGGTTATGAATGCAGAGAGGTTAAGACAACTTTCAGGCAGTATTAGCAAAATCTTGCAACAAATATCGATATTAAAATTTCTTATTAGGAGGTTATGAAAGCAGAAAGGTTAAGACAACGTCCAGGCTGTATTAGCAAAAATTTTGCAACAAACATCGATATTAAAAATTTCGTATTAGGAGGTTATAAAAGCAGAGAGGTTAAGACAACGTCCAGGCAGTATTAGCAAAATTTTGCAGAAACATCGATATTAAAAATTTCTTATTAGGAGGTTATGAAAGCATAGAGGTTAAAACAACGTCCAGCCAGTATTAGCAAAATTTTGCAACAAATATCAATATTAAAATTTTTTATTAGGAGGTTATGAAAGCAGAGAGGTTAAGACAACATCCAGGCAATATTAGCAAAATCTTGCAACAAATATCGATATTAAAATTTCTTATTAGGAGGTTATGAAAGCAGAAAGGTTAAGACAACGTCCAGGCTGTATTACAAAAATTTTGCAACAAACATCGATATTAAAAATTTCGTATTAGGAGGTTATAAAAGCAGAGAGGTTAAGACAACGTCCAGGCAGTATTAGCAAAATTTTGCAGCAAACATCGATATTAAAAATTTCTTATTAGGAGGTTATGAAAGCATAGAGGTTAAAACAACGTCCAGCCAGTATTAGCAAAATTTTGCAACAAATATCAATATTAAAATTTCTTATTAGGAGGTTATGAATGCAGAGAGGTTAAGACAACGTTCAGCCAGTATTAGCAATATTTTGCAACAAATATCGATATTAAAAATTTCTTATTAGGAGGTTATGAATGCAGAGAGGTTAAGACAACGTTCAGGCAGTATTAGCAAAATCTTGCAACAAATATCGATATTAAAATTTCTTATTAGGAGTTTATGAAAGCAGAAAGGTTAAGACAACGTCCAGGCTGTATTAGCAAAATTTTGCAACAAACATCGATATTAAAAATTTCTTATTAGGAGGTTATGAAAGCAGAGAGGTTAAGACAACGTCCAGGCAGTATTAGCAAAATTTTGCAACAAATATCAATATTAAAATTTCTTATTAGGAGGTTATGCATGCAGAGAGGTTAAGACAACGTTCAGGCAGTATTAGCAAAATCTTGCAACAAATATCGATATTAAAATTTCTTATTAGGAGGTTATGAAAGCAGAAAGGTTAAGACAACGTCCAGGCTGTATTAGCAAAATTTTGCAACAAACATCGATATTAAAAATTTCGTATTAGGAGGTTATAAAGGCAGAGAGGTTAAGACAACGTCCAGCCAGTATTAGCAAAGTTTCGTAACAAACATCGATATTAAAAATTTCTTATTAGGAGGTTATGAAAGCAGAGAGGTTAAGACAACGTCCAGGCAGTATTAGCAAAATTTTGCAGCAAACATCGATATTAAAAATTTCTTATTAGGAGGTTATGAAAGCATAGAGGTTAAAACAACGTCCAGCCAGTATTAGCAAAATTTTGCAACAAATATCAATATTAAAATTTTTTATTAGGAGGTTATGAAAGCAGAGAGGTTAAGACAACATCCAGGCAATATTAGCAAAATTTTGCAACAAATATCGATATTAAAAATTTCTTATTAGGAGGTTATGAAAGCAGAGAGGTTAAGACCACGTCCAGCCAGTATTAGCAAAGTTTCGCAACAAATATCGATATTAAAAATTTCTTATTAGGAGGTTATGAATGCAGAGAGGTTAAGACAGCGTTCAGGCAGTATTAGCAAAATCTTGCAACAAATATCGATATTAAAATTTCTTATTAGGAGGTAATGAAAGCAGAAAGGTTAAGACAACGTCCAGGCAGTATTAGCAAAATTTTGCAACAAATATCAATATTAAAATTTCTTATTAGGAGGTTATGCATGCAGAGAGGTTAAGACAACGTTCAGCCAGTATTAGCAAAATTTTGCAACAAATATCAATATTAATAATTTCTTATTAGGAGGTTATGAATGCAGAGAGGTTAAGACAACGTTCAGGCAGTATTAGCAAAATCTTGCAACAAATATCGATATTAAAATTTCTTATTAGGAGGTTATGAAAGCAGAGAGGTTAAGACAACGTCCAGGCTGTATTAGCAAAATTTTGCAACAAACATCGATACTAAAAATTTCGTATTAGGAGGTTATGAAAACAGAGAGGTTAAGACAAAGTCCAGCCAGTATTAGCAAAGTTACGCAACAAACATCGATATTAAAAATTTCTTATTAGGAGGTTATGAAAGCAGAGAGGTTAAGACAACGTCCAACTAATATTAGCAAAATATCGCAACAAACATCGATTTTAAAAATTTCTTATTAGGAGATTATGAAAGCAGAGAGGTTAAGACAACGTCCAGGCAGTATTAGCAAAATTTTGCAGCAAACATCGATATTAAAAATTTCTTATTAGGAGGTTATGAAAGCAGAGAGGTTAAAACAACGTCCAGCCAGTATTAGCAAAATTTTGCAACAAATATCAATATTAAAATTTCTTATTAGGAGGTTATGAAAGCAGAGAGGTTAAGACAACGTCCAGGCAGTATTAGCAAAATTTTGCAGCAAACATCGATATTAAAAATTTCTTATTAGGAGGTTATGAAAGCAGAGAGGTTAAAACAACGTCCAGCCAGTATTAGCAAAATTTTGCAACAAATATCAATATTAAAATTTCTTATTAGGAGGTTATGAATGCAGAGAGGTTAAGACAACGTTCAGGCAGTATTAGCAAAATCTTGCAACAAATATCGATATTAAAATTTCTTATTAGGAGTTTATGAAAGCAGAAAGGTTAAGACAACCTCCAGGCTGTATTAGCAAAATTTTGCAACAAACATCGATATTAAAAATTTCTTATTAGGAGGTTATGAAAGCAGAGAGGTTAAGACAACGTCCAGGCAGTATTAGCAAAATTTTGCAACAAATATCAATATTAAAATTTCTTATTAGGAGGTTATGCATGCAGAGAGGTTAAGACAACGTTCAGGCAGTATTAGCAAAATCTTGCAACAAATATCGATATTAAAATTTCTTATTAGGAGGTTATGAAAGCAGAAAGGTTAAGACAACGTCCAGGCTGTATTAGCAAAATTTTGCAACAAACATCGATATTAAAAATTTCGTATTAGGAGGTTATAAAGGCAGAGAGGTTAAGACAACGTCCAGCCAGTATTAGCAAAGTTTCGTAACAAACATCGATATTAAAAATTTCTTATTAGGAGGTTATGAAAGCAGAGAGGTTAAGACAACGTCCAGGCAGTATTAGCAAAATTTTGCAGCAAACATCGATATTAAAAATTTCTTATTAGGAGGTTATGAAAGCATAGAGGTTAAAACAACGTCCAGCCAGTATTAGCAAAATTTTGCAACAAATATCAATATTAAAATTTTTTATTAGGAGGTTATGAAAGCAGAGAGGTTAAGACAACATCCAGGCAATATTAGCAAAATTTTGCAACAAATATCGATATTAAAAATTTCTTATTAGGAGGTTATGAAAGCAGAGAGGTTAAGACCACGTCCAGCCAGTATTAGCAAAGTTTCGCAACAAATATCGATATTAAAAATTTCTTATTAGGAGGTAATGAAAGCAGAAAGGTTAAGACAACGTCCAGGCAGTATTAGCAAAATTTTGCAACAAATATCAATATTAAAATTTCTTATTAGGAGGTTATGCATGCAGAGAGGTTAAGACAACGTTCAGCCAGTATTAGCAAAATTTTGCAACAAATATCGATATTAATAATTTCTTATTAGGAGGTTATGAATGCAGAGAGGTTAAGACAACGTTCAGGCAGTATTAGCAAAATCTTGCAACAAATATCGATATTAAAATTTCTTATTAGGAGGTTATGAAAGCAGAGAGGTTAAGACAACGTCCAGGCTGTATTAGCAAAATTTTGCAACAAACATCGATACTAAAAATTTCGTATTAGGAGGTTATGAAAACAGAGAGGTTAAGACAAAGTCCAGCCAGTATTAGCAAAGTTACGCAACAAACATCGATATTAAAAATTTCTTATTAGGAGGTTATGAAAGCAGAGAGGTTAAGACAACGTCCAACTAATATTAGCAAAATATCGCAACAAACATCGATTTTAAAAATTTCTTATTAGGAGATTATGAAAGCAGAGAGGTTAAGACAACGTCCAGGCAGTATTAGCAAAATTTTGCAGCAAACATCGATATTAAAAATTTCTTATTAGGAGGTTATGAAAGCAGAGAGGTTAAAACAACGTCCAGCCAGTATTAGCAAAATTTTGCAACAAATATCAATATTAAAATTTCTTATTAGGAGGTTATGAAAGCAGAGAGGTTAAGACAACGTCCAGGCAGTATTAGCAAAATTTTGCAGCAAACATCGATATTAAAAATTTCTTATTAGGAGGTTATGAAAGCAGAGAGGTTAAAACAACGTCCAGCCAGTATTAGCAAAATTTTGCAACAAATATCAATATTAAAATTTCTTATTAGGAGGTTATGAATGCAGAGAGGTTAAGACAACGTTCAGGCAGTATTAGCAAAACTTCGCAACAAACATCGATATTACAAATTTCTTATTAGGAAGTTATGAAAGCAGAGAGGTTAAGACACCATCCAAGCAGTATTAGCAAAATTTTGCTGCAAACATCGATATTAAAAATTTCTTATTAGGAGGTTATGAAAGCAGAGAGGTTAAGACAACATCCAGGCAGTATTAGCAAAATTTTGCAACAAACATCAATATTGAAAATTTCGTATTAGGAGGTTATGAAAGCAGAGAGGTTAAGACAACATCCAGGCAGTATTAGCAAAATCTTGCAGCATACATCGATATTAGAAATTTCTTATTAGGAGGTTATGAAAGCAGAGAGACTAAGACAACGTCTAGCCAGTATTAGCAAAGTTTCACAACAAGCATCCATATTAAAAATTTCTTATTAGGAGGTTATGAAAGCAGAGAGGCTTAGACAACGTCCAGCCAGTATTAGCTAAATTTTGCAACAAATATCGATATTAAAAATTTCTTATTAGGAGGTTATGAATGTAGAGAGATTAAGACAACGTTCAGGCAGTATTAGCAAAATCTTGCAACAAATATCGATATTAAAAATTTCTTATTAGGAGGTTATGAATGCAGAAAGGTTAAGACAACGTCCAGGCTGTATTAGCAAAATTTTGCAACAAACATCGATATTAAAAATTTAGTATTAGGAGGTTATGAAAGCAGAGAGGTTAAGACAGCGTCCAGCCAGTATTAGCAAAGTTTCGCAACAAACATCGATATTAAAAATTTCTTATTAGGAGGTTATGAAAGCAGAGAGGTTAAGACAACTTCCAACTAGTATTAGCAAAATATCGCAACAAACATCGATTTAAAAAATTTCTTATTAGGAGATTATGAAAGCAGAGAGGTTAAGACAACGTCCAGGCAGTATTAGCAAAATTTTGCAGCAAACATCGATATTAAAAATTTCTTATTAGGAGGTTATGAAAGCAGAGAGGTTAAAACAACGTCTAGCCAGTATTAGCAAAATTTTGCAACAAATCTCAATATTAAAATTTCTTATTAGGAGGTTATGAATGCAGAGAGGTTAAGACAACGTTCAGGCAGTATTAGCAAAATCTTGCAACAAATATCGATATTAAAATTTCTTATTAGGAGGTTATGAAAGCAGAGAGGTTAAGACAACGTCCAGGCTGTATTAGCAAAATTTTGCAACAAACAACGATATTAAAAATTTCGTATTAGGAGGTTATTAAAACAGAGAGGTTAAGACAACGTCCAGCCAGTATTAGCAAAGTTACGCAACAAACATCGATATTAAAAATTTCTTATTAGGAGGTTATGAAAGCAGAGAGGTTAAGACAACGTCCAACTAATATTAGCAAAATATCGCAACAAACATCGATTTTAAAAATTTCTGATTAGGAGATTATGAAAGCAGAGAGGTTAAGACAACGTCCAGGCAGTATTAGCAAAATTTTGCAGCAAACATCGATATTAAAAATTTCTTATTAGGAGGTTATGAAAGCATAGAGGTTAAAACAACGTCCAGCCAGTATTAGCAAAATTTTGCAACAAATATCAATATTAAAATTTCTTATTAGGAAGTTATGAAAACCGAGAGGTTAAGACAACGTTCAGCCAGTATTAGCAAAATTTTGCAACAAATATCGATATTAAAAATTTCTTATTAGGAGATTATGAAAGCAGAGAGGTTAAGACTACGTCCAGGCAGTATTAACAAAATTTTGCAGCAAACATCGATATTAAAAATTTCTTATTGGGAGATTATGAAAGCAGAGAGGTTAAAACAACGTCCAGCCAGTATTAGCAAAATTTTGCAACAAATCTCAATATTAAAATTTCTTATTAGGAGGTTATTAATGCAGAGAGGTTAAGACAACGTTCAGCCAGTATTAGCAATATCTTGCAACAAATATCGATATTAAAATTTCTTATTAGGAGGTTATGAAAGCAGAGAGGTTAAGACAACGTCCAACTAATATTAGCAAAATATCGCAACAAACATCGATTTTAAAAATTTCTGATTAGGAGATTATGAAAGCAGAGAGGTTAAGACAACGTCCAGGCAGTATTAGCAAAATTTTGCAGCAAACATCGATATTAAAAATTTCTTATTAGGAGGTTATGAAAGCATAGAGGTTAAAACAACGTCCAGCCAGTATTAGCAAAATTTTGCAACAAATATCAATATTAAAAATTTCTTATTAGGAGGTTATGAATGTAGAGAGATTAAGACAACGTTCAGGCAGTATTAGCAAAATCTTGCAACAAATATCGATATTAAAAATTTCTTATTAGGAGGTTATGAATGCAGAAAGGTTAAGACAACGTCCAGGCTGTATTAGCAAAATTTTGCAACAAACATCGATATTAAAAATTTCGTATTAGGAGGTTATGAAAGCAGAGAGGTTAAGACAGCGTCCAGCCAGTATTAGCAAAGTTTCGCAACAAACATCGATATTAAAAATTTCTTATTAGGAGGTTATGAAAGCAGAGAGGTTAAGACAACTTCCAACTAGTATTAGCAAAATATCGCAACAAACATCGATTTAAAAAATTTCTTATTAGGAGATTATGAAAGCAGAGAGGTTAAGACAACGTCCAGGCAGTATTAGCAAAATTTTGCAGCAAACATCGATATTAAAAATTTCTTATTAGGAGGTTATGAAAGCAGAGAGGTTAAAACAAAGTCCAGCCAGTATTAGCAAAATTTTGCAACAAATCTCAATATTAAAATTTCTTATTAGGAGGTTATGAATGCAGAGAGGTTAAGACAACGTTCAGCCAGTATTAGCAAAATTTTGCAACAAATATCGATATTAAAAATTTCTTATTAGGAGGTTATGAATGCAGAGAGGTTAAGACAACGTTCAGGCAGTATTAGCAAAATCTTGCAACAAATATCGATATTAAAATTTCTTATTAGGAGGTTATGAAAGCAGAGAGGTTAAGACAACGTCCAGGCTGTATTAGCAAAATTTTGCAACAAACATCGATATTAAAAATTTCGTATTAGGAGGTTATGAAAACAGAGAGGTTAAGACAACGTCCAGCCAGTATTAGCAAAGTTACGCAACAAACATCGATATTAAAAATTTCTTATTAGGAGGTTATGAAAGCAGAGAGGTTAAGACAACGTCCAACTAATATTAGCAAAATATCGCAACAAACATCGATTTTAAAAATTTCTGATTAGGAGATTATGAAAGCAGAGAGGTTAAGACAACGTCCAGGCAGTATTAGCAAAATTTTGCAGCAAACATCGATATTAAAAATTTCTTATTAGGAGGTTATGAAAGCATAGAGGTTAAAACAACGTCCAGCCAGTATTAGCAAAATTTTGCAACAAATATCAATATTAAAATTTCTTATTAGGAGGTTATGAAAACCGAGAGGTTAAGACAACGTTCAGCCAGTATTAGCAAAATTTTGCAACAAATATCGATATTAAAAATTTCTTATTAGGAGATTATGAAAGCAGAGAGGTTAAGACTACGTCCAGGCAGTATTAACAAAATTTTGCAGCAAACATCGATATTAAAAATTTCTTATTGGGAGATTATGAAAGCAGAGAGGTTAAAACAACGTCCAGCCAGTATTAGCAAAATTTTGCAACAAATATCAATATTAAAAATTTCTTATTAGGAGGTTATGAAAGCATAGAGGTTAAAACAACGTCCAGCCAGTATTAGCAAAATTTTGCAACAAATATCAATATTAAAAATTTCTTATTAGGAGGTTATGAATGTAGAGAGATTAAGACAACGTTCAGGCAGTATTAGCAAAATCTTGCAACAAATATCGATATTAAAAATTTCTTATTAGGAGGTTATGAATGCAGAAAGGTTAAGACAACGTCCAGGCTGTATTAGCAAAATTTTGCAACAAACATCGATATTAAAAATTTCGTATTAGGAGGTTATGAAAGCAGAGAGGTTAAGACAGCGTCCAGCCAGTATTAGCAAAGTTTCGCAACAAACATCGATATTAAAAATTTCTTATTAGGAGGTTATGAAAGCAGAGAGGTTAAGACAACTTCCAACTAGTATTAGCAAAATATCGCAACAAACATCGATTTAAAAAATTTCTTATTAGGAGATTATGAAAGCAGAGAGGTTAAGACAACGTCCAGGCAGTATTAGCAAAATTTTGCAGCAAACATCGATATTAAAAATTTCTTATTAGGAGGTTATGAAAGCAGAGAGGTTAAAACAACGTCCAGCCAGTATTAGCAAAATTTTGCAACAAATCTCAATATTAAAATTTCTTATTAGGAGGTTATGAATGCAGAGAGGTTAAGACAACGTTCAGCCAGTATTAGCAAAATTTTGCAACAAATATCGATATTAAAAATTTCTTATTAGGAGGTTATGAATGCAGAGAGGTTAAGACAACGTTCAGGCAGTATTAGCAAAATCTTGCAACAAATATCGATATTAAAATTTCTTATTAGGAGGTTATGAAAGCAGAGAGGTTAAGACAACGTCCAGGCTGTATTAGCAAAATTTTGCAACAAACATCGATATTAAAAATTTCGTATTAGGAGGTTATGAAAACAGAGAGGTTAAGACAACGTCCAGCCAGTATTAGCAAAGTTACGCAACAAACATCGATATTAAAAATTTCTTATTAGGAGGTTATGAAAGCAGAGAGGTTAAGACAACGTCCAACTAATATTAGCAAAATATCGCAACAAACATCGATTTTAAAAATTTCTGATTAGGAGATTATGAAAGCAGAGAGGTTAAGACAACGTCCAGGCAGTATTAGCAAAATTTTGCAGCAAACATCGATATTAAAAATTTCTTATTAGGAGGTTATGAAAGCATAGAGGTTAAAACAACGTCCAGCCAGTATTAGCAAAATTTTGCAACAAATATCAATATTAAAATTTCTTATTAGGAGGTTATGAAAACCGAGAGGTTAAGACAACGTTCAGCCAGTATTAGCAAAATTTTGCAACAAATATCGATATTAAAAATTTCTTATTAGGAGATTATGAAAGCAGAGAGGTTAAGACTACGTCCAGGCAGTATTAACAAAATTTTGCAGCAAACATCGATATTAAAAATTTCTTATTGGGAGATTATGAAAGCAGAGAGGTTAAAACAACGTCCAGCCAGTATTAGCAAAATTTTGCAACAAATCTCAATATTAAAATTTCTTATTAGGAGGTTATTAATGCAGAGAGGTTAAGACACCGTTCAGCCAGTATTAGCAAAATTTTGCAACAAATATCGATATTAAAAATTTCTTATTAGGAGGTTATGAATGCAGAGAGGTTAAGACAACGTCCAGGCTGTATTAGCAAAATTTTGCAACAAACATCGATATTAAAAATTTCTTATTAGGAGGTTATGAAAGCAGAGAGGTTAAGACAACGTCCAACTAATATTAGCAAAATATCGCAACAAACATCGATTTTAAAAATTTCTGATTAGGAGATTATGAAAGCAGAGAGGTTAAGACAACGTCCAGGCAGTATTAGCAAAATTTTGCAGCAAACATCGATATTAAAAATTTCTTATTAGGAGGTTATGAAAGCATAGAGGTTAAAACAACGTCCAGCCAGTATTAGCAAAATTTTGCAACAAATATCAATATTAAAATTTCTTATTAGGAGGTTATGAAAGCAGAGAGGTTAAGACAACGTTCATCCAGTATTAGCAAAATTTTGCAACAAATATCGATATTAAAAATTTCTTATTAGGAGGTTATGAATGCAGAGAGGTTAAGACAGCGTTCAGGCAGTATTAGCAAAATTTTGCAACAAATATCGATATTAAAATTTCTTATTAGGAGGTTATGAATGCAGAGAGGTTAAGACAGCGTTCAGGCAGTATTAGCAAAATCTTGCAACAAATATCGATATTAAAATTTCTTATTAGGAGGTTATGAAAGCAGAGAGGTTAAGACAACGTCCAGGCTGTATTAGCAAAATTTTGCAACAAACAACGATATTAAAAATTTCGTATTAGGAGGTTATGAAAGCAGAGAGTTTAAGACAACGTCCAGCCAGTATTAGCAAAGTTTCGCAACAATCATTGATATTAAAAATTTCTTATTAGGAGGTTATGAAAGCAGAGAGGTTAAGACAACGTCCAACTAGTATTAGCAAAATATCGCAACATCGATTTTAAAAATTTCTTATTAGGAGATTATGAAAGCAGAGAGGTTAAGACAACGTCCAGGCAGTATTAGCAAAATTTTGCAGCAAACATCGATATTAAAAATTTCTTATTAGGAGGTTATGAATGCAGAGGGGTTAAGACAACGTTCAGGCAGTATTAGCAAAATCTTGCAACAAATATCGATATTAAAATTTCTTATTAGGAGGTTATGAAAGCAGAAAGGTTAAGACAACGTCCAGGATGTATTAGCAAAATTTTGTAACAAACATCGATATTAAAAATTTCGTATTAGGAGGTTATAAAAGCAGAAAGGTTAAGACAACGTCCAGCCAGTATTAGCAAAGTTTCGTAACAAACATCGATATTAAAAATTTCTTATTAGGAGGTTATGAAAGCAGAGAGGTTAAGACAACGTCCAGGCAGTATTAGCAAAATTTTGCAGCAAACATCGATATTAAAAATTTCTTATTAGGAGGTTATGAAAGCATAGAGGTTAAAACAACGTCCAGCCAGTATTAGCAAAATTTTGCAACAAATATCAATATTAAATTTTTTTATTAGGAGGTTATGAAAGCAGAGAGGTTAAGACAACATCCAGGCAATATTAGCAAAATTTTGCAGCAAATATCAATATTAAAATTTCTTATTAGGGGGTTATGAATGCAGAGAGGTTAAGACAACGTTCAGCCAGTATTAGCAAAATTTTGCAACAAATATCGATATTAAAATTTCTTATTAGGAGGTTATGAATGCAGAGAGGTTAAGACAGCGTTCAGGCAGTATTAGCAAAATCTTGCAACAAATATCGATATTAAAATTTCTTATTAGGAGGTTATGAAAGCAGAGAGGTTAAGACAACGTCCAGGCTGTATTAGCAAAATTTTGCAACAAACAACGATATTAAAAATTTCGTATTAGGAGGTTATGAAAGCAGAGAGTTTAAGACAACGTCCAGCCAGTATTAGCAAAGTTTCGCAACAATCATTGATATTAAAAATTTCTTATTAGGAGGTTATGAAAGCAGAGAGGTTAAGACAACGTCCAACTAGTATTAGCAAAATATCGCAACATCGATTTTAAAAATTTCTTATTAGGAGATTATGAAAGCAGAGAGGTTAAGACAACGTCCAGGCAGTATTAGCAAAATTTTGCAGCAAACATCGATATTAAAAATTTCTTATTAGGAGGTTATGAATGCAGAGGGGTTAAGACAACGTTCAGGCAGTATTAGCAAAATCTTGCAACAAATATCGATATTAAAATTTCTTATTAGGAGGTTATGAAAGCAGAAAGGTTAAGACAACGTCCAGGATGTATTAGCAAAATTTTGTAACAAACATCGATATTAAAAATTTCGTATTAGGAGGTTATAAAAGCAGAAAGGTTAAGACAACGTCCAGCCAGTATTAGCAAAGTTTCGTAACAAACATCGATATTAAAAATTTCTTATTAGGAGGTTATGAAAGCAGAGAGGTTAAGACAACGTCCAACTAATATTAGCAAAATATCGCAACAAACATCGATTTTAAAAATTTCTGATTAGGAGATTATGAAAGCAGAGAGGTTAAGACAACGTCCAGGCAGTATTAGCAAAATTTTGCAGCAAACATCGATATTAAAAATTTCTTATTAGGAGGTTATGAAAGCATAGAGGTTAAAACAACGTCCAGCCAGTATTAGCAAAATTTTGCAACAAATATCAATATTAAAATTTCTTATTAGGAGGTTATGAAAACCGAGAGGTTAAGACAACGTTCAGCCAGTATTAGCAAAATTTTGCAACAAATATCGATATTAAAAATTTCTTATTAGGAGATTATGAAAGCAGAGAGGTTAAGACTACGTCCAGGCAGTATTAACAAAATTTTGCAGCAAACATCGATATTAAAAATTTCTTATTGGGAGATTATGAAAGCAGAGAGGTTAAAACAACGTCCAGCCAGTATTAGCAAAATTTTGCAACAAATATCAATATTAAAAATTTCTTATTAGGAGGTTATGAAAGCATAGAGGTTAAAACAACGTCCAGCCAGTATTAGCAAAATTTTGCAACAAATATCAATATTAAAAATTTCTTATTAGGAGGTTATGAATGTAGAGAGATTAAGACAACGTTCAGGCAGTATTAGCAAAATCTTGCAACAAATATCGATATTAAAAATTTCTTATTAGGAGGTTATGAATGCAGAAATGTTAAGACAACGTCCAGGCTGTATTAGCAAAATTTTGCAACAAACATCGATATTAAAAATTTCGTATTAGGAGGTTATGAAAGCAGAGAGGTTAAGACAGCGTCCAGCCAGTATTAGCAAAGTTTCGCAACAAACATCGATATTAAAAATTTCTTATTAGGAGGTTATGAAAGCAGAGAGGTTAAGACAACTTCCAACTAGTATTAGCAAAATATCGCAACAAACATCGATTTAAAAAATTTCTTATTAGGAGATTATGAAAGCAGAGAGGTTAAGACAACGTCCAGGCAGTATTAGCAAAATTTTGCAGCAAACATCGATATTAAAAATTTCTTATTAGGAGGTTATGAAAGCAGAGAGGTTAAAACAACGTCCAGCCAGTATTAGCAAAATTTTGCAACAAATCTCAATATTAAAATTTCTTATTAGGAGGTTATGAATGCAGAGAGGTTAAGACAACGTTCAGCCAGTATTAGCAAAATTTTGCAACAAATATCGATATTAAAAATTTCTTATTAGGAGGTTATGAATGCAGAGAGGTTAAGACAACGTTCAGGCAGTATTAGCAAAATCTTGCAACAAATATCGATATTAAAATTTCTTATTAGGAGGTTATGAAAGCAGAGAGGTTAAGACAACGTCCAGGCTGTATTAGCAAAATTTTGCAACAAACATCGATATTAAAAATTTCTTATTAGGAGGTTATGAAACCAGAGAGGTTAAGACAACGTCCAGCCAGTATTAGCAAAGTTACGCAACAAACATCGATATTAAAAATTTCTTATTAGGAGGTTATGAAAGCAGAGAGGTTAAGACAACGTCCAACTAATATTAGCAAAATATCGCAACAAACATCGATTTTAAAAATTTCTGATTAGGAGATTATGAAAGCAGAGAGGTTAAGACAACGTCCAGGCAGTATTAGCAAAATTTTGCAGCAAACATCGATATTAAAAATTTCTTATTAGGAGGTTATGAAAGCATAGAGGTTAAAACAACGTCCAGCCAGTATTAGCAAAATTTTGCAACAAATATCAATATTAAAATTTCTTATTAGGAGGTTATGAAAACCGAGAGGTTAAGACAACGTTCAGCCAGTATTAGCAAAATTTTGCAACAAATATCGATATTAAAAATTTCTTATTAGGAGATTATGAAAGCAGAGAGGTTAAGACTACGTCCAGGCAGTATTAACAAAATTTTGCAGCAAACATCGATATTAAAAATTTCTTATTGGGAGATTATGAAAGCAGAGAGGTTAAAACAACGTCCAGCCAGTATTAGCAAAATTTTGCAACAAATCTCAATATTAAAATTTCTTATTAGGAGGTTATTAATGCAGAGAGGTTAAGACACCGTTCAGCCAGTATTAGCAAAATTTTGCAACAAATATCGATATTAAAAATTTCTTATTAGGAGGTTATGAATGCAGAGAGGTTAAGACAACGTCCAGGCTGTATTAGCAAAATTTTGCAACAAACATCGATATTAAAAATTTCTTATTAGGAGGTTATGAAAGCAGAGAGGTTAAGACAACGTCCAACTAATATTAGCAAAATATCGCAACAAACATCGATTTTAAAAATTTCTGATTAGGAGATTATGAAAGCAGAGAGGTTAAGACAACGTCCAGGCAGTATTAGCAAAATTTTGCAGCAAACATCGATATTAAAAATTTCTTATTAGGAGGTTATGAAAGCATAGAGGTTAAAACAACGTCCAGCCAGTATTAGCAAAATTTTGCAACAAATATCAATATTAAAATTTCTTATTAGGAGGTTATGAAAGCAGAGAGGTTAAGACAACGTTCATCCAGTATTAGCAAAATTTTGCAACAAATATCGATATTAAAAATTTCTTATTAGGAGGTTATGAATGCAGAGAGGTTAAGACAGCGTTCAGGCAGTATTAGCAAAATTTTGCAACAAATATCGATATTAAAATTTCTTATTAGGAGGTTATGAATGCAGAGAGGTTAAGACAGCGTTCAGGCAGTATTAGCAAAATCTTGCAACAAATATCGATATTAAAATTTCTTATTAGGAGGTTATGAAAGCAGAGAGGTTAAGACAACGTCCAGGCTGTATTAGCAAAATTTTGCAACAAACAACGATATTAAAAATTTCGTATTAGGAGGTTATGAAAGCAGAGAGTTTAAGACAACGTCCAGCCAGTATTAGCAAAGTTTCGCAACAATCATTGATATTAAAAATTTCTTATTAGGAGGTTATGAAAGCAGAGAGGTTAAGACAACGTCCAACTAGTATTAGCAAAATATCGCAACATCGATTTTAAAAATTTCTTATTAGGAGATTATGAAAGCAGAGAGGTTAAGACAACGTCCAGGCAGTATTAGCAAAATTTTGCAGCAAACATCGATATTAAAAATTTCTTATTAGGAGGTTATGAATGCAGAGGGGTTAAGACAACGTTCAGGCAGTATTAGCAAAATCTTGCAACAAATATCGATATTAAAATTTCTTATTAGGAGGTTATGAAAGCAGAAAGGTTAAGACAACGTCCAGGATGTATTAGCAAAATTTTGTAACAAACATCGATATTAAAAATTTCGTATTAGGAGGTTATAAAAGCAGAAAGGTTAAGACAACGTCCAGCCAGTATTAGCAAAGTTTCGTAACAAACATCGATATTAAAAATTTCTTATTAGGAGGTTATGAAAGCAGAGAGGTTAAGACAACGTCCAGGCAGTATTAGCAAAATTTTGCAGCAAACATCGATATTAAAAATTTCTTATTAGGAGGTTATGAAAGCATAGAGGTTAAAACAACGTCCAGCCAGTATTAGCAAAATTTTGCAACAAATATCAATATTAAATTTTTTTATTAGGAGGTTATGAAAGCAGAGAGGTTAAGACAACATCCAGGCAATATTAGCAAAATTTTGCAGCAAATATCAATATTAAAATTTCTTATTAGGGGGTTATGAATGCAGAGAGGTTAAGACAACGTTCAGCCAGTATTAGCAAAATTTTGCAACAAATATCGATATTAAAATTTCTTATTAGGAGGTTATGAATGCAGAGAGGTTAAGACAGCGTTCAGGCAGTATTAGCAAAATCTTGCAACAAATATCGATATTAAAATTTCTTATTAGGAGGTTATGAAAGCAGAGAGGTTAAGACAACGTCCAGGCTGTATTAGCAAAATTTTGCAACAAACAACGATATTAAAAATTTCGTATTAGGAGGTTATGAAAGCAGAGAGTTTAAGACAACGTCCAGCCAGTATTAGCAAAGTTTCGCAACAATCATTGATATTAAAAATTTCTTATTAGGAGGTTATGAAAGCAGAGAGGTTAAGACAACGTCCAACTAGTATTAGCAAAATATCGCAACATCGATTTTAAAAATTTCTTATTAGGAGATTATGAAAGCAGAGAGGTTAAGACAACGTCCAGGCAGTATTAGCAAAATTTTGCAGCAAACATCGATATTAAAAATTTCTTATTAGGAGGTTATGAATGCAGAGGGGTTAAGACAACGTTCAGGCAGTATTAGCAAAATCTTGCAACAAATATCGATATTAAAATTTCTTATTAGGAGGTTATGAAAGCAGAAAGGTTAAGACAACGTCCAGGATGTATTAGCAAAATTTTGTAACAAACATCGATATTAAAAATTTCGTATTAGGAGGTTATAAAAGCAGAAAGGTTAAGACAACGTCCAGCCAGTATTAGCAAAGTTTCGTAACAAACATCGATATTAAAAATTTCTTATTAGGAGGTTATGAAAGCAGAGAGGTTAAGACAACGTCCAGGCAGTATTAGCAAAATTTTGCAGCAAACATCGATATTAAAAATTTCTTATTAGGAGGTTATGAAAGCATAGAGGTTAAAACAACGTCCAGCCAGTATTAGCAAAATTTTGCAACAAATATCAATATTAAATTTTTTTATTAGGAGGTTATGAAAGCAGAGAGGTTAAGACAACATCCAGGCAATATTAGCAAAATTTTGCAGCAAATATCAATATTAAAATTTCTTATTAGGGGGTTATGAATGCAGAGAGGTTAAGACAACGTTCAGCCAGTATTAGCAAAATTTTGCAACAAACATCGATATTAGAAATTTCGTATTAGGAGGTTATGAAAGCAGAGAGGCTAAGACAACAATGACTAGCCAGTATAAGCAAGAATTTTGCAACATCGATATTAAAAATTTCTTATTAGGAGGTTATGAATGCAGAGAAGTTAAGGTAACGACCAGCCAGTATAAGCAAAAGTTTTGCAACAATCATCGATATGAAAAATTCCTTATTAGGAGGTTATGAATGCAGAGAGGTTAAGATAACGACCAGCCAGTATTAGCAAAATGTTGCAACCAATGTCGATATTAAAAATTTCTTATTAGGAGGTTATGAATGCAGAGAGGTTAAGGTAATGACTAGCCAGTATAAGCAAGAATTTTGCAACATCGATATTAAAAATTTCTTATTAGGAGGTTATGAAAGCAGAGAGGTTAAAACAACGTCCAGCCAGTATTAGCAAAATTTTGCAACAAATCTCAATATTAAAATTTCTTATTAGGAGGTTATTAATGCAGAGAGGTTAAGACAACGTTCAGCCAGTATTAGCAAAATTTTGCAACAAATATCGATATTAAAAATTTCTTATTAGGAGGTTATGAATGCAGAGAGGTTAAGACAACGTTCAGGCAGTATTAGCAATATCTTGCAACAAATATCGATATTAAAATTTCTTATTAGGAGGTTATGAAAGCAGAGAGGTTAAGACAACGTCCAGGCTGTATTAGCAAAATTTTGCAACAAACATCGATATTAAAAATTTCTTATTAGGAGGTTATGAAAGCAGAGAGGTTAAGACAACGTCCAACTAATATTAGCAAAATATCGCAACAAACATCGATTTTAAAAATTTCTGATTAGGAGATTATGAAAGCAGAGAGGTTAAGACAACGTCCAGGCAGTATTAGCAAAATTTTGCAGCAAACATCGATATTAAAAATTTCTTATTAGGAGGTTATGAAAGCATAGAGGTTAAAACAACGTCCAGCCAGTATTAGCAAAATTTTGCAACAAATATCAATATTAAAATTTCTTATTAGGAGGTTATGAAAGCAGAGAGGTTAAGACAACGTTCAGCCAGTATTAGCAAAATTTTGCAACAAATATCGATATTAAAAATTTCTTATTAGGAGGTTATGAATGCAGAGAGGTTAAGACAGCGTTCAGGCAGTATTAGCAAAATTTTGCAACAAATATCGATATTAAAATTTCTTATTAGGAGGTTATGAATGCAGAGAGGTTAAGACAACGTTCAGCCAGTATTAGCAAAATTTTGCAACAAATATCGATATTAAAAATTTCTTATTAGGAGGTTATGAATGCAGAGAGGTTAAGACAGCGTTCAGGCAGTATTAGCAAAATCTTGCAACAAATATCGATATTAAAATTTCTTATTAGGAGGTTATGAAAGCAGAGAGGTTAAGACAACGTACAGGCTGTATTAGCAAAATTTTGCAACAAACATCGATATTAAAAATTTCGTATTAGGAGGTTATGAAAGCAGAGAGTTTAAGACAACGTCCAGCCAGTATTAGCAAAGTTTCGCAACAATCATTTATATTAAAAATTTCTTATTAGGAGGTTATGAAAACAGAGAGGTTAAGACAACGTCCAACTAGTATTGGCAAAATATCGCAACATCGATTTTAAAAATTTCTTATTAGGAGATTATGAAAGCAGAGAGGTTAAGACAACGTCCAGGCAGTATTAGCAAAATTTTGCAGCAAACATCGATATTAAAAATTTCTTATTAGGAGGTTATGAATGCAGAGAGGTTAAGACAACGTTCAGGCAGTATTAGCAAAATCTTGCAACAAATATCGATATTAAAATTTCTTATTAGGAGGTTATGAAAGCAGAAAGGTTAAGACAACGTCCAGGCTGTATTAGCAAAATTTTGCAACAAACATCGATATTAAAAATTTCGTATTAGGAGGTTATAAAAGCAGAAAGGTTAAGACAACGTCCAGCCAGTATTAGCAAAGTTTCGTAACAAACATCGATATTAAAAATTTCTTATTAGGAGGTTATGAAAGCAGAGAGGTTAAGACAACGTCCAGGCAGTATTAGCAAAATTTTGCAGCAAACATCGATATTAAAAATTTCTTATTAGGAGGTTATGAAAGCATAGAGGTTAAAACAACGTCCAGCCAGTATTAGCAAAATTTTGCAACAAATATCAATATTAAAATTTTTTATTAGGAGGTTATGAAAGCAGAGAGGTTAAAACAACATCCAGGCAATATTAGCAAAATTTTGCAGCAAATATCGATATTAGAAATTTCGTATTAGGAGGTTATGAAAGCAGAGAGGCTAAGACAACGTCTAGCCAGTATTAGCAAAGTTTCACAACAAGCATTCATATGAAAAATTTCTTATTAGGAGGTTATGAAAGCAGAGAGGCTAAGAAAACGTCCAGCCTGTATTAGCAAAATTTTGCAACAAATATCAATATTAAAATTTTTTATTAGGAGGTTATGAAAGCAGAGAGGTTAAAACAACATCCAGGCAATATTAGCAAAATTTTGCAACAAACATCGATATTAGAAATTTCGTATTAGGAGGTTATGAAAGCAGAGAGGCTAAGACAACGTCTAGCCAGTATTAGCAAAGTTTCACAACAAGCATTCATATGAAAAATTTCTTATTAGGAGGTTATGAAAGCAGAGAGGCTAAGAAAACGTCCAGCCTGTATTAGCAAAATTTTGCAACAAACATCGATATTAAAATTTTTTTATTAAGAGGTTATGAAAGCAGAGAGGCTAAGACAACGTCCAGGCAGTATTAGCAAAATTTTGCAGTAAACATCGGTATTAAAAATTTCTTATTAGGAGGTTATGAAAGCAGAGAGGTTAAAACAACGTCCAGCCAGTATTAGCAAAATTTTGCAACAAATATCAATATTAAAATTTTTTATTAGGAGGTTATGAAAGCAGAGAGGTTAAAACAACATCCAGGCAATATTAGCAAAATTTTGCAGCAAATATCAATATTAAAATTTCTTATTAGGGGGTTATGAATGCAGAGAGGTTAAGACAACGTTCAGCCAGTATTAGCAAAATTTTGCAACAAATATCGATATTAAAAATTTCTTATTAGGAGGTTATGAATGCAGAGAGGTTAAGACAACGTTCAGGCAGTATTAGCAAAATCTTGCAACAAATATCGATATTAAAATTTCTTATTAGGAGGTTATGAAAGCAGAGAGGTTAAGACAACGTCCAGGCTGTATTAGCAAAATTTTGCAACAAACATCGATATTAGAAATTTCGTATTAGGAGGTTATGAAAGCAGAGAGGCTAAGACAACGTCTAGCCAGTATTAGCAAAGTTTCACAACAAGCATTCATATGAAAAATTTCTTATTAGGAGGTTATGAAAGCAGAGAGGCTAAGAAAACGTCCAGCCTGTATTAGCAAAATTTTGCAACAAACATCGATATTAAAATTTTTTTATTAAGAGGTTATGAAAGCAGAGAGGCTAAGACAACGTCCAGGCAGTATTAGCAAAATTTTGCAGTAAACATCGGTATTAAAAATTTCTTATTAGGAGGTTATGAAAGCAGAGAGGTTAAAACAACGTCCAGCCAGTATTAGCAAAATTTTGCAACAAATATCAATATTAAAATTTTTTATTAGGAGGTTATGAAAGCAGAGAGGTTAAAACAACATCCAGGCAATATTAGCAAAATTTTGCAGCAAATATCAATATTAAAATTTCTTATTAGGGGGTTATGAATGCAGAGAGGTTAAGACAACGTTCAGCCAGTATTAGCAAAATTTTGCAACAAATATCGATATTAAAAATTTCTTATTAGGAGGTTATGAATGCAGAGAGGTTAAGACAACGTTCAGGCAGTATTAGCAAAATCTTGCAACAAATATCGATATTAAAATTTCTTATTAGGAGGTTATGAAAGCAGAGAGGTTAAGACAACGTCCAGGCTGTATTAGCAAAATTTTGCAACAAACATCGATATTAGAAATTTCGTATTAGGAGGTTATGAAAGCAGAGAGGCTAAGACAACGTCTAGCCAGTATTAGCAAAGTTTCACAACAAGCATTCATATGAAAAATTTCTTATTAGGAGGTTATGAAAGCAGAGAGGCTAAGACAACGTCCAGCCAGTATTAGCAAAATTTTGCATCAAACATCGATATTAAAAATTTCGTATTAGGAGGTTATGAAAGCAGAAAGGTTAGGGTAATGACTAGCCAGTATAAGCAAGAATTTTGCAACATCGTTATTAAAAATTTCTTATTAGGAGGTTATGAATGCAGAGAGGTTAAGATAACGATCAGCCAGTATAAGCAAAAGTTTTGCAACAAACATCGATATGAAAAATTCCTTATTAGGAGGTCATGAATGCAGAGGGGTTAAGATAACGACCAGTCAGTATTAGCAAAATGTTGCAACCAATGTCGATATAAAAATTTCTTATTTAGGAGGTTATGAATGCAGAGAGGTTAAGGTAATGACTAGCCAGTATAAGCAAGAATTTTGCAACATCGATATTAAAAATTTCTTATTAGGAGGTTATGAATGCAGAGAAGTTAAGGTAACGACCAGCCAGTATAAGCAAAAGTTTTGCAACAATCATCGATATGAAAAATTCCTTATTAGGAGGTCATGAATGCAGAGAGGTTAAGATAACGACCAGCCAGTATTAGCAAAATGTTTCAACCAATGTCGATATTAAAAATTTCTTATTAGGAGGTTATGAATGCAGAGAGGTTAAGGTAATGACTAGCCAGTATAAGCAAGAATTTTGCAACATCGATATTAAAAATTTCTTATTAGGAGGTTATGAATGCAGAGAAGTTAAGATAACGACCAGCCAGTATAAGCAAAAGTTTTGCAACAATCATCGATATGAAAAATTCCTTATTAGGAGGTCATGAATGCAGAGAGGTTAAGATAACGACCAGCCAGTATTAGCAAAATGTTGCAACCAATGTCGATATAAAAATTTCTTATTAGGAGGTTATGAATGCAGAGAGGTTAAGACAGCGTTCAGGCAGTATTAGCAAAATTTTGCAACAAATATCGATATTAAAATTTCTTATTAGGAGGTTATGAATGCAGAGAGGTTAAGACAACGTTCAGCCAGTATTAGCAAAATTTTGCAACAAATATCGATATTAAAAATTTCTTATTAGGAGGTTATGAATGCAGAGAGGTTAAGACAGCGTTCAGGCAGTATTAGCAAAATCTTGCAACAAATATCGATATTAAAATTTCTTATTAGGAGGTTATGAAAGCAGAGAGGTTAAGACAACGTACAGGCTGTATTAGCAAAATTTTGCAACAAACATCGATATTAAAAATTTCGTATTAGGAGGTTATGAAAGCAGAGAGTTTAAGACAACGTCCAGCCAGTATTAGCAAAGTTTCGCAACAATCATTTATATTAAAAATTTCTTATTAGGAGGTTATGAAAACAGAGAGGTTAAGACAACGTCCAACTAGTATTGGCAAAATATCGCAACATCGATTTTAAAAATTTCTTATTAGGAGATTATGAAAGCAGAGAGGTTAAGACAACGTCCAGGCAGTATTAGCAAAATTTTGCAGCAAACATCGATATTAAAAATTTCTTATTAGGAGGTTATGAATGCAGAGAGGTTAAGACAACGTTCAGGCAGTATTAGCAAAATCTTGCAACAAATATCGATATTAAAATTTCTTATTAGGAGGTTATGAAAGCAGAAAGGTTAAGACAACGTCCAGGCTGTATTAGCAAAATTTTGCAACAAACATCGATATTAAAAATTTCGTATTAGGAGGTTATAAAAGCAGAAAGGTTAAGACAACGTCCAGCCAGTATTAGCAAAGTTTCGTAACAAACATCGATATTAAAAATTTCTTATTAGGAGGTTATGAAAGCAGAGAGGTTAAGACAACGTCCAGGCAGTATTAGCAAAATTTTGCAGCAAACATCGATATTAAAAATTTCTTATTAGGAGGTTATGAAAGCATAGAGGTTAAAACAACGTCCAGCCAGTATTAGCAAAATTTTGCAACAAATATCAATATTAAAATTTCTTATTAGGGGGTTATGAATGCAGAGAGGTTAAGACAACGTTCAGCCAGTATTAGCAAAATTTTGCAACAAATATCGATATTAAAATTTCTTATTAGGAGGTTATGAAAGCAGAGAGGTTAAGACAACGTCCAGGCAGTATTAGCAAAATTTTGCAGCAAACATCGATATTAAAAATTTCTTATTAGGAGGTTATGAATGCAGAGAGGTTAAGACAACGTTCAGGCAGTATTAGCAAAATCTTGCAACAAATATCGATATTAAAATTTCTTATTAGGAGGTTATGAAAGCAGAAAGGTTAAGACAACGTCCAGGCTGTATTAGCAAAATTTTGCAACAAACATCGATATTAAAAATTTCGTATTAGGAGGTTATAAAAGCAGAAAGGTTAAGACAACGTCCAGCCAGTATTAGCAAAGTTTCGTAACAAACATCGATATTAAAAATTTCTTATTAGGAGGTTATGAAAGCAGAGAGGTTAAGACAACGTCCAACTAATATTAGCAAAATATCGCAACAAACATCGATTTTAAAAATTTCTGATTAGGAGATTATGAAAGCAGAGAGGTTAAGACAACGTCCAGGCAGTATTAGCAAAATTTTGCAGCAAACATCGATATTAAAAATTTCTTATTAGGAGGTTATGAAAGCATAGAGGTTAAAACAACGTCCAGCCAGTATTAGCAAAATTTTGCAACAAATATCAATATTAAAATTTCTTATTAGGAGGTTATGAAAACCGAGAGGTTAAGACAACGTTCAGCCAGTATTAGCAAAATTTTGCAACAAATATCGATATTAAAAATTTCTTATTAGGAGATTATGAAAGCAGAGAGGTTAAGACTACGTCCAGGCAGTATTAACAAAATTTTGCAGCAAACATCGATATTAAAAATTTCTTATTGGGAGATTATGAAAGCAGAGAGGTTAAAACAACGTCCAGCCAGTATTAGCAAAATTTTGCAACAAATATCAATATTAAAAATTTCTTATTAGGAGGTTATGAAAGCATAGAGGTTAAAACAACGTCCAGCCAGTATTAGCAAAATTTTGCAACAAATATCAATATTAAAAATTTCTTATTAGGAGGTTATGAATGTAGAGAGATTAAGACAACGTTCAGGCAGTATTAGCAAAATCTTGCAACAAATATCGATATTAAAAATTTCTTATTAGGAGGTTATGAATGCAGAAATGTTAAGACAACGTCCAGGCTGTATTAGCAAAATTTTGCAACAAACATCGATATTAAAAATTTCGTATTAGGAGGTTATGAAAGCAGAGAGGTTAAGACAGCGTCCAGCCAGTATTAGCAAAGTTTCGCAACAAACATCGATATTAAAAATTTCTTATTAGGAGGTTATGAAAGCAGAGAGGTTAAGACAACTTCCAACTAGTATTAGCAAAATATCGCAACAAACATCGATTTAAAAAATTTCTTATTAGGAGATTATGAAAGCAGAGAGGTTAAGACAACGTCCAGGCAGTATTAGCAAAATTTTGCAGCAAACATCGATATTAAAAATTTCTTATTAGGAGGTTATGAAAGCAGAGAGGTTAAAACAACGTCCAGCCAGTATTAGCAAAATTTTGCAACAAATCTCAATATTAAAATTTCTTATTAGGAGGTTATGAATGCAGAGAGGTTAAGACAACGTTCAGCCAGTATTAGCAAAATTTTGCAACAAATATCGATATTAAAAATTTCTTATTAGGAGGTTATGAATGCAGAGAGGTTAAGACAACGTTCAGGCAGTATTAGCAAAATCTTGCAACAAATATCGATATTAAAATTTCTTATTAGGAGGTTATGAAAGCAGAGAGGTTAAGACAACGTCCAGGCTGTATTAGCAAAATTTTGCAACAAACATCGATATTAAAAATTTCGTATTAGGAGGTTATGAAAACAGAGAGGTTAAGACAACGTCCAGCCAGTATTAGCAAAGTTACGCAACAAACATCGATATTAAAAATTTCTTATTAGGAGATTATGAAAGCAGAGAGGTTAAGACAACGTCCAGGCAGTATTAGCAAAATTTTGCAGCAAACATCGATATTAAAAATTTCTTATTAGGAGGTTATGAAAGCATAGAGGTTAAAACAACGTCCAGCCAGTATTAGCAAAATTTTGCAACAAATATCAATATTAAAATTTCTTATTAGGAGGTTATGAAAACCGAGAGGTTAAGACAACGTTCAGCCAGTATTAGCAAAATTTTGCAACAAATATCGATATTAAAAATTTCTTATTAGGAGATTATGAAAGCAGAGAGGTTAAGACTACGTCCAGGCAGTATTAACAAAATTTTGCAGCAAACATCGATATTAAAAATTTCTTATTGGGAGATTATGAAAGCAGAGAGGTTAAAACAACGTCCAGCCAGTATTAGCAAAATTTTGCAACAAATCTCAATATTAAAATTTCTTATTAGGAGGTTATTAATGCAGAGAGGTTAAGACACCGTTCAGCCAGTATTAGCAAAATTTTGCAACAAATATCGATATTAAAAATTTCTTATTAGGAGGTTATGAAAGCAGAGAGGTTAAGACAACGTCCAGGCTGTATTAGCAAAATTTTGCAACAAACATCGATATTAAAAATTTCTTATTAGGAGGTTATGAAAGCAGAGAGGTTAAGACAACGTCCAACTAATATTAGCAAAATATCGCAACAAACATCGATTTTAAAAATTTCTTATTAGGAGATTATGAAAGCAGAGAGGTTAAGACAACGTCCAGGCAGTATTAGCAAAATTTTGCAGCAAACATCGATATTAAAAATTTCTTATTAGGAGGTTATGAAAGCATAGAGGTTAAAACAACGTCCAGCCAGTATTAGCAAAATTTTGCAACAAATATCAATATTAAAATTTCTTATTAGGAGGTTATGAAAGCAGAGAGGTTAAGACAACGTTCATCCAGTATTAGCAAAATTTTGCAACAAATATCGATATTAAAAATTTCTTATTAGGAGGTTATGAATGCAGAGAGGTTAAGACAGCGTTCAGGCAGTATTAGCAAAATTTTGCAACAAATATCGATATTAAAATTTCTTATTAGGAGGTTATGAATGCAGAGAGGTTAAGACAGCGTTCAGGCAGTATTAGCAAAATCTTGCAACAAATATCGATATTAAAATTTCTTATTAGGAGGTTATGAAAGCAGAGAGGTTAAGACAACGTCCAGGCTGTATTAGCAAAATTTTGCAACAAACAACGATATTAAAAATTTCGTATTAGGAGGTTATGAAAGCAGAGAGTTTAAGACAACGTCCAGCCAGTATTAGCAAAGTTTCGCAACAATCATTGATATTAAAAATTTCTTATTAGGAGGTTATGAAAGCAGAGAGGTTAAGACAACGTCCAACTAGTATTAGCAAAATATCGCAACATCGATTTTAAAAATTTCTTATTAGGAGATTATGAAAGCAGAGAGGTTAAGACAACGTCCAGGCAGTATTAGCAAAATTTTGCAGCAAACATCGATATTAAAAATTTCTTATTAGGAGGTTATGAATGCAGAGGGGTTAAGACAACGTTCAGGCAGTATTAGCAAAATCTTGCAACAAATATCGATATTAAAATTTCTTATTAGGAGGTTATGAAAGCAGAAAGGTTAAGACAACGTCCAGGATGTATTAGCAAAATTTTGTAACAAACATCGATATTAAAAATTTCGTATTAGGAGGTTATAAAAGCAGAAAGGTTAAGACAACGTCCAGCCAGTATTAGCAAAGTTTCGTAACAAACATCGATATTAAAAATTTCTTATTAGGAGGTTATGAAAGCAGAGAGGTTAAGACAACGTCCAGGCAGTATTAGCAAAATTTTGCAGCAAACATCGATATTAAAAATTTCTTATTAGGAGGTTATGAAAGCATAGAGGTTAAAACAACGTCCAGCCAGTATTAGCAAAATTTTGCAACAAATATCAATATTAAATTTTTTTATTAGGAGGTTATGAAAGCAGAGAGGTTAAGACAACATCCAGGCAATATTAGCAAAATTTTGCAGCAAATATCAATATTAAAATTTCTTATTAGGGGGTTATGAATGCAGAGAGGTTAAGACAACGTTCAGCCAGTATTAGCAAAATTTTGCAACAAACATCGATATTAGAAATTTCGTATTAGGAGGTTATGAAAGCAGAGAGGCTAAGACAACAATGACTAGCCAGTATAAGCAAGAATTTTGCAACATCGATATTAAAAATTTCTTATTAGGAGGTTATGAATGCAGAGAAGTTAAGGTAACGACCAGCCAGTATAAGCAAAAGTTTTGCAACAATCATCGATATGAAAAATTCCTTATTAGGAGGTTATGAATGCAGAGAGGTTAAGATAACGACCAGCCAGTATTAGCAAAATGTTGCAACCAATGTCGATATTAAAAATTTCTTATTAGGAGGTTATGAATGCAGAGAGGTTAAGGTAATGACTAGCCAGTATAAGCAAGAATTTTGCAACATCGATATTAAAAATTTCTTATTAGGAGGTTATGAAAGCAGAGAGGTTAAAACAACGTCCAGCCAGTATTAGCAAAATTTTGCAACAAATCTCAATATTAAAATTTCTTATTAGGAGGTTATTAATGCAGAGAGGTTAAGACAACGTTCAGCCAGTATTAGCAAAATTTTGCAACAAATATCGATATTAAAAATTTCTTATTAGGAGGTTATGAATGCAGAGAGGTTAAGACAACGTTCAGGCAGTATTAGCAATATCTTGCAACAAATATCGATATTAAAATTTCTTATTAGGAGGTTATGAAAGCAGAGAGGTTAAGACAACGTCCAGGCTGTATTAGCAAAATTTTGCAACAAACATCGATATTAAAAATTTCTTATTAGGAGGTTATGAATGCAGAGAGGTTAAGACAACGTCCAACTAATATTAGCAAAATCTTGCAGCAAACATCGATTTTAAAAATTTCTGATTAGGAGATTATGAAAGCAGAGAGGTTAAGACAACGTCCAGGCAGTATTAGCAAAATTTTGCAGCAAACATCGATATTAAAAATTTCTTATTAGGAGGTTATGAAAGCATAGAGGTTAAAACAACGTCCAGCCAGTATTAGCAAAATTTTGCAACAAATATCAATATTAAAATTTCTTATTAGGAGGTTATGAAAGCAGAGAGGTTAAGACAACGTTCAGCCAGTATTAGCAAAATTTTGCAACAAATATCGATATTAAAAATTTCTTATTAGGAGGTTATGAATGCAGAGAGGTTAAGACAACGTTCAGCCAGTATTAGCAAAATTTTGCAACAAATATCGATATTAAAAATTTCTTATTAGGAGGTTATGAATGCAGAGAGGTTAAGACAGCGTTCAGGCAGTATTAGCAAAATCTTGCAACAAATATCGATATTAAAATTTCTTATTAGGAGGTTATGAAAGCAGAGAGGTTAAGACAACGTACAGGCTGTATTAGCAAAATTTTGCAACAAACATCGATATTAAAAATTTCGTATTAGGAGGTTATGAAAGCAGAGAGTTTAAGACAACGTCCAGCCAGTATTAGCAAAGTTTCGCAACAATCATTTATATTAAAAATTTCTTATTAGGAGGTTATGAAAACAGAGAGGTTAAGACAACGTCCAACTAGTATTGGCAAAATATCGCAACATCGATTTTAAAAATTTCTTATTAGGAGATTATGAAAGCAGAGAGGTTAAGACAACGTCCAGGCAGTATTAGCAAAATTTTGCAGCAAACATCGATATTAAAAATTTCTTATTAGGAGGTTATGAATGCAGAGAGGTTAAGACAACGTTCAGGCAGTATTAGCAAAATTTTGCAGCAAATATCGATATTAAAATTTCTTATTAGGAGGTTATGAAAGCAGAAAGGTTAAGACAACGTCCAGGCTGTATTAGCAAAATTTTGCAACAAACATCGATATTAAAAATTTCGTATTAGGAGGTTATAAAAGCAGAAAGGTTAAGACAACGTCCAGCCAGTATTAGCAAAGTTTCGTAACAAACATCGATATTAAAAATTTCTTATTAGGAGGTTATGAAAGCAGAGAGGTTAAGACAACGTCCAGGCAGTATTAGCAAAATTTTGCAGCAAACATCGATATTAAAAATTTCTTATTAGGAGGTTATGAAAGCATAGAGGTTAAAACAACGTCCAGCCAGTATTAGCAAAATTTTGCAACAAATATCAATATTAAAATTTTTTATTAGGAGGTTATGAAAGCAGAGAGGTTAAAACAACATCCAGGCAATATTAGCAAAATTTTGCAGCAAATATCAATATTAAAATTTCTTATTAGGGGGTTATGAATGCAGAGAGGTTAAGACAACGTTCAGCCAGTATTAGCAAAATTTTGCAACAAATATCGATATTAAAAATTTCTTATTAGGAGGTTATGAATGCAGAGAGGTTAAGACAACGTTCAGGCAGTATTAGCAAAATCTTGCAACAAATATCGATATTAAAATTTCTTATTAGGAGGTTATGAAAGCAGAGAGGTTAAGACAACGTCCAGGCTGTATTAGCAAAATTTTGCAACAAACATCGATATTAGAAATTTCGTATTAGGAGGTTATGAAAGCAGAGAGGCTAAGACAACGTCTAGCCAGTATTAGCAAAGTTTCACAACAAGCATTCATATGAAAAATTTCTTATTAGGAGGTTATGAAAGCAGAGAGGCTAAGAAAACGTCCAGCCTGTATTAGCAAAATTTTGCAACAAACATCGATATTAAAATTTTTTTATTAAGAGGTTATGAAAGCAGAGAGGCTAAGACAACGTCCAGGCAGTATTAGCAAAATTTTGCAGTAAACATCGGTATTAAAAATTTCTTATTAGGAGGTTATGAAAGCAGAGAGGTTAAAACAACGTCCAGCCAGTATTAGCAAAATTTTGCAACAAATATCAATATTAAAATTTTTTATTAGGAGGTTATGAAAGCAGAGAGGTTAAAACAACATCCAGGCAATATTAGCAAAATTTTGCAGCAAATATCAATATTAAAATTTCTTATTAGGGGGTTATGAATGCAGAGAGGTTAAGACAACGTTCAGCCAGTATTAGCAAAATTTTGCAACAAATATCGATATTAAAAATTTCTTATTAGGAGGTTATGAAAGCAGAGAGGTTAAGACAACGTTCAGGCAGTATTAGCAAAATCTTGCAACAAATATCGATATTAAAATTTCTTATTAGGAGGTTATGAAAGCAGAGAGGTTAAGACAACGTCCAGGCTGTATTAGCAAAATTTTGCAACAAACATCGATATTAGAAATTTCGTATTAGGAGGTTATGAAAGCAGAGAGGCTAAGACAACGTCTAGCCAGTATTAGCAAAGTTTCACAACAAGCATTCATATGAAAAATTTCTTATTAGGAGGTTATGAAAGCAGAGAGGCTAAGACAACGTCCAGCCAGTATTAGCAAAATTTTGCATCAAACATCGATATTAAAAATTTCGTATTAGGAGGTTATGAAAGCAGAAAGGTTAGGGTAATGACTAGCCAGTATAAGCAAGAATTTTGCAACATCGTTATTAAAAATTTCTTATTAGGAGGTTATGAATGCAGAGAGGTTAAGATAACGATCAGCCAGTATAAGCAAAAGTTTTGCAACAAACATCGATATGAAAAATTCCTTATTAGGAGGTCATGAATGCAGAGGGGTTAAGATAACGACCAGTCAGTATTAGCAAAATGTTGCAACCAATGTCGATATAAAAATTTCTTATTTAGGAGGTTATGAATGCAGAGAGGTTAAGGTAATGACTAGCCAGTATAAGCAAGAATTTTGCAACATCGATATTAAAAATTTCTTATTAGGAGGTTATGAATGCAGAGAAGTTAAGGTAACGACCAGCCAGTATAAGCAAAAGTTTTGCAACAATCATCGATATGAAAAATTCCTTATTAGGAGGTCATGAATGCAGAGAGGTTAAGATAACGACCAGCCAGTATTAGCAAAATGTTTCAACCAATGTCGATATTAAAAATTTCTTATTAGGAGGTTATGAATGCAGAGAGGTTAAGGTAATGACTAGCCAGTATAAGCAAGAATTTTGCAACATCGATATTAAAAATTTCTTATTAGGAGGTTATGAATGCAGAGAAGTTAAGATAACGACCAGCCAGTATAAGCAAAAGTTTTGCAACAATCATCGATATGAAAAATTCCTTATTAGGAGGTCATGAATGCAGAGAGGTTAAGATAACGACCAGCCAGTATTAGCAAAATGTTGCAACCAATGTCGATATAAAAATTTCTTATTAGGAGGTTATGAATGCAGAGAGGTTAAGACAGCGTTCAGGCAGTATTAGCAAAATTTTGCAACAAATATCGATATTAAAATTTCTTATTAGGAGGTTATGAATGCAGAGAGGTTAAGACAACGTTCAGCCAGTATTAGCAAAATTTTGCAACAAATATCGATATTAAAAATTTCTTATTAGGAGGTTATGAATGCAGAGAGGTTAAGACAGCGTTCAGGCAGTATTAGCAAAATCTTGCAACAAATATCGATATTAAAATTTCTTATTAGGAGGTTATGAAAGCAGAGAGGTTAAGACAACGTACAGGCTGTATTAGCAAAATTTTGCAACAAACATCGATATTAAAAATTTCGTATTAGGAGGTTATGAAAGCAGAGAGTTTAAGACAACGTCCAGCCAGTATTAGCAAAGTTTCGCAACAATCATTTATATTAAAAATTTCTTATTAGGAGGTTATGAAAACAGAGAGGTTAAGACAACGTCCAACTAGTATTGGCAAAATATCGCAACATCGATTTTAAAAATTTCTTATTAGGAGATTATGAAAGCAGAGAGGTTAAGACAACGTCCAGGCAGTATTAGCAAAATTTTGCAGCAAACATCGATATTAAAAATTTCTTATTAGGAGGTTATGAATGCAGAGAGGTTAAGACAACGTTCAGGCAGTATTAGCAAAATCTTGCAACAAATATCGATATTAAAATTTCTTATTAGGAGGTTATGAAAGCAGAAAGGTTAAGACAACGTCCAGGCTGTATTAGCAAAATTTTGCAACAAACATCGATATTAAAAATTTCGTATTAGGAGGTTATAAAAGCAGAAAGGTTAAGACAACGTCCAGCCAGTATTAGCAAAGTTTCGTAACAAACATCGATATTAAAAATTTCTTATTAGGAGGTTATGAAAGCAGAGAGGTTAAGACAACGTCCAGGCAGTATTAGCAAAATTTTGCAACAAACATCGATATTAAAAATTTCTTATTAGGAGGTTATGAAAGCATAGAGGTTAAAACAACGTCCAGCCAGTATTAGCAAAATTTTGCAACAAATATCAATATTAAAATTTTTTATTAGGAGGTTATGAAAGCAGAGAGGTTAAAACAACATCCAGGCAATATTAGCAAAATTTTGCAGCAAATATCAATATTAAAATTTCTTATTAGGGGGTTATGAATGCAGAGAGGTTAAGACAACGTTCAGCCAGTATTAGCAAAATCTTGCAACAAATATCGATATTAAAATTTCTTATTAGGAGGTTATGAAAGCAGAGAGGTTAAGACAACGTCCAGGCTGTATTAGCAAAATTTTGCAACAAACATCGATATTAGAAATTTCGTATTAGGAGGTTATGAAAGCAGAGAGGCTAAGACAACGTCTAGCCAGTATTAGCAAAGTTTCACAACAAGCATTCATATGAAAAATTTCTTATTAGGAGGTTATGAAAGCAGAGAGGCTAAGAAAACGTCCAGCCTGTATTAGCAAAATTTTGCAACAAACATCGATATTAAAATTTTTTTATTAAGAGGTTATGAAAGCAGAGAGGCTAAGACAACGTCCAGGCAGTATTAGCAAAATTTTGCAGTAAACATCGGTATTAAAAATTTCTTATTAGGAGGTTATGAAAGCAGAGAGGTTAAAACAACGTCCAGCCAGTATTAGCAAAATTTTGCAACAAATATCAATATTAAAATTTTTTATTAGGAGGTTATGAAAGCAGAGAGGTTAAAACAACATCCAGGCAATATTAGCAAAATTTTGCAGCAAATATCAATATTAAAATTTCTTATTAGGGGGTTATGAATGCAGAGAGGTTAAGACAACGTTCAGCCAGTATTAGCAAAATTTTGCAACAAATATCGATATTAAAAATTTCTTATTAGGAGGTTATGAATGCAGAGAGGTTAAGACAACGTTCAGGCAGTATTAGCAAAATCTTGCAACAAATATCGATATTAAAATTTCTTATTAGGAGGTTATGAAAGCAGAAAGGTTAAGACAACGTCCAGGCTGTATTAGCAAAATTTTGCAACAAACATCGATATTAGAAATTTCGTATTAGGAGGTTATGAAAGCAGAGAGGCTAAGACAACGTCTAGCCAGTATTAGCAAAGTTTCACAACAAGCATTCATATGAAAAATTTCTTATTAGGAGGTTATGAAAGCAGAGAGGCTAAGACAACGTCCAGCCAGTATTAGCAAAATTTTGCATCAAACATCGATATTAAAAATTTCGTATTAGGAGGTTATGAAAGCAGAAAGGTTAGGGTAATGACTAGCCAGTATAAGCAAGAATTTTGCAACATCGTTATTAAAAATTTCTTATTAGGAGGTTATGAATGCAGAGAGGTTAAGATAACGATCAGCCAGTATAAGCAAAAGTTTTGCAACAAACATCGATATGAAAAATTCCTTATTAGGAGGTCATGAATGCAGAGGGGTTAAGATAACGACCAGTCAGTATTAGCAAAATGTTGCAACCAATGTCGATATAAAAATTTCTTATTTAGGAGGTTATGAATGCAGAGAGGTTAAGGTAATGACTAGCCAGTATAAGCAAGAATTTTGCAACATCGATATTAAAAATTTCTTATTAGGAGGTTATGAATGCAGAGAAGTTAAGGTAACGACCAGCCAGTATAAGCAAAAGTTTTGCAACAATCATCGATATGAAAAATTCCTTATTAGGAGGTCATGAATGCAGAGAGGTTAAGATAACGACCAGCCAGTATTAGCAAAATGTTTCAACCAATGTCGATATTAAAAATTTCTTATTAGGAGGTTATGAATGCAGAGAGGTTAAGGTAATGACTAGCCAGTATAAGCAAGAATTTTGCAACATCGATATTAAAAATTTCTTATTAGGAGGTTATGAATGCAGAGAAGTTAAGATAACGACCAGCCAGTATAAGCAAAAGTTTTGCAACAATCATCGATATGAAAAATTCCTTATTAGGAGGTCATGAATGCAGAGAGGTTAAGATAACGACCAGCCAGTATTAGCAAAATGTTGCAACCAATGTCGATATAAAAATTTCTTATTTAGGAGGTTATGAATGCAGAGAGGTTAAGGTAATGACTAGTCAGTATAAGCAAGAATTTGCGACAAACATCGATATTAAAAGATACCAGCCAGTATTAGCAAAATGTTGCAACCAACATTGATATTAAAAACTTCTCATTAGGAGGTTATGAATGCAGAGAGGTTAAGATACCAGCCAGTATTAGCAAAAAGTTTGGCAACAAACATTGATATTAAAACTTTCTTATTAGGAGGTTATGAATGCAGAGAGGTTAAGGTAACGACCAGCCATTATAAGCAAAAGTTTGGCAACAAACATTGATATTAAATCTTTCTTATTAGGAGGTTAACAATGCAGAGAGGTTAAGATAACTACCAGCCATTATGAGCAAAAGTTTTGCAACAAACATCGATTACTTTAGTTTTGACTAGGTAATTAAATAGTATATAAGAGTAGTTGCGAGTCGAATCTACCTATAGTAAATCACAAGTCATTTGGTTCTGCTGGAGCAATTAAATATTCTACCGCAACTTTGCTTAGGCGCTTAATACGAGTATATACAGGGTGACCCAGGGGTGCGTACAAGCTCCATAACTTTGTTTCTATCCAAGCTATCGAGTTGACCTTTTTTTTAAACGATAGAGCCGACAATGCGGCGCATTCTAAAAATATTTCTATTTATATACAGCATGTTCCAAAACAAAATACACAAATAGATTGTTTTTTTAATGGCAACCCCCCATTTTTGTCACATTTTTGGATTCGCCACTAGATTTTGGATATAACGCATCCAGTTTTTTAGACCTATCTGCAATAGTTTTTGACTTATGTCAATTTAATGTGTCAAAATGGTGTCGTGCATAGACCCATAGAAAAATTCATAACGTCAGAACCATTCACAATTAATTAACCAACTTGTTTCTAGTCGATTCCTTAAACTTTAGTGCATCTTTTGAGATCTAGGCGAACTTGTAGGCGACGTTCCAACCTCTACTACGATTTTTTGAAAATGGCAAATTACAAATATCAATAACTCGATTTTTTCAAATGGAACACCCTATATTTTATTCCACCATTGCATGGCATTTTGTAATAGCTTTTTGCCAATATAGGGTTTGTAGGGTCTAACTTGTAACATTACCGAGATTTGTTGCAAAATAAGAATTATTGGTGGTTTTTCGAAAAAAAAAAGGAATCGAGTAGGCCGCTGTCATAAAATTTGACACATCCGTGTAATTTCAACAATTGCACACGTCTAATTGTTGAGGAGACTGTAATGCAAAAGTAGGGCGAGAAGAAATATTTATGCCAACGATTGGAGTGCACAGTAAACATAAAGAAAGTAACGAAAATGGAAGGCGTCTAATAGAATTCGCAACGGAAAGAGACATGGTAATAAGAAGTTCACAGTTTGACCATAAAGAAATATATAAAGGGACTTGGGTCTCACCCGATGGAAGAACGACAAACCAGATTGACCACGTACTGGTGGAAAGAAGAGATATGAAATATGTTACAAAATGCAGAAGTTATAGAGGAGCAGAAATAGGAAGCGACCACTATCTAGTCATAGCACAACTGAAGATTAATATACCGCACAAAAGACAGTAAGAAATGTAGAGAGAGAAAATTCAATTATGGGAGTCTACAACATGAGGGAATACAGAGAAAGTACGAAGAAAAAGTAACAGAAGAACTAATGGTTAATGAACGAAGAAGAGAAGTTGACCACGAATGGAAACAGATAGAAGTTATCATAAAAAAAGCAAGAGATGAAGCAATCAGTCCAGAAAAATACACTAAAAGTAAAGAATGGTTTGATCAGGAGTGTGTGAAAGTAATTGAAGAAAGAAGGAAAGCTAAGGAGGAATTGTTAAGAAGCAATACAAGAGTGAGTAGAGAAAAATATAAATTATATAGAAAAAAAGTAAAAACAATATGCAGAAAGAAGAAAAGAATGTACTACGAAAATAAGATAAAGCTTTTGGAAGAAAAATTTAAAAACAAGGAGATAAGAAATTTTTACCAGGAAGTCAAAAAAGAAAAAAAAGGAATGCAGCCCAAGCAAAATTATTACAAAGATAAGGAAGGTAATTTAATCGGGGAAGATGAGAGAATAATTGAAAGATGGAAAGAATTCTTCAATGAACTGTTAAATAGGAATAGAGCGGAAACAACAGAACTAACAATAGACAGTCAGAGAGAAGAAGAAGAAGTATACCCACCAACAGAAACAGAATTTAGACAAATTGTAAAAAATCTTAAAAACCACAAGAGCCCAGGAGAGAACACCATAGTAGCAGAATTAATAAAATATGGAGGAAGTGAATTACAGAAGAGAGTGTATAACCTAATAGTGGAGATATGGAACAGTGAAGAGCTACCAGAAGTATGGACAAAAGGAATTATAATACCACTTCATAAGAAAGGAGATAAAACTATGTGCGAGAATTATAGAGGTATTACTTTATTAGATACTGTCTACAAAATGTTAGCCCACTGTATAAATAATAAATTAAAGTACTATGCAGAACGGATAACTGGCGAGTATCAATGCGGTTTCCGAAAAGGCAGGTCAGTGACCGACCAGATATTCACGTTGAGACAGATTCAAAATAACTGTTACGAACATAAACAAGTCTTATATGTCGTATTTATAGACTTTAAACAAGCATACGACTCTATCAGAAGGGCAGGGTTATACAAGGCCATAGAAGAATTAGAAATACCAAAAAAACTCATACGATTAGTACACATGACAATGTTGCGGACGCAAAGCAAGGTAAAAATCAATGGAAAGATATCACAAGAATTCGAAATAGAAAATGGTTTACGGCAAGGTGACCCCTTATCAACAGTGTTATTTAATCTAGTTCTAGAAAAAATCATGAGAGAAAGTAAGATAAATCGGCAAGGGACAATATTTAGCAATGAACACCAATGCTTAGCCTACGCGGACGACCTGGTATTGATAGCCAAATCAAAAAGACACCTGATAAAGTTAGTAAAAGATTTAGAAAAAGCAGCAGAAAAGCTAGGACTAACCATGAATGAGACAAAATCAAAGTATATGATAATGGGAAACACAGAGGTAGAGACAGAGGAAAAAGAGCTAAAAATAACAGGGCAAAACGGAAAAAGAATGCATTTTGAACAAGTTAACAGCTACACATATTTAGGAACAATAATAACAGAAAACAATAAGATGGGTGAAGAGATACAAGCAAGATTAATAAAAGGAAATAGGGTAGTGGCAGCAATAAGTGGAGTGTTAAACTCAAAGTGTGTATCAAAAAGTGCAAAGAAACGAATCTATAAATCAGTGATTAGACCAACGGTACTGTATGCGTGTGAAACATGGACTCTAAGCAAGAACGAACAACAGAAACTAGAAAGGTGGGAAAGAAGGGTACTAAGAAAAATCTATGGGGGAAAAAGGTACGAAGAGGTATGGATAAGATCAAATGCGGAAATCTACGATCTGTTTGGAGAAGCAGACATAGGAAAGGTGATAAAACAACAACAACTGCGGTGGCTCGGTCATTTAGAGCGCTTAGAAGGAAGCAGAGTACCAAAAACAGTGCTGAGGGGGAGTCTAATAGGAGCGAGACGAAGAGGAAGACCAAGGAAGAGGTGGTTAGAAGCAGTGGAAGAGAACATTAGAGTGTTAGGAATAAGAAACTGGAGAACTATAGTAAAAGACAGAGTGAAGTGGAGAAAGGCTGTAAAAATAGCCCTAGGCCTATAGGCCTGTTGTGCTAAATTATATATATAATGCAGAAAATGACACTGACAGGAAGCATGATATATATAAATCATGCGCTCACAGGCCTTTAGGCCCCTTGCGCTATCAGTTTCTTCCATTCCTTTCTCTCCTTAGATTTCTCTTTCCACTCTTTGATTCCGTTATCACGTAGATCCTGTTGTACTGCTTCCCACCATTTTCTCCTCTTCCTGGTTTCTTCCACATTTTTCCACGCAATATCTTTCACCACTCTTGAATTTGGCATTTTTCCTAAATGACCTAACCATTGTAACCTGCGTATTTTTACTGTATCTATTATTTGCCTCCTCCTTTGAAGGATGCATGATATAATTATGTGTAAAAAAATGTTAAATTTGGACATTTGTCTAATAGGTTATGTTGGAATTTTTGAATTGAAGACCAACTGATCTCCATGCATATATAATCACTTCTACTAATTTTATTGTTAAAAAATAAGTTCTAAATCTTTATATTGTATATCAGAAATGAGGTTAAACCAAATACTTTAATATTATTAATACCGGAAAATTATTTCGAAAAATGGGAGACAAAATTTAATAGTGCCTTGCGGTGTGGTGTGCAAATAAACCTGACATTTCTCAAATATTGGGAAAGTAATTAAAAAATCGTCATTGTAATGAAAGATTGAATAGTTTAGATAAATTGTAAAATTTTATATATTTTAGCGTAACAGTAATAAACCATCGTTTAACATAAATAGTGCTATTTTTTAATTAGATGCAGGATTCTTACCGACAAACTATTTGTTAGTTGCACACCCATCTGCGAAGATGGGGCCACAAAAATGTCACCTGTTTTCATATGGTAAAGTATATGGAGTTTCCGGTATTAATAATATTAAAGTATTTGGTTAAACTTCCATGATTTTGACTTACTGTTCAGTAAACTTCTAGGTTAGAAAAGCTGTCAGTTTGATTTAAAAAAAACTTTTAATTACAAAAATCCAGATTAAAACAACCTTTTATTTTAAATATAGTATATTTTCAATAAAAAAATAATATGAACAAACAACTTAAACGTATAATATACCAAAATCAAACCTTCTCAACATGCTGCATGCGTCAACAATAAATTGCAGTGATGTACAATATGTACACTTTCAAGGAAGGATCTATAAACTTCTTCAATTAAATAAATATTATATACATGCACATAGTGCTTAAAAACAACATTATCACGATGATGGTCGAATTTTAAACGATATTTCTCCTCAATAACATGATTATACTATACAATTTAATTGCCGGTCCTAATTTTATATTCAATATGTCAACCAAATCTTGCTGACTAAGCATTAAGAAAGCCTCGCCGTCTATTTTATGTTCTTTAAACAAAGCACCGTGATTTTTACAATAAGGTAAAGACGTTACAAATTTAACCACTTCATCCTCTTGCCAATCTCGAGGATCTGAATCGGTTTTAACATCATCGGTTAGATATTTTGAATGTTTTTCCCAGATTTGTTCAGTCAATGGATTGCTATATCCATTTGTAAGGGGCAGTACTTCTTTTTTACAACTCTTCTCACTAGAATTCTCCGTTATTGTTTTCGAACTTTTAGGAGATTTACGTTTTAACGGTTTGCAGTCTTCGGCGTCCATCTCATCATCATTCCATTCTAGTTTTATAGGCTGTTCACGTTTTGGAATCTTTGGAGGTCTGCCAAGTTTAGTTTTTCTAAAATAAAAAAAAATTATTAATATAAAGAGAAAATGACAAGGTAAATTTCTATTTCGTACGGTTTGTCTCTAGGTTCTCTAGAAATTGGGACTACTGCTTCTAATTGACGGTCAGGACTTAACAAACGATCTGGTAGAGTATTTTCTCCATCCATATTTTCATCTGCATATGGACAGTCTTTTGTTGATGAATGGGAAGCAAATTGTGGTCCTTTAATATGTCCTTGTCCTCTACAACCGACAGTTGGACATTCCAAGAAATCATAAACGTCATCAGGTGCTAAAAAATTAGAAATTACAGATTTTGAAAGATTGTCAAATTTAAACACTTACTCAAAGGTGGTTCTATGGGATGTCCAGTTTTTTGACACCAGCTAACAGGATGTATATTTGGACTGTCATTATCAATCCAATAGCTGTATTTATCAAGCCACCCATCAAATGAAATACGTATTTGATGTTCCCTTACTTCATCAACCGTGGCTGCCCTTATTAATTGAGGTACTCGTTTATCTACACACTCCAGACGCATACCTTTCTTAAAACCATACACGGGTTTTTGTTTGAAAGCCCTAACTGGAGCTGCCACTGCTCCGGTTAGTTTTAGGTATTTCTCCCAAGTAAATGTTTCTGGATTTGGGTAGTCTAGGTAAAAAGGGAAATGAGAATTCAAGAAGACTTCACTTTACCGGATACCGAGACAAATGACTCAATAAGACATATTTAATTCGAATATAAATATTTTCATGTATAGTATAGGAATAACGTGTCACTCATGGAATATTCTTTCTTAAACAGAACACCCGATATATTTTTAGATATTTGAGTACAACAACCATGAACATCAAAATAGATTTAAAATGTTTATGCAATAACTTTAGCAAACACTACCAGCGATGTCGATATGTATATATTCTGAACAGATTTTAGTCATATCAGTGGCGTATTTGGCTAACGGGCTGGAGCCCCCGAGATTTTTTTAGTAGTCCAGGTCATTTATGTCAAAATTAAATATTTTGATTCAGAAGTTTTATAGAGCAGCCCCCCAAATAAAATTCCTAAATACGCCACTGTGTCATATACAGTCTGTTTGATTTAAAGCGCCCCGCTTTGTAGCAACTTTATTTTCAGTCAGTGATGGTATAAACCATATATATTATTAAATGGCATAAAATTCTGGTTCAGAAAATGTACACTCGAGGAAAAAAACCACACCATTTGAAAACGCACCAAAAATACCAAAATTTCAAACCGTCATAACTCGGCGGATTTTGGACGAAAATGGATGAACCTTTGAGTGCTAAAAAGTTTAAAGTGTCTAGTTTAAGGGCGTGTGAGGGAATGTTATGTAAAGGCCTTTCCGCACCCCGCCACCGCCCGCAGAAAAAAAAAGTTTTTGATTAAAAAAATGTAAACTTTAACAGCTTGTACAGCGTACCAAAAAAATCGTGGACCATATCGACCGCCAAGGCAATAAAGTTCTGTCCTTTTTCTGTCAAGTTTTCAAAACTTCGAGTGCCTACGACTTTTTGGCGCAAAGTTATGAATTTTTGAAATTTACCCTGCATTTTGTCGGGTGTTTTTCCTCTTCTGCCAGCGACATTATTATCGGTTGAGTTTGAATCTTTTCTTTTCCAAATTCAAAAAATTCTGAAAAATGTTTAATAAAAACATTTTTTTATTAAATTTCATTTTTTTTAACGTGTAACCGCCGACAACGTTACCCGATGTGCAAGTGCCTAAATTAATGTTTTGATTTTTATTTTACTAATGTTGAAATTAATCAGTATCAGAAAGTTATTCGAAGCGTTACAATGCGACAATTAACGGGCATTCAACGTGCACGAATTGTTGCTCTTTTTGAGGTAGGAGTTAGCATGCGACACACACACACGATGTGTAAAATTCGACCGACAACCTCCTCATGGTGCACATCGGGTAACTGGTAACATCGGGCTGATGTCGGCGGTTATACGTTAAAAAAATCAAAGTTGATAAAAAAATGTTTTTATTAATTAAAAATATTTTTCAAAATTTTTGAATTTGGGAAAAAATATTCAAACTCAACCGGTAATAATGTCGCTGGCCGAAGACGAAAGACTCCCGACAAAATGCAGGGTAAATCTCAAAAATGCATAACTTCGCGCCAAGTCATCGTAGGCACTCGAAGTTTTGAGAACTTTACAGAAAAAGGGCTGAACTTTATTGCCCTGGCGGTCGATTGGGTGTACGATTTTTTTGGTACACCGTACAAGCTGTTAAAGTTTGACATTTTTTTAATCAAAAGCAGTTTTTATTCTTCGGGGGATAGAGGGGATCGGAAAAGCTTAAATGTAACATTCGCTCACACGCCCTTAAACTAGACACTTTAAACTTTTTAGCACTCAAAGGTTCATCCATTTTCGTCCAAAATCCGCAGAGTTATGACGGTTTGAGATTTTGGTATTTTTGGTGCGTTTTTTTTCCTCGAGTGTATTTACTAAATCGGAGTGAGCGTGATGATGTCATCCAACTTTTTAACCATAATAAATATGCATACTCTTAAATGAGCCGCGCAATCGGCAGGGCGACTGAGATGCAAATTTCTTATGGCCATATTCTTATTCTTCATGTTTGATACGATATGATTAATACTTTCTGGCATGGAAAAAATAGATCAATAATTTCCTATTGCGGCTCTCTATCTATTAGTGAAATTCTAAAATAAGTTCTTTAATTTACTTTATTGATTGTTTATTTTTGTTCTACATTTTCCCTAATTGAAAATTAAAGACCACCAGAATAACTCAGTAGCACATTTTTTTGGAGGGGGGGTAACGGGATGGAGCCACCCCAGATTCTTTTTAATAGTCCAGGTCATTTATGTCAAAACCTATATTATGTGAAAATCTAAGCATTTTGATTCGGAATTTTTATAGCGTACCCCCCCACCCCCAAAGAAAAATTTGTAAATACGCCACTGAAACAACTAAAGTTTCGTTATTTACCTAAGCTTGCTAGATAATTGTGTTTTATTAATTGGAGAACCAGAAGTCGAAGCCTACTAACCGTAAATCATTTTTCGCGTTTTTCTTGAAAATTTTCTTATGTAAGAGTATGAATATTTATTATGGTTGAAAAGAGAACACAATACTCTGTCGATTTCAGTAAAAAGATATCTATCATGTAATTTAAAAAAAGTTCGATGACGTCATCACGCTCACACCGATTTAGTAAATACAAAATTTTCTAAACTAGAACATAGAGAATTTTATGACATTTAATAATATATATGGTTTATACCATTTCCGACTGAAAATAAAATTGCTACACAACGGGGCACTTTAAATCAAACAGACTGTATGTTTTCAAAATGAAAATGGGATTAATACAAGAGAACTAAATAATTTCAAGAGTACCGACAACTGTGTTTAAAATGTACGCAAGTATCAGAAATGAAATATTTCAAAAACGGAGGGTGCTACAACAAAACTAATTGCACTTCTGAAGACAGCATTCCAAAATACAATATATGCATCTACTTTCAAATAAAAAATTTTTACTGTTGTACAGTATTAGTAATAGTTAGAGGTTATGTTAGAGATAATGCAAAAGAATATGTTAGAGGTTAGGTTATGTTACATTAAGTTAGTTCGTGTTCTGTAGTATCAGATCGGAAGTTTTCTAAAAATTGGAACAATTTCAATCATTTATTGGATCACTTCTGATGACTGAAAATTAGTGATGGGAACTTGGGTGTCGAGTGTCGTGATACTGTTCGTGGTCGTGACACTTGAAGTGTCGCGACACTTCGTGTCGAACAGTATCGCTCTTATTAGAGTGTAATTCAAAGTTGCTTGATCATTCTTACAAAGAAATTAAAGGCAGATTTGTTGAACTGGCCAACAATCATTGAATAAGACGTACATATAAAACTATTTTGTTGTAGATTTTTTAGTTAAAATTATAAATTCATGAATTATTTGCAAAACATTAATTTAAAAGCCGAAACCTGAAAAGTTGACGCAACGCCTCCGTGGTTCGATGGCAAACCGTGGCTTGCTAAACTATACGGGCTGGTGGAATGCACGATCGAACCCCGTTACAAGCATAACTTTTTTTTAAATTTTATTTGTTATTATTCTTTTATTCGAAAAACGTACAAGAAATAATACATTACAAATAAAAAATAAAGATACCCAATTAATAAGACATTGTCTTATTAATTGGGTATCTTTATTTTTTATTTGTAATATATTATTTCTTGTACGTTTTTCGAATAAAACAATAATAACAAATTATTTAAATTGTTTTGCAACTATTAATCTCACCGACTTTTATTCGAGAACGAACTATTTGGCATATTTCAGATTTCCCATACTAATTTTCTATAGCAAATGTTAGAACGAATGCGGTGTATAAATAATTTAATGTCTTTTAATGTACTTAATGCATAAATATATAACCATAACAGAATTTACTCATAAACCTAATTGTTTTTTAATCCCTAGTTTATGATTTACGTATTAGCTATGAATCTTGACTGCTCGTTTCAATTATATTATATGAACTAGCGCATGCATGATGTGTAAATGCGAAGTATCGTTAAAGAGTCGTGAAGGAGTCGACACTTCACACGGCTAATGGCTTCGATTCGCAAGTGTCGTGATACGCGGGTGGTATCGCGAACCCAACACTACTGAAAATGGTTAAAAGAACCCTGTTGTCGTGTACTTTTGAAATATATACATATTGACATTGCTGGTTGTGTCCACTAAAGTAATGGTATTCCAAAATTGTTTCTTGAATTTTTCTGTACTTCTATGGATTAAAAAAGATCATATTGAAGATATTCTTACCAGTTTTGAGGTTCATACTAACAGTATGTCAGTCAATGAACTTCAACTTTTATGCTATAATAATGATAGGCATTGTTACTACGGGGCATGCACATTATAAAATTGGATTGTTTCAAATGCAACACATTCTATTTTATTTCATATTCTGGGGTATGATTGATTTGTTTACTTCTTTGACTTTTTTAATTAGTTATAATAAAGTTTTATAAACTAAAAATCCTTAAAAATGCTTCATAAACATAAATCCTAAAATTTTTATAATCAAACAGACAACGACATTCATTTAGGTTAAATATCTTTAAGAATCAAAAGTTCAAGGTTGCAGAACGATGGGGCACCAGCAAGTTGAAATAATCTGGCATGCAGAAAACATAACTTATGTTAAAAAGATAAAGTTTAGATCATTATCATTGTTGTACCCAGAATCTGAAGAGCGAAAACATACAGGATGTAACTAATATAACTAGAAACCTTGTAATGGGGGTTAGTTGTAATGATTTAAACATAGGGGTCCAGTTCAAGCTCAAACAAAAAGATTTTTTTACGTTTTTTAAAAACTAAAAAATTTTTAATGTTATGTAATGTGAGTATACTAGATGTATTTAAAATTTAAAATACGATTTTCTCAAAAATTAGCTGGAAGTTTGCACATGTTTATAAGGAAAATATGTTAAATCATTACAGCTACCCCCCATATGAAGTTTCTAGTTATATTAGTTACATCCTATATAATATGAAGATATACACAATGTTCCATAAAAACGAATAAGCCTTTGATCAACCCATATTTCTAGAACATTCTTTAAAGTTATACAAGATTTAAAGAAAGTTGATGCCTTTTTAAAAATTATCCACTCAAGTAACTGAATTTATTCCATTTCAATTTCTATCATGCATAGTTCAATAATATACAGTGTGAACCAAAAGTTTGAAGTACTGATGATTTTTATTTTAATCTTGTACATCTTTTAAAACTATTTTGGATTATACAGAGTGTTCTATAAACAAAATTCTCAAAAGGGGTCTTACTGTAACCTCTGCAGAAATTTCACAATTTTCCAGACGGCAATGAGATTATACTGATTTGCAATGGTCATTTTCGTAATCTAGATCTCAAAAGAAATAATTTAATATAAGAATATAGATATTCTATAAAAAAAAATGATTTGTCACTTATGTATTTAAACTTAAACTTGCAAGATTAAGATTAAGTCAGTATTGCCAAATCTTAAAAAAGATTTATTCTTCATCCACATTTTTGGTTTCTCCAATATATTTCATGAAAAATTAAAAACAAAAATTTTAATAAAATTGTAAAATTTTTATTAAAAAGCCTTTTTAAATTATACTGGTTTAAAAATTGAAAATAAAAATATTTATATAATTACATATATAAGATTCACTTGTAAATAGCAAATTCTAGCTAAATAAAATAAATAATGTAAAAAATTGTAAAAATCTCAATTTTCTTTTTATAATTTGCAACTTCCTGTTGACTCTACCTACAGTTATTCGAGCATAAGAATTTGGATTCATAAACTCAAAAATAGTCTAATGTATTTTTTCCAAATACTTTTAATAAATTGGTACTTCACAACACTGCATTTACCTACTTGAAAACAATACTTACAGTTTTTGTTTTATTTTTGCATGTTGTATCCAAATATGTAAAAATTTATTCACGTCAAGTTTTTCCAGAACACCCTATATACAGGGTGTCCCACAATGCCATTTACACGCAATATCTCCCTTATTTGAAAAGATAAAGAAATCAAGCAAAATCTATTGTGAGTGACTCAAAATGGACCTTCAGAAAACATCCTTAACCGCTAGTTGCATAGCAACGTTTAAGAGATCATGCCAACTTGATTAATTTTTCAAATTGCACCCTGTTTTTTTTACAGAAATGTATTCTTCACTTCATTCTGCATACGGTAGTATGCCTTACTTATTCATCTAATGTGCATTTAGGGGTTGAAAAAAATATTTTTTATAAATTGAACACTTTATATTCAATAACTTAATTTTTTCAAAAAATATGATTAGAGCCGTGTCTACAAGAAAACTACTGAGGCACTTTAGAGCCCGTGTAGAGTGCACAGGAGGGCATTTTGAGCAGTTTAAGATAAATTCAATTTATAAAAAATATTTTTTTCAACCCCTAAATGCACATTAGATCATTAAGTAAGGCATACTTTCGTATGCAGAATGAAGTTAAGAATACATTTCCGTGAAAAAAACAGAGGGTGCAATTTGAAAAATTAATCAAGTTGGCATGATCTCTTAAACGTTGCTATGCAACCAGCGTTTAAGGATGTTTTCTGAAGGTCCATTTTGAGTCATTCACAACAGTTTTTGGTTAATTTCTTTATCTTTTCAAATAAGAGAGATATTGTGTGTAAACGGCATTGTGGGACACCCTGTATATGAGAATATTTTTAGATCCACAATGGTGGGTATGTCTATTAGCAAAAGTATTTTGCTCTAGCTTTTAAAGCTAGATGAACAGTATGCCTTATTGACTCACCCTATATACAGTGCATCCCACTTAAGAGTGTACCACCCTTGTATATTTTTTAGTTTTTATCAGATTTTCATCAAAGATTACATTTCACAGAACACATTATGGTTTACTTATGACCAAAAAAACCATTTGTCCTCTTCAAATGTAAAGCTACCTGTGACATAAAAAATTTCACTAATAAAATTTGTCCAGAATTGCCCAAAAAGGTTAAATCCAAAGTTTGATCAAAATTTATATTAAAATAATAAATAAAACTTGTCTGAAAACAAAATAGCAAAACACAAAAAATTTACAAAAAAAGATGTCACACTCTTAAGTGAGACACACTGTATTTTATGAAAGTCCACAGCTCTCTTGAAACAGATGAAACCACCCCCTCAATCCTTTCCCTTTAAAAAGTTAGAATATATCTATAGAATAGAAATAGAAAATGCTGAATTTTATTAGCTGTTGTGTATTAAGCAATCCAAAATCCATCTGCGCCAAAATCACCAGTTGACAGACTATTGGATTACCTGATTGGTTTACTCAATCCAAACCAAAATGGAAGCTGTGGGCAAACATTCCCATCGGTACCACAATAACAATATTTAGCAGGTCGTTGGATTGCCTAATTCTTATAAGCTAGAAGAAGTTAGGTCGGAAAAGATAGGTTAAATTAGATTACATCGAGGGCATCAGATCAGAGGGGCGTATCCGCCAAAATTCTTATCTTCAATTTTTATGTCGTATTAATTTCTGGTATCCACCTGCGTGTTGTCACAAACGGGCGAATGTTTTGTAAGGCCAGATTAATGCCTTACAAAACATAACGACCTAATAAATTGAAGATCACACATTTGGCGGATACGCCCCTCTGATCGGATGCCCTCGACATATTGAGTTAGGTAAAGTTAGAATAAAAAGCATCTAAATAGATGAAAGGATTGTAGGTCAAACAAGTTAATTTGACATTTGCTCAAGTCAACAATGTAAACTGACATCCACAGAAGTCTTGAACAGTAGAAACTGAAAGTTGCTAAAATTTCAAAGTTAGGTTACGTTAAGTTGGAAATTAAAACAGGTCCAAATAAATGAACAAAAACTAATTTACAAATCGATTCCTAAAATGAATAGTAAAAACTAAAATCTGCGTAACTTTTGAAAGCGGTGGGAATAAACTGAAGGGTTTCATTACACTCAGTTTGTCGTGTGCTTTCAAAATATTTAAGGGTCATCATGTTTTCGGGTATCCGGTAAAGCGAAGTCTTTTCAAGAAGAAAGAAACGAAAAATTTACCATTGGGAGGAGTAAGGCTGTGCCCATGTTGATCACACCAACCGACAGGATGAATATATGGTGATGTTGGATCGGCCCAATAATCGTAAATGTCATCCCAACTATCAAAATGAACTAAAATCCTATTATCCATCATGTCCGAGACTGTTGCTACACATACCAATGAAGTGTTTTTGCGGTCGACTGCTTCTAATTTCATTCCAACACGAAAACCATTTGGACAGATTGCCTAAAGTGATTGTTCATTAAAAAAAAAACGAACAAGAATAATTTTTATTACATAACATTTAGGTTAGAATTTTGACATACTAAATAACATTGAACTATATATAAATAACTGGAAGGGACGCGCAAGCACGCTAAATCAGAAAACGTTGTGTCAGGGGCAACAGACAAGAATGTAGTATTCCCGTTTCTTTGTAACTTATGTTACCTGCATTATAAGGACACGTGGTGAAACTTTTTGCTGATTTTTATCATAGATTAAGTTTTATTTTGTGTGCGACCAAATGTTTAATTTGAATCATTGAGTTAGAAAAGGATGAGGATCTTACATTGTGGCAGGTTGCATAAAATTTCATTTGTCTCAGCTATTTACACAAAGCATCCATTCCAGTTATTTATATATAGTTCAATGCTAAATAAGGACCATGTAATCTCAAAATTGTATTGTCAAGATTTTAACCTAAAAGTTCAAACAATTTTTAATACTTACACTCCCTGCTCTATTTACAAACAAATGCTTTGGTGCTACTGTAGATTTAGTATGTTTCAAATAATTGGTCCAATTAAATTCTCCAGACGTATACCCTGGCGGAGGATGCATCACATGACCATACTTTTCGCACCAACCAGCAGGAAAAATATCCATACTATCAGCATTCAACCAAAAATCGTAATTGTCTGAATAACCATCAAAATGTAACCGAAGTCTGTATCCAATTACTTCAGCGACGGTTAGTACGCAAAAATAAGAAGGATGCTGTGGGTCTATACCCTCCAATTTCATGCCAGGTCTAAAACCATTTCTGTTGTATGGAAATGGATCTTTAAAGAACTTTACAGGAACTGATTTTGCTTTAACATGTTCTAGATATTTTGCCCAGGAAAAACCTTTCTTGGTACACGTCCATGGATAATTACTAAATTTATCCTGGGAATTCTCGTTGGATGTGCTTTGATCTTCCTCGCTAGGAATTTCTTCTTTTTCAGGTCGCACCTCGCATAAATTCAGCTCACTAGTCTTCTTTATCCAAGTTTTGGTTTTTCTTTTTAATTTCGCTTCTCTCTGTTTTGCAGCTTTATTACCGGCTTCTTGACAATCATAGCTACAATATTTTGGACTTATAAATTCCGAAGGCATACCATAACATCCGCATTCTAAACAACGCATCTCTTCATGAAATTCTTCCTTCTTGGTATTACTATTATTATTATTATTGTTATTATTAGTATTTTGTTTGGGCTTCAATTTTTTATCCAAAATCTGTTTATATTCATCCTTTTTGATATATTCCAAAATTCCAAATTCATTAATATGAAATTTAATCTCGCTTCCCGGAAGTGTACCAATTCCGTCTTCCCAAGTGAGTATCTTCTTTGCATCGAACCCCTCATTCATATTAATATCTGGTTGTTCTTTAATCATCTTAATTTCCACATCTTCTGTAGGGATGACAGCAGGAGAAGCACTGTTAGTTTTCGTTACGGTCACTACAGCATCCTCCATCGTTTTCTTCTTATCCCAAGTATTATTATTGGGCGTCACAATAACTTCATCGTAATCTCTCCTATATGAAAAATTAGATTTTCTTCTACGCTCTGCTTTTTGTGGAACAACTGCTTTAGGTTGTTCAGTTGTTATTATCACAGAATTCTCACTATTATTATTACTATTACTAATATTAAAGCTTGACGAATTTGTAGTTATTTTCACTTCTTTCGTATTTGAATCTGAAATTGTTGTAGTAATAAGATTAGATGGTGGAATAGGACTTATAATTAAACTGCTAGTCATGGTATTATTATTATTACTACTAGTATTCAATTTTTCCATTTTATTAACATCTAGATTAAAATTCTTTTTTAATATCGACACCCCATGCTTTGGAAATTTATGCAAATCCCTATTAGGAGGAGTCGTAGAAACACTAAAATTGAAATGTTGAGGTTGTTGCGACGTTTGAAATGATTGAGATGTTTTAACTTTATTATCGTTATCATCAGGGATCGTAATGGTGTAATTAACCTCATTTTTAGAAGTCGAATCTTCAACTATCGATAATTCATAGGATTTCTCTTCGATTGTTTGTGAATTCTCTTTTTTTATCACAGGGCCGTCTTGGATTTGTATTACTTCATTGCAAATGAGTTTGTTGGTTTGATTGGGTTCTTCTCCAATTGATGGACGTCTAATGTTTTGTATACTTTGTGGATTTGTAGTAGAAGTCTCTGTTTCTTCCGGGCTACTACTATTATTATTATCACACATAACAGTAATTGCACCATTACTTTCCGATTGTAACTGTCCATCAGCAATCTTTAAATTATAAACTTTATGCTTTGCAGCCGGTTGCTTACTAAAGGTGCTTTGTATAGAAACAGGCATCAAGGCAATTTTTGATTGAACGCAATTTGTGGTGACTGTAGCTGGTAAGCGATTGCTGGTTAATTTAGGCATGGGTGCTATGACGTATTTTTGATTGGATGTAGCATTTCCCAAATGAGGTGCCGATTTGAACATCGTGAAATAAGTTAAAGTGTTTTTAGCTGCCGCAACATTTGCAGGCACCGGTAGAACAGGTACAGATTGAACACCACCGGTTGGTTTTTGAATGAATACATGTTGAGGTTTAACTGATGAATTATTAACTGGATGTGCTAAAATTACACCTTGATTCGTTGGTAAAGGTAGGGTTTTATTTGTTATATTTGTGGCTAAATTGGATATTTGTATAGGTGCCATTGAATTAACGACGATGTTGGTGGAAGCATTGTTTTTATTTAAGATCGAAGGTGAGGACATTGTGATTTTCGGTGGGGTTTGTATATAAACCCATTGTGTTGCGATTGTTGGTATTACGTTGGTTGTTTCTGTCGATGTTATAATGGTATCCATTTTATTATTGTCGGTGGTGGTTGTTGTTATAGTTGTAGTAGGAGTGGTCGCAGTCACAAAATGTGTGTTGGTTAAGTTGTTCTCGATGGCATTTGTTTGTTGAGATTTGATTGTTTGTAGGAAATCTAGCGATTCCGTGCAGGTGGTAGCAGAAGACATTATTCTGCAAATTGAACTTTAAGTTAGTGACTACACGTTTGAAATATACTTTAGCATAATAACATGCACATTATTAAAAATAAAAAAGGTCTTTTTAAAGAGAATTCTAGACGTTAAAGCTTGGGAAATACGTAGAATATAATAAAACTTGATCGGGTCGAACGGAATTATCGCTAAGAATATAAAGACAATAAAAATATTCGTGAAGTAAGATACGTAAGTCCTTGTCCTGACGGTTGTGATTCCAATACAACATTAAACCAAAACTTTATGAAATAATAAAGCAAATACGTAACGTGCAAGGTGGAGTACTCGGAAACTATCAGCTTAAGATTAAAATTATTAAAAAGTTACCTTTAGAAGGTGGCACCACCACTTAATTTTTAATAAACTTTAATTTTTCAAGAGGCTTTAAAGTATTATACACGCTCAGAAAATCAGGGAATATATCTATGGATTTTTACGCATGCGGTGTCGCAGGGATTTCCTAACGGGAGGCAAGGGGGAAACGTTGAAGCACCAACGAAAATGGCTGGCGTTGTTGATTTTCGCGCTTCCACATGATTTGGGAGAAAATATTTTATTTGTAAAATACTCAAACGGTATTCGTTTCAGTTTGATATTTAAATTGTAATGATTGAGCTTTTTTAACTTAAAATTTTAATTTCTCGTCGTTGAGATAACCTAACTTTTTCCAATTTCATTTAATTAATTTCTAATAAGAATTTAAGAGTTTATTTTGAGAAAAAAGGTAAAAACTTAACCAATTCTATTTAAAACTGTTAACAGCAAGTAAATTTAGAATTATTATTAAATATTTTACGAATGAGTAACCTTGTATACAATAAACATTTAAACTAGACATTATACTGCTCTTTTAATTAATTCAATCAATATTCTATCTATTTTTCCAATCGTTTATATATTTACAGCTTCTTTTTATATAATTGGTCTTAAAATAATGTTCTAGAATTGCATAATTATGAGCTCATTTACATAAAATATCCTAATTGAAAAAAATAAACACACCTCACCTCTCTTGACTCTTGTGTCAAATTAAATTGTATTAACGCTATTCTTGTGAAAAGAACTCGAAAAATAATTCTATTACCCTTTAAAAAGTTCTAAAATCAATTATTTATCTCAATATTGCAGACTTAATTAACATTTATAACAAGATTTGTTGTTTGTGTTGTTGTCCTATCCTCTGTATGTGTGTGTGTGTGTGTGTGTCACACATTTTAAATTTCCTTTTCGTTAAAATACCAGTCGCTTCTATTAACGCTTTTCTTAACCTGAAAATCTTTTTTATTTTTCGCTATTTAAAACTTAATCAATTAAATTCGAGTCTACAAAAAGTTAAATAAATACATAAATACATATATAGTTAAAAAAATAAAAATAATTAAAAATTAAATTCCCTTACCTTCACTACTATATTTTCGTTTGTTTAAATGCGCACGCGCCTTGATACAATCCGGAAAACAGCTGGTTCTCCCTCTCGCCGCCCGCCTCCCACATAATATTTTGACATCTTGCTACTTGATTTTCTGTTTATCTCTCCTTTCTGGTTCATAATAATAATAACAGAGTTTGCGTAGTACTAAATCTTGGTGGTGTTAACAGCAAGAAGAGAAATTCCTTCTTCACATTCTTTCCTCATTTTAATTTTAATATTTAGCAACACATCTAATAAGTCGTATAAAAAAAGGTAAGTTTAAAATTGTGTTATTTTTTTGCGAGTGACAGTGCGCACGAATATTTATATTATTTTATGTAAGATGTAAATACGTAGTATGGACAATGTTTATTTTGACTTTTCCTTATCAATAACTACTTCACAATAATCAGTTAGTTACAAACAAATTGAAAATTATACTATTTTTAGATTCATCAAATAATTTCATTTTGACACAAAAATATAAATCAAAATGGGAGGTGCAGTGAGCACTGGCCAAGACAATGATGATCTGATAGATAATCTACTGGAAGCAGATTACATACGTACACCATCAGTGGAAAAAGTATTTCGAGCTGTCGATCGTGCTGAATACTTCTTGCCCGATTCTCGCACCAACGCTTACAAAGATCTGGCATGGAAGAGTGGCAATCTTCATTTGTCTGCACCATGCATCTATAGTGAAGTAATGGAAGGGCTATGTCTGGCGCCTGGCTTAAGCTTTTTAAATTTGGGATCAGGTACAGGTTATTTGAGCACAATGGTGGGATTGATTTTGGGCACGCACGGAGTCAATCATGGCGTGGAAATTCATCAGGATGTTATTCAGTATGCGACTAAGAAGCTGGAAGATTTCAAGAGATATTCTGGGGCTGTCGATGAATATGATTTCTGTGAACCTAGATTTATTCAAGGTAAAAAATTTTGATAATTAAGACGGGTTTATGGTTTTTGTTGAAAGAATTTTAAGAATAATACAAGCCAAAGGTTCAAAGAACAAGAATAATAATAGTGTTGCAAAACTGTTTTATTTAAGTTGCCAAGTTTTTAAAATTATAATCTGTACAATAAAAGACGAGTTTATCCTTCAATTTGCAGCTTGATAAAAATATCATTAAAGAAATTGGGATAAAAACATGTTGCTATTTATGTAATAGTATTATTCACTTGCCTATTAAAATTTTAATATATATTTGAAATTTATCGTCAATTTGATCAATAGAAAAAATCATTGGGCCCCACAACTGCAGTAGGTAATTTTGTATGGGTCAATATTTCTTCAATGATGCAACACTAGTATCATGAAATAAATTTATTCTTTTAGGTTAGGGTCAACCGGGGTAAATATGAAACACTAAAAATTTGGGGTAAATGTGAAACATGTTGATAACCACTCTATCCTTAATTTTTAAAAAATTCTAAAAAGTTATTGTAATTACTTCAGGTTTATGTTACATGATATACAATTATATCATGTTGAACTGCCGTTTATACATAATTAATCTTGTTTAATATAAAATCTGCTAAAAACCATCAAAACAAATTTGAAAAGCATGTATAAAACTTTCCCGATAATTAAGATTCTATGCCAGCTACTATATTAATTTACTTTTTTTTAAATAAGGACTAGATTGCTTAACACAGCAAATATAATAAATTGCTTTCATAACATCTTAATTTCGTTTTATTCAGTTACAAAGTTCAGGGAAAAAATGTAACACAAAATTGGGAAAAAGTGAAACACGGCCTGGGAAAAAATGCAACACCATTTGCAAGATTCAACATGAGTTAGAGCAAATAATTTAATATTATTAATACTGGAAACTCCATTACTTTACCATTTTTTAAACGCCATCTTTGCAGATGGGTGTGCAACTAACAAATGGTTTTTCGGTGAGAAACCTGCATCTAATTAAAAAATAGCACTATTTCTGTTAAACGATGGTTTATTACTGTTATGCTAAAATATATAAACTTTTACAATTTATCTAAACGATTCAATCTTTCATTACAAAGACAATTTTTTAATTACTTTCCTTATTTTTTAGAAATGTCACATTTATTTGCACACCCGCAAGAGACGCTATTAAATTTTGTCTCCCATTTTTCAAAATAAGTTTCCGGTATTAATAATATTAAAGTATTTGGTTAGAGATAGAGACCATATACAGGGTGTCCAAAAAGTGTGGAAACGCTTGAATTTCTCGAGAACGACACATCCAATTACAAAAAGAAAAAACACGTTTTCCTTTATTTTTTGAAACCTATTCAGTCATAATATGCAAACATCACCCCCACCCCCCTGGGGGGTGGGGCGGGAGTAAGTTATGAAAACTTAAATAGGAACACCTATATTTTATTGCACTTTTGCATTCTCCATAAAAAACTGTTCTCAAATTGCAAATCTCGCCCCCCACCCGCGACCACTCTTAGGGTGGAAAGAGGGAAAATTGTACATGTCCGCAGAAAAACGATCTTTTTTTACTTTTTTTTTCCTCCAAAATTTTTTTTGTTTTTTTCAAATTGTCCGCCACTCCCTCCACCCCCACCACCTTGTGGGTGGAAAGAGAAAGAACGGCACATTATCAATAAATGATCACCTTCCTGTCGTTGTTTTCCCAGCATAATTTTTTTCTGTTTTCTAAAATTGTCCGCCACTCTCTCCGCCCCCATCTTCCTTAAGGGTGGAAAGAAAAACAATGGCTTATTTGTGCAGAATCCGGGGTGTTAGATTTAGGTGAGTCCCCTCGCCTCTTACCATTGGGGTGCTTGATTCGGGTGAGTCCCTTGCCTGTCACCATTGGGGTGCTTGATTTGGGTGAGTCTCCTCGCCTCTCACCATTGGGGTGCTTGATTTGGGTGAGTCCCTTGCCTCTCACCATTGGGGTGCTTGATTTGGGTGCGTTCCCTCGCCTCTCACCATTGGGGTGCTTGATTTGGGTGAGTCACCTCGCCTCTCACCATTGGGGTGCTGAGTTGAGTTGAGCGTTTTACTTAATCGAATGTTCAAATTGTGCACCTCCAGCTACACAGTGTCCTAGTCGTGCATACATGTTATCGGTCACCTTTTGCAGAGTTTCTGGTGTTATTGTATTCGAACATTGTTTTATTCTTTCCCTTAATTCATTAATGTTCGCAGGTTTTGTTTCATACACTCGGTTTTTTAAGTAACCCCAGTAGAAAAAATTTAAAGGTGTTAGATCAGGTGACCTTGGGGGCCACTCAATTCCACCCCTTCTACCAATCCAGCGCCCAGGAAAAAACGTGTTCAATACTTAACGTACAATCAATGCAAAATAATATTGAACCCCATCCTGCTGAAACCAGACATTGTCAAAGGCAACAATGTCACGAATTGGAACTATTTGGTTGTTCAGTAAATCAACGTATACTTCTGACTGGTCAAATTACCATGGATGAAAAATGGCCCCACTATTCAAGGTCCCTTAACTTTATAGGTTGCCTCAGTGAGTATTAGCCAATGAGCGCGCGGAACGTCAGAGGGCTACCCATTCTATCTCACTTATATTCATTTGATATATGGCATCCATCTCTGTCTTATAGCTTTTTCACGTTATTTTACAGCTTTAAAAAGTACATTTTAGTATGCAATGAAGTGAAAAACTGCCTTGTATGCCAAAATGATATTAACTTTATATTTATTAAATAATTTACTGGAGGCATTACTTAAAGAAACTAATATCTTTAATTATTGACGAGAGTGCACTATTTAGATCCATATATGTCAGCAGCGTGCTGTGCATACGAGACAGTGGAAGCAGCCGCGATATTTAAAGTTAACATTAGTAGTTTTCTTTTTCATATTGTGATTAAATCTAAACAATCATAAAAATTTTAGCATGATTTGAGAATGCTTTGTCACAAAAGAACAATCGCAATATATCTAGTTAGTTACAAGTGAAACCTTTTGTATGTTACTAAAGATCCGTAACTGTACAGGAAACAAAAAACCTCCGTGATCGCTTATAACTAGCCCGAAAGGTGGCTAATATTGATGCCTTTTGGGCAAGTTGAATACTAATGAAGAATTAAACTACATATTGATAATGCTAATTTATTGAGTAATTTTGCTATATTTGCTTGTTTGTATGTTTGTTTTATTTGCTCATCTTCTGCTTTCCTTTTAATGCCTGTTACTGAACTTTTTAATGAAATTTATGATATATATTATAATAACTTCCTTAGCTTCTCTGGCTTTAATTAAACTATTATTGCAAACTGCAACTGTACATCTTTCTCCCGGCATAATACTATAAAGTATAAAACAATCAGAAACAAACTGTTAACCTGAATACTTACTAGAAATTAAATGGAGGAAAACAAGACACTAGTAATTGAATTAATATAATTATTGAATAAGAGTGTTAGGACCATTTTTCTTTGACGAAAATCTTACTGAAGAAGCCTACTTGAATTTTTTGCAGTTTGAACTTTTGCCAGCTTTAGTCACTCTTTACCCTGACCACAATAATCCCGATTTGCCCAGTCCAGAAATGCACATTGCCACTATGCAAGAGAAGTTCGGGAATATCTCGATTTGATGTTTCCAGGAAAATGGATTGGGCGACGGGGTCCCATTGAATAGCCAGCCAGGTCACCTGATATGACCCCTTTGGACTTCTGTTTGTGGGGTTATTTGAAATCCAAAGTTTTTTTAAATAGACCAAGAGATATTGATGATCTAAAGTGTCGCATAAGAACGGAAATAGTAAAAATTTCACTAGAAATTTTAAATTATTTTTATGATTATTTGATTGTTCTTTGTTGTGTTCTTGTTTTGTTTTATTTAATTATTACGCGTTGTTCTAGTTTGATTGATAATAAAAACATGTTGAATAGTTTACTTTTTTTCTTATAAAACAAGAAAGAGTTATTTTTTACTGGGAATTAATTTGAGATAATTTTCACAATTCAACGGTCGCCATTTTGAAATGGTACAACAGAGTCGCACAAAAATCTAGGAATTTCAAATGATGTATCACATGCCCTCCATATATTGTCATTTAAGAAAAATGTTGATGACATCATATTTTTAACAGATGTCAATAAAAAAATCAAATGAATTCTATTAGAATGTGGGAAACTGAAAAACTAAATTAACGTGTTCGAGCATTTTCCATAAAACCTGAAGACTACCAAATTATTAGGGGTAGTCCATACTTTTTTCCACACTGTATATTTTAGAAATTACTGTATGTAAGTAGGCACCGCATTACATATCAATAACTTTCGACCAGAAGATCCTTTTTTATAGCAACTGCTTTTCAGCTTAGTTTCAGAGACAGAAATATCTTTTCTGGAAAAAACAACTACCAATATATGGTTTTCCTGTATCAGAAGATACTTATCAAAAATTCACATTACAAAGTAAAATACTTTTCATCATCGATGATGAGTTGTGTCTCCAATTTGAGATATTCTCTTCTCAATTTGTGACACTTGATGGGGATAGTTTATATGTAATTGATTTTCAGTGTATTTTGGCACTACATGTCTTTTACCATATCCTAGATTGAGATCCTTCAAAGTGCTGAAAATACAAGTTTTTGAAACTTTATATTTTCTTGCTAATTTGCGCAAGCCGACACCAATTCTTTTGCGTTTCTTGGGGTTTTTAGGTAATGGTTCTGTAGTAGTGTTATTATCGTACAGATTAAAGATGCTATAAATTAATAAGAAAAGACCTCAAAGTTGTTTTGCGACTTTTTGTCCACAGCATATTTTAAAACACGTTTATGTAAGTGTACGTGATCAGATACTTCATCTTTCATCTTTTTCAACTACTGTTTAGACCTGTGCAGACTAGATCTATACAGAACTATGCCAGTAGAGAGTGAACACACCTTAAAATGTCGATACTTAAACATCTTCAGCGAAGTCAGTCTCAGTACTGTGATAAATATCCTAACGTAACCTAAATTTTGTTAAGGGACTGCATTCTTAATCTTGGTAATTTTGTTTTAATACCTGAAAATTATGGAAAATCAGAGTTTCTTCCCTAAAAAGTTAAGTAAAATCCCAACTTAACCTATTTTTATTACCTTAATGTGTACATTTTAACTAATTACACTTATATAACCACTTTTTTCTTTTGATAAGTGGTAGAAACTAAGACCTTGTTCCAATCCTTTTTTCGTGTAACATCTGTACCATAGCAGTTTACATTGCGCAAAACCTAATCGTCTATGGTTCTACTGAAAAATAATGCTCTATATAAATTTTACAAAAAATTGTTACCTGTACATAAAACAGGTACAGCAGAAAAAATAAAAATATCAACATGAAACAACTCAGCACCTTACAAGACTACCAAAAAAGTACTATCATTCATTGCCATGACAGTTGTTACGGTGTTGCTGCCATCGATAATGTAAAATCTCAATAGGGAATCATTTAGGTATTTTTACATTTTGTTCCTAAGTTTGTACCTTTGCAAATGTAAGTAGAAATTTTGGTATTATTTGAAAGAATAATTCTACGTCAAGAACATATTAAACTTTATGAAGAAAATAAATAATTTAACTTAAAAAGCTTATTGGTTTAATGGCTTTTGAAATAAGGTATAACGAAACACTTAAAGTTGTATGCTGAATTGGTTTAGAGGTTAATGTATCAGACTTGTAATCAGAAATCGTGGTTTCAAATCTCACCCCCATTTTTACTTTTACTTTTTTACGTTTTACTTTCAGAAAGAACTTATTTAAGAAATGGGAAAATGTAATTTAAAAAAAATATAAAGAATTAACACAAAATCTCGTTTGCCAAAAGATATTTTCGTCCATAATATTTAATAAAAACATGGATAATCAGTGGTTTTATGGTAATTATAAATTAAAAATGTAGAAATTCATATTACGCCAATGAAAATTGCTACTTGTAAAATTATTATTATTTCTGTAATGTAATTAAATCTTAATAATATATCTTAAATAAAAACCATTAGCACAATTGATATTTTTATATTTACTATTATTTCATACAAACAATTTGTACATGCATGCAAATGGCATACTAGTATTTTTAATACATAATATTTTCATCACCTTTGATGTACTGGAGTAAAATTCTCTCCATAGAGAAATAATTTTAAAGATCGCCACTCTTAAAAATATTCTGTGACTAGAGAATTTCAGAAGCATTTCTTACTTTAGTTTTTTATCTTGGTTTGTTTAAAAGTTCTACATAAGAACTGAACAAATAGAATTTGGAACATGGTCACATTTTAAACAATTTCTGAACGTTTATGTGAAAAACAAATGACAAATTTATTGTTTCTAATAATTTATTTTTTTTTAAATAGCCAGTAAAGTAGGGCAAAATCGTTAACTAATCCATTATTGTGTGCTTTTGTACAATTTTTATGTACCATGCTCTAATATGTTTCTAATTAATTCTAAAGCAACATTGTATGTAACATTTTGCTGAAATGAGGTATTGCCATAAAAACAATGTTAGTATATTCCTATTGCTTAAACATATTCCCGGAATGCTAGTTTTTAAAGCTTGAATTTGTAGTATGCTGTTTAACAGGGGCGGATACAATTGTTTTGGGGGGAAATCTTTGGAAGAATAATTATTGTTTTAAATAAATAACCCCTCTACACCGTGAGGTAGAAGAGGACGGATTATGTATGTATGTATAAATAACAATAAAACAAACATTATTTGTTTTTATCGTATGTATATTTATTTATAAATGTTATATATTGCACAATATTTAATAAACATTAACTATTTTTACATTCAAAATTTATTTAACTATTATAATACTGACGTATATTATATCAAAGATTCGGGGGAGGAATTTCCCCTGCCCTCTGTGGATCCGTGCCTGTTACGTCTGTTGTCAGTTCGTGTTGCTGTTCAATGCTTTTGTTACATACAACATTGTTATGGCCGACCCTTCATGAAAATTTTATATATTGCACATATAATTTTATAATTACAAATCTATAATGATCTTCGATAATATGATGACAATCTTCTATATTTTACAAGATATTTTATGAAACGGATACAGCCATTCATTAGTTTACATAACCTATTGTCCGTCTCATGTTGGGAATACAGTGAAGGAAAGATAGCCAATGTATGGGAGTTTGTGCTTCGTTGTTGGCTGTTCACTGTATGAATCTATAGAAATGTGATTTAAGATTCCAGAAGCTTTAAACCTTTGAAAACAGTAACCGAAAAAGTGTAATCGTAACCATACAAAAGGAGAATTTAAAAGAAAGTCTTATTAACATGTATTTGTTATTTTATTAAACATTACTTGGGATTGTTACATCGCAACGTGTATCTAAATATTCGATATTTTATTACTTATACTTTTTTGTTTAATTCTTTCGTCTTCAAATTCTTTCAAAATAAAAATAATGGCTGGTTATAAAGGGTAAATAAAGGAAGTCCCAAACGCAATTTTAACGGTAAAATGATTCATCATGATAAAATCATTCATTTGTTCAACTTGTATCAAAAGAAACTTGCAAAAATGGAAATTTAGGATTAGCAGCAAATGCAAAGGATTTTAGTAAACAATAAACCCTTCTGGTGTTTTCTACTTTTACTTCGTGGAACTACATAATTTGAAAAGCAATTTCCGAGATAATTGCTTTTAAAGTTTTAAAACAAAAATTAAAAAATAATCAAGAGTTCCAAGTTTTAATAAAAAAAATTCTTTTAAGAACTGCCATAAATTTAACGCTAAGTCAATTGTTACATGGCTACTTGATTTTTTATCAAAAAATTTGAACTCTTGATTTGAACTTTGATTGAATAACGATCAAGAGTTTAATTTTCTTAATAAAAAAAATTAAGTATCCATGTAACAAGTGACTTAGCGTTAAACTTATGACAGTTCTTCAAAGAATTCTTTTTTTAAATTTTTGTTTTAAAATTATCTCGGAAATTTCTTAATACAGTATCATACCTTTTTAGCATATTTGATCTTAGCATTACATTATCTTTCCAAACCCATCATAAAAATTAAGGTTTTCATTTAAAAAAGTTTTCGTTATCAATTATTAACTCGGAAACAAAAGATGACCTACAACAAACGATTACATTAAACTATGTCTCCTTTAAGATAAAAATCAACGTGTTCGAGGATTTTTCTCAAAAATATTTAATAAAAGATTTATTTTGATAGTTCCAGACTTTATACGCGCACTGTATGAACAACAACTTTTGAAATTTTGTTTTACTACCACTGTCAGAAGAAGTGACTACCTGCAATATAACTTGCTCGAACAATAGGGATTATGAAGGTTTATGCAGTTACAACTACAATATTTAGAAAGTGTTTTTAAAAGTTGCTTGCAAGATGTTTGGCAACCCCGTTGTCCATAAGAACACACACTGTAGTCCCAACGTGAGATGACCAATAAACAAACTTTTTTTCTTTAATTTATAGATTATTTTTTGCATCAGTGCAAGTTTTTTATTAGTTTGTTAATTTTATTATAACCTAAAATAACCTAAAACCTACAAGCTAGGTACTTGACAGATAATTAATCCATGTGCTTTGTTTGACAATTAAATTAACCTATATGTTGTAACTCACTTTTAGTTTACATAACCTAAAAGTACTACTTTTTTATTTATAAATAAATTTTTGTTTTGTATGAATTTAGGTTTGAATATTAAACAAATAAATATATTTTATTATCTAACATTCAACCCTTGCATAAAATTGCAATATTGAAAATCAGTTCATTTTTAATTCAACAAAAATCTAACAATAAGTAGTTAAATAGCACTATTCATTGATTGTTCCTGTTTGGTTAGTTTAATTTGTTAACTGTACAATACGTCTTTCAGGAAATTGCCTGTGCCTTAGTAGTGACACCCGTCAATATGACCGAGTCTATTGTGGAGCCGCCTGTCCAGAGCCCCACGAGAACTACATGAAAAATCTGCTGAAAGTTGGCGGTATCTTAGTAATGCCACTCAATGATCAATTATTACAAATCAAACGTACCTCAGAAACAAACTGGGATATACGTACATTGCTGCCTGTATCGTTTGCTACACTAATTCAGCCACAGCCGGGAAAGACAGATCTTATCATTATGAGTAAATATATATATTTTAGGTATAACAAGTGAACAATTATATTCAATTGATTACTTTTAGTGGATGTCAACCCATTGCCACTGCAATCATTGTGTAGAACAACAGTACGAAATATTCTACGTAAAAACATAGATCACGAGTATCCGAATCTCAAACCCGTCCCAACGCCAAAGAAGGCGCCCAAAAAGAAACGCGCCTTGAGGCGTTTAGTCGTGCCCCTATTTGATACTTCAGATGAAAGTAGTGATGAAGATAATCCGAGCAGAAACCGTAATCGAGATTTAGGCCGTGTAAATTTAGCTGATAATAATAATATGGAAAACAACAATCAAAATAGAGAACAGGTTAATACACTTATAGATTATGTTCTGGGGCGAATTCGTGATAGAAGAAACAATTCTATTTTATCTACAAATCGGCAGCGTTATGAAGCATTTGAAGCTGGTGCTGCAGAGGTATTAAATCGAACACAGGCTACTAATAATGATAATAACGAAAATCATGAAGCTGGTAAATTGAATGAGCAGGTGCCTGTTCTTGAACACGATGGGAACTTAGAAGAAATTAGTGAAGAAAACCCTGATGAAGAAAATAATGAGGAGGAAGAAACTAGGAATAAAGTAGATTTTAGTACGATGGTAGCTTGGGATTTAAATGAGTCTAATAATTGTGATAAAATGGAGGAAAAGATGGAAGTAGATCAAGAGAATCCACAAGCAGAGACTTCAAGCAGATCAAGAGAAATAGAAGCTGTGATAGAACATCCGGGCGAAGCAGCAAGCCCTGAAAACGAAAATCCTTCTTACGGACGTCCATTGAGTTCGGTGGATGTGATAAACGGCATAGAGGAAGTATTAGTTGGTGTATTGAATGAATTGAGAAATGAAAGAGGTCAAAGAAGTGATAGTTTAAATGAGGAAATTGAAGAGGTTTCTGAAGAAGAGCAACAAGAGGAAGAAGTAAATAAGGCTAGTACTAGCATGAATGAAAATGCAGAAGTTCGTAAAAATAACGATAAGGGTAAAAATAAGCGAGAGAAGTTTGATAGTGGTTTAGGGGATGAAATTATAGAAAAGGATTCTAGCCCTGATTTGTCTGATCTAGAAAATCTTATGGAGATGGATTCGTGTACTAGCAGCGATGAGAACCACGATGAGAGACCAACAAAGCGTGGTTCCAGGCCACATACAGAAGTGAGAACTGGTGGTAAATGGCGCCGAATAACATTGTCCAGCCACAGGTTTGACAGTGTGAGTAGCAGTGAAAACGAAACTGGTCAAGATGAAGTGAAAGCTTCTTCTTCTGAAATTAGAGTTGCCACAAGTCCTTATACAGCTATTATGAAAAGTAAAATTCAGGAGTTGCCGTTACCACCGGTTTTAAAGAATTATTTGAACTTCTACAGGGAATTTTAAGTGTAGGTAAGTAAGTTTTTGAATATTCGTAAATATTAACCAAGTTTTTGTATGCTTTAGATTAGAGCTGTGTGAATATAATTATAATAGTTAATAAATGGTTGATTTTGTAAGTCCTATACATATATAATATATACATGGGATTTTTATTATTTATTATTGTTTCATTGTTTATTATTGTGGACATCTATAGGTTTATATTATTAAATAAATTGTAGTGTAATAATTATATTTGTTTTGAAGTATAATAGGAGGGTTTATGGGCTAAACTATTGTATACTTTCATTAATTAATAAATTCAATGTTTTCAGAATTATCCACCTTCTGTTATTATTTTACGAGAATCCTTTCTTTAGCTATTAGCTTATGATTTGCGCTTAAATAAAAAATGGAAGGATTGGTATTAGAGCCCTTAAATACATAACCTCAAAACTGAAATATTAAGTGTCAGGGCATGGATGTCAAATATTATCTCTTTCTACACAGCCATGTATCGACGTTGAGCGGGTTTATTTATGCAAGAAACGTGCGTGCATTTATTTCTTATTCTTATTGTACAAATTTTGTTGTGTATATTTCATCTTTCAACTATGAAATGGAAGTAATGGGCTTTACAGCCACATTTTTTTTTGTTGTGTTACGCAATATCGGGTTGCCAACTTTTGAAAGTAGGAAGTAAGGACTCTTGACTATTGAACTCTATGAATGAGCAGATTCTCCAGACAACTTACTTTGTGGTGTCATTGTAAATATACTTATTAAGCACTGTAATCAATTAATAACTAAACGTATTGTCATTAGTAACTGTACAGAAATTATCAAAAAGTAATTAATAATAAAAAAGAAATAAACAAAACAAAATGATAAATGACAGTCGTTAAAGGAGCAAAAGACATGAACAAACAGACAGCAGGACTGATTGGAGGGTGCACTTTACGATTTACGATTTCAAAATCCCTGTTCTATTCCTGGTTCGGGTATTTTTTTTAATAGAATATTAATTATATTTTATAAATATACAATTTTTTTATAATTATAATGTTTATAAAAACGAATAACTTACTAATATGGTATGCATAATCATTTACTTCTATTTTTATTCAACATAAATATACGTAGTTTAAACAACGACTGTAAAAATTAAGGAATAATTTTATGTAATTATTCTTTTTTATAAATATTATGTTTATAAAAAAATAAAAAAACAATTTATTAAAGAAACAAACGAAAAAGGATGATTATTAAATGACATTCATTAAAAAAGAAAAAGGACATGAACAGACAACATGGCCGACTAGAAGGTGCACTGGATTTACAACTACAAAACCTCAAATCGATTCCCGTTTCGGGTAATTTTGTTTTAATAAAATATTTAATATATTTCAGAAATAAGCATTTTTTTATAAATATATTTATAATAAAGAATAATTACATAAAATTATCCCTTAATTTTATAGTCGTTTAAACTATAAAAATAAAACTAAATAATTATGCATACCACATTAGTAGTTAATTGTACGTTATTCCTTTCTATAAATATTATAATCATAAAAAAATGTATTTCATGATTATGGAGTTTCACCATATAAGGCTAGAAACAATAAACAAAAAAATTATTTATAAAATTTTATTAAAAATAAATTACCGAAACTGGGAATAGAATTCCGGTTTTGTAATCGTTAAGTCCAACGTGCCTTCCAGTCGGCCATACTATCTGTTCATGTCTTTTGCTTCTTTAATAAATTTATCATTTATCATTCTTTTTTTTGTTTGTTTTGTTTTTGTTTTTTTATTTTTAATTACTTTTTGATGATTTTTTACAGTTATTAATTACTGTACATTCAGCTATTAATTGATTAATATTAATTAATCAACAATTAATATTAATTCATTTACGCATGCTATTTCTGGTATCACTGCCTGAATCATCTCAGTTTCTCTGAAACTATCCCTCTCTAGAAATAATGTGTGGTAGGAGCCTAGTTCAAGAGGTTCCCCTTACCGCTGCTCTCTAGCAGATTGTTCACGACTGTTTGAAATTTTTGAATATAGACTTAATGGTCGATCAGTCTCATAATGTAAACTCGATTGGATTTAAATTACAAATATAAGGGGGCAATCAATCCTAATATGGTTCTTCCGCTACTTTTCATAATTTCATCGATTTTGACCACTATGAATTATTTTTCCTACTGAGTTCGGTCATGGTTAAAATTGAGTACTAAAATATTAGTATGTTTATTTAAACTACAATTAAGATTGTTTCATAAATCATCGTACCTGCACAGTAATAAGGCTAGAGCCGGTAAGTTCTTAAAGAACTATTGTTTTAATAAAAGGAATGAAAATTATAAAAGGATTTGAGAAAAACTCGAACTAAAGCATAAACCATAGACCAAGGAAGAGGTGGTTAGAAGCAGTGGAAGAGAACATTAGAGTGTTAGGAATAAGAAACTGGAGAACTATAGTAAAAGACAGAGTGAAGTGGAGAAAGGCTGTAAAAATAGCCCTAGGCCTATAGGCCTGTTGTGCTAAACTATATATATATAAAGCATAACCTGAAAAATTGTCAGTATTTATATTTTAGACATAGATGCAGCGTTGCCGGATTTTAGTATGAATTTCCGATTCTCCCTTTCATTTAAAACTTTGTATTAATTATAGTTTCTTTTTTCATACACAATAAGTTACATTTTCGTAGTTGAGCGAACGTAAGCCGTAATGTTTATTGTAGAACTGAAACGCCGCCTTTCACATAATTTATGCACAAATTTGCTTTTTTTAAGTTGTGTGAACGTGCCACATATTTTAACCAATCAACATGAAGGTCAAGCTTGCCCTATACGTTCCTTCACTTTATTCTTAGCTGAATTCTACTATAGATATAATTAAAAATGTGTAAAATGGAGAAATAACAAAACTTCGTCACAGCTTGCAATTAGTACTTTCAATTTAGATTGCAACTGTCAATGTCAAATTTTTATAGAATTTTTGGACTATACAATAACAAACATACTTTTTGTAGTGAGTATACCAGATATCTAGTGGCAAAAAGTTAAACGTTCACAAATTGTTCCACTAATAACATAGCGAATTAAAATAACCATTTGCTGCTGAATAGAAGCGTCTGTTGTTTCGTCGGCTTCTAAAGCCACAAAATTTGCAAATTTAACTTTTTTTATTATTTCATCTCTATAAACTTCCATCATAACATCCAATAATTCGTTTTGAATGCTTTTGAAACTGCCTTTAAATACTTTAAATTCTTTGATATGTATTGCAAGAACAGAATCTAATTCCGCAGCAAAATTAATTAAACCAATATAAATACCTGGATTTTTGGAGGTTCTCATCATGACCTCGCAAGGCTAATTCGAAAGCTCCACAAAACTTTATACACATGATTACACGACGCAAAATGTGACGATTCTTTTCCACCTGTTCTAATTTATGGCGCAAATATACTATCTAAATAATTGTTCACGTATGTCAGTTTTTCCTAAAACACCAAAATCCATACACGCTTTTAGATGAGCCACAGAATTTTCATCTTTTTTCGCCCTATCGCTATATGTTTTAAATCGTCAAGTCCGTCTTTGGTCTACGCTGTAACTTCTGTATTAAACAAACAATGCAAAACAATTTATTTGTCACGGAACAACCACACATCCATTCATATTTCTCGTATATGTTTTTATTAAAAACTCTCTTATACGTTCTATAGCTTTGCTTGTGGATTCGTAATTAATTTGTAAATCAGGAGTAGGTCTACCTTTTTGTTTAATTAAACGTTTTTGCTCGGCACTGGATTGCTTTTTAACAGATATCGAACAGAATTTATTTCTGGATTCGGATCCATTTCTATTAATAAACAAATAAACACATCACAATCACATTAAATTAAAACCTCGATTAAAATTAAAAACTAAAAAAAACGACCAAACTATTTTGTGAGTTGCGACGACAGACAACAACAATACCAATACGGTGACATAACTTATAGTATCGTAGACCGCAATTGCGGGCCCGCATCGGTCATTCCCGCATGTGGACACCGGAGCTTAAACATATCTGCGGCCTGCGTTAGAGACACCAAGATTTGTGCCTCTGGTCGGCTTAAATCGGCGAATTTTACTTCCACCGAAGAATGTCGAACGTCGTAAACTGAGACACGTTTGGATACAGATTCTTGCGTGCCCCGGAAATAAACCTTGATATAGTTTGGCGCGTGGATGGTGGACGGGAAATTAGTTTTGAGTTTAGTTTTTCGCAACCGATAATAAAATTACAAAAAAAATGTAAAATTACAATAGCGTAATATATTTCTTCGTGACAGGCACAGTGAAGGGTGGGCACGTGCTCTTGTGCCCCTTAGGACTAACCGCCACTGGCTACCAACCAAAAGAACTACCAACTTTTTTAAAAAAATCTTACATTTGTTTATTGCCTATAAATTACATTTCTAGTAAATTTGAAATCAATTTTAATTAAACTGTATATAACAAAAAGAAACTGAAATTGAATTGTACATAAGAAAGAAATTGAAGTGTAGTTAGTAATAAATAACAAATGTAATAACAGATGTTTTTATGGGACTTATTAACTTTAATGAGAAGGATGGAACTCTTTATTGTCATCAACAAGTTTTTTAATGTTGGGAAAGTAGGTAGTGGCTGCCATTCGAATACAGTTGGCCAAGTGTTCATCAGTAAGTCTGTTTCTGTACTTATTTTTAATAAATTTCATACTGGAAAAAGAACTCTCACACGGATATGTAGAGCTGAACATTGCCTTCACTTTGAGACAAACCTGGACCAAAATTGGGTATTTTTCTTTAAAAACAAGAGGCCAAATATTTTCAGAGCTTGAAGAAAGCGATTTTACAGATAAATCATTTTGAAAACCAATCAGTTCCAACTCCACTGCAGCATTGCCTTCTTAAAAATCAAAATGCTCCATGACACAAGTAGAGAACTCTTCAGCATCAATCTCTATAAAAGGCGATTTGACCAACTGCGCAACAATTGATATCCTTTTGAAATCTTGGAAGCGTTTGTTGAATTCACTTGTCAAATCTGAAAATCAACTATCAGATGAGGATGACAATGGAGTTGCGCGGGAGAAACTAGCAGTTGTTGTCGTCAGCCCCTCTGTCGCCAGCGTCAGCTCAGTGGAGGAATCAAGGTTAGCCAACCGCAGCGTTAACGCGATCTACCGAAAATGCCCCCCGCGAGCTACTTGTAGCTCACAATCGATGGTTTGGCGATCCCTGGGCTAGAGTGTCAAATTTATTACCGTCAAAAATTACAGGCTAAACTACACATTTCAAATTAGATGTTGAACAAAACATTGTATGGCACATTTAAGCTAATGATATTACCCACTGTAAAAAATTAACCAGTTATAACCACTATTAAGTTAACAACATAATTAATATGATGACCAATTCTAATCTTTTCCCGCCTATTAAAATGAGATAAAGCAATCTGTTTTCTTGTTGATTTTAATCAGAACTTTATTTAAAGAAACTTTCATTTTTTTTTTTTTTTTTTTATATAAGGCCGCCCATCTCCCCTCCGAGCAACTCGTCAGAGAATAGCACTGACCAGTTGCTCGAGCCTTTCCCTTACCTCCATACGCCCATCCTACGAAGCCTTGAAGACTTATTTGTGGAAAAGTTTGATTTATAACTAATTTCTGACGGAAAGCTAGGAGAACATTTAACATGCGGTAGATCGCATACAGGCGGACTAAGCCAACAAGGATCAGTTCCCGGCAGCGATCAACGAGTAATCAAAGCCGTCTAGGAACTATGATCCCAGTCCAAACCCATCCACCTCCATGCAACCCACTCACAATATAATACTATATAAACATAATCTAGAACACACATTATGTAGTTGGATTCCAGCTTTTAATTTTATTTTTAATTTCAGAAACCGAAGTAAGTTCTTTAAACGGAAATTTATTTAAGACGTTGGGGATGTAATAACTAGACTGAGCCATACCGTAATGATTTTTTATACGAGGAGTTAAATACAATCTTGTTTGAGGTCTATTGTGATAACCATGTTGAGAATGAATTAAATAATTTCTATCAAAATAAAATTGTAGAATAACTATTGAGTTTCTAAGTTTAAAGAACGGTAGTACATCTACTGTACTATAGCAGTTCTCTATAGTTCGCATGGCATGCGAATATGGCTCATAGTTTTTAAAATTCCAAAATGTAGCTGGTCTCGTCAAGATTCACTTTCAGTTGTTTATTGCTGTTGTTTTAACAAAGCAAATAAGAGTGTGAAGACCAGTGGCACAATAAGAATTATCCCTGTGTTTTGATATACTAAATGATAAGTGTGTATTAAATCTTAATATTGGACACATACATAGATCGCAAGACAGATAAAATTAGAACTTTTTGGCGCAAATAAGAGCTCCAAAAAGTTGATTAGCTATTTTCCTATGTCAATTGAATATTGACCCTTTACCGAAGATAATAGCGCGTAAGTGTGTTAATAGTTAAAGTTGTCTTCATGCACAAAAATATTCACAATTTAACATTAATTTGATAATAGACATTCATGTTCTGTAAAAACGACCATATCAATATAACAGATACCACTGTAATTGTAATTTTTAAACAACTTTCTATTGAATTTCTGCAACACCATGCATGTAGTAATGTTTTCTTTATTAAGGTTTGTGCCAGGTTTGCTCCACGATGTCGCTACTATTTGAAATAAAGGGGTTATACCTTGGTGTTAAAGTTATTGTTGGTTATATATCATACAGGGTGTAACAATATAACTAGAAACCTCATAATGGGGGGAGGGGGTAGGTGTAATGATTTAGAATATATTTTCCTTATCACATGTGGTTGCTTCCTGCTAGTTTTCGAGAAAATCTCATTTTAAATCTTAAGTGCGCCCATTGTACTCACAATACATAAAAAATACTAAACACATATTAAGCTTGCTTGTATCGGCTCTTTGATGGGTTTTTCATTGCCTATATTGAATATAATAATTAGATATATAATATAATAATAGACTAATTAAAACAGGGGCAATCCGAATCATCGCGGTTTCCGGATTACTGCGTCTGCGAAGTTACAATGTTATATTTGTACATAAATGCAATTAAAACATTCCGCAAAAACATTTATTTAAAAATAAATAAAACTACGAAGATATTTACGCAAAAACTGCTTTAAAAACACAAAAAATAATATTCCACATTATTATGTCCTTAACCAAAAAAGGCGGTGATTTTTGCTTGTTCCGGTTATTTGAACTTAATACGTTATGATTTTTTTTAAATCTTCCAATTGTTTCAAATTTTCTACCGCCCATTGCAAAGCCACCGCTTTGCAACTGTTTCTTAAAGGGCTTCACTGTGTGCGAATCATTGAACAGCATTTCTCCCGCGATTTTTAACAAATTGTGTCTTTTTAAAATTAAGTATCCAATTTTTACTTGCCCTGACGTCATCGATTTGAAAACATCTATAAAGTCGCAGCAGTGTACAGAGTATACGAAACAGTGGAACCAGTCGCGATACGACGTATGTGCTATCAGGTTCGTACGCTATGTCGCACATACGTCGTATTGCAACTGCTTCCACTGTTTTGTATGCACCGCACACTGCTGGATAGATGCTTTGCCTTTCCAGCCAAAGTTTCGGAGGATATTATTGGTGACATATTTAAAACCATGCAAACAACTTTTCTTCCATCTCCAGATATTCCGCAGGTTTTGACGCTTTTTAAACTTTGTTATAATGATCCTTCAGATTTTGTAACAAATCTGGAAATGTTTAATATTTAAAGTTACAATGCGGTCTTTTTACATTTAACAATTTTTAAATTTAGCACAAAATCTTTTTATATGCAGTATGCCGGAGACACATAAAGTCGTAATTCGTAAAAGATGTATCAGTTCTTTTTTAACTTAAACCTTTGTAACTCATATGAATTGTGAAGTTGCAATGTAACCACTTTTAAAAAATATGTTGACTTTTTATAATAAGAATTTATCATCAGACATAAATATAACGTAAACATAAATAAAATAAAATCTTATTTATCTTATCTACAACGGTAGTTTTGTATCAAATTACCATCTGAATACCGATTGCATTTGTTACTGTAAACACTTGATGAATAAAAACAATTCATTCTAAAGTGTAAATATATTGCTGGTCCAGATTATAGTGGTATTCGGATTAACATAGATTCGGATCAACGAGACTTCACTGTAATTGAATAGTTGAATGAAAAATATAATTGAGATTACCTCTAAAATCCATGTTAATTAAATAGGCATAAATTGATGTCTACAGGCACCACTTACCTAATCACTATTAAGCAAAATCCTTTAGGGCCGGTATTATAAAACTTTTTACTTCCTAGATACAATTTACTTTGAGAGTAAATTAATTTATTCTGTCAATTTGCATATGAAATTGACAGAACAAATGAATTTACTCTCAAAGTAAATTTTATCTAGGAAGTAATAGTTATTTATGGTACAAGCGAGTTAAGTAAGATATTATCCACGAACGAAAAATTCACCCTCGAGGGCTGGTAGGCCCGAGTGGGTTAATTTTTCTGAGTGGATAATATCCTTAACTCACGTGTGCCATACAAAATTTTATCCAACACCTCTTTATTTAAGTTTAAATATCGAATTTGCAATGTATAGTTAGTCTGTAGTTTTTGACAGTAATAAATGTAATACTCTAGCGCGATGACTAGATTTTAATAATATTATGCAATGTAAGCTGGTGATTGGTTGCTACCTATAGTAGCAGCCAATCACCATTCTAATGCAAGTACAACAATGTTTTTCTACCCACAAGTGAGTAAACATCAACTTTAATTGCTTGCAAACAGCAAGTTTTAGCCCTCTTTATTTAGAGGTATTGGATAAAAAGTTTTATAATACCAGCCCTTAGTGAGATTTTTGTTTATTTTGAACCGATTTGGAGAGCGGCTCAGTTAAAATTTGTGAACACCCCTATTAAGGTCCATATGTATATAAACAGATGCACATATTTTGTATGTACTATTGATTTCATAGTGATCTAGGACAGCAAGGCTAATATGATGCTCTTTTCAATTATTTTATCCTGTACATTTATACTGAATGAAAAGAATAAAAAAAAGCATCATATTAGCCTTGCTGTCTTAGATCATTATGAAATCACGAGTACATAGATAACAAGAAAAAAATTAGTTATTGCTATTTGAATCTCCTTCTCGTAATTAATACAACACCCTGTATATTATAATTCGCTTGGATGTACATAGAATATTATAAATTTGACTTTAATTCAATAGAGCATAGTTTCTATTACCAAAAGCCAAATATTTAAAAATTAGATTTTTTGAATATGGTTAAGTTAACAACCCAGGTAGCAAAGGCACGTGAAAATGCCGTGAAAAACTGATCCACGTAGTGATGTAAATGTCGTCGTTACTTTGACGTCTTTTTCAAGTTATATTTGCCACCACACCTCACAGATTTTTAGGAATATATATGAAACTACTAGTACTTTTTAAGGTTATATATTGAAAAAGTATACAAAAATATAACCTATATTGAAAGGTTCTATACTAAAAACATAAAAAATTATAATTATACTAAAAATAATAATATACATACGAACATAATATACATAAATGTTTGTCTTTGCCACAATAACATGCTTTAAACACAATGAGCCTTTGTAATAGCCTTATTCAAACATATACAATTATCGAAATTATAACAGAAACTGCTTCGAAATAATAATGCGAATATTACTTACAATACAAACTGCCGTATATGTGGCCCGTAATTTTAATGTCATTTGCTAGACGTCATTATGTCGTCAACTTTTGGTCCACTGATGTCTTATGATGAGTATCACCAGATGTTGACGTCATTATAACGTACCTTTGCTACCTAGAAGTGTGTATGGAACTGGGCGTACAATAGTACAAGGCATTAAATACAGCTCTAGGTATCCCTATTGTCATTGGCCTATTATCTGCCATCTTGTATGATGCACAACACACCTTGTGATTGGTTCATACCTTGATATTGGATTAGTGTGAATGTTTTAAATATAAGACTGAAATTAAATTGCTTAATGTTATTTTTCGAAAGTCATATTTTTTAACAACTAATTAATCTATAAAGTAAAAACACAGGTTAATCTTTAAAGCACATGTGCGAGTTTAAAAGCACATTGCTTACTTCATTAAAAGCATCTATACAGGGTGTTCTGTTTAACAGTCTACGCTCAATCATTTGGACTGGCTTCTGGCTACAGCAATGAAATTAAAAGCACTTTGTATAATTCGACTTCTGGTTTCCGAAATCAGTATTAGAACCCATCTTAGAACTTCTGGTGGTACTGGATATGACGTCATCGGGTTTTTTTTAAATAGAACCATTAGGTTTGAAGTATGAAGATCGATAGCAAATGTGATTCTGAATACAAAAGTATTTTAGGTACTACGGGTCTAAAATGCATAATAATGGAGCTAGAGTCACTTAACGGGATCTCTCCTGTTTAACAGTCTACACTCAATCATTCGGACTGGCTTCTGGTTACAGCAATGAAATTAAAAGAACTTTGTATAATTCGACCTCTAGTTTACGAAATCAGTATTAGAACCCATCTTAGAACTTCTGCTGGTACCGGATATGACGTCATCGGGATTTTTTTAAATGGAACCAGTAGGTTTGAAGTATGAAGGTCGATAGCAAATGTAATTCTGAATACAAAAGTATTTAGGTACTGCGGGTCTAAAATGCATAATAATGGAGCTAGAGCCACTTAACGGGATCTGTCCTGTTTAACAGTCTACTCTATCATTCCGACAAACTTCTGGCTATAGCAGTGGAGTTGACAGGGGTAGTGTATAGTTAGATCTGTAGCTTAGGAAAATAATGTTAGAAAACTTTTTAGTGCTTATGAGGTATCACAAGTATTGTTGTGTGGTCACTGATTAAATATCACCAAGTCGATATTTTTGTACGTTGCGATCTAGATGGTAATAACCATTCTTGTTGCTGCACATGCTATGGTGCTATAAAATTAGATAAGAAAAGGTTTTTTGGTATTTGGTCTGCTGTTACCTATTGAATACGTACTATTTCTGTGTTTAATACGGGTTAGTCGAACATCTCCTCTACTAGAAATCTAGATCCTAATATTAGGACAGAAAAAGAGATTAGTTTGATTATCATCATTTTGATTCTAACGTTAAAAGCACATTACTTTGATGAATGCTATAACATAAGTGATTGAGTTAAGTGGTCGTGTCAGACATTATCTGGTGACATAGGGTGGAATCATACATGTGAAAGTTCTATTTACTAAAAGTCGTTGTCAGCAGTTTGGTAACAATTTTCAATTATTCGCTAATAGTTCAGTCAAATTAGAGAAAATAGAGGAAAGTTGAAGTAAGTCCGTGGATGTTTGCAAAGGGCTTCCTTGTGGATTGTTAAAAACCCCCCAAAAGTCAACACAGTGTAGGTGGTCAGCTCGAAGAGATAATGATGGTAAACCGCGTCCCCTAACGGTTTTTGTCGTTTTTTTCAAAACTATTAGGTTTATCGAGATGAAGGAATTTAGGTAAAATAAAGCTTATTTAAATCCCTACCAAAAATGTTCAAATGCTTTTTCGTGCTTCACCTTTTTGCAGTGGCGTGCGGTTCATGGAAGCAATGCTTGCCTTGAGAATTTATTAAAAATAAAAACGATGCTAACAAAAATACTTTTGTAAAATTATGGTTATCGTTTATTTAAATTGAAATATTTATCAAATTAAAGCTCAATATCAACTCTGTACAGCAAAAAGTATAATTATTTAGAGTACTATTTTAAATTAGGCTCATTAAACTTGCACGGAAAGGTAATACCGATTCAAATGTGATACATACACTTCATATAAGCATTGATTACAAATGCTCTTCTCTTAACCTTGGCGTGAGTCAGCGAGCGCGGGGTGTTATAATAGACGGATGCTGTTTGGCTGGTTAACATTGTTTGGTCGTAATTTTTATTGTGCTTCGTTCCCAAATGTTTATTATAATTTGGTTATTTGTTCGATTTAGTGTTACTTAAGTAATGTAAATCTGGGAATGAGACTGTATTTTGTCGCATTTTATTATTTTAATTTATAAGTTGTATTTTTTTAAAGACAAATAGTTCTATTTAGTTTGCCTGTATGCAAATTTAAAACTGCATTATCGTCACGACTGCAAATTCAACTGCTTCGGTGAAAGGTTCGAGTACCTTCGATATAGCCGAATCGGGATAATTTTTTGTTCAGTTTGTAAATTATTAATAAGGATTTTTTCACATACAGTTTTGGAGAGAAATTACAAATTATTAAGAAAGGCAGATCAAAACCAGATCTTTCAAATTTAAAAACAAAGATTAAAACCTGTACCGGTATTTTGCTAAGAAAGACCGGAAAATTGATACGTAGTAGTAGTTTTTTTTTTAAATAAAGAATGATAGTCAACAAATTCCATAAGTATAAAGTGTAAAAGTGCTTCTTTGAAAAACTTTTAAGCTTAATAATTATAACACTGTCTTTTATTGTACCTAGCAGAGGCGGATCCAGAGAAGTATCTCGAGGGGGAAATCTTTGGAAAAATAATTGTTTTAATAAATAATAATTAAACAAACATTATTTGTTTCTATTCTATGTAAACTTATTTCTAAATTGGGGGGGGGATTATTCCCTCCCCGTTAATCCGCGCCTGTACCTAGGTGTATTATAATTAAAATCGTGGTTGCTTCCCTAGCCTAAATTCTCACCGCACGCCACTGCCTTTTTGTGTTGTCGAAGAAAGAAGATGTCATACATGGACTGCATAAGCACAAAAAAATTTCTAACACTGTTTTCCTAAGCTACAGATCTAACTACACTACCCCTGTCAACTCCATTGCTATAGCCAGAAGTTTGTCCGAATGATTGAGTGTAAACTGTTAAACAGAACAAATCTCGTTAAGTAGCTTTAGCTCCGTTATTATGCATTTTAGACCTGTAGTACCTCAGTACTTTCTGATTCAGAATCACATTTGCTATCGATTTTCATACTTCAAACCTAATGGCTCCATTTTAAAAAATCCCGATGATGTCATATCCGGTACCAGCAGAAGTTCTAAGGTGGGTTCTAACACTAATTTTGTAAACTAGAGGTCGAATTATACAAAGTTCTTTTAATTTCATTGCTGTAGCCAGAAGCCAGTCCAAATGATTGAGTGTAGACTGTTAAACAGGACACCCTGTATATGTTTTTTATTATATCTACATCATAATTTGGAAACTGTTATAGGTGAGTCAAATGCAATCAATCTTTTAAACTATACCTTCAAAAATATCAATAACACAATTTAAAAGAAAAACTTGTGACATGAAATTTCATATTACATTACCAAGGAGTGCCGAGACATACGAAACCCCATTACTTTGTCACATACTTTTTCAAAACTGCATTTAAATCGACCCATAAATATCAGAAATACAACAGAAAACAGTCACTTCCTGCTACTGGGTTCCTAATAATCCACAGTTGATACCCTTGCCCCATAGCAACATTAACAGGATAAAAGAACAAAGAAGGCTGCATAAAACTGTTTAAAAATAATGAAGAGGTAGATATACCTATAAAGAGTCATAACAAGATAATGAACATTACTAATTTATAATTGGGTCCCTAATAATAAATCTTGTCGGTCTGTAGAATTTTCGACACACTCACGACAAACATATCATTTATTTTCTGTAGACTTTGCTTTACATGTATCTGTCGTTATGATAAACTGACGATACATAAACAATGTAAATTTTTAAAAATTAGGAACCAATCATAAGACAGTTTGATGCATTATTAAAGATGGCTGATAATAGGGACACGAGAACTGTATTTAATGTCTTGTGGAGCTACCGAGCTAGTGTACATTAAATCAAAATTTAAAAATTTCTTTTTAAAGAAATAGAGTATTGCAAATTGTGTTAGATGAAAATATAAGTATAAAGAGCTCGAAATTATTGTAATTTGCAGAAAATTAAGTGTATCATTTACTTCGACATAACATCTTTAACTAAAAGAAAACCCTTTAAATGTAACTACTTTATTGAAAATATTGTATTACTATACATTTTACTTAAAGCCTTTGACAACAATAATAAGGTATGAAAATAAATTGTTTTTTGTAGCTCTTTTAATTACTTATTTATAGTGGTATCATATACCGAGTGTCCTGTACAATAATTAAATTTGTCGCCAGTGTCACAAAAAGTATTATAAATTTTTTTATTGTAAATGGAACACTGTATATTTTTACATATTTTAAATCTATGGACCATTTTGAGTTTTTTGCCATTATCCACTATTTTAATTCTTCAATGCCATGTCTACCACTGATCAAAAACAAAATTGGAGTACACATAAGAATAATACTTGTAACTGCCAACAAATTTTCGAACGGCGTTTCGATAAATAAGCTGTAGTTATAAGAAATCAAGAATTACGCATAAAGTAAGTTAGATGAAACAATGATGCATCGAGAAATTAGCCAGATGCTTTGTTTTCATAGATAACTATGGTAAAAAGCAATAATGTATATATTTTACATAAAAGTTGGTAGTATTTTGTGAATACACATAAATGATTGGCAAAGTTTTAAAGAAAACTGCTGAAAGTTTGGTATTCATTGGATTCATAATAAAATCCTTTGCCCAACTAGTCCAATTTCTTTAGTGCTACTTGGTCAATCTAACAGCAAATAATAATAGTGCCCTTTTACAGGCCATGAAGGCCCATTGCAGTAAAACAGGGTAGGCTGGTATTGCTTAGAACTGTACGGTACACATTTTTCTAGTGCTACTTGATTAGTCTTAACAGCAAATAAACGGATTCATAACCTTCTAGATTTAATAGGAAAGGACAATTGTTAGGTAACCATGGGAACAAACAAAATCATACATCATATACCCGTCAACTTCCTATACGCACCAAAAAAATTTCTTTTGTGCTATATTTCAAAAATTTTAGAAGAGTGCGAATTTGTTGTGGGACAGCCAGTACATAGATAATAATTATTCATTGTAACATATTACTAGTAGTCTTCTAATTCATAAAACAAGCCATCAATCATCATCTTTACCTATTACTTTCATGTAATTGTTTAATGCATTTCATCAGTATTGTTTATTAGGAAAAATTATTTTATTTCCGTATAAATACAATAATTGTTGTTTGGTTGGCCACACTGGTTTTGTCATGGGGGGGGGAGGGGAAGGTACTATAGAACTTGCTTTTAATTATTCTGTAGACACTTTTGTTAATTTATGTATCACACAAGATTTTGTGCAATAACATTAAAAGTGAACATATAATAGAACTACAAAGAAGGCAAAGTGTCTTTACTTTTTTTTTAAATGAATATATATTATTTATTGTTACATGTTATTTTACAAAAATATTTCCTTACTTCACTATAAAGATATTTACCTTTTTACCCCTAATGTAACATTGCAAATACTACAGCTCTTACTTAAGCTCAGACATATTCCGTTGATCTTATTTAAAAATTTATTTTTAATTACATTTTCTTTTATTAACAATTTAATTATCTCAATTTCTGTCAATTTGTAAAGTTCCGATATCTTTTAATAGCGATAATTGTGCAAAAACTTTATTTTTTAGAGTTCAGCCTTTCTTTTAGCGGTATTCACATAAAATTCTAATGAGATTCCAGCAACTCTCTGATCCGTGTACTTTTATTGTAAAACAGAACTTATCCCATATGTGCTAGCCCAAATGTAAATCTCGCTATTTTATTAAAAAAATTTATTTACTAATTTGTTGTACAAAATTAAAATTAATAACACATTTACAATTGTTTTATAAATAAGCGTACATTTGAATTGTCAGATGCAGAAGCTGTGTAATTATGAACGCCGAATTCGTGTGTTACTCGCATCTCAGACTCTCGAACATAGAAACATCTGTTCCCAGATTATGAAGAAGAACGTATCAACATGACATATTTCAAAAGGAACGTTATAGTATTTTACATTATTAGCCAGGTAAACCTGTTTTTACTGGCGATAGAAGGAGATGACCAGCGAGCCTGTCACCTTCTTGAGCCAGTAAAAACAGTTACCTTGCATATAATGTGCAATATCTTATTTGTTGTTCATTCGTAAACAACACACAACATTTATTGTATCTATAAAACCTGGTCTTAGTCCTAACAATGACAACAAAATGTGACACTTTTTTAATAATTTTATGAGCCGTGGAAGTGTGCGTAGACGTAGATGTTACTATGACAATTGGTCTATAAATGTCATTCTACTAACTTGTAAAAATTTTTGAAGTCAGCTGTCAATTTTACAAGTCAGTAGCTGGTAAAAGTAACTTTTCGTAGTTTGTGTTGGGTTATGTTAAATGACGTTTACGAGTGAGTAACTAATAAAATATTACTAAGTATTACCAACCGCGTACAAAATGACATCCATGCCTTAAATCTAATAATCCAGTTTTTAAGGTTATATATTCAGGAACCCTGCTGGATATGACATTATTACAAATAATTAAATATTCTAGGTTATGTTACCACAATGTCAAACTGACAAGAGTCTAGGATAGATTTTTCTAACTTTTTAGTTTTACTATTATTATTTTAATGACAAATTTGTTATAATTCCAAAATAAATATTACTCTTTTTTAATTCGAAAAATGTCCAATTAAGTAAATTAGGTATAATGTTTAAGTGGTTATTTGTAAGGTTACTATGTGTAAGTAGGTATATAATAATACAGCTAAAGATGTGTATTTGATAGCTAACCTAACCTAGAATATTTAATTAACTATTTTTGCTATGTATTCCAGGTAATATTGAACAGAATAAAGAGTTTATTTTAGTTTGTGTGAAAATATTACCTATATTTTCTTAAGAGAGTTATTCATATAGATGATCATAATTATAATAGGAAAAAAAAACGTAAAAAAATGAAATGGGACCTATTCTGTTAAAATCTTAAAAAGAGTATTTATGTTTTCCTATACAAATCACATAAAAAGTCGACAAGATAGATCCCTTTTCACATCCAATGCCACATATCGTCGGCTTCATATGAAAAGTGCATAAGTGCCAAAATTGAGATTTTAAGGTTACTGGTTAAAGATTACTTTTTCTATAAAATAAATTTAAGAAATTCCGAAAATAATTAGTAGATGTCGCTAAAATCAGCCACACGTGCAAAAGCATTGACAGCAACATGAAAAAGTGCTACATTTCTTGTAAACTTTGCACTTTTCATGTGAAACCGACGATATATGCAGTGAAATATGTGTACATAACATTTATAAATACTTATTATTGAAGATTTTTATTCATTCTGTAATTTTAATAAGATGTTTATTCAAACCGTCTGTATTAATATATTAGAATATATCACAGAAATTGTGTTTATTTATACCTTCATGTTAATAAAGGGTGGTTCAATAGAACATCATCAGAGTTAGCTATGAATTTACAAATAATATATATGTTGTAGATTAATTCTTATAGAAAAATGCCAATAATAATAATAATAATGTCATTTAAGAAATATTAAAAATATGACATTCTTCTAATGGGTCATGTTGGTATGCATGAATCAAAGACAATTAAACTGATTTCTAAACTTTGTACCTACTCTGTTGAAGATTTTTGTTTTTTTTAATCATCTGATATTTTTTGCTTTGAATTTCAGTGTGCACCGAGTGATTCAACGCCACAGGTAATTGTTTTTAATTTTTTTATGCATCAATAGATCCTCATAGGTCAAGATTGTGAACGTGGTGCGAAAATATCTTTTGCGACTCCAGGCTGGATCTCATGTCAGTCTGGATGGCTTTGCTCAGTAAGCGTCATTATACTTTATAATGGAGAGTAGACTAGCCTTTTGATATTTTATCATTTCGTTTTTCTATTTGAATTGATTTGGACGAAATTTAAAAGATTAATATTAGACCCAATAGAAATTATCAGCAATACAATACAAAATATGTTCCTGGAAACGATGTTCATTTTTAACTTAATTTCTTATTTTTGAATGTAGATAGCTGTGAATCTTCAAACTGTTTCATGTTTCAACTGTCATTTTTTCCCTGATGCATATTTTCATAAATATTTGTTTGGATTTGAACATTTGCACTTCTGATGAATCTGATAACGTCACAAAAGCCAAATTTCAAAAAATATTTCTAAATTTTTAAACTAGTTAATGAGTATTTGTTGAAACCATATTTGTTAATAAGAGGTTACGACAGAAAAATTTAATTGAGGCTTTATTTTTAGTTTCGTTATTGTTTGAGACTTATCCCAAAAATGTCAGATGTACAATTGTAAATTGTACAAAAATGTACAATTTATTGAAAATAGGGAAGCAAGTGATAATAACTTTCCAATTTATTAAATTAGGTTAGGTACCTATCTGGCATAAGTGTATTTGAATATGATGAATTTTATGAGGCTAAAAGACTTTAACCCTAAGCTTTTACCGCAATTTACTCTGTTTAAGTCTAAAATTTAAAATATTGAAGCTTGGTAGCTTTTTGCATAACTATGCCCACTTAAAGTTGGCACTTTTGTTCGAAATTGTTAATTTTTTTATGTCAATTTCAGATTTGTTTGGTTATGACTATTATATTATATTTTTATTGTATGCTATCTGTTCGGGCCTCTGCCCGCTTTAGTAATTAGAATAACTACTACTTTAATAATGCCTTAATGCCTGGTAACAAAAGCTCTTCATCTAGAACTAGTGTCCGATCTTACTACTAACTCATTTATGATGGCACTGAAACGATTTTTAGGTCGACGTGGACCATGTTCAGCACTGTATTCTGACTGTGGAACTAATTATATACGAGCGAAATCTTCCTTAGATGATCTTTATACATTTACTTCCAATGAATATTTAGATCGTTTTCATTGTGAAATTTCAGAAAGGAAAATCGAGTGGAATTTTAATCCACCTTCCAGCCCGCATTTTGGGGGTATATGGGAGGCCAATATAAAAGCCGTTAAAACACACATATATAAAGTTGTTGGTACCCAAACTCTTACCTTTGAAGAATTACAAACCCTTTTGTGTTCTGTAGAAGCAATCTTAAATTCTCGCCCACTTTGTATTTTAAGCAATGACCCGAGTGAACCCCAAGCACTGACACCCGCACATTTTCTTAACTTGACGACTGAAGTTCTTGCCAGTTCAAGATTTTCATGAGGTCCCGATTAACCGTCTGGATAGGTATCAATTGATAGATCAGATGATCCAGGCATTCTGGCGCCGTTGGCACTTAGAGTATCTCTCCTCTCTACAGGTGAGAGAAAAATGGGATACTAAATCCCCAAATATAGTTCCAGGCAAGGTTGTTATCATAAAACAAGACAATGCGCAACCTTTGCAGTGGCCCCTTGGTATTGTAGAGGAAGTTTTTCCGGCCGCTGATGGTACGGTTAGAGTAGTGTCCGTGCGCACTAGACACGGAATTTGGAAGAGACTAGTAGTTAAGGTATGTCCTCTTCCTACCCAATAATTTTTCTTATTTTATTTTATTTTTTCTAGATCGGATGATTTTCCCTGATCAAAATTTATTTATGTTCTGGTATAGTTTCTTTCAATTGGTATAGTTTCATTGGTTAGACTTTTCTATTTTAGTTTTTCTATACGTTTAGTTCACAAACAGGAACAATAATAGAAAATAAATCTTTTATTTTTTTGTCGCTAAAGTATTTTCTGAAAATTATGTTTTTCAGCAGGAGGGGTATGTTCGGGCCTCTGCCCGCTTTAGTAATTATTCTAATTAATAGAAAAAATAATTAGTTGGTTTGTGCATGTAATCACACTGTATATGTATAATGTATACGTAGTTTTTAAAGTTTTATATGGAATCAGTGAGATGGCGCACTGCGTATTGTAATAAATTCACGCAGGTGTTCAGATAAAACATTTGAAGAAAATTTAAATAACATAGGATTTTTCAGAATAGTAAAAATATTATTATAGTGCACATCGTGCTTCGTTTTTAGTTATTTCTCAATCACCGTTTTATGGGTAAGTACTCAAAATTTTATGATTTGATCTTTTGTGCACAATATACAGTCCGCTCATTATCAAAAGGAAAAAAATTCAAATAATATTTTATCAATATAAATTCCACCTATGGATTTCAAATAGTAATCATACAGAAAACATTTGGTCACTTCTCATTGCATTTTTGGTTAACACCAGCTGGTGAGTTTATGTTGATAAAAACAGGTTTTATAGATTTTGTTATTATCTAGAAAAATATAAAAAAATCATACATTTTATGTAGTAGATTAAATAGCAATTTTACATTTTATGTCTGATAAAATATTGATAAATAGTGTGCAATTATACGAAAGTAAAGGTACGTTTACATCTGACACTTTTGTCCGACATATGTGTCAAGTGTCGGGACATAAATCGCTCTGATCGTTTACATTCAGATAGAAATTACTTGAGATTTATATCACCAATATGTGTATGAAATGCTCGATGTTCTGAAAGTTTGCAATAAATATATGAACCGTTTACATCTGTATATACTAAATTTATTACACTTATGTCGTATACATTTCTTTCTACAACTCTTTTACTATCCAATTGATTTAATTTTTTTTTTCTAAATAATAATAAGCGTTTTCTTTTTGCTACATTTGCAATTTTATAAAAATACAATAAACGCCGTCTATTTCTTTCTAATGTTTCGTATATGAACGTTTGTAATGTTAACGCAACACTCCAAATGAAATTTTTTTTAAGTATGTTGTGTCTAATTCATGTCTGTTTTTATAACTTCTGTGTGATTTTATATAGTGTGAAACTAAATGTAGCATATTTTTTTCTATTTAAATTCAATCCTTATTTTATCAAAATTACAGCCTGAATTTATTGAATTTTGAATACTATTACATGGGTAACAGAAACGTCGTTAAAAAAATGACTCTTACAAATAAAAATTTTAATTTTTATCTGGAATGTCTCTGGAAAGATCAAAAAATTTTACTGTTGATATAAAAAGTCAAAAACTTGCATAGTTTCGAAAAAACGTGATTATAAATTAGAGCGTTGCGTTTACGCAACGTTAAATTTTTTTATGTTCTGATATATTATTTAATTTTTTTTGTATTATTAAACAGTTTCAGTTAATGTTAATAAAAATATCAAAACACAAAAAAATTAATTTGTAGTTTTTCTTTATAATAGTGGTTTTAAATGGGTTAATAAAACGAAATATCTGCCAGATACTTTTATAAAAGTAGACGAATACTCAACTAATGCAATTTATTTCATGCAAGTTGGAACTCAAAAATAATTAGCGTTTACATCTAACCATATACATGTGTCGATATAAATTGCCGACACATGAAACATATATGTCCGACAGAAATTCTCCACCGTTTACATTAACTACAATTAGTGTCTGACATATATATCAAGCAATAAGTGTCAGATCTAAACGTACCTTAATATACAGTGTGTCCATCTCAAGTGTTATTTAGTGGTTATTTGCGCACACTAAATTTAATATGGATGTAGATTAAATTTCTTTGTTGCTATATTAGCGTACTATTTAGAATCTGCATTTTACTAGTTATATGTTGTTCAGTGTTGTTACAACACTTCAATTATTGATTTCGCTGTTAGGTTTTATATTTCATATAAATATAGGTTATATAACGTTGAATTAATCATGTCGGTTGCACAGGAAGAGAAACTAGTTGCGTCAATTTCAAAAGACGAAAAACGATTAGCAGTTCTTGAAATAAATAAAGATTATTAAAAGTTTCACAGTTTTATTAAAATATACCTGACAATATTGTCAAAACAAATAGATAATTTTCATTCATCTATAGCCGCACTTAGAAAACTAGGAATTGTTGACTTATTAGATTATATCTTGGCGTATATAGCTTTGTCCAAATTAGATTCAACTTCTCGAAAAAGTTTCGAGACAACTCGTAAAAGTTTAACCTTACCAACTTATACGAAAATTATAGACTTCGTGAAATTACAAGCTCAAGCTCTTGGTAGTTTAGGCTCTAAGAATTTTAGTAGTAGTAAATCTTCTAGTAGTAATCAGTCAAAACAGAAGACTGTACAATCCTTTGTGGTCAGTAATACAAGTGATAATTTAAAGAAATGTCCAGCATGTTTGCGACTTTTAGATCATTCACTTTTTCGATGCCCCAAATTTCTAACACTTACTCCAAACGAGGTGCGCTCAAATCATTATTGTTTGAATTATCTAGCATCACATAAAATAATAAATTGTAAATCCAAAACTAATTGCAATAAGTGCAACGGTAGACATCAGACGTTGCTACATTTTCAAAAATCATTTCGGTGACTAGTGGTAACAATAGTTTGCTTAATAGTGGCCCAAATACTAGTGGTAACATGGATAGCCCAGTGGTGGATAATGTTACAAGTTTATGTTCAACTTCTTCAACATTAGTTTCTAACACGACAGTTTTGCTTTCAACCGTTGTGGTTGATGTAGTGGATAGTGAAGGTAGACTAAATCAACTCCGTTTGTTAGTAGATTCAGCGAGCCAAGCTAATTTTATTACTATGAAATGTAGAAAATTCAAATTCCAAGTTCAAAATTATCATTTGCCAGTTTGTGGTTTAGGTAACATATCAAGTTCCGTACAAGGTCGTACCGGTATAGTTATTTCTTCTACAGTAGATCCTCTTATAAAATACTCTATTGACTTATTGGTTATTGACAAAATCTCGAATAAACTGCCAAATGTGGAAATTAATCTACATTATTTGCAATTTCTAGAGAATTTGCCCCTAGCAGACAAAACCTTCCATACCCCTGGAGATATAAATGGTATACTAGGAGCTGAAATCTACGCTATTATTGCAGGTAGCAAGAAAGTCATGGGTCCTCTAGGCTTTCCAATGGTTTTAGAAACATCATTGGGATATATTGTCTTAGGAAAAGTTCCAACGGAACAATCATCCGAAGACACTCAAGCTCTTTGTTCTTTTGTTGAGTGTTCTCTAGAGACCCTGTTTCAGAGATTTTGGGAATTAGAAGAAATTTATACCCCTATCATTAATCCTGACGATGAAAAATGTGAGACCATCTTCAAGGCTACAACTACACGACATTCTGATGGTAGATATACGGTAGCACTACCTTTTAAGAAAGATGCTTCCCATTTGGGCGACTCATATAGTATAGCTCATAGACGATTTCTTTCTTTGGAAAAAAATTGAAAACCTCTCCTATTTTACAGCAAAAATACAATGAAGCTATGTTAGACTATATTTCGCAAAATCATATTTCCAAACTTTCTAACAATGAGCCTTTATATCCTGGTTATTATATACCACTTCATGCAGTATCAAAATTAGACTCCACTTCTACACAACTTAGAATAGTGTTCGATGCGAGTTGTAAAACAGACTCTTCCTATTCCTTAAACGATATCCTGTACGTAGGGCCCAAGTTACAGGTCGATATTTTCATTATGCTTTTAAAATTTAGAATATTTCCGATAGCTATGACCGCCGACATACGTCAAATGTACAGGCAAATCAAGATATGCGAATCTCACAAATGTTATCAGCGTTTGCTGTGGCGATTTTCTCAGGAAGAGTCACTTTCTGTCTATCAGATAAATACAGTAGCATTTGGTATTTCCAGTTCTCCCTATTTGGCATTGAGAACTGTTCATCAACTAGCTTTCGATGAGTCTGAATCATTTCCTCTTGCAACCCAGTCGATTGTAGAAGACATGTACGTCGATGACTACTGTACTTCAGTATCTCGTTTAGATTACGCCCGTAAGTTATGTTCTGAGATGATTAACTTATGTAGAGTAGGAGGATCCGAACTAGTTAAATGGTCTAGTAATTCAGAAGAACTATTAGATCAGATCCCCGCGGAAAACAAATCACCGAGAATAATTTCGTTTGATGATGGATTGAAGGTATTGTCACAAACGGGATTATTCTAAATGAAATCCCTTTTGTAACATTTCAACTTGCATTCATTTCGTAGCAAGAGTAGTGCGATAGCCGCCTACACTCCGCCACGCGCGGCACACAATCTGCATTGCCTTGAGAATAATTTATACAGTTTGAATCTCATTAGAATAAAATATTCCAATTGAATCTCATTAGACTAAATTATTCAGTCTGCAGAATAATTTATACAATTTGTATCTCATTGGAATAATTTATACAATTCGTATCTCATTAGAATAATTTATACAGTTTGGATCTTATTAAGTATTCATGTGTTCTTCGTATTCCACTTAATGTATTCAATTAATTCAGTAACGTTTCCGCCTTCAGCAATATATAAACCCGCTTGTTTTGGCTTCAAATCAGTCTGTGCCAAGACTCACTAGAAGCCTCATCAAGAACAAGCGGGTAAGTGTCTTTTGACTAATTATGGCTTAGTTTGCTTAGTTGAGTGGGCGGCGCTAAAAACGCCCACTCTATGCAGAATTTGTGGGTGGTTGTGACCAGGCTACCCGGCTTAGTTATAATTACCAGGAGTCTAAGCTCCTACGCTTAGTTAGTAGATTTAGTGCTAGAACAGGGTTGGTTCCGACCTCCCCTGTATTGTATTAGTTTAGGAGGACATATACTTCCTCACAATATGTATCAATATGTCAATGTGTATGTTAACCTTTTGTACGCTCTTATTGTCTTAGTATATAGTTGTTTTTTACAACTTGTGTTTAATTCCTCTCTACCTCTGACTACGTTCCCCAGTCACGAAAACCCCACGTGACATTGGGTAGGAGCTTAGACTCCTGGTAATTATAACTAAGCCGGGTAGCCTGGTCACAACCACCCACAAATTCTGCATAGAGTGGGCGTTTTTAGCGCCGCCCACTCAACTAAGCAAACTAAGCCATAATTAGTCAAGAGACACTTACCCGCTTGTTCTTGATGAGGCTTCTAGTGAGTCTTGGCACAGACTGATTTGAAGCCAAAACAAGCGGGTTTATATATTGCTGAAGGCGGAAACGTTACTGAATTAATTGAATACATTAAGTGGAATACGAAGAACACATGAATACTTAATAAGATCCAAACTGTATAAATTATTCTAATGAGATACAAATTGTATAAATTATTCCAATGAGATACAAATTGTATAAATTATTCTGCAGACTGAATAATTTAGTCTAATGAGATTCAATTGGAATATTTTATTCTAATGAGATTCAAACTGTATAAATTATTCTCAAGGCAATGCAGATTGTGTGCCGCGCGTGGCGGAGTGTAGGCGGCTATCGCACTACTCTTGCTACGAAATGAATGCAAGTTGAAATGTTACAAAAGGGATTTCATTTAGAATAATTCCGTTTGTGACAGTATTAGGACTTCAGTGGAATCCAATGTCGGATACACTTTTTTATAAAGTTAATTTGTTAGACGCTAGTATTTGTAGCAACCGAATAATTCTTTCAACAATAGCTAGACTATTTGACCCTCTAGGTATAGTTGCTCCAATAATACTGACTGCAAAATTGATAATTCAAAGTCTCTGGACGTTGAACTTGGATTGGGACGACAGTCCCCCCCCCTGTTATATAGTAGAAAAGTGGAATGCATTTGTATATGAATTACCACAGATATCAAATTTAAAAATACCTCGTCATATAGGCATTGTTTCTGATAGTTTGAATTATTTGATTGGATTTTCAGATGCTTCTCAAAGCGCTTACGGCGCTGCAGTTTATTTACAAACTGTCGCTAATGGCAACGTAACAGGCAGTCTATTATGTTCGAAGTCCAAAGTGGCTCCATTGAAAACAGTGCCCATACCTCGTTTAGAGCTTTGTGCGGCACACTTGCTTGCAAAGCTCATTCATGTAGTTTATAGTCAGTATGAATCTAGAATTCATATCGATAGAATATTAGCCTTATCTGACTCTACAGTCGCCCTCCAGTGGATTCATTCTTCCCCTCATCGATGGAAGACTTTCGTCGCCCATCGCGTAGCAAAAATTCACGAGCTTTTACCTTTAGGAAAATGGTTTCACGTTAGTAGTGAAATGAATCCAGCGGATTTAGTTTCAAAAGGACAAACTCCTACACAACTCGTTGGCAATTCTGTTTGGTTCTCTGGACCAGACTGGTTGAAATTAGATATGGAAAACTGGCAAGTTCAGTCTTTCTCGCAATTAGATAGTACTACTTGTCTTGAAGAGAAAGTAGTTTCCTTGGTAGCAGTCGAAGACGCTGAGCCTAATTCATTTCACACATTGACAGAAAAATGTTCTAGTTGGCTTAAGTTACTTCGAACTACAGTATACATACTTAGATTTTGTAGAATTCTGAAAACTCCATTACATATAGTTGCTTCTGATTTACAAAAGGCTGAGCAAACTTTGATAGCATTAGTTCAGAAACCCTATTTTCCAGACACTTTCCGCTTATTAACGAAAAACAAAGAATGTTCTCAAAATTTGCGGAAACTTAGACCCTTTCTAGATGGAAATCTGTTACGCGTAGGTGGCAGACTATCTAATTCCGATTTAGAATTTAGTCGACAACATCCTTTACTGCTTCCCAAAAGGGATCATTTAGTGGAACTTTTGGTAGATTACACCCACATTAAAAATCTTCATACAGGCCCTAGCCTTGTCTTGGCCTTGTTAAGACAACATTATTGGATTTTAGGAGACTTAGTCAGAAAGCGGATTCAGTCTTGTAATGTTTGTTTTAAGTTCCGCCCAAAACCTACATTTCCTCTTATGGCTGATCTGCCAGCTTGTCGAGTGAGAGAAGCCAAACCATTTCTTCATACTGGTACAGATTATGGTGGTCCTATACGCATTTAGATTAGACGTCGCAGAGGGACAAAGACACAGAAGGCGTATATATGTATTTTTGTATGCCTGGTAACAAAAGCTCTTCATCTAGAACTAGTGTCCGATCTTACTACTAACTCATTTATGATGGCACTGAAACGATTTTTAGGTCGACGTGGACCATGTTCAGCACTGTATTCTGACTGTGGAACTAATTATATACGAGCGAAATCTTCCTTAGATGATCTTTATACATTAGTTACTTCCAATGAATATTTAGATCGTTTTCATAGTGAAATTTCAGAAAGGAAAATCGAGTAGAATTTTAATCCACCTTCCAGCTCGCATTTTGGGGGTATATGGGAGGCCAACCCTTTTGTGTTCTGTAGAAGCAATCTTAAATTCTCGCCCACTTTGTATTTTAAGCAACGACCCGAGTGAACCCCAAGCACTGACACCCGCACATTTTCTTAACTTGACGACTCTGAAGTTCTTGCCAGTTCAAGATTTTCATGAGGTCCCGATTAACCGTCTGGATAGGTATCAATTGATAGATCAGATGATCCAGACATTCTGGCGCCGTTGGCACTTAGAGTATCTCTCCTCTCTACAGGTGAGAGAAAAATGGGATACTAAATCCCCAAATATAGTTCCAGGCAAGGTTGTTATCATAAAACAAGACAATGCGCAACCTTTGCAGTGGCCCCTTGGTATTGTAGAGGAAGTCTTTCCGGCCGCTGATGGTACGGTTAGAGTAGTGTCCGTGCGCACTAGACACGGAATTTGGAAGAGACCAGTAGTTAAGGTATGTCCTCTTCCTACCCAATAATTTTTCTTATTTTATTTTATTTTTTCTAGATCAGATGATTTTCCCTGATCAAAATTTATTTATGTTCTGGTATAGTTTCTTTCAATTGGTATAGTTTCATTGGTTAGACTTTTCTATTTTAGTTTTTCTATACGTTTAGTTCACAAACAGGAACAATAATAGAAAATAAATCTTTTATTTTTTTGTCGCTAAAGTATTTTCTGAAAATTATGTTTTTCAGCAGGAGGGGTATGTTCGGGCCTCTGCCCGCTTTAGTAATTATTCTAATTAATAGAAAAAATAATTAGTTGGTTTGTGCATGTAATCACACTGTATATGTATAATGCATATGTAGTTTTTAAAGTTTTATATGGAATCACTGAGATGGCGCACTGCGTATTGTAATAAATTCGCGCAGGTGTTCAGATAAAACATTTGAAGAAAATTTAAATAACATAGGATTTTTCAGAATAGTCAAAATATTCTTATAGTGCACATCGTGCTTCGTGTTTAGTTATTTCTCATATAGTGTTTTGCTATTCTCCAATTAATTCCAAAGCAGAAGTTCAAATTATATTTTAGACTCAATCTCATGAAATGGTGATGAGAGTCTAACATTATTTTAAGGTGGTTTCCTTTCTCTCTATCCTATTTTCCCGCCGCCAACTACATAAGAAGAGAGAATCACCGTTTTATGGGTAAGTACTCAAAATTTTATAATTTGATCTTTTGTGCACAATATACAGTCCGTTCATTATCAAAAGGAAAAAATTCTAATTCGCGGCTCTCTATTACATTAGCAGCTTGTTTAATTACCATGGTGACCAATTCTATTCTTTTCCTACCTATTTTTTCTATTTTAATTTGTAATTATTGTAACTGTTTATTTATGATTTAAGATTTATTAACTTTACCTATTTCTCAGTTTTTATTAGTATTTATCAGTTTTCCTGTTAAGCTTATTATTTTTCACGTGTTCTATTCCTAATTTCCATTATTAGAATGTTAATGATATTATTTAATATTTAATACTATTTAATTTTTATTGTATTGAAGATTTACTTTAAGTTTTTGTTTTATTTAAGTTTTGTAACGGGGCTAAATCAGTTATGCTGCCTGCCCTTCTCTTATAAATAATAATAATAAAGGTATGTGAAGTTAGCGGACAAATTTCGAAAAATCAATTAAATAAACAGAGTTCCGGGTCGCGGCAGAATAGTTCTACAGTTCTTGCTAGTTTTTTTTAAAGAGTTCTGCAGAAAAACCCCCGAAAACCTGGGAAAACGAAATTGCCCGCCAACTTCACGATGCGGACAAATTATAAAAAATGCAGAATATTTTTGGAGTTCTGAATAGTACGATAATAGTTCTATAGTTCTAGATAGGTTTTAGATATAGTTCTGAAGAAATAACGGAATAAAAATAAAAAGAAAATTTCAGAAATAGAAACATAAACTGCGAATATCTTTCAAAATTCACTCCAGATCGAAAAGTTTCTTAAGAACTATTGTTAGAACTCTTCTGCCGCGACCCATAACTCTAATCAGAACTGCGATATCGTTGATTTTACTTCATCCCCTATTATACATCACAGTATTAAAATTAATCTCAAATATTGGGATAACTCCTTTAATTCTCACGCGATCGAAAAAATTATTAAGAACTATTGTTAGAACTCTTCTGCCGCGACCCAGAACTCTAATCAGAACTGCGATATCGTTAATTTTATTTCATCCCCTATTATACATCACACTATCAAAATTAATCTTAAATATTGGGATAACTCCTTTAATTCTCACGCGATCGAAAAAATGCTTAAGAACTATTGTTAGAATTCTTCTGCCGCGACCCAGAACTCTAATCAGAACTGCGATATCGTTGATTTTAATTGCATCCCCTATTATACATCACAGTATCAAAATTAATCTTAAATATTGGGATAACTCCTTTAATTCTCACGCGATCTAAAAAATGCTTAAGAACTATTGTTAGAACTCTTCTGCCGCGACCCAGAACTCTAATCAGAACTGCGATATCGTTAATTTTATTTCATCCCCTATTATACATCACACTATCAAAATTAATCTTAAATATTGGGATAACTCCTTTAATTCTCACGCGATCGAAAAAATGCTTAAGAACTATTGTTAGAACTCTTCTGCCGCGACCCAGAACTCTAATCAGAACTGCGATATCGTTGATTTTAATTTCATCCCCTATTATACATCACACTATCAAAATTAATCTTAAATATTGGAATAACTCCTTTAATTCTCACGCGATCGAAAAAATGCTTAAGAACTATTGTTAGAACTCTTCTGCCGCGACCCAGAACTCTAATCAGAACTGCGATATCGTTGATTTTAATTGCATCCCCTATTATACATCAAATAATCAAAATTAAGCTTAAATATTGGGATAGTTCTTTGAATTCTCAGCTGGTCGATCAGAGTAAGCAGACCGCCGCCATATTGGTGCAGAGAAGGATGATTCTTAATAATGGACAATATAAACCACGTTTTATGTATTTGACATATTACAGGTTTGATCTTGCAGAATCTTTCACCTTTCTACTGCGTGACGTTTATGTGATTATTAAGCAATAATTCTTTCAAATTGTAATGCAACAGTAATCGTTTATTTACGAAAAACTAACCTTAAGTGAAAATTAGTGATTTACCGATATCACTTTTTTTGACGATACGACTAGGGATTTTGACCCGAGAAATTGTGTTCCGGGAATTCCCCAATTTTCCGTTGTCTCGAGTCCCGGGAATAATTCGAGACACGGGACTTTTATATATAAGATATTCAATTAAAATTCTTACTTTAGAATTAAGGTTTTATTATTTCCTTAGCTAGTTTTTTTGAAAGAAACTAGTAAACAATCATTAAAAGACATTCACAAACTATTCACAACTTGTCTATAAATAATCAATATAGGGAAAGGGATTAGTTACAGTAAGACGCTTTTGTTAGGTACCATTACCTGCCCAAATCATTTAATAAGTAAACTGTACTTTCTATTCAATTATATTCAAAAAGATTTTTAATCCGGAATTTCCTATCTTATTGATAAAGGTACTAATATTTTTAAATAGCAGTCTTCCCAAAGAACTAAACACAATAATGTTTTTACTTAAAAATTCATATTGAATTATTTATAACCACAATAAACCAGAAATAATAAAAACTTAAGGGTGTAACCAGGTTTTTTTTTAGTAAAGAGCAAAGTGGCTTAGAAGGATGAATGCATTTAAAACTGTTTATTTTGGAAACTTCAAACGGACATTTGCGACAATGCTTGCTTGGTTAAGAATGTTTTCTTAAAGTTATGAATGTCTTAAAACTTGCCGACACACAATACAACACTAAACATGAAAGGTTTTGCCGTAGAAGAGAAAAGAAGAATTTTATGACAGGAGAATATATTTATGTATTGCTATGCTTTTAATTAAATCTTTAGTTTTATATATTATTTATTTTAATTAAATATTATTATTGTTATTTATTATTCATTTTCCAATGAGAACTTTTAGGGGAAACTGATTAGAGGATTATTTAATAATAAATAAACACTTGGCTGAATTTTACAAGAGATTTTATTATATTTTCGGTGATTTCGGTTTTTACACCATCGGCAGAAAAAGATTTTACAAAGAATACTTGAATATACAGTGATACAGAAGCCAAAAGATACCAAAACATTATATTACAACTAAATATTTACGTGACAAGTACAGTACTAACAGGGATTAACGGTAATTTCCAATTAATACTTCCAAAATATAATAAAATCTAAATTCTAAGGAAACACATCTAGTCATTGGTGAGTTCTTGACTATGCTTTATGGTTATTATGTATTTACTTCCAAGAAAATTAGTTTAGAAACCTTTTAAATTTGTACCTTGAAAAGAAAGGTTCTAAAATATACAATTTCTTCTTTATAAAAAAACATTATTTGGTTGGTGATAGTCAGAGAGTAAAGAGTGATTTTGAAAATTTGTAACGTAGAACATTTGTTTAGTTTTAGATGTATTTTTTCGATCGCGTGAGAATTAAAGGAGTTATCCCAATATTTAAGATTAATTTTGATGCTGTGATGTATAATAGGGGATGAAATAAAATTAACGATATCGCAGTTCTGATCAGAGTTCTGGGTCGCGGCAGAAGAGTTCTAAGAATAGTTCTTAATAATTTTTTCGATCGCGTGAGAATTAAAGGAGTTATCCCAATATTTAAGATTAATTTTGATGCTGTGATGTATAATAGGGGATGAAATAAAATTAACGATATCGCAGTTCTGATTAGAGTTCTGGGTCGCGGCAGAAGAGTTCTAACAATAGTTCTTAAGAAACTTTTCGATCTGGAGTGAATTTTGAAAGATATTCGCAGTTTTTGTTTCTATTTCTGAAATTTTCTTTTTATTTTTATTCCGTTATTTCTTCAGAACTATTTCTAAAACCTATCTAGAACTATAGAACTATTATCGTACTATTCAGAACTCCAAAAATATTCTGCATTTTTTATAATTTGTCCGCATCGTGAAGTTGGCGGGCAATTTCGTTTTCCCGGGTTTTCGGGGGTTTTTCTGCAGAACTCTTTAAAAAAACTAGCAAGAACTGTAGAACTATTCTGCCGCGACCCGGAACTCTGTTTATTTAATTGATTTTTCGAAATTTGTCCGCTAACTTCACATACCTTAATAATAATATTAGAAATAGATAAAGATATCTTTATTCTTGTTGATCTTAAATACAACTTTAGTTAGAAACACTTTTAATCGAGGCTCGTAATACGGCCCATAATCTTTTTATTATTCTTTTTCTTTATAAAAAATAGAGGCCTTGAAACAGGTTTTTGAAAATTAGATGGCGTTTGGACAATAAAGCTAGAATGTATCTACTATATCATTAATTATAAAAATTAAATTAAACAGTCCCAAAGAAAATTCTTAAATTTATGAAACTTATTACTTCTATTTATTAGAATAATTACCACAGGGCTGGACAGATGGCGCCATTTTATTAAAACTGTTATAGTCCCTTTATTTTCAAATAAAAACTGCGAAAAACAAATTTCTTTAGCGCAACCGGCCGCCTAAGAGACGTTTGTCAAATCAATGAAGCCGTGTTGCCGCATAATTAGATTTAAAGAAATTCCGCTAGAATGCAGGTCAATCTTTGGTGCGTCCCAATTATTCCTTAATATGATGTATCGGGTATTTATGAAAACTTTAAAATTGTTAGGTTAGTTGTTGGACGAGTTTACTAACAACTATAATTAAAAATACAGAATACCCACAATTTAATAAGTTATTTTTAATATTTCAGTTCATATCTTAGAATATAAAACTGTCGGAAGGAACATTACCGTTTCCCAATAAGCAGTCCCCATTTTGTGGGTAACAATGTTTTAACAGTCATAGGTATCTAATCATCTACTACATGCGACTGGGATGCGGTCTCAATATGGCGGAATAGGTGTTTTCGTTTTTGTAATTAGATATTTCCATTGGCGGTTCTCACTGTCTTGAAATGCGCACATAAACTACATAACCTCAATTTTAAAACATAGTATTTTGAAATTAATCTTATGAAATATAGATTTTATATTTAACATTTAAAAAAAACAAATACTTACTTATGAAATGTAATTCCCTTCTTCGTATTTGTCGGAGTTTGAGAAAAAAGCAGATTTAGGTGATGTCTAATGGCGGCCAGTGTGACGTTATATCCGTCGCTTTTAAAGCTCATTGCGCCGGGTAGTTACGCTCCCCACACGAATAGTATTACCACGGCCTCTTCGATTTGTGAGAGACAAAGGTCTCTTACACTGCCGTTTGTATTTGTAGTTCCAGGCATTATTTCTGTTTTGAAGGGGGCGCTACAATTCAGAACATCCAGGTTGCGTATTATCAAACTTTCTTTCGAAATATGACATTACTACCCGGTTGCAAATTCTCAAAGTTGTTAATAAATCATAACCTCTCTTAAAATTCGCACTTGCATATTGTAATAAGTTAATATTAATGTCGAAATTCGATTATAAAAATGAAAAATCGTAAAGAGAATTCAACAAAAGAAACAAACAAAGCCTTCTGTAGAATCTGATGAATTAAAGCAACAATTCAGTAATATTTTAATTGTGAGGAATATTATTTTTAAATCCTTATTTATTAATTTATTATGGGTATAAATAAATTGACCAATAATGCAAACGAATAAATGCAACGAAACGGTTGGTTCATCAAATAATAATAAATTATATCCTCTGAAAGGATCATTGTGCCTTATTAACTCTACAAAAATAAGAAAAGTGCTGATATACGATCATACTTTTAAACTATTATTAAAAGTGATTGGGAAATTGATGTTTATAATTTATCCTCTTATAAACTTATAAATCAAAGTACATATTACCTACACTTGGATGTTTCGCTGATGTACTACTGAAACTATTGTTAGAAATACCCACACTCACAATGGGCGATTCAACCAATATTTCAAACTGTAGACCAATATCATTTCTCCGAAAATCTTTGAAAATTGAATAAAATAATTTATAGATTATATACCAGTATGATTAATTAGAGCTTCTTTCCATTTAAAATTTAATTCTACATTTGCAGGAAAACTATGGAGAGATACATTTTCTAATTCATAGGAGCTATAGTTCGTAACACAACACTTTCGAGGCATTTTTAATAATTCTAATATAGTTTATAGAAAATTACAATATATTTTACCACTAATGCTAATGTTTATTAAAAATAAACAAGAGGCAATCTAGATTGCGCGCCAATATTGCTTAATCACTACAGGATTCGACAGATGGCGCCACAATAACTGTCAAAAACAAATTTTTTCAATGCAATAAATATAGATGGCGGCGTACAGCAACAAAAGTTAGAGTCACTACATCTAGTCACCTAGGTCGCGCTGGTCGATTAGAGTACCACAACCGCCGCCATATTGGGGCAGAGTAGGGTTTCTATTATCTTTAATAATGGATAAATCAAAACCATATTTTACGGATTTGACATTTTATAGGTGTGAACTTTCAGAATAAGAAACACCTTTTAAACTAAACGTAGATTTGATTAAACTCAATACAGATATAAAAAAATCCGCGATGAAAAATTACGAGCTCGGCCGGGGGTCGCAGTTTCAATTCCTGACCGAGCTGGTAATTTTTCATAGCGGAGAAAAATTTAAAACATGCCTTCTTCTTAGTAGGATCGGCCAAATGATCATAGTAATTGGTGCCATGAGGTACGAAGGCTGCTCCGCCATCCTGATTCCTCGCACAAAAAAAAAGATATAAATAATGAACAATTTCATGGTTCTTTTGCCCCGATATGGCGGAGTTTTGCGGTACTCTGACCGACAAAAGTAGACAGAATGAAGTCGATATGCTGTAGGTGATTATGCATGCAACAAATGAGATACGTGCTATAGTTGTAACATAACCTTTAAACCTTCCAATATGACAATTATCCTACTGTCTAATTAAATTTTATGTCCGGTGGGGCGATTATGACCTATTTAGCGACCTGTTTTTAGAGCATAAGTTGCTAAACTAGAGTTCTAGGGCTCTAAAAGTTGTTAGAACCCGCTAGCGAAATAGCTACCCTTGTTTACGCCGTCTCAATAGTAATAACAGTAATTATATACCATTGCACCTACCTGCTTGAAGTTTTATCACTGCACCTACCTATTTGAAGTTTTGCACTTTTTAAATTATTTTTATTTTTAAATTAAATATTAATTTAAACTTAGGCCGGACATAAGCTAACGTATGCATTTCGGGCTTAATTAGTGTTTTAGAGCCCGTTATCGTCTTAGTCTAACTCTGCGGGCTCTAACACACTCAATTAAGCCCTTAATACATAATATCAATAATATACTATTATGTTTCACTTGCATATTATTTTTTGTTTCCGCGACCCATCGGGCGACTTCTATCCCTCAGGTTAGAACATAGTCGCCCTCCTAGCATTATCATCATCCTAACGGCCTTGGTACATATATAACCATTAACGGCCGCATTTTATTTATCAACAATACAACAGTTTATTTTATAACTTCGTCACTATGACAATCACAACCTCGACCCGCAAGCACATGATTTTTGCAACAAATTTACAATTATTATATTAATCACATTCTAGTTTATTTTTTAAATGTTAAATATAAATGGTATCCCAAAAAATTTGTATGTTATGCGTCCTCTAACAGGCTTGAAGGTCTTGGTCGCTTTAAATGATCGGCTAACGCCTCGCATTTAAATATTCCGACTTCGCCCTTAAAGACCTGTTCAGAGCACTTACGACAGAAATAACTATAATACCGGAAACTCCATATACTTCACCATATAAAAATATACGACTTTCTGGAGCGCCATCTTAGCAGTTAGGTATGCTAAAAACGCCGTTTTTTCGATTAGTAACCTGCATCTAATTAAAAAATAGCACTATTTATTTTAAACGGTGGTTTATTACTGTTATGCTAGCAATATACAATATTGGAAAACTTCGTCTAGGGATTGAATCTTCATGTGTGAGCAGAGGAAAAATAGTGAATAGCAATACATCTGAGAAAGATAGGTATTATGGCATACTTGCCAAATCTTAAGATATAGTAACTTTTTTGTAAGGTTGGTGTGCTATAGTTAAGATAGCACACAATTAACTATAGTTAATTTTTAAATATAATTGACGTTCCTCATTTTGACACAATGACCTAAATTATTTGAAACTTTTTAAAGTCAACAATATTTGTACGTTTAGTAACAAAACATAAAGAACGGATAATACCGCAGCGGTATTAAAATAGTAGTTTGTGCAACAAGGGTGGATAGGATGCCTATATTGCACGAGAACGAAGTTTGGGCACGACGCCGAAGGCGAAGTGCCTCAGTCGTTCGAGGGCGATATAGGGCATTTCACCCAAGTTGTACAGTATATTTTTTCTTCGATTAAGCAAAACAATTACAAAATAGATTGCATGTCTCTTTGAGAAATCGAACATAAGGATTAACCTATGCTTTTATCCATGATAAAATATTGTTTGTAAAATCCCCCTTTCATTGTATAATTTTTAAGAGAATTATTAAAATTTTGCAGAAATTGAACATTTTTGAAGAGAAAATTATTATTTTAAATTTTGTTTTATATAAAAAAATAAAAATGAATTATTCTCCCACCTGGAATGGAACGTGCGTCGGCAACAGCTACAGTTTACATATACCTCGCTTTTATCGACTGAGCTACCAAACGCCATCACAGACTGTGTCTACTATACTTATTATAAAAGTAGGTTTTACTTATTTAAATGATTTAATATTTATGTATTTTTAATTATAAAATTATAATTGTTAAAGCTACAATTTCACAAATAACGTTATTTTCAAATGCTTTAAGTATTATTGAAAGAAGGAAACATTGATTTAACTTATTTTTACTTCTATATTTATGACATGAGTTGTCAATAAATTAATTATAAACAAAGAAGTGTCAAATTGGACTACGTTGATTGGTTGTTTTCATATCCGTACAATGTACGGATTATTATATCCGTACACCTTACTGGAATTGCATACATTTCCATCGCGCGAAACGAAGAAAACTGGTGATTTGCAGGTAGGAGTAGAATATATATTATGTAATTAGGAGAACAAGCGATAGTTTAAATCCGAGAAGATGTATTATAACGCCGAGGCGCCAGCCGAGTCATTATAACATCTTTTAGGATTTAAAGAAGCTTGATCTCCGTATTGCATAAGTTGTTTTATTTTATTTCGTATTTCAATCCTAATTTATCCCTTTTAAAATCCTTCCGAATTTATTGTATAAAGAAGCAAGTTGCCTTGTCTGTGTCATCATACGCGTAACCAAGGAGATAAAAAGCAGCAAGTCACGTTTGGCTGTTATGCAACATCAAATGATTTACGTTGACAACAACAACGGAGATCAAGAACGTTTTGAACTCCGGTGTCATTGACAACGGAGATAAAGATATATGTACTTTATTTTACTAATTGTGGTATATAAACAATTGTTTGAAATACGAAATGAAATAAAAATAATTTTATTCGTATACGTCACATTTCGATGCACACCACAGGCATGCACGCAAAAGGCGCTATTAGATTTTGTCACACCTTTTCGAAATAGGTTTCCGGTATTATATATATTATGTAATTAGGAGATCAAGCGATAGTTTAAATCCAAGACGATGTATTATAACGCCGAGGCGCCAGCCGAGGCATTATAACATCTTCGAGGATTTAAAGAAGCTTGATCTCCGTATTGCATAAGTTGTTTTATTTTATTTCGTATTTCAATCCTAATTTCTCCCTTTTAAAATCCATCCGAATTTATTGCATAAAGAAGCAAGTTGCCTTGTCTGTGTCATCATACGCGTAACCAAGGAGATAAAAAGCAGCATGCCACGTGTGGCTATATTTCAACATCAAATTATTTACGTTGCCAACAACAACGGAGATCAAGAACGTCTTCAACTCCGGTGTCACTGACAACGGAGATCAAGATATGCTGTATATTACTAATTGTGGTATATAAATTGCTTGAAATACGCAATGAAATAAATAATATTAAAGTATTTGCCAGCTTGTTATTGAGGAGACGCGCCAATAAATATAGATGCATTGTACAGCAACAAACTGACTTCATATGCGGTAGATAATTATACAGGCGACCAATCAGACGCATGCTTTAGTTGTAACATAACCTTCCAATTTGACAATTATCCTACCGCATAATCAGTTTTTATAAAATTCCGCTAGAATTCAGGTTAGTCTTTGGCGCGTCCCAATAAGACTATTGTTTTTCTAGAGTCAAAATCAGGAATGCAGCATTTCCCCTAGATGATATGACCTTGAATTGCCAAATGGGTAATTCCAGAAAATTAGGACAATGTGAAGTAATCGCATGTCATTAAGAAAAGAAAATGGTACTCATGTACAACTAATTTTTAGTACATTACTTAAGTACAAATGGACATTTTTTTAAAATTGAAAAAGGACGAGTGATTGTAATTATTCCAAATTTCAGTTCTTTACAGATTTTCATTATTTTTGAACTTTTGTAAAGTAACACTTCTTCTCTTCCCAGCAGAAAAAAGATTTCCAGAATGTGACAAGAAATGGCTAAGCTGTAGTCGTTAGAGCAGTGCAAGGTACGGACACTGGACAGGCACATTTAAGTGGATAGAAAAAAAGCTTAAATTTCTAATAAGGACTCTAACATGCAAAACATATCCAAAAACCAAAACTACTTGACTTTTTGTAAGGTAAAATGTACAGATTGACTAGACTATCATTTCATTTCTGGTCATTTCTTTACCGATTTTCATTATTTTTGAACTTTTATAAAGCTACACTTCTTATCTTTCCAGTAGAAAAGAGATTTCCAAAATATGACAAGAAATGGCTAAGTTCTGGTCATTAGAGTAGTGCAAGGCACCAAAACTGGGTGAGGTACAGTTACGGCCAAAAAAATCTGGGCTCTTATTTGAGGTTATATAACTTTTTTTGTAAATTTTTTTTATTTATAGATCAGGCTTTTGATCTACTAATATACTATCGATACACAGTAGCGACGCCTATCTAATAATTTCCAATGATGTTTGGAATTTAAGATTCTGATTTTTTTGATTATGCTTCCTTCATTATCATCCTACAAGCCCCTGCAACAAAATCCCTACTTAAATTCGTCTTCACAGTTGCGGCCGTGAAAGCGGTAAACTGTTAAGTGGGATAATGTAAAACTCAATTATTTTGAAAAAAATTTATAACTTCTAAACCGGTCGTTAGATGGCGCTAAAATTTTAGATATGAATAAACCTGCCAAGAGAGGTGTTAAATATGCAAAAATATCTGGGGCATACTATTAAAAAAAATTACCTTAAGCGTGCCACACTTTTCTGCAACACCCTGTATATTTGAAAATCATTTCTCTAGATGCGCCTCTATCCACTGTTTACATCAGTATTAGAACGATTTTTCTAGCTGTTACCGTTTAGGAGCTATCGGACTTCCCCACACTATTGCCCCACCCGGTATACCACAAATTGAAGTGAAAATTTTAAAATTCAATTTTCAATGTTTGAATTTTTTATCTCAATCTGATGGATTTACTTAAAGAGAAAAGAAAAAACTTTAGGAAACGAAACTCGGAAATGAAATCGTTATGGTTCAATATATTAAGGTTACGTTGATTTTTGATTATTTTATCCTTTACTTCACAAAACGAAGTGGCTAGAAATACGTCCGACGTGCACCAACGTATATTCACGTCCACTATTCTTATTGGTTCATTTTGTCACGCGATCGCGTTGCACTGACACAAGAGTCTCACGCCCCTGCTGATTTTGGCTGCTGCCAAGGTCGAACACAAAATAATGGCGCCAGTTTTAAAATTTACTTGCCAATCATAATAAAAATATAGATCATTTATGTCCTAAAATTAATAAATTGGTACTTAGTCAAAATCTAAATTAATAATCTAAAGAAATAAAAAATAAATATATTTTTGACGACTTAAATATCATTATGAAATTTTCTATTTTGGTTCTTACATGTCTAAAAGATTTAAAAATCTGCGTTATTTTATTTTTTAATTTAAAAACAGTCGGATAAGATAATTTTAAAATAATTTTTAACTAATTAATATTCATATTTGTGAGTTACAGACTAAAAGCTGTGTATGTTGCTACCAACCTAACAAAATAAAATTTCGAATTCTTTTTAAAGTGATATCCAAATAAGTTTCATAAAACAAAATTTATTATAATAATCACTTGTTTATGCTATTTTTTCTATCTAGCACCTTTTATTCCCTTTTAAACAAAACCACATTGAAGCAGCATTGAAAAAGTTGGTCTATTAAAGCACTCAAATGAGCTATAAACGCACTGTTTTGGGTGCTTTAATAGCTTTATTAAAGAAATCAAATTGAAAAGGTAGTCATTAATGAACCAAAATAGAAACAAAAAACTATTGTCACAAAAACACGCAGCCCGCAGCATCTTCTGTTCCTTATATTAAGCCACAAACATTTGGTCAACCTACTAAGTGGAATATGCTTTCTCATACCAAACATCAATCTTAGTCATTAGTTTAAACTCTCTGAATTTTGAGAGCACATTTGTTAGTTAAACATTTACAATGCTTCGAAAAACTATATAATACAAGTGCTTTACAAATCATGGTTTTTACTGACGGCGTTGGAAATAATCTGATGGGTTATTATTAGCTTTCAATTTTAGTTATGCACGTTTAAAATTTATATTTTGGATGTTGTATCGGAATCTGTTGTCAGTTACCAGGCCCAAGTTTTTAGCTTCTTCAGAAATTGAACGAGTAGAATCGTTCAATTTTAGATTGATGTGAAGCTTTAAGGTTTTTACTTTTTGACGATTTCCAAATAAGAAGATAATTGATTTAGAAGGATTTAACTGCCAAAGAATGCTGTTGTGATTTTTCAGACATACAAGTTTTATTCTTTGGATTTCTTCTAAAGTTCGCTGCCAATGTTTATAATCAAAAGTGTTTAGTAGCTCGTTAGCATACTTTTGGATCTTGCAGAAGTTAACACAGCTATGAAAGCAATATACAGTCTGAATTCATAAAAAGTAATCATAAATAGTCATAAAAATTGTAGGCTATATAAATAAAGCTCTCTCAATGATTAATCATTGTTAAAATTTATATTAATCGAAATTAATTTCGTAGTAGATTTTTGAATTCGACTGTACCTCTATTAAAAACAACAATGAACCTAAAATTGAACCCTAAGGAACTCCCGCAGTTAGTGGTTTGAAATTGGAAAAACTGTTGCGCAATCTCGCTATTTTCTGCCACTCGACAGAAAACTTTTACACAAAGCAATAGCCTAAGGAGGAAGAAGACCAATAGATTTTAGAGTTGATGAAAAAACGGCATGATATAAACTTATACAGATATAACCCCGATTACGTTTCAAGAATAATAGGTTTATCAATATAGTTCGTAGTTGTATGTAAATTATTTATTTTAAAACCTTAGATAAAACTAGTCGGTAGTGTTTATGAATATAAACAAACTTCACTATTATTATTATTTTTATCTAATTTCATCTGTTAACAGAGCTTCGCTAGTATTTACACCGAGATCAATCCATTAATAAGTGGGCTGTGCCTAGTATTGCTTCTTTTTGTAATTGGTTGATGTTATGTGCGCCTATTATTATTACTTGAATTAGTGGATTAGAAATTTCTGGAATCAGTATGCTAACGGCCTATGCTTACGGTATGTTTGGCATATTTCTCAAGCATCACAAACCAACATTGCAAAAATTATATCCCCAGAACACAGCTATATACAATATACAGGGTGTCCTCTTCAACAGTCTACACTCAATCATTCGGACAAGCTTTTAGCTAGAACAATAGAATTAAAAGACTTTTGTATAATTTTTACCTCTAGGTTACGAAATCAGTATTAAAACCCATCTTAGAACTTTTGCTGATACCAGATATGACGTCATCGGGATTATGATTAATATATGATAATCGGTAAGTTTAACAGTCTACACTCACTATCATTCGGACAAACTTCTGGCTATAGCAATGGAATGACAAGAACTTTGCATATTTCGACCTCTAGTTTGCGAAATCAGTATTAGAACCCATTTTCGAACATGTGCTGGTTTTTTTTAAATGGAACGATTAGATTTGAAGTGTGAAAATTGATAGAAAGTGTGATTCCGAATAAGAAAGTATTGAGGTACTACAGATCTTGTTCGATGTTAGTGGACTGTATTTTTGGGGTAAATGAAACGCCGGTAAAAACCTTAATCGTGTATTAAAAATATAAACAAATAAAAACAGTTTAACTACAAATATTATAATTAAAGAGGAAGCGACACTTTTCGACCGTTCTGGTCCGTTGTTCTGAAAAGACTCTCTTTTACATCTTAAGATTCTTCAAGGCCCTTAGGGATACACCACCCACATTCTCATATGCACCAGTTTAACGTAAAACAGATGTATCCCTTAACAGGCCACCCTGAACATGCCGCCCCCTTTGAAAGCCTCGTCTTTCAACAACAATACCCATTACACAAATCCAAACTAAAACTACACAATGTTCTTTTCCTTAAAGTCCTATTTGATAACTAACTTAACCTATACATGGACCACGTAGGTCTTATCCCGACAATATAAAGTACGAACTCACTCTTCACTCATTGGTAACACACAAACTCGCGTTAACCCCCTTTTAACCACACTTCTTGGTGTCTTTATTGATATGACGCGACACTGCCCATCACTTCCAGGATGGAGCTCCACTACTCTACCTAAGTTCCATTTTAAAGGAGGCAGATTATCGTCCTTAACTATCACGACGTCTCCTACCTTCACTGTGTCCTTAGCTGCCTGCCACTTGCGCCTTTGCTGCAGCTGTGTCAGATAGTCTTTAGACCACCTTTCCCAAAAACACTGTACCATCTGTGTCATTAACTCGTACCTCTTGAGTCGACCTGGCTTCACATGTCGGAGGTCTTCTTGTGGTAAGGCCGACAGTGAACTACCGATAAGGAAATGACCGGGTGTAAGGACATTTAGGTCCTTAGGATCTTCAGTTAATGGGATCAAAGGACGGGAATTTAGACATGATTCCACCTGAGCCAATATAGTTTGTAACTCTTCAAATGTCAATCGTTGTTCTCCCACTACCCGCTTAATATTGTAACGTTCTTTCTAAAAATAATAATACAAGTGCTGTTTAAATCGTCTATTCACAAACAAATATTTATTTCTATACACTAATGAATACACTATAAATTAACGCTATGATTATAAACCATTAAAACTATTATTTACAGACTATGAGTTTCTAATACAACATTTATATTCACTATTTATTTTGTAATACACAGTTAATGACTTGCTGTTGACTGCTCCTTTTCTCCGCGACGTCGACTTTATACCATCCTATAAACGTTCCAGAAATCGCCCGAACATACCATGTATTTCTAGAATACACCAGAATAAACCACGTCTGATTTACATGCTTGTGCGATGCGTCATTCTCTCGAAGGCCGCAGAACACACCACCTGTCGCTCGAAAAGAGGTTCGTTCCTTTTCTCTCTTGTTACACTGCCCCCCTCTTCAAGTCTGTTCTGTCCCAGAACAGGTTTTATGCTCTGGTTCCTGTAGAACGGGTCATGACGATATCGACAGTCTTCACCTCGACTACACGTTCCATTACGGTAGAAATAACAGTCTACACTCTTCGTTGGCCTTAATGCAGGTTGTGGGTCAAAATTGCAGACGAAGATCTTGACGTCCGTACCTCTAAAGACAACTTCCAGCATGTTTCTAACGATTCTCCAATCCAGCTGGTCCCGCCCACAGCCGAGTTTGGGAACTGCCAATTTGTTAATTCCCCTGGTAAGCAACTCGATCCTCAAATTCCATAGTGCCCTCCACAAGTCGGCGTAACTCGGCTTCTGGTAATAAAACTGCTTGGTTACCAAGTAGTAAATGGATCGGTCATGATCAGGCAAGCGTAAGGATTTACCAACAGAGGGATTTTGTTCTCGAAGTTCATTCAGCCGTCCAAATTTATTTCTAAACACTACTGCGATCCCCCTGGACATACGGAGATCCGCGGAGACACAGTGGGCAATGGAATAATTACCAGGGACCCGGAAGAGATCTTGTTGCATCTCAGTCGTGACTCCGAATCGCGCTTTTCTAGTTCCAGAGAACGCAGCCATAAATTCTCTAAAGGTTGGTTGATCATCTTCAGGCCTTACGGTATTAATAGTCACCTCAGCCTCATCTTTCCGATCCTGCGTCATTATTTCCCTCATAGTGCGCCAGACGATTGGAGTGTACCACCTTTGGTTTCCCTCTTGGCAATTTCTGGATGCGATAAATCAAGTCATTTATTCGTTTCTTCACCTGGTATGGACCCTCCCAATTTCGCTGTAACTTTGGAGAATAGCCACGACGCCTTTGCGGGTTGTATAACCAGACAAGCTCTCCAGGTTGAAACCCTCCTTCTTGGGCTCTCACATCGTACGTAGCCTTCATCCGGTCACTCGCGATTCGACTATTATTTCGGGTTCGTTCGTGAATATCCTCCAACTTCTTCTTTAAGTTGATGACATAATCATTCCCAGCTACCTCCTGCTCTATAGGTGGAGACCCAAATTCCAGATCACACGGTAACCGTAACTCGCGTCCAAACATTACAGACGCTGGTGACTGACCGGTTGTTTCGTGGACCGATGCACGATAAGCCATCAGGAACAGATGCAGGTATTGGTCCCAGTCTCGTTGATGATCGGAGACGACTTTGGCCAAATATTTGCCCATTGTTCGATTCATGCGTTCTACCATTCCATCGGACTGCGGATGTAACGGTGTGGTCCGAGTCTTGCGAATGCCCAACAATCGACAGACTTCTCCAAAGAGTACAGACTCGAAATTGCGGCCTTGATCCGAATGCAGCTCCATGGGCACTCCGAAGCGACTGAAGAACTCTTTGACTAGTACGTCAGCAACAGTCGCAGCTTCCTGGTTTGGTAGGGCATATGCTTCTGGCCATTTGGTAAAATAGTCCATTGCCACTAAGATGTATTTATTCCCATCGTCAGTTTCGGGAAATGGTCCGGCAATGTCTATAGCTATTCTCTCCAGAGGACTACCCACATTGTACTGCCTCATGGGTGCTCTTCGTTTCCCCAAGGGTCCGTTGCCAGTGGCACATAGTTCACATTTCCGGCACCACTCCTTCACGTCTTCTTTACAGTTGACCCAATAAAAACGCTCCCTAAATTTCTCCAAGGTCTTTTTCACACCGAAGTGTCCCCCGGAGGCACCGTCATGGAGATGTCGCAATACTGTAGCCACTCGGCTTTTTGGAACCACGAACTGAGACCTAATGGTGGTGCCATCTTCACTCTCCAGTACTCGCTTCAGGAGATCGTCTTCCACCTTCAAGGACCCCCATTGGGCCCAATATGCTTTGAGCGTTCTGTTGAAAGGGCTGACGGCCTCCCAGGCAGGCCTTTCTCCCACGCGCTTCCATTCCAGTACCATTTTTAGTTCGGGATCAGCCTCCTGCTGTCGTTGCAATTCTTCCGGCAACCAATTGTCGTTGACGATGGTAGTCCTTAACACTTGGCAAACCCTCTCCTCCAAACGAGAGCAATGACGGCAATCCGTTGGACAGGGTCTTCTTGAAAGAGCATCGGCATTTCGATGACTAGTGCCCGCTCGATGTTCGGTGTCAAAGTCGTATCCTTGTAATCGTTCGATCCACCTTGCGACCTGGCCTTCAGGATTACGGAATTGTAGAAGCCATTTCAACGCTGCATGGTCCGTCCTCAATAAAAACTTCCGTCCGTACAAGTATTTGTAAAAGTGCTCAACGGACTTCACGACGGCCAATAGTTCTTTTCTGGTCACACAATAATTCCTTTCGGCTTTAGACAAAACCTTACTAAAATAGCCGATGACCTTTTCTTGTCCATCCTGTATCTGAGAAAGTACACCCCCAATGGCCAGATTACTTGCATCTGTGTCAAGTATGAATTTCCCTTCTGTCCGTGGATAGCTCAATATTGGTGCGGTTGTCAGGGCACGCTTCAGCTGTTGGAAAGCTGTTTCACACTCTCCGCTCCAAACATACTCGCGTCCATCTTCAGTTAGCCTTGTCAGAGGCTTCGCTATATTGGCAAACCCAGGAACGAAACGCCTATAGTAGGTACATAACCCAAGAAAACTACGAACTTGGTGTTTATCTTTCGGTGTTGGCCACTCTTGAACTGCACGAATCTTATCGGGGTCGGCTGCCACTCCATTTTGTGATACGACGTGCCCGAGATATTTCACTTCCTTTCTGAATATGTGGCACTTTTTCGGACTCAGTTTCAGATTGGCTCCACGTAGTCTTCGGAACACTTCCTCTAGATTTTTCAAATGTTCGTTGAATGATTTTCCGACTACAATCACATCATCTAGGTATACCAGGCAGGTCTTCCACGACAACCCTCTCAGGACGGTCTCCATTAGACGCTCAAAGGTGGCCGGAGCGTTACATAGACCGAAAGGCATAACTGTAAACTGCCATAGTCCGGAACCAATAGTGAACGCGGTCTTCTCCCGGTCTTCAGGTTCCATTTCAACTTGCCAATAACCGCTCTTCAAGTCCAAAGTCGAAAACCATCGTGAACCAGACAGGGTATCTAACGTGTCGTCGATGCGTGGTAAGGGATAGCTGTCTTTCTTGGTCACGTCATTAAGCTGCCGATAGTCCACACAAAATCTCGTTGACCCGTCCTTCTTACTGACCAGGACCACCGGTGATGCCCATGGACTGCTGGATGGCTCGATGACCCCTTGTTCTTCCATATCAGTAATAATCTTTTCGGCTTCTGCTCGCCTTGCTAGAGGTAGACGCCTCGGCTGCTGACGGACAGGCATAGAGTTGCCTGTATTGATTTTATGTTTTACTATATTTGTTCGTCCCTTCTGGCTATCGTCAAGAGCGAAGATATCTTGGTATCGGTGAACCAAACCCTGTACCTCTTTCACTTCCGTTCTGTTAAGGTCTTCGCACGAACTAGTAACCATACCCACTAATTTTCCACCATGGTCTTTGGGCACTGGTTTTGGAACATCAGCCATACACCTGGCTACTCGAAATACTGGCACACACTGTCCCACAAGGGTACTCTTCTTCAATGTCACCGGATCCACATTAACATTCATAATTCTCACCGGTACTCTCTTTCCAACCTTGATCAGCGCTTTTCCCACCAGTATGCCACTATGGATCTTCTTATCACAAACAGGCTCCATCATTCGCACACATCCTACCCGAAGATCTCCATCCAAACCCGCCTCGACAACCATCTCGCTTTGACCCGGCAATATCACATCTTCAGTCAGCAAAACCCTTACAACCGGATCTTCTCGTGGGTGCAACGGAAGTTCTTCGTTACCGACCTTCAAAACACCCTCTTTCAAATCCAACGTAAAACCAAATTTTCTCAGGAGGTCCATTCCCAAGATGAAGTCATCAGTGATATCGGCTACCAGCACCTCATGATCACGTTCTTCACTTCCAATGCCAATCTTCATCTTCACCACTCCGCGTGTTGGTATCACTTCACCTGTTGCTGTACGGAGTTGAGTAGTTGTTGGTAACAGCTTCATACTTGTTCGTAGAACGTTAGGGCGTATGATGGACTTTGTCGCCCCCGTATCAATGAGTAGTGGAACAGTACGATTAGCAATTTTCCCATCTACGAACAAACTGCTGGTACTATTGTTTGATGTTACGGCATGGATGGTGATCTTCGGGGCATCTTCACTCAAAGTCGACGTTCGCCCCCTCTCGTCGACCCCCTTTAGTTTTCCGACGGCTGAACTTGTTTGGGTTTTAGGGCAGCGGCGTCGTATGTGCCCTTGTTCACCGCAGTTCCAGCAACGGGGTCCTCGAACTTCTTGAGGATTCCTCTTACGACTATCTTCCTTCCGAAGAACTCTCATTAATAATTCTTCTAGGCGATCTTTAGAACCTTCATCTTCTTCCAAAACGGTCCGAACACGTCCGTGACCTCGGGACGCTTGTTTTGCAGCTTCAAATTCTAAGGCGTGAGCAAGCGCATCATCAGTTGTTCTTGGTCGTGCCAGCCTCAATGATTGTTGTGTTTCTCCGTCTCTTAACCCATCAATGAAGGTCTGCACAGCCAGTTGTCCCAGAAATGAATCGGGTGCCGTAGGGTACGCCAATCGGACAAGCCGCGCAACATCGGCTTCAAACTCCTGCAGGCTTTCTCCATTCTTCTGGATACGATTCTTCACTTGCGCGTGATACACTTGTTGAAGATGCGCGTCTCCATATCTCATTTCCAATCTAGACACTAACAATTGGTAATCATTTTCCTGTCCTGCTGGGATTGTTTGCAGGACGTTCAACGCGTCTCCACGCAAAGCCACAGTTAAAGAAACGGCCTTTTCCTTGCCTGTCCATCCGTTGGCCCCAGAAGCCGCCTCAAACTGTTTGTAGTAAGTGGACCAAGGTATCTTTCCATCGAACGTGGGTGGTTTTACTTTTATCCCTACGACAGGACCCTTTTCTTCTTTAAACTGTTTCTTTACTTCATTAAACGGCGTCTCAGAAGTTGAGGGAAACCGTAGTTGCCTCATTCTATCTTCCAGCATTTCGGCCATATCGTCTTTCTTAGTTGTTGGTGGTAATTGCATTTGGGCTATTTTCTCTTCTACCATCTTTATTACCCTATCTTGTTCCGCCAATCTACCTTCCAATAGTCCTAACGCACTGGCATTCTCCAAAAATTCTTCGAAAACTTTATCTTCCAACGCTTTGACATTTTCCAACAATTCTCCTTTAAGCCTTCTAGAACTTTCTTCAGACTTTTCTAGTAATTCTTCTTTAAGCATTTTAACATTTTCTTCCAGTGCTTTAGTATTTTCAAGTAATTCTTGTTTAAGCATTCTAACATTTTCTTCGGACTTTCTAGAATTCTCTTCGGACTTTTCCAGTAATTCCTCTTTTAACATTCTAGAATTCTCTTCGGACTTTTGCAGTAATTCTTCTTTTAAAATTCTAGAATTCTCTTCGGCTTTTCTAGAACTTTCTTCGGACTTTTCCAATAATTCTTCTTTAAGCATTCTAGAATTCTCTTCAGACTTTCTAGAATTCTCTTCGGACTTTTCCAATAATTCTTCTTTAAGCATTCTAGAATTCTCTTCAGACTTTCTAGAATTCTCTTCGGACTTTTCCAATAATTCTTCTTTAAGCATTCTAGAATTCTCTTCTATTTTACTTAATAACAAATTAGTATCAATTGCGGGTCCAGGTATTTCGAAGAGGAAACTTTCAGGGTCTTCTTGCTGCTCCAAAAGCCATTCTCTTAGCCGATTTATTAACACACTTTTAAGGCCCGTTGTGTCCAAATCTCGTTCTTCAAGTTCATGTTTCAAGTCTATTACTTTGAGATCTTTTAACAGTTTCATCACCATTTTAATCGTTTGTTGAAATTATGTTTTAACACTAAAGATTTATTCTCACAGCACTTTATTTAATTATTACGCGATTTTATTTATTTTAAAACCTCACACCTGTAACACCACTGTAACGTTCTTTCTAAAAATAATAATACAAGTGCTGTTTAAATCGTCTATTCACAAACAAATATTTATTTCTATACACTAATGAATACACTATAAATTAACGCTATGATTATAAACCATTAAAACTATTATTTACAGACTATGAGTTTCTAATACAACATTTATATTCACTATTTATTTTGTAATACACAGTTAATGACTTGCTGTTGACTGCTCCTTTTCTCCGCGACGTCGACTTTATACCATCCTATAAACGTTCCAGAAATCGCCCGAACATACCATGTATTTCTAGAATACACCAGAATAAACCACGTCTGATTTACATGCTTGTGCGATGCGTCATTCTCTCGAAGGCCGCAGAACACACCACCTGTCGCTCGAAAAGAGGTTCGTTCCTTTTCTCTCTTGTTACAATATGATATTTAGCCGATTTAATTACCGACTCCCATAAACCCCCAAAATGAGCAGTTCGTGGTGGAATGAAATAGAAAGTGCTCATGGAAGGCTACCTGTGTTTCGCAATTTTTTAATAATTTATAAAGGTCTTCTAATTCGTTTCTTGCGCCCACAAAGTTCGTTGCATTATCACAATAAATATTTAAGCTCAACCCCCTACGAGATATAAATCTCTTGAAACTATGTAAAAAAGCTTCCGTCGATAAATCACTCACGGCCTCAAGGTGAACAGCTTTTGTTGCCAAACATACAAATGCGCACATATAAGCTTTTATTGTTTTGTGTCCCCGTGTTTTGCTAACCTTTATTTCAAATGGTCCACCGAAATCTATCCCACAGTTAGTAAAAGGTCTAGATGGCGTTACCCTAGATCTTGGCAAGTTACCCATAATATATTGAAAGTCCTTAGGTTTCACTCGAAAGCAAACTATGCATTTTCTCAACATTTGTTTGACCATGTTCAAACCTGTCAATGGCCAGTATTGAAGCCTCATCGTTGCAAGCAAGGCTTGCGGGCCCGCGTGCAAGTTGTTATAGTGAAAATGCATAATAAGTAACTTCGTAAACCTATGATGGTTAGGCACAATAATGGGATGGCGCTGGTCGAAAGATAAATCCGCATGTTCCAACCTACCACCCACTCTAAGAATACCCTCAGAATCTAGAAATGGATTTAATACCCCCAATTTACTAACCCTTGAAATTTGTTTACCCTTGCCAAGATCCGTTATTTCCATTTGAAAGGCTTCCATTTGACAGCTCTTAACCAAAACCCTAGTCGCACTCGTTAATTCATCCACAGTCAAACATCCTAACCTCTTATTAATCTTATCCCTACAACTATGTACAAACCTTAAACAATATGCTATTACCCGCTGTAATTTGTAGAAATTTGAAAACTTGTCCCAAATTGAAAAATGCTTTCTAACCAAAAATGTATCTTGCTGTTTTCGTTTTTCTGGAATCTCTATATCCACAGCATATTCAAAATCTGGCCAAACCTCTTCATCTAATGACAACCAGCGCGGACCATTCCACCATGACTTACAATATCCTAATTCATCTGGATTCAACCCCCTCGAAATGACATCAGCTGGGTTGTCATTAGATTGTATATGACGCCATTGATATCCCGCTGTAAGCTGTTGAATTTCAGCTGTCCTATTACCAACGAATACCTTCCACTCTACAGGCTCCGTTGAAAGCCAAGATAACACGATAGTAGAATCGCACCAATAGGTGATTTTACTCGGTGTAAAATTGAGTACCTTTAATACCTCTGATGTTAATCGTGCACCCAGCAAAGTCCCACATAATTCTAAACGAGGCAAAGACACTACCTTTAATGGCGCAACCCTGGATTTAGAACACAGCAATTTTACATCATGTTTTCCCTGAATATCTGTTGAACGAACATATAAGCAGGCGCCATATGCCAGTTGTGATGAATCACAAAAACAATGCAACTGTATATCTTTAAACCTCTCGATTAATACCCTTCTAGGAATAAACACATTGTCCAATTTTTTTAAATTGTTCCTAAAAGATTCCCACTTTGTTTTAATTTTTAACGGTACTTCCTCATCCCATGATAATCCCTTTCTCCACAAAACTTGCAAAATTAGTTTAGCCTTAGTGAGCACTGGACCAGCCAGACCCAATGGATCAAAAATCTGAGCTACCGTAGACAATATCCCCCTTTTAGTAATTTCTCTATCCAACACCTGACTAACCTGAAAATGCAAGACGTCCCTATTTGAATCCCAATACAAACCCAAGGTTTTATGATCAGATCCATCAGAAATATAATGTTCAATTTCTTGTGCTAAATTATTTTCATATCTAGTATTAAATACTCCCCTGTCGTTAGACATCCATTTTCTCAATACAAACCCAGCCTTACTAAGAATTTCGGTTATTTCATTCTTTAATTTTCCAGCATTTTCTACGGTATCTGAACCTGACAAAAGATCATCCATATAAAAATCCCTGAGAATGATCTTAGATGCATCTGGTAGTTGTTTCATACTTCCATGTGCCAACTGTTGCAAACACCTAACTGCTAAGAATGAAGCTGGACCCGTCCCATATGTGACTGTATTTAATTCATAAATACTCAATGCTCCATTCGTCGGATCTCGCCACAAAATATTTTGAAGCTTCCTTTGATCTTCATTTACCCAAATTTGTCGATACATCTTTGCTACATCAGCGGTAACGACGATCCGATGTTCACGAAATCGCAATAAGATGGCAAACAAATCGTCCTGCAGCTTCGGCCCCACACTCTAAAAAATTACCGGTGAATTATACCCTAAAGAATGGAGGCAACTATGTTACCTCCATTTTTTGGGGTAAATTTACTTCAAAGTGTAATTTTCATAGGAAGTGGGGAAATTTCAACATTAGGTTAAATTTGCATTGTAATGTTTCCTTTTTAAGTAAATTTACAGATTAAAATTACAATCTCAATGTAATTTTACATTTTAACATTAAAACACCTGTGTAAAGTTACATGGCAAAGTTAATATTTCATGGCAATAGTACTTTTCAGGGTTAAAATACAAATGTGAAAATACTTCTTGAATGTAACGATGACTTGCGAAAGTACTTGCAAATTCAATCGTTCCTCTGAATATTACTTACATAGGTAAAGGAATTGTATGAAACAAAATAAAATCAAAGTAATTTTTATTGAACGTATGTACTTATATAAAATATAAGACATTAACAGAACTTCTTTTCAGGGGCTTTCGGAAATATTTGGTCTCTCAAAGACATTCAGATAAAGTTTCGATTCCACCTAGAAAATTAAAAAATTATAAATTATATAAACAATTATACACGAGTACCTTTCTCAATTACAGTTATGCTAGTTTATTTCGAATTCTTCAATTTTTGATTCATCCTAGAAAAACATTAAATTAAATATTTTTATTTTATTGGTTTAAATTTGTAATTTTAACATATAGGTACTTACCGATTATTATTTTTTAACTTCTACTATAAAATAAAATTCTTCCCATCTTCGGTCATACGTGTAAATATTTGCCTTTAATAAATGCGCACTACACTACAACGAAAAACAAAATATTAATGAGCAACAGAATGAACACTTCGTTCGATATCGATAGAGTACGCCTCGCCGAAATCATAAAAGAATGGTACACACCATTCCGACCATTCCCCAAAAAGCCTATTTGGACTGTTCATAATGGATTCCTGAATTCTTTCACGAAACGAAGGTCACAAACAAGTGCGATCAGCGAAATATTAATTAAGGGTAAATATTAAGGGTAAAATTACACTATTCTTGTTCAAGTTCATCTTATCTTTAATATTACACTAAAAATGAATTAAGTTATTGAGCAATTATACATTTGTAAGGAAAAAATTGTCTGAGTTATGTAAATTTATATTATGGATAGTGATTTTAACCAGTTCAATGTAGTAGAATTACTTATATTTGTATAATTTTACATAATTACAGGGCATTTTACCACAAATAGTAAAACTACTAAATGTATAGGTAAAATTAATTTTAGGGTAAAAATACCGCAAATAATAGCGAAAAGTTACCTCTTTCCCAAGGTAATTTTACCTCATTTTTTACAGTGCACCATTAAAATATTATTTAATGACACCCCATTATCTGAAGGTGCGCTAGCATCGAATACTACCCTTAATTTTGTAGTTAATGATGTTTTCTTAACTACCCCATGGTGCGGTATGAAATACAAATCATCTGTACCAATTCCAAAATAATTATCTAAAGCTACCCTATCTATTTCCCGAACCTTGGACATATGACCCAACTCTATATATTCAGACATAAAGTCAGAATACTCCATTTTGAAAGCTTCATTTTTTGAAAACTTCCTCTCCAGATGCTCAAAACGTTTAAGAGCTATTTTAAAGGAAAATCCTAACTTCAACCCGTTGTTTTTTATTGGCAAATTTACTACGAACTTACCGCTTTCATCTCTCTTCGTAGTTTCCCTAAAAATCTCTTCGCATCTCTCTTCTTCCCTAGACCTTCTGTTTTCTTGAGGAAGTTCCTCAATTATCCAAAATCTCTCTATTTGGTCACGCAGAGCTGCATTTGATACTAAACGACAGCTTTGCATCCTAGTACCTAATCTATAATTTAAACCGTTGACAGGTCCTGCAACGATCCAACCCAATTTCGTTTTTTGCATTATAGGTTTCCCTATTCCCAATTTATATTGCTCCCCAAGAACAAGATCCCAGAAAATCGAAGAACCCAATAGAATATCTATCTTGCCCGGAGTAGCAAACCCTTCATCAGCTAATACCATATCCCTAGGGATCTTAAATAACTGATGATTTACTGCAAAAGACGGTACCCTATCTGAAATTTTATCAATAACCAAAAAGGAATTATTTGAAATCCAATCACCACATAATGACGTTATTTTTCCCGTTACAACTTTATCGATATGCATTATGTCCTTCCCAATTCCCATTATCGACATGTTAATTCCCTTTGCAGGAAGCTGCAATTTTTCCCGAAGTTCCTTGGTCATGAATGAAGATTGCGACCCTGAATCTAATAATGCCCTGCATAAATGTTTATTTCCCTGCACGTCTTCTATTCCTACCATGGCCGTCGATAACAGTACATCTGACACTGCAACCCCAAGATTATCGTCTGTCACAAATGCTTGACTGCTCGCAACCAAATTTTCATCAACCGCATTCTCTGCCGGTACCGATGCCCCTGTTTGTTGATGTTCATGCAATACGAAGTTGTGTTTTCTTCCACAATATTTACAACCCCTTGCGAAGCAGTTTTGTACCTTATGCCCATATTTAAGGCAATTCCAACATAGATTTGCTTTATTAATTTCGTTTCTTTTGTCAGCTAAGGACAAATTCAAAAACAGTTCACATGTGTGTACCGGATGGGATTCCTTCTTACAAATGACGCATTTTTGACCCAAGTTCTTTAACCCATTTGTTACAAACGTCTTGGTTCCCACTGTTTGTTTTTTTGTATCCGATTTACTAAAAATGTGTCTATTTGTTCCGAAGTTGAAGTTCGGCTTATTTGTTTCGATTTTACCACTAACCCTATGATGCGTGTCTGGTTCTAATAACTTAGATTTATCAGAAAGAAATTCCAAGAAATGGTCTATTGAAGGAAAATTATTTACCCCAATTTTGGCCTTCCATTCCTTTTTTGTTATTGTGTCTAATTTCTTTTGCATGTGAAAAATAAAATATGTTTCCCAATCTTCTACATTGTGCCCCAAATTATTTAATGCCCTAATGTTTTTTCTTAATGCACTCAGAAATTTACTAATTTGTTCATACGACTGCTTATGACCCATTATTGGAAATTCATCCAGTGCCTCTAAATGACTATATGTAATAATTTTTTTATTTTCGTACTCTATTTTTAATAAATCCAGTGCATCCCTATAATTAGCCTCAGTAATTTGCATGTCTAGTTCTGCGGCTGAACCTATCAATGACCGTTTTAAATAAACAAACTTTTGATAACTTGATAATTTTGAATTTGAGTCTATAAGTGTACTGAATGCATCCCAAAAACTAACCCATTTATTATAACACCCATCAAATTTAGGTACATCAATAGGCGCTAACTGCATATGTATACTGGCATTATTAGGCTGTTCCCCTTGAAATTGTACATTTCGTCGTAAATGATTTTCTACATTTTGCGTATTTTGAACTCCTTTTGCAACTAAACCTTTTGCTAACGCAAGTGTATCATAATACGTTTCCTCAAAATGTACCCTTTCCTCCTGTTGTTTTTCACTTTTATCATTTTTTTCAATTTCTAATTGAATGTGTTGAAATTCAGCCCACCACTCATTACACTTTTGAATTCTTATTTCCACCCTACTAATATCATCTAAACTGACTGATTTTATAAAATTCTCAAACCGCGTCAATTGACCCTTTATTATCTCACGCTTATGAATTAAATCGGCTAATTCGGCATTTTGTGTGCATTCATTTGCAATTATTTCATTTGGCATTTTGAAAATCAAATTAATATATATTGCTCAGACAGAATACAAAGAAATATATATAACAATGTGAAACAAAGGATTTTGTGAACGGAAATCGGTACTCACCAATAGTTGTCGAACCTACGCCGATGTCAATTAGACACGCTCCTTGCAAACCTTTTATTTTTTCTTAAAATACCCAATACTTAAAAATGTGTGGTTGAAACCCTTATAAAACTATCCCAATCGTCCTCTGCTGAATGCCCGTTGAGCCTCTTGACCTGTTTTATGGTTCTCACTGGGTGCCGCTTCCCTTCGGTTATTTCTTTGAAACTGCACTTGACCCAACGATTATCACTTGATTGTATGTTTATTGCTACTGTAAATCCCAATTCACTTAAATATTTTACAATAGCAACATTCCCTTAATTAAACTGCTTCCTTGAATACACTATTCTTATCGGTTTTGCACTGATTTTTCACACTGAAATATTTCTTACAAAGAAATATCCGGCTCGATTGGACCAAAATGTTCGATGTTAGTGGACTGTATTTTTGGGGTAATTGAAACGCCGATAAAAACCTTAATCGTATATTAAAAATATAAACAAATAAAAACAGTTTAACTACAAATATTATAATTAAAGAGGAAGCGACACTTTTCGACCGTTCTGGTCCGTTGTTCTGAAGAGACTCTCTTTTACATCTTAAGATTCTTCAAGGCCCTTAGGGATACACCACCCACATTCTCATATGCACCAGTTTAACGTAAAACAGATGTATCCCTTAACAGGCCACCCTGAACAGATCTAAAATCCATAATAACGGAGCTAGAGCCACTGAACGGGTTCTGTCCTGTTTGCCAGTCTACACTCAGTCATTCGCATACGCTTCTGGCTATAGCTATGGAGTTGACAGGGTTGGTGTAGTTTGATCTGTAGCTTAAGAAAACAGTGTTAGAAAATTTTTGGTGCTTATGAGGTATCCCAAGTATTCTTTGGGCATTAATTAAACATCACCAAGTTGATATTTGTATGTTGCGATCTAGATGGTAATAAACAGAGGGAGCCTTGCTAAGTGTAAAGTTGATGATTGATCGAAGAATTCAGACTTCGAAGAACGACCATCACTGTTCATAATTTTATAGACTGGTAATAACCTTTCATGTTGCTGCACACAGTACCGTGTTATAAAATTAGATAAGGAAAGGCTTTTTGGTGTTCGTTTGCTGTTACCCATTGAAGTATTAATTCTGTGTTTAATACGGGTAAGTCGAACTAGAACTAGAAATCTAAAACCGAAGATTTCGTAAACTAGAGGTCGAATTATACACAGTTCTTTTAATTCCATTGCTATATCCAGAAGTTGATCCACATATGCAATATGAATTCTATTCACACACATTCCATAACGTAAATTCCCAGAACTTGGATTATACTGGCCCAAACCCGAAATCCTTTTACACGTGTGCTATTGTGCTGATTGGCTGTCTACTAACAAAATATGAGCTAAATATGAGATTGTGCAATGTTCTATTTAGCATCTTTCGTGTTTCTATTTTTCACTTATGAGTTTGCATCTGTTACAGGAGCTTCAATACTAAATATTTGCATTATAACTAATCAGGAATGTTGAATGTTCTCAGAGAACAGAAAATCTTGAAATAGAACGTATTTTAGCTTGCGGCATTTCGGTTGCGGTCAAATGTCCGATCCTGCTGTTCAATATGAAAATTCACTGAAAATCTGCAATAATTTCGGATAAAATCAATTAAAAAAAATTACCAGTATTTGGTATCAACAAGATGGTGTTCCATTCCTTACAGACAATATCTAAAGTTTTCCCAGATTAACTTGATCATAATGAAACAGATGAAAACAAAACAGAAGTTTATTTTTCGATCTCCATAGCACGAGGGGAGTTTTTTAAGTTATCTACCTAGCTATGAAAACAGCGAGTTAGAGAACAGATACAATTTTATTTTTCAATATAAGAACCATTAACACTAACACACTTATTCCAGCGTTTTTCTACTAACGCTATGCCTTCAAAAAAAAAACTCTTTTGGTAATTCTGCAAAATAGTATAACTCCACAGCGTTTTCCAAGTGATCATTCGATAAAAAGCGACGCCCTCTCAAGTGTTCTTTGAGTTTTGGAAAAAGATAATAGTCAGAGGGGGCGAGATCGGGACTGTAAGGTGGATGTTGTAATTCCTCAAAGCCACATTCATTGACTACTTTTTGAACAATTCGTGCTTTATGTATGCACCCTGCAGTTGTCGTGCAGAAGCAGAGTTTTCTGAGCATAACTGTGTGGTCTTTTTTCGCGTATAGCCGCTTCCAAGTTCCTAATTGTGTCTTTGTAGACATTTCCCGTTATTGTAGTCCCTTTTGGCATACACTCAATTAAGAGAATCCCCTCCGCGTCCCAGAAAACTGTGGCAATCACTTTCCCTGCAGAAAATTGCGTCTTGGGTGGTGAAGAGCCCTTATGAATCCATTGCACGGACTCTTGTTTCGTAGGAGGGTCCTAGTGGTATACCCAGGTCTCATGCCCGGTTATAATTCTATAGAAGAAGTCTTCATCTTGGGATAAAGCAGTCAAATTCTCCTCGCAAATCTGTCTTCTACACAGTTTTATCTCGGGAGTGAGCAGCCTGGGAATCCATCGTGCCGACACTTTGCTCATTCCCAAATCTTCGTGTAGAATTTTAAAAAGGCTCGTTTCTGATCTTCCCATTTCTCTAGCAATAACTGAAACTTTTACTGGGCGGTGAGTCAACACCAAATCTTCAACTTTGTTGATAATTTCTTCAGTTCGTGCTTTCAGAGGTCTTCCACACTTTGGGTCATCATGAATGGATTCTCTGTCCCATTTAAACTGCTTTCACCAATATTTCATTTGGAAATAGGACGGACTATTCTCTCCATACACTGCCACCATTCTCTCATGGATATTCTTCGGGCTACTGCCTTCTTACGTTAGAGATTTCATGACGCTTCTGTGTTCAAGCTTCAAATCACTCATTTTTGATTCTTTAAACTGATATATAAATGACAAATGTTAAGCGATTGGAATCAAACTTGGAGATGACACTATAAAATGTCACAACAACTTGACATAAGAAAATTGTCTCGATAGTATATTGTTTTCATAGCTAGCTAGATAACTTAAAAAACTCCCCTCGTAAGTAAACATACAGCAACTTTATAACTACTACAGTTGTACTTTTCAAAACAAGAAATTTAAATGTCCAAACTGCCACCCATGGGTCTGTTCACAGAAGTTGTTTATTAAATTCATTAAAAACATTATCTCTGATGTATTAGTCAATACCAGCAGCCGTGCATACGAGAAAGTGGAAGCAGTTCCAATATGACGTATGCGCTATCACGCTCGTACACATTGCGTACGAGCGTAATAGCGCAAACTTATAGTGTCGCGACTGCTTTCACTGTTTCGTAAGCACTGCACGCTGCTGGTTAATATTCATACACCCTAAATATATTTTTTCTTTCAGCTCTTGAATTTCTACTCGGTATTTCTGATTCTGGCATACTTTTGCCTTTAGGGATTCCCGAGAACAAAGGAATTAATACCATACATTAACGTCGCTAATTGTTTTTGATTTTTCAATGATTTTATCCGAAAATCGTAGCAGATCAGAAACCGGCAATGTTCAAATTTTATTTTGAAAAATATTTTACTGACTAAACGCCTCGAATAAATTATTTTCACATTTAATTAATTGTTATTGATAAACTTACCCGATTAAGTACCACACCTATTAAAACAAGGCTCTTGTTATGGTGTAATAAGAAGACAGGTGACGATTGCGCATATAAAGAGGTATGTTGAGAGGGACAGAATGAGTCAACCAATAAAAATTGGCCGTAGTGCAGAGCACGAAGTCGCGCTAATTTGAAATTTCCATTTCATTTTTAAAAGTAAATAAAAGAAAATGGAAATAATTAATGTCATACAAAGCATTAAAATGTATATAAATTAAAAAAATAGGTATGAGTAATTCGTAATCAATTCCACAACACATTTAAATGAATCAGCTTAACGAAACTAATTATTATTTCATATATCATTTATCTAGCGCAAATAAATATATAATAAAGTTCTTTATTGTTTCTATCTTTACTTTATAAGATTAATAGGTAAAAGGTTTCACAATATTTATTAAAATATAATATTGTTTCGACAGCTAAGCTATGATTATCAAAAGTAATATAAATATAAACAAATATGTCGCTAAGGTAAATACAAAAGATAGATAACTAGATAAAAAGATAACACTTCCAGTAACGGAGAATTACTGAGCTCAAGTTGTTCATTTATTAAAGGTACCCTGAATTTGTGTTCGTATATCTCAAAAGCTTCTAAAATGTCTAAATTGCGTTTGTTATTACAAAAATGTAGAAATTTAATATTATTTTGGGGAGTCACTGAGTGATTTTGTTCTAAAAGGTGTTTGGCGTAATTAGATTTTTTAGGATGTTTATTTCGGAAACAACGAACGTGTTCTTTATATCTTATGTCAAAATTTCGAGGTGTTTGTCCAATATATACCGAACTACAAAAATAACAATTTAAACGGTAAATGCCCGATTATTTAATTATTTCTTGATTAATTCGTAAATATTTTCCAAATTTCTTAAGGTATTTGTTGTTTTATTAAAAAATACTATCTTTTGTAAAAAAGAAGATCATGATTAAGGGCACCAGAAGACCAGAATGCATTACTCTCTATTTTATAGAATAACGTGAGAAATATTACAGATATCAAATTACAAATTATTACAATTTCCACGTACATACAACACTATTAGCTACTTGCATATAAAATTACATTCAATTCTGTGGAGTAGTTATTGAAATATTAAATATTAAAGACACGCTTTACGTCAAAACTCACAAAAAACGGGACTTTTTGTAACATAATTCCCGAAAATTCAAAAACCTAAAATCAGATAATTTTACAAATTTACTATTTTATACAAAAATAAATTGTCTATCTAACTGTTTTTGTTTGAATTAATTTGAGTGATTACTTTTCTTACTATGCGCATTCAAACTCAGGGCAGAAAAAAGTTGATTATCATTGCCCAAAGAATAGTGAGTCTAAAATTTTTCTAAGGTGGTCATGACAACCACAATATCAAGGTATGTGCAGAATTTCATACTTTTGAACTACTAGTCTCCGAGATATTGACAAAGGAGATAATGACAAGTTTTATTTAAGTTTTCGTTTTTTAGAAATGTTAGAAGTGGTGTTGAGATAGCCTTGCAATTGTGCAACTTTTGTCTCATTTAACCAACTTCGTATCTCTTATGGTTTTCAAAATCCTAATAGTGTATATCTGAATTATTGCTTATATGAAATTAGATCAATTAAATATTATAAGCTGGGGCTGTTTTGCGATAAAAGGTTGATGAACTGACTTTATTTCTGTTTTCGTTTCAAGTTCCAAATACCGAGAAGTAACACTGGCAAATCGCTTATTTGCTTGTTCCGAAGCGAAGCATTTTTATTATTAGCGAATCCCCAGAAATTACTTTTAAGCAACTAAACTTTTAATTTGATGCATTTTCTTGCTCGCAATAAAAATACATTTGGTTATTTTATATCTGATGTTGTTTACAAGCAGATCAGGCTAAAACGTGCGTTACGTACAAGTGACAAAATGGAGACATTACTAGGTAATTATAAGTTTTTCAATAGTTCTGCGAACTATTCATAAAAAACTTATAAGTTGATTTATACAATATTAGAGAAAACACCAAAAATAATGCCATACCTATGGTTTTGTTTTAAGATGCCCTTAATGATCAATTTAGAACTTGTAGGCGTTACGTATAATGTCACATGCGTTACGTACTGTGACATACTAAAAATTGCACATTTCATTCAATATTATTATTGAAGTTCAGACACAATTTGTTTTAATTTAATCGATTTTTATTTGTCTAGCACATTTTTTTATCATTCAATGACAATGAACCATGACAATCACCATAGAAAAGTTTAAATTGAGGAAAGATATTCTTATTAAATTTGGGTACAAATTACCATCATGATTCATGATTATGTATGCCTGAAACAATAACAAAAATTCTTATCATCACTTTTTTAATATTACGACAAGGAAACAATAATAAAAAACCTACTTCAATTTTCGCCAAAACAAAACTATTACATTGCGGTGTTGTCAAATCACCGTATTGAAAATTTTATCAACAACGGAACGGAAACGCTAACACAAATATTTTTATATCAGATTTAAATTAAAAGAGGGACATGCTGTGTCATGGGCATAATTAATATAAAGGCTATACATAGGACCATAGTTAGGTTTATTAATACTTAAATTAAAAATTAAGAATAATAGTTTCATGCAAACATAACCTAGCTTTCTTATGCATAAATAAATAGGTTTCATTTTTAGAAAAAGGATATCAATTAGTTAGATTGCTTGATCATAAATACGTTTATGCAACCCAAGTTACACTTTGGGACGGTTTCCCACTTGTTAGGAGGAAGTAATTTCCATACTTAAATTTACATATTACGATGTTTAGCGTTAGATAAATTTTTCTATTTTCCAGGAGGCCAGCTCAAGTTTATGTTGCTAATTAGTTGAAAATAGATTAATTAGGTTAATCTTGTTGTAACTTATACAATACAATTAATTTTTGAATTTGTTTATAAGATTTCTTATCACTTCAATTAATGAAGGTATTAAATTCTGTCGTTCGTGTTGATATGACTCTTATAGACTCTTATCCTGTTTTTCCTCACCATTGTTTTGATGTAAGTGCTTATAGCATTGTATGCTGGACATTTTGAGTGTAAATTGATAAACATTGACTTAATATTTAAGCTGGCACTTGTATATGCATTGATTGGTGTTCGTACTCTAAAAAAATTATGTTTATAGTAAATTGTAAAGATGTTTCTATGGAGAAATTATTTGTATTACCTGTGTCATGTATTCATGTAACTAGTTTGTAAAGGATGAACCTTGATTTGTTGAACTTTATATGTAATTAGATCGTAACGAGATGTGTACATTGTAAATCGTTTTTCTTGAATATCTGCGTTACGATACATTTTGGGACAATGAATGTCTTATACTTTTTTGATTTTGGTTTCAAGGGCTACAATTCTGTAATATTAGATTTAGGATTAGTGATGATCCAGAACAACTGTGCCGGATTAGTGACGTCACAAGCTTACTCGATGTTCCGTTGTTTTAAAAAATGTCATAGTTTTCTTTTGTTCTGGCATAAATATACAAGCTGGGGCAAATTGTAACAAAGTCAGTCGACAAAACGTAGAAGGCAGAACTTATGCCCGGCTCCGGATAAAATCTGTAATTAATTTGAGGTTAGATTTTTAACCATATGTTTTTGACGCAAATGTCATATATGAAACAAAGTTAAAATAAATTAAAGTGTTACTTGAACATTTTTAAAAGGATTAAAAGAAGATTTAATTATTGTGCAACAATTATTGAAAGTAAAAGTGATTGTTTACATAAATTCTGATTGAATTTACTTTTTTGACATCGATCTACGTATCGATATTTTATAAACAAGAAGTCAGCTGACAGGTTCTGTAACAGTGTTACCACTAAGGATTAAATTTTAAAAAGGGGAAAATATATCGTAATATACAAGGTTGGTTATAATGAATGATTCTTGTTAATTTCATGAATAATAATTAACTTGTAAAGTTCATCCTCAAATATAAAACTATTTAGTTTAGTTCATTAAGTTCTTTTGAGAATTTATTTGATTTGAAGTAAATAAAACAACTAAATTTCTTTTATATAAAATTTATTTTCATTTGATAAATATTTTTATTTATAAACAAATTTCATTTGTGTTGGTCTGTTCAAACGAATGACCGTACTGATCCTATGTCAGGTCACTACAACTATTTCTAACGTTTGAGCAAACCTGAGAATTTATTCTCAATTTTCAATTGTATTATTTTCAATAACATTTTTTTTTACTTTGACTTTCCATTTGAATTTTTATTTTGTTCGTTAAATAAAGTCTATGTGTTTTCAATTTTACATATGTGTTTAATTGATGTTAATACAAGCATCCAGCGTTCTTTTCTTTTGAATTTAGAGTTTAGTAGCAGTTGTCCAGCTTGCAGGAGCTTTAGTGCTTACGATATAAGTTTTTCTTCCTTTCCAGGCATAAAAGTAAATAAGAGTCTCGTAATTCAAATAATTTATGCTTTACTGAGCAAACCTGAGCTAGCTGAGAGGAATAAAGAAAAATATCTGTGGTGTATTCTCATTTCAATCCACCATATATAATTTATGTTTATATTTGGAACGGTGGACATATTGTATTTTATTTTATCTTCAAAGATCACCGCAATATATTGTTAAGTCAACACCTTGCAAATTGTAACTTATAAATAAAAGGATGATTATTCTTTTTAAATGCATCTTCAGATCTCTAAAAAGAATACAGAATTAGTAAACAGAAAATTAGTCGAATATAATATATTCATGATGACGGCTCGACGAAAGCGCCCTATATGGCAGCATTTTTCAACAATTTGTTACAATTTTTATTTAAAGGTTTTTCCCCAGTTCAATTTCACTTAAATGTTTAACCTAAAATTTTTCTTAAAAGATTTTTGTCCAGTGTGTTTATTATATTTTTGTTATTCCAAATATGGAAGTGTTTATGGGCACACCCTTTTATTGGCTATCCCTTATTTAGTAATATCTCTGTTCAGGCTACGTCATTGGTGAATTCAGCTTTATCTGTTTCCTTGAACATGTTGATAAGATAATCACTTTACTTCTTTTAAAAAAGTGAGTTGTAATTTGACTTTCAAATAGAGCCTTATTCCAGTTTTAGGAAATTTTGATGATTTCTCGCTTTATGAGTTTATTATGGGAATGAAGTGCAATTAAATTCCTGGTGATCAGTTTTTCACAGTGGTGATTGTATCACAGGAATCCAATTTTATTGGTCTTTGACCTCTGCTGCAAGGTACTTTTTTAAACTACTCTAATCATTATGGTTATCTCTAACAATTCCTTGTTTTGTAGGAATACCTTTCAACACAAATATAACAAGAGGTGATAATCCACCCGCTGACTATTGTTTTAAAGCCGATGAAAACATCTTTTCTGGTAGGCTTTTGGTTATGTTGATAGACTGTTAATTTATACAGAATGTCTTTTTAGGCTTTTTTTCCCTTTCTTTTCCGGCATCTCCTTTTACCTCCTTCTTTATACTCCCTGGTATTAGCTGCGTTCTACCTTGTTCCACCGTCCAAGACGCTGGGTATTTTTCTGGCCACCAGCTCAGCTGTTATCGTAGCCGCATCTATAATTAAAGTATTTTACCAGCTACCAACAAGAAAGAAGAACAAGAAAACACTCGTGTTTTTCTACACAAAAATACAATTTACAAAATGGCCCCGCGTTGAAGCCAGTGAAACAATCGTTTATCTGCACGAGAACAGAACTATAAAAATGCTATAAAAAGTTATGAAAATACATCATACTTACTGTAACTGAAAACTCAAAAAAATATCTGCCACAGCTTGAGATTTAAACTCTCTCTTTACAAATTAATTAATCAAGTCGTAGGTATTGGTTCCACAGCTGTATAAATTGTGAAAAGGAATAGATAAGTGTTCAAACAGAAATAAAAACTTAAAAGGGCGCCATCTGGTTCTGAGCTTAGTTAATTACAAATTAACCATTCAAAGATGTTAATTGAATAAGCATTAAAATTTATTAAATTCATTAACCAGAAAATGAATAGAATATTTAGTTAAAACAAAATTTTGTTTACTTAAAATTGTTGAAGAGATGAACTTAAGCATTCATAACCACTATGGTTCCGTTTTTCAGATCATTCAGTTTAGAATTAATAACATTTATTAACAGGAAAATAATAATAACACAACTTTGCATAAATAAAAATAAAACACACATCGTATATTTATTACAAGTCCACCCTAAATTTATTAGGTTATAATTATACCAAAATTAATCAATAAAAATTCATTCAAAACTTTTCATAAATAATAAAAATAGCTCAAAGAAATTGATTAGATCAACCACAAATGTTGTTCAAAAAGCATTAACACAAAGATTACTGACTCATCTTATTCTGGACAAAAAAAATAAACGAATATCTAAATAAGATTAGACAAATTAAATCAGTTCGAAAGTATCAATATAAATGAATTGTGATTAAATTAAAGTTTAAAGATTTTTAACTAACAAGGAGAGTTTTCCCTAAAGAAAATTCTTAACTATGACATTATTCAATACTTGAATTACAAACAACTACTTAATATTACAGTACCTTGCATTTTTTTATTCATTAAACTCATGGAATACCATACACATAGTTCGGTAGAAATTGGAAATTCGCCTTTCATGCGGGGAACTTGCGGTTGAAGTCAGCGCAGCATCGAAGTGTAGATTCTCCATACAAAACGCGATCCAAATTAATTATTATCAACAGCCCATATGATTACATAAACCGATAGAGTCAGGCACAAAAACACCCAAGATTTTAATTTGTTATTACGTATTATCGTAATTATTTCCCTCGGAAAATTAGCGAAAATGTTTCTTGAGCTTTAAATTGTTTTAATTCTCTTATAGCAATAAATGCTTTCAACTTCTTTAAGCCGAATTTTAGTGTACAAACGCACATAAATTGATCACTAAATTTAGGATTGCTTCAAGAGATTCTTCTCTCATTAATAAACGGCACTTAACTGTAGGTCGGATGAAATGAAATAATGGCTATTACACATTCTTCCTCAAAGAATAAACCACTATAATTTATACGCGATACGAAATTACAAGTCTTTCAAACACAACTTAGTGCATGTAAACCCTTTTCAAAAGGATTAGCACTTAATGAAATAACTATAACGGTAATGCACTTTAACTAGAATGTCTTTCAATTCTAAGGGATTAATGAACAGTAATCCGTAAACACTACTTCAAAATCGATCAATCATTATTGATCGAAACTCGAACGATAAAACCGCACACCCCATAATATCGACCATTCGCAGCAAGCGTGCTTTTTCAAGTCTGCTAAGTGAAGCCACGCTACAACAACCCTGATCTCCGCGGTCTTATTTATTATGTTATGTAGAAATACATTCTTATTTCCGTGTAGGAATATCAGCCAATCGCGAGGTCTCACTCACAACTAAATATCGATCGATTTTTAAGTAACCAATCACAACGAGTCGCATGTTTTTTACTTAACCAATTATCGCACGGCATCTAAAAAAGCTAATATCGATCTTTTCTCTAAAACTGCATAAGCTTCGGCCCCCATTTTTGTTAAACACTTATATATTAAAAAGAATGGAAATTTGCAGAGCCGAACTTAGGATTTTTAATAAGAATAAATGCTAAATTCTATATACTAAATGCTGGTGGAAAATGTACCCGTTACAAAGAGTAGAAAGAAGACAAAGCAATACCAACACAGAACTCAGCACCAAAACTATATAAACATTTTCTCCTTCTTAACTTGTAGGTTAGGCAACAAGTAATTCCTAAATTCATTTGGTTTTAAAAAAGTATATTAAAGGCGCAGTTGTCACTTGTACCATATTACTTTTCTGCAGAAAGTGTAAGTCTGATTCAGATATCTATTTTAGTAAAGTTATGTAAATAAATTATTGTTATCTAGATTATGTGAATTTATTGTATGTAAAATTGTAGATTTCTGATTTCATAATATATTTTTATATTATTAGGGGTTTATTTACAAATAATAGTTTTGTTTATTCATTGATTTTTAGTGTGGTATGAACCGCACAATTCTTTTTATGTTTTGAAAATAAATAACCTTCTGTTTCTTTTGTATGTATGTCTTTTATTTCTACCAACGCTTGTGTCGAGTTCAAACGGCGGCTGCTATCTTAGAGCAGACGTTTGCCGGACCCAAAGGTTCAGTCAGATTAAGGTTAATGTTTTGTGTAATAAATTTTTAATATAGCTGGGACTTCTATTAACACCGTGAGCTAGCCGGTCAGGAAGTTCCCGTTATAAATTTTATTAAAAACTATTGCTAAAGTTCATATTGAAGGGAAGCATTTTTGCAGGTATTTTTGTTTATTTAGATTTACCATTTAGGGAAACCAGGTCATCTCTGTAATTATTATTTCCGTGTCCAGCCTTTATTAACTGCTCTACATCTGAAAAGAAAAATTTAACATTAACTTAATACTATTGAAGCAAAATTGGTTGATTTTAAACAACGTAGTCTAATCCTCTATTCACGTTATGATTTAATTTACTATTAAATTCGAATTGTTTTTATGGTTTAAGTTTAAATCTTAGTCATTTCCGAAATAGATTTAAATAATGAACAATCAAGAAATTGTATATACTTTTTCATTTTATAATTTACAATTTACATAATACTTATAATAATACATCTTTTAGATGGAAACTGGTCATTTATATTCGAAAATTCAGTACAACAATTTAAAATTTATTTTCTATTTCAAGTTTTACAAAAAACCGTTTTAAAACAATTACAAAAAAGCAATTTTAAAAAGAAATTTTTTAAAACTTAGTTTGATGTTTCAAACTAGTTTTAAACAAGTGTTTTCAACAAAATGTTTTAAACTTGTCTACCGAGCTTCTTTCAACAGACTTCAACTAAATTTAAGTCTCGAAACTAAGTATTTTAAGTAATTTCTCCTTCCTTAAGTAATTCCTCTAGGAAAAAAAATTAAAAGCAGATATGAAAACTATTCGTTGCATTAGTTTTATTTAGCAAATAAAGGAAACAAAGGAAAAACTCAAAGCAAATCTTTTGTTTTACCTTTATTAAATTCTGTAAAAGGGTTGTTGATAATGCAACTTATTGAAACTTATCGCAAATTATTTGAAAAAGATAAAACCTCAAATTAAAAAATACAATTCCACAAGGAAAATAATCTGCAGTAGAAATTCTAGAAAAGATGCATTGTCTGCTAATTCGATGACATAGTATTTTTAAATATAATTTATGCAAACTATCTTCTACTTCTCGTAATTATTTTTTCCTTTAACTGATTATTTAATTAAAACTAATCAACTTAGCTATTTATTGGCAACCTATTTATATGTAAATATTACATTAACTAACTAGCGTAATGAAATGATTTACAAAATTAATGATGACCATCATTGAGAATCCACTTAGTTTTAAATTCCTTCTTGTCTTTTAAACAAAATCATCTTTCCATATTTTCTTCGTAGATAGTTTACATAAAATCTTATCAATATAAAGACGTCCATCCTATCATATACGAATTCTAAAACATCCCAATTCGTCCGTTTTGTGAAGTGAAGACTTGAAGAGAATTTCAAGATAGGGCGTAAGGGTTACACAAAATCCTTTCAAGGATATGCTGCTTTGGAATTTAAGGCAATTATCTCCCTCACCGGACAGGCTGTATTAGCATTAAGGAATGCAATTATTACACTGTCGATTTCGTTGCTCAACCCTTTCCTCCTCCTTCTCAGCACACCAAAACTGTGTATATAGTAGTGTAACATACTGAAAATAGCCAAGTTTTACTAAAACGTTCGGAATTCTATTAGACGTAGTTCTAATGCTTACTATTTAGTTGGATGTAATAAGACGAACTTGCTTTATTTGTAAATCCTCTTGGCTTTATCCTTGAAAAGAAATTGTAACTAGTTTGTTAGGCTAGAAATACGAATTAAATATTCCATTATGAACGTAATATTAAATTCTACAGTAAACATTTTATAATAATATGTGCATGCGATGGAATAACTTGCTTTAATAATAATAATGTTAGTTGTCATGAGACTCAGAATTCATTTAATTATTTGTACAGCCTTTACAGCTTAAACGAGCAAAGGCTGAGCTTAAAATCTAATAGACCTTGTTATTTCTATAATTAACATGAATTAAAACGTTTTTTAGTTGGCAGTTTTCAAGCTTATTTATGTTTTCAATTTTTCTTGAACGGACCATCAAAGTAAGCTTTTGTCCAAGTATGCGTTCCTTTTATTGCTTTTACTTGATAATTCAGATATTTGGGGCTTTTTTGATAACAATTTTTGGTACAAACATGACGATTCAAACTGCAGTGGCTGTCTGAACAGTGCCGCTCAATACTCAAGCTATTTTCAAATACCATGAAGCTAAAGGAAACATTAACACGACTGAAGAGCAATAGTTCTGGATTTTAATTATGATTGGAGATATAAAAAAATACACACATAATACGGGGGTGGTTTGGTAAATCAGTGAGTTTTTGAATTTCCCGCGCAATAACTTTAAATGCAACACTGTTCCCGTTAACTGCCATCTAGGAATAGACTACTGTAAAACTTTGAGAAGGCTGCGCCATTTAGTTTGTGTTTGACAGCCATTAAAAGCAAACAACCTCGTGAATTTTAAGGAAAATGGAAAAAAGTGAATTTCGTGTGCTGATTAAGCATTATTTTCTGCGTAAAAAAACCAGCACCGAAACCAAGGAAAGGCTTAATAAATACTATGGGGACTCTGCACCATCAATTTCAATGGTTAAGAAGTGGTTTACTGAGTTTCGTTGTGGTCGTACCAGCACAAGTGACACCGAACGTTCAGGTCGCCCAAAAGATGCCACGCCAGAAATCGTCGATAAAATCCATGGAATGATATTGGACGATCCGAGAAGTGCGTGAGGTGGCTGAGGCTGTAGGCATCTCAACTGAGCGTGTACATCACATTTTACATGAATATTTGTACATGAAAAAGCTATCCGCGCGATGGGTGCCGCAATTGCTCACACTTGACCATAAGCGCAACCGTTTGACCATTCAAAGGCGTGTTTGATGATGTTCAGCCGCAATCCGAACGAGTTTTTGCGGCGTTTCGTTATCGTAGACGAAACATGGATCCATCACACTACACCAGAGACCAAGGAACAATCAAGACAGTGGGTTTCTCCGGGTCAACGTGCACCAAAGAAGGCCAAAGTGGGTCTGTCGGCCAACAAGGTCATGGCCACAGCTTTTTGGGATGCACGCGGTGTCATTCACATGGATTGCCTTGAAAAGGGTAAAACGATCACCGGCGATTATTATTCAGAGCTTTTGGACAGATTAGATATTGATTTGAAGCATAAACGACCGCATTTGGCGAAGAAAATAGTGCTCTTCCATCAAGACAATGCACGGGTACACACGTGTGTAGTCACCATGGCAAAAATCCATAAATTGGGCTACGAACTGCTACCCCATCCAGCATATTTTCCAGATTTAGCCCCCTGTGACTGTTTCCTGTTTCCAAACCTGAAGAAATGGCTGGGCGCACTGTGGGGCGAGTCTTAACAAAAACCGTGCAATGATGTAAAAACCCAACTTGTGTAAAGAATAAGAAACATATTGGCGTTTGATTATAAAATGTTCAGGGTATCTAGAACCGGTGGTAAAATTTAAAAATCTTTGCTATTGTTAAAAATTTTGATGCTTAAAGTTGTCACTACTTTGAACTAATAATTTCTCGACATTTCCAGGCTGAGATTTAAAATTAAGGAACTTATAACCAAAATTAAAAATGAAAAAGGGACATAGTATTTGTAGCTACACAACTTAAAAAAACATGAAAATTTGTTGTAGTTTTTATTTAAAAAAATCCTAAATTGTAAGAGTTTTTATTTTACTAAAATTCAAATTTTGCTGGAGTTATAAAAAACGCCCGCATATGCCCGCTTTAAAATTTATGTCGAAGAAAGAGCCAAAGTTCCTGGTTATTTTCATACAAAAACCAAATCCAACTCGATCCAACTTAAAAAGTTAAAAGCCGTTATTGTAGTTACTGCAAGAAATATTTACCGGTATTATTCGTATTACTCCATGCATAGTTGTTGATGATGCAACATTGTGTTTTTGTATCTTATATTTCAACTGTTAGAAACAACTAAATACCACCACTTAAGAAGTTGGCTTTATTTATGTTTACCATGATCCCTACCTACGAAGAATGGTGTTTTCTAATAACTGCAATAAAAATTTAACAAAGCTGAAAGCATCATAACAAACAGCATGATTGAAACCTTTTAGTAAAATGGAGACTATGAATGAAATATTGGCAATTATTGTAAAAAGTTACAAGTACTGTTATTTTTTATGTAGATAGATGAAGTATTAAGAAGATAGTAATTCCTTTAAAACATACCGACTTAAAAATATTTTCTAAGTTCTTTCTTAAATATTCAAATCTCTCATTGTAAAGGTAATATAAAATTCATGGCGATTATTGATTGAAAATTGAATTGCGTACCTTGAAAAACTCATGTCGCCCTTATTAATTTTAGAACGTCTTCTCATATACTTCTAAAAAGATTACAATAGAGATATTATAGAATACCTTTGCTGGAATAAGATAAATCCTTTCACTTTTTCTAATAAGCTGCAGGTATAATGAAGAAAATAGATAAACTTCCCCTAACTAATATGAAGGTGTAACATATAGAGACCCTCTTATCTTTGACAGTCAGAAAATTTTGAAAGATGTTACAAATAGGATGGGAATTTTAACAAAAACACTTTTACTGGATTGCGATCAAAAGATTAATATTTTAAATCAATATATACCTCCAATGCTAATTTATCCGTTGCAAATGGCTCCCCTAAATCAAATACCAAAACCATTTTTAGAAAATTTAGATAAAATTATACGTAGCAACATCAAAGAAATTTTCATAACTAAGTTTGCGATTAACCCACCCAATTCAGCCATTGATATTAAGAAGATATTAGCAGATATAGAAGCTGTTATCTCACAAATCGAAGATTCAAAAAAGAATTATTTTCGAGCAAAGATTACCAATATCTTAACGAATTTTATTAACAAGAACCAATTTACAAGTAATGTTTTTAATAAAACGTTTTTAAAAACCAAAAAATTTCTTCAAGAAAACCAAAGTTTAATCATCACCAAATCTGATAAAGGTAACGTAACTGTCGCTATTACCAAACAAGACTACAATGAAAAAATGACAGAACTTCTAACTGACAGACACTTTTACACTCCTTTAATGAAAGATCCTACTAATAAGATACAGACTAAAAATAATCAATTAATCAAAACGCTTAAAGACAAAAATGCCATTGATGAATTACAAGCCAAATCTATGTATATATATAATAGTGTGTCTCCTCGAATTTATGGTCTTCCAAAAATTCATAAATCAGGGGCTCCATTAAGACCTATTGTTGCTTGTAATAATTGTCCAACTGAGAAAATTTCAAGATTCATGGCAGAGGTTTTAAAGTTTTCAATTTTAGAAAATGAATATTATGTAAAGGATTCTTTTCATTTTTCACAATTCATAAATAATTCCCAACTTCCTGACAGATATATACTAATAAGTTTAGATGTGGTATCTCTTTTTACAAATATTCCAAAAGATTTAGCTATTCATGTTATCGATAATAATTGGAATAATATAAAGCACAATTGCAGTATTGACAAAAAGACATTTATTGAAATTCTTATTTTCATTTTTGATTCTAGTTATTTCCAATATAATAATAATTTCTTTTCACAAATATTTGGTGTTCCAATGGGAAGCTATTTAAGTCCAGTTCTAGCTCAAATGGTCATGGATTACGTTTTAGACAGTTGTATTTCAAAGTTAAGTTTTCGTTTACCATTTATCAAAAAATATGTTGACATTATTTGCTCCATTCCACATGACGCCATCGACGAAACTATCCAAGTTTTCAATAGCTATAACCAAAATATACAATTTACACTTGAAACTGAAAATAACAATTCAATACCATTTTTAGACACAAGAGTTATCAGAACAGAAAATAACACCTTAAAATTGGATTGGTATCAAAAACCAATTAGCTCAAAAAGATACTTAAATTTTCATTCTAAACATCCTATGAAGATGAAAATCAATTTCATTCTTGGGATGAAAAATAGAGTAATAAGAATATCACATCCGGACTTTATTAATGACAATTTACAAAAACTTTTTGACATTTTACGTGACAATTCATATCCAACATACTTAATTAAAAAGTTACTATACGAAGATCAACACACTATTAACAATGACAATCAACTTGCTCAACCTACTAACAATGAAAATCAACTTGCTCAACCTACTAACAACATAAAAATATGTTCATTAAATCATATTGAACATCTTACACCTAAATTAATAAACATTTTTAAAAACAATAATATAAAAATTTCAAATAACATACCTTTCACCATTAACAAATTATTTACTAGACTCAAAGATAAAATTTTGGTTACAAACTTATCTAACGTCATTTACAAACTTGACTGCTTACATTGTGACAAAACGTATATTGGACAAACTACTCAAAGACTCAAACAAAGACTTAACCAACATATAAGTGACAACCGACTAAAACCAAAATCGACAGCACTTAGCGTACATGTTAATAATTTAGATCACAAAATTGACTATAAAATGTAAAAATTTTAGACACAAAATAACTTAACAAAAAGATTATTTTTAGAAATGTGCCACATATTCCGTGAAACAAATTCAATGAATTTTAAAACAGATATTGGTAATCTAAGCATTTTATACAATTGTCTAATTAATCACAATTATAAAAATATTAACAATAACTAATAATAATATAACTTATTAATTAAAAACAAAAATACAAATCTAGAAACTTAGGATATTCTTTGACAACTAATATTAAAACAAAATTTCCCTCTCAAATTTAAAAAAAATTTTTTGATGTATATTTAAAATCAAAATTTGTATATTATATTTTATTGTTACCTATCGTTAATGTTTTTGTAGTTTTTGAGGTTTATGTTTTTTGTGGAGTCTTGTTATTCTTTATATTTCTAGTAAGTAAGTTTTTCTTTTTAATTTATAATTTGCTTAATTTGTAATTTGTAGAGCCCTGAAGATGTAGATAATCATCTACGAAATATTGGCCGTTGAAAATAAAAATAGAATAAAAAGAATAAAACATTTGACCTATATCCTTATTTAAAAAATTTATTATATATATATATATATATATATATATATATATATATATATATATATATATATATATATATATATATATATATATATATATATATATATATATAACGCCATAAACTATTAATTGCACTTAATAAATAATGGTCTAACATTGCTATATCAATTCCTATAACTTAAAAAGTACATATGAGCAACAAAAATTTGTAATAGTATATTATACACCGTGTTCGTTCTAACATTTGCAATAGGAAATTAGTATGGGAAATCTGAAATATGCCAAATAGTTCGTTCTCGAATAAAAGTCGGTGAAATTAATAGTTGCAATCGATAGATTGTAACTATTCTAACGTACTGTCCAAAAATATTACCCTTAATAACAATCCCAATTCTTCAAAAATTATTAATTCATGAATTATTTGCAAAACATTAATTTAAAAGCCTAAACCTGAAAAGTTGACGTGACGCCTCCGTGGTTCAATGGCTACCGTGGCTTGCTAATCTGCACGGGCTGGTGGAATGCAAGATCGAACCCCGTTACAAGCATAACTTTTTTTAAAATTTTATTTGTCATTAATCTTTAATTTAATAACAATTTAAATAATTTGTTATTATTATTCTTTTATTCGAAAAACGTACAAGAAATAATACATTACAAATAAAAAATAATGATACCCAATTAATAAGACATGAATTCAAGAATTCTCATTACGTATTTATTTCAAATTAAAATAAATAAAATGTAAAATAAGTACTTGTCAATACTGAAACTTTAAATGTATTTAAAACTTCAGGATTTTGAGTGTTAATTAACTAATATTGTAAAAATTGGTTTTTGTAGTATGCAGTATGAAAAAGCATCGTCAGTTTTCATTTCTAATTTATTATTTCTTGTACGTTTTTCGAATAAAAGAATAATAACAAATTATTTAAATTGTTATTAAATTAAAGATTAATGACAAATAAAATTTAAAAAAGTTTTGCTTGTAACGGGGTTCGATCTTGCATTCCACCAGCCCGTGCGGTTTAGCAAGCCACGGTTGCCATTGAACCACGGAGGCGTCACATCAACTTTTCAGGTTTCGGCTTTTAAATTAATGTTTTGCAAATAATTCATGAATTTATAATTTTTGAAGAATTGGGATTGTTATTAAGGGTAATGTTTTTGGACAGTACGTTAGAATATCTTATCTATCGATTGCAACTATTTATTTCACCGACTTTTATTCGAGAACGAACTGTTTGGCATATTTCAGATTTCCCATACTAATTTCCTATAGCAAATGTTAGAACGAACACGGTGTATATTAAGGGCTTAATTGAGTGTGTTAGAGCCCGCAGAGTCAGTTAGCGCCCGAGGCGAAAGCCGAAGGCGCTAAGACGATAAAGGGCTCTAAAACACTAATTAAGCCCGAAATGCATACATTAGTTTATGTCCGGTCTAAGTTTAAATTAATATTTAATTTTAAAATAAAACTAATTTGAAAAGTGCAAAACTTCAAGTAGGCAGATGCAGTGATAAAACTTCAAGTAGGTAGGTGCAATGGTATATAATTACTGTTATTACCATGAAGACGGCGAAAAGCAAGGGTAGCCATTTTTTTAGCGGACTCTAAAAAGTTTTAGAGTCCTAGACCTCTAATTTAGCAACTTACCCTCTATAAACAAGCCACTAAATAGGTCATAATCGCCCGACCGGACATAATAGTTATTTATGTGTTAAGGACATAATGAAGCTTTTATGGCCAGAAGCGTTATTTCTAGCCCGAGGCGTCAGCCGAGGGCTAGGAAAAGGCTGTAGGGCCCTAAAAGCAAGTTATCCCCGCTATACATACATTATTTTATGCACAGATTAAGTTTTTAATGTCAAATCTATTATTGTGTAAAAATATAATTAAATGAGTACGTAGGTACATCAAGCAGCTGTGCGTATACTTATGTGCTCATACGAAGTATGTTACTATAGTTACTATTCCAAAATATTTAATTTCAGTTTATTTTCATTGGTGATAAGTTTACAAATTATATTAAGAACCAATCAAGTTCTACAAAAAAACTTCTGACATTTAATTGACTTTTCGTTATTGCCCGTCTGACCATAAAGAGGCCCTTGGGCCATAAAAAGACGTTTATGTTTAGATGAGTCTTGCAATAATAGTCTAATTATAATGCATCTGTGCATAAAAATTATTTATTTGACTTCATTATAGGGTTTGTGCGCTCTTCCCTATCTTTCTCCCCACAGTGGGGCGGTAACAGATTTGGGTCGAATGAAGAGGTCATCATTGAAACAAACGCCTATTTTAAGAAATAAAACGCTTATTTGCTGAAATAAATATCTTTTATTCAAAAAGTCACTGACTTGTCAAACCACCTTCGTAATATAAAATTGTATCTGTATAGATTGTCTCTTCAAACGATAATTCATTCTGATTAAAATTTATTTTTAAAACTGCTGTTTCTGTCGGTATTATTCTAGTTTTCTCTAAATCAATCAATTTTTTGATTTTTGAATTTAACAATGTTGATGTAAATCACATGGCCAACTAACCCTAATTGTGTTATTTTCCTTCTTGTACTTCAAACTGGTTTATTTGGATTTATTTGTTCTGGTATAATTTGAATTGCGGAAACGAAAACCTTAAACGATACATTTTTAGTTATGTGAATCTTCCATTTGTTTTGTTGATTAATTTTCCATTTCTTTTTCTGTCATTAATTAAATAATTAATTAGTGGAATGACTAAGTAATTACCTTACTGTAAAGTATCTTTCGTGTTTAATAAGGTTTCTAAGCGATCTCTGGATATCGTTCTTATTCTGGAATGTCCGATTGTGATAAATCTGAAAACTGAAAATGAAAATTACGATTTGAGTATTGCTTTGCAACTGGTTAGAGGGTAGCAAGTGAGTATTCTGCTGCACAGGTGTTATGCACGACATTGATGCCAACTAACGACCCTATCTGTCTTCCTATAGTCAGTGGTTTTCAAACATAAATAATATTTGCTACAACATGGGGGGTTAGATTAAAATAAAAAGAAATTCAGATATGCCTTTTATTTATGTCACACCACCAGTTTGTTTTTAACTCTACAGTGCGTGCTAGTGGTACAAACCATTTGATTAAAGTTACAAAACAGTGAAACAGATTTTAGAAATACAAACAAAAATTTCATTTATTATTAATCATATTGTAATGTTCTTTTTTAAATAATACTAAAATGCTGTTTTAATTGTCTATTATCAAGAGGCAATATTTACATTAACACTAATTACAAACAACTATAAACTATTAACAAACTTGTCTAAGTTTGTTAATATTAATTACACAAATATTTATTTCAAACAAGATTTACATTCCACTGATATTTATGTTATACTACCTACGATGCGCGAATGTGCTTTGCTGGTTGACTAATCCCCTCCTGTTACGCGGTGGTGATTTATATATCCCATATAAGATTGCTGGAACACGCTAGAATAGACTGTTGTATTGTGCTTCGTTTAGCTGTCGATGCATCATACATTGCGCCGCCAATCTCGAATGTTTTTCCCGTTCATTACACTGCCCCCCCCCTCTTCAAGTCTGTTCTGTTCCAGAACAGGTTTTATTCTCTGGTTCCTGTAGAAAGAGTAGTGACGATATTGACAGTCTTCACCTCGACTTCACGTTCCATTAAGGTAGAAGTAACAGTATACACTCCACATTGGCTTTGACGTGGACTGTAGGTCAAAGCTGCAGAAGTCTGCAGAACTTGTATGGTTATTCAGCCCACAAAGACCTCGTGGCTACTCGCCAAAGTTACAACGGAATTGGGAGGGCCTATATCAGGTAAAGAAACGAATAAATGATTTGATTTATCGCACCCAGAAATTTCCAAGAAGGAAACCAAGGGTGGTACACTCCAATCGTCTGGCGCCCTATGAGGAACATAATAACGGAGTCCCGGATCGGGAAGATGAAGCTGAAGTGACTGTCAATACAGCAAGACCTGCAAGATGATCTGCCGACCGTTGGAGAATTTATGACTGCGTTTTCCGGGACCAGAAAAGCGCGATTCGAAGTCACGACCGAGATGCAACAAGACCTCTTCCGGGTACTTGTTGATTATTCCATTTCCCACTGTGTCTCCGAGGAGCTTCGCATGGCAAGAGGGATTCATAGTAGTATTTAGAAATAAATTTGGACGACTGGATGAACTTCGAGATCAGAATTCCCCAGAAACAAGCTTACTACCAGAAACCCAACCTGGCGGTTGTGAGGACCTATGGAGGACGTTATGGGATTTGAGGCCCGAGTTTCTTTCCAGACGCATTAACAAATTGGTAGTTCCCAAAGTGGGCTATGGGCGGGACCAGTTGGATTGAAAATCGTTCGAAACATGTTGGAAGTTATCTTTAGAGGTACGGACGTGATTATCTAAGTGATAATCACGTCCGTACCTCATAGGGCGCCAGACGATTGGAGTGTACCACCCTTGGTTTCCTTCTTGGAAATTTCTGGGTGCGATAAATCAAATCATTTATTCGTTTCTTTACCTGATATGGGCCCTCCCAATTCCGTTGTAACTTTGGCGAGTAGCCACGAGGTCTTTGTGGGCTGAATAACCATACAAGTTCTGCAGGCTTAAACCCTTCTTCTTGGGCTGTCACATCGTACAGTCTTCATTCGGTCACTTGCGATTCGGCTATTCCTCCGGGTTCGGTTGTGAATATCCTTCAACTTCTTTTTTAAGTTCATTCCCGGCTACCCTCTGCTCCGAAGGTGGACATCCAAATTCCAGTTCACACGGTATGATACACAGATCCTGCTTCATTTCTTGCAAAGCACATAATGCAGCGTACTTGGATTTCTGATATAGTTTGGGATGAAACCCCTTCTATACAATAATTAATCTTTGGACTCAATTCAAAACTGAGCTTCACCTTCTGTCACAAATGTCTATTTCTCGGTATACATATATTTTCAGATCATACACAAAGGTGTGAATTGCATGGATTTTCTATGCAGTCGCAGTTTATCTACGTTTAGAATGTGCGAGGGGGTTTAAATCATCATTAGTTATGGGAAAAACTAAGTTGCTTGAATAACAAATCTCTTCCACGTCTAGAGCTGTGTGGAACCGTTTTATTAACTGATCTTGTTTTTGTACCCAGTATATATTCCAAGGATATAGTAATTGACCAAACTTTTGCTTATTTATTCTGACTCACAAGTTGTTGTATCCTGGTTGGCTATAGTTCACCACTAAATGGAAATCTTTTGTAGCTAACAGGGTAAGCTACATTCACGAGACAATTCCAGAGGTCTTCACAACTAAACCTACTGCATTGGATACGGTATTGAACAATCTTTCTTCATTTGCAAAAATTCAAAGGGTAGTTGTATATTACTTCCGACTTCTGCACAATTTTCGCAATAAATCGCCAGCTTATTGGTCATCCTTCACCTACTGAATTACACAACTCCTTGATGTGTATGGTAAAATACGTTCAGACATTTCATTTTTTTAAAGCTAATTCTATAGATTAGAAATAATGAGCTTCTTCCCTACACCCTTCCGCAAACTCGCTTTCTTTTTGGTTGAGGATGATTTTGTTAGAGTATCGCTTACGGAATTCTGCTCTTTCGTTTGAAGTAAAACATCTTCTACTTTTACCATTAATTGAACGTATTCATAAGCACACCTTCATCCAGGTTTAAGTACCGTTCAATATTTATATCTACCTATAAACATTAAATAATATTTGAACGAAAATTATTGGTTGGTCTTAAGCAATTTTTCCTGCAATCGGTCTCCTTTCTTTCACCATTTTGTTGTGATGCCATCCATAGGCGCCCGGAAAGGGGGGCAAAGAAGGGCACTTGCCCCCCTGGAAGTTTAAGAATTTGAATTTTATTGAGAATTTTGTATAATATGCCGTTTTTTCTAGGCTTGCCCCCCTAGTATGTCCATTATTCTAGGCTTGCCCCCCTAGCATGCCGTTCAATCTAGGCTTGCCCCCCCTGGACAAATTTCTGCGGGCGTCTATGATGCCATCTGAATCAAACAACACAACTTTTGGATTTATTAAGATCAGGTTTTATTAAAATTGTGTTGTTTAATTCAAATGGTAACACAAGAAAATGGCGAAAGAAAGGATGATTGCGGGAAAATTCTTCAAGACCAACAGTTGAGCATGGTGTAGTCAAGTTCTAATTTTTATTTTAAACATTGGGTTCAAATATTATTTAAAATTGCAGGTACCTTAGTAGTATGGGACTCCTTTACTTGGTATGATGTTGATGTTATTTATCAATAGAATTATGACCAAAGAAGTTCGTCATGTTCAGGATTAAATAAACTTTATTTTACCTAACCTCCTTCATCTCGATAAACCTAATAGTTTCCGAGAAAAACGACAAAAACCGTTAGGGGGGGTGGTTTCATTCAAGGCCTTATTCGAGCTCACCACCTGCAGCCGGTGACTTTTAGGATGTTATTTAACAGCCCTCAAGGAAGGCCTATGCAAAAATACAAGAATTTACCTTAACTTTCCGCTATTCATGAAGATTTTCTGGTTGCAATAGTAACATTTTATTTAATTTCTTGTATAATATTTATGATTTAAGAAACGAAGAACAAGACCATATTTTACCTAATTTTCGTTCAACTATTATTTAATGTTTATAGGTAGATTAAGGGTGTTCGGGCCTCTGTCCGCTTTAGTAATTATTCTAATTAATAGAAAAAATAATTAGTTGGTTTGTGCATGTAATCACACTGTATATGTATAATGCATATGTAGTTTTTAAAGTTTTATATGGAATCACTTAGATGGCGCACTGCGTATTGTAATAAATTCACGCAGGTGTTCAGATAAAACATTTGAATAGCAAAAATATTCTTATAGTGCACATCGTGCTTCGTGTTTAGTTATTTCTCATATAGTGTTTTGCTATTTTCCAATTAATTTCAAAGCAGAACTTCAAATTATATTTTAGAGTCAATCTCATGAAATGGTGATGAGAGTCTAACATTATTCTAAGGTGGTTTCCTTTCTCTCTACCCTATTTACACCGTTTAATGGGTAAGTACTCAAAATTTTATGATTTGATCTTTTGTGCACAATATACGGACTGTATATTGTATGAGCGGACTGCTCATTATCAAAAGGAAAAAATTCAAATAATATTTTATCAATATAAATTCCACTTATGGATTTCAAATAGTAATCATACAGAAAACATTTGGTCACTTCTCACCGCATTTTTGGTTAACACCAGCTGGTGAGTTTATGTTGATAAAAACAGGTTTTATAGATTTTGTTATTATCTAGAAAAATATAAAAAAATCATACATTTTATGTAGTAGATTAAATAGCAATTTTACATTTTATGTCTGATAAAATATTAAATAGTGTGCAATTATACGCAAGTAAAGGTACGTTTACATCTGACACTTTTGTCCGACATATGTGTCAAGTGTCGGGACATAAATCGCTCTGATCGTTTACATTCAGATAGAAATTACTTGAGATTTATATCACCAATATGTGTATGAAATGCTCGATGTTCTGAAAGTTTGCAATAAATATATGAACCGTTTACATCTGTATATACTAAATTTATTATACTTATGTCGTATACATTTCTTTCTACAACTCTTTTACTATCCAATTGATTTAAGTTTTTTTTTTTCTAAATAATAATAAGCGTTTTCTTTTTGCTACATTTGCAATTTTATAAAAATACAATAAACTCCGTCTATTTCTTTCTAATGTTTCGTATATGAACGTTTGTAATGTTAACGCAACACTCCAAATGAAATTTTTTTTAAGTATGTTGTGTCTAATTCATGTCTGTTTTTATAACTTCTGTGTGATTTTATATAGTGTGAAACTAAATGTAGCATATTTTTTTCTATTTAAATTCAATCCTTATTTTATCAAAATTACAGCCTGAATTTATTGAATTTTGAATACTATTACATGGGTAACAGAAACGTCGTTAAAAAAATTACTCTTACAAATAAAAATTTTAATTTTTATCTGGAATGTCTCTGGAAAGATCAAAAAATTTTACTGTTGATATAAAAAGTCAAAAACTTACATAGTTTCGAAAAAACGTGATTATAAATTAGAGCGTTGCGTTTACGCAACGTTAAATTTTTTTATGTTCTGATATATTATTTAATTTTTTTTTGTATTATTAAACAGTTTCAGTTAATGGTAATAAAAATATCAAAACACAAAAAAATTAATTTGTAGTTTTTCTTTATAATAGTGGTTTTAAATGGGTTAATAAAACGAAATATCTGCCAGATACTTTTATAAAAGTAGACGAATACTCAACTAATGCAATTTATTTCATGCAAGTTGGAACTCAAAAATAATTAGCGTTTACATCTAACCATATACATGTGTCGATATAAATTGCCGACACATGAAACATATATGTCCGACAGAAATTCTCCACCGTTTATTACATTAACTACAATTAGTGTCTGACATATATATCAAGCAATAAGTGTCAGATCTAAACGTACCTTAATATACAGTGTGTCCATCTCAAGTGTTATTTAGTGGTTATTAAATTTAATATGGATGTAGATTAAATTTCTTTGTTGCTATATTAGCGTACTATTTAGAATCTGCATTTTACTAGTTATATGTTGTTCAGTGTTGTTACAACACTTCAATTATTGATTTCGCTGTTAGGTTTTATATTTCATATAAATATAGGTTATATAACGTTGAATTAATCATGTCGGTTGCACAGGAAGAGAAACTAGTTGCGTCAATTTCAAAAGACGAAAAACGATTAGCAGTTCTTGAGGCTAGAAAGGAAACATTGTTTACGCGTTTGCAGCGGATTTATGACGTTAGTAGAGATGTTAGTAGCGAAAAAAAGTTAGCACACTTCAAAATTCGTTGTCAGATGCTGGAACAAACTAAAGAAGAATTTTCAAATATCTTAGATTCTATTAATGAACTTCAACTTACAATTGATCCCAACGCGATCCCAGATTTTGCTGCATTAAACAGCTTTGATAAAGTTTATTGTCATATACGGGCTGTAGCAGACCAGGTTTTGAAAACAGATCCTTCATCTAGAGAACGTCCCGATCGAAATAGTTCGAAACGTACCCCAAAGTTCCTGAACCCACCCTACCAATATTTTCCGGCGATTTTAAAGAATGGCCAATTTTTTATGAATGCTTTGAAAGCTTAGTGCATGACAACCCTGATTTAACAGATGTAGATAGAATCAATTTCTTAATTAGTAAGTTATCAGGGCCCGCAAGAAATGTGTGTCAAGGTCTTCCTCCAATAGGTAGCAATTATAGCATTATTTGGAATGATCTTATAGAAAAATATTTGCTGGGAAAAAGCTTTGAGGGAAGTTGCTCAAGGCCAAATTCGGTTTTAAATGAGGAGAATTTTTAAATTTAGTTTTTTCAAATAAATTGAGCGTTTTTAGAAATTTCGCTTATCTGGAAATATTTTTCTAACCAAAATGAACGAATACAAAAATTAAAAAAAATACGTGCGTCTTCCCTATTATAGCATTATTTGGAATGCTCTTATAGAAAAATATCAAGATAAAAGAAAACTCGCAAATTCTTATCTAGTTAAAATTTTTGAATTTAAAACATTAGTATCGGAATCAGCCGCTGCTTTAAATCACTTTATAGATAATTTTCATTCATCTATAGCCGCACTTAGAAAACTAGGAATTGTTGACTTATTAGATTATATCTTGGCGTATATAGCTTTGTCCAAATTAGATTCAACTTCTCGAAAAAGTTTCGAGACAACTCGTAAAAGTTTAACCTTACCAACTTATACGGAAATTATAGACTTCTTCAAATTACAAGCTCAAGCTCTTGGTAGTTTAGGCTCTAACAATTTTAGTAGTAGTAAATCTTCTAGTAGTAATCAGTCAAAACAGAAGACTGTACAATCCTTTGTGGTCAGTAATACAAGTGATAATTTAAAGAAATGTCCAGCATGTTTGCGACTTTTAGATCATTCACTTTTTCGATGCCCCAAATTTCTAACACTTACTCCAAACGAACGCTATGTTATGGTGCGCTCAAATCATTATTGTTTGAATTGTCTAGCATCACATAAAATAATAAATTGTAAATCCAAAACTAATTGCAATAAGTGCAACGGTAGACATCATACGTTGCTACATTTTCAAAAATCATCTTCGGTGACTAGTGGTAACAATAGTTTGCTTAATAGTGGCCCAAATACTAGTGGTAACATGGATAGCCCAGTGGTGGATAATGTTACAAGTTTATGTTCAACTTCTTCAACATTAGTTTCTAACACGACAGTTTTGCTAACTAGTTAAATGGCCTAGTAATTCAGAAAAACTATTAGATCAGATCTCCGCGGAAAACAAATCACCGAGAATAATTTCGTTTGATGATGAATTGAAGGTATTAGGACTTCAGTGGAATCCAATGTCGGATACACTTTTTTATAAAGTTAATTTGTTAGACGCTAGTATGTGTAGCAAACGAATAATTCTTTCAACAATAGCTAGACTATTTGACCCTCTAGGTATAGTTGCTCCAATAATACTGACTGCAAAATTGATAATTCAAAGTCTCTGGACGTTGAACTTGGATTGGGACGACAGTCCCCCCCCCTCTTATATAGTAGAAAAGTGGAATGCATTTGTGTATGAATTACCACAGATATCAAATTTAAAAATACCTCGTCATATAGGCATTGTCTCTGATAGTTTGAATTATTTGATTGGATTTTCAGATGCTTCTCAAAGCGCATACGGCGCTGTAGTTTATTTACGAACTGTCGCTAATGGCAACGTAACAGGCAGTCTATTATGTTCGAAGTCCAAAGTGGCTCCATTGAAAACAGTGTCCATACCTCGTTTAGAGCTTTGTGCGGCACACTTGCTTGCAAAGCTCATTCATGTAGTTTAGAGTCAGTATGAATCTAGAATTCATATCGATAGGATATTAGCCTTATCTGACTCTACAGTCGCCCTCGATGGAAGACTTTCGTCGCCCATCGCGTAGCAAAAATTCACGAGCTTTTACCTTTAGGAAAATGGTTTCACGTTAGTAGTGAAATGAATCCAGCGGATTTAGTTTCAAAAGGACAAACTCCTACACAACTCGTTGGCAATTCTGTTTGGTTCTCTGGACTAGACTGGTTGAAATTAGATATGGAAAACTGGCAAGTTCAGTCTTTCTCGCAATTAGATAGTACTACTTGTCTTGAAGAGAAAGTAGTTTCCTTGGTAGCAGTCGAAGACGCTGAGCCTAATTCATTTCACACATTGACAGAAAAATGTTCTAGTTGGCTTAAGTTACTTCGAACTACAGTATACATACTTAGATTTTGTAGAATTCTGAAAACTCCGTTACATATAGTTGCTTCTGATTTACAAAAGGCTGAGCACACTTTGATAGCATTAGTTCAGAAAACCCATTTTTCAGACACTTTCCGCTTATTAGCGAAAAACAAAGAATGTTCTCAAAATTTGCGGAAACGTAGACCCTTTCTAGATGGAAATCTGTTACGCGTAGGTGGCAGACTATCTAATTCCGATTTAGAATTTAGTCGACAACATCCTTTACTGCTTCCCAAAAGGGATCATTTAGTGGAACTTTTGGTAGATTACACCCACATTAAAAATCTTCATACAGGCCCTAGCCTTGTCTTGGCCTTGTTAAGACAACATTATTGGATTTTAGGAGCCAGAGATTTAGTCAGAAAGCGGATTCAGTCTTGTAATGTTTGTTTTAAGTTTCGCCCAAAACCTACATTTCCTCTTATGGCTGATCTGCCAGCTTGTCGAGTGAGAGAAGCCAAGCCATTTCTTCATACCGGTACAGATTATGGTGGTCCTATACGCATTTCGATTAGTCGTCGCAGAGGGACAAAGCCACAGAAGGCGTATATATGTATTTTTGTATGCCTGGTAACAAAAGCTCTTCATCTAGAACTAGTGTCCGATCTTACTACTAACTCATTTATGATGGCACTGAAACGTTTTTTAGGTCGACGTGGACCATGTTCAGCACTGTATTCTGACTGTGGAACTTATTATATAGGAGCGAAATCTTCCTTAGATGATCTTTGTACATTAGTTACTTCCAATGAATATTTAGATCGTTTTCATAGTGAAATTTCAGAAATGTAAATCGAGTGGAATTTTAATCCACCTTCCAGCCCGCATTTTGGGGGTATATGGGAGGCCAATATAAAAGCCGTTAAAACACACATATATAAAGTTGTTGGTACCCAAACTCTTACCTTTGAAGAATTACAAACCCTTTTGTGTTCTGTAGAAGCAATCTTAAATTCTCGCCCACTTTGTATTTTAAGCAACGACCCGAGTGAACTCCAAGCACTGACACCCGCACATTTTCTTAACTTGACGACTCTGAAGTTCTTGCCAGTTCAAGATTTTCATGAGGTCCCGATTAACCGTCTGGATAGGTATCAATTGATAGATCAGATGATCCAGGCATTCTGGCGCCGTTAGCACTTAGAGTATCTCTCCTCTCTACAGGTGAGAGAAAAATGGCATACTAAATCCCCAAATATAGTTCCAGGCAAGGTTGTTATCATAAAACAAGACAATGCGTAACCTTTGCAGTGGCCCCTTGGTATTGTAGAGGAAGTCTTTCCGGCCGCTGATGGTACGGTTAGAGTAGTGTCCGTGCGCACTAGACACGGAATTTGGAAGAGACCAGTAGTTAAGGTATGTCCTCTTCCTACCCAATAATTTTTCTTATTTTATTTTATTTTTTCTAGATCAGATGATTTTCCCTGATCAAAATTTATTTATGTTCTGGTATAGTTTCTTTCAATTGGTATAGTTTCATTGGTTAGACTTTTCTATTTTAGTTTTTCTACACGTTTTGTTCACCAACAGGAACAATAATAGAAAATAAATCTTTTATTTTTTTGTCGCTAAAGTATTTTCTGAAAATTATGTTTTTCAGCAGGAGGGGTATGTTCGGGCCTCTGCCCGCTTTAGTAATTATTCTAATTAATAGAAAAAATAATTAGTTGGTTTGTGCATGTGATCACACTGTATATGTATAATGTATATGTAGTTTTTAAAGTTTTATATGGAATCACTGAGGAATTAGTTATTACATTACCATGTTGGTAATTGGATGAAGTGCCAGAATATGGAATAAAAAATAAAAGTTGCTATTTAAAAAAAAATGCCGATGACGTCACCACACTTAAAGGCATCACCGTGTATATTCGAATATTATGTCAAAAAATGCGGACTTTGAAGACAAAATTGACGTGTTTTTGGAATTTTTCCAAAATATAGTTCCAAAAAATATCCAAATAGTTTCCCCTTTTATCGAATTTATTCCATACTTTATGTACACACTGTATATAGAGTGGCAAAGTCTTGACCCAAAACTATTAAAAAATAATTGTAGACTTGATGTCAAATAGATGGCGTGCCATAACTGCAGATAAAAATGGCCATATTAATAACAGACAAAAGAGTGTTTAAACTTTTTTGCCAAAATCTGTTTATAAAAATTGGTTATTAATTTTTTGGGTTTGATAGGAAAACTAAGTTTATTTGTTTTGTATGATGTTTATGAGTTAATAAACAACGAACAAAAAACAGTATTTTGTTTTTTCAACATGTTTTTCTTTTTGTTTATTGTTTCCAGCCTTATTTTGTGGAACTCCATAATCATGAAATAAAATGAAATGAAACTTTTAATAATCTTTATTTATTTCATGATGTTTTTCTTTGTTTGATGCTTATTTATTTGTATGTGAAGAGTGTTTAAACTTTTGTTTCCTACTGTATGTATATACCAGGGCGTATTGATATCTAGTCGGCCTTGGATAGAAGACATGAAACAAATGAACATTGTTTAATTAAACAAGTATAATTGTTTTGCATAATATTTATGAGTTAATAAACAAGGAACAAAAAACATAATTTGCTTAAACTTTTGTTTACATATTGTATGTGTATTCGAGGGCGTATTGATATCTAATCGGCTTTGGATAGAAGACAAGAAACAAATGAACATTGTTCAACTGAACAAGTTTAATTGTTTTGCATAATATTTATGAGTTAATAAACAACGAACAAAAAGCCACATTTTGTTTTTTCAATATATCCCTAATATTTTTTTGTTTGGTGTTTATTTATTTGTATATTAAAACAACCATAAAAAATATCTGACTCAATCTGAGCTGGTATTACCTCAGAAAAGACGGGGAAAATTGTCAAAAGGTGTTTTTTTGTGATAAGATAATGCGTCCATTCACAAATCTATAGTTGCTGTTCAAAAAAGTCACGAATTGGAACATCCTCCTTAATCGCTAGATATTGCGCCTCGGAATATATTTCCTAAGTTAAAAAAAATCTGAAAGGAACAAAATTCTTGTCTAATAAAGAAGCTATTTAGGCTGCGGAGGACTTGTTTGCATACCAAAGTTCAGAATTTATTTGAATTGTTTACGAGCCAGCGATCCTGCAAAAAGTGTATTAACTTGAAAGGGAACTATGTTGAATAAAAAAGTTCCATTGTTCTGCTTATTTTCTGTCTATAGTAGGCCGAGAATTTATCAATATGCCCTCGTAGTCCTCGTACAGACGTGTACATATATAATTTCGTTAAATCTGTACGATAAGTTCGTCCGATAAGTATTCTGCGTGCTAAAGATATGCAATGCTATCTTTATGGAAATTTCGCTCAGACGTTTTATGCAGTGAGCCTTGTCTCTCTTTCAAACTAAACGCAATCCAGGAGATCTCAACAAGTCCTCATGAAAAATTTTATGTAATTTTCAAATCTCTTTTGCTAATAATTTTACGTAATACTACATTATTTGTTTCTAATAGTTACTTATCAACTTTTATCTTTTATCAGTAGCAGTAGCATAATAACATGTGCATGAAATGAACATTTGCTTTTAGTACGCACAATAATTATTTATTTCAAAGTTTAAAATAATTCCGGAAATTCTTAGGAACTGTCCGATTTAAAATTTTATTACTTATCATGTGTCCCTGCGGTAGGTAAATTTAGAAAAATATCCTGAATTCAATACTTATGTTATGTGTATATTGCAATGATATGAATTCATCTCATTGAAAATTTATTGAACGATATGATCGTAAACATAAAAATAATTATTTCATGCAATAAAATAAAATAAAGGATAGACATGCTAGGATGTTAGGTCTATTAAATCTAAAGGCTACATGTTAGGTCACAGATAGATTTATCAATTTTTAAGATAGAAATCAAGCAGGATAAATTTCATGAAGACATAACCTAAAATTTATATATATAAAGTCTAAATTATAAAAAGGATATCAATCATTTAGATTGTTTCATGATAATACATCCTTTATGCAACCCAAGTCACATATTAGGATGGTTTTTCCATTTGTCTGGAAGATTTAATTTTCCTGATTAAATTTAAGGTCAACGATCGATAACGTAGGAAGATTTTCTGTTTTCCATAAGACCGACTCAGTTTCGGAATAATATTTAACTAAAAATATGTAATTTTTAGGTCAATCTTTAATGACTAATCTAGCACAATAAACTTACAATATCTTGTATAATAATAGAGAGCATTTATTCTAATGAAGGCTTCGGCTTTGCTGATATGCTTCGATTTTTCCAAATATTGATTCTTATACAACATTTTTCACCATTGTTTGAACTCACACAACACTTGGACACCCTCAACACTTGGAGGACTGTATGCTGGACAATTTGACTATAACTTAACTTCATTTAAGTTGATGTTGAAGATGGATCTTGTATAAGCATGGTTGGGTCTATCAAAACGTAAGAAAGGAATCTTAATTTGAGTTTTTTCTTCTATTGTAAAGATGTTCTTGTGTAAATTTTATATGTATCAGTTACATAGTGTAGTTATGTATTCACTTTCTAAAGGATTAAGCTGGATTTTGTGAGTGTTGTTCATAATTAAGTCCTAATGAGATTTGATCATCGTCAATCGTTTTTGTTAATTATCTCAGTTATGGTAAACTGTAGAATAGAAGTGTCTGATGTTTTAATCGTTATTTTGCCAGCTACAATCATATCTTAGTAGAATTAAGATTAGTGTTAATTTCTCTCAGCTGTATTGGTGATGTAAGGCCATGAAAAACATTCGAGAGGCGGATGTTTCGAAAAATTGACATCATTTTCATTTGTTTCGCCAAATCATATATAAAACCCAGCATAAATTAACAAATTCAGTCGATAAGCGGTCTTGGAGAATCCACGATCGACTCGAGATTAAAAATCTGTAAAATAAGTGTGGTTATGTAACAATCATATGTTTATGTCAACAAAGGAAAATTTTAACAAAGCATAATAATAATTTACCTGGATATTTTAAAATTAAAAGAAGATTTATTCGTTAATCAATAATTATATGGAATTGTGAACGAGTTGTTTATTAAACAAATTCAAGAAGATTTTTATTTCCATTATTGATTTAAATAATAATCGATGGATTTACATTTATAAAGTCAGCTGACAGAATTCAAAGCAGTACTACCAATTTTAAATAAGACTGAAGTGGATCTCGACGTACTTTATACAAGGTTGGTCAGAATAAAAGGTTTTGATTAAATTTTCAATAACAAAAATTATAAAGACAATCTGAATAATTTCAGAATTAATTTTTTTTTATTTTAAAAGTTTTAATGAATAAAAATTCTTACGAATAAAACAATTTAAGTTTCTTTATTAAAATTTAATTATCACAAATTAAATTTATCTTAACATTTGTAAATATTTTAATTAATAACATTGATTGATGTCAGTTTGCTCAAATGGAGAACTGTTATAGCCGTATGTCAGGTTAATAACGACTACTTAACACATTTGAGCAAGCTCAGGAAAGAATTCTCTATTTTACTTTACTGTTCTGTTCTAAATAATTTTCCTTTTGGTTTTCTTGAATTAGATTTTCTTTTATTCTCATAAATAAAAATAAAGACGTGAGCCGTATTCGCATGTCTCTGTTAAATAACAGCATGTTTAATTACCATGGCGACCAATTCTAATCTTTTCCCACCTATTAAAATTAGATAAAGCTAATCTCTATTCTTGTTGATTTTAAACGAAACTTTTGTTAGACTCCTTTAATCGTGGCTCGTAATACGGCCCACATTTATCTATGTGTTTATTTGATGTGTATACAAGCATCCATTTCTTTTTCTTTTCACATATAGAGTTTAGCTTGCTGTTGTCCAGTTGCGGAAGTCCAAGTGTCTTGATAGTAAGTTCTTTTCTTCCAGGCATAAGAATCAATAAGATTTTATTATTTCATTTATTTCATGCACTATCGAATTAAACCTGAGTTAGCCAATTGGGAAAAAGGAAAAATATTGGGATATTATTTTATTTTATTTTATTAGATTTTACCGTAGATATTTTGTGACGTTGTCATGGTGAGGCAAAAATTATTATATTTTATTTTATCATTTATATCACCTCAATATGTTACGTTTAATGTGGTAAACTGATCAATGTCGTTAATAACCGGCCAATATAGTCTTAGACCATTTAGGTTGATTATAGACGTTAAAAACCGGTTACATAATGTTACGGTCAATGTAGTAAACCGGCCAATGTCGTTAATGGTCGCCCAGTCTCATAACGTAAAACTTCTAACTAATACCTAACCTTGCCTGCGGCTTGCCCATTAATAATAATTAACGCCGCTCAATTAATATTTAAGCTGCAGATTAGTTGTTAGATTATGTGTTAGTTAAAGTTTATTAGATATTTGATAAATATGTTTCTATGCAGTTCTCGAGATTGGCCGGACATTGACTACATTGGCCAGTTGACTAGACTGACCGTAACAATATCCAGCCCGGCCAATGTCGTAGTAAATCGTATGAGACAACGTCTTTAACCAACCAGCTGGACATTAATGTAACATTGGCAATGACGTAAACGACCAAAACAGCCGACCATTAACGTTGTATCCCGGTCATTTACGTGATTACCCGTATTTAGCTATTTAACCGTGACATGTACACTTCTGCTGCAGTTGGAAAATGACTTTCTAATTACTGTCATAATGAGTGTAAGGAATTTGTAATTTTGGTTGGTATCATCTGCAAATATCTTCTAGGTTATTCAGTAATTAAAAAGCCATTTCAGTCGTTCTTGTACATTGTAATATTGTAAACTACTTTGCCTGACACGTTGTATAACAATTAAGTAATAAATAAATAAAAAATATGTCAATTAGAAACCTTTACTTGTTCTTTGGATGTAATGTTATTGTTTTGTTATTGTTATTATTTTTTGGTGGCTGTTGTGATTTGTTGTTGACAATTCTTATTTTCTGTTGTTGGTTATTGTTATTTTTGAGGGCGAATTTTGATCGCAAAATGGAAATTGTTAAACGGAAACGTGGAAAATCCCTGGAACTTTCAGAAAAGCAAGTGCTAATGAATATATTATGAATTATCATTTTAATCAGGATAATAACGATTCTGTATCAAGTGTAATTAGGAAAGTATCAGAAATGCGTGCGACAGAAACATTCATCACCTACTGGGCTACAATCTTCAAAGAAAAGGCCCACTAAGCGAAAGATTGATACTTCTCGTGACCACAAGTACAATCAAAAATCTGACCCGACTTTTCACGGCCTACATCGCTTGCTGGGCGATATGGATTTTGTGTTTGTAAAACGTGGCAGAAATTCGGTTTTCATTGTAAAACCGTGCAGAAGAGTACAACATAATGTATTTGGATGAATCATCGGTAAATGTCGGGCACAGCGTGAAAAAAAGAAAGCGTTGATAAAACAGTTACATCTCATCATGATGCTTTTGTTCGTGGTCTGACAACAGAGTTAAAAGCTCCAACAGCTCGTGGCTCACGATTCGTGTTTCATGCGCGCAGGATCTAGTAGTGTATTTGTTGATGGTGCAAAGCTCACGTTTTTGGCAAAGAAAAATACTCTGGACTACGGGACTACTACCTTTGAAGATTAGTTCGAAAATAATTTAATACCAAATTTGCCAGAAAAAACTGTTGTGGTAATGGTCAATGCCTCCTACCACAGCAGAAAGTTAGAATTTAGAAGTTAGAAAATTCCCAACAGTTCCACACTTAAAAATGATATTAAAGAACGGTTTTTGTTAAAGGGCCTTACATTTTTGAAGAAGACTACCTAAAATGTGATTTACTTGATGTAGTCAAGGTCTTCAAAGCAGGATAAGACAGGTACATCATAGAAGGTATTGCCAAAAGCGCAATGTGAAGATCCTGAGGCTCCCACCATATCCGAGGGGTCCCCCACTCCCACATTATGTATACCTATTGCCGCTTTACGGCAATAACTGTCTTTAATCCCGTATTCTCACTTGTTATTCCCGTATTGCCGTTTTTATTCTTTTATTTTCGTCTGTATTGCTGTATTCCCGTCTCTATTTCCGTATTGCCGTATTTATATCTGTATTGCTGCATTAATTTCCCTATTGCCGTGTTTATTTCCGTATTCCATGCATGATCTTGTGTTGAATGTGTTTGAAATTGGCAGTCAAATATTCAGTTATTGTACGTTTTTATGCAAGTTGAAACAGTTATTTCAAACCAAAATTGTTTAATTACAAAAAATATTACTCCTAGTAAATAAGTAGTAAGTATGTTTATAACACAAATTTAATGAATTTTGTTGGAAATATTTTATAGATACGTTTATTGCAGTTTTTGTAGTTATTTACGTAAAGTAAACTAACCTAAAAATTAAATATTGTTTGAAATTTTCTTCAAAAAATAATTATTCTTATTCTCTTATCATTCATGTGGAAATCTTAGTAAAATGTTAAATTACTGTTTTACCTATTTTGAATTGATTTTTGTTTATTATTTCAAGGTTTTTTGAGTATTATAACCACTTAAATATAAAATTACAACTTTTAGAAATAGCTACAGCTCACATTGACGACTTCAACCTCTAGATGGTAGTGATGAAAATGGTTTATCTATTAAGACCAATTTCAAAGGCTAACACGCTGGGAACTAATAAGAGGTTTTGTCTTGCGTCTCGAAATATTTTGTTTTTAATTTTTGGATTTAAAAATATAAAAATACTAATCTACACAGTTTCAGTATAAAAAAGCTTCAGTATAAAAAAACAATCACTAAATCGGCCCAGTAGAACTCTCAAACGAACTGGACCAAAAAACAGCCTTGTGTTTTAAATCGACTGCAGCCCTTACAGTCTAGCCTTCCACCATTGAGTGTTTAATATTCGTATTGTTCTTATGTATAGACAAACCCTTGCATGCCGCCATACTTCTCTTTGCGATTTCTACAAGAGCAATTTGCTGATTTTTTTTATAAGCTTTGACATTATATTTTATTTATAAGTCTCTAGATTTTTAAAACCATACATTTAAAATACTTCATACCTATCTAAAACTCGAGACGTATTACGCTTCGTTTGAGAGTTTTACTGGGTCGGTCTACGCAATTTCACGTTAAAGATTTTATCCTGTAGACTTGCCAGGTATTTTTAGTTTTGTGAGTTTTTAATTATTTATGTTTTTAAAAGCGTTATTTGTAATCGACGCATTTCTATTCGCCGATTGTTTACTTACAGCACTCACTTCGTCACGTCTCGGAACTAAACATTCTTTCTCTACTTGCTTGCTTGAAGATGACAATTTCAAGTTGTCGAAAACATGTTTAGGTAAAAATAAATAAAGGTGATTTTGGCGATCTCATTTCATAATAATAAGAGTTGAAAGATTAATTATTTTTGCGAAACTTATCACATTTGGTTCTCCAGATTTAAAAAAAATACTAATTTTAAATACCACATATGGCTATTGCTGAACTCAGAAAAAAATATACTTTTCATTTCTAGCAAAAAAATAGAGATGACACCATAGACACACACCACAGTAGTAAACTAAAAAATTAAAATTGATGCCCGTAAAATCCGCTGGAAAAAAATAAAATTGACGTCTCCAAACTTTTCTTCCAAACAGTGATAATACAAAAAATATGAATTTTATTCCTTACTTTATTTACACATTGTATAGTATAAGGAAATACTTCAATCAATTTGCCTGTTAACCGTCATATATTGACGGGGTAAGTGTTAAATCACGATTCTTAGAAACAGTGAATGATTTTCAATAAAAATAATTACTTGCCGTTATTATTTTTCTGCACACACTAAAACATACACGCGGTTCTTCAGAAGACCACGTAGATTTTTAAACGCGTTTGAGATAAAATGAACGTAATGGAAATTGAGAAGAGTGGAGCGTGTTATTCCTATTGCTGAGTTTATTTGTCTGTATTACGGCGTATTCCCCATTTATTGTCGCGTATTCTCTGTTTATTGCCGCGTATCCCAAGTAGCACAAAATATTGGCAAATGAATGGGGCGATATTGAACCTACATTGCATAATTGGGGCAATATTAGCATGATTTAGACAATATTGGTTTTTGAGAATATGATTTAACAATATTGTTATAATAATGGTGGAATATTTAAATGCAATATCGCGGTTTAATATAAAAAACCAATATTGGACGATTATTTAAATGCAATATCCCATAGATGTTTACAATAAATATTCTAACAATATTGTTTTATAGTACTTATTTTCAAATTATTGAGCCAATATTGGTGCATTATTGGCAGAATAACTTTAGCATTTTTCTTTTAAATATCATTTAGCAATATTGAACGATTATTTAAATACAACATCGCATACATATTTACAGTAAATATTCTAGCAATATTGTTTTATAATATTTATTTTTAAATTATTGAATTGATATTGGTGCATTATTGGCAGAATAATTTTAGAATTTTTCTTTTAAATATCATTTAGCAATATTGAACGATTATTTAAATACATGACATGCATATTTACAGTAAATATTCTAACAATATTGTTTTATAATATTTATTTTTAAATTATTGAATCGATATTGGTGCATTATTGGTAGAATAACTTTAGCATTTTTCTTTTAAATATCATTTAGCAATATTGAACGATTATTTAAATATAACATCGCATACATATTTACAGTAAATATTCTAGCAATATTGTTTTATAATATTTATTTTTAAATTATTGAACCAATATTGCTGCATTATCGGCAGAATAACTTTAGCATTTTTCTTTTAAATATCATTTAGCAATATTAAACGATTATTCAAACACAACACCTACATATTTACAGTAAATATTGCGGTGATATCAAATCACCATATTGAAAATTTTAACGACCGAACTGAAACGTTAACACAAATATTTTTATATCGGATTGAAATTAAAAGAGGGGCATGCTATGTCTTGGGCATAATTAATATAAAGGTGATAGATAGGACCACAGTTAGGTTCATTAATGTTTAAATTAAAAACTTAAGAATAAAGACTTCATGCAAACATAACCTAGCTTTCTCATGCATAATAATAATAGGTTTCATTTTCAGAAAAAGGATATCAATTAGTTAGATTGCTTGATTATAGGTACGTTTATGCAACCCATGTTACTTTGGGACGGTTTCCCACTTGTTAGGAAGAAGTAATTTCCATATTACGATGTTTAACGTTAGATAGATTTTTCTATATTCCAGGAGACCAGCTCAGTTTCATGTTGTTAATTAGCTGAAAATAGATTAATTAGGTCAATCTTATTATGACTGATACAATACAATTAATTTTTGAATTTGTTTACAAGATTTCTGGTCACTACAATTAATGAATCCTCTCGTTCGTGTTGATATGACTCTTATAGACTCTTATCCTGTTTTTCCTCATTATTGTTTTGATGTAAGTGTTTAGAGTACTGTATGCTGGACATTTTGAGCATAATTTGATTAATGTTGATTTTATATTTAAGTTGGAATCTGTATATGCATCAATTGGCTTATTCATTGTATTGCGTACTGTAAAAATTAAGTTTATATTAAATTGTAAAGATGTTTCTATGGAGAAATTATTTGTATTACCTATATCATGTATTCCTGTAACTAGCTTGTAAAGGATGAACCTTGATTTGCTGAACTTTATATGTAATTATATCGTAATGAGTTTTGTACATTGTCAAACGTTTTTCTCGAATATCTTTGTTACGATACATTTTGGGATAATGAATGTATTATACTTTATTGATCTTCGTTTCAAGGGCTACAATCCTATAATAACAGAATTAAGATTAGTGATAGAAATTATCAGCTGTGCCGGATTAGTGACGTCACGAGCTTGCTCGATGTTTCATTGTTTTGAAAAAGTGTCATAGTTTTCTTTTGTTCTGGCATAAACTATATAAGCTGGGGCAAATTGTAACAAAATCAGTCGATAAAACGTAGAAGGCAGAACTTATGCTCGACTCCGGTTAAAATATTTGTAATTAATTTGAGGTTAGATAGTTAACCATATGTTTTGACATAAATGTCATATATGAAACAAAGTAAAATAAATTAAAGTGTTAACTGAACGTTTTCTTAAAAGGATTAAAAGAAGATATTAGTGTTCTTTAACAATTATATAAAGTGAAAGTGTTTGTTTTAATAAATTCTGATTGAATTTATTTTTTTGACATCGATCTACGCATCGATATTTTATAAACAAGAAGTCAGCCGTTTGGTTTCATCGCAGTGTTACCAATAATAAGGATTAACTTTTAAAAAGGAAAGTATATCGTAATATACAATATAAATAATAATTAACTTGTAAAGTTCATCCTCAAATATAAAATTATTTGGTTTATTAGTTTATTAAGTTCTTTTCAGAATTTATTTGATTTAAAGTAAACAAAACAACTAAATTTCTTTTATATAAAATTTATTTTCATTTGACAAATATTTTTATTTATAAACAAATTTTATTTGTGTTGGTTTGTTTAAACGAATGACCGTACTGATCCTATGTCACTACAATTATTTCTAACGTTTGAGCAAACCTGATAATTTATTTCTCAATTACCAATTGTATTCTCTTGAATAACATCTTTTATTTTGACGTTCTATTTGGATTTTTATTTTTGTTCGTTAAATAAAGTTTATGTGTCTTCAATTTTACATATGTGTGTAATTGATGTTAATACAAGCATCCAGCATTCTTTTCTTTTAAATTCAGAGTTTAGTAGCAGTTGTCCAGCTTGCAGGAGCTTTAGTGCTTACGATATAAGTTTTTCTTTCTTTCCAGGCATAAAAGTAAATAAGAGTCTCGTAATTCAAATAATTTATGCTTTACTGAGCAAACCTGAGCTAGCTGAGAGGAATAAAGAAAAATATCTGTGGTGTATTCTCATTTCAATCCACCGTATATAATTTATGTTTATATTTGGAACTGTGGATATATTGTATTTTATTTTATATTCAAAGATCGCCGCAATATTTTAGCAATATTGTTTTATAATTTTTATTTATTTTTATAACAATTTTTCATACTATCTAATTCTAATGTACTCAGTAAACGATTTAAATTCTATCGAATACAATAACCCTAAACACAAAGCCCAAAATACCAAAACCTGGTTCATAACTGTCCAAATGTTTAATAACTACCTCAAACTTCAAAATCCAGACAAGAATATTATTGAAAATGTAGGTCAATTGATAACTGCAATAAGGAATCATGAAATTTTAAATAAAGAACAATTAAAACGAGCGCTTAGGAAAGAGACAATATTTTATAGCTAGACTACAAAACCCTACACTAACATTAGTAGTTACTGATTAATTAATGTAAGTCAACTTATTATTATTGTAATTATTGTTAAATATTGTTATAAATAATTAAGGTTAAGTAAACAAAAAAATAAAAACATAATGTATTCTAGGTACAACGATAACAATTAAAAAGATTTAAGAGAAAAGAAAAATTCATATTCTGAATAAAATTAACTATTATAACATCTACTAATAAAATGCAGTTGAACACTAAATGCAACAATTATTATAGCTTTATATCAGTGGCGTGCGGTGAGAATTTAGGCTAGGGAAGCAATCACGATTTTAGTTTTAATATGTCTAGGTACAATAAAAAACAGTGTTATAATTATTAAGCTTAATAGTTTTTTAAAGAATTTTTACACTTCAGCAGTATTCTTTTGCTTTACGAGGGTGGTCCCAGAAGTACCCGACCTGACCAAGAGGTGGCGGTAGTTGTTTGAAAATATTAGAGTCACTCTATATTACTTATAAGAGTTCGGCCAACGCGGGAATTGATGCTGATTGGTTGGATCCATTTGCACTAATGCCAATTTAAAAACACGAAGTTTAACAAAATTATGTAATTTAGGACAGGTCTTTTCACTTCCTCATAAATTTATGTGGAAGCTAATTGCTATGGTTACAATTGTATCTGTGACAATTAACTGCCAAATAAAGTTATAAGGAGGTGAAAAGATCGCCCTTAATTTGACAAATAAACTGATGCTTAGTAAATCGAAGAATTTTTATGTATTTCTCTTTAAGTTTTTAATAAATATAAATTGTAACTGAAAGGTTGATGTCAAAAACAGCATTTGTCGGAAAAAAACTACAACCTTTAGGAGAACCAAAAACTAACTGTAAGGCCAACATTTGTATTATTTGTAACTATCTGCAGTTTATGAAACATTCTCATAAACATAATCCAAGAATCTGTGGTTTTTGACTAAAATTTGCAAAACGGATTTGTTATTTTTTTTATTAAACATAAGATACATACATTTTAATTAAAAAATTAGAATATATCGGTCTGCCAGATTTAAGAAAAGATTCATATCTCTAGCATGAAAGAAAAAATCTTCGTAAGCACTACTGTTATCGTCCTCGACAATGTCACCTGGGTTACATTGTCTCCAGAATATCATAAAAACCACGGTCTTTTCGATAGGATAATACTTCACAAAGAGATTGAAGATTTTTTAGCTTTGCATGATTGATCTCAATAGGACCCTGGTACATAGGTACAAGTTGTAATTCACTAGTAAAATGGAGTCTTGCTTCTGATTATGCATTGTCTCCACGTTCCAGAATAGCTATGTCTTCTATAAATTTATTTATTTAACACAAAAATGCTATTGCGTGAATGTATGCGATACATTCGCGAAGATTTTAGTGAAATAGGTGGTCAAAGATTCTTTACAAAAAACTTATCGACATCAGTCGACAATTTGAAGTTAAAAATATCTTTCTTAGTCGGTCCATTTGATAAAATGTGTAAAATATGTTACTGGGTAATAACTCTGAAATAAAACGATTTAATAAAAGCAGAATATTTCCATTTTTCAAATTATTATTATTATGGAAATAATTAAAACGGAAATTGACTTACTAGAGCACAAGAGACATTAACAGTTTGTTGTTGTAGCTGAGAGTAGTTTCTTCTTTTCTCAATTTTGCAGATAAAATATAAATATATTACTCTATTTAAGAATTTTATTATATTAATCAATTCAAATAAGCTATGATCAATTATAATGAAATAAATGTCAGGTTATGAAGCATTTGACATTTGCCAGGTAAACATAACCAATAATTCTTGCAACGTATATTTTTGGATCCATAATGGCGGTTTGACATTCGCGTTGGCTCAACTCTTATAAGTAATATAGAGTGACTCTAGAAAATATCACTGCATTGGAAAGTACGTAGTCTATAAAGCATATGTTTCAAGCAAGATATATAAAACACTGGTAGGTCAACTACCCTATCCATGATAAATTTTTCACCCAAAATTGAAACGAGATCATTAGTTCGAAAGTCGCCGCTAGATGCTGCAACAGTGAAACGTGAGTCCAAGGTCCGTAGATGCAAAGCAAGCTTTGAAATATAGGTCATCTCATACACTTCCACTATCAGTAGCGCGAAAATGGCGGAACATGTTAATTAACATGAAAACAGAAATAAGCGACAACTCGACTTGTTTTCAGTTGGGTACTAAGCGTTAATTCAACGTTTTAGAACGTCATGCGCCTCATATGACGATCGTGTCCACTTTGATAGCAGCCGTATTGCAACTTTTACTAAACGCGAAAATGGCGGCATTGCGATGACCTATATTTCAAAGCTTGCTTTGCATCTACGGACCTTGACGTGAGTCAAGGTGCGTTGATGCATGCATAATTATATCCGAATGTGTACTAGCTATACATACACATGAATGGACCTTGACGTGAGTGTCAAACCAAACCACATCTGTTAAACTTCAAAATTTATTAAGCTTTTTTAATAATAATAAAATTTATATTTTTATTATTGTCATTCGAGAATTTAATTGATGTTTCTTATGCAGCTTTGTTTCTGTTTATTATAATTAACAAGCCAGAATTAATAAAAAATAGCGCGTTCTCAAATATACAGGTAAGTATACATGAACACTTATTTCTAAACTAATTTTTCTGGTTTGTTTTCGATAGCAAAACGCCATTCTTATCATGTGATAAATTTTACCAGTAAATAGTTTGATGTTTAATTGTTATATTAATGCTCTTTTTAGGGATTCCACCTTTCTGTATGTGGCTAATGGTAATGGAGTGAGGGCCGTTATGTATTTCTCAATCACAATATATTAAGGTATTTAGAAAATCAGTTGTCAAAATGTAATTTTTAAATTTATCATAAAATGAAATCGCTTTAATCTAAACCTCTTATATTTTCAGGGACATTGCATGGAAGGTCTTGTATGGATTCTCATGGAAGTGACTGAGGTTCTTAAAATAACTTCAAAATTTGGTTACCAGAAAGAATTTTGTTTCCAAAATATGAATATATGTCTGTACAAGGTCAAACCAATCTTTACGTACATTACATTTATGTTTAGATTTTATTGTAATAGTGATCGATGTCGACTTCACTTTCCTTGCCAGACCACAATTGGTCTGGTATATCATTGACTTCGTTGTTGTCATCATCGATGGCCTTGTTATTTGTTATTTTATAAATGTTTGTAATTAAATTTTTAAAATATAAATATTTCATGGATAGTTTTGCTGTAATTGATCTTGTTTGTTACAGAGTTAGATGCACAATAATATAATTGTTATCAAGTCAAAAAACTATTGCTTTTCAGTACAAAAGTCTGTGTTCTGCTGTTGTATTTAATACTTTTGTCCCTTTCACATGTGGACCATGTTTATATTGCTATTTAGCTTCTTGATGCTATAAAAATTATGCTGAGATGTGTGCTTTATTGCTATTAATTACCAGTAACAGTTTTACTTAACCTGCTTAATGCATATAATTAAAAACATGTTTAAGCATTAAGTATATATAATTCGACTTATACCTACTCTTTTTTTAATACTTGAAATCTTTAGAGCGTCTAATAGGTTTGAATTTCGCATATAGATTTTTTTATAGTGGCACACAAGAAGCTTTTTTTCGCGAGTTCCCGGTGATGTAACGGGAACAGAATATTGGTAACCGCAACGTTTTCGCGACGTAACCGTTGAAGGGGAGTACAACGAGACGTCAGCAGTGACGTCACGCAATTTGTAAAACGGGAACTGGAATTATGCCCGCTGCTAGAAGCAGAGTTACAAGCGGTTATGAAGCGATTGAAGGTTATGTTGTTCAGTTGGTGCATTGAAGGTTCATTTTGAAGTGTCGGTAAAAGATATAATAATCATGTCATCGGCTGTAGTGTTACTATTACAAGATTTTTTGTTCGATTTTGATTCGGTAGTGTTGGTCTATGACTTTTTACGTGTTCCCAATGCGCAGAGAAACAAAATAATCAAACTTAGGGAAAGCCATTTTCATCCTCTGATAAATTACCACGATGAGCACAAATACAAGTAAGGAGGTTAATTCTCGTTTGTTCCTCTCAACCGTAAACTGTAACCGCTTTATTTTGGCGAGGATACCAGCGGGAAGTATAATGACGCATCACCACTTGAGTGGGGGTATAACCGCTCAAATATAACACGGGAAGACACGGTTATGCGCGAAAAAAAGCTTAAGGTCTTTACTTGTTAATAAAACTCCTGTTGCATCAATCCATGCTTGCAGTTTATCTGCTTTCCGTAAAATATTACAAAATAATTGATGAATTTGATTACAATTCTCAAAAGAAATGTTTGCATAGGTCAATTTGTATTCTTATTATTTAAGTTAAATGAAAATAAAAAAAGATGTTATCTTAGTTTGCTGTAAAAAATAAAATTTCAATTTAGTTTTATTACCAAAGATGTTTTAAATAAAGAAGAGTCACAATTTAGCATTTTAATAGTGCCAAAGAATCTTGTACCTCTATCATCATGAAAAAGTTTATTTAATTTGTATTACGAAAAATACGCCAAAAGCAAATATTCATTATTACAGGTTATGTTGCTGTAGAATGACAATCATGCTTGCGCATTTAGCGCCATCTATCAGAAATTTAGCTCGCGTTAAAATTGGTTGACGAAATGACGGCGAGTTGACATACCATATGTTATATATATCTTGGTTTCAAGTTTGAAAGCGCCACGTTGTTCAGTATTTGTTTGGCAGCCATCAATAGTGAACGTTGTCAGTGAATTTTTGTGAAAATGGAGAAAATTGCTCATCGTTATGTGATACAATACTTTTATTTGAAAGGCCTCAGTCCAACCAATATAAAAGCTGAACTGGATTCTACTCTGGATGAGTCTGCTCCTTCGTTTACAACAGTTAAATTTTGGGTAGTTTAAACGAGGCCGTACGAGCTGCCAAGACGAGCATCGCAGTGGTCGACCAAACGAGGTGACGACTCCAGAAATGGTGAAGAAAATCCACAAAGCGGTACTTGATGATCGTCGACTGAAAGTGCGCGAGCTAGCAGACATTACGGGCATTTCAAAAAGTGCGATACATCGCATATTATCTGAAAATCTGGACATGAGAAAGCTGTGTGCAAGATGGGTGCCGCGTTTGCTTACACTCGAGCAAAAACAGTGTCGTGAAAATGTTTCAATTGAGTGTTTAGCGAAGTTTCACAGCAACAAAGCAGAATTTTTGCGCCGTTTCGTAACAATGGATGAAACATGGGTCCATCATTTCACACCCGAGACAAAAGAACAATCGAAACAATGGACTCAAAAGGGAGAACCGGCTCCAAAGAAGGCGAAGACCGTTTCATCTGCAGGCAAGGTTATGGCGTCGGTTTTTTGGGATGCGCGTGGAATAATTTTTATTGACTATCTCGAAAAAGGAAAAATCAACGGCCAGTATTATGCAAACTTATTGCAACGCTTGAGCGAAGAAATCAAGCAAAAACGGCCGCATTTGGTTAAAAAGAAAGTGTTGTTTCATCACGACAACGCGCCAGCTCAGAAATCCGTTATTGCAATGGCCAAAATTAATCAATTAAAGTTTGAATTGCTACCTCATGCATATTCGCCAGACTTAGCCCCCTCGGATTATTTTCTGTTCCCAAACTTGAAAAAATGGCTCAGTGGTCAAAGATTTTCCAACGATGAAGAAGTGATGTCAGCAGTTAATGGCTATTTTGAGGAGCAAGACAGTTCTTATTATAAAAAGGGTATCGAACTTTTTGAACACCGCTGGGAAAAGTGTATAGAGCTGAAAGGAGATTACGTTGAAAAATAAATAAATCTTTTTCCAAAATTTTTGTGTTTTCTTTGTTGGGTCGGGTACTTCTGGGACCACCCTCGTATAATGATTAATCGAATTGGTAGTTTTTTAGCAAATCTCGTTCTTTTGAATACTGATTAACCCCCACCTAGTAAGATATTATCATGATTGGTAATTCCCTTACCCCTTTGAATCGTAGAAATTCTGTGATTAACATGATAGAATCATAAACAGTGCTGTGACGAAACTTGTAACTATTGCCAACGTTCTTTTGTGACAAAGCATTTTCAAATTTTTATGATCGTTTAGATTTAATCACAATGTGCAAAAGAATACGTCTTTTATACTTATAGAATTTGTTGACTATTATTCTTTATTTAAAAAAAGTACTACTATTTATTTATAATGCGACTCGATTTTCCGGTCTTTTTTAACAAAATACCTGGTGCAGGTTTTAATCTTTGTTGTTAAATTTAAAAGTTCTGGTTTTGGTCTGCCATTCTCACCAATTTGTAATTCCCTCCGAAACTGTATAAAGAAAATTCTTTATCTAATACTAATAATAATACTTTACAAATTGAACAACAAAATCGTCGCGATTCGGATGTAAGTTACACATACGCCGCCACTGGATTTTCAACTCTAGGTCGCCGCTACTGAGTTTAGTAATAGTTACGGGGGACTCAACTGAGGAGACGAATCGGCAATGGGCGTTCCAAACATTTGCGTACCCAATGGCCTGTATTTTAAAAAAATTTTCGTTAGAGGGCGCTTCGGTCCTTGACAACGCTCAGACCACGCTGGCCATTGTTGACAGTTCGCTGGAGTGCCATATGGGTCGCAATGTTTCATAAAAATTACCCAGATTTGCGATAAATCGCATAATCTGTCAACACTGTCAGCGTTGTCCAGAATCGTAGCGCCATCTAGAAGTAACGTTCAAACTTGAATTAACGTTCAAGGTCGGGGACGCTTTATTTGACTCGTTTCGTCTCCTCAGTTGAGTCCCCCGTAGTAATAGTGTTATGTTCTATGTTCTATTTAATATTACATTTCATTATGAGAAAAAGAGAAGTTAGTTAATTAAGAACCGCGAATTCCAAATGACCATCAAAAATCTCTAAAAAAAGGAACTTAGTTTTGTAACCTGCTATTTTAAACAAAACACAATAAAAACGTATATTTTTTATTTTGTGTATAATTGAAATATGTGTGACAAGCAAGTATCCAAAAGTTACGAATAAAAAAACTTATTTAACGTAATTTGTATCGGAAGTACTCGAACCTTCCACCGAAGCAGCTGAATTTGCAGTCATGACGATAAAGCAAGTTTAAATGTTGCATACAGAATAAACTAAATAGAATTATTTGTCTTTAAAAAAATCCCAACTTATATAAATTGAAATAATAAAATGTTCCAAAATACAGTCTCATTCGCAGATTTACATTGTTTAAGTAACATTTAACAAACATGAAAAATCGAACAAATAACGAAATTATAATAAACATCACAGAGCACGCTAATAAAAATCACTCGACCTTATACGATGTTAACTGTAGCCCACAACGCACCCGCGGCCCGACCGCTACCGAAAGAAAGAAGTGCAGTAAGCAACGAAATAAGTGCTTATATGCAGTGTAAATAACACATTTGTATCGGTATTACCTTTCCGCGCAAGTTTAATGAGCCTAATTTAAAATAGTACTATAAATAATTATATTTTTTGCTGTACGGAATTGATATTGAGCTTTAAGTTGATTAAATATTACAAATTTAAATAAACGATAAGCATAATTTTATAAAAATATTTTTATCCACAATCACTATATAATAAGGTAATAATTGAACTCCTTGCCAACGTATAATGTGGTTTATAAAACTCTAGGGTTTCTATTAGTGTTGGGTTCGCGATACCACCCGCGTATCACGACACTTGCGAGTCGAAGCCATTAGCCGTGTGAAGTGTCGACTCCTTCACGACTCTTTAACGATACTTTACACATTTACACATCATGCATGCGCTAGTTCATATAATATAATTGAAACGAGCAGTCAAGATTCATAGCTAATACGTAAATCATAAACTAGGGATTAAAAAACAATTAGGTTTATGAGTAAATTCTGTTATGGTTATATATTTATGCATTAAGTACATTAAAAGACATTAAATTATTTATACACCGCATTCGTTCTAACATTTGCTATAGAAAATTAGTATGGGAAATCTGAAATATGCCAAATAGTTCGTTCTCGAATAAAAGTCGGTGAGATTAATAGTTGCAAAACAATTTAAATAATTTGTTATTATTCTTTTATTCGAAAAACGTACAAGAAATAATACATTACAAATAAAAAATAAAGATACCCAATTAATAAGACAATGTCTTATTAATTGGGTATCTTTATTTTTTATTTGTAATGTATTATTTCTTGTACGTTTTTCGAATAAAAGAATAATAACAAATAAAATTTAAAAAAAAGTTATGCTTGTAACGGGGTTCGATCGTGCATTTCACCAGCCCGTGCAGTTTAGCAAGCCACGGTTTGCCATCGAACCACGGAGGCGTTGCGTCAACTTTTCAGGTTTCGGCTTTTAAATTAATGTTTTGCAAATAATTCATGAATTTATAATTTTAACTAAAAAATCTACAACAAAATAGTTTTATATGTACGTCTTATTCAATGATTGTTGGCCAGTTCAACAAATCTGCCTTTAATTTCTTTGTAAGAATGATCAAGCAACTTCGAATTACACTCTAATAAGAGCGATACTGTTCGCCACGAAGTGTCGCGACACTTCAAGTGTCACGACCACGAACAGTATCACGACACTCGACACCCAAGTTCCCATCACTAGTTTCTATACATAAAACACATGAAATTATAATGATTGTTGAACACACTAGCAACCAGTAAAGCAAAGGTACTACGGCAAATGGAACACGAATAATGATTTTCAAGGTAACATCCGCCGTCGCAGTAAAATGTCAAATAATTTTTTGATAAAATTCGGCAATTCTGATTTTAATGAGTGTGATTGTGGATAAAACATTGTATTGCATACGGGTTTTAGATGCATTTTATTCACTTAAGAAAATTAAACGCTCGAGCAAGCTCTCGCGTTTAAACATTCTTGCGTGAATAAAATGCTATCTAAAACCCTTATACAATAAATTACTATTGTTAGCATTGGTTTTTAATTTTAATAAATTCTTAAGGGAAGCATTGCTTCCCTTGCTTCCATGGACCGCACGCCACTGCTTTATATTATATTAAGACGTGATCTCATGCTGTTTATCTTTTATTACAGTAACAGACCAGTTAACCGGTTTTGGTGTGAATAGATATCCTCCCTTTTATTATTTTATATATTATATTTTAAGATTATTATTGTTCTTTCAGGTTAGATATTTTGTTTTGTTTATAATTTCATTTAAATAAGTTTCCGTCTTTTCTTTTGTCTATTTTTAAAAATTAACATTTGATTTCTTCGAATAAATTTGTGTGCTTGTGTATGTAAGTTAGTTTTTAATTTTTATTTTTTCTATGTATTAATAATAAATATGGTTCAATTAACTCCTGGTTTTTTATTTATATTATTTTTATTTTTTCCATTACAATGACAACATTATTAAGCAATATTTAGAATCAACATTGCGCCAATAAAGCATACTATTATTGAGCAATATTTAAAGACCATATGGGACCAATAAACTAGAATACTATTGAGCAATATTTAAAATCGACATTGCACCAATAATGCAGAATATAATTGAGAATTATTTAAAATCATCATTGCACCAATACAGGATAGTATTATTGGGCAATGTTTAAAGTCTATATTTAGTCGGAGAGCTAGCGAACACGACAGCTTCACAACTCCGTAATGGATAAAATCTCTTTTATTATGTGTATTCATAGTACACGAGTAGGAAAACTCTTGTCTGGCAGGGTAACCCCTCTGATTTATGGAGGAAGAGATCAAATAGTGTGGTTAAGAAATGTCACATTTGAAACACATATGTAATGGTTTTTCTTAATGTTTATATGAATAAAAATACTGAAAAAGAACGATATCAAACTTGCCAGACAAGTATTCCTCTGATTAGTGCCAGATCAACACTTATTAATTAATTATTTAAAGATTTTAAGTATAAATGTAATGTCTGTCTTTTTTACTAAGTATAGTTGATCCTTGCATAATGTGATTGCAAAATGACCGATCAAGATTCCACTGATTTCATCTCTGAAAAGTTAATAAACTTACGCTATTTTATGTATAGCTGGTTGCCTATGTGTGCACAATGCTCTTAAATACTTGAAATTTTTTAATATGTAATTAATTGATTAGTACTGATCTGGTACTAATTAATCAGAGGAATATTTGTCTGGCAAGTTTGCTATCGTATTTTGTTCAGTATTTTGATTCATATAAAAATTATAAAACCATTACATATGTATTTCAAATATGACATTTTTTAATCACACTATTTGATCTCTTCCTCCATAAATCAGAGGGGTTGCCCTGCTAGACAAGGTTATTCCTACTCCTATACTATGAATACAGATAATAAAAGGAATTTTATTCATTACGGAGTTGTGAAGCCGTCGTGTTCGCTAGCTCTTAGACTAATTGGACCAATAGAGTAGAATATTATTGAGGAATATTTAAAAACAATATTGTACTAATAAAGCAGAATGTTCACATTTCTATATTGGGTTAATATTTGTTAGGAACATTGTACCTTTATTGCCGCAACTTCTAGCCAATATTGCACCAACATTTTGTGCTACTTGGGATTCTCTGTTTATTGCCGCTTATTCCTATGTATTCCCGTTTATTTCCTATATTTTCCCATATTGCCGAGTATTGCTCATTATTTCCGACTCAAAGCAATTTATTCTCGAGAAACTGTACACCTATTGCCGAGAGTGAGGAACCCCTCGAGTATATCACTGTGAACTCAATACGATCGAAATTGTTTGCAATGAAGTGAAAAGGTATATAGCTAACCGCAACACGAATTTTAAAGCAAACGAAATACAAAATTTAATTACAGCAGCATATCAGGTCGTTACACCAGAGAAATGGAATACTATGTAAACCACGTAATATCAATAGAAGTGTGGGAAATTGACAATTTGTTGGATGATATCGACCCAATTATTATAAATTATTAATAATGGAGAATTTATTGCTTTTGGCAATAAACTATAAAGAAAAGCTGAAAGCTGTATGCCGATTGGTGTAGCGGTTAACGCATCAGATTCGTAATCAGAAATCCCGTGTTCGAATCCCACTCTCGTATACTTTTTTTTTGTATTACTTACTAATTGTTATTTATTATCTTTAGAACTTGATTTTAATTATTATTATAACAATTATTATTACTTGTGTGCCTTTTTTTATCTGCTTTTCTCATAGCTGAAGTTGTACAAATCTAGTAGGCTTGACAAAAAAATTTCATTTGTAGTATAACAAGTAATAGATTTGTAATCAGTGGCGTTTTAATTGTTTTAGATCGTACTATTGTTGTGTTTGTAGTTTTCATAGTATTTCTAAAATTAATTTGACGTTAGAAGATAGAATTCATGTAATTTCTTTACATTTACAAGGCAATAGCTATAATCAAATTTCAGAATACTATGCAGGTGTTACGAATGGAGAAAAAGTACCGAGCACTTAGCAGTAAGCTGGTAGATAGATTCCGAACTACAGGTTGTGTAAACGTCCATCGTAGCAAAAAGATTAAAAAAATAAGTCCAAATTTTGAAGAAGTAGAAGAGGTTCTTTATCGATAATCCAACTTTAAGTGTGAGAGAAGCAGCTTCGGAAATACAAATATCTTACAATAGGGCCTTTCGTTACAGAAATATTAGTGGCGCATGCGCCGCGCGAAAGTGAATTTTATGAATGTTTGCAGAAATGTGGCAACATTGGCGATTGCGATTAACTGACAACTGTCAAACGTATTAGGTTAAATGGTGAAAACGGTGAAAATAATAAAAATAATATTGCACTTGCTCTTGCACATGCATTAGTAATTCGCGATTCTCGGCAGTTACATAAGAAAAATGTGCATTAGTAATGTTTAATAAGAAGCAACAATTTTATACTAACCTCACAATCAGTTCGTTTTTGTTTCCCCTTGTACAAACATTTCTACACTTTAAAAACCGTTGAAGCTGCAATTTTGTCAGTTCTGATGGTCTCTTATTTCCCAATGAAGCACCAGGCACGTCATTTTCATTTAAAGTAACACTATAAAAAGGCAAGGAAGTAGCCATCTTTTTGTTGTTGTGTTTGTTTCAAATGACAGTTGACGATGTCCTGCTGGACAATGTTGCCAGATCATTTTTTTGACTCAAACGCGCTCTATGAACCGTTTAGGTAACTATGCAGTTTCAACAACTGAGCATGCGCACTCGTTGCTACGAAAGGCCCTATTTCAGATCTTAAAGAAAAATAAATATAAAGCTTTTAAACCACAAATCCATTAAGAATTGTTGCATGGAGACGACGAGCGGAGAAACACTTTCTGTGAAGAGATGATGGCAAAGACGCAAAGGAACCGCAACTTTTGTCGGCACATTTGTTTCACTGATGAGTGTACGTGTACTGTAAATGGTACTCCGAACAAGCAAAATTTTCGACATTGGGCTCCAAAAAATCCCCATGTATTTCTGCCACGAATAACCCAACATCGGGAATCAGTAAATGTCTGGATTGGTATCTACAACTGTCACATCATTGGTCCCATATTTACTGAAGGGAAATTAACTGCAGATAAGTATCTGGAAATACTATAAACTGAGATTGAACCTGCCCTTGAAGCGGTAGGTAGGGAAAATGTCGTATACTACCCACACGACGGCTGCCCAGCGCTTCGGCACACAGAGTAAGAGATTATATGAATTTAACATTTCCAAATTCTTGGATTGGGATTAGGGCTACCATGTGGTGGCCTGCAAGATCCCCAGATCGCATTCCTTGCGATTTCTTTTTACGAGGACATCTCAAAAACACAATTTATGAAAAAAAAACAAAACATTGAGGAGATGAAAAATCGCCATAACAGACGCATGTCGAAGAATTCCACGGAAACAGTTAGTTAATGTCCGCCAAAGTTTTCAAGAGCGATTGGGACATTGTTTGGCTGTAAATAGTGATTTATTTGAACATCTGATTTAATTTTGTGTAACTTGTTATTTTTAATTCTTAATGTTTTGATTAAATATTTGTTTCATTAGAATTTACTTTTGTCAATTTGTTTACTTAGTAGCCATTGTATTAGTAGTAATATTTTGTTAATAACCTGGTTTATTTAATTTATTGTACAACTTCAGCTATGAAAAAAGCAGATGAAAAAAGGGCATAAAACTAATAATAATTGTTATAATAATAATTAAAATCAAGTTCTAAAGATAATAAATAACAATTAGTAAGTAATACAATTTAAAAAAAAAAGTATACGAGAGTGGGATTTGAACGCGGGATTTCTGATTAGGAATCTGAAGCGTTAACCGCTTCACCAATTGGCGTACAGCTTTTAGTTTTTCTTTCTAATTACCAAAAGCAATAAATCAATAAGTTTTTTAAGTATTTTTCTAAGCAGTTTTTGGTTTTCTTCATAAAGTTTAATGTGTTCTTGATGTAAAATGAATTCTTCTTTCGATTGATACCAAAATTTCCACTTACATTTGCAAGGGTACAAAGTTTAAGAGGAGAATGATAAAATTGCATTAGATTTCCTATATTATCGCTTATAAAAAACAGACTGTATATGATTAATAATAAATGAAATTTTTGTTTCTATTTTAAATTTATTTATTAATTTTATTTCGTTGTTTCAGTTCTGTAACTTCAATCAAATGGTTTGTACTACTAGCACATACTGTAGAATTAAAAACAAACTGCTGATGTGACATTAATAAAAGGCATTTCTTAATTTCTATTTTATGTTAATCTAACCCAAGTATATTGTAGCAAATATTATTTATGTTTGTGAACCATTGGCAAAAGGAAGCCAGATAGGGTCGTTAGTATTGGCGTTTATTTCAATACAAGTTTGCATGCTTTGAGACGAACTATAGGAGTACTTTAGTAAATAGAGAAAAAAAAATGAAAATTTTGTTTTTAATTCAATTAATACTACTAATAATTAAATTTAATGAGCAATAATGAGAGTACTAATTAAATTATTTTAATAAGAATTAAATTTCTTGAAAAAGTCAACATCTATATAAAATAAACTAAATTTAATTTAATTGTTTTAACATAATTTAATATGATGAAACTTTTAGACTTCTCATTATTTTTAAATTAAAAAGATCTGAAGATTTAATTCTACCAGACCGATTAAATTATTTGATGAAATTATTAAATAGGTTTTTCGTTATACATTCGTGTTGCCATAAAGCGGATATTGTATGTGGCAATATTTAGGATTTGTAAATTAAAATATTTAATTAAAAAGAAAATTATAAAGATTTTCTTTGTTATGTTTAGCTACACAAATGTCGCGGTCCGATGAAATTACGTTTTGAAAATATTAGGACGCAAATGTTTAATGGTTGTGTTGACAACCACCTGTTGGTTGGTTGAATGGGATGAACGTGGTTAGAAGTTTTAGTGCAACAATTTTTATTTCCCCTTTTCTGTATTTAGTCATCCGTTCACGGTTTTTCTGCTCTTGTTTTGCCCGTTTAATTCGATTCAAATCAGTTTGCGAATAGAAACAGAATCGTTTTTTTTGCGAAAAAAAAAAGAAAATGAATTTACTGTCTGTTCATTTCATTTTATTATAAGATACAGAACCTTATTTCTTTTATTTGAGTATTTTAGGAATTCAATTTTCTTCTTATTATTATATCTTGCTTCTGCGTGGCTTGATGATTTATGTTTTATTTTGGGAAACATTTGTTTCTATATATAAGGGTAAGCTAAGAAGATTAATTCTGGGAAAAAATTATAATCGATATAGTAGCTTTCGCAAGGATTTTCAAGTAGCAGTAGGAGAAAAACAAACAAATTCTTGAATTGTTTGGTTATGTAGAACCCAAGAATAAATATTTAATATATTTTAACAGATAATTATTTAAGAAGCCTCATATGAGTGATCAATTAATCAGCAAAGAGTAGAGTAGAATATTTTTATTCTGTTGCTTTCCAATAATTGTCTTGATCGAATTTATTTTACTTACTCATTTGTTTTATCGCTATGGGAGGTAATTCTGGATTCCATATGAGAATCACTGGTGATAATGGTACGCTCTTTAAGCTTCTTTTTGTTTTTAAATAACTTCATGTTGAAAAAATAAATACCAAAAGGATAACCAAGCGTTCACTAGTTTCTACCTTTGGCAACTCGATGAATGGAGTGATATACCATTATAAATCGCAGTAATTCACCTGATCGCATCTCAGCCGTTCCGTTGTAATGTCGATAGAGAATAGAATATAAAAAAGGGGCAAATATGTTCTGAAATTAGTTGACACAATAAACCAGGGATATAAATAAGCCTAATCTATTTATTTTAATCTTGAAGCGCGTGCGCTATAACAAGTACTCAAAGTTTTTACATCATGACATATCTCACAAAACTTCCGTACTTTACGTGCACTTTTATAAAACTTTATTCGGGAGGGCTTTAAAAAAAAGTTAACTGCCCCGAATTTTTAGCTTCCCCCATAGGAAAAAAGAAAACGCGCCCGCTTGCTTATTCGGCTTCTAACCTGCACGAAAGGCACAACCGAAAAGTTCGGAACAACTTTGTTGGTGGAGAAGGCGGGCCGTGTGTTGTGCGAATAATTTCGACAATTAGACGCGGGATTTGTATTTCTTTTAAAAGTGCCCCACCGGACGCGTCGCTAATTTTTTTTAATCGAACGAAAACAGTTGTTTGGACTTTAACTCAGTGATAGTAAGAGTTAGGAAGATATTTTGCACTGATAATGCGAGCTGCGTAAAGTAAGTGTAAAGAACAATATAAGCAGGGGGTAGATTATTGATTTTGTTTGCAGGCTGCGCAACAGACTATTTTATAACTAAAGTACTTCCATATTGGATCATGCTCGTAAGAGTCCGGGGTCTAAAACTTTTTTATACGCGTTTACAACCCCTTTTCTTTAACTAACTTCTCGCAACTTGTTATAAAGTACGCAGGATTTTTGTTGAGTGATAACATGTAGGCCAGAAAGTTTTTCCAAGTGTCCGTTTGTTAAGGTCAGTCCTAGTTTTGAACTTATATGCCGTCTTGTTTAAGCATGCTATAAGTATTTCCGTGCTTTCGAATTGTTAGGTTATGTACTATGTAGTCGACGCGTGTGATTACGTATAGAAAATTTATTGTGTGATTTTATTGCAGGAAGATGAATCATAAATATGTTTAGGAGAACGACTTTGTGTTGTTTTTTCTGTTGTTTGTTGTCGTTTTAGATAGAGATACATGGATGGAGAGTTATTAAAAGGCTGTTGCATCAATCTTTTGTTTACTTTTGTAACTTTGATCAATCTCTTGAATGTCTTAATGAACAGGTGTCAAGTTCTAGGTTAATTTTGAATTCTTTGTGCATGTGCGTGCTCACTTTACTGCTTTTACTTAAATTTAGAAACTTTGGGAGTATATCCACAAAGTTTATTATTAATGGCTTCTACTTTATACATAATCAATTAATTGCGTACATTTTGTTTTTATTCGTCCTATATTTTCACTAATCTTTTTTTTTCAATTATTATAATTAATAAATATTTTTGTTATTAAAAAAATGTCATATTGATTTTCAAATTTAATGAAGTTTTAATAAATTAACGTAAAAAGTCTTCATTTTAAAAGAATCCTACCGGGGAGAAACAAAGGCGGGACATGATTAAATCGCCTTTTTTCATTTTATTGTAGTTTAGTTTGTGCCCGTTCTTTTATGACTCTCTTTTCTCCCTTCACTAAAACTCCTGAAAAGTTTCTTGGAAAGTTTTTTCCTCTAGCCCCGTCTCTCCACCACCACCAGTACCTAGTACACGAACTCGACTGGGATTGCAACATAGAGTGGCTTTTCACCCCTATTCGTTTTGTCCTTGATGATGCTTAAATGAAGAGCATTGAGAAGTAATAATTAATTAATTTATTAAACTTGTACAACTGTTTTTAAAACCTACCTTTTTAGTTTTTTAGTCATACACGTTTGCGGAAAGCATGCGTTTATTAATAAATCAACATTAGCTGAGGTCAGTTGTTATTCTTCATAATGTATCAAACAAGGCGTTTTGTTATGCTGTATTTAAATCTTTCAAAATAGATTTGCTCTTTGAGATTTGCTGTCTAGCAACTAAAGTATTGTTTAATAAAGATCGATTTGGCGAAAACGAAAGGAATGGAACAGAATTAAAAGGTCCTTTAAGGATGGAAAGTAATTGCCGAATGTCGTGATCCGCTTTAGTATAGTATTTAGAATATTTTATTTTATCGAAAAGTAGATCAACTTTTGATCTTGGAATAACGGTCATTGGATAGAATTACTCGTTCACATTTCTAATTTGTCTGAAATGAAAACAAAAGTAGGTATATCAGTAACTGTAATAATAATAAATAATGAACGTGCTAAGATTAAATTATATGTTAGGGATATATTCTAGGTTCATAATTCAATTTCTTTTATAAAGGGTACATTAGTAATAATTTGTTTGTTATGACCCTCATTAAAAAGTTTTGTGACTATAAAATGAGTATGATTAAGAAAATTCTTTGAATTATAATAAGACAATTTATAATTTTGTCTGAAATGTATTAAAAACTAACTTACGTTTTAGCATCTTAAATGAATCTGCCTCTCCTTCTTCCCCTATCGCAGTCGAATAAAACTTTGACTGGCAGAGAATACCGTACAGTATTTAGTCCACTTTTTTGTGAAATATGAAATAAATATGATGGAATTATAGTCTGGCGATTCGTGTGATTTTCGTAGATAACGTTCTATTGATTATTTTTTTCCTACAAGATGATAATTGTTTTCTGGTTTTTTATAACTTATTCATTGATGTCACCTTGTGCCCTAACCGCACGCAAAAATTATTTCCGACCAGGAAAATTATAACTTTCCCTATGTGGGAAATTGACATCAATAACCGGGTTATAAACAAATTTAGCACAGGCTAGTTTGCTCTAAATGTCTGTTAAGCCAGTTTAGTTTTACCTGCTGTGAAAACATGTAAAATGACAATATTGCAGTTGAATCTAGATAGGGTTATAGTACATGACGTGTATGTATAATTTTCTATACAATTGATAACTCCAATAATACACAGGGTACGAGGTAAGCGCATAAATTCTCGGCCCGGTAGGTTTCTACAGGTGTTAACATGTTGCGTCATAGTTGAACATGTAAGAGGCCTACACTATATATATTACGGCTAGAAGCGTAATAGATTTTAGTAGCCACTCAAGCATCGTGACGAGTGCATGAAAATGTCGCAGCTAACGGAAATTGAATACCGCGCGGTCATTAAATTTTTAACAAAAGAAGGGCACACGCCTAATCCAATCAAACAACGGCGGCGTTTATGGTTATTTAACTCCACTTATATTCCACTGTAAAAAGTGGTCAAAATGTCTCCGTTTGGGACAAGAATCTCTTGAAGGTGATGAGCGCTACGGTCGGCCAATTGAAGCGGTAACACATCAAAAAGTTGCAATCATTGAAGAAATGGTATTAGAAGATCGCCGTTTGAAAGTTAAGGAGTTAGCAGTGTGTCTGACATTTCGGAAACAAGTGTTCGCCGAATTCTTCATGACCATTTGGGTATTAATAAAATAAGTGCAAGATGGGTACCGAGTCTTCTTTTTCTGCTGTTCAACGTTAACGTCGCGTCGAATGTGCGCGCTCGTTTCTAAACTTTTGTGGAGACGACCCAAAGACGCCGGTAAAACTAGAAAGCACTTAACGGCAGAACTGAATGCAAAATGTACCATAATTATCGGATTTTATCGGCTATTTAAATGCTCAAAATTTAATTTTTTTGCTTCAATAACTTTTTCTTAATATAAGGTTCTGCTAGCTTTACCGTAAAGTTAGCAGAACCACATAGAAATGTAAAAAAATGCAATACTCTGGACCAGGATAATAGCAATAATTATCGGCTATTTAAATGCCCAAAATTTAATTTTTTTGTTGCAGTCACTTTTTTTTATATAAGGTTCTGTTAGCTTTACCGTAAAGTTAGCAGAACCACATAGAAATGTAAAGAACATTGCAATACTCTGGACCAGGATAATAGCAATAATTATCGGCTATTTAAATGCCCAGAATTTAAGTTTTTTGCTTCAATAACTTTTTTTTTAATATAAGGTTCTGCTAGCTTTACCGTAAAATTAGCAGACCCGCATGGAAATGTGAGACAAAAGCAATACTCACGACCAGGATAATATCAATAATTCTCGGCTTTTTAGATGCCTATAAATAAATTTCTCAGTGGACATTTTTGTTTAAATAAGGTTATGTTGGTTTTACCGCAAATTCAACAGGACCTCGCAGAAAAATGAATAAATGCAATAGTCTAAGACACGGTAATATAATTAATATTCTGTTAATTATCTACTTCATATTTTATTATTTCATATAAAATTAATTGTTAAATACACACGGGCATCAATTTTGAGACACCCTATATACATGTTAACGGCATGCTTACTAGATAGTAAGAATAAAGTTAGTTTAGTACCAATTATTTTCTTTAAGAATTTTACTAGTATATACCATTCGATTTTATTAAAAAAAATTAATAACTTAAAAGTGGTTCATGTTGAGTTTAAATTGACACTCATAACCTATAAAATTTTAAAGCCAGAGAATATTGTAATAAATTCACGTTAGCCAACGTCCTCACAATTGAATGGGCCAGCCATATAGAACTCTCTTTAGGGTTTTATTAATCGTAGTCAGCCATTCTAATGTCTGACAAGTGTATGGTTAAATACCTGCAGATGGCGCAAAACAAAATCTTACCGACCTAGCACTGCTGATTAGATTCCATGCCCGGCACCTCCACCATGTTATGAAGCTAGGCTTGCTTCGTTCTTACTTGTCTCCACCATGTTACGAATAAAAATAAATACACTCACTCTTTATCTAATCTATTAATTTTATTTCTTAAATTTACCTAACTTATGACTAATTCTAAATATAATTAACATAATTTTTACTTACAAACTAATTATGAATTCTAGGGCCATTTCCCTCACACTGGGTATGACAATCGAGAAGGACTTTACTGCTTTCATTCCACCATGTAACTGACTATCCCTTTCGATTGTCACTTCCCATCTTGATTCTTGATCCCTGCTTTGCAATCAAGGATGGCCAACCTGTCCCCATTAATCAGGGCAGTGTCATAATGCTAGAGTCAGCATTACTTACTTTTGTGAGCAATAATGCTGTGCTATTATTATGACACACTTTACAAATTGCAGAGTAGCTTCATGTCATACTTGAAATCAATTTGTTTATCTTTATTACTGGGTCAAATAATTTAGAAATGAGTTTTGTAATAATTGTTGTAACATATTTTTGGAATAATAAATTTTTAGAATAATGAATTGATTTAATTTTGTTATGAGTTTTTTCTTTTATTTTATACTTCGTTACAATACATATAATTATGCCTGGTTTATACAGCCACTTAACGTAAATTTAATTTAACACGTAACAAGTAAAGAAAAGTAATGCCGGTTTATACACGCAAAATATACACACGTGCGCATACTGCCATATGTTCGTAATGCCGCCACAAAAATTTGAATTTTGCATGATAATGTGGTGGCTAACCTGTTTTGATTCCTAGCCGACATGCGCACTAACGATACATTTAAGAAATTAGTTTGCCGTTGAGAGTTATTTGGCGAACAGCTAATGTGTAACCTGTAACTAAACATGGCTAAACGCGGGAGACCGTCCAAGGTTGGCTTGGATATTGTTATCGAATCTGTGCAAAGCAACACTGTTGTTCAGAATTACAATTTTAACTAATATTTTGCTGAAGCAATTGAAACAAATAAAACATTAATTTTAAAGTAAGAATTTTAATTGAATACCTTGTATACAAAAGTCCCGTGTCTCGAGTTATTTTGCCTGGGACTTGAGACAACAAAAAATAGAATAATTCCCGGGAATTTCCCGGATCAGTAACCATAGTATATACTAGCGTGAAAAAGACTATTCTGCTCAAAATTTAAGATTTTCCCGGGGGGGTTCCACGCAATTCACGTACTTCATCACCTATATTCAAATATTTCCAAAATATAGAAGATTTTGCTCCTATATCTAAAGGTTGATAGGATATAGGAGATTTTGACAAAATAGAGGAGACTCCTATTAAATATAGTAGAGTATTGCAATGTTCTTTATATTTCTATGTGGTTCTGCTAACTTTACGGTAAAGCTAGCAGAACCTTATATTAAAAAAAAGTTACTGCAACAAAAAAATTAAATTTTGGGCATTTAAATAGCCGATAATTATTGCTACTATCCTGGTCCAGAGTATTGCAATTTTTTACATTTCTATGTGGTACTGCTAACTTTACGGTAAAGCTAGCAGAACCTTATATTAGAAAAAAGTTACTGCAGCAAAAAAATTGAATTCTGGGCATTTAAATAGCCGATAATTATTGCTATTATCCTGGTCCAGAGTATTGCAATTCTTTTACATTTCTGTGTGGTTCTGCTATCTTTACGGTAAATCTAACAGAACCTTACATTAAAAAAAAGTTACTGCAACAAAAAACATAAATTGTGGGCATTTAAATAGCCGATAATTATTGCTATTATCCTGGTCCAGAGTATTGCAATGTTCTTTGCATTTCTATGTGGTTCTGCTAACTTTACGGTAAAGCTAGCAGAACCTTATATTAAAAAAAAGTTACTGCAGCAAAAGAATTAAATTTTCGGCATTCAAATAGCCGATAAAAAGCAGATAATTATGGTATATCTTGCATTCAGTTCTGCCGTTAAGTGCTTTCTAGCTTTACCAACGTGACCCAAAGCCGATTTTGGAGTCCATTGTCACTGGAGATGAAACAATGGTTCTGTATTATGATCCTCTATCCAAAAGGGAATCGATGGAATGGCGGCAACTCGATGAACCTCGTCCCAAAAAGGCGAAAGTAGTTCAATCGACAAAGAAAGTTATGACAACGATATTCTGGGAAAAACGTCGAGGAAAATTGACAAGAGTTGTTCGATTATTACACGACAATGCACCCATTCATACTGCTGCAATTTCACAAGCTGCCATTCGCGAATGCGGCTTTGAAGCATTGGATCGTTCACCGTACAGTCCGGATATGGCTCTTGGTTACTATTATTTATTTTCCAATTTGAAGAAAGACCTTAGGAGACGGCTTTTTAAGGACGAGAACGAGTTGCAAACAACTGTAATTGAACATTTTGAAGGAAAAACTTCAGATTATTTTTACAAGGGCATTGAATTATTAATTCCACATTGTAATAAGTGTATTGATATTAAAGGAGATTATATTGAAAAATAAAAATTATTATATTTTACCAAGTTTATTTTTTCTATATCAGGTCGAGAATTTATGGCGCTTACCTTGTACTTAGGAACTTCTTGCCAATAATGTATTTTCCGTTCTGTTTCGTATTGGTTTCCATCACTTTCCGAAACGCTGTATTTATGAAATTCATCATATAACGTAACCGATGTCTCAAGTAGTGTCCCGATATGTGTGCTTGATTTAACGTTAATAAATAGGCGTACCACAAAGGGTCAAAGTTGAAATAGACTTAATTCCGCTCCAGACTTGGCGTCTCACAAAGTAGAAGGTCATTTTCCAAAATCGGTAAAGTTAACTGCCTTCATTTGTTTTATAATTATGATAGTTTTTTCAGTAGTTTTCTTTTTTGTTTTTGATCCTAAAGTATTGTGGTAATTAATTCTTAGTTTTTTTATCGAGCAAACCTTACGTTATTGTATGGTGTAACATATGTATATCGGTGTACAGAGTGGCTCACCGAAAACGAAACAAGCTCGTTTTGAGGCGGTAAACCGCAATTTCTCGAATTTGATTTACAGTAGTATTTCTATTTTTAGAATTCGGAGTATTAGTTCCCGCGTAAATGCAATTTAAGGAAACAGTACAAATTCATATGTACAAAGTGTGCAAATATGTTCAAACAGTACAAATCCAGGCCGGCTCTGTGGCAAATAAAAAGCGAAATGTTGAAAATCCGGTAAGAACTAAAGTAGTGGAAGTGGCGGTTCTGGGCCACGCTGTTGTCGTTCTTACGTTGAGTACAAGGCAAATGAGTAGTAATCGGGTATTAAGTAGACTCACTGCATCTAGTCACCTAGGCCAGCTGGTCGATCAGAGTAACGCAAACCGCCGTCATATTGGGGCAGAGAAGAGTGATTTTTAATAATGGACATATTAAAACCACATTTTACGTGTTTGACATATTAGAGGTTTGATCTGTCAGAATCAGAAAAACCTTTTAAAGTAAACGTGGATTTGATTAAATTCAATACAGAACAAATAATGAACAATTTCTTGCTTTGTTTGCCCCAATATGGCTGCGGATTGCGGTACTCTGATCGACCAGCTGGCCTAGGTAACTAGATGCAGTGACTCTAGTATTAAGTAGAGTCACAGTACGAGTACAGTACGAGTCAAAAGTAAGGAATAAATCCGATAATAAAAGAGAAAGTATTGCATTTTGGAAAAAATACAAAGACAGGTGAATTTTGTTTTTAAAGTCCGCACTTTTTGACATAATATTCGGATAATATAATAATAATAATAATAATTACTACAACCCATAACCTAAACCAAGGCCCCAGAAGCTATAAGCTTGTGCGGGAGGGAGGGGGCGATTATTATTATTATGTAGGCCCAATGTGCGGCTGCAGCCGACTTACAGATGGAACAGCGCAAATCCCACATTCGTGTCACAGCTAAGGAAAACTGCAGAAAACTTTAACCAGATCTCCAGTCCGGCACGCCAGACATTACACTACCAAGGCTGTAAACCTTGGATACGCATCACCCTGATATACAGGGTGATGCGTTGAAGTGTGGTGGCGGCATTTTTTTAAATAGCAACTTCCATTTTTTATTTTATATTCTACCACGTCGTCCAATTGCCAACATAGTAATGTAATAAGTTGTTACCTTACATCAGGAAATTTTTGAAAAAAAATAATTATGAAGACGGGAAAGTGCTATAGTCACATATTATGTCAAAAAGTGCGAACTTTGTAAATAAAATTGACCTGTTTTTGAAATTTTTCCAAAAATCAATACTTTCCTTTTTATTTTTTACTTTTGAATCACACTGTATATACAAAATTACATAAGATAAGTAAACAGAAATCATAACAATAAACATCACAAAATAACAAATAATAATTACACATTCGGCCATGCTAGCTCATCCTTGAGGCCGACTTCATCGGTCGTAGCTTTGTCAGCGTGGCTGATCTATCGCAACTACATTTTCATAACTTGAAGAGTGCTGTGGTTTATTCCCATCCATATTCTACACAACATACCTTTCATTGGGTACCTCTCGAACTAGTATTAGCAATACTTACTCTGTATACGGAGATTTCATCTTCCGATTTTGAGCGGTTTCAAAACGAGCATTAGTTCACCAATCTCAGTATTTGCGTTGACGGTTGACGCGCTTGCTCTAGACGGATTCTATTGGAAGCTTCTTCTCGCAATGTAGTCAAATTTTGTAAATATTCTCTGTGTTGACTTCATCAAGAAGATGTACTTCGTCTGATTCCATGGTTTTAGGTTTATTCCAATACATTAATCCGTATGTTATTCTGTTTGTGGACTTACTGATCTTTGTGTTAGAAATAAGCTCAGCTAGAGTTTCTGTAGATCTAAATCTCAGTTTTCTTCACTAATTCAAGTGAAGAACTGCAAGAATTCTTCGCACACTAATGTAACTTTTGATAAAAATCGTCAAAGCTTTTGCAGGTAAATTAGTCCCTCTATCGTCGACTATCACATGTGGTACGCCATACAAACTGATAGATTCGTGGACAACACTGCTGTAAGCTTCGCTTTCGTAGATGAATGCTAAAATAGTTTTGAAAAGTATATTTTAAGACTATTTTTGTGAATTTCTCAATTCCCATATCACCGTTACTGTAACCACCGTAGGAAAAGTCTTCATAAAAGCTAAACAATTTTTTTTATATAAATACGAAGTTTACCTAGAGTATGTACTATATAAATTCAAAATATACAATATACTACTTCAACTTTTAAAATATCTGTCGTCGCTATAAATTTATTTTTGACTTTATTGCAATGTTTAAAATGATGTCATCAAGGACGGATCTAAAAAAATAAATTTATGTGTTATTATTTATAAAATCTTAGGTGAGTCAGACAAACGTGAAAGTTGTGAATTGCATCTTTCAATTATTCTTTTTTTCTTTACATCAAACAGTTTTTTTAGAGCAACGCGTTTTAAATATAATAAAATTACTCTGAAGCTGTACTATTCACAAACTCACCCAGTGTAACATATGCATATACATATAAGTTACGAGCTTAAATGTTACATATTTCGTATGATTGAAATAATCTAAAAAATGCATAAATGTGATATTAAATAATTAATAGGTACTATTAGAGCCATAAATGGTACTTGGTTAAAAATTTTACAGAAAATCAATATACCATGGAGATACATCATTTACTATCATTAACACAAAATGCTATGATTGACAGATGGAAAACTGTTTTCTGTCGATATAAAATTGCGTTTGTCTGTCTTCTTTCATTTCAAAGTTATCAATTTAAATTGGTTCTGGTGTTTATAACTTTTTGAAGATGATAAAATTTGAAACAAGGGGTATAAGAAAATATGGTATAGTAAAAAAGGACTTCTTGTTATAAGATGTGGGCGAAATATTGGTTGAGTCTATGCTTTCATATAAAGTTATCAAAAATTGATATCGACATTTCAATTTCGGGAGAGTTTTGTAACCTGACACCGCTGAAAGCAGTTATCAGAGAAAATCTTGATTTGGTTTTTGTTATGGCACTTAATCATGGAAAGTGGAAATTGGGTCTCAAAAAGCGTTTGTTGGATACCAGAAATTTTAACGGTCGATTGGAAGCGCATCAGGCAAGTCACCGCTGAGACTAATTTGGCAATAATTTGTAGAGATCCATCTATCTAGAATTTTTATAAAAATCTGCAACAGTAGAATAAACCTGGATTCATCACTTTGATCACTTTGAGCAGAATCCCATTGGACCCTTTGGAGAATTAAGTGCTTTTTGAGTGCAATTTAACTACCCAACCAAAAATTTATGTGCTGGTTAATTTGTTTTAAAGACGGATGTTTTACTAGCTTAAGTTTAAGCTAGTAAAGCATTATTTATAAACGCATGTACACGTGAGCTAAATCATTTCTGCATACATAATAATTAAGTGCTATTTAACTACCCAACCAAAAATCTAAGTGCTCGTTAATTTTTTTAAAGACTGATGTTTTACTAGCTTAAGTTTAAGCTAGCAAAGCATTATTTATAAACGCATGTACACGTGAGTTAAATCATTTCTGCTTACATAACAATTAAGTGCTAATTGAGTGCTCTCAGAAAATATCACTAAAAACCACCTAAAGGATTTTAGTTAATCTTATACAGAATGATATCATTGGACCATATTTCCTCATAAGTGACATTCCTGATTTCCTTAATATTGGAATTTAGGTACGGGTAATAATTGATTGCTAATTTAGAGCTCACTAAAATTATTAATATTATGTTTCTTTGCGTATACTTTGCGCAGAAACGTATCACTGGAAGCATGTTATCGACGAGATAAAATAAATTTGTATAAAATCAGACTGAACCCTTTAAAAACTAAAATAAAAGTGACTGCTATTATAATACTCCAAACCCTGTAAGTTCCAATGCACCTCACATACTACGTAATAACCTCAAATGATATCATTAATTCAGTATGTTTACGTCCCACTCATTCCTTGAATGAGTGGAATGAGTGTTTTTGTATATATGCATGTATTGAGACGCGCCAATAAATATAGATGGCGCTGTATAGCAACAAAACTAGACGAAATGACGTCAATATGCGATAGGTGATTATGCAGGCAACCAATGAGATGCATGCTTTGGTTGTGACATAACCAGAGAACAGGGACTAACGAGAAGTGTCACTTGACATACCGCCTTTGATGTTTTGGTAGTCGATTTGAATGACCTTCATACGTTCCGCCATCTTTTTGACGTTACAGTTTTAAATTCACGGTTGGCAAATTTTAATGAACTAAAAATACGAAATCTTATAAATAATTACCAAATGTTTTTCTTTACTGTTCGCACGGAAAATAAGCCTGTGAAATGAGCTGACGGTCTACTTATCTGTCCACGCTTACTAGTTGATGGGTTTGACACATGTTTGACATTGACAGAGTTTGAAGGCAAAACCACCAGCAAAATGGCGATTTCAGATCTGGCACAATGCCCATGTGACGCTTCTCGTTAGTCCCTGTTCTCTGACATAACCTTCAAACCTTCCAATATGACAATTATCCTACCGCATAATTAGATTTAATAAAAATTCTCTAGAATGCAGGTCAATCTGACAAATGAAAGAAACCGATTTTAGATTGATATGTAAACGAGAAACAGCAGTACTGCCAAGAATCGAAAAACAAATATGAATGTCATACGCAGTTAATTCTTTTATTTGTTACTCATTTGTAAACGTCAATTTATCAAAACACCATATTAATAAAGAAAGTTTATTTTTACAAGCTACTAACTTGTAAAATTCTTACAGGTTAACTGTCAGTTTTACAAGTTAGTACCATTATTTACATTAGAAAATTTTGTTTTATTTGCATCATAAACGTTAAAAATCATGGTACAACTGTTATTTCCTGTAATAATATATTCACGCTCGTATCTTGAAGATGACTTTTCTGGCAATAAACTTGAAGCTACGCTAGTGGCTTCCTTAATAATTGCTTCGGGCACATTCATTTTCACCAAAATTGTGAAAATAAATAAATCGTGAAATAAACAACATGCAATCATGGTAACGTTTCCAAAGCTTACCACAAATTTATTGCGAATTTTTTGTAATCGAAATTTGAATATGTATCTGAGGTATTTTCATTTATTTACAAATGAATAACAAATAAAATATATAACAATACACGCAAGGTAACTGGTTTTACTGGCTCCAGAAGGTCTACGGCTCGCCAGTCATATCCTTCTGCCCGCCAGTAAAAACCCTCTTACCATGCTAGAACGTTATAATACTATTACAGTTTGCATTTCGACTATACAGGGTGCCCATTATGTATGGAATATAGTATATATCTCGGTAAATATCGACTTTATAAATAATTTGTTATATAAAAGTTGTTGAACATTTTATTTTCCATAATAAGATAGCATTCAATTGTTTTTATTTCAGAAAACAAATGAGTAATGAATAACACTTTAATTTTTTTAAATAGCAATGTACCCTTTCATTAGGCTCATTTGATAGAGATTTGTTTTCTCTTTGCGATCATCTAAAATCTTAGTACCCTTATATCAGAAATTTTTTGAAAAAAACGTAAAAAATGCTTATTAAGTTAATTTCACCAATAACATAAATCTAGATATTCGAGATCTCTTTCATTTGTCTTAACAACTGATTGTAGGCTTTTATTGTGACAGAAGTTTGTTTATTTAATTAAGTTGTTGGTACATGGAAAAATAAAAATGGTTCGTTTAACAGAAACTGAACGTATAGAAATTTTAATTATGGTCGGTTATGGGGATCGCAAACGAACACAAAATTAGAAGTATGTGAAATTTTTAATGAGCGTTATCCACATCGAGAACCAATCACCCAGTCAGTAGTTAGCAAAACCTTGAAACGGTTTAGGGAAACTGGCAATTTTAAAGATCTGGTGAAGACTGGTCCGCAGAGGTCTGCGACAAATGAAGATAGAAAGCTCGATGTTTTAAGAGAAATCGAAGAAAATCCAAACATTTCAACTCGCCAGTTAAGTTTAAACCGTAAGTAAAGGTTCAATACAGAAAATATTACATTCAGAAAAATTACATCCGTACAAACCGACTTTATTGCAAGAATTATCCGAAGATGACTACGATCGACGTGTTGAATTTTGTGAATTTATGATGGAGCTAATCAACAACAATCCAAATTTTCTTAATAATATTGTTTATTCTGACGAGGCTACGTTTTGTTTAAATGGAAATGTAAATAGGCATAATTGTCGATATTGGGCCGCTGAAAATCCCCATTGGATGATCCAAAATCATACCCAAACACCACAAAAATTAAACGTATGGGCGGGAATTTGTGCAGATCACATAATTGGACCTTTCTTTATTCGTGGTACTCTAACTGGTGGCCGTTATTTGCAATTATTGCAACAGCAAATTATTCCAGCTTGCTAAGCAAATGTTGATGATCTTTGGTTTCAACAAGATGGAGCACCGCCCCACTATCATTTAGATGTACGCCGATATTTAAATGTATTTCCGGCCCGTTGGATAGCCAGAAGAGGGTCTGTGGAGTGGCCTGCCCGATCTCCGGATCTTACACCTTGCGATTTCTTCTTCTGGGGATATTTAAAATCAATAGTTTATACAAACCGACCCCAGAATCTGGCCGAATTAGAGCAACGAATACGAAATGAAGCTGCAGCAATTTCTCCCAGATCGCTCAGAAATTCTTTTCAAGCTTTTCGTGATAGGTTGGTCCGCTGCCTTGCAATTAATGGTGGACATTTTGAACAGTTATTGCCATGAAAACCGTTTTATTGCTAATTTCGTTTTGTCTTCAAGCTTTATAAGAGATGTACATAATTTTCTGTTCATTTGTTTTATTTTGTTTTTTGTTCATTTGTTTTGTTTTGTACATTATGTAGATGCACATCTCTTTATCTTAGGTTAATAATTCGAGATACTGTACGATCTCGGATATCTAGATTCATGGTATTGGTGAAATTAACTTAATATACATTTTTTACATTTTTTCAAAAATCTTCTGATATAAGGGTACTATACTCGGGACGCTGAACAGATATAGTAATTAAAACCGCCTACAACTACCCCCTCTTTTTAACAAACCTTTCTATTGGTAGCATTCAAATATACCGCTCAAATTGAAAGGCATGTTTACTTGTACCAAAAAGATATCAATTCGTTTACTGTCAAACTGTCTTACTCACGAACTTTTAATAACATTTTTATTAAATTAATAAAACTGCAATTTTTTAAAATGTGTGGTTATTATTTATACTAGCATCTCTCGAAGTGACATTATTTATAATGAATTAACAATTCATATGCAAAAATGTTTTATTGTAAATGTCACTTTGACATAAAACCAATCAGAACAATTTGTGCTGCCTTGATTTTTTTGTACTATATCTATTCGGCGGCCCCAGTATAAGATTTTAGGTCATCGAAAAGAGAAAAAAACTCTATCAAATGAGCCTAATGAAAAGGTACATTGCTATTTAAAAAAATTAAAGTGTTATTCATTACTCATTTGTTTTCTGAAATAAAAATAATTGAATGCTATCTTATTATGGAAAATAAAATGTTCAACAACTTTTATATAACAAATTTTTTTATAAAGTCGATATTTACCGAGATATATACTATATTCCATACATAATGGGCACCCTGTATAAACTCAAATTATAATAGATGGGGATAAGATGATGTTTATACTGGATTATAGTAAAAACCACATGTAAAAATTACAAGTGAAACTCAACTCAAAAATACCTTTAAAACAAGCACTCTTATATTTGGTAAAACATCAGTTTTTTTTAATTACGGGCACTTAGATTTTTGGTCGGGTAGTTAAATAGCACTCAAAAAGCACTTAATTATTATGTATGCAGAAATTATTTAGCTCACGTGTACATGTGTTTATAAATAATGCTTTGCTAGCTTAAACGTAAGCTAGCAAAACATCCGATTTTAAAAAAATTAAAGAACACTCAAATTTTGTGTTGGGTAGTTAAATAGCACTCAAAAAACACTTAATTATGTATGCAGAAATAATTTAGCTCACGTGTGGATGCGTTTAGAAATAGTGCTTTGCTAGCTTAACCTTAAGCTAGCAAAACATCCGATTTTTAAAAAAATTAAAGAACACAATTTTTTGTTGGGTAGTTAAATAGCACTCAAAAAACACTTAATTATGTATGCAGAAATGATTTAGCTTACGTGTGCATGCGTTTATAAATAGTGCTTTGCTAGCTTAAACATAAGCTAGCAAAACATCTGATTTTTTAAAAAATTAACGAGCAGTCAAATTTTTTGTTGGGTAGTTAAATAGCACTCAAAAAACACTTAATTATGTATGCAGAAATGATTTAGCTTACGTGTGCATGCGTTTATAAATAGTGCTTTGCTAGCTTAAACATAAGCTAGCAAAACATCTGATTTTTTAAAAAATTAACGAGCAGTCAAATTTTTTGTTGGGTAGTTAAATAGCACTCAAAAAACACTTAATTATGTATGCAGAAATGATTTAGCTCACGTGTGCATGCGTTTATAAATAGTGCTTTGCTAGCTTAAACTTAAGCTAGCAAAACATCTGATTTTTTAAAAAATTAACGAGCAGTCAAATTTTTTGTTGGGTAGTTAAATAGCACTCAAAAAACACTTAATTATGTATGCAGAAATGATTTAGCTCACGTGTGCATGCGTTTATAAATAGTGCTTTGCTAGCTTAAACTTAAGCTAGCAAAACATATGATTTTTTAAAAAATTAACGAGCAGTCAAATTTTTTGTTGGGTAGTTAAATAGCACTCAAAAAACACTTAATTATGTATGCAGAAATGATTTAGCTTACGTGTGCATGCGTTTATAAATAGTGCTTTGCTAGCTTAAACATAAGCTAGCAAAACATCTGATTTTTTAAAAAATTAACGAGCAGTCAAATTTTTTGTTGGGTAGTTAAATAGCACTCAAAAAACACTTAATTATGTATGCAGAAATGATTTAGCATACGTGTGCATGCGTTTATAAATAGTGCTTTGCTAGCTTAAACATAAGCTAGCAAAACATCTGATTTTTTAAAAAATTAACGAGCAGTCAAATTTTTTGTTGGGTAGTTAAATAGCACTCAAAAAACACTTAATTATGTATGCAGAAATGATTTAGCTCACGTGTGCATGCGTTTATAAATAGTGCTTTGCTAGCTTAAACTTAAGCTAGCAAAACATATGATTTTTTAAAAAATTAACGAGCAGTCAAATTTTTTGTTGGGTAGTTAAACAGCACTCAAAAAACACTTAATTATGTATGCAGAAATGATTTAGCTCACGTGTGCATGCGTTTATAAATAGTGCTTTGCTAGCTTAAACTTAAGCTAGCAAAACATATGATTTTTTAAAAAATTAACGAGCAGTCAAATTTTTTGTTGGGTAGTTAAATAGCACTCAAAAAACACTTAATTATGTATGCAGAAATGATTTAGCTTACGTGTGCATGCGTTTATAAATAGTGCTTTGCTAGCTTAAACATAAGCTAGCAAAACATCTGATTTTTTAAAAAATTAACGAGCAGTCAAATTTTTTGTTGGGTAGTTAAATAGCACTCAAAAAACACTTAATTATGTATGCAGAAATGATTTAGCATACGTGTGCATGCGTTTATAAATAGTGCTTTGCTAGCTTAAACATAAGCTAGCAAAACATCTGATTTTTTAAAAAATTAACGAGCAGTCAAATTTTTTGTTGGGTAGTTAAATAGCACTCAAAAAACACTTAATTATGTATGCAGAAATGATTTAGCTCACGTGTGCATGCGTTTATAAATAGTGCTTTGCTAGCTTAAACTTAAGCTAGCAAAACATATGATTTTTTAAAAAATTAACGAGCAGTCAAATTTTTTGTTGGGTAGTTAAACAGCACTCAAAAAACACTTAATTATGTATGCAGAAATAATTTAGCTCACGTGTGCATGCGTTTAGAAATAGTGCTTTGCTAGCTTAACCTTAAGCTAGCAAAACATCTGATTTTTTACAAAATTAACGAGCAGTCAAATTTTTTGTTGGGTAGTTAAACAGCACTCAAAAAACACTTAATTATGTATGCAGAAATGATTTAGCTCACGTGTGCATGCGTTTATAAATAATGCTTTGCTAGCTTAAACTTAAGCTAGTAAAACATCCGATTTTTAAAAAAATTAAAGAACACTCAATTTTTTGTTGGGTAGTTAAATAGCACTCAAAAAACACTTAATTATGTATGCAGAAATGATTTAGCTCACGTGTGCATGCGTTTATAAATAGTGCTTTGCTAGCTTAAACTTAAGCTAGCAAAACATCTAATTTTTTTAAAAATTAACGAGCAGTCAAATTTTGTGTTGGGTAGTTAAATAGCACTCAAAAAACACTTAATTATGTATGCAGAAATGATTTAGCTCACGTGTGCATGCGTTTATAAATAGTGCTTTGCTAGCTTAAACTTAAGCTAGCAAAACATCTAATTTTTTTAAAAATTAACGAGCAGTCAAATTTTGTGTTGGGTAGTTAAATAGCACTCAAAAAACACTTAATTATGTATGCAGAAATGATTTAGCTCACGTGTGCATGCGTTTATAGATAATGCTTTGCTAGCTTAAACTTAAGCTAGCAAAACATCCGATTTGTAAAAAAAATATAGAACACTCAATTTTTTGTTGGGTAGTTAAATAGCACTCAAAAAGCACTTAATTCTCCAATGGGTCCCATGGGATTCTGCTCACTTTGCACTTCCAGCTTAATCGGTCTAATACTTAGCCGGTAAGATCAAAGCAGATGGTTTTTGTGATTTTGAAGGGGTACTGTTCGTCGATTATTTACCACATGGGCACCCAATGATAGATGAATGCTATGCAAAATTGATACCAAAAGTTTGCGAAAAAGGCGAGTTCCTGTTCCATCAAGTACAATGCTCCGGGTCACAAAAGCTGTGTTTCCATGACCGCCATTCACGATACTAGCTTTGAAATCTTGGAACAGCCTATTGTACCCCTATACCAATTTTACACAGAAATTCTAAGTTTCACGTAAAGGACTACGAATTCTTAAAAAAATATATTGTTTAGTGTGGTTGGTTGTTTAGGTTTTGACTTATTTTGCCCCAAGGTATCGAAAATGATGTGTCTACAGGTAATTGTAGGCCCTTTGCTTTTTTGCCGACCTCTTAACCTGCAAGACATCATAATCCAAATCGTGCATTTCAAGTTTACATCAAAAATCATTCAAGAAAAAAACTTACTCGATATCAAGGTCTTATAAATAAAGAAAATTAGGATTTAAAAAAAGCGAAACATCCTGTACGTATTGGGTTGCATACTAAAATTGACTAGTACAGTGTACTTTTCTAAGAACTAACGTGCCAGTACGAAATCTTCAGCCAACTGATGACTTCACTTGAACATTTTTGGTAGGGGTTTAAATAAGCTTTATTTTACCTACCTCCTTAATCTCGATAAACCTAATAGTTTCCTATAAAAACGACAAAAACCGTTAGGGGGCGTGGTTTATGCGCATTATCTCTTCGATCTCACCACCTACAAGTGTTGACTTTTAGGGGCTTATTTAACAACCTACAAGGAAGCCCTATGCAGAAATCCACGGACTTCTTCAATTTTCCGCTATTTTTTCTAATTTTACTGGACTACCTATTCTTCAGGGGAAAATGTGCGGTAAACCGTAGTAAATGCTTAAAGATCTAAGTCGACATCTTAAACGCAAAACGGGGAATGTTAATAAACCTCTGTTCTAAATGCTGATATCAACTCTGTTTCTACACAAGAACACCCACAAAGTCACTTGGTGCTCCTCAGATTATTCCACCAGACACCAGATAGATCATATAGCATGTAATAGCAAAAAGTGAAAGAAGTCTTTGCTATATAGCAAGTGTCTACATAATTCTTATTCCTAAAGTTCAAAGCTCTATATATCAAATACGTAAAAAGTGATTTTAATTTGTCCATTATTAACGATCGCACTTTCTCTGCCTCAATATGGCGGTATTTGAGGTACTAGTAATGATGCACGTGAGGTATGCTTTTAATTGAAGCACAACCTCCAAACCTCGAATGCGACAATCAACCTATCATACACGGCCTCCTCGATTCGAGAGACAAATGTTAACGTCTCTATACGGCCGTTTGCGTTTGTAGTTCATGCATAATTTCTGTTTTGAAGGGAGAGCCACAATACAAAACATTCAGGTTGCGCATTAACGATTTCTCTTTGGAAATACTACATTGGTAGCCGGTTGCGAATTCTCAAAGTTGCTAAGAAATCATAACCTCTAATAGAATACGTGCTTTTATTTTGTGTTATTTTATTTATCTAGTTATAAAAACTAAAAAGCGAAAAGTAAATTCAACAAGATCTATATTTAAATTTAATGAGACATGAAAGGAAAGGTTAAATATATCGTCAGTCGATCAAAAGAATTATTATTCTTTAAGACCTTAAAACAGGTTTTTCCTAACAAACTAGATAGATAAAGTTTGGACAATAGAGCTGGAATGTATCTATATCATTAATTAGAAATTATGAAAACGAAATTAAACAGTGCCAAACGAAGTTTTTAAATTTATTAAACTTATTACTTTACTTTAAGATTAATTACTACAGGATTCGACAGATGTCGCTATTATACTAAAACTGTTAGAGACCCTGTATATATATTTATATAAGAGTTGACCAGACACAATGTCAACCGTGACATTGTGTTGACGTGTCATGCAACGTCACGGATGACATTTGTGTCTGGTCAACTCTTATATATAAATATATATACAGGGTCTCTAAAAACTGTTAAAAATACATTTTGTCCAACGCGACCGGCTGTGTAAGAGACGTATGTTTCTCAAATCGAAGAGGCCGTACTACTACATAACTATAGCTTCAATTAAACTCCGCTAGAGCACAAGTCAATCTTTCGCGCGTCCAATATAAAAAAAACTACTAAAACATATTTTTAAATGTCAACATGACGCACCTGTCATTCTTATTAGATATTTTTGTGATATTCCTTTAATCCTATCCTGCCAAATCGCATTAAATTAACATTTTTATTATTATTTTCTTTTAGAATCCAATTCCTGTCATAAAATCATTTTTTTCGAGATGCCACCTAAAAAGAACGCTGCCAAAGTACCAGTAAAAAACCTAGAGGAAAAGGAGACACCATTCAATCCTGTCCCTTACGAAACAAGAGACATCTGCACATCCATAACCCTGCTACTATCCCCAGAAAAAGAAATTGTAATTCGAGCATTATCAACCTTAGCCAAATACGCAACCCAGAAAGACGCAAACGCAGAGTTTTTATACAAAAACGGAGTCGTAGCAAATCTCTTCGAACTCATCGACTATACCAACCTAACAATATCAAGATTTACTCTAAAACTTTTAGCGCAAATCGTATGGGACGTCCCTGCTGCAGCGAAAGAAATTTCGTTAGAACAACACCACACTCAAGTAAAACAAATCAATCACATATTTATGACTACACAGGATCCATCGATTACAGAATTTACCACGCAAATTCTGTCACGTGCCGTAAAAGACCCTTTAATGGCATCGTACGTGTTTCGAGCAGGTGTGGTCGCCCCTATATTTAAAGTTTTACGAACTTCCGAGGATGTCGACGTACAATTTAACACGTTGAATTTTTTCTGTAACGTATTGGTGGCTCGGGAGGCTGAACATGTTTTACCATTAACGGTCGAATTTTCAGCTAAGATTCTAATTTGTTTTCTGAAAAGTAAGATGGAAGAAATTAGAGAATCGGCATTGGATATTATCGAGAAAATTACTTCGTGGAAAAGTGATCGGATGCAAGAACTTCTTAGAGATGAACACATAGTGGAAGTCTTATTCAAGATAATTCTAAATCCCGAATTGAAGGCTATGCACAAAAAGGCCTTCAATATAATCCATGCATGTATGGAGTGTTTAGCAACCGCTTCATATTTTGTCAAATCTTTAGAGTTCATTGAATTTTGTAACTGGGCGATACATTGCCGGAAGAAATTTATACTACCTTCGGCAGTAATCGTAACCTCCTTGACTAAACTGGCTGAATTGAGACAGGTCTTGTTTGACTTTTCTATTGAGGATACGATTTTATCTTTTTTTCGTATTAACAGTGAATTGGTCTTTTATAAAACCTGCGAAGCTATCTCAAATATGAGTTCGCATCGTTATTGTTGCGAAAAGATGATCACACCGGTTGTTATAAAGTGTATCTTAGAGATGCTAAATAGGGACGAGGTACCTATTATTCCTTACCATGAAATTGCTATCAAGACCTTATATGAGCTCTTAAAGCGCGACGGAAGAACTTTAAAGTTAATCATGGCTTGTGGAGGGATTCCTTTACTTACAAAATGTTGGTTAAGAGATATGGACGAATATACCCAAGGAGCTGTTGGGATTCTAATGGATATGCTGTATATTTACTCAGTAGATGATGAATTTCGCAGAACATTCATGAATCGCGAACTGTATCAAATGCTATTGAATACATTTAATGATGCTTCAGATTTTTCACGTACGGCACTTTTGGTTTTGAATCAGTACGTAGACAACAATGAATGTAGGCAATACTTTATCGAGTTGGGAGGACCTGAGATTGTTTTGAAACAAATCTGCTCAACACCAGATGAAAAGACCCTAAAAGATGTTTTAATATTCTTCCAAAGGTTGTTTTTATACAAAAAGGTGGGAATGGCCTTTTTATCTAAAAACTCCTTACACATCTTAAAATCAATATCCGATGAAGTAAGAGACGCAATTCCGCTAATTAACCAAGTGATCACAATGATGTACGATTTATATCTTCCGATCAAATTTCACGAATTGAATCATCTCGATATTTCAGATCATTTTACCAGTCGGTTTTATTTGATAAACAAGGGCAACTGTGGTGATAATAATGATTTCCCTTTTTTAGAAATTTTAGTTACGCAACAAGCCTGTCCTGTCAATGTTGTTTACATTGTGGATTTTTCAGCGAATCCTGACGAATTAACACGTAGGACAATAATTACAAACAATAATCTAATATCTCCTGAAAGACAATCAATAGGTTCTATAAAGAGTACATCTACTATAAGTGCATATAGAAGGTCTGGATCTCAAACTAAACGAAAATCAAGTTTGAAAAGCACTAGTGGTTCGAAAGGCCAAAAAGTGTCAATACAGCTAACCCTATCCCAACAAGGAATAACTAATCCGGAAGAAAACCAAGAAACCCAGCCAACTCAAGAAGCTCAAAAAAACATCTTAACGTGCCAAGTACCACCACCAGTCAATTTTGGTAGTATATCAGAAGATCCCTACTTGCCCAAATACGTCGAAAAGTTAAAAATGTTATTATACAATCATAAAAAATATATTTTATGTTTTCAACATCAAGTTAAACTTATAGCCAATTTTATAAACGATATATTATCGGGTCCTGAAGGCAATGATCCTTTAGATTCTCATTGTCTGGACATCCACTTGACATCTCTTAGAACAAAACTAGGAACGAATTTGATACCTATAGGATATTTGCGCTGTGGATCTTACTGTGAACGTGCGTTACTCTTCAAAGCGTTAGCAGAAAAAGTCGGGGTTCCATGCACGATAGTCAGAGGGCGCGATCATAGGTATTACTGGAATGAGGTGGCAATAACAGCAGAAGATTCTCATAGTATTGGTAATAGCGATGATCAAAAAACTTATTTATCGTATGCTGTGGTGGATTTGATCGATGAGATTGGAAAATTAATGCTTGTTGGAAGTGTGGAAGCTAACATATACTGCGGTTTAGTTATGACTTAATGTTACCATTAAACTCATAGAGGATCGTTTTTTCATCATTGACATGATAGCGAAATATGCCTTTTTAATAAAATAAACGCATTTTTAAAACTAGCATGGTTTTGGTTTTAGTGTGTCAGATAAAGGTTATCGTGACATAGGTGGGAGGGGGTAACATAATAGAATAAAACAATGAATGTAAATAATAAAATTTGCCCAGAAAGTAAAAGCTAGAGACATCTCCGCTCTAAATTAAACCTAATTCGACCTTGGCTTTGGAAATATATATTTAGGTCGATGAAATACCACCTTGAAGACTTTCTGGAATTCACAGATCTGCTTAGCATGTCAAAACTTGTCTAGACAACAACATAATCTACATACACTGCAATTAAAATCCATCATCTTCTAGGTACGATTTGAAAGTTGTTTTATCGATTTGTTACATTTATCGATTATGAGACGTTACTGAGACGGATTTCTTTGCTACTAAAACTCTTATATAATTATAAAGGATTTATTAAAAAAGCGTACAGGATTTAAGTTCCTATAAAATTCTCATTTAATCATAAATAGTAATTTATGCAACAAGTGCATAAAGTAGAATTTTTGTTTCACGAATGGGAAGTTTGACCGCACGAGCCGCAGGCGAGTGCGGCAATCTCATGAGTGAAAAAAAAGACACTTTATGCATGAGTTTCATACAATATTTTTTCTACGACTGTCGGCAGTTAGAAAAAAATGTTGTATAGTGTTTACATTTTATTTTTGTATAATAACAATTACATTAAAGAACAGCAATTACGAAACAACAAATTAACAATTAAGAAACATATTATAATTCTTTGGTAATAGTAATAATAAAAGTACAGTTTTTGGGATTGTTAATATTAATTTTTGATCCAAGCAATTTATTTTCTGACTGATTTAGGCACATTGATTCGTGTACACTGTTGCTTGTGTTTGGAATATTCAAGTTGTTTTCGTTATCATTTATGTTTGAGGTGGATGGTTGATTGAAAATATCGCTATTAGTTTCATGTCCGCGCAGAATCCTTGATGTGCACAATGTATGTGTCTTTGAATCTGGTATTGTTACAAGTAAAACTTCCTCCTTGTCTTCAATATTGTCAATGAGTGTTTTATACAACTCGACTCTTCGGCAAGCCCCAGCAATGCCTAATATTAATGCAACCTAAAAGTTTACAAGCCGTTAAATAATGAAAGAAATTTAGCAACAATTTTACCTTAAACTTTAAATACTTCTCATCCGGCGCTTCCAGTAAGAACTTACTTATTTCGCTCCTTGAAAATGTTCGAGATTTTTTCGGTTTATACCCAACGGATTGCCGTTTTAAATAGGCTATTAGCTTTGAATATTTGCTTATATCCACATTATTATTAATAATTAATGTCGCCTTTAACTTTGAATAGCAGGACCATAACGTTGATGATTTAAAATTTTTTTATTTTTCCTCGAAAAATGCTTATACTCTTTCTGTAAAGCTATGAATTCCATTTTGATTACGCCATTCCATAAATGTGTTTTTTAGATAAACTCTTTTAGATAAAATTCCCTTGATTTCTCTGGCAATAAGTTAAGCGTTGCTACATTTGCTTTTTCGATAATTTCTTCCGGCGTTAATATTTCGTGTTCAGAATCTTGCTCGATTTCCATATTTAAATTAATTTAAATAAATAACTATAATATCTCACAACATACACAAACAATCTAAATAGAAAATTTGACGTTTCTAAAGCCAAGATTGCGAGACAACTTCAATTGTTTCCAAAGCAATCTTTGATTCGGCTATTTCGGTGCATGTATTTGCAAACGCCAGAGTGAAATAATGACACGCTACCGCACTTTTTTTACGCTTTTTACTTTTTTTCATTATTACCATAAATCGATATTTTACACACCAAAAATAATGAAATATAGTGCAGTTTTTTTAACAGGCGTAGAAAAACATTATTTACGGTTTTTTTAATTTATCATGCATTGTTACCTACTTTACCGACAATCACATGACAGAATGAGGTTACAATGCTTAGCGAAACTAAATAGATGATGAGAAAATACAGTTTTTAATTAACTTAAGTACTTTTTAATTTAATAGTTGATACAAAATCATAAAACGTAAATAATCTAAAGCGCCTGACAGAATTGTTAAAAAAATAAGTTTCTTGTTTTTTTTTAATATTGAATTGACCACAAACAATTTGTTGTGCCAAGATATAACAAGTTATTATTAATTTTTAATTTCGTTTATTCAAACCCATGAAGATCTGTTAGCAGTACATGAAATGCACAATCATAGATAAAACTGATATAACATTTATTTGCCGTTTAAAACAAAAGAACTTTAAAGCATTACACATATAAATACATTAGTTAAGACCCCCTTTTAAAATACTTTATTCTAAACAGAGAACACAATTCGCATGTTAATGTCGTTGTTGATGTTCGATAAATTGAAGAGGTTGAAGATACTGTAACCTGAACAGCTGTCATTGAACCCGGAACTTTTTTATATACGAGGGTGGTCCCAGAAGTACCCGACCCAACAAAGAAAACACAAAAATTTTGGAAAAAGATTTATTTATTTTTCAACGTAATCTCCTTTCAGCTCTATACACTTTTCCCAGCGGTGTTCAAAAAATTCGATACCCTTTTTATAATAAGAACTGTCTTGCTCCTCAGAATAGCCATTAACTGCTGACATCACTTCTTCTTCGTTGGAAAATCTTTGACCACTGAGCCATTTTTTCAAGTTTGGGAACAGAAAATAATCCGAGGGGGGTAAATCTGGCGAATATGGTGCATGAGGTAGCAATTCAAACTTTAATTGATTAATTTTGGCCATTGCAATAACGGATTTGTGAGCTGGCGCGTTGTCGTGATGAAACAACACTTTCTTTTTAGCCAAATGCGGCCGTTTTTGCTTGATTTCTTCGCTCAAACGTTACAATAAGTTTGCATAATACTGGCCGTTGATAGTTTTTCCTTTTTCGAGATAGTCAATAAAAATTATTCCACGCGCATCCCAAAAAGCCGACGCCATAACCTTGCCTGCAGATGAAACGGACTTCGCCTTCTTTGGAGCCGGTTCTCCCTTTTGAGTCCATTGTTTCGATTGTTCTTTTGTCTCGGGTGTGAAATGATGGACCCATGTTTCATCCATTGTTACGAAACGGCGCAGAAATTCTGCTTTGTTGCTGTGAAACTTCGCTAAACACTCAATTGAAACATTTTCACGACACTGTTTTTGCTCGAGTGTGAGCAAACGCGGCACCCATCTTGCACACAGCTTTCTCATGTCCAAATTTTCAGATAATATGCGATGTACCGCACTTTTTGAAATATCCGTAATGTCTGCTAGTTCGCGCACTTTCAGTTGCCGATCATCAAGTACCGCTTTGTGGATTTTCTTCACCATTTCTGGAGTCGTCACCTCATTTGGTCGACCACTACGATGCTCGTCTTGGCAGCTCGTACGGCCTCGTTTAAACTCAGCTACCCAAAATTTGACTGTTGTAAACGAAGGAGCAGACTCACCCAGAGTAGAATCCAGTTCAGCTTTTATATTGGTTCGGCTGAGGCCTTTCAAATAAAAGTATTGTATCACATAACGACGACCAATTTTTTTCCATTTTCACAAATTCACTGACAACGTTCACTATTGATGGCTGCCAAACAAATACTGAACAACGTGGCGCTTTCAAACTTGAAACATATGCTTTATAGACTGCGTACTTTCCAATACAGTGATATTGTCAAACAACTACCGTCACCTCTTGGACAGTTCGGGTACTTCTGGGACCACCCTCGTAAAATGAATCTCCTAACGTTGCACTAACTCCCACTTATTAGCTGTATTATTATTTACATCCATATATATTATTTATTACAAGATAATCGGAACTTTTTTTAACTTTTATTTTCTTACAATCTGTCTAATAATTAGACAATAAGTAATTGATATGACTACTTAATATAATGACATGTGAAGAAGTTTCCAGTGAAACCCCTTCTTTTTTTAAACTTACATAATTACATGCTTATTTGTTGGAACTAGCAATGACTTCAAACACTAATTTCAGACACTACATTAGTCAAATCTGTTCATTAAGTCTGAGGGCTTAAGCGCTTTAACCTACTTCTGACTTCTGGCACATGTATTTACTAATAGTTGTGTGGCTAGAATATTAGGATGATTTGTTAATCTGGCGTGATATTTTACACTCACACTTTTGATTTCTTCTGGAATGGTAGGGATTTGGAGGTCTCTATGTATGACACAGTGTTACGTGCTAATTTCGTAGCACCCTGTATAGCTATGCGTTTGCATTAAATTGTATAGCATTTAGGGATTTTCGCATTCTCTCTCCTTTTAGTTGTCATTTTGTTTGGAATTAACTTCCCGTTGATAGCAGAACTGTCACTTCGTTTTGTACGTTCGTCAAGCTAGTCCTTTATAAAGAATATCTAGTGGCATCGCCGTTAAATTAATCTCCCCTTTGTGTTGTGAAATGGGAATTGCATTGGTGCAGATCTATGGTTGATTTCTGGCGATGATTTCCAATTTTATTGGTAACCGTATGGGATTTTCCACTATTTTTGAAGGTTAGGAGCACGTTCGAGGATTCGATATTTAATAGTCGTTAGCCGCACTTGGAGGCGGTATAACTAGCTCATTAGGTCACATTTCACCGAAGATCCACACCGACCCTGAGATTAAGAGCATGAGACTCTTAATCTCAGGGCCGTGGGTTCGAGCTCCACGTTGGGCGCCTTAAGTTGTTACCCACAAAATGGGGACTGCTTATTGGGAAACGGTAAGAACTATTAACCGCAGTTAAGTCTGTCGGCTGCCAGCTAGCTAGTGTAAGGTCGTGGGTCTCACAAGAGGTGTTCTGCAATGAGCGCCAAGAATCGTCTAAGATAGCTACAGTATTGGCCGACAAAATCTGAAAAGAACAACACATTTGCGACTACTGCCAAAGTGGTCGACTTTTCCCATTATTGGTTCCTTAGAAGCTGTAAATATAAACTCCAAGTACCCCACATAAAAATAATACCCTTCAATAAGAGATATAATGCTTTATTAATAAATGCACAAATTAGCAGGTAATATAGGTAAAACAAATTATCAGGTGTGGTTATCAAGGATAATAGCCTTGACAAAAATGATTAATTATATATATATACAAGTGATTAATTCTTAATGAGGTTCCTGGATGAGAATACATGCGAGTGACTAATTACTTTAAATCTGACTAAACTTCAAGTCACAAAATGTAATAAACAAAATGGACACGGTAAAAGTATTGCGACTACAGGTACCAATCAGATTGCGCAACCCTCAGCTCCAGTAGTGAGCTGTTCAACTATTACGGAGCAAAGCTTATACGTTTACACATTCGCAAAATATTCTTAACAATGTAAGGTGATAAAATATTATATATGAAATAGATACGTAGATATAAGTGATACACGCACACTAGGGTAAAACCATTTAACACTGAAAATTATAATATACAAATATATACAGTAAAGTATTAATTACAGTAAGAGGATTGTCAAACGTTATTTTTGATATAACCAGTTGCTATAATTATAACTGACTCACGATACAGGTGTCTTCTTTCACTCCGAAGAGGAACGCCATCATCCAGTTCGAACGTAGTGGTGTTTTAAAAACCCACACATACAATGAAGTGGATGTAGTTATGGTTAGATAACCAGGAAGTTATAAAACAAGCAATATACAAAAAAAAGTTCTTCGGTGGAATGTGACCTAATGAGCTAGTTATACCGCCTCCAAGTATGGCTAACGACGATTAAATATCGAATCCTCGAACGTGCTCCTAACCTTCAAAAAGTGGAAACCCTTACGGTTACCAATAAAATTGGAAATCAGCGCCAAAAATCAACCATAGATCTGCACCAATGCAATTCCCATTTCACAACACAAAGGGGAAATTAACTTAACGGCGATGCCACTAGATATTCTTTATAAAGGACTAGCTTGACGAACGTACAAAACGAAGTGACAGTTCTTCTATCAACAGGAAGTTAGTTCCAAACAAAATGGCAACTAAAAGGAGAGAGGATGCGAAAATCCTTAAATTCTATACAATTTAATGCAGACGCATAGCTATACAGGGTTCTACTTAATTAGCACGTAACAACATTTAGGCACATAATATGGAGCATCGCCTATAATTCTTAACACTTTGTTCTGAAATCTTTGCAGAATTTCGAGGTTAGAGTTCACCACGGATCCCCAGAGTTGAAGTCCATAAGTCCAAATCGTCTTAAGTATGGACTTAGAGATTAGGATTTTGTTTGCCAATCAGAGTTGGGATTGCCTTCCTACCATACAATGCAACTTGTTAAGCTTCAACCCCAGTTGCTTCCTCTTGGTGAAGATATGCTTTTTCCATGTTAATTTCCTGTCCAGGTGTATACCGAGGTACTTAACATCGTCGATCTGAGGTATTGGTTGTCCATTTAGGGTGATAAGCGGGCATGTCTCTTTTTTCAAAGTAAATGTGATATGGTTAAACTTGGTCTCGTTTACCTTTATCCGCCGCTTCCTGAGCCAATCTTGGGTTTTATTTATATTGTATTATAAGTTTCTAGATGCAGCGGTATCATCCGCAAATGTGGCCGTTGTCGCGAGTCTAGTAGTAGGAAGGTCCGCCGTAAATATTATGTATAGTATAGGGCCCAGAACGCTACCCTGTGGGACTCCTGATTTTATAGAGTACAAACCTGTGTATTCTTGATATTTTACCAGAAAATATTGATTAGAAGTAAACCGTCGTGCCAGACCTTGTCGAACGCTTGGCTCATGTCTAAGATGACAGCAGAGCAATATCTTTTTTCTTCCAGGTCGTCAATTTTTTTTCACAATTCTGTGGACCTCTTCGACTGTCGAGTGTTGGTTTCTGAAACCGAACTGATGATTGGGAACTAAATTTTATTTTTCTAATATTGGCTTCAGAATAATTTTTCGAATACCTTCGATAGTGCTGGCAGCAGGCTAATGGGCCTATATGAGGATGGAATGTGTGTGTCTTTTCCTGGTTTTGGTACCATTATCATCTGGGCTACTTTCCATTGGTTTGAGAAATATCCCAGTCTGAGGATAGCATTAAAAATCTGAGTTATGGCTTCTAGGCATTTTTTGGAGGTTTCTTGTAATCCTTTCCGAGTTACTAAGTCATAACCAGAAGCTTTTCTGCTCTTGATCTCTTTATTTATAACCGATCTTATCTCACTTGTTTTGAATTTTTTGATGGGAAGTGAAAGTTGGAAGGGCGCATCAAGATAGTTGCAGTTTTCTGCCTCTTCTTCTAGAGTGGAAGATGATGGGAAGGCCTCAAATACTTTCTTCGGGTGATTTGCAATGACATCAGCTTTTTCTTTGTCGTTTCTTGTCCATTTGTTATTTTGGTATGTTGTATTGTCTATTTAATTTTTTTTGTGGCTTTCCAAAGAGAATAATCACTGGCCTCTGTGGGCGCCAGGTTTTCCAGATATTGTTGGATTCCTTGGTTTTTTAGGTTAAGGAGCAGCTGTTTTAACTCTCTGGTGGCCTTGTTGAATTTATTTTTGTGTTTTTCTGTTCTTCTAGTTTGCCATAGCTTTCTGCTTTTCCGCTATTTTTGGAGGGTTTTTCAACGATCAACTGGATCATTCTGGATAGCTTTTGTTAGATTATCAACCGCACTGTCTAGTTGCTGCTCCGTTTTTAGGGATATGTTTGTTACAATTGTATCATCTAGTATAGCTCTGAAGTATTCCCAGTGTGTTTTTTTTGGCGTAAAGTGTTGGTTGTTTTGATTTCTCTAGGATTTTCGAATATATAGTAATAATTACAGGTGAATGATCCGACGATAAATCAAAATTTGCTTCAGTTTTGACTTGTTTGATATTTAAGCTTTTTGTGATATAAAAATCTATTGTATCTGGGATCTTTCTTGGGTCGCTTGGCCAGTATGTTGGTTGACCGGCAGATAACTGTTTTAGGCTATTTGATTTCATAGCTTTTATTAGCTCCCTACCTTTAATCGTTGCCAATCTTGACCCCCACTCAGGATGCTTGGCGTTATAATCCCCTCCGGCAATAAATCTGCTGCTCAGAGTGTTAAAGAAGTGCTCATAATGCCCCTTTTTGTTATTATTATTGGGAGGACAGTAGATAGCTGAGATAGTTAAGGTCCCACTGTAATCTTCTATCGCAATACTACCAGCTTGGAGGTAGTCGTGTTTGTAACCATCTAGTACATGATGCTTAATGTTATTTCTTACAACTATTGCTGCGCCTCCGTGGCCAGCCCCATCCGGGTGATTTGTGCTATAGATGCTATATTCAGGAATGTTTATGTGACTTCTATTGGTAAAACACGATTCTGAAATTAGCATGATATCTATTTCGTGAATTTGTAAAATCGTATTTTATTTCAAGAATATGTTAGCATGGTCCATTGGAGTTCCAGGTTGCAATTTGATATATTTGCGTCATTGAGTTATTTTTGGACCAGGGCGGTAAGACAACATAGAACCCATTTGTTCCATGAGGAGCTTCATCATGTTTTTTAATTCTGACATGTCATTACTCTACTGTGGCATTGTTGGGTGGGTTGTTTGATTTGTGTTGTTAATGAATTGATTTTGTTGAGATTCTTGTCTAGCCATCTGGGCATATTGTCACGTGGGGTTTTCGTAACTGCAGGACGTAGTCAGAGGTAGAAAGGAAAAACACAAGTCATAAAAACAACTATATACTAACAATAGAACACCCTGCTCTAGCACCAAACCTACAAACTAAGTGTAGGAGTCGAACTCCTGGTGATCTAGAAACTAAGCGAGAGAGAGCCTGGGCACAACTCCGCCATAACTAAGCGAGAGAGGGCTTTAGCGCAACCTCCTCATAACTAAGCAGAACTAAGCAGTAGATAAATTAAAAGGTACTCACCAGCTTGCTTGCAGATGTAGTGTTGGAGTCATTTTCACTGACTGAATTGTAAGCTCAAAGCAAGCTGGTTATATACTGCTCAAGGCGGAAGAGATTACCATAATAGTCGGAATCCGTAGCTTGGTGTTCCAAGTATGAAACCAAGGAAGCTCACGCTTCCTGGTTACTAGCTCGTGGGTAGTTTACATTCGAGTTGGCCGTACCAGGCACGAAACTGTGGGTTGAGCGGAAGTGTGCTGGTTTCTTCAGAAGAATGTGCAGCTGGTTGTAAATTACAGGGATTGCTCAGCATATACAAAGCAATCTTAGTAGATAAAATGCATTGGAATGGCCAGACGTGGGTGATGCGGCAGCGTTTCTTCGAAGGAATTCGCAGCTGGCTCCAAGTTGTAGGCGACGAGACCGCGGCTGCTTGACTAACGTGGGCAACTGACTTGAGTGTGGCCTTGCACGATATATTGTACGAACGGAAGAAAACTTGAGTTCTGTATGTAATATTGAATTATAAATATTTCCGTTTGTGACAATATGAAATTCCAGGCTGAACCGTTTTTGTCATTACTTATGGACGCATCCTCTGTAATTTGTTGGGTGGTTTTCCATGCAATTTACACATTTGACTTCTTTGTCTTTCACTTTTCTGGTACAGTTTGTAGTTAAGTGGTTTCCGGCACATTTTACGCAACGCGGATTTTGGTGGCAGAAGTTTTTGTTCTTTAGGAGCCGGACATTATAGATTTCTTTTTTATTGTCTTTAGGAATTAAATCAATAAAGACCATAGAGAGTTTGTTTTTTTGTTTGACGTTCCAGACATTGGTTACATTGTGCCCTAGAGCTTCGATGCTTTCCTTAATTGCTTTTGTATTCGTTGAATAGTGTATGTTTTTCAGGACAACTCTGAAGCTTTTCTCCTGCTTAGGCTGGTATGTGTATAATTCAGTTTTTTTACTCTCTAGTGCATTTTTGATGTCCGTATAAGTTGTACTTATACTTGGCTGTATTTTAACTTGCTCGTTGTTTAGGGTCTTAACAGTGTACTTATTTACGGCTATCTGATTTAGCAATGTGATGAGTGGTTTTATGTTTTTTACCCCTATTACAAAGATAGGTGGTGGTTTTGGTTCATTTCTGTTTCCATTGTTTCACTTTTCTCTTCGCTTTTTTCGTCGTCGCCTACACCTGGCCAGTAGGCACTAATTTTGGTTTGTTTTACTTGTTTGTCTTCTTCTCGACTTCTTTGTCTTTTTTGGTGTATACAACTGTGCGCCAGTTATTATTCAGTAGGGTTTGGCAATGGTGGGTATTCCAGAGCTGATTGGTATAATTAACCCGGTTGTTGTAGTGGGGTGGCTGATTGGGGTTAACTAAAGGACTGGGGATTTTGCGTTAACATCGGTGAAAATGATCTTGTTTGTTGAGAGTACTGCATTTGTGATGATGGTTGTTCCTAATACGAGTAGATTGGGATATTTGTTGGGACATAATTCCCAGTGACATAATTTAGGAAATTAGCCATTTCGGCTAACCCTCTGGGATAATCTCACCTGAGTTCGGGCTTATTTATTTCTTTGTTCGTTCGAGTTAACACTTTTAACGTATACAATAAATACAAATATAAAATTCGAAATTGATGTAAACATAAAATTTATTGCTCTTGTTTATCACGCGCGATTATGATAACACTTGAACTTTCTAGCGTTCGGAGCGGTGACTCGTACGTCTTTACGCGTCAAAAGCCAAATGGATACTGATAATCGGAACTGATGTCAAAATAATTTTGAATCCACATTTATTTGTAACTTGTCTAAGAAAATGGAAGCTATTTTGTCGTTAATAAAACACAATACTTTAAAAATGTAACATTAGTTATTAGTTGCTAAAACTTCCACAAAGGACACTCAAGCTTTAATAAGAGTAAACGCTGAGAAGACAAATGTTCAAGTTTCTGGAAGAAAATTATGTTACACCATTCCCATTCCCTTGGCATTAAATTAACCCAAACTATTAAACGGAAAACGTTAGCTACTGACGGCAACACTAAATTCCCACACAAAGGTTTAAATAATAACCCCCCCCCCCATAACGGTACGATACGGTAGAAAACCTCTATTAATAACAAACCAAAAAAATAAGAAATTCCGCTCTGAAATTTCACTAACCAAACAACTTATATCGTTAAAAGTTAGAAGACAAAACCGTTTAGACGCGTACGTTTGCACACCCCTGAAGACTATTTATATTTCAGAACTGTCTGCCCAATCACACGTTAAACATGACATCCTTGTAATCAATAAATTTAGATAAAGATCTCTTTTTAAGTATCGATCTTAGGTATTTTTATTAAAAGATGCAAATAGCAAACCTTAACACCTGAAACAAGCTTATCAAAATGAAACTTTATCTAAACTAAAGCATAATTTACAGTTTTAAAAGTATTTTGTTCTTTTATGAACATTTTAATGTTGAAGAAATTAATATTTGCCTAGAAAGGGATCATGAAATGCTATATATCTTTGTTAGAGTGATTTATTACAGCACTATAGGGTTAGCTTTTATTTCGTTCGTTTTTTTATAATACAATAAGCAGGAATGGAATAGGTACCTGATTAAAAAAGGAATACGATCTCGTGAGAAGCCATAACCTTGCTTAAATAGGTACCAAGACCTAAACATAGAATTGAACTATTTGGGGTTGTATCATCACTGCCTTAAAGCTGCCTACCGCACCCAAAATGAAAATCTTCTATATATTTGTACCATGTTTACATTTAAAACGAAGCAAATTTAAAATTCGGCTTAATAAGCTCGTTACAACTATTAAAATCTTTGTCTCCCAAAATGGATCTGGATAGCCTTGGTAATCATAGTTATCGATAGTACAAGTGCATTCTTGCTTTTTATTCAGAATCGCACTTGCTATTGAATTTCATGCTTTAAACCCAATAGTTCCATTTTAGAAAATCCCGATGACGTCATGTGAGGAACTAGCCAGCTAACACATGTTCTAAAATGGATTCTAATACTAATCTGGTAAACTAGAGGTCGAAGTATACACAATTCTTCTAGTTCCACTGCCCATGCCAAAAGATTGTCCGTATGATTGAGTGTAGACTGTTAAAGGGGCAGAATTCGTTAATTGGTTCTAGTTGCGTTCTTATGTATTGAGCTGTGGTACTTTAATACTTTTATATTCAGAACCACTTCTGCTATCGATTTCAATACTCAAAACCTAATGAATGGTTCCATTTAAAACAATCTCGATGACTTAATTTCCGGAACCAGTACATGTTCTAAAACGGATTCTAATACATACTGATTTCGTCAACTAGAGGTTGTAATATACAAAGTTCTTTAGGTTCCACTGCCAAGACTAGTGATTGTTCCGAATTATTGTGTGTAGACTGTTAAACAAGACAGAGTATAGGCAAATCTTAAAACGCCATATTCCCAATACATAGACCATAGATCCAAATCTACGAAGAAGTTCTATTCAACCCTTTATGTCAATTCTAGCGTAATATTGTTCATAAATTAATATTATAGTTTGAAACTAGTAGCACAAGAGCAACTCCTTACAGCGCCCATGTCAGAGGCGTTAGGGTGATTTAAAGACCCTTGAAATTTTATAATTTTAGAGTTGTATAACTTGTGGAAGCAAATTTTCAAAGCAGTGTTGTCTGATATCCAATGATTTTCCTTATTTTGGCGAAATGTTTCAAATTTTGCTTTTTGAGTTTATCATAATAAAAAAAATTAAGAAGCATCCAACTGATATTCGTTATTTGTTTCAATTTTATCTGCTTTGTTCTAGAATAAAAACATGGAAAAATAAGAACTACTTATTAGAAAATTAGTAAGTAAAAAGGGCGTTTTAGTTACTTACTTACTTTATACCTCAATAAAAAAATAAAAAGTTTTCCCCATCAATTCTTATTGGAAAATGGCTATATTTTAATATAGAAAAAAACTATATTTAGTGAAAAGCACAGTAGTAAATAAATTCTCCTATCATAAACTTCTTTCTTTTAAATTCTTACATTATTGCAACAACAAACACAAATTAGACATTTTAGAAGCTTTTGAAATATACAAACATAAACGCACAGTACCTTTAATGAATGAACAAACTGAGCTTAGTAATTCTCCTTTATTGGAAGTGTTAGATATTTAGTTTTTTTTAGTTATTTTCTGTATTTATCCTTAGCAACGTGTTTGTTTGTCAATCTTATCTGCCTTTGATAATGACATTTAATGTCGAATTAATATTGTCAGGTTAAGAATCTAATGAAACTTGTGAAACTTTAACTCATCTTTGTATTTATATTATATTTCATTCTTTCTTTCTTTTTCTCTCTCTTATGGCAGAACCTTTCCTGCTTAGTGTTGTATTGTTTGCCGGAAAGTTTTAAGTCATTTATAGCTTTTACAAAACATTTTCCCGAATATGAGGCTGATTTATCCAAGCAAATATTATTTCAAAAACTTATTAGACATTTCAAAATAAACAAATTTCTAAATACATTCATCCTTGTAAACAATTTTTCTATTTCCTAGAAAAAATACCTGGTATTGCACCCAAGCTTAATATGGTAGGGCGAGGTAACTAAATTCTGGGATATCCTTGGCAGAACCGATTTCCAAGAGCGGTTAGCCTAGAGATCTAGTAGAAGGTGGATAGGCAATTACTGTTTGTTAACTTGATCACCAGCGTATAACAATATGACTTTTTAAGTAAAAACATTCTGTTTAGGTATTTAGGAAGACTACTATTTAAAAATAGTTGTACCTGTTTATGAATAAGATAGGAAATTCCGAATGGAAACCCTTTTAGTAGATAATTAAACTGAAAGTACAAGATTACTTAATGAATTACCTGACCAGGTATTACGATACCTCATTATTTTCCTTTCATTGATTGTGCATACATAGGTTGTAAATAATTTGTTTGTATTTGAAATGACTGTTGAGTGATTTCTTTCATAAAAACTGGTTAAGAAAACCATCTGTGTAAGGCGAAACTCTTGTTTATAACTGCCTTCTTTAACTAATAATTTGCTTAAGAAATTAAAATAAATAAAAATCTTGCATCTAAAAAAAATAATTGAGTACCTTCTAGTGTGTCGAATTATTTTAGTTAAGATTGAAATTAAGATATTGAGAGCCCTTAATGATTTAATTATGAGGGCGATTGTGGTTCGATTAATTGCGTGCGGGACGGTTGATCAAGGGATGGATTGGATTTTTAAAAATTGCTTCTCCATTGGAAGGCAGTAGCAAACCACCGAGTTATATTTTATAGCATCAAAACCCGAAGCACAAAATAATGTCCCGCGTTGGGCGCCAATTTATAACAGTAAAAACCCACGTACAAAATATTTATCATACTTATATTATCATATATGCTCAAAATGGTTGCCACAGCTTGAGATTTAAACTCTATCTTACAAATTTAGTATTCATGTCGTAGGTATTGGTTCCACAGTTGTATAAATTGTGAAAAGGAGTGTTTATTAAATAAACAATCAAAGATGTTAGTTGAATAAGCTTTAAAAAAATATTAAATTCACTAACCAGAAAATGAATTAAATATTAAAATTGAAAACAAAAAGATTTTGTTTGTTTAAAAATTTTGGAATAAAAATGAAATAAAATGTTCATAATTATATGGTTCCGTTTTTAGATCCTCAATATAAACTGAAAACATTTATTAAACAATAAGAAAATAAAACGGAGTAACAATGCACATAAATAATAAAACACACACAACATAGGTTTATTACACATAAAATCAATATTCATTTAGATTTACATAAGACGTTATTTAACCAAAAAGAACAAGTTTACTTGATATTGACAGACCAAAATTATTCAGCAATACTTAATTGAATGTAGAAATTATATTAACATAACTAAATTGCAAATTCAATAAACAAATATCTGAAGGATATTACGCAAATTCGATTAGTCTAAATATTATCAAAATTAATTATTCTGAAATTCACTAGCAATAATAATAAATTGAATTTTAAATGCTAATGAGAGCTCTCGTCCTAAAGAAAAATCACAACGTTCCTTGCATGAAGGATTCATGAACTAAATTGCAAATAAAATCTATTTTCTATAAAGTACGATACCTTAATTTTCTATCCGCATTAACCTGACGAAACATACTGGATCTAAACCATTAGAAATTGGAAAGTTGCCTTTGTTCTTGAAAACCATAAATGACTCTAGCTGCATTCAAATTATTACGTAACAGTAGCAGGTCTCAAGGATGAAGTTTACTTTAAATACGGGCGGTTGCCCAAATAATTCCACGAACCATCTTCATTAATACACAAATTAAACAATCGTAGCATAAGGGTGAAGTCTTTCAAAAAACATAAGTGATTTTAATCACAAATAGCGCTTGCTATTTTTAAATTATTCCCGTAAAATACTAATTATTAGCTTTTAAATACAAAAGAACCAGAAACTGTCATTAAACTATAGATCAATCTATAAAATTCTCATTAACCTAAACTGCACTAACTCGGAGCACAAACAGAGGGAAATAATTGTCTTTAATAGTTCGGCACGATAAAACAATCCCAGTTGTTTATTAACGAAACGGTAACGACAACCCTTTCACGCGAGATTTATCAAACATAAATTGCTTCCAAAATTTCACTCACTAACAAAGGTGAACCGGTACGGAACTGTATATAGAATTTTCATCAATTCTAAACACGCACTAACAAACGGTAAATCGATGATATCGACCCAAGTCGACTGGTTTTTCATAAGTTTTCTAACGGGAAAGTTTTCAAACACAATTGAGGCTTAACTCACACAACAAAATGCATAAAAGACTGTACCCTGCCGAGGTCAAGGCACAAAATTCACAAAAACTTTAACTAAACTGTCTTTTTAATTATTTAAACAAGAACGAAAATTCAATAATATCGACCCTCTTTAATGGTGGATCAAAACGAGAGTCGTCTGACTCGAGGCACCGGCCGCCAGCAAGTAAGTAACGCGACGCTCCAACCCCAATCTCACGCGTAGGAACACATTTTTATTTCCGCGTAGGAATATCAGCCAATAGCGAGGTCTCGCTCACGAACAATATTGATTTTTTCTAAGTACCCAATCAACAACGAGCCGCGTGTTTTGGCTTAACGAATCAGGGCACAGCAACTAAAAAGCAAGTATTGATTTTTCCTCTAAAACTGCGAACGCCTCGAGTTATCATTTTTGCTATAAACACTTATATTTTAAAAAGAATGCAAATTTGCAGAACCGAACTTAAGATTTTTGTAAATATAAATATAAAAGTCTACGTATTTGAAACCGATAGAAAATATACCGTTACAATTTTGCACATCAGATTTCCCAGAAATTAATAAGAAATTTGTTCAGTATTTGTAATAGTTAGCATAATTTCTGTTCCCGTTATGATAGTAGGCTAAAATAGTTGTTTAAAGTGGTTGTCAATATATTATTTGAAAGAACACACGACCAATTTTTCTTCTTCACATTTATTCATAAAACAGGGTCAATTCCCAGCAAAGAATGATACACAATCATTCATACACATGGTTCTGACGAGCCGATACATCATGTATCAGCGCACACAATAATTTTCCACAATCAAATTGGAGCACACTAGCGGCATATTCCTTTGAATAAATCTTGGCGGAGCTGGTACAAAGCCAGGTCAGATCAGGAGAGGTAGAATTAAAGAAGAATAAAGGGTGAGTGGTTCTTTAACTTTTATAGTGTCTTTGGTTCTTCTAAAATATGTATGAGAAAAAGGAAGCAAAAAAGATAGATCTTTTGACACAAAAAAGAAATGAAGTGTTAGCAAAGATTGATCGATTTAAGACATAGTTAACTGAAAGTACACAAGTAAATTTGTTGGAATTAAAAAATAGAAGAGCTAATTTGGAAAAACTATGGACAGAATTTGATGACATTCAAACAGAGCTAGAAACTATAATAATGGGTATTGATGAAGACCAAAGGACATTATTTGAACAAGTTTATTATCAAACGTTAGCACAAGCAGATGAAACCATTGAAAGTCATTCTTTGAAAAGGGATAGTTTTTCAGAGATAAAATTGCCACCTATTAGTATTCCCGTATTTGATGATAGTCTTCAGAAATGGAATAATTTTTTTGATTTATTTGTATCTCTCATTGATAACAATTCCTCTTTAACCACAGTTCAAAAGTTTCAGTACTTGAAATCATCCCTTAAAGGTGACGCGTTGAAACTACTGTCAAATCTTGACACATCTGAGGCAAACTACAAAGTAGCCTTGAGTTTATTACAAAAACGAAATGACAATAAAACCAGAACCACTTTAAATCACATAATGTCTCTTTTTGAGTTACAACCTGTGAAGAATGAATGTTATACGCAATTAAGAAATTTCTTAGACACATTTCAGTCACATGCCAGTGCTTTAGCAGCTATAGGGTTGTCAGAAAGGACAATTTTAGATTTGTTTTTAATATCAGTGTTATCCTCAAAACTGGATAAAATTACTTTAAGACATTGGGAAGCAAAGGTTTCAGAAAACCAAAACCTACCCACATACGTACATTTTTCCGACTTTTTGTACCAGAGATGTAACTCTTTAGAATCATACAAAAGGAACGCATCATTAGGTCAGGGACATTCCTCTCAGGCTCATTCTCAGTCTAACACAAGATTTCACTCAAGTCAACACAACAACAATCATACAAACAAAATTAACTATAAACAAAATCAGTCGAATTCATTTGCAACCACACAAGAAAATTCATATTTTAATAAAAAATGCAGCTTTTGTAATAAGCCGCATAAGTTTTTTGCATGTGATAAATTTTTGAGCATGTCTGTAAATGAAAGAATCCATGAAGTAAAAAAAATTAAAACTTTGCTTGAACTGTTTATCGGGAGAGCATTTGTCTTATCAATGTAAGTCTGATCCATGTAAAAAGTGTAACAAAAAACATAATAATTTGTTACACATCGAAGATCATTCACAACAGAGTCAAAACTCTCAAATATCATTGCAAACTTATCAAAATAAAGTGGGTGTTTCTGGAACACATTCAGAACATACACAACAATCAAACACTCATTTTACACAAACTTCTCATTTTGTATCTCCAGAATCAAATGAAACAGAATACTCATGTCTTTCTAATTTTGGTTCATCACAAATTTTATTAGCCACAGCACTTGTAAACGTTTTTAATGACGAAGGCGTTTGCTTTAAATGCAGAGTATTACTGGATTCAGGATCTCAGTGTAATTTCATCACACAAGAAATCTGCACTTTATTAAAATTAAAACCAGAGTGTGAAATTATGACAATTAAAGGTGTCAACAACTCTGTCACCCATGCGTCAAAATCAGTTCAAATCACTGTACATTCCCGCATAAATGATTTTTCATCTACACTTAAATTTGTAGTTCTTCCAAAAATCACAGAAGTATTACCTCTAGTATGTGTAAATATGTTGCATGTTAAAATACCTCCAAATCTAAATTTAGCAGATCCCGAGTTCAATAAGGCTCATAAAATTGATATGTTGATTGATGCTGAATTGTAATTTGATTTGTTATCTGGTGGCTTCATTAAATTACACAAGAACGGACCCTCAATTCAAAACACGAAATTTGGTTGGGTAGTCGCAGGCAAAATAAATTGTAATCAACCAATTAACATTTCACAGTGCAATTTAGTTACTAACGAAGAATTGAACAATAGTTTGAAACGTTTCTGGGAAACAGAAGAAGTATTTCAAAAGCCTCTGATAACACAAGAAGAAAATGAGTGTGAGTTACATTTTCAACACAATTACTCTCGTCATCAAATGGCAGGTTTGTGGTACGACTTCCTTTCAAAGAAAACTTAAAGTATTTAACACATTCAAAAGAAATGGCTTTAAGAAGATTTAACAATTTAGAGAAAAGGTTCAAAGGTAATGTGTATTTCAAACTAGAGTATACTAAATTTATGCAGGAATACTTCAATTTAGGTCATATGTCTTTATTAATCAATGAGGATAACCAGAGTTACTACATGCCACACCACGCTGTCTGTAGAACAGAAAGTCTTACCACAAAATTAAGAGTAGTTCTAGATGCTTCTGCTCCCACAGTTTCCGGAATTTCATTAAACGACACTTTAATGAAAGGTTCAGTGATACAAAGAGAACTTTTTGAGATTATAGTAAGTTTTCGTTTTCATAATGTTGTACTTACAGCTGAAGTGGCAAAAAAGTATAGACAAGTGAATGTGCATCAGGAAGATACAAAATTTCAAAAGATTTTGTGGCGAGACGACACCAGTCAACCAGTTCAGGCGTACATACTGAATACTGTCACATATGGAACCACTTCTGCTCCATTTCTAGCGTGCAGATGTTTGAAACAACTGTCATTAGAAAATCAGTCAAAATTTCCACAAGCCGCACAAGCCATCAAGGAAGACTTTTATGTAGATGATCTTCTCACTGGTACTAATAGTTAGGAGGGGGCTACTACTCTTTACAAAGATATCACAAATATCTTAAAGAGCGGTTGTTTCGAGCTAAGAAAGTGGCGATCCAGCCATCCACACATATTGTCAAATCTATCGTGAGACATTGACAACTACGTCATGCCTCAAGACAAATTAGATAATTCAAAAATTCTTGGAATGATATGGAACTCAAATCAAAATGTTTGAAAGTTTTATATTCAGATTAATATTGATCAAACTCACACAAAGCGAAGCATACTTTCAAGTATTGCACAAATCTTGGATCCATTAGGATTCTTAGGGCCAGTTATTGTGTTGGCAAAAATAATTTTGCAAGAATTGTGGGCTTTAAAGGTAGGCTGGGATGAAACTCTTCCCAAAGAGAAACATCTTCAGTGGAGCATCTTATCACAACAACTTATTAATTTAAATAAAATTAATATACCCAGAAAAATCACAAATTTCACTCATTATACAGAACTTCAAATCCATGGATTCTGTGATGCTAGTGAAAAGGCCTATGGTGCTTGTATTTATTTGCGAAGTACAGACTCTCAGGGCAATTATTCTATACAATTAGTATGTTCAAAAAGTCGAGTTGCTCCACTGAAGACTATTTATTTACCTAGACTAGAGTTGTGTGCAGCTGTATTGCTTTCACAGTTAGTTGTTAAACTCAAAAACTACCATAATTCTTAGCTGGATAGCAGCAACACCACAAACATGGAAAACCTTTGTAGCCAATAGAGTGGCAGAAATTCAAACAAACACAAACACACGTGACTGGACACATGTAAGTAGCGCAGAAAATCCAGCAGACGTTATATCAAGGGGGTTACTACCAGACAAATTTATTAATCACGCATTATGGTGGTATGGGCCTCCTTGGTTACAACAAGACACAATTCACTGGTCCGAATCTGACACATTTCTAAAACCAACTGATGATGATAGGCGAAAATGGAAAACACTTTCTCATTTGAACACTCATGATTTCGACCTTTCTGACAAGTATTCATCATTAAGAAAACTTCAATGCGTCACAGCATATTTACTTCGTTTTAAAACCAAGCAAAAGGGGTTTGTTAACAAGTACTGAAATTCACAATGCTCAAATAACATTTCTAAAAATTACGCAGCTCCAAGCGTTTCCAAAGGAACTAGATAAATTGTGCAAAAATTAATCAATTCACAAGAAAAACAGATTGCTAACATTATCGTGCTTTCTAGATAATTCAGGCTTAATTAGAGTTGGAGGATGGTTAAGAAATGCAATTATTCCATTTGCTCAAAAACATCCTGCTGTTGTACTACCATCTTCTCATAAATTCACAGAATTACTTATACGCAATGAACACATTGCATTATTTCATGGTGGACATCAAGCAGTTCTTAATTCACTGAGATCAAAATACTGGCCTCTTTCAGCTAGGAATGCCATAAGAAAAGTAATTCATAAATGTATAATTTGCGCAAGAGTAAAGCCAGTTATTCAGGTTCCATTAATGGGTGACTTACCTCAACATAGAGTTAACCAATGTCATCCATTCTTGAAGGTAGCCATTGACTATGCAGGTCCGATTACGATCAGAGAAAGCAGAAGACGTGCAAGGGTTAATACTTGTCTGTACTATATAGCCATCTTCGTCTGTCTCACAACTAAGGCTGTTCACCTGGAATTTGTATCCAGTCTCACTACAGAAGCATTCTTATCAGCGTTAAAGAGATTCATGTCTAGGAGAGGAAAATGCTCAGATATATTTTCAGACAATGCCACCAATTTTGACTTTAGAGGAACTAGTTCTTCTATCATCAGATGAACATTGGAACACAGTGTTTAATTATGCTACAAATCACACCATAAGTTATAGGCATTTTATACCACCCAGATCACCAAATTTGGTGGTTTATGGGAAGCCACAGTAAAATCTCTAAAGCACCATCTAAAACGGATCACAGGAAATGCAGTATTTACGTATGAAGAATACATTACATTGCTGATACAAGCAGAAGGAATCTTCAATTCCCGACCACTCACTCCTTTATCGGAAAACCCAAATGACTTCCAGGCTCTTACTCCATCACATTTCTTAATTGGAGAAGCGCTTACAACCACACCTGAACCTAATTACACCGACGTTCCCGTAAATAGACTGCATCGTTGGAATCACATACAGCAACTATATCAACACCTATGGAAGAGATGGTCATCTGAGTACCTAACATATCTTCAAATTCGCACTAAGTGGGCATCACATAACCTAAATCTTCAACCAAATCAATTGGTCCTCGTAAAGGATGAAAATCTTCCTTTTCTCCAGTGGAAGATGGGAAGAATTCTCAAAGTATATCCTGGAGCTGACAAAGTAGTGCGTGTAGCTCTTGTGAAAACGGTTAATAGTGAATACAAACGTGCAGTGAATAAATTGTGTCTCTTGCCAATAGAGACCTAAGATAAGTGACTGCTTTATTGTTTACTTTACTATTTATTGTTTAACATAACTAGTTTTATGTTTCATTTTTCTAATTGATTTTCAGTAGCTATGAATTTGTAATGTATTTAAATCATTTTATTTGTCTATGTTGAAAGGCAATTCTTTCAAGGCTGGCGGTATGTTCAGTACTTGTAATAGCATAATTTCTGTTCCCGTTATGATAAAATTTGTGCGTAGGATTTGTTACTTTGCGCATTTTCGTACATTTCTTTATGTGAGTGTTGCATTTACTTTCTGTATGACTTCTTCAATTCTTGGCTTGAAAACCAATTGATTCGTCAATAACCCTATTCGGTTTTTCTCCTTTTTCTTTCTATAAAGATGTGGTGCTCAAGTTACTTTCTGTTCTGGATGCCTTCCTGTGGGACCAGCCTCCTTCAAAAAGTTTTCGTCTGCGAGGCGTCTACTACTCATAATAATTCATGTATCTTTAGCTTTCTAAAAAACTTAATAATAATAAACCTTGATTATACCTCGGCTTGTATGAGTTCCAATTAAAATAAATGCTCTCAGTTAAATTATAAAGTATTAGAAAGTAACTGATTAAGGATTTGAACAGGTTAAATGAGCTGTGTTTGTGGGTTCCACCTGGACTTGATCAATTTATTCATCAGTATTAACTAAGATTACAATTCTCAAGTACAGGAAATAGAGCACATAATCACATCCGTTCCAACACAATTCAAAAATTGGGAATAGTCACATATTTATTTAGATAATTCATTCATTAACAAATAAATAAAAAAGTAAAAATATAAAAAAATCAAAGGTAAAAATAATTACACTTTTGTGTACTAAAACTGGAGTTATCCAAAATCAGTAAAAGTTTGATAATTGATTTTGAAACTATCATACAGCAAAACAGTCCTTCTGTTCTCGATAGAAAATATTAATAAAATATCCAAGAAATATTTAAAACGACGATCTCGACCCCATTAGGTTAGTCACATTTAAGTGGAGTACCTTATGAATTGTTTTAATGTTATAGCGAGGTTAGCTTATTACCCCAAGTAACTTTTGGCTCGCTTCATCACCATGCTTCATTAGCACGCTTGGAATCTTAACGCCACTATGAAAATCTCTTTAAAAAAAGGACAATCCCAATTAACGAGAGAAGAAAGAAAAAATCGCTTTATTAAATAGTTAGGTTGAAAACAATATTTTTTCAAATTATCTTGAGAAGGAATTATGAATTAGCTCCTAACCTAAAACTCATGATAACACCAAAGTATGGGAAGAATATATTAGCTTTAAGATTAATACGAAATTCCATTTAAGTACAAAACTTCAGAGATTTTAGGATACAAATTTTATATTAGCCATTTTCAAAACAAAACAGTAACAGATTTCCAAACGGAAATTGTGTACCGGAAGAATGATGTACAACGCGTCTTCTACTATAACGGCTCGTCAGAATGAATTGAAACAGTTTCAAGAGTTTAGACCTGAATAACAGTAAGATGTTATGGGCAACAGAGGCTGTTACAAGACTGCATTTTTATGCAAAAAATAAAACAATTCAATAAATTTCTGGACCTCCATTACACATATCCCAAAATTTGAAAACATTACTGGAATTATTGTTTAGGTAAAAATAGATACGAACAATGAAACTTATATGTAATATTTAAGGTCAGATGTAATATCTTAATAAAGTTAATTACATGATTAATTTGAAACGGTTGATCATAATAAAATGAATTTATGAATAAAATGAAATTCTTTAAGACCTTTAACAAGGCAAAGAAAACTTTGGTGGAATGTTAAGTTACAGAGAAATTACAGGGTTAACACATCTTGTTGCACATATCGAAATGATTAAGTGTCATCAGAAAAATTTAAAAGTGTTTTGAAGGGTATGCATTTTCCATCTTTCCACGAGAATATACCATATTTAATGTTTATATTAACATAGAACAGATTTCCTCGCTATTCAAGCAATAGAGCATAAAAAATACATTATCTGTACCCTTAATATATAAAACCTATTTTAAAGATACCTTTTTAGAGTCTTACTTTTATACCTCTTCCCCCCATTTTCCGTAATATACGAGCGGGCTAACTTTGAAACTTTTCCCGTCTTCGTGGCTCCGGTAAACTTTTTGTGCTTGTTCTTCCCGTCTCGTAGTTATGTTTACCTTAGTTTCCAGAGGACGGATGAGGTAATTCTATTTGCTTTTTAGACCCATCAAATTCCCAGGAACACAAAAATATCGATTTAGTTAATGAATCGTCATTATCATTACTGTTGATTGGTAATGATGGCAATACAAGCAGTAATAACGTTTCGCTTTACTTTTTAATAACAGGCCTCACAATACTATTATGACGCATTACAGTTATACGATTCTTTTAAATGGTATAAGAGGAAAATTATTATCTTTCACAAATTCGTTCGCTTTGCATACCAACAAGCGAATTTCGTTCAGAGGAGGGTTATAAAATTAGAGCTGTAAAATAATCATGGAAGAAGGCATCAGATAAAAGTTTATTCTAATCAGTATTCAGTTGTTTACTACAATATCAGTTCTGAAACTTTGCATTGTTTAGAAAAGTTTCCAAACTTCCCAAACTTCTATAATAAGGTATCGATTTTATACTACTACTCGCAGCGTGAAACTTCCATCTCTCGTCGATTCGGTCTCCTCAAGAATGTTTTATTGTTTGTTGCAGTGAAGAAATGGCTGGCAGACAGAAGAGACAAAGTCACTCTATTCAGAGTTTGCTGGAGATGCCATCCACCAGTTCGAAAAGCGCCAGCACGTCCAGGAAATCTCCACCGAAACCCACGGCAACTGATAGGCAACAACTTACGCTGGTGGCTACTCCGAAAAAGGTAAGAAATTTCACTTCATTGATTTATGTTTTAAGATACTGATAATAATATTTAAAAATGGCTGATTAAACTGAAAATAAATTATAACTGAATATATTAAAATCTGTAAATATTACATATTCACCATATTGAACTGTGAAAGTTAAAATAGTTCATAGAATAATAATTTAAGGGTATACGATCGAAGTACTAGATAGGTACAAAGAAAAAGTAAATATGGCGTCTTTATCTGTAGGTAATTGTACAACAAAAATTAAAATTTTCCTGTCTGGAGTGGAAAATCATCCAGATCAATACCATCCAATGAAAAGCATATGTGCATGTATAAGTCAGAAGGAATACATACCCTATTAAGTAATTCTAAATATTAAAATCCGAACATTCAGAGTTAAATGGTTTAAGACGGCAGCCAATGCATTAGGATATTAACTAGAGAACGCTAACCCTTATAATTTCTTATAATAATCATTTTTTTCTAAATATAAATACAAAACAATACATTAACATGTTATATATATATATATATATATATATATTAAATGCAACAAACCGATTTACAATACAGGTCAAAAATTTACGCAGCATTTTAAATTGTATCAGCTGGCATCACTTAAATGTACAGTGCTATTAAATTAAAATGCTATATACTCACTATATTGCATTTTAAAATAATCATACCAAACCATTGGATTTACTGTATGTTTATGCAACCAACGATAAATAAATGCTCAAAATGTGCTAGCCGTTTAACCTCTTTCATTTCACTTGGGAAATAATTTAACACTAATTGAGTTTATTAAAAATAGAAACGTAAATGAAAATAACATTTATTGTAAAATAAAAGATGCAAAGCTGTATTTTTTATTTAATAAACCACGCCTGTTCGCGGTAAAACGCATACGTATTTGCAACCACCAACCAATTTAACCTAATGCTTTTGCTTGGTTATATTCAAATGCAATATAGAGCAATAGAGTATGTTGAATTTTAATTTAATAGCACTGTAATATTAAACTTTAAATAATTTTACAAAATTTGATACTTTGATAATATAATTTATATTAAGATATCATATCATCTAATTGAGAACTTGTTTAGTTTATAACACATTAAAAACATTTATTAGGCTACCATAGGCTCCGGAAGCTTTCAAATAGTCAAATAGCACTTATACGTAATATTCATGCAATAAGCAAATAGATACTCATGCTAGGATTAATTTTATCAAGTTAAAGTAGGAAAATATGAGTACGATTGTCTTAATACACATTTAACTTCACTTTATAAAAGGTTTATAAATGTAAAAAGGTATATCAATCAGTTAGATTGTTTTTGTAGTAGAACATGGTTTATGTAACCCATGTTACATGTTCAGGATAGTTTATCCATTTTTTAGATGATTTTATCTTTCTTTCTTTATATGGGGTTTGACGATAATTAACGTAGAAGAGAATTTTCTTGATCCTACTAAGCTGAACCAGTTTCGGGAAAATATCTCACTGGGAATATGTAAAACGGATAATTATTGTAATGTCTAATAACAGTACATTTAACTTACAAACTCCTGTGTTTAAAAAATTTTTGTTAATCTTTGTGAAGGTATTGGCTTTGTTGATATGCTTCAATTTTGCCAAATATTGATTTTATTATAATATCTTACACTGTTGTATGAGTGCAGGCACTTGGAGTATTGTATTCTGGACAAGAGTGAGTATAGTTTGATTTCATTTATGTTGTCATTTGTATGGGAACTTGCAAAGCATCGTTTGACCTTAAAAACGTGTAAACAGATTTTTTATTTCAGTTTTTGTTTTATTGTAAATATTTTTCTATGTAAACTGTATACGTATGAGTTACCTTGGATAGCTATGCAGTCATTCCTTGTATAGGCATAGCTGGAGTTAATGAGTTTTCATTGTAATTAAGTTTTAATGAGATTTTTTACCGTTGGTCGTTTTCGTTGATTTTCTCAGTTATCGTTTATTTTAGACCATAAGTGTGTGATATTGTTTTAATTGCCTTTTCGCCAGCTACATCTCTGTCTTTTTAGATTTAAGATTAGTGCTAATTATGAACACATGTTTTTCGTTAGTGACGTCATGATGAAATCTTGATGTGTGATTGTTTTGAAAATTTGTGTTGTGTTTCGATTGTTTTGGTGAAACCTATTAAACTCCGAGGAAAAAGAACAATTTCAGTCGATAAAACGTATTGGGAGTGTCCATGCTAGACTCCAGACCAAAAATCTGCAAAATAAAGTAAGGTTAAGTGATAACCACATGTTTCTTTTTGTATGTAAACAAACGACAATTTTTAACAAAGTGTTTATGGAATTGAATAGTTACCTGAATATTTAAATCAAAGAAGATTTAGTTTTGTTCTTCAACAACTACATGAAATTGTGAACGATTTATTTAAATTAAATCAAGAAGATTTATGTTTATTTAATTATTAATTAGGATAATTCGTCTTGTATGGATATTAAAGATCAGCTGTTGAATTGAAACTATCTGTATTACCGATAATACAATAGAAAATATATTTGAGTGGATTCGTTGACGTTTATATACAAGGTAAATCGAAAACTGTAGGATTTAGTTCACATTAGAAACAACAAAATCCTAAAGACAATTTTTTTTATAATTCAGAATTTATTTTTCTTGTTTGAGAGTGTGTTCAATAACAAAGTTGTAAAATTTAAACAATTTCAATTTGTTTATTCACAAAAATAATTAATTTTTCGTTAGATAAATTTATTTAGCAATTGAAAATATTTTCATATCTGATAAACTTATTTGATGTCAGTTTGTTCAAATGGAGACCAGTTACAACTCCCATGTCAGGTTGGTAACTAATATTTAACACATTTGAGCAAGCTCAAGAAAGATTTTCCATTTTTTAACTTTTCTGTTTAAGTATTTGATTTTTATTTTTTCTTTTGAAATACATTTTCTATTTAACATAATAAAAATAAAGATCTGTGTTTCAATATATCTATGTATTTCTTTATTTGATGTTTATGCAAGCATCCATTTATTTTCTTTACATACAGAGTTTAAGTTTGCCGTTTGTCCAGTTGCAGAAGTCCAAGTGCATTGGTAGTAAGTTTCTTTTTCCAGGTACAGGAATTAATAAGATCAATGTAAATTTTTATCTCATGTTTTATCGAATTAAACCTGAGTCAGCCTATTTGGATAAAAGAAAATTTGTTATTTAAAATTTCTTTATTAAAGCTAGCCAAAGTAATTTTAACATCATTAATTTATTTAATTTTTTTTATTTAAATGATAACATCTCAATATATTATATACATGTTACAAGAGGAAATTGCATTGTTTAAAATTTTAAACTTTACAGGTCTATAAATCTGTTATTCAAAACATTTTTTAATTTTATTTATTGAATTCATTAAATGATTTAAAGAGTTTTTCGTTTGATATCGGTTTGATTAGTATGACTGTTTCACAAGTTTTATTTGAGAGTAAATAAATGTGTTATCCTGAATTTTTTCTTTGGGGTTTCCAAATAATTTGAAATGCTCGTTTCAATTTTCTTAACAGTTATTTTTTCATGTTTGTTTCGAAATGAGTTGATATTTATGGTTTCGAAAGTTTACTATTCACTTTATTACAAAATTCATATTTTATTTTGTAAAACTCAAATGTTCTGCAGAGATTACAAACGAAAAGATTACAGAACAAAATAATTTTTTATTAAAAGTTATTTTCAGGTAGTGTATTTTTTAGTTTTAATTGCTGCTTTTAGTTTTCTGAGATTTTAAGATCTATCTCGAATTTAATTAATTGAGAGTTAGATGATTATAAATTTATAAGTCTGTGCAAAAATTGTAAAACACTAATCTGCAACAAAAATCAAATCTTATGTTACAATTTATTCAGATTTCTAATGTAATTGACAATTTATGAAGTTTTATATAAGTGACTTTATTAAATTTTCAGGTATGTTGAAAATACCGTTTTGCTTGTAAAATTTACTTTGTAAAATTCGTTTCAAACATCTGAATTCATAGAAATTGCGAAAAGTCTAAATTTATTGTTTTACTTTAATTATAGATGAGTATGTAAATGAATGAATGTTTTATTGCAAAAATAAAATAGATAAATAATTCTAAGCGAATAATTTATAAAATTCCATAATGAGAAATTATGGATTAAAAAATAATAATTTGAGCATCATAAATTTGAAATGAAGTTGTTTCTTAGTTTAACTTTAGATTCTGAAATAAAAATGAAAATTTTAATATAAAAGCTAAAAATTACAAAAACCTTACATATAAATCTCTGTATAAATAGTTTATATAAAAAATTAAATTGATAAATACGATTAGTTAGAATCTGCTAAAAAATAAGGATAAGGAAAGGGAATATGAAAAAATAAGGATAAGAAACATTTCGAAATAAGCAAATTATTTTAATGATAAGATATTCTGGCATTTTATTTGCTCTCAAAAAGAAGTTGCATAAAATTATTTTAAGAAAGCTGGAATTACAATAATTATTTATTAATTTAGTTTAAAAAATTATATGTATATATTATTTTATACCTCTTTGTGACAAAATCAATCTCCCAAAAATTAATAATAGATTCGATAGTCTATTTAAATATATAGATTTATTTTATATATTCCGATAAGTATTCGTGAAAAAATAAAATAAGTTACATAAAATGATTGTAAGAAGTTATGGAAAACAATTATTAATTAATTTAGTTTTAAAAATGGTATATTATTTAAAACTCTGTAATAACATTCTTTTCTTATTCCTAAAGTCGGGAATTAAATTTATTTCAAAACATAAATTAGTTTTGTATTCAATACATGTTTTTTGCGAGAAAATATAAAAAAGGTTACAAAAAATTAACCTTAAGAAGTTGTGGAAAGTAATTATTTGTTATTCTTATTTCAAAAATTATACATTATAAATTTTTATAACAGAATCAATTTCTCAGTTGACCAATATCTCAAAACTCCTGATGATGAATTTTAAATTGTCTGACTTATAATCTTGTAATTTCTAGATTTCGGAATTTAAAAATATAAATTTATTTAGTATTTCGATAGAAAACTAAGTACAGGTTTGATAAGAACTCTGTCAGTTCTTAAATAGAAAAAATTTAGAAAAACTCTCTAGCAAAAGCTAAACGCTTCATATTATCAATTTTATAAATTTCAATTTAAAATTTATAAAATGGTAGGTAATTAGTATGTTATAATTAGATTCTGCAGTTAAAATGAAAATTATGCTAATCTTGAATTAAATTAACAGAAGTATACAAACTTGTTAAGTAATATCAAAAACTAAATTTATGAAACGATATTATACTTCTGTATTTTATTATAGAATGATCCATTATTTCATTAAACGATAAGACAAAGGATTTCACGCCTAAGATAGGATTTTAAATATTATATTTTTTTTTGTATTGAATTAGTCTTATTATCTACAAGTAGATTCTAACTCGCTAAGTGAATCTGAAAATTTTATAAAATTTAAAATAAAATTAAAATATTTCGGTATGAATACACTGAAAGCTTGTAATATAAAAGATTTAGATTCCTATTATGAAACAAGGGGCCTGTGAAACCAACATCCCCACTTCATTAAAATACAAAAATGTTTAACCTGTAATTAAGTATTAATTACAGTCTAATTTGTACCAACAAATAGAATTCTCGTTTAACCGTAATTTAAGTTTTAAAAGTGTGGATGCTGACAGAAGCTAAAGCTAGCATCCCATTTCAATTATATTAAACTATTTCGGTTAAGTTTAAGAATATTTAGCCTATACTTAAGTGTACTAATTAAAGACTAATTAGTAGCAAACAAAAGAAATTTTCACCTACCCCCGGTTAGCCGGAATCTAAGTTTTAAAAACGGTGGTGCTGGCAGAAGTTGAAGCTAGCACTAAATTCAAAAACTTCTAACCTAGAATTAAGTACTAGTTAAAGACTAATTTGTACCAACAAAAGAAATCCCGTTTAGTCGTAATTTAAGTTTTAAAAGTGGGGTTGCTGACGGAAGTTAAAGCTAGCATCCCCATCTCAATTATATTAAACCATTTCGGTTAAGTTTAAGAATATTTAGCCTATACTTAAGTGTACTAATTAAATACTAATTAGTACTAAACAAAAGAAATTTGCAGCTATCCCCGTTTAACCGAAACTTAAGTTTTAAAAACGGTGGTGCTGGCAGAAGTTGAAGCTAGTACTATATTCTAAAACTTCTAACCTAGAATTAAGTACTAATTAAAGACTAATTTGTACCAACAAAAAAATTTGCACCTATCCCAGTTTTGCCGTAACTTAATTTTAAAAAATGCTGGTGGCAGAAGTTGAAGTTAGCACTAAGTTCAAAAAATTCTAGCCTAGAATTAAGTATAAATTAAAGATTAATTAATAACTATAAAACATTTCCGTTTAGCCGTAATTTAAGTTTTAAAAATGAGGGTGCTGACAGAAGTTTAAACTAGCATCCCTATTTCAATTTTATTCATCCACTTCGGTTAAGTTTAAGAATATCTAGTCTTTACTTAAGTACTAATTAAAGACTAATTTTTACCAACAAAAAAATTTGCACTTATCTCCATTTAGCCATAACTTAAGTTTTAAAAATGGGGGTGCTGGCAGAAGTTGAAACTAGCACTAAATTAAAATTTTTTTAGCCTAGAATCAAGTATTAATTAAAGATTAATTAATAACCATCAAAAAAATTCCCGTTTAGCAGTAATTTAAGTTTTAAAAATGAGGGTGCTGACAGAAGTTGAAGCTAGCATACCCATTTCAATTATATTCTACCACTTCAGTTAAGTTTAAGAATATTTAGTCTTTACTTAAGTACTAATTAAATACTAATTTTTACCAACAACAAAATTTACTTATCCCCATTTAGCCGTAACTTAAGTTTTAAAAATTGTAGCAATCAGAAAGCTCAAAAAACTGAACACAAAACCCCCACGATCAGGCGTCAATTTAGCAATCAAACCTTCGTTACTCTCAATTATTCTGAATATAAAACATAACATGAAATACGCCGCGCGATGGACGTTAACTGTACCACCATTAAAGTTGAAATACTGAATACTTACTGCAATTGCTTACTTCACGATAACAACGATACTTACTGTATTTTAATGCACCGGCTGAGATCTCTAATTCTACAGATTCAAATAGAGGTGTGGGTGTTAACCCCAAAAGTTTCTGATTAATTAATAGAGTCAGGAACAAATAAAAAAATACCTGGCACCACAAACTGAATGATGTTCATATAGTTTTTTTTGTTTTATACAGCGAGAAGTTATCAGTTTGGGAATAACTTCCCATTTACAATTGACGTTAAATTAATCAAACACATTAGTCTCTAATCAAAATCTTAATTGACAAAAACATCAGTAGTTAGTTAAGCCTAATTATATCAAACGATAAATAAATTGAAGTCTGTATAATGAATAAAGATAAAATTGGAAATACAGTACACAAAAGAAACATGTTGGATAAATTTTCTCATTCATAGATACAATAGTAAAGCGTCATATTATATAATTTAGATATACCTAAGCATACTTAGCATACATAGAGAGCGATTGTGGCTCGGTTAGTTGTGTGCTGGACTACCGACCAAGAGACCCGGGTTCGAACCCCAGCCCATATATCATCGGATTTTTAAAAATCACATCTCCCTCGGAAGGCAATGGCAAACCACCGAGGTATACTTTGCCTAGGAAATTTCCCTGAAATTAATAAAAAATACAAGTACTATGTACTTGGGGTGGTTCGGAGTCCACCTTAAGCTGTAGGTCCCCTATACTTGTGATCACTGAACACGCACAACACAAGTATAGGAGGGAAATGCCAACGCTCTGCAACAGAGCACGGCACGTAGAAGAAGAAGAAGCATACTTAAACAGGAACATAATCCTAATACAGTTCTCTATAATACTTCTTCATTTTCATAAGTCTCTGGCACAAACAAAAAGTTCAAAACATTACACTGAAACACATTATTGACCATAACACAAAATTTCACATAAACTTCAAGCAGAAGCAGGAACGTTGCGGGAACACTTTTTAAATTTTGAACTATTTCATATTGACAAAATTCATTGAACTTTGCAATAATCTCCATTAATAATAAATTCTCTATTATTATTACAATAGTTAGAACGGAACCTAAATTACCTGAATGCTGCATAAAGATGGTTGTTTTAAATTTTCGTATAACGTATAATTTGCCATTAATAAAATGAGTTAATGTGTTAATATAAAAAATTCACTGTTGATTAGCACGAACGAATTCTTTTAAGCCAATACAACGATCAAACAAGAGAGAATTAACACTGAACTCTAATAGCAAATTTTCGGCATTAGAACTATTATTACGTGAATGAAAATTCACTAAACTAAAATTTCGGATAATCCTCTTCAATGGATTATTTTCCTAACAACAAAATCGATACGGTATAACACTAAAATTTGCTGCGTTCTAACTGTACTGTAAATATGTGACAATAATATCACTTTCGCGCGACGACGACGTCGCGGCGGTAGCCAGGGGCTACCCCTTATTTTTTGGACTTCGAAAGACGCTGTCCGACTGAACTTGGGGTTGCAAATCTGATTTCCTAAGCATTTCTAAGGAGGAGAATTAACTACCCTATCAAAATTGAGACTGACATATCTAATCAGGAATTTACTCCAGAATGTTCCATTCCGAAAAATTCACAACGACCACATCTTGCATTTATGGTGAGAAACCCGATATTTAAATGTGCTCGCAAACAGTTACGTAGAAAAGACAAATTTGGATTTAATGCATTTATCTGAATTATTTTACCTCGGAAATAATATTTTAACTCGAGATTTTATTACAAAAACAAAATTCATCAACATGAGAACATTTTGAAATGACCTTTGATATTAAAGAAAACACCATTTGATTCGAAATATCGTTAGCAATTGTAACCCAACTAAAATATATGTACTGAAATGTACAGGGCCGTACTAAGATTATTTACCAATAATGCATTTAAATTTGCATTAAAATTAAATCGAGAATTTTAACACGTTACAAAATTGGGGGTGCTGGCAGAAGTTAAAGCTAGCACTAAATTCAAAAGTTTCTAACCTAGAATTAAGTACTAATTACGGACTAATTTGTACCAACAAAAAATTGTATCTATCCTTGTTTAGCTGTAATTTAAGTTTTAAAAATGAAGGTGCTGGCAGAATTGTTTAAAACTTGCCGCGTGGCAAGTGATTGAACGTAGGTAAAAGGTTCGTTAAAAAAATAAAATCTAACTATCGCAATGCTAAGTACTGATTACGGATTCGTTTGAGGTTAGTGATCGCGACCTACGCGTAAAATATTGCTCCGGGATTTTAAACTCATATATGAGAGTTTTTACCGATTTTATTGAGTTTTTTTGAGTGTAGGACGAAATTTAAAGTTTATTACTAGTTTATTAGTGAATTAAAAGATAGTTTGTTAAAGAGGTTCTATTAATTAAAATATAAATAAATACATATTTTCACACAAGCAAAGAATATATTTCATTGAAATTTTATCTCGTACCGTTCGAGTGCGGCATTCACAGCGATTAGGTGTATTTATCATATCGGACATTTAGCGAGTGTTCTTTTTAGGGATGTCAATACCTGTTAAAAGTATAATTCCCCCTGATAGGGGGAGAAATAACATAGGATACGAAGCAATTTTGTCTCAAGATTTACAGGAAAATAATGAAATGGATTTTTCTTTTGAGATTCATGAAAAACAGGTAACAAATGAAAACAATAAAGACATAACACTCTATCAAAAGGAAATCGAAAATGTAAGTACATGAAATATTATTCAGAAAGAAGTTATCACAAAAAGTATAGAGCAAATTAAAAATAAATACAGTAATGGGGATCAAGGTCCATATTACGTTTTTATACAAAATAAAAAAGGTAATTTAGGAAAATTGCATAAGATAGGGACTGCTAGGCTAATATTAAATTCAGTTCCTGAAATTCAGGACAATATCGTTAATATCTCAATTATAGGATTAAATAAAGTAAAAGTTGAATTGAACAACTTTGAAGGTGCTAATAAACTAATAGAATCGAAAATATTAGAAGCAAAGAATTACGAGGCGTTCATTCCTAATTTTTTTATACAAAAAACAGGAGTCATCAAGCAAGTCGGTGTTGATATTTCAGAAATCGACTTAAAATCTTTAATTAAACCACAATATGGAGAATATATAAAAGTAGAAAAAAAGGATTATGCGTAGGGTAGGAGATAATCTTATATCTACAGGGACAATAATTGTTTCATTCAGGGGTCAAATGATTCCAAAAAAAGTAATAATTGAAAAATTGCGATATGATGTCGAATGATATATACCAAGAGTAATACAATGCCTTAAGTGTTTAAGGTATGGGCATGTAAGGTCACAATGCAAAGGTAGGGCGCGGTGTAAATTTTGTGGGGAGGACCATGAGCAAGAAAGTTGCGAATTACAAGAAAACCCTAAATGTATACTATGTGGAGGAGATCATAATGCGACAGAAAGAATAAGATGTGTAGAATTTAAAAAACACAAGTCAATTAAAATAATAATGGCAACTGAGAATTTACCATATAATGAAGCGAAAGAAAAACATAACAGTAGTTATGCAACGGCTGTAAAAAATAAATCTTCAGGTTCAGTTCACACAGTTACAAAAAACCTAAAACAAATGAAGTATCCCCGGTCTAGCAGATATTCCCAAGAACACAGAGAAATACTTGAAATTCCTCATATTCCCTCCGAACCAGTGTTCAAATCATTTAGAAATATCCCGAGTTACCACAATAGACTAGAAAAAGATCAAAAGAAAACATTTTCTGTTAATGAAATACTGACTGTAGTAAAAAATGTATTGGAAAACAGATTAGGAAAAGATGATGAAAAATTAGATTGGGACAATGTAAAAGGTAGTTTATTAACAGTCTTTAATGAAGATAAATATGTTTAAAGTGCTTCAATGGAATGGTAAATCAGTAAGATCAAACAAAGGAGTTCTAGTTAGAAGGATATATTTTTGATCAAAATATCCAAATTGCATTACTAAGCGCAACTTGGTTTAAACCAGGTACACATATCAATTTTTCAGGCTATAATCTATTAAGAGGTGATAGAGAAGATGGTTATGCAGATGTAGCCATTCTAATTAAGAAAAATATTTGCTTTAAAGAAATCCAATTACAAGTAAATATAAATATTATGTGTATAGGTACTAAAATATATTTAAATAGTAGAAAAATAGTAAATTTCTATTCATTATATTTAAAACCTAAATCAAAGGTAACAAATAGACAATGGAAAGACCTTTTTGATAAATTAGAAAAACCGTTCATAATTGGAGGGGATTTTAATTGTCACAATGGGGCTTGGGGTTGTGACATAACGAACATTGCGGAGAAAGATCTATTAGATGCTATAGAGGAAAAAAATTTAATATATTTAAATGATGGATCAGAAACTAGAATTTTCACTCCTCAGGATCGTAACAAGTCAGCAGTGGATTTGACGATTTGCACATCGGATATATCTGTACTTTGTGAATGGGAAAAGCAAAAATATTCATTACGGAACATCTTATCATTACCCTATAATAACCAAGATTAATATTAATAATGACAATGAATACAATAATTTTAGTTGTAAGTTTAACATAGGTAAAGCGGATTGGTCACTTTTTTCAAACATATTAGAAAGAGGTATAGAGAATAATGAAAACAATGAAATAAAATATGAATTTTTATTATCATTAATAAACGAAGCAAATAAAGAATCAATTCCTGAAAAGAAAAAAGCTGCCAATCCGAAATTTAACAAACCTTGGTGGAATAATGAATGTACAGAAGCAATAAAACTTCAAAACGATGCTTTCCTGCTATATAAAAATACTTTAGAAAATTTTATAAATTATAAGAGCCCACTGCAAATGTTAAAAGAACTATCAAGCAATGCAAGAAAGAATCGTGGAGGAAATTCTGTAACAAATTAAACAAAAATACTCCTGTTAAACAAATATGGAATGAAGTTAGAAAAATAAAAAATGCTTATGGGAACTCAGAACCATGTAACAAGGTAATATTAAGTGATTGGGCAAATTTGTTTCATAATAAAATAACTCCCCCGTGGGTACAAGTCGAAAAAGAAATTGATAGGTTAGAAGAAGAAATAAAAAATTGTGCACATCCTCTATTAAAGGAATTTTCAATTAATGAATTGGAAAATAGTTTAAAATCCAATATTAACTCTGCCCCGGGATTAGATAACATTCATTATATAATTCTCTACAAACTACCGGAGAATGCAAAGCAATACTTTTGCTGAAATTATTTAATCAAATTTGGAAAAGTGAACAGGTCCCAAACAGTTGGAAAGAATATATTGTTGTTCCCATTCCTAAACCTAAGAAACCACCAGAATCCCCAGACTCATATAGAGGAATTTCATTATCATCTTGTGTATTAAAAACTTTTGAAAGAATAATTAAAACTAGGTTAGAGTATTGGCTAGATAAAAATAAAAAAATGCCTCCCACCCAATATGGGTTTAGAAAAGGATTTTCCACAATTGAAAATATTGGTCACTTGGTTACTGATATAAATTTATCATTTTCAAATGAAAAATCTGTAAATGCTTTGTTTGTAGACATTGAAGGGGCATATGATAACGTCAAGTTGGATATTCTGTATGATCAAATGGTAAATATAGGTATACCTTCAAAATTTGCAATACAAATTTATAAATTATACACAAATAGAAATGTATATATTAGAGTGAAAAATAAATTATTAGAGCCTAGAATATCCAATGTCGGATTGCCGCAGGGAGGAATACTAAGTCCTTTGTTGTATATAATGTATACACATGATTTGCATAAAGTAACTAGGGGTAAAAAACATATTAAAATCTTAGAATTTGCAGACGACGTTTGTGTGTATCAAGATAACGTTCCAAATCCATCAGTTAATAACCCAGAATTAACGGAAGTATATACATCGTTGGAAGAATGGTGCAATTCCAAGGGGTTAAATATATTTTTCCAAAAAATCCAGTTATGTATATTTTCAAAAAAAAGAAACCTACCTACTACCTTAAGAATTAACAATGTCGATTATAAAGTTGAAGATAAAATTAAATATTTAGGTGTCATACTTGATAGAAAACTGCTCTGGAAAGATCATATCCAATATATAGTTAATAGAACAGAAAAGGGTATAAATATACTCAGAGCCGTAAGTCATACGGATTGGGGATCTGACCCTAGTACATCACTATTTTTATATCGCTCATATATTAGATCAGTTCTTGATTATGGTTGTATTTTTTTATTCTCAAGCATCAAAAATCCATCTAGATAAATTGGATGTCGTAGTAACAAAGTGTCTTAGACTAGCTATAGGCGCCCTGAAAAGCACCTCAAATAGCAACTTATACGTTGAGACTTTAGAATTGCCATTGATCTATAGAAGAGAATATCTGTCATGCAAATTTATCTTTAAAATGCACGAGAAAAGTAGTGATTGGATAAAAAAAATTCATGAATTATTTATATATGACCTAACCAAAAAATACTGGCAAAAGAAATCGACCATGCTCATGATACAGATATATTCACATTATCTCTCAGTTGCAGATGAAATAAATGATTTAAACCAAACCTAGAAGACAAGCTTGTTGATTTCTCTTCTAGAACACATTTTTTAGAAATTATTCGGAATTTCCAAATAAGCTTAGAAATCCAATGTTTAAATATGACGTACAAAATATATTTCCAGATCATCGACAAATATATACCGATGGATCGAAAAACAAAATACAAGTAGCTGCTGCATATTGGGATCCAGATAGTAAACATTCGGGTCAGTATAAATTAAACAGTAAATTTTCGATTTATTCAGCCGAACTTATAGCTATACTAGAAGCTTTGAAGTATATTCAAGAATTAGAAAATACAAAAGTTGTCATTATTTCTGATAGTCAAAGTGCACTCGAAAAAATTAGTAATCCTAAATGTTAACTGAAACACCAACTGAAAGTTATATAATATATGAAATACATAAGGTAATATATACCTTGAAAACAAGGAAAAAACAAGTTAATTTTGCTTGGGTTAAATCTCACTGCGGTATATCAGAAAATGAAGCAGTTGACACTCTTGCTAAAAGAGCTTTAGATATAGGAATTGATACGACATATAAATGTACATTAGAAGATATGTATATATTTGCAAAGTCTATGGCATATGACAATTGGAAAGAATCTTATCGAAACTCTGTTAAAGGATTACATTACAAAAACATTCAGCCTGAAATTCCATCGAAAGTATGGTTTGAGGAAAGCGGATTCAATAAAATCAATATTGCAAAAATATGTAGACTTCGATTTAATCACTCATTAGTACCATCGCATCTATATAAAATAAATTTACAAGAATCCTCCCTTTGTGAGTGCGGAGAAGAAGGAACTGCAGAACATAAGATTTTGGGATGTATTTTAATAAAAGATCAAGTAAATGAATAAAATAAATTTATTTGTAGTAAAAAATACAAAAGTTATATACCATACAATTTATCTGTATTAATAAGCTCAAGAAATACTGAAATATATAAAAATTTATATCTACATATATGTAAAATTAAATGAAAATTGTAGATGCTTAATTATATAAATACCTTTGTACTATACCTTATGTGAACCTATGCCGATCCGAGGTCCACCTTGTATGTCTAAATCGCTCTGATAGACCCCTGAGCGCCAAGTGTCCTTGTCTAATACTAAAAAAAAATTAATTAAACAAAAAAAACTGTAAGTAAATATAAAATATATTTTTATAGAACATGCTTAGGAATTGTAAAATTTAAATAAATGGAATGTAATACAAAAATATTCATGTGCAAAACGTCAAAACTGGCGAATGGACTTAGTATCCGCAGCCATTAAAATGTGATCACACACACACAGACTAAAGACTAAAGACTAATTCGTATCAACAAAATTTTCATGATTATTGCAACATTAAAGTTATTAAAATTAAAAATGAGATTGGAACGAATTTTATAATAATTATAATTAATTATTATTATATTTATATTTTTTTCATTTTTATCATTTCCCTTGATAATGCAATTTTCTAAATATTGGAAAGTATGCAGAGATAACTTAATTTTGTGAAAATTCTGTAATAAAAATCGAGATCTTTTATGCATTAATTAATTAATGTTTAACAGACTAACTAATTAATTAGAGTTTTCAAATTAAATTAGTTAGTTTATATAAGTTTTTAGAAAAAAAATCATGATCCGTCAGAATTTAAATCCTTGAGGCAGACAACAATAAGTCTCAGCGTAATTGAAACCTGCTTTTAAATTTTCTAATTCAAAATATTAGATTTTCAGTTATATCGTTAAATTATGAAATCATGAATTATGTCGAAATTTAATAAATTTTGAATTATAACGCCTAATCCCAAAAAAGAAAAATCGTAAAAACAAATGTTAAGATAATCTTTGAGTATTGAGTATCTAGAGTCTTATAGATCTCAATAAAAGAAATTGTATAAATTGAAATTGACAAAAACTTCCTATTAGAACTATAATAGTAAGTTTTTTTAAATTTTTTTTATGAATACGATTTTAAAATAAACTTATATTTTTAAATAAATTTAATTTCTGAATGTAGAAATTGGATTATTCAAGATTTTTGAAATACTGATGTTACAAAAAGTTTTATGTAATTTTTAGATTAATTTAATTAACTTTTTTATTTTTCCAGAAATAGTTTTTAATTACATTAAAAAATAATTATGTTTATAGCGTCTTTATTAATTGACTTTATTTAAAATTCTAGACACTTTAAAATATTGATTTTGTTACAGTAGATAATTTATAATTTTTAAAATTAGATTATTAATAAATAATTGTATTTCATAATTTCTTAAATTAATTTAATTAACTTATTTTATTTAATTCTTGAATCTATAAATTTAAGTTTAATATTACAGAGAATTTAAAATTAATTCAGAATTTCGTTACAGATAATTCGTTATAGATAATAATTTATATAATATGATATTTGAAATTAGATTAATAAATGATTGTATTCCATAACTTAACAATAATTAATTTAATGTACCTAACTTATTTTATACTTTTTTACAAATACTCTTCTAAAATTTGAAAATTGGGCATTAATAACGGTTTGTTATCGTCCTGAAAAATACATTTATTTAATTCATTGATTCAATTTTCTCTGAAAAGTACATTACATGTTTCCACGTATATCAAAGACATCAATAAAAAAGGAACTATTAAGAAGTACTTTTCAAAAGAAATGCAGTTTTCTACTAACGCCATATTTAAAAAGCCAGTTTGAAAATATGTAGTTTTCCTCCGTTAAAATCCACTTAAAAACAATTACATTTTTAAAGCGTACTGAAAATTGTGTTCTGTAACATTCTTAGTATTTGCTAGCGTCTACTAGATGTCTCTACAATTTCGTTTTGCAAACCAATTTCGTGATGCTCCAATAGGATATCCTGCTAAGGTAAGTTCATTGTAATAGAAACTTTGAGCTTAAATTAGGATTTGAAAATTAACAAAATTTTAAATTTTGGTTTTAAATTTAAATTAGCAATTTAAAACTTGTAATTCTAAATTTCTAATTGTAATTAAATTATTAAAAAAAGGATTTACAAACTTATTTTAATTGAATTATTATTGCAAAAACCAACTACTATTTTGATAAGTTAATCTAAAAACATCTACTGCGGTCTTTCGCATTTAGCAAACAGTAAGGGTTAGTCCTAATTATTTAAGTTAGTCTTAATACAGCGATTTTCCATTACCCCCAACTCTTATTACTTGACGAGTTTCCTTAATTATTTCTAGCTTCCAATCTGAAATTTTCATATTTGAAAAAAGACGCTTCGTTTCCGTATTATTTTCAAGCAAACAACTAAATAATAGATTTTCAAATAGTTATTCATCTTTTAAGTTATGACCATACTTACCCCTAACTTTCTAAAAAGGGTAGTTGTTTAATACAGTATATTATGATTGTTATGTGTGTAGTAGAGAGTGAAGGGAAAAGCAGTGGGTGGTAAGAGTTCTCAAGCAGGAGTATCTCCATCCAGCCAGCAGTGTGTGAATTCCTGGTTAATTCCTGCTGACTTATTATCCCCTGGCCCGTGCCTGGCACTACCGACGAGCACAAGCAAGGAGAAAGCAGCAGCCCACTCGTGTCTTCACTGAACCTTGCATTTTATACCGCCCTCTAGCCATGCTAACTAACCCTTACTTTAGTGCAGTGTTAACCAGGGTTCCACGACATGGACACTCTAATGAACACTCCGGATAAACCAAACGACTATAGCCAAAGCCAGAATTAAATTAGGTAGCGCGTAGTTCATGGCATTTGGCCAGAAAGTCCTATGTGATGCTAAAATGGAACAAGGGAGATAGAGAACAAATGGGTTATTCGATTTTGAAATTATTATGTAATGATAAGCTTTTAATTCAATTTCTGTCGAGTCAATCTGGGTGAATTTATCCAGTTTTATTATTCTGTCCCTATAAAATAGGGTCTGGATGGGTTTAGTGACGATGATGAGTGGCATAAGTGGTACTTGTGGTCGGTAGGTATTGGAATAAATGAATAAATCACCTTTCGAGTTAAAAACATTACATCCATTATTTCCATAACAAGAGTTTTATTATTTGTTTAAGAATTAATGAAATAATGTTTAAATGGTGAATATTTCATGACAAAAGTGCAATCTTTAAAAGTCTCTTTATAGATTAAAGCTTATTTGGGAACATTTCCAGCGATATGCATAACAATACCAAGGATTGACTTGAATTTGACTAATTCACATTCAAGCAAAGTTTTTAAAAGTAGACTCTTAAGAACATAGAATTAGCGACCTTCTCTTCATGAGAACAGATTGGATTGCTTGCAGTCTCAAATTCAGATAATGTTACTAATTTCAATAAAGTCAGGTTTAAATTATTTAAAGTCTAACCTCATTACAAGCTATCTATTTTCCATGGAACCAAACAAATTTATTTAAATTCATAACAAGTCTTCAATAATAATAATAATAATAATTGCTACAACCCATAGCCTGGAAACCAGGCCCCAGAAGCTATAAGCTTGTGCGGTAGGGAGGGGGCGATTATTATTATTACGTAGGCCCTAAGTGCGGCTGCAGCCGACTTACAGATGGAACAGCGCAAATCCCACATTTGTGTCACAGCTAAGGAAAACTGCAGAAAACCTTAACCAGATCTGCCGGCACCGGGAATCGACCGCGGGCTGCTTGGGTGAAAGTCCAGCACTCTAGACATTACACTACCAATGTCGGTCGATACCAAAAAAGGTCAACAAGATTTTATTTCAGTCAAATGTTACGTACGATGATATGTGAAATTATGACTTAGTTGGAAGTTAACATTGAGTAGGTATTACGAAATATCGTATAAAAGAATCCTAAAACAGTTTTTTGCTGGTTTCAATGTTTTTCTAGGATGGGGGTGGTGTGACTTATATTAGTTAATGTTTTCAACTGAAAGCTGAATTTTACCACTATTCAGCATATAACAACAAATGACAATCGGTAATCTTCATATAATTAACCTTACTTCGAAAACGACTTCTGGTGTTTCCATATCAGTTTAGTGAAATACCGGGTGACGCAGGAGGTGGGGCCAAGTTTATACCCTTTTTGTTTAGGAATGGATTTTGATGAAATTTAGTGCGGATTTATTATTCCTATTTTTTGACATACAGTTCCAAGACGAACGACTTCTAGTTTCGCAGGAAATGACTCCTAATTTTGATTTATCATTGAAACACCCTGTATATTATTGCTTATTTACATTTTTCAGGTCAAAATTAGTATAACCACGTTGCAATATTAATTCGTCTATTTTTATTTTTGTTAAAAGTCACTCCGCAATATTTCCTCTGAAAATCACGTCTGGTGTAGAAAATGACTCTTGTTGCCAGAAGTGAAGTACTGTATCTGCATCTACACCATGCCACGTTTCATAAAATTCTATCGAGGTTTCTTGACATCGCTTCTTGCAAAGTTTTTGGAAGAGTAAAGATCGTGGGTTGACTTTTAACGAAAATGAAAGTAGACGAATTAATATGCGTTGGGGCTCGTATCATCGTTATTTAGTTTAATCTGTTTAATGATATAGGTGCCCGTATTGTTCCCATTTAAGAAAATTAGTTATGGGTGAGAAACTGTATTAAAAATACCGCCTTTAATAAATTAGCCGTGTTTTATGATCTGGATAAAATTAAAAAAAAATAAAATAAAATTTTTTTCGAGAAAAATTTTAATTTAGCGACGTGGTCTCACGTAAAATCCAAATATGCATCAATACGCAGGATGTTCTATTCAAAAATCAAAATTTCAGGTTATTTCCGGCGAAATCGGAAAACGGCCATCTTGGATCTGTATGCCGAAAAAACGGAAACTATGTTTAATATATCCATACCAAAGTTCATCAAATGGTAACTGCGGTAGCATACCTGCACCAGTACCCTTAACTTTAGAGAAATCTTTAAAACCGGCAGTTGTACGATGATCACCATATTCCATACTTTCAATAACTCTTCAATACTCCAACCGATATCTAAAATCGTCACTTTCGTAATTGTTCACTATGTCTAATATGCAAATTAAGATTATCTCGAATTTGTAATATTAATTATACCTTATATAAGTATCTTTGCGTATAACAAATCTGGAATTGGCAATGTCTTCTCATATTGTTGTCTTAGCGTCGCGTCGTACAGTAGTAAACGTAGAAGGTAGTGTACGCGATGATGTTTGTCTTCTAGGCACAATTTCATATTCGATACTATCGCAGAAAATTTAAAAAAAATTTCTAATATCGGCGAACAAAATTCTTTATATGATCTTTTCAAATACATGAATGATTTTTAATGCACTAATCGCCAAGTCCTATATTACTATGATAACTTTTTATCTAATGGAATTCTGACCCAATGAACTTTTTGTCTAATGGAATTTTGGTGCAATGAACTTTACGTCGAATGGTACTTTTGGTCCGAAACCATTTCTTTAATGGGCGCATCCAGCAGACTTACCGGTGCTGCTCACCGGTAGATTTTAACTGAACGATGAAAAGTTGGTTACCGGTTGATATATTTAAATTTACTTGTCAAATATAGAGTGGCATAACCTAATTTGGTATTTGTACTAATAATAATGGAACAGCCAATATTAGATGAGGATAATTTAAATCTAAATTATAAATATCAACAGTTTTTTCGGAAAAGATCGTAAAAATATCTAATAAGCACAATGTTGTAACCTCACTTTAATTGTACCGGTAAAACCGTATTTAAAATGTGGTGAGCAAAACAACTACCGGTAACCCAGACCGGTGTGACCGGTAAGTCTGCTGAATGCGCTCATGGATTAGCAAGTCAAATATTATTTTTAAATTCTTCATTGACGAGAAAACATTATTATCAAACTTCTTGAAACAAATATAATTTTGTTAAGAATTTCCAGATTTTATTTAATGGTTAGGTTAGGTTAGTTAGGTTAACAAGTGACCAACAAGTGTTCAAGTTCATCCAGTTATAGCGTTTTGGTAGATTCATGAACAATTTCGTCGTAGCAAACGTCTATTAAACTAAAAGTCCCATTGGATAAAAGTTCCATTTGACCAAACGACCATTAGATCGGAAATTCCGTTGAACCAAATATTATTGGACCAAAAGTCCTATTGGACCGAATGTCATTGTACGAAAAGTATCTAAGTACTAGTACCGTTTGTTTTCATTCAGTCTACTTGAAATTGCAAGCTACCATCTTTAATATTAGTTTTTTAATATAGATGCATTTGCTACAAATCGCGCTTTTCATGGCGGCAACGATAATTTGATAAGTCAATCATTACAGTGATTTAGGTGGTAAATGACATTTCAAATATCAACTATCTAAATTTAAGAATAAGTAATAATATACGGCCATAAAATAAAATGATTTATTAACCGGGTAATTCCAGTGTGACTAACATAACAGCCGCAGGTGGATTTTAGACACAAAACGTAAAATTAAAAGAGACTAAATTTGTATTTACTAATGTTTACGTAATGATTAGTTTTACATATTTATATAGTAAAAACAAGAACGTAAATTGTCTTTGATCATTTGTTATTAAAACTCTATTCGTGACTAACATAATCTGTATGCAACATTGTATCACTGTCCGACTATTATTTCTTCAATTTCTTTAAATTTATTTGTTTGTGGTTTTTTTTAAACCCGACACCCCAATGGGTACCAGGGATTTCGAAAAAGAAGATGATTTTTTTAAATGGTTATGGTTAGGAATATATTTGCTAATATAGTATATTCCTATCAAATTATTTTGAAGAGTGATTGTAGTACTATAACAGTTCCATAAAATTACATTACAATACAAATCTGCATGTGACTAATATAACGTGACTAACATAACATACAAATTCATATTTTATTCAACCACATTTTTAATAAAATATTTATCAAAATTTTACAAAATTCTATTCGTATAGATAAATAATTGTTAAAGGTATCATTTGGCATAATTTTGGGTGTATACGCAATATTACTTCAATTAAATACAGAATAATTATTTTTAAAATAATATTTTAGCAGTTTACACTTTTAATAACATTTTTCCACCAGTTACAATTCACTTGTTTGCCTATTTGTCATTTGCTGCAATGATGTCGCTATTTGCTGATGTTTTACATCTGTTTGGTTTTGAATGTTTTATGCCCAGATTTACAGTTCACTCGGATTACCCAATGGTAAGTCTAGAAACGATCTGAGGTGCAACTACATTTACAAAATTTTTAATATCGATACAAAATGTTGTAAAAGAGAGATTTTCAGAAAAATATCGAAGGTGTTTGGAGTTGTCATGCAAGTTTGGGAATTATTTCTTATACGATCAGAATCTTGACAGCAACAAGAAATGCTCATACGTCTTTCAAAGTTGAGCGCTTGAATAACGCTGTCATCAGTCATTTGGAATTGTCCATCTCTTGACAAAGCGTTGGATCGAATTATTATCTGTACTGGCGATCTTCTTTGATGATGATGGCACTCCAAATGTTCCCTTTCTGCCTCATTTAATTTTCCATGCCAGGTAATCAGCTAAACATTTCAGAGATTCATGTTCGACGTTGAATATTTTGGAGATTGCTCGTTGTAAGTGGAGGTATTCTGGATTCTTGGTTGAGATGGTGCTACACTTCGTGCTATTGAAGGTTCACTAGCCAGGTTAGTAGCAGTTATCAGTAAGATAGGCACGATGTCTTTAACGTCGAATTTGTGCTGCACGTCTACACGACTATCGTCCTTACAGTACACTGCAATTGTTTTCCGTTTTTCTCCGTAACAACATCATTGTTTAACAAAAAAAATCAGAATCCAGCAGAAGTGTAAAAGCGTGTACTACAACTTTTATATCACGCACGATAAAATGCTTACTTTTCAAGAAAAAACGGATTGAATTGGAAACAAGACGAATTTTATTGTTCTTTCGTTGATAGCGTTAATTTATTTTTGCGCTACCGCTCTATCTGTTCCCCGATTTTTTATCTGCCACAGTAAGTTGAAGTTACTGAATCGTTGCCGGTTGCTATGACAACAAGAAAATAACAAAACTTATAATTTATAACATGTCTGGGTGCTGTTATCAAAAAAAATGAGCATAAGATTTGGGTATGAAGCGTTCATTGTGAACATACCGCAAAATATACTTAACCTTACTTTTGTAATTTGGTGACAGATTAATGTTTAGAATTTGACATTATTATATTCAAGATGGCTGCGCGTGGTGTGTGCTGTGGAAAGTGCTCCGAGAAATTAAGCCGACACGAGGATATAATTGATTGTTATGGAATGTGCAAAGCATCATTTCATATAAAATGTGTTGGTGTATCTCTAGATGGTTTAAAAAAAATAACGGATGACAAACAAATTAAAAATTGGAAGTGTTAAAAATGTTTAAGTGAAGAGTTAAATACTAAACTTAATATTAACAGTCAAACTGTAAACAAGTTATCGCCTTTAGAGCTATCGGTATCGACGGTAACATCTGTGGAAGAAATGTTTAAACACATATCTACGCAACTTCAACTTTTACCGCAATTAAACGAAAAAGTAGTGAAATTATCGAATTCATTAGCCCTTATCAACAACAAAATGAATCTTTTAGATGAAGAAATGGCCGCACTAAAAAGTGTTAACGAAATTCAAAATCAAAAAATTATAAACCTGGAACAAAAGTTAATTATCAGTGAAAATAAAAACGATGATACACAAAGGAAACTAAATCATTTAGATCAATATTCCAGAAATAAAAATATTGAAATTCACAACCTAGAAGAAATTAAAAACGAAAATCTAGAAGATGTCCTGCGAAAAATATCTACTATCTTGCAGATTCAAGGCAAACCCGAAATCGAAGCGATTCATAGAATCCCAACCAGGACCAACAAGAAACAACCTGTGGTAGTTCAATTTAGTAGCCGGAAAACCCGAGATGAATTTATTGAAAAAAGTAAGCAAATGAAATTGACTAATAAAATGATCAGGAAAGGCATCAGATACAACAATTTACATTAATGAACAATTAACACCACTGAACAAAAATTTATTATGGAGAGCGAAAAACCTACAAAAAGAACTACATTATAATCGTGTATTTATAAAAAAGGGAACAATTTATATGAAAAAAAATGAAAACTCGGATTTAATAAAAATCGAATCGGAAAAGGATTTACCAAATCAATAAAATAAAGATAGCGAAAGTGTAATTCAAGCAAGTACTGAAATATACTATCAAAATGTGCGTGGGTTGAGAACAAAAACGAACACATTATTTTTGAATTCTCTCAATTCTGATAGTGATATCTTGATTTTAGTTGAAACCTGGTTACACAGTGGTATTAGTGATGGGGAATTACTTCAAGATAAATTTAAAATAATAAGGAAGGACAGAGATTTCGAAAAAACATGCAAATCAAGGGGGGGAGGATTGTTAATTGGCATTAACATAAAATACGAAGTTGAATTAATAGAGACAGATTGTAAAAGTGTAAATTGTGAAATTCTTTGTGTAAAAATTAAAATTAATAACACTAAGATTTATATTATTGCTGTGTATATACCGCCAGATGTGGAAGAGCATGAGTATGAGGAGTTTTACGATACGGTGAGTAATCTAAATTTTATCTATGATTCCAATTGGATACTTATTGGTGATATGAACATACCTGACCTACACATTTAACAAGATAATTTAAACAATTTAGTACATATTTCAAATAGAGCCCGTAAATTTGTACGTTTCTTAAAACTAATAAATTTGAATCAGCATAACAAAATAAGGAATAATAATGGACATATCTTGGACGTAGTAGTATCAAACGTTGTGACAAATTTAGCAAGAGATGATGAACCCCTTGTTCCGGAAGATTTGCATCATCCAGCATTAAAAGTACAATGCGAAAACATTGATCATGTCGACAATGATAAAAGGAACTGCAAGTTCATAAATAATCGCCGTTACAATTTTAAAAAAGCCGATTTTCATCAATTATATCTACTAATTCGCGATTGTGATTGGGAATATCACATAAATAGTAATGATGTAAATGAAATAACACAGAAATTTTACAATACGCTTTATAACATGTTTGATCAAACTATACCTAAAACAAATAATCGCAAACAATCTTATCCCATATGGTATAATAAAGATATAATTAAATTAATTAAAGAAAAAGAAAAATATAGATCCTTATACAAAAAATCTAAATTAGAAAAATATCTATCGTCATATAAACGGGCACGAGGTGAAGTTAAGAAAATGATAAAAAATGCTTATCAAAATTATATTACAAATATAGAGACAAATTTAACAGCAGATGATCAACATCTTTGGAACTATTTACAAAATAAAATGGGACGGGCAACAATTCCTTCTATAATGTATTCCGATGAAACTTCACTTACAACTGGTGAACAAATTTCGGAAGCTTTTGCCAAACACTTCATGAGTGTATACGAAAAGTCAGATACTTGCTCTTTAAGTAACATAACTTGCAAAATTAGTAATTGTCTTAATATTGAGTTAACAAACATATCAGAAACAGAAATTTTAAATGCTATAAGAAAATTAAAAAACAAAAAATCTGTAGGTCCAGACGAAGTTCCCGTATATATAATTAAAGGTTGGGCAGAGTTTTTAGTAAAGCCTCTTGCTTTAATATTTAACACCTCTTTGCAACAAGGTATTTTTCCTTCGTTGTGGAAAATTTCAAAAATTTGTCCTGTTTATAAAAACGGCCAGAAAACATCTATTCAAAATTACAGACCTATTGCAATATTAAATATCTTTTCTAAAATTTTTGAAAGTATCATATTTCATAAAATTTATTTTCAAATTAAAAATCTGATAAGCACACATCAGCATGGCTTTTATCAAGGAAGATCAACTGTCACAAACCTATGTAATTTCACGCAATATGCCTACGACAACCTTGAAAACCGGTACCAAGTGGACGTAATATATACTGACTTTTCGAAAGCATTTGACAAGGTGGATCACATGCTCTTGCTAGAAAAAATGCATACGATGTGCTTCTCACATGTATTGCTACAGTTGATGTTATCTTATCTAGCAAATAGAACACAGTACGTTGAATGTAATGGTTTTCGGTCAATAGAATTTATCCCCACTTCTGGTGTACCTCAAGGGTCGAATTTAGGACCTTTAATGTTTTTAATATTTATTAATGATATTGAGGAATCAATAAAACATTCTAAGTTCCTGATGTTTGCTGACGATATCAAAATCTTCACAAAGATTCAACGTGAGAATGATTGCAACAAACTACAATCTGACCTAAATTCCATCTACAACTGGTCTCTAACTAATAAACTTTACTTCAATATACATAAATGTGTAACACTATCTATTTCAAAAAAAACTGAACAAGAATGTATTAAATTTAATTATAAAATAAATGGAAAAATATTAGAAAGAAAATATCAGACTAGAGATTTAGGAATAATAGTGAATCATAAACTTACATTTCATAGTCATATTGATAGCTTATGCAATCAATCTTACAAACTTCTGGGTTTCATATACAGAATATCAAAAGAATTTAAATCCCATGAGGTTGTGCTCAAACTGTACAATACATTAATTCGCTCTAAATTAGAATATGCTTCACTGATCTGGAATCCTTTTTACAACTTTCAAAAAACTGAAATTGAGAATATACAGAAAAAATGCCTTAAACACATGTTTTACAAACAAATGGGTCAAGGATTTGAAGGTGAATATCAGGTACTTCTGCATATGTTTGATATTGATTCTCTCGAAAAACGAAGGTTAATACAACATCTAGTATTTTTATATAAGATTGTCCATAATCAAATTAATGACACTGATTTGTTGGAACAGTTAAACTTCTATGTTCCGGCTGTACAATTGAGAAACCCACCAACGTTTAGATACCAATTAACTACTAATTACAGAAAAAATTCTCCATTAATCAGAATTTGTAGTCAATTTGAGAAATACAATATTATAGACATTCTTAATGTAACTCTTAGAGAATTCAAAACAATACTTCAAAATCAACTCCAGTAACGGAACACTCACACTCATACTCATGCATACACCACGTTTCTAAATTTCTAAATTTCATTTTTTTAACTATGTATTTTTTTTAAGTTTTTTTGTATATTACTCTATTATTGGGGAAACCTGTTGGGTAATAAACGATTATTATATATATATTATATTATTACAAAGTTACAAAAGTAAGGTTAGTATATTTTGCGGTATGTTTACAATGAACGTTTCTCAGCCAACGTCGACGTCAATTAAAAAAAACATCTATTAATTATAGATACATTTTTATTAACGCACTTACCAAGTGTTAATTATTTTGCAAAATATTAGAATAGAACCAGCAGACATCCCAGAGAAAACTTCTTAGCAAGAAAAAATAGTTGGTTAAGGCAAGTGAATTGTTCCTTCAGTGACGGTATATTTAATCGGTACTCTTGAATTCGATTTTGTAAATCCCTAGAGAGTATTTTGAAAGGCCTGTCGTACAATTTTGTATATATAGGTAAATATATTTTGTTACAATATTTGAAGCTTTTTCATATTTCAAGTTGAAAACTTGAAACTTGTTAAGAAGTAGATTCTTTCTGGCCATTGGCCACTAAATTTCTTTTCTAGATATATTTAAATCGAATACAGTTAAGCCTTCAAAAACAACTCTCTGTTTTGTTAGTAGCAGCAGAAGAGTCTCCAAGTTTCAGTAGAGTCAATGAAATTAATACGAATAGAGAATGATACACTTGCTTCCCGTTGCGATTATTCTACTAGTCCTTTCGGTATTACACGTATTTTCGAGAGAGAGCTCGCGCCCCCCGTTCACACAATAATACATTATGAGTGCGAACAGAGTGAAAGGGCGCATACCTTTCGATGCCAATGATCACCATATTGAATCAGTGTAAAGTTCGGGCGAAGATAATAGAAGGAATGTGCGCGCTCGAGCGGAAGGCGAACTAAGCAAAGTGCCAGATTACAAATTCGAGATATTTATGGTAGTCTAGGTGGCCCGGGTTCTTCAACTCCATTGTTTACACTCTGTTACGGACATCTTGAGATTTATACCTTGCACAAAGCCACTTGAATTCGAGTTATGATGAATGTCTCTCTGGACCTAAATACTTACGCTGCCTGTGCTGCTGCTGCTGTGTGCTGTTGCTGCTGCTGCTACGCCTCATTCTCCTCTCATTTCAGATTCATTACTAAACGGGTCTAATTTAACTTTTTAAATTCTTTTTTCCTATTATTATTTTCTTTATTGCGAAATCCTCCCTCTCGCTCGCCCTCAGTGCTCTACGGCAACCTGTTAGCATAAGAAGTTTTTACACAATTGAAATCCTTTCAATGTTTTGTCTGCTGTTCCATCTTTTAAATTCTTTTTTATTCTTTAATTTCAGATTATTAAACATTCTGTAAGATGTTTAAGGGTCTTGAGTTAACATTATAAAGCTGACATTGAAAAATACACTTGTAATTATAAACTAAAATGCACAGTTTACAATTCATTATGTATTAGACAAACTTTGAAATTTCGAAACTTGAAGAACTTGCGAAATTGTTCATGGAATCATCGATTTCTGTTGGGATTAATAAGCTGTATCTAAGTTAGCTGGACTTATTTAGTCATAAATACAACATCTGTGAACAAAGACATCCAAAACGTTATTTTATAAATAAGCACCTCCACCAAAAATGTCACGTGGCCAGTTGTGTCGGAGATGAAATACGGAAAACAATAAGAATGAGCGGTAGAACATTGAGTAACTACATTCCCAATTTGTGAATTGGTATTTAATCAAGGTAAATCAAGGTAATCAAGGGTAAATAGCTTTCCATCCGTTATATGTATGCTTCTTTGACAGTAATTCTTATTTGCGGGTTACAATTAAATACGTATTTAGTGGTTTCCTTGGCCTGGCCATTTCAGGAACCCATATAACATAAAACGCTATACTCGATATGACGTTTGTTACTTCTAGAGGTTCAAATCGATATTCAAACTTGTATTTAAATACTTTGTGAAGTCTGGTAAATCTTTACATCAATGGCCATGGTTACCAATGGCCGTCAAAATTTAGTTACATTTGTCAAACCATGTAGACTATGTCAACGAAACAATCTTCCTCAATATACCTCACTTTTTAAAGTAAGAGGCAAATTTTTAGAAGTAATAGGCCTTCCGTTCACATTGCTAATATGACTTTTATTGCTGGACTGGTTTCGGGCCTCGGTGTATTCGGTGGTTTCGGAGGTACTGCAGGAAGTGTGCCGCCAGGAAGTGTCTTGGTAAGCCAAAACTATGGATCAGCTACTTGTTTGATTTGCTCGGACTTCTCGACGTGGGGACTCGGGAGTCAATCGAAATTTCTCTCGCCCTTAAGTGCAGTTGCTGTATCTTGGCACATATACAGTAGTACACCTTGACCGAGTGAGGCTATCTTGGGGATATTAATGCGTACATATAGCCTCTTGCATCTAAGCATGATTAAACGTCTCTACTTTTAAGCAGAATCGGTCGGAGCTCTGTTGATAAGCACACAGGTCTTTTATTGGAACATGAGTGGGCAAAGTCACACCTAGACAAGTCTAACTTTGTCCTAGTGGGCCAATGTAAAGTTGGCATGCTGGATTAGAGGTAAAGGTACTTCTTAGATTACGTGGACCTCGACGAGGGAGCACGTAAATAGCTCCGGCACTAGCCAATAGAGGGTGGATAGCAACCTCGTTTCCACCAGTGAGAACTGGCAGCACTCACATAAGTAAGTGACGCGCTGATTGAGCGTATCTCAGTTTCTGCCCAAAGGGTCCGTGACAGTTAGCTATTAAGGCATGTCATGTAAGTCTGCAATAATAATGCACTGATATTATTCTAGTATGCCGGCCTCTACCAGTTACAGCTACCTTTTCAAAAGTAAGTCGTTTAAACTTTGCTGGAGGTATTTATTATGAGCTACCTTCTCACGAAGTCTGGATCTCGCCCATTTTGTAAGTTTTACCCATTATTGGTCATTAATAGCGGTTACTTACTTTTGGTCGCAAGTCGCAATAGCGGCATCGGCTTGCTTTGTTGGCATGCTTTATTGGTTTATTGCAGGGCAGAGCACTGTTAAGTTTAAATTTTTTTAAACTATTTTTTGTCGGCATCTGGAATGCCAAAAAGTTGACCTTGTCTTGTTATTATTATTGTTATGTCATTATAACTTTATTTTTTTCTTCTCGTTTGACTTTAAAGTAGATTATTAAAACAAAGCAGGTCAATGCAAGTCAATTGCGTGACCTATAGGCCACGATTGTCCAATTGTAGATTTTTTGAATTTTTTTGGAATTCTTGTAAGCAATGTTAAGTTCTTTCCATAGTTCAACAGTGCTAACGGCTGGATCTGGATTACGCAGAATGACGTCCAATCTTGTTCTATGCATGTTCGTTTTGCTACGATTAAACAATCTATGGGAAACTGACTCGTTGTTTTCCTTAACTTAGCGTTGTTCTGCCTCTTTGCCAGTATCTAGAAATGTGCTTGAGGTGCAGTATGTCGTCTACGTAATTTACAGAAGCTCCATTACTACAAATCAAAACTAGAGGTCACATAGCATTAAACTGAGCAGGCCGAAATTGATCGGCGTTGCATCTTCTTTTGAAACACATTTTCTGCTTTAACTTTATGCTACATTCTTGACGACTTCTCAGTCGACATTACTCCTGAAGTTCCTATTAGCCAAGAATTTAACTCGACATCTTGCCATGATATCTTTAAAACCCCCACAAGAAGAAAGTTTTTAATAAGAAGGCTGGATTTCTTTAAGGCAGCTTCAAAGGATAAGCAAAAAATTAGAATAATGTTACAGTTTGCAATGAAATCACAAAAAATGCTAAATGCAAATAAATTAAACCATTCACCATCGAAATACATCTTCAAAGCATTGTCAATCGCAAAGCACTGTAAGAAAATTACAAATTAAAGATTTAAAATGACATATTTATCGGTTGATTTAATCTTATACCTTATCTGCTACTTCATTCTTCTTCGAATCCTCTCTGGTCAAGGCTTGAGAGGAGTAGATCACTTTATCCAGTCCTTGTACCAGTAATTGAATTATGTACTTCTCATAAAGATTTTCTAGACAATACTCAGGACCCTACAGTTAAAGAGTTGCTAGCTATCCAGATCTCTTTGCTTGATCAAGTGCTTATCGATGCTTAATGCTTCAATAAAGTCCTATCGCTAAATGTACGCATTTAACAATATTTAATGACATAACATCGCAAATACGTTGGAGATATCTGTGCAAGACGCGATGTTATACTATACGACGTCAAGCGATATTCTATATCGCAATAGAATATGGCAATGTCTGGGCTATTTGTAATTTATTTAGCGATATGATATTATGGCTACGCGTAGCATCGCTATATGAATTAGTTGTGCGATTGAGTTGGCCGGTTTCAGAAAGCTTGGTTAAGTTCTGATTAACTTAATTGTGATTACATTTGAAATCAAGAATTATAATTAAATAAAACTTCAGGTCTCTTAAATGTCAGCCAATGAAATTTCTGAATTTCGAATTCAATAACAATTGAGTTAATCAGAATTTAATCAAGCTTTGTGAAACCGGCTATAAGAGTTTCTGATGCTTAGTTAAGAGCTTAGGACGCGACCACGCTTCAAACGAATTGATCTTAATGTAATTTTTATTCTATTGCTCAAAAAACTTCTGTAATGAAGAATCAATTTCTCTTTGTTTATCCTACCGTGCGTTACGTAATCGAACAGAGAAGAGCACTCGACTGCTACCGGCAGCCGATAGCATCCGACGCCCGCACACCGGTCACGAATAGTTACGAACAACATAAATCAGTTGCCCAACTACTTCATTATGAGAAATGAGCGACGTTAGTATGTGTATCTTATATGGGCAATTGTAATTCCTTAATACACGTCAAATGCACATTTAGAATTCGACAATATACGACAAAGATAGTGCATTAGCCTAATAACTGAGGGAAAATGAGATGGGCAATACAGCTTTTTACTTTAATCTTAATATTGTTATTTAATTAAACAAAATTTGCATAAAATAGATATTTATATTAGTTACAGTAACTGGAAGGGTAGCTAAAAGTAGAGTGTCAAAGCCAAGGTTTATAGAAGTACAATTAGAAAGACCCTCGTAAAGATTTATCGTCTTACTGATTTAATGAAAAACTTCACTTATTAAAAAATGACTCTCGGCAATTTTTGATAACTGCTCTTGTTAAACAAAGGCAATTAATTAAACCAATTCTTAAAGGATGTTCACTATATTCGTTTGTTTCCGGCTGAGCGAGTCCTGGTTCAGCAATCTTATCTTCCGTTTTGTCTTTGAAATAGAGTGAACTTTTCTTTTCGAAACCTAGAAAGGATAGATGGGATGAACTCGATGAAGTTGGGTCCTTTCTCCAAATCTTGATTCAACGATGGGGAATCTTGTAAGTGAGCAGAAGCGTCGACGACTGGAGAAGCGAAGACTGGACCAATTGGTGTTGTAGTACTGTTTGGCTTGATGACTGGGCGGTGAGGAAGGCACCTGTAATTTTCTTCGGAATATTCTACTTTTTAAAGTGTGCTGTCTCCCAGTCTCGAAATCATGCCTGTAGTTCATTTAATATTGCATTCACAAAACGATCTGTTGCGAACTTAATTATTTATTTTTTTAGTCTTGAATTTTAACGCTATTCACATGAAGATAAGTGACAAGAATGGAACTGTCAATTGTTGGTTGCGATTGGGATGTAATTCCCATACAGGCTCAGTAAGTTGTGTTTCAGTTGTTCCGGAGTGCGTCCTGTTAAAACATCCAGTTCCATCACATCAGCTGCAATGAGAAGATGGATATCTTTGGCTTCTTCCCCGACATCAGTATAGTGATTTGATGTATTTTCAATTCTTCAAGTCAGGGACCGGAACACTCTGAACCTCGTTTGGCAAGAACCATTAAAACTGCTAGCGTCAATATCGAATATGCTGTCATAATTTTATCCTTCCTGGTGTTGTAGTTCGGTTCCTCCAAACATATGAGTTATTTTCATTTTTCCACGCTTTTTTAGTGATGTAAGACTGTTGTGGTGACCCGGTATCCTTAAAACACGAACCATTCTTTCTCCACTCACCCCGATTAAGTGCAGCACCAAAGTCCTAAGGAACACGTTTCCAGGACTGAGATTCCACTGCTTCACTTCACTTCCTTTCCTCTTACTGGGTCGTTGAACTGTTGGAAAATGCTTACTGCTATACACAATAAACATTTATGACGGGTACGACAACGGTTCGCATAGTGACTGGATAATAAACACGTCTCTGTTTGGATTTTTCTTTTGTTGATATTTACTTCAACTGAAATGTTTATTCAATGATTTTGTTGCTGAAATCTGACTTTAAATCCGATCCTATCGACGTAGTGTATTTTCGGACAAAGTAGATTCTATAAGTGCGTAAAGCATCGCCGCATAGTTATCAAGAGTGATACCCAAAGTTCTAAAAGCACGTAGTTGGGTTTCCAACTTGTATAACTGAACTACTGACTTGTGTTTTCCCCTGTGATTGTTGCAAAACGTTATATAAGGAATCACGTAATATATCTCCACAACCTGGGTTACAGAATGTCTTTAAAGATTCCATTTTGAATCTATTTCTTTACTGCTAACCTGCATTTCCCATCCTACCGACTGCGCCAAAATGTTAAACCTAAGAAGTACAATCAGAGCCCTCGTAAATGTTTATATAATCATAGCTAGTTGATAATGCTTCAAAAATATTTTAACATGAAGAGGATTTCATTCGTGACAATATAAATTCCATTATTTAAATATATGAATTTTTTAAAGATTAAAAACTAAAAATTAGGATTTACATTAACACTTATGAAACTACATGTACCGCCCTTTATGCTTGAGACTAATAAAAGTAAGTATTTAAACAAACACCATTATAATCATCCGTCGACTAAAACTGTAAATTAGCAATACCTGGAGATTTGCAATCACAGCTATGTCAAATCCATCTTGTAATAAAAATTAAAATGCTTACATTTTTTTATTGTAACCTTGATGATTACAAGTCGAAGAATATTAGTCTTTGATGTCCTAATTAAACATTAAAAACAAACGTCGACTTCTACAAATTACTAATCAATCGAGATTAAACCATAAATTAAAACATCAGTGCCTCCTCCTCCTCCTCCGTTTTCACCTCCCGTTCCAGAACGAGAGATGTATTTCTTCAAAAGAGCACGAGAGTAAAATTAGACTTTCAGTTACGTAAACATTATAGGATAATGAAACGCAGATTCGTCGAGAAGGTATGTGGCATGTCAAACGGAGAACTCCGCAATCATTCTGCAGAGTAATTGAATTGATTGCTTAGACAAACGGTTTCAAAGGCAGAAAGCTATGGCCACTCCGGTCCGAGGCGGCACAAAGCATTCCTTCTCAAAACGTCATTAATTAAATTCAGGGATTTGTTTTTGCCTCTCTGAGAGACTGAGAGATTTGATTCCCTTTTTGTTCTTCAAATGTGTTCACCCCCGGTTAATAAGGTTAAAACGTGTGAGAAGCCTCTCTCTCTATTCTACTCTATACGGTTTCTGCTGCTACTGCTGGTTGTTTTTTCAAGTCTACTGTGTTTTAGGAAATCTGAGGTTGCCTTTGAAGAGAATAAAACTGCCGCGAGTTGCTATGATCTCTACTTAATAATATCCTGAACAGAAGGGGATAAAGATTTCTATTTTTAAGACGGCATCTTTAATTTCTTATAAGGTTAGGAACTTCTATGCATACATGTGATGATACGAGATGGTAAGATTACCTTACACGACGGTTGCATTTAATCACGGGGCGAGCTCCGGAAAGTCGAAGTAAGTCAAGTAGCCATTGTCGGGCCATCACAAAGCCGCTATTTGTCACCAAAGCCACGACTGCTCGATGAAGAGGGATGACGGATGAGATTTCGGAGCCTGTTCAACCCTTCTTTGTGCCCGCTTGGCTTATTCAGGGCCCAGATTATAATTGTTTTGGCCGATAATCAATAGCTTTCTGGACGTGGAAAATAAATTGTTTCCAAAAACCAAAATATATCTAATAAACACCCTAGGGTGAACTTACTTCTTCCAGATGTCTACGAAAATATTGAGGTTATGTTATACAAACACACATATCTAAATATTACATGTGTTCATATTTACGAAGATAATAATATCACATAGAGTGTTTTAGATAATAATCTGGATGTCACGGCTAATAAAATAGTACCTCCATAATATGAAAACAGTCCGAAATTACACAGTCCGTATATTTATAAAGTGTGTCTTTTTGTCATCCTCCTGTCGTGTGTTTACATGGTGTTGAAATTCTCACGCTCACCTTTGATTGCATATTGTAATATCGCGTGACAACTGCCAGTCAGTCAAAACACTACTAGAATATATACTCATAATATTATCCTTTATGTAGTATATCCACCCTCTTCTTTGCAAGAGCCGTTTATTTAGAAAAGATTGTCTGAATTTTGTATGTCCCGTATGTTGTGAAACATTCTTTTTAAAAAGAAAACCATCAATTTGGTTCATCAAATGTGAATTATTTAAAGGAAAAGAAAAACAAAAGAACCGAAAAACATTTGAACGTTATATTATATATCATTCAACTCGATTTCTTTTGTTTTTTTTTCTTTAAAAACAATGAACAACTATTAGAACACTTATTAGAACAGAATATTATTCTATCAGCAGTTGGTAGTTGTCTTAAACATTATATTGTTAAACATTTGTTCCTTATGGATTTATTTTGGAAACCAACAATAGCATACTAACCTTTACACATTCGGCAATCATAAATCATCACACGTTCAAGAAACGCCACTTAATTCTCAAAAAGTTAGTGTGGTCTGCTGTCTTTTCTTCGCGAATATCTTGTTCGTATTCTTTTGAGGCTAGTAACTGTAACATCCGCAAGAAATTACAGCAAGCTGCAAACACTTTTTGTTTTTCTGATTCGAGATGATAAACGAGCTTATTGGTTTCAGCAAGATGGGGCGACAACCTCACGGCAAACATACGTTTAAAAGTGTGTAGATATCTGTTCTCTTTTCACCGTAATTTTTCGAAATGGAGACGTAATTGTCCTGCTAGTCCCTCAAACTTAACTGCGGCTGGAGTTTCCTTAGAGATCTAATGTTTAAAAGGAAATTTCGTACTACAGTTAAAACACTCGATAGAAGAAGAAATTCGGAACGTAAATCCTAAGATGTTAAGACTCAGTTATGGTTAACTTTATCAAAATGGGCAGTTACCTACATTCCCTTAGAGCGTAGTCACCTACGCCATGCAATATTCTCATACAAAATATTTAATCTATTAGCACTTCACTTCATCTATTGTAAAAGATCACCATTTATCTTTCTAGTGACAGAAATGGTATACTCTTCTTTGGAGTAAGGGTTTTTGAAATCCCAAGGCATTGATCGCAACCTCAAAAACATAGAAAAGGACACCTCAACATTAAAGATAAGTAGATCAAAACTAGAAAAACGAAAGTGTGAAACATACTCTAAAGGTAATTCAACTGACTGTACACTTTACAAAATTACTCACAGTTTTCTATGTGACTTAAAAAGTTAGGATTCTACATAAAAATGCATAATTGCGACTATTGAAAAACTCTTTTCTTCAAAAAGCTTCACCGAATAACTTCTCTTAAAAAATACCTATGTATTTTCTATCAAAGAATCTTACTAACCCTACCATCAGAGGTGAGGTATTATCATGGTTATCGTAATATACCTGTTGTGACATAGACATCGCGACAGTCCTCTCATTGATATTACTGATGTCATCGATTTATTCGCAGTCATGAATGTTATCGTTTTATCTTCATAACAACGTTATTAGATACTTTATTATGTTTTCAATGAAGTCGCCATAGTCAGTTTAATCACACTATTGGCGATGACATTATTGATACTGGTTATTACGTCACTGCAATTAATCATGCATTGGTATTGAGTTGTTATCTACAACTTAATTGCCGGTTTTTGTTTAATCTTGTTGATATCTCCATGTCTCTATTTCTTATCATAATTGATATCGTAGTAGTCGCTCTCGCTGTTGTCATTAGCCATTTGTTTTGTTAATGTCGATATCGTTGCTATTTTAGCGATTATCGTCATAGTCATTATATTCAACGACATGGGCGCGTCGACAACGTTACCGTTGCTGTGTTTGTTGTCACGGTCCATTATGTCATAGTTGTCTTTTTCCTATCATCAATGAAAATATTATCATTGTCATCTTGAGCTCGTAGTTATCGTCAGTTGTTTGCGCCTACTATCGCCATCGATTAGAGATCGATCTATCGTCTTGTTATAATCAATATGAACATAATTATAATCAGATAGAGGTATTGCATTGGAGATGGAAATGAACAATAACACAATAAACCTATTGAATTTTAAGAGTCAGGCTTTAGAACTACCTCACAAGGAAATTCCTAACTCGTTTGTACGTTTTATCGCCCATATAAGTCAAAATGATAACGGAATCAATGACGAAGATTTGTCATGGTTATTATCGTATTGTCAACATCCAGTACACTTATTTGTCGTTATCAAGATCGCTGTCATTATCGTGATTACTGTCATACTGACATTTGATTTGATCACTATGGTAAATATCATATCGCAGCTTTTCCGTCGTCATTTTGATTAACATGTTTATAAAGATATTGTCATCTATGTCAACATCATCGTCATGTTTACAAGTCTAGTTATCGGCAACGTTAACGTCATTTGGTTATCATTATTTTTATCGTCACCATCACTGTGGCTGGTATCGGTGTGATTAGCCTTGTTATTACCGTTGTTACTATACACGTGATTGCCATCGTCATCATCAGTTTCTGTCGGTACTATATGAGAAGGCAGGATGAGTACGACTCTTTCATGACTGGGTCGATTTTGGGCCCCATTCCTTTGCTTGCGGATGGGTATTCACATATCAATGCTGGTACAGAAAGTCTATGAGAAACCGCATCGGCAGTTAGTTGCCTGGTCTGGTCAACGGATCAACTATTCTGCACTTTCTCGGTAAACTTAAGTGAGTTGGAGTATCCAAACCAAAGAATCAGTACTTTGTGTTGTACCAGAACCGGAGTCAGCCATTAGTTTTTCAAAGCAAGTACCGGAATCAGAATCGGCTAAAATATCGCAAGAACTATTATTTGTGTCGCATTAGAATCGGAACCTAAATTTCTATTTTTTAAAGCAAGTGCCAGAATCAGAATCAGAACATACATCTAAGTCAATTCTACCTTTATGCGCTACGTCTCTACTTGAGGTAGGATCAAACTGGGCGATGTCGGAGTGCATACTAGGCAATGCCCAGCCACACTTAGGATGGACTCGGGCATCAATGAGAACTAGAGGGACACACATAAAAAGTGACTAATTGAGCATATCTGAATTCCTCGACCACTCGGAGATCGTGGAAGAATGCACATACTTTTTGGCGTTAGCACTGTAAACAATGGGATTATAGGCATAGACCATGCCATCGTTATGGCTTGTGATGATGTGCTGCTTTTATCATTATCGTCATATCGATGTTGTGATATCGACATCAATTCTGTCGTGCCATCGACATTGTCAAGGTTGCCGATTTATTTTGCGTATATACTTTCATCATCATTCTTGCAGTCATTTGTCATTACATATTCATTTAGGTTCTGTATACCTTAGTTATTATTTTGATTGTCAACTCAATCTCATCCTTATACCTTAAACGACTACCTTAAATGGTAGTCGTTGCACTCATCATGGACATGGTTAGCGTCACCGAAAATGTTAGTGTTGTCGTTATTGTCATCTTGAGTATTATTTTGGTCCCCAGACCCAGACGCGTGCTGGCCCACCGGAATACCGGGAGTTTCCCGGTGGGCCTTTATAAAGTTGCCTCGAAAGGCCCTACGACACGGCTAAATTTAAATTACTAACAATAATTACATTATATGTAAAGTAGAAACGATATACCTCGCTGCTGTACAACTCGACCGCAACTAACGATATTTTTTCATAATATTTTTTGTTTTATACTTGTATATTTGTTAAATATTTATTTACGTTTCACGTTTAAATATTTAGTTGAATAATCAAATATTCTTGACTATATATTGTCGTGAAAGCTTGACATACAAAATATGAAATTCACCCCCTACATAGTTTTAAGTAAGCTTATATTTATGTGAAATTTCAAAACGACACGTTAGAGTGGTTGCATAACCTCAATTTTTAAATTATACTTTTGAGAAATTTATTTTTTAAGAAGCTAGAAAACGGTTAATTATAATTAATATGCACTCTAGTACACAATAGTCATTGTGAAATAATACTTCAACACAAGAAAAACTCGATAATGTTTATACTTCTATTTTAAAAACCAACGTACTCCTAACAGTTACAAGCTTATACTATTTAAAAACTACCCTTCTCCCTGGTTCGCCCTGTTCGAATACTCCTACTTAAGTAACATGGCTTGCGCAGATGACATAAGATTTCTACAGTCATACAAAGAATATTTATAAAACTGATATTCCATAGAATTTAGTTAATTTTTCTTGCTTATTAACGATATGAGAGGTGATCATCGTATATCATATACATTATATCTTATATCATCATAAGATCATCATCATATGTACTATTATATTTAAATACAGTTTCGGCCAAAGTTTATGTAAGATTTAACCTAAAACAGACAAGGTGTGTTATAATAGGGATGTATACAAGTATTTACTACCTTACCTGAGCATTTAATCAGAAAAAATGTGTTTCCATGTTAACGATATTATTCATTGGCTAAAGTTTCTTTTATTTCAAAATTTTACAGCTTTTGGTTAAATAATTTTGGTGGAGGATTGTAAAGCTGCTTTGTTACCACAGAATTGAAATTTAAATGTAGGGGCTGCTTTTTATCATTGGTATCAGTTAAATAACACCTAATTAGGTTGCGCTTATGCATCGTATATTGAATTATGCATTGTAATTGGTTAAAATTTGCATATTGTTGATGTGTGAAATTATGTAAATTATGTTTTAATTAGTGAGATTGAAGTAAAGGCAGGCTCTTTGTAAAACATTGTATATAATATTTTTAAGACAAACTGTTTTATTTAAATGTTTGCATAAATTATGTAGAATGCTCTTTACACGTGTTTCGGTTTGTTAGACCTTTTTCAATAGCTTCTGATTTGAAGGTAACGTATGCGACAGAAGTTGCCCTTGACACTTTGAAATGGTTGGGATTGGTAAAAAAATTAATTGACTTACCACGATTAGACAAACAAGTGAATTTGGAATTCAACTTATTAAAGTCATTTTTATGGATATATTTGAAAGAGGTCAATGACTCTTCATTTTATTGTTCGACCCTATGAAAGCAGAGATCAGATACAGGGAAATGTATACAATACAGTTGGCAAGCTGGTGGCACCAAACATTTAATTACTTTTAAACATGAGTTTTTCAACAGTAATTATAGTAAGTAAGAATATGTTATGCCAGAGGTATTAATTCCCAAATAAAGAGAATTAGACTATTTTGGGATTAACATTGAATAAAATCTTGATATCCAAGTTTAGATTTCTTTTTCTTTCTTTATTTTGTTTTTTTGTTAAATTTATTAAATAAATTTGTGTTGTATTGAAAAGAAATTGATTTATATTTGTTGAATATTACTGTGTTCCTAGATTTATATGTATCCATTTAGTGCCCTATTGGAGCGACCCGCCTGAGAGTCTCAATTTGTGGAGAGTTACACTTTTAAAATTCGAATCTACGTAAAAAACTACCCGTGTTTAGACAAAATTACTAAATTTGCTCCACTGGTTACATAATTTCTTAATTATTAGGTTAGAAATAAAAATTAATCGAAATAGCCCTATTATTATTATTTACCCCAAATTATTGTTTTTTATTTCTAAACATTAGGTCGTAGACAGAAATTGAGTAACTTACGATGGTCATTCAGAAATTTCGAAGATTTGACTTTACGTTCTATCTTAAAAGGTATCGTTTTACCGGTCCTTGTCAGTAATACAAATGGTAGACTTAATCTTAGATGCAGTTAGGTAGCACCATGAGGTTTCCAAGTCCAAGTGAGCGGAGTGTAATGTAATATGTGAAACTGTACAAATACATTTTTCTGGGTGCAATGCTAAATTACTCAAGGTTTATGCAGATAAAATAGGCATAAAACGTATACGAATAGTAACCGACTTATTTTTCTTATCCCGTTCAGATACAGTCGTGATTACTCTTGCAGTTACTATCAACTTTAGTAAAATGTCTAGTAAACTATGTAAAGTATATGAATCAGGCCAATATTCCTACCTAAACAGCATCCACATGAAGCCAGTTTTTTAAGTTTGAATTGACGACCTTATTTTATTTCGCGTGTGCTCTTGAGAACTACAGACAAACAGAAACAAGATCTGAACGGTTTATCAATACCTTTGAGTACAGGGCCAAAAGGTTATAAATGTGTATACAAAGTAGCAGCGAAATTAATAGTTTAACTAGATCTGGTATATAGCAAAAACTATTGTGTCAGATAATGTAACAAAATCCATACTTTAATGTATTAACCTTTCTCTGTTTTACATGGAAACAACTATACGAGATATAATGTCTAGGTATAGACATCTCTTCAACGAGCTGCCATTTATAAAATTGCCATCTTTAAATAAATAAATCATCTAAAGAAAATAATATTAAGAATACAATTATATGAAGTCGCCTCTGCCAATATTTGAATCACGGCCAAAGTCTTAACCCACAGTTATAATAGTGAAGGTGGAATTTTGAAGTAATCCATCATCAACCACGTCCACGCTTTCATCAAGAGTCTGAACCCTGTTTTTACATTAAACATTACCGATACAAGGCTGATTCCGATGCGGCTCACGAGGCCTGAGGGGATATTAGAAGCCACACAGCAACGCGGCGGGCCCATCTCATAATCTGAACAGGCGGCGTTGGCTCTGCTATTACTGTGCTGCTGTCCACGTATAAGAAATCAGACACTACTGCGCCGAAATACAAACTCGGTTAAGACGCCCTGGTTGCGGTCTTTGCAAGTTGCTCAAAGGCGAGTTTTATACGCGGAAACCGTTACCTGATCGCAATGCTAACCGCACTCCTTTGGCCGCGTCTTAGGAGAGTTAAGACGATGACGACGGGGGCCGCCCAAGACGTGCCACCACACACTGCATAAATACATGCGGGATGTGCGCTGCCCCTTAGATCTCAACCCTTCAAGCCGCAACAGGCATTAACAAGTTCCTTGTAAGAACTGCAGGGATGACTTATTCAAAGCCTCCTCCGCGTTTGAATCGCAAAGTAGTCCTATTATAAACTGAACATTCAAGTTTAATTTTTTATGGGGTGATATTCTTTTTTGTCCTTATGCGCCTTCTTTAACGTTAATCACCTACTTGAAGCAACAAAAGTTTTGTTAACTATAGGGCTACCTTTAAAAATCTATAAGAGCTATTACATTAATTTAAAATACACCAATTTGCAATTGGTGTGTATTGGGTTGCATATGTGATGACATTTTGGGCTTTTCAACGAACTTAAAAATTCGTTACTGAAACTCGTCCGTCTGTCTATTCATGCGTTTAATTGGAATTTTAAAATTTTGATTGCAGGTTCGGATACAGAACCAAAAATGTAAAAAATTTTTAAAATGGCGGCCAAATTGAAGAAACGAGATAAATTACTCTACCAACGAAAAAGAATGTTGGCTGTTTAGTTCGTTTTGGAAGCTTGAGCCTTCTCAACCGGTTCTTTTTTATATTTCTTCTAGAGGACCAATTTGTATCCCGAAATGAGTTTGAAGCTGTTTTGAAATCGATAGGATTAATTTTTAAATTCTGACATCGCAAAATGTTTTTTTAATTCCATGCTTACTAGAATCTCTCTCTCTCTCTCTCTCTCTCTCTCTCTCTCTCTCATTTAACTTTTTTAAGATGCAACCGTACATACATGCAGTGACACAACAAATTTTGAATAAAAAAAGGCTGAATAAAAACAACCTCATCAAAGCCTTCTGCTTTAATTTTTGTTAATAATGACGGTTGAATGAGGCTGACGTTTTAAGCAAGCCCGACGAGCAGCAAGCAGCATACGGACAAACTTTTAATCCGACATGCAACTTACAGGCCCTGTGGCGAGGAAAACAACAACAAAAGTAAATGTTCCGCTTCCGCCCGTGAATATAGATGTTCTCCATTATTCAGACATTGATGGCTTTGAGAAAATCTATACTTAATTAAATATGCGCGCTGAATAAACAAAATGTGTAAGATTATGCGAGCCTAAAAACTCTGGAGGCGGTATATAATTAGAACATCGTCAGATTTTTGCAAAAAGAATTTTTCATTCAAGTTCTTTCAACAGAACAAATTTTGTAATTACGATTTTCTCTTTTCTGAAACAATAAAAAGCTTCCTTTTCCCAAGAACATTTTATTTTTCGTGAAAAGAGACGCATTAAAGGCAATAATCTTTCAAGTCAGGTGTAGCAAACAATCGACGTGTCACCTGTGAAGCACGGCCTGGGTTATAAGTTTTGGACCGATCGCCGGAATAGTCCCATATATCTCGTTTGTTTCTCCATAAATTCGCGGAATGATCGCATTCTTACAAACTGCAAAGTGAAACTTGGAACAATTTGCGGGGATGTTTTCATTGCTACCCGTCTCTCTGGAGGGCCGAGAATTACTACGTGCGTCCCGACTCTCTTTCTCTTCGGGAAGAAGAGATTGCGACAAAATACGTCGCTGGAGAGCCGACCTAACTTACGGCTTGAAATATGATGAGTTTTGTGAGAGCCAATTATTTTGTTCGGCGTTCTGTTTGCATGCGAATGTTCTACAATGAGCTTTAGGTGCGTTACCAATGTTACCATCGTTACACAACACACTAGAGAATAACTTCGGGATTTCGAAAGGAGTAGTAGCAGCGTCTAGCTTTTATAAATCCGTAAGATATGTTTGGCGTCGCGTTGTTCTTGCGTGGAGTTGTTAAATCGACACATCTTATAATATGTTGATTAGACTGAAGCTAATTAGCGTTTACTGTCTCCAGCCTTACTTTGTGGAACTCCATAATCATGAAATATAATATAAATACAAAGATTAGTTAAAGTTTCACAAGTTTTATTAATATCTTAACCTGACAATATTGTTTCGACACTTTATCATATATCAACGCAGTAGTATCATATATCAACGCCCCTAATCACACCTTGTCCAAGAAACTCAACCATATTATTAACATCATAGGATGCAAATCGAAATACTCTGTCAAAAATTCATTAGAATTAGTAGAAAAACTACAGAACATACATCTTCCAGCACATTCAAAACTTGTAAGCTTTGACATTTGTAACATGTTTTCAAAGATTCCACCACAAGACCCTGTATTCCTTTATTAGATAATTTCCTAGTTAATAGTAATGTAGAAGTAGTAAAAAGATTAGAGTTAATTCAATTATTTGATCTTTGTATCAGTCAAAATTATTTCACTTTTAATAACATAATTTATTTACAGAAGGATGGTTTACCAATGGGTAATTCTCTGAGTCCTCTATTAGCTAACATATTTATGGATAATTTGGAAGATCGAGTATTTGAATTAGATCTTTCTAAACACATTATTTTTTGGTTTCGTTACGTTGATGACATTTTAGCTTGTTTTGACAGTTCTTTTGAGGTTATCAATGAGTTTTTAATTCTTATTAACAGTCTTCACACAAACATCACGTTTACACTAGAAACAGAAAAAATAGAGCTATTAATTTTTTGGATTTAACTATTACAATTAATACAAACAATGAATTTGATTTTTCCATATACAGAAAACCCACAAGCACAGACGTCACTATACCTAACGATTCATGTCATCATAAAATGCATAAACTAGCAGCTTATAGATCTTTAGTACACCGAGCTTTAACTACTCCAATGAAACGATCACATTTTGATAAAGAAATTTCCATCATCAAACAATTAGCACATGCAAACCATTATAACCATAACATGATTGACACTTTAATTCAACAAAAAGATTATAGGTTAGCTATCAAAAGAATATTTCCAATTGACGCTCAAATACAAGACACAAACTACATATCAATACCATACTTTGCAACTATACTAAGAAAAACCACCAGTTACAAAATAACCTATAAAACTAACACCAACACCTTTTCATTTTTATTCAATGCTAAAGACAAAACACAAGATATCATGAAATCCGGCATTTATCGTTTGAATTGTTCTTTTTGTAACTCCGTTTATATTGGACAAACACTTAGAAATTTCGACATAAGATACAAAGAACACGTACGCTCTTATAGACTTAAACATCCAGAAAAATCGAATTATGCCAAACACATTTTGGAACAGAACCACCCAATGACACCTCAAAACAACATTAAATTCTTACATTCTTGCAACAACAAACACAAATTAGACATTTTAGAAGCTTTTGAAATATACAGACATAAACGCACAGTACCTTTAATGAATGAACAAACTGAGCTTAGTAATTCTCCTTTATTAGAAGTGTTAGATATTTAGTATTTGTATGTATTGTATCTAGTTACTTATTTTCTGTATGTATTTACCCTTAGCAACGTGTTTGTTTATCAATCTTATCTACCTTTGATAATGACATAAAGTGTCGAAACAATATTGTCAGGTTAAGATATTAATAAAACTTGTGAAGCTTTAACTAATCTTTGTATTTATATTATATTTCATGAAGCTAATTAGCTCTTTTTTTTACTCTAAATTACAATGGTTCCAAAAATAATACTGTTAACATGACGAATGACAAATTCTACATAATAGTGAGCGAGAAGAGTATCTTGTGGCTTTAGGACAATATTCCTAGCCAGGTACCAACCACATCAAAATTCATATTAATAATCAACTTGTAATAAAGAAATTGGCATGAGGGTGGCTTTGTTTTACTTTTTGTGTTTTTCACTTTTGCGTTAACCTTCATACGGTAGAAATATCACCTATAGAGTCATTAATAGCAAAAAAAGGTACAAAGAAGGCACGTACCCAACCAGGTTGAGATTGAGAAAATGTGCTGCTCCATTCAAATAAGTCTACAGCCTTCATAAAAATTTTAGAAATGCCCAGTGTCGACTATGCAACTTTTGGCCAATGTGCTCCGAGTGCATCGGGGATTCTTTTGCGAACTAACTTCTGTAAAGTTGGTCAAAAATTCCAGCAAAAAATGTAACTTGAGCAACTTGAGCAAATGTAGAATGAGCAAGTGAATGGCCGCTGGGTTTTTATCACTGCATGTTTTTGGCTCTCTTATAACTATTTATTAATTGCCCGGTTTATGAATTGCATTATGTGCACAAGAATAACGAAACAAAGGAACAGATGGTAAATAAGCCAATGATCCTCGTAGCAACTTTTATAGAACTTTTTGAAATAAATGGTATTCATATACAAATTTATATAGAAGGCCATGCCCCGTAAAGCCAACCTCCAGAAATAAACATTTTAAAAAAATTTTGCCATCCATTTGCCCACTGTTAACCCACATAAATCCAAAACAAAAAAAAGTCGTTTGTCCACCAATAGGAAAAAAGTTATTTTAAACTTTTATTTATTTTAAACCAAACTTAAGTTTGGTTGCTCTCTATAGTAATCCTGAAACAAATTATCGTATTGGTGTTTGCATTCCTGGATGCACCATTCGACTCGTGTTTCCGGCACCTGGAGAATTTTACATCGTGGAGTACCTCCTGTAACCATAAGAACAATTAGAAGGCAGCAAAGTGAGTTTTATGCCAGAAAACCCCTGCGTTTGCGTTGACTTAGACTTCAAATTATAATCAGTAGAGCAATTATTATTATTAATTTAATAAATATTAAATAAGTGATTTCATTCTGAAATGGTTCCCCACATTATGACAATTATTTACAACATTTATAATTGTTGTGAATATTTGGAACACTTGGTAAATCATCTCATTAACACATGTCGCATTGGATTGGCCGTGATGTTTTATTTTTACTGATTAATTTATTGTTAATAAAAAAGTTGGTGCCTCTTTTTAGGCTACTACTCATGCTCGCATTAATTCAGCAATTTAATGATTTTTTTTAATTACAATGTTTATGCTGAATCAGTTATAACTACTTTGCTAAGTTAGCGGATGATTGCTAACATTAAAAATCCTAATTTTGTTACGCTGAGATATTGAAGCTCTTGCTCTACTCAAGTTATTTATTTTTTTGTTTTGTAATAAGGCACCTTGAGTCATGTTCGTGACTTATTATTTATGTATATTTGTAGTAGATTTAGTTATTTCAGGAAGCTTTCAGGTATGTAAATACGTTTTATTGAAAATAGCTTACCACATTGGTAACTGGAAGCAATGGCTGATGTGTAACACTGTCGCAGTTGGCGACAAATGATAATTTCCATTTTAGTCCCATCGAGCGCATAGTGTGCTTTGATATTGTCATCCTTGGTGCCATGCAGTAAAGACGATCTCTAATAATAATAATAATAATAACTACTACAACCCATAGCCTAAACCAAGACCCCAAAAGCTATAAGCTTGTGCGGGAGGGAGGGGGCGATTATTATTATTATGTAGGCCCAATGTGCGGCTGCAGCCGACTTACAGATGGAACAGCGGAAATCCCACATTTGTGTCACAGCTAAGGAAAACTGCAGAAAACCTTAACCAGATCTGCCGGCGTCGGGAGTCGATCGCGGGCCGCTTGGGTGAAAGTCCGGCACGCCAGACATTACACTACCAAGGCTGTAATTGGCTCGAATACCACTAACTGCAGTTTCTGTATTGGTACTCAATCGAAATAGTTAAATTTTGGTTTTTAAGTTTTTATACGATATTCGAGTTTTATCCAATATCCGAATTTTCTCCGATATCCGAATTTTTATATGATATATTCGAATTTTATCCGATATCGGAATTTCATCCGATATCTGAATTTTTATCCGATATACAAAAGTTAGTAACTTGTATCTGTTTCATCCGGATTTGAGTTTTGTTTCAGAAGCTTAATCATCGTTTCTCTCTTTCAGTACAAAATCGTTTTTGCACCGAATGAAAGATGATACCAAATAAAAATATTTTGTGAAGTTGTTGTTTACCTTCTCAAGTTAAAACCATGTTTAAAGTTTGATGAAGACGCATTGCCGGATTTAAATAAATGCAACACCATATAAATAAAAATCCAGCTTCGAATTTCGCATGTTCAAACTTAAACAATACTTTTGAATATTTTTCGAGTGATATCTCTCGAATAATCGGATATCTTTCGAATAATCGAATAACTTTTGGATAATCGGATAAGTTTTGGACAACCGGATAATCTTTGGATAATTGGATAACTTTCGAATCATCGAGTAACTTTTGGATAGTTGGATAACATTTGGACAACCGAATAACTTTCGTATATCGTACTAGTTTCTCTGAAATTAACAAAAAATCCAATTACTATGTACTTGGCACTCACAGAAGAAAAATATATCGGAAGTGTAATACTGATTACTGATTGATAGTATTTACTAGAGACTAGAGGTACAGTTTGAGGAAAAAATACCCGAATCGATCTGACATCCGCCTCAGTCGAATTTGGAAGTAGTATTCGAATCTGTATTCAAAACTTAATCGAAATATCCAAATCCGATTTTCATTCGATATCCGATTCTATTCGATACCGAATATTATCATATATACGAATTTTTATCCTATATCCGAGCTTTGCCCGATACCTTTTTACCCGATATCTGATTTGTATCTACTATCCGAATTTTCTAAGACCTAGAATTTTTATTTGATATCCAAATTTTATCGGATATCCAAATTTTATTTGACAACCGAACTTTATGCTATATCCGAATTTTTATCCTATATCCGAGCTTTGCCCGATACCTTTTTACTCTATATTTGATTTGTATCCACTATCCGAATTTTCTAAGACCTAGAATTTTTATTTGATATCCAAATTTTATCAGATATCCGAATTTTATTCGACAACCGAACTTTATGCTATGTCCGAATTTTTATCTGATATATAAGAATTCTTAACAGCAATTCTTCATCACAATTTTTCAGTCAATTTGGCATGATTCAGTATCACTTATCGGATTCAATGGACTCTATATCATTTTGCCAAAATGGATTTGCATTTTAAGTGTTAAATTTAAATTAAACATTCCACAACAAGAATTACAGTATTATAATCTAATTAGACAACAAATTAACAAAAAAAAACATGTTAAAGCTGATTACCAGATATAATCGCATCATACTGTATGTATCATTAGGGTTCGAATAAAGTGATTAATCTGTGCTTTTAAATAATCGTTTGTAAGATCTACCCAAGTAAGTAAAGTTACTATTTCTTTTTAGTATTCTGGTTACTAATTTAAAGAGTAATCATATCTTGAAAATGGTGAGAAAATACATGTAAATTCTTTTTAAAGAAAACTCTACTTTTAAATTAAATGTTGCGGGTGTGAGCGCTAATGTTCTTTGTAGCTCAATTAGACAGAGCGGGGTGTAGACAGTTGGCAGTGACTTTTAACATTTTTTTTTAATTTAAAATGGTAATTTTTCTTTTCTGAAATGCTTCTTTTTTTGTATAATTTTAATAAATTTCATTTCGCATCTTAAACCATTTTTGCAATTAAAAATATAATTATATAGAAAGATTGTTTATGATAAGATAATCAAAAGCATATGATAGAAGTTAAAACAATGGGTTAAACGTTCTTTCTAAAATACAAGAAAATCCTATAAGTAGATGTCACAATGTTGCAAAAGAATTACATATTTTAATGCGTTTTATGACTGGACCTATTAAATGGAAATATTAGATGCTTTTACTACAAGATTATGCAAAATTGTAATGGAGGGTGCTAACCAAAAAAGGGATTTTATTTGAAATGTTTCACTGACCTTGACGTCAAATGACAAAACCAATAAGCAAACCGCCGGAATGTGATCCTAAGAAAATCCAAATTTTTGTGGCATCTGAACGATCAGCGATTTGTGTATCATCTAGCAGCAAATTGTGGCTTGTTGGCAAAGAATTGCTAGTTGGACGCCACTATTTAGTTAATTATTTTTTCATATAATTTTATAGTTTTTTTTATTTTTTTTGTTATCTTTGTAGTTTTGCTAAATGTTTTGTTTTCGTGCTTACTAAAATGTTTTATATTCTCTAGCGCATTCTACCGGCCTGGTTCATTCGATGAAATAAATACCGAAGTTAAGTAGTAATTGAACCAGTGTAATATATACAGTTTTCCGGGAAACAACCTTTTACAAAATTAATGATTTTACTAATTGAGTACCTACTATTCAGGGTGTCAATGCAAAAGGATCATCTTGATTACTTAATCGTTCAAACGTTTCACATAGCATCGTGTTTTTTTAGTCGTTTTCTCTGCAGTACTTGAAGATTAGAATTAACATTTTGAAATGCAATTTATTAAAATTATGCCAAAAATAGATATTATAGATGAGAAAAATTGTCATATTAAATTTTAGAATTTATAAAAACAGAAAATTTATTATCACCTCGCTCTAGCTAATTAATCTATGAAAAAACATTAGCGCACGCGCCTTCCACATTTATTTTAAAAATAGGTTGTACTTTCTCAAGATATGAGTATTCTTTAAACTAATGAATAGAATAATAGGCTAAAGAAAGAGTAACTTTATTTACTTGAGAAAATTTTATAAATGACTTTTTAAAAGCACGGGTTAATCTTGTTATTCGATTTCCTAATGAGACCTACAGCATATTATGCTCTTAACTAAAAAAATTGATACACACAAAAAATGAAACATACATGTCTGTAGAAAAATTAGTTTGGATTGTGTTATGGTAACTAAAACCAGCTAATGTAATTTTGTAATGATTAAAATTAATAAAGATATAGGATTTAAATGATGCTTCTTGATGTTTCCAAAACTAATGGCACGAGAAAACTACCAAAATGCGATTCTTTATTCATGCCAATATCCGTCCATCGGACAAGAAACCGATCGAGTTCCAAGAGTTCAAACTTCAATTGCAGTTGCATGCGGATTAATTTAAAGTCTACAAGACTTAAATTAACAACAAACAAAAAAAGAAGAAGGACTTTACTAAATCGTTTGCGAAATAATTGAATGGAATAACGGAATAAGTGAGCCCGAATCTGAAAATCGCAGCAGAAGCAGTAGTAGTCGTCCTCGTTGTCGTAGCAGCAGAGAGACGGCGGCGACTTCCATTACTTCAAATAATTAAACGTTTAAAACGGAGTATTGTGTATTTATCAGCACCAAACAGACATTTTCTCTTTAAGGCCACCTTCTGAACGTCTTGCAAATTAAAATGACTTATTACGAGGAGAGGATAAAAAACACGACAAAACCACCATCTACCGCCCGCTCGGCAGTCAGCAGAGCGGCGGTGGGTTCTCTCGTAAAAGAAGAGGAAGTGGGGGGTCGCGCCATGTAAAAACGGCCCGTTTAACGGCACAATACTAAATCTAATTTATTAGTGCTAAGAAACGTAAAGAGCGCCATCAACACAGAGAAGAAGAAGGAAGGGTTGGTTAGCCGGGCTGGGCTTGTTCCATACAAAAGCGGACTTTCGTGAAAAGGGATCACAATCTAAAAACAACAACACAACCACCCTAAGACAGGGGCAAAAGTTAATATTTTAAAATGCCTTTCAATTTTTGTCAGCTTTACATTTTCAAAGATGCAGGAAAACGCACACAGCCACACAAAAACAAAAACGTAAGAAGTTAGGAGCTTCCTGTGCCAGAAGCTCGTCAGGAAACTGAGGAGGAAAGATAAAAGTACATGCCGAACTCCCCAAACTTGAAATAAATTAGTCTGTACGACTTTATTGATATGATTTATTGAAAATAACCTGCACGAAATAGAAAAAAGGGAACTCCTATGGAGGAAATGAAAATGGAGTGTATATATATATATAAAAGAAACTTTCCTGAAAAATCCTTTTCACCAGTTTATACAATTAGAAAATTTAATATTAGTTAATTCCTAATTTTTCTTTTTATCTATTTCACCCTCCGTTACGATAATAATGTTTTGAACGTGCGGTAAGTGAGCGAGCGCTATTGTTTTTGCCCCATTTGTCGTTATGTCGCTGGCGCAGTCTTTATGGAGTGATTATTAACACAATCATATTCATGGCTGCATTTCAGGGCCGTTTTTTTTCTTACGAAGCAATACACTTTCCGTCTGTGTCGTAAAACGGAATATCTGATAGAAACTAAAGGGAGATGGATTGTTAGGCTTTTCGGCATATAAACTACCGGTAATCAGAACTGTAATATACTCATATTGCCTGCGATTACGAGGTTATGACGTATTTTTATTGTAGTTTATGTTGCAGATTTGTTATTTTGTAACAAAGAAAAGATTTAGTTTGCTTTTTCTTGCAGAATCTTTGATGTGTATAAAGATGCAATTATAATGATCTAGAGCTATTGGCATTAAAATTTATTAATTTAATATCTTAATGCAATTTAAAATAACTTCTAAATATTCTTACACTAAATAATCAATTGTTAATGCTAATTAATCATAATTGTGTTATTTTCTTTCGTATAGGACAGTTTGATATGTTCGGATTTATGATTAAATGTTCCCTCAATGACATAATTTCAGTTGTAAGAAGGCCAACCTTTACCAACATCTTGTCTTGTTTTGTTAATGTTTAACTCAGTGGTTCTAAATCAGGAGTTTGCTTCCTTAGGACTACGTGAAAGTCTTTCGAAAGACACGCAAGATGCACTAGAAAAATGTGCATGTGCATAATACAATATTTTTTCTAATTAAATGTGTCAACCTATTATTATACTATCATTTAGTAAATGTGATTCACAAGAATTATCATTTGTCAGAGAAACCCATTTAACAGTGGACTCGACAATTTCTTTTTGAATTTTTACGGATGATTTAGGGTCAATATGCCAGTAATTGACCACTTAAGAGATTTTTCAGAAATATAAATTTATAACTTTGTAATATATTTTTTTTAAACAAAATAAAAAATGGTATAAAGTGCAGTAATAGTCTAAGACTATAAATATTAATAATACACAAATTAAAAAACATTTTGTTTCATAGAAAAAAAATATAACAGTAAAAAGGTTAGAATTTTCCAGTAGTTAACCACAAACAACCCAGTGTTTGACCAAATTTTTCCCAGTAATTGACCAGTGTTATAATATAACGAATAAAACATCAGTTTTTTATTATTTTATCCAACACCTCTATATAAATACCATGTTTACTATGGTCATTTTAAATAAGGAAAGTGATTGTTTACTCTTATGTTACATTATAACCCACGTTGCCCCTAGCAACGTGGGTTATTTTTAAAAAACTCACTCCTTCAAAGATAACAACCAATCACCAGCTTACATTGCATAATATTATGAAAATCCAGTCATCGTGTTAGAGTATTAAATTTATTACTGTCATAAACTATAAATTTCAAATTCGGTGTTTAAACTTAAATAAAGAGGCGTTGGATAAAATTTTGTATGGCACGCGTGAGTTAAGGATATTATCCACTCAGAAAAATTAGTAAATTTTTCGTTCGTGGATAATATCTTACTTAACTCACTTGTACCATAAATAACTATTATTATATATTGTTATAGACCCACATAGTATATATTGCATAAAGAAAAACGAACGTTCTTAAAAAATATCATAATATATTGTTGTATTATTTTGTCGTAAATGGGATTTAGTCAAAATTAATGAACATTATATAATCAAACTGTATCATATTGCTTTATTTTAAATTAATTGCAGCGAGTAATTTCGTTTCTAGCTACATAAAGTAAGAAAATATTTTGAGTGCCAATTATTTATTGAACGGTCCTCGTATCACGCATAAATTTTATTTAAATACATGTTTCGAATTTAAAGGTAAATAAGGCTAAGCTATTTTAAGCAAGAAACTTTTATTTTTGTTTAAAATATTATCACATTGTTGATAAAGAAAATACTAAGCTCTGCAGGACATTTTGTTTAATTTTAATTAATGCTAAATTTAATAAGTAGTTCGTATAAGAGTGGATTTGATGATATTTTTGTTAAGAAAAAATGTGTTTAAAATTCTTCAAAATTTTAAAGTGTGCCTTTACCTAGAAAGAAATAAAATTGTTAGTCAGTTGTTTTCGAGCTGTAGTTGTCTGCAGGTGCACAGCAGAGAGTGCAGACATGCTTTTAAAAATGTATTATTTGGATTATTGCAAAAACGAATGCAAGTACTAATTATGTTTAAAGAATTGAATAAAATTGATAAGTATAAGTAGTTAATTAATAATAAGAAGTTTGATAGGTGAGAGGATTATAGTGATTTTAACGGAAACAGTGAATTTGTGCATAATCTGAAAGTGTTTTTTGAAAAGGAATCTACGGAGTAATTTGTCGTATAATCAAGGAATGATTATTTTTGAGCATTAACAATTTAAGTTATAGATAAGGTATAAACAAAACCAAAAACCTTTTTTTGGTTAGTAAATTTATTTTAAAAAATTGTAAAGAAGTTTATTTACGTGTGAATGGAAAATAAAAATGTTAATTTGGTTCTATCAGTAGTGTATTATTTACATCAAGAGATATAAAATCCTGAGAAGTAATTATTGTTCCTACCTGAAACAAAGGAAAAGAATTATTTATAAAATAATAAAAACACAGTTTTATAAAAACAGTTTATCCAAGTACTTACCATACTTATGTTGGTAATGAGCATCTGGTATCTCATCTATGGCGAGCTTCTCAACAATCAGATAAAAGAGTCAATCATCTACCTGCATCCAACAGCAATCGCATGGGGGAACGTGATTACAACAGTTCAGCGCTTTTGGTGGCGGTAAGAAATAAATTGTGAACATTTGCAATCAAAATTTGAACATACCTTAATCCGCAATAAACAGTAACAATAGATAATTATTTTATTATAATACTTACTCCATTAAAATTCGTGTAAAGGCAAGGCAGATATATTGTAAAACAAAACTGCACTGTATACGAATTTTTTTTGTTTCATTTGTTATATGATGAAGATTTATTTCTGAATTTTGAGGTGTTGCAGAGTTGCGTATTTTTGAACCTTGATAATTTTAAAAGACCCTGTGAGTATCAGTCTCGTGCTAAGATGAGCTTAGATGGCGCTCAACATTGTTTTTTTATTATTTCATAATTTTTAATATACAGGGGATATCAGAGTATTAGTCTTACTTTGTGTAATGTTTTGTTTTTATTGATAATTATGCTTTTTCATCATTATTAATCTAATGATAATAGTTGGTTTGATTGTATAATCAAATAATTCAACAATATGTATATTATTTTTGATGACATTATGCTAAAAACAAAAATGGAAAGACAAATTACCAGTAGTTGACCACTTTACGAAGCCAGTGGTTGAGCAGTAGTTTTGTGCGAACAAATACTGGAAACAGCTATTTATTTGAAATATTATTAAGAAAAACAGGAACAAGAGTAACTTACTAATCTTGTAGGTGATTTGTTATCTTAATGAACTATGAGTGATAGGGACGCTGGTACTGTTCCGTTGCTAGGATATATGAGATATTTAAACCTTGTGTTGTACCAATAATAAATATTTAATTAATCACGTATGTAAAATAGCTCGACTTACCTTACATCGATGCAAGGATACGAAATCGGAATCAGGTGCACTGGTTCTCGGCAAAAGCAAGTCGCGGTACCGGCAAAGTTATTGCAACTCTTCTCTTCACTCTGGCGAACTCTTCAATTTGTTATTGTACGTAGTCGTAGAACAAAATAAGTGGGAATATAGGATTTGGAAAATATACAGGATGCACTTATAAAGGTCCATCGAGCATTAATTATTATAAATAAATGTAATGCACAAACAAAGCATCGCGAAAATTGTGAATGCAATCCAAATACCATATTTAAGAAAAATACATTATATACAGTTGAACAAATACAGTTGAAGTAAAACTAGTAATAGTAAATAGCACAAGAAAATAATAACTAAATAGCAAAAGAAAGAAAAAAAGAGGTGAAGTGGTAACGGACCAGTAGGGGTGACAAAAAAAACAAAATTCTTTAATTTGCATAAAACTAGTGGTTGGTCAACTACTGGAAAACTGATAAGATTTCGAATTCTGTAATTGACCACCACATTTTTTGCAAAAAAAGTGTCAATTAAAAAAATATATATAACAAAAATTTATTAGTTCCACCTTTCTATTACTTGCACAATATGTATAATATAACGATTATCATTAAAATCCCGGATGATTGCAGATTTCAATAGAGTTTTTTACTTGCCATGCTTACTGTAAAAGCACAAATTTAGCTGTCAAATAAACGAATACAAATTCCACATGTATTTAGACAACCGTTTGACCAAGATAATACAGCATTGTGGCACCTTATAGTAATTAGAGGTGCAATAATCGCTTGTGAAACATAAAATATTCATAAAGATGTACAGGTATCTTATTTTTTTTCTTTTAAAGTGAAATTTGGTCAACTACTGGGTGATGGTCAATTACTGGCTTACTGACCCTACCTTTTCAATTTTAGAAAAAATAATTTTAATTTCGGAAAAAGTAAATTTAATTTCGGAAAAGTTAGTTTAATTTCAGAAAAGGTAAATATGGTGTCAAAAAAAGTAAATTGAATTTCGGTAATAGTAAGTTTAATTTCAGAAATGGTAAATACAGTTTCGGAAAAAGTAAATTTAATTTCGGAAATAGTAAGTTTTATTTCGAAATAGCTAAATACAGTTTCGGAAAAAGTAAATTTCATATCAGAAAACATAAATAGCTAAATAAGATACTTGATTCAATTAAGTTGTACGTATTTCGTTATATAAAAGGTGATTCAGTTTAAAAAGAACACACGGTAAAGAACAAATGAAACTTTTATTAATTAACACTTTTATTGATATTTATGTCATCCATTGTTATTACAATCGAAGAGAGGCGTGGCAATAATTGTAGTGTGCGAAAGTATTTTGATTAATGACTTTAAAGTATATATAATTATGTATTTGTAAACTATACTTTTTCAACTTCACTTTCAGAAAAAGTAACATGAATTTCAGAAAAGGTAAATTTGATTTCGGCAAAAGTAGATTTAATTTTGGAAAAGGTAAATACAATTTCGAAAAAGTAAATTTAATTTCAGGAAACATTTACTAATATTTATCTGACTATCCAATCGCAATAAGAGTGGACGACATAAATATATAAATTAATGTGTTTAAATTAAATTATACCTTCGCACCTACCAAACAGATTTAGAAATTAACATAGAATGACATAAAATACTGTAAATAAAAACAATGTTTCTAGATTACGAAATTAGGAGATATCCAATGGAATGTTTCCTCCAGGTCATGTAGATATTATTGTTAGCTTAGTAAATGACATCAAATGTACTTATAACCTATGCAGGTTGATTGTATAATATAATGGAGTTATAACAAAAAAAATTAAATTATAATAAGTTTCATTTCTCTTTTTTGTTCTTCTTATTTCTCATAAGAATAACACTGAATCTCATTTTACATAACCAAATACGAGGGATGCTCTGCTAATAGTTAGTAGCAAGCCATGAAAGCTCAATTGGCTAGAAACAATTGCAACAATTGAATGTCGCATTAGTTGACATTCGTTATCCACAATTGTCAAACGTTCCGATTTCCTTGTGAAACGTAGTTAATTTTGTAAGATAAGTAGTTGTGCATTTTTAATTCATTTAAGATGAGCATTCCGCGAACTGCCTTTAGAGCTATGATTTTCTACGACTATAAAAGACAGTTAGGATACCAGCAAAGCCATGAAAATTTGATAGCAGCTTTTGGCGATGCTGCCCCTCCATTATCCGTTGCGCGAATTTCTACAAGGGCGAGAGCTGCTAGAAGACGAAGCAAGACCTGCGGAAGCTGCCTGTTCAGAAAATGTTGATCGTGTGGCAAGCTTGATTCAGTCCAATCGAAATATTATTTATAGGGAGATTCAGGAGGAAGTGAAGATTTGATTCTCGCGGTGAATACCATTTTGTATAAACATCTTGTTGTAAGAAAGCTAGCAAGCCGTTGAATACCGGATTTGCTCTCGGAAAGTCAAAAACAGGCTCGAGTAGACTGGTGTAAATTTATGTTGCAAAAATTTGACGGAGTAGCTTCCAAGCAAGTGGCATACATTGTAACTGGTGACGAATTTTGGGTATACAGTTACGACCCTGAAACTAAACAGCAGTCTAGTGTTTGGGTATTCGAAGATGAAGACTTGCCCACAAAAGTAATTCGTGGCAGAAGCGTTAATAAGAAAATGATTGCTGTTTTTTTCCGCTGAAGTGATCCTGCTGCTGTTATTCCACTTGAAGATCGCAGAACTGTTAATTTTGAATGGTACTGCGAAGTGGCTTTACCACAGATGTTTTCAAAATTACAGACAGGTCGCCAAAGGACCGGTTTGCGTAACATCTTAGTCCATCATGACAACGCACCCCCCCACACTGCTGCCAGAACATTGGATTTTTTAAAAGATACGGGAGTTCAATTGGTAAATCATCCTCCGTTTCCAACTGTTAAAAAAATGATGCGAGGTAAAAGATTTTCTAGCGCAGATGCAGCAGTTACAGAATTTCAAAGAATTTTTGAGGACCTTTCAGAAAATGAATTTTCCGAATGTTTTAAAAAGTGGTTTCAAAGAATGCACAAGTGTATTAGTCTAAATGGAGATTTTGAAAAACAATAAAGATTTTTTGTTAAAAAATGCAACGGTCTATTTATAACTAACAATTTTCAGCGCAACCCTCGTACATACTTTTTCCAAAATTAAATTTACTTTTTCCGAAACTGTATTTACTTTTTCCGAAATTAAATCTACTTTTCCGAAAGTGTATTTCCCTACTCCGAAATTTAATTTACTTTTTCCGAAATTGTATTTACCTTTTCCGAAATTAAATCTACTTTTTCCGAAAGTGTATTTCCCTACTCCGAAATTAAATTTACTTTTTCCGAAAAACTACCTTTTCTGAAATTAAATTTTACTTTTTCTGAAATTGAAGCTAGACGAAGAATGCTAAATATCGTATTAAATAATTGACTAACGATTGACATCTCAAGTCATCAATTGTTTTGCACATAATATATCTTATATTGTCAAAGATAGCGTCAATGCACACCCATTTAACTTTTCATGGCTGATATAGGAGCTTTCCATTCCTTTATCGTCCACCCGAAAAACGGCAATATAACACAGCTTTCGGCTTGACTAATGACTCGTAGCTGCCGGCAATATAATATAGTTTGATTTATGACTTAGTCATCGTTCGCTTGTATATTATTATTTTCTTTTGTCAAATTCAGTATTAATGCAAATACCTTTTAATGCCAATATTCCAAACTAGCCATTCTCTTATCTACTCACCTAAAACTCGACAGTATTACATACGTATCACATTGACGCATGACTCAGTCATCGTCGCTAGCAATCTAACATACACCTGTGACTCATAATCTAGTCATTATTTGACTGGAAACACAAAAGACATGTTTTCTGCCGAAAAAGCGTTATGCAAATTCTGTCGATCGACAAAGATTGATTATCGATTGATTGTCTTACATAGTTTGCCTTACAGAATAATTAATTGATATCGAAATTACCGTTTTTTGTTGAAACTGGCGAGAGTAAAGATCCTTCAATCCAAAGATTGAAATTTTAAAAATTGTTTTTGTCTGTACAGAGTTGGAATGGGAAATCTTACGAAAGGCTGCTATATGTAGATACTTGCAATAAGAATTATCGTTCGCCTTCAAAGATACGAATATCAGACATTGCTTTCAATTACTCATGACTAGTGATGGGAACTTGGGTGTTGAGTGTCGTGACACTTGAAGTGTCACGACTCTTAGTGTCGAACAGTATCGCTCTTATTAGAGTGTAATTCGAAGTTGCTTGATCATTCTTACAAAGAAATTAAAGGCAGATTTGTTGAACTGGCCAACAATCATTGAATGAGACGTACATATAAAAATATTTTGTTGTGGATTTTTTTCTTTTATATTAGTATAATATTGACGGTGATAATTTTATTTTGGGTTTTCAGCAAAATAAATTAAAATCAATAATTGAAGTTGAATAAGTTCCTCACGTACCTAATTATTATTTCAGCTTCTTATATTTATACCTTATAATGTATTTTGAAGAAAGACTACTGTCGAAACATGTGTAAATAAATACAATGATCATTAATTTTAATTAATTCAATTTATTTTGCTGAAAACCCAAAATAAAAGTATCATCTTCAATCTTAACAAAAACACGTTCTCGACTAAAGACCAACGTCGACAGCGAAATTACATTTTTAAATAGTTTTTATAATAAATCCAAAGAATAGACTTGAATTACAAGTTATTTATAGAATTTGTTTCTTTTCTTTTAAATTTCTGTTTCATAATATGTATTTGCTTTTATAAATAATTTAATGTCTTTTAATGTACTTAATGCATAAATATATAACCATAACAGAATTTACTCATATAATTGTTCTTTAATCCATAGTATGCTTATGATTTATGTAGCTATGAATCTTGACTGCTTCTCGTTTCAATTGGATTACATTTACACTAGCTCATGCATCATGTAAAGGCGAAGTGTCGTTAAAGTATCATGAAGAGTCGACACTTCTCACGCCATATTGTTTCGACTCTCAAGTGTCGCGACACTTGGGTAGTGTCGAGACCCCATCACTACTCATGTCCCATTTTATTAGTGTACTGTAATCTACAGCCTTAAAGAGGTAACATCAAATTTTTATATGCAACTTCACACATTAACTTCGGGCTTCAATTTTTGACTGTATGCAAGTTGAAGCAACAAACCTTTTCAAACTTAGAAATTCAGAAAGTTACAGAATCTGGTCTTTCTCCGTGTTAAGGTAACCTCGCTACTACCAGTGAACTGGCAGCACCCACATAAGTTAAGTGACGCGCTAATTCAGCGTATCTCAATTCCTGACCAAGGAGGTACGTCACGTAAATTCGCGTTTTCATGATTCATGCTTCTTAGTTACTCTGTTTTGAGAGCATATTCCAAGAGAATCTTTCAAAAGTCTCGAAGAATAATTTCAACACAAAGAAAGGTGTTACTTCCAGAATGACTTTCAAACTTAGATAGTTCAGCTTGTGATGCTCGAATTCATCTTGCTTGTTCTAAAAGGCAGGAAGTGAACGTCACATGTCACTTTCGCAAATCAAACATTTTTTCTGAAAAACTTTTGAAACATAATGTTAGGATACTTGATCATACAAGGGAAAATTTACTTTCACGTTAAAATTTAATATGCAGATTTCACGCAATTTATAACTATCTATCACTTTTCACTTAATAAGTTGTAAAGAAGATTTTCTTAATGAGAGTAAATTTAGTTAATTAAGACTAACATATATACAAAAACTCTAAGTAGATAAAGGATATGTGGGAATCCAGATTTTCATAGAAAATGTATAATTTTTTCATTACGATCTGGGGTTATTCTATGCATTTTTTGAACTTAATAAAGTTTAGTTCAATTTTAATGTTATAAATCATCTGAAACAGACAAAGTATGTTGTATTAAAGGTGTATGCGAATGTATAGCAACTTACCTGTTGAAATATAGTTGTAACATAAAATTCATGTGAACGAGATATGTTTATTTTGCAGTCTTTTTAAATCTTCAAAACTTTAAAACTGTTTGCTAAGTTTTAGTGGAAATAAGTATAGTAACATTATAACCACAGAATTGACACACATTTTAATATAAAGGTTGAACCTTGTTGATGGAATCACATAAAAACATGTTTGACAAGCCATGCCTTTCTAACGTTCAATTGAATTATGCAATTTGGTTTGTATGTCAAAGTTTTTGGCTTCTAAAAACATTTAGATAATATTAATATTATTGAAAGGTTCGTTTTGGATTCAGAATTTTCTTTGCTATAAGTTTGTATAATTCGTTTTTACATTGTTGAAAGTTAATAAATTATAATTGGATTATGTAAAATCTGAAATGTCAAGATTCTTTGTTTTTTGTGGAAATTATTTTGTTTCCCAAAGGAGTATAAAAAGGAAATCAATTTTTTAACAATTAAGTAGTAATATTTTATCAGAGGAACAAAGTGTGTTTCTAACTGCTTCAAAAGCTAAAATTGTGAGGTTAAAATTCAACTTTGAAAATAATAAAGCAGTAAGGTTATGTGAAACGTCAATAATAGATAATTTTGTTTGAAGTGTATGAATATATAGCTGTTTGTCGAATATCATACAGTTTTTTAAAACTTTTAAAAATCATTTTAAAAATAGTAACATTCAAAATTTTAATCAACCTTGTCAAGATTTGTGTTTTAGATAATATTTTCAAATTTAAATATTTTTTTATTTGTTATTAAATAATAAGTTTAATTTGATTGCTTTCATTTGTAATTAATATTTTTTTTTAATATCTTCAAAATTTAATTTCGTATTAATTTTGTTCTTTTTATTTTCTTTTTATGTGATTAAGATTTTTTAAATAAATAAAAAACTGTGTTCTTAATTATGTATCTTGTCATTTGTGTAGTCTTATTTGTTTAACAAAGCTTTTATTTAAATAAGAATATTCTACATCAGCGATCCAAACCTGAGACAGTCTCAAAGTAGTGGGATTACGTTATTCACTGTAATGCCGGAGCATTATATAAAATTTTTATAAGAAGTTGCATTTCCATGTCATCTCTTTTTGCAAATCATCTTTTGTGTGTGTTTTTTTAATTCCGTTTTATTCATAGTAATATGTTACCAATAAAAGAAAGTCGTAGTGATGGTTTTAATGCAGATCTTTTATCCTTGTCTTAACATAAGAAAAAAAGTTATAAAAATAAATAGATACCTCTAATGTTCTAATCGGTCAAAATAGCTTCTTTTGGGGTATGAGAAAAATAACGTAGACAACTTGAATTAATTTTATTAATAAATTGAAAATTACACATTACGAGCAATGTTCCTTAGAAATGATTCGTCAAATCCTCTTCTAATATCTACCCTACCGAACACCAATAATAAAACTTCAGGTAGTCAAATAAGGTATTACATTTATTACAACTAGAAAATCTGGCGCTTTGAATTCCAAAATTACGTTACGGCGACATAACAACCCCTTCTTATAATTAATGAATGACCCCGCTAGGACATCAGCGAAAGTGAATGAGTAACAGAGAGCAAGAGAGAAAGGTTGTACACTTGCACTGCTGCAAAAATTTCAACTGCTTCCTGAAAGCTTACGATAATTATGAGCGTCGATGATCTTTCATCCTCTTTGTCTTGCATAGCGTCTACGCGTTACTTAAACAGAAACGGCTGACGTTTCACGGAACGGAAATGGAAATTTATGCAAGGACCTCGGCTATAGCTGCTGCTGCTTTGGCGTACGCACCCTTTGAATTTAGCTATTGCAATGTGTAGTAGCATAAGAAAGGCTCCCCACGAAACCCCTTTATGATGTGTGGGTGCACAATAGGAAATGGTCCCTCTTTCTCCCACAATCTAGGACATCTTATAGGAAATTACAACACAATGAATATAGTGTAACCTGAAAGAGAAATTGGGTAACGTGAAGGGGTAGGTCCAGTTTCTTTACTAGATAGGTTTATGAGAATTAGAAGATTTTTTTTAGAAGAAATTATATAAACATTGGATTTTATTTTTTTTACATTTATATATATTCAAAATTATTTTTTTTTATTTTGTTATCAAATTTTATTTCTGTCAACTATAAAGAACTGATGATTTAAAATTGTTAAAATTTGCAGTGTGATTTATAAGTGTTTATTTAATAAAATCTCCAACACAATTTCACAGTTATAAAAAATTTAGAATTTTCATTATAGATAAAATTGCAAAGTTTATATTCAAATTTAGAATTTTATTTTAAAATTTTTAATTTGTCCAATAACATACCGTTTTATTTACCAATTCATTTTTGATGCTTATTTTATTTAGTGCTTCATTTTTCATAGTAATATAAAACTTAAATTGATAGGTATAGTAAAATCTCAAGATAAAGTTTATTTAATAAAATTCATTCAATTCAATTGATGCAGCAGAATATTAATAAGTGTTCGCTTGTTGGAACAGAAAATGATTTTACAAATTTAAATTTTGTGGAATGATTCTATATTTTATTGCAGTCTTTAATTTTGTATAATAAATTTTGTATTTAGTTTCAATAGTAAAATGATAGCATTCTTGCATTTATAATTTTAATTTTTAATTTTCTATTGTATCTAAATATACTAATAAGATTATAGAATTTAATTTCATCAATTTAAATTAATTTAAATTGGTGAAAGTGTTCGTCGGTAATCTAAATCTTATCGAATTATTCGTTTTTATATTTCAAACTTTTTAGTTTGAATTTGTGTTTGAATATTATAAAAAAATAAGTGTGCTTTGAGTGGTTCTATAAATTAATTATCATAAAACCATAATTAATTTTCAAAAATAATATTTAATTGATATATAGTGAGATGATATGGAATCATCTGATTATAAATTTACTTGACGGGGTGAAATTTTAAAGTATTTCAAGACGACGATTTGATCGTAAACACAAATATAATTATTTCATGCATTAAATAAAATAAAATGATAGACATGCTAGGATATTAGGTTTATTTAATCTAAAAGCTTCATGTTAGGTTACAGATAGATTTATCAATTTTTAAAAAGAAATTATAGAAGGATGAATTTCATGCAGACGTAACCTCAATGTTTACATAAAAAGTTTGAATTATAAAAAGGTATAACACTCATTTAGGTTGTTTTATAGTAATACATGTTTTATGCAACCCAAGTCACATGTTAGGATGGTCTTTCCATTTTTCTGAAAGATTTTATTTTCTTGTTAGACATGAGTTTAACGATGGGTAACGTAGGGCAACTCTTTCTGTTTCCCATGCGACTGAATCAGTTTCGGGAAAATATTTTACTAAGAAAAATGTAAAACAGGTCATTATTGTAATGTCTATAATAATACATTAAACTTACAATCTCCTGAATTCTAAAAAGCGTGTTAATCTTTGTGAAGGTATCGGCTTTGCTGATATGCTTCGATTTTTCCAAATATTGATTTTAATATAATATGTTACACCGTTGTTTGAACACAAGCACTTGGAGGACTGTATGCTGGACAAGTTTGACTATAATTTGATTTCATTTACGTTGTTATTTGTATGGAGTCTTGCAAAGCATCGTTGGGTCTATAAAATGTATAAACGAATCTTTATTTTTGTTTTTCTCCTATTGTAAATATTATTCTATGTAGATTTTATATGTATTAGCTACCTAGTGTAGTTATGTGTTCAGTTTTTGTAAAGGTAGAGCTGAAGTTAATGAGTTTTGTTTGTAATTACGTTTTAATGAGATTTTTTCATCGTCGATCGTTTTTGTTAATTTTCTCAGTTGATGTTAATTTTAGACTATAAGTGTCTTATGTTGTTTTAATCGTTATTTTGCCAGCTACATTTCTATCTTTTTAGATTTAAGATTAGTGCTAATTATGAACATCTGTTTTCGTGAGTCACGTCATGATAAAAATTTGAAGTGCGATTGTTTTAAAAATTTGTCATAGTTTTCAATTGTTTTTGTAAAACATATAAAAAGGCCAAGAAAAATTAACAAATTCAGTCGATAAAACGTTTTGGTTGAATCCACGTCGACTCATACAAGAATTTGCTAAAACAAAGTAAGGTTAAGTTATAACCATATGTTTCATAAACATACGTCAATGTAAACAAAGTATTTATGGAATAGTTACCTGAATATTTAAATCAAAGAAGATTTATTTTCGTTCTTCAACAATTATATGGAATTATGAATGATTTTATTAAAATAAATTAAAGATTTTGTTTCCATTATTGATTTGGATAATCGACTTGTCTTCAAAATTACCTGTTTGAATAAATGCAGTATTACCAATAGCAAAAAGATTGAAGTGGATCTCGACGTATTTTATATACAAGGTTGGTTAAAGTAAAATAATTTGGTTCAATTATTGAAATAACAAAATCATAAAGACAATCTTAATAAATTCACAATTTATTTTCTTATTTAAAAAGTTTTCCAATAACAGAGTTTTACCAAATAAACAATTTAAATTTGTTTATAAAAATTTTATTTCCATTTGAGAAATTTATTTTAGCAATTGTAAATATAATTTTTAACTGATAACTTTATTAAATATTACTTTGTTCAACAAGCTCAAGAGCTTAATTACAGAATTAAGACAAAAATAATAATACAAAAACATCTATATATACTGCTGTGGATTTTAGTTGAAAAATTTTGGAAATTTTTGAAAATTTGGAAAATTTTAAAGTCTTTGTTAGAAACTAACACTTTTGAAATAATTTATCAACTTTTCCAATTAAATATATTGTTTTGTATGAAAACTGGTCGCTCAAAAAAAGCTAACGAATGCTATTATACTTTATCAAAATATTTCAAATGCTAATAATAACAACAATAATGGACTGTATGTAAAAAAGACTTACCGACAAGTGCTGCTTCTGATCTTGATTCATTGAAGAGATTTAACCATTACTATAACATTATGGCAAGGAAAAAATGAAGTAGGCAGAAGGAAGAGATTTAGGGAAAGTGCCGCTATAATTAACTATTAAATGGGAATCTAATCCCCTATGCAAACTTGCTATTTTAAATTAGCTAATAACACTTTGCCGTTAAGTCAGGCTAATTTTGCGTCTTTTATTCAACTTACTCAAAATTCCATTTTACTTTTAAAAACTATACAAAGATTACATTCCCACTATTTAACATATGCGCCGACGCTAACGTCGTCGAATATCCTAAAAATGATAAATTTTGAAAACATTTAAGGAGAAAATAAAACCAAACAAATATTTCCTTTTACGAAATAAACTAATCAAAACTTGGCGTAAACATATATTTTAAGTTAGTTACTGGCGTGTCATTGATTATACAACCAATATGTACTTTTTAATAATGTTAAATAATCCACGTTTCTTTATTTATTATCAAACAGTTTACTCTCCAAATACTTAAGAATTATTTTTGCATAAAGTGTTGTGTAATAAACTTTAATAGATATGTGTCACTTTTACAAACAACGTTAATCTGCTTTTATGTATTGTATATAGGGTAGTCATTTGTATTAGCTGGTAAGGTGAAGTCAAATTGTGTAATGTGATGATGTAAATAGTTAGTATTTAAGGGAAAGGAACATTATTGTTTTTAAGCAGTCTTTAATATACGACGAAAGAGTAAAGTTATAAAAAATATTATAGTATACATGTAAAAAATACACTTCCTGATATACTTCGAACGAGAACGTATGTAAAGTTCAGTCCAGTAAATAAAGCGACAGAGTAAAGTCGTTAAGAATTAATATAGTAAAAATGTAAAAGTTGGTCGACGAGATAATTATAAAGTTAGACACTGTGTATAAAGGTACGACCGCAATTTATCAAATAATTATTTATACTTGCTAAAGTTAAGCAAGTGAATAAACCTTCGTTAAAACCATAAATTGGTGTTTTATTTAATTAATAGATAAAACAAATACGACAAATATTCTTCGAATAAGGGAATTCACCCGCATTTAAATAAATAAAAGTGTGTTATCAAGAGTGTTATTCCTTTGTGTTGTTTTTTGTTCATTTGTTTTGTTTTGTACATTATGTAGATGCACATCTGTTTATCTTAGGGTAATAATTCGAGATATAATCCGATCTCAGATATCTAGATTCATGTTATTGGTGAAATTAACTTAATAAACATTTTTTACATTTTTTTCAAAAATTTTCTGATATAAGGGTACTAAGATTTTAGGTCATCGAAAAGAGAAAGAAAATCTCTATCAAATGAGCATAATGAAAGGGTACATATTTATTTAAATAAAATTAAAGTGTTATTCATGACTCATTTGTTTTCTGAAATAAAACGATTGAATGCTAACTTATTATGGAAAATAAAATGTTAAACAACCTTTATATAACAAATATTTCTTTATAAAGTCGATATTTACCGAGATATATACTATATTCCATACATAATGGGCACCCTGTATAATATAAGAAATATTAACCAAAAATTCTGAATTTTGCGAAATTATGCTGAAGATGCAAGAGTTGGTTGGAAATACAAATTATGGTAAATTAATAATTTCCTAATTTTATTCCACTTAAATCACAAAAAAAGTAGTTTGCGTATTTATAAGTAATTACAGATGTGTATGATTTTGATTTTAGAAATGATAATTAATAATAATAATATAATAACTACTACAACCCATAGCCTAAACCAAGGCCCCAGAAGCTATAAACTTGTGCGGGAAGGAGGGGGCGATTATTATTATTATGTAGGCCCAATGTGCGCCTGCAGCCGACTTACAGATGGAACAGCGCAAATCCCACATTTGTGTCACAGCTAAGGAAAACTGCAGAAAACCTTAACCAGATCTGCCGGCGCCGGGAGTCGATCGCGGTCCGCTTGGGTGAAAGTCCGGCACGCCAGGCATTACACTACCAAGGCTGTGTTGATATGCATAATAATTTTCTTAAAACTAAATTAATTTAAAAATTTAATTTGTTTTTAATTAAACAAATTTTAGCGAATTTTGAAAATTAATTTGTAATTATACCGGGTGGGGCAATAGTATCGGGAAGTCCGATAGCTCCTAAACGGTAACAGCTAGACAGTGGATAGAGGCGCATCTAGAGAAATTATTTTCAAATATACAGGGTGTTGCAGAAAAGTTTAGCACGCTTACGTATTTTAAACGTTCTCTTAAATTTAAAAATTAATTTTGAACACCCCGTACATGGTGGGTCCATTTTCTTTTAAAGAAGAGCATCCTACAAGCCCCTACAACAAAATCCCTACTTAAATCCGTCTTCACAGTTGCGGCCGTGAAAGGGGTAAACTGTTAAGTGGGATAATGTAAAATTCAATTTTTTTGAAAAAAAATTTATAACTTCTAAACCGGTCATTAGATGGCGCTAAAACTTTAGATATGAATAAACCTGCCAAGAGAGGTGTTAAATATGCAAAAATATTTGGGGCATTCTATTTAAAAAGAAATTACCTTAAGCGTGCTACACTTTTCTGCAACACTCTGTATATTTGAAAATAATTTGTCTAGATGCGTCTCTATCCACTGTTTACATCCGTATTAGAACGATTTTTCTAGCTGTTACCGTTTACGAGCTATCGGACTTCCCCACACTATTGCCCCACCCGGTATGCCACAAACTTGTTATATTTGTCTCTACTATTTATAGGAATATACGTGTAAATTTATCAAAATTACCGAATTCCCAATTTTAAAGAGTCTAAAAGTCTTTATATAAAAAAGGCATTATTAAAATAAATTCAGCTATGATACGTAATAGAAATTATTTCGTGGTAATTAATTTTAACTTTTATTTTTTATTGAAGTAAATAATTCTGAATTTAACTTTATGTTCAATACAATTTAGAATAAATGATTTAGAACTTTCTTAAAGATTCCAATCTCTATCTCAGTTTAAATGTCAAAATTTAATTCAGAATCAAAATATTCCCTTATTGTACTGGCAATTTTAAATTCAATCTTGAAATTTGTACTGCAATCAAAGAATTATAATTTTTAACACTATATTTAACGGTGTCTCCTAACCACACATTGTATTTGAGTAATTTCCAATACGTATTTCGATAACGATGTTACCTTTTTATCGGCATAAAACTGTCTGGAAAATAAATAAAACCTCCAGACAGTTTTATGCCGATAAAAAGGTAATATATCGTTACCGAAATACGTATTGGCAATTAGTCAAATACAATGTGTGGTTAGGAGACACCGTTAAATATAGTGTTGTGATAAACCACAGTCCTTACAATCCATTATTATAATTTTTATTCTAAAAAGTTATTTTAAACAAAAATTTAAAAAATCAGAATTCCTATTTTGCAATTTCATGTTTTTTCTAAGAATTCTTACTGGCAATAGTTTTTTTTTCTAAATATCAACCTGACTGCAATGTTTGTATTTTCTCTCAAATTCAATATTTATTAAAGTTATATTTTTGCTTTTGTATAATTCAATTGTATACAAGAATTTTATGTTTCAAATTTCTGCGTCTCTAAATTTTTGTTGATTCTGTGCAAAGAATTATAAGTTCATTCTATCTTTTTTATTTTTAACACTAATTTTATTAATTTATTACATTTGTCTTTTTGTAGATTTTTAAATTTATTTTCTGAAGATTAGGTTTCAATTGAAAAACTTATAGAATTTTAACTGTTTATATGTTGCCTATAAACGTATATAACAGCAAAAAGAAATAAACATTTATGATAAATTCTAATTTCCAGTTAAGTAATCTTATTAAAAAACAAAATTCAGTTACAGAAGATGTTTATTTATAAAAGCTTTAAGGATACGAAGTACATATATCTTTTATTACCCTACATTAATTCACTTTATACTTAAACTATATATACATATATTTTTATGCAGTTTAATATATTGTAATTTATTCAACTTGTAATCCACTTAATGTAAATGTTATTTAAACTAAGCCAGTTCTAGAGTGTCAAGGTCCTCTTGAAATCGAGCACAAGCTAAATATAGCAGCTTTATCAGGCCACTTTCGCTATGCATTTTTTCTGAGAACCGGTTATCGTGCTAATTGCTCGTTTGCACTCACGGCTCTTCCTAGGACAGTTTGGAAGTCAAACGAAGGGCAACATCAAATAAACAAACTTTCATCTAGTCACACCCTGGAGGCACAACCTATAAATACAGCCTCGAGCTGCAACCTTGCCAGAACTAATCCATCAAGCAAGCAGTAACGTACTCGACCACCGAGCAATAAAAGTGTAGTGTTTGTAATACGTACGGTCAGATTTGTCGGCTTAGACAAATTTGTGTATTTACCAATAAATACTTTATTAAATTCTGGTCTCCAAATCTTTTTTTATAACTTACTGAGAGTTGGATGTTATTTTTTAATTCAGTTGAGTAAATGTAAAACATTTCTCGCGTTGATCTCATGTTAGTTAAACTACATAGATCGATTCAAGACTTTTCTTGGTAATTTTTATTTATTATTTATTTTTTAGTTGGTTGAAATCATGTCGAATCTTATTTATTACCCCTTATTTATTTACGTAATTCAGTTATCTGTTATTTATTTAGAATGAATCGCTCTTCCTATATAATCTGCCACTCACTTTTATATAATTGTATTATTCATAATAGTAGATAAGTCATAAATGTAATGTTTGATCTATTTTAAAAATGTAGATATTTAATTTAATAGTTTTAAGTCCATTTCCGTAAAGAAATGCTATATCTGTATAGAAATTAATTATTGTTTAGAAGTTTATTTAGTAGGTAAGTTGCGTAATTTCTTTTCTGTGTATTTTAGGCACAGTTTATATAACACGTGTGTATATAGTTAGGCTAGGTAAATAATAATCTTAGTAGGAGTAGTTTTAAAAATAGTTTAAGTAGCATTTCGTCTCGAACTGTAGTTAAGTAAAGTCATTCTGTCTTGATCAGTAGTCTTAAGTGTAAAATAATGTAAAAAGTTTTACAAAAATAGATTACAATTGCAGAATACTTGTTTAAAGTGTTTTATTTTAATATAAAAATAAGTTAAAAAATGTGATTGTTTTCTGCTTAATGCAAGTGTATTAATTTATTTGAAAAGAATAAAAATCATGTAACAGCCGCTTTTTCCTTCTCTTAAAGATTTGAATACAGTAGGGACCAAATACTTTAAAATTGGTTTTCTTCTCATAAAATTGGCATTAACAAAAACACAACCAGATTTTTAATGTCACTTGTTTTTAATTTGTAATAAATAAAACACTTTTGTAACAATAAACACGTATATTCTAAATATAAATTAATTTTTAATACATGTTTTGTACTTAACGATGAATAAAATTTATATCTCATGCAGAATTACAAGACAGACTTTGCTTCACCAGTTCTCAAAGCAGAATGACTTTTCTTGACTGCCGTTCAAGACGGAATGACTTACTACTCTTAAAACTAAAGTTAGTCCTATTAAAACTGATTAGTTAACTTATTATGTACAAATGATTATGAAAGATACTACGCAAGGTAACGAACTATACATGAACAGATATAAGACATAAACTTGACTAAAATACTGAGTATTAAACAATCTACATTTATTAAACTGTTTATGACAGACTGTTATGAATTGGTTGAATAAAATAAGATAAATAAATAAGAATTCAACACGTTTAACAATTTTAGATAAATAATAATTCAAATCCTAATTAACCAAAAATATTCTTGAATCGATCTGAGTTACTGAATTAACTGAAAATCATCTCCTAAACGTTTCACACTTACTTAAACTACTACTAACTAAAATTAACACACTAAATTAAAAAAACAACGTCCAGTTATATTATTACATACCATTAAACCCTTCAGATTGCGCATTTTCAATAGAAAATAACGATGTTTGTTATCTACGAACATATTTGGAAAATATTTAACTACTTCAATTATAAAATATAATAAAAATCGAAAGATTAATTAAAAACTTCACAAGTTTTAATAAACTCTTTACCTGACAATTGTTTCGACATTAAATGTCATTACCAAGGTTAGATTGATAAACAAACACGTTCCTAACGATAAATACAGAAAATAGGTAACTAGATGCAATACATACAAAAACTAAATATCTAAAACTTCTAATAAAGGAGTAATAAGTGTTAGATATTTAGTTTTTATATGTATTGAACCTATTTTCTGTATGTATTTATCCTTAACAACGTGTTTGTTTATCAATCTTATCTGCCTTTGATAACGACGTTTAATGTTGAAACAATTGTCAGGTTAAGAATTTAATAAAGCTTGCGAAACTTTTATGATTATAGAGTTCCACAAAGTAAGGCTGGAGACAGTAAAATCTACTTTAATTCTTTAGTTTAATTTGTATCAAATATTCAAAAAGACTCAAACTAATTAATTATGTATAATTAGTTTAACTAAATACTGGAACAGGTGTATGTAACTGACTTACTGTCCCATTAACTAATAAAGGTTCCTCCCCTTCAGTTTTGTAAACTCTTATCCGAGAAAATGTCTAAAACTGCTTTTAATCTAGTATTACAGCAAAAAATAAAGATTTAATCCCACCTTAAACATTTACTTTCATTCAAGCTATCATGTTTTGGAGAAGTTTAAAATTCAAAATGGCATGCACAGATGAAGTGGTGGATAATTAGTATTTGGCAAGGAGCAGCAGAAGTACAGCAAAGTGCATTTCTCTGACGGAAGGGAAAGCTCTCTCTAATGAAATCTGGGCGAAAACCATAAAGTGCGCCGGAATCTCGGACATATTTGCGAGGGCTCCGGCTTCGTTTCTCTTAATAATGTTAGCAAATTGCACCGACTAACCGTAAAGAACAGCAACCCTTCCACTTTTAACTTATTAATTAATTAACAATCATCGCGAGAAGTAAGAAGAGAAGAAAGCGGCTGCTATGAGAGAAAATGAAAATTAAAACCCCGAACTAAATTACTCCAATGAATTCCAGAAAATGGGATATATTTATTAACTAATAATAACCGACTGAAAACAGAAACACAAGGAAAATTTTCCTCTTCAATTGTTGACTTTATTTAAGAACAGAAAGAAACCAACTATCGATGGATTAGTTAAAACTAATCGTATATTATTCGATCGACGTGTTATGATGGCTATTACTCAAGAGGATGAAATTTACGACGCGAGCCGCAAGCAAGTAGAATACTATACTTTTTCTACCGCGTACACTTTTATCACTTCTAAAATACTTGGATTCGGCTTTTAGATAAAAAAACGTATATGTATAACATTGCTCATTAATCAATGCATGTATTATTTAATAGAAGTAGAAAAAAAATTGTAAAAGCAGTGCACACAGCGTCCCTCGTTTGGTGTAACATTCTTTTCTCTTTTTATAATATTTTACTCCGGAAATCGAGTTGTTCGCTTACAAATATACTTAAAAATCCGAGAAAGATGCGGGGTGCGTTAAATTTATGGCCGATTCCGGGGAAAGTCCGGATAAAGCTCCACATAAGACGGGATAACGTGAAGGGGAAGGTCAAATGTTTTGCGAAGCGCATTATTCTCTTTTAGCTGTAGAATTCGAGATTTATTATTATAATAACTACATAATAATGTCTGTTGCCTCTATTAGATGATAGTTTAGATGTTTTATGGCCATTTCGTTTTTTTCTCTTCTAATGCACGATATACCGTTTTAGTAAAGAGAAGAATTAGTGCCTTTGAGAAAATATTGTTTGAGCAATTTTGTAATCGATCAAAGAATAGTTTAAGTCCAATCTGATTTTGCTGATCGATGCCTCCTTTAGAAAAACATATCTTCTTTATTTTTGTGTTTTAGATTTGCAAAAATGCGTTTAAAAACTATAAAATAACTGTAATTCTGTCTTGGGTAATCTAAAATTAGTAGAAAAGCGTGATTATTATAATCAAAATATTAGTACGATAGTTAATCTCTAATCTCAAAACCTAATTGCAATAATCTCAAAAGCTGCTTAGAGTGCGGTAAAGACAACCACTCGCTTAACAACTGTTTGAAAATTTGATTGGAATTTTTTCATTTTATACAATTTTCTTAGTGTTACAACGAAAGTGGCTGATTCTTCCTAGAAATAATAAGTCAATTTCTCAATCACAGCTTCAATAAGTTTTATCCTTTTCCAAGGAAGCTTTCTATCCTAGTATGTCCCTCCAGAGGTTACTGATACATAAGAAATAGAAAAATCAAAATACAGTTTTTAATAAATAAAATAACCTTCAAACATCAGTTAAAGTCAAAATAAAACCAAACAGCGCAACTCAAATACTGCTAGTTATCAGAAGTAACAGTTTATAGGTACTAATTGGAAAAGACGACTTCCTCATGTGGCGTGCAAAAGTCCATGCAAATTCGCGCTGTACAGTTTCTGCTAAATTTATTATACATAATTGATCAAAAACCTTTCAGTGCAAATCTTTCAATTCTTTTCACATTTCGCCATCTCCTTACAAGGTCAATGCCAATGTCTTCTGGACATCCTGAAAAACAGAGAAAAGTCGGGGAATTCAATTTTTTTATTTTGGTCAGGGAAAGTTAGGTAATTTTTCCGATTTTATTCAAAAGTCAGGAAATTTAAATTATAGCCAGGGAAAATCGAATAGACAGTTATTTTTTTAATTTACTGCCGTGCGTTCGTGTCTTCTGTCGTCCCTTTCCGATCATTTGTCGTCCATCATAAATTTAGGTTGACTGATTTTTCCAAAGTATACGCAGTATAGAGTGGTTTCAACGTTTACTATAATGCGTATCATCAGAAGATATGGCTTTAGTCGCTATACTACCTTATACAGATGTTACATTACAGGTATGCAAAAAACGACGATGATTGGATTTAAAAGTGCATGGAAAGAGATCTTTTATTCCCGAGTATGTCGTTTAAAATTTTCGAAAATATTACATAACATCCTGACAATTGAACTCTTGAAAATAGATCCTAGGTATTTCATAAAGCACTTTATCCTCTAAGGAGTAAAACAGCTACTTTACTTCCGCTTTTGAGGAATACAATTCTGGTTGCACATACTTAGTTTAAAACAGAAACCACCAATTTTGTATGTATGTATGCATGTAATTTCGAATAACACTCCTTGCTTTGATCTTTATAGATGGCAGAAACATTCTTTAACGATCGTTGGCTTATAGGTAATGTAGGGCATGAAGATTTTCATTTGCAAAAACTAAAGAAGATCGTACATTTTAGTAAAAATAAAGTTTTTAAAATTTTTAACAATTTTATAAAAATGTAAGATTTTAGGAACTTTCCATCTGCAGTTGTTATCTTTTATATTAAAATATTTAAAAAACTCCCCCTTAGGGAGACAAAGTGGTTACTTTTCCCCCTAGTGAGACAAAGTAGATAATTTCTGCCGTGAAGTCCCGAATAATCTTAATGAAATAGTGCTTTACTCGCAAAAAATAAATCGGGAAAAGTTTCTTGCTTTAGTCAGGGTAATCAGAGGAAAGTCAAAGAAATTAAACAGTTATTTTCAGTGAAAACCCTGTTATAGTTTCCATTGTTTTAGAAATTCTCCACGCAAAAAAGGAAAAAATGTCAACCCACCTATAATTCCTTCTAAATTCCAAAAAATAACTTTTGTTGTAAGACTTGGATATTCATTTTATGTAGAATTAAACGAAGCTATCAGAATAGGTATGTCTGAGCGGGGCTGATGACTGACCGAATAAAGTTAATTTTTGCCCTGAGAAGCTTATCAGTGGCTGCTTTAGGCTCGTTATGCCTTTACAGCCTTTTGGAGTTAATCTGGTCAGTTCTCTGATTTGCACTGTTTCACGTTGCATCCTCTCTCCACAGAGCTGAGATACGACTGAAGCTGGTGGCGAAGAAGGCAAAGCGTCCAGACAAGCGGTCGGCCGATGTTAGGTGGCGGATGTTGGTGGTGGTCTCGGTTGTAGTTGGTGTTGACGGTCTGCGTGATGTGTTTTTGCCGTATGGCCTTTCTTCCCCTCTCCCTGTCTTTACATCAATGCATGCGCAATAAATAGTTTTCAAAGTAAGCAGATTGACTATATCTTAATATTTCATACACTTGTATAAGCACATTTTGTATTTGTTTTTGTCTTATGACAATTTGATAGATTTCTGACAGATCAGATATAATGCAAGCTGCAAATTACAGTTTAAACACTTTTTTAGTTTCATGGGTCACTCTAATTAACACCACCTACATAACAAGGCCTACCAACCACATAGTGACGTCACGCCAAAGAGGCAATCCCCGAATCTTTTATTCCTCATTTTGTATTCAAATTTTAACTAATATAAACTATCTTATTTCACCAAAAATAAAAGATCTCCCATAATATTAATTGAGAATTTGTTTTTATTTGACAGGAACCTATTTTCGTATGAAAATTCTACCGTAAATATAAAATATTAACTTGTGTTTATTATGTATTTAATATCTTTAAAAATAAAATTTTTGTACCTACTGGTTAGGCTAAATCGATGGTAATAGGATGTGCAAAATAACTCAGAGGATAGGAATCTTAAATCAAAAGGCGGTGATAAAGCGTAAATAATAATCAGAAAATCAACGCTAAAGTTAGCTATTTTAAGGTTAGATTGTAGGTTACAGTTATATTTGGCAAAAAGATTTTATAATTCTTATGTATTTTTACGAAGCTTTTCTAAGGAAAACCCCTTGGTCGCGAGGATCTTGGGTGTTTTAAATTTACTAAACCTCCTTTGGTATAATTTCTACTGTTAAGACGCCAGAGCACCAACAGTTATACCAAACAATAATTATATTCTTTAACAAAACTTGTTAGCATCTTACGAAACAAGTAAAACGCAAACCAAATAAAAGCTAATAACTCACTACAGAATACTTCGATGGCATACAATTTACTCGGTGAATTTTATGAATCCACTTTTTTGTAATTTGTCGTTTTTCGGAAACTTAAACACGTGCATTTTGTGTTTTTCATTGTAATTACCGTTGCACCGGGTACACAATATCACAACACTTGTTTACTTTATTAGTACTACATTATATTAATTATACAAGCTAATAATATGCTACACATATAAGAATTACGATGCGCCAGCCAACACAATTACACGTTTGACATAATACTATTATATAGTTTATTTTTTTGTTTGTCGTTTGTTTTTGTCTTTTGTGTGTGACGTCACTATGACGTTTACAATATGTTGTGAGGCCTTAGTTATACAGGTTTGGTTATACAGGTTATATACATTTACGATAATGGTCTAGCATTAACAAATAAAGTGGTTTCGAAGATGGCAACGTTGTAGATCGCTAGGAGAAAAAAGGATTTAACTTCCAAATTGCGTAACCTAACTTATGTAGCACCTGTTTGACTTGCGTTAAATCTTCGAAACTGTCATGGCCGTACAGGATCTAGAAAAAATGAGACAATACAACATACAGAGATAATTATCCATTTTAGTTTTGATTGAAGAAATTGACCTGCGCTTTGGCAGAATTTTATTATAACTAATTTACGATGAAATGATTGACATATCCGTGATTTAAAGGTTATGTTGCAATTAAAAGTCGACATCATTAAAACGATGTTAGTCCAAAACTTTTAAACACGAAATACACCAGGAAAAGTTTATAAATTCCTGAAAGTAACCAAACCATCAAATTCATGATACAAGAAGATATTACGAACTGTCTTAATTTGTAGAAAGAGTATATACCTCGATCGCTGTTGCTGCTGTTGCTACTACTCATCCATCCTCCCCCCTCTCGCCCCCCAGAAACTGATTAAATAGACATCAAAAACACAAATCATCTGACAGAAACAAGATAGGTAGGTGGATCAAAATCTCATTTAATTTAATTTAGGGCATGTCGCGGATATGTTAACATTGGTTAACATGTACTCACGCTGATAACCTGGTGATGCGAAGATTTATCCAGCATGTCATGCATAAGGTAGAACCACTTTAGAGTTTAATTATTTTAATTAATAGCGTGACGGGCTGAATAATTACTAAAAAGATTATTTTACCACCACAGCCACCTGGTTTCTCTTCTTTTTTCATCCTCCCTCACGTGTTTAAATGAAGCGGATAATTTAAATTCGTGTTTATGGTGCGTACGGAATTTTTGTATTCATTGATTGGAATTAATTTGAATAACCACCTTTATAGTTCCTCTACTTGTAGATGTCTTGAGAAAAAGATTGATTTTGCTGAATTGAATATTTTAACCAATCGAAGTTAAAGAAATGTTGGGAATTACAGCTGTTAGAAACGATGATGTGCAGTAGTCTGACCCTTCTTGAATATATCTACTTCGAAAAGGATAACAGAATGTAGCCTTTGGCAGGGTTTGACAGGTTGGTCGAACCGAGGAGTGAACTGTTGCTGACATTGCCCGGGGTGGAATGCCTTCATTACCCTCCCTTAACGGTTGTTGCTTCAATTGCAGTTTTAGGTGATTATTATGTGTATATTTGTGGTGGCATAAATGCGGTTGCATCGATTTATCAAATATGTCTGAAATTTCCTGATTAAACTAAAAAAAAAGATTGTAAAGATAAGATTCTTTTATGTTATAAAGTTTCCGAAGCAAGTTTTTGAAGTAATTGAGGATTTTACGTTTCTTTTGGTGTATTGGGTAAGATGTGACCTTCGTTCATAAGAAAGATAAAAACTACCACTGATCAGTACTACCATTATACTACTTCTTTGATTAGGGTTGCTTTTAAACTGCTGTCAAACCTATGTATATTACATACTATTTACATACATCACAGCCTGCTTTAATTAATTATTAGTCCAGATGAATTTGTAGCCTGTTAAGTTTTTAAAGTAAATTGGTTCAACAAAAACTTGTTCACAACAAAAATATGTTCAGTTTATAAAGGCTTTAATCATACGTAGTAGTTGAATGTTATTTCTCCTAATCCAGATGATTAAATGTTAAATATTCACGAAATGATCTTCAGTTAATTTGATTCATATTGATTCGAGGTTCTTTTTGGTTGATTAGGGTACAATTTTATTTATCTAAAATTGTAAAAGCATGTTAAATCTTATTTATTAATCTTTATTTATTTACGTAAAACTTCACTTATTAAATTCTCGTAAAAAGATACAAATTCAAAATTAATCGCAATTATAAAATTGCATTAATACTAGTAGTGGGTGATTAACTAATTTACATATTTAATAGTTTTCATATGAGATCATTTTCTGTTAGCTATGAAAATACTACTTCATACTCGTAAAACTGCTATAATGACGATATAGTTTTGTGTAAAAATCAATCAAGGTTGTATAATACTTCTTATGTATTTCTAGCCACAAGTTTATGTAATACATGTGTTCATGTATATTTGATTGCCACCGTAATCATTATGTATATTGAGATGTCTTGAATTCATCTCATTTAAATTTATTAGACGATTCGATCGTAAACATAAAAATAATTTTCCTTCGCTGTTCTTCCTTAATAATTACACAATGTAGTGTCAATGATTCACACCTGACGGTACAGTTTAAAGCAAAAAAGTCACAAATGTTGTTATCTAAGACGCCCTGATATATCAGTTCGATATTTGTACCTGACGCGTACGCATCGTTTTAATTTTAAGTGCTCTTAAATTAATACGATCGGTGATTGTGATACAAGAAAGGTTAAAAATCTTTGATGGAGTTAAAACGTGTTAAAGATAAGTTAGCGTTATCTTCGTCCTGTGTTATTACCCCGGAATTTGAAAAGAATTCGGAATCAGACGAAGGTATGTTTTATTTTACATTAATTGAATTTATATTAAAATTAAGTACAATAGCACCATTTCATTTTAAAATTAGATATGTACTATATATTTGTTATCTATATTTTTTAATACTTTAATGAATAATTAATTGATACTAGGAATGTGCCGATCGCCCGTAATTAACAATGCTAAGTCACTGTAGTGAGGTTAGATTGTTATGATATTCGGTTAGTAAAAGGTTAGTAAAAAAGTTGCCTGCATTTACGTGAAAATGCCGTAAAAATGGTGTTGTTTGTGTCATGATAGGAAAATTTGATAGTTTTTACCTGTTTTTCTGACGCTTTACCTCCTAATTCCCTATAGCGCTCGGTGTTTCTGTGTTTAAACGTAATACCTTTGGTAGGTGTTACTGTTTTAAACAAACATTTAACTGTATCATTATTTTATTTATTTATATTTATATATTTATATTTTGTCCTTATACTAGATATGTTATTACACTTCCAGCGATATCTGAAGTAGAAAACCTATTATCCATATAATTGATATAATCGTCGTTATACTATTAATTAGCATAAAATACAGGGTGTACCGAGATTTTGGCAGTCGAGTAGTCGTTATACTACTTTAAACCCTGACACTAACGGTCAATATTTAGTCATTATACTAAATATTTGATTACAATTCCAGCGTTATCTGGAACAGAAAACCTATTATCCATTAATAGTCGTTAATCCATTAATCAGCATAAAATACAAGATGTACCGCCATTTTAGGCAGTCGAGTAGTCGCTACACTACTCAAATAAATTATTTAACTATACCACTAACGATCAATGTTTAGTCGTTATACCAAATATTTGATAACACTTCCAGAGTTATCTGGAACAGAAAACATGGAACTAACATTTATTGAGGCCTAGGCCGAAGTCCGGAATCAACTAGCGGTTCTATATTAGGCAACGACAAACGCAAGAAATAGAGAGAGATGGCGGGAAATAGTAATAACAGCGACACAGTCCAAATAATGTGGATCATGATCACGACTTCTCTGACAAGAGGAAAAACGAAGAAGAGGCCGAAGTCCATGCTCCTCCTAAAGACGTGGATCATGGAAACGACGAGTCCATGAGAGAGGAACGTAATACCAAGAATTTTGACTTATTAGAGACTAAGCCCAAAGTAAACAAAATTTCGGAAAAACCTCTTGATGAGTGGGCCTTAAAATGAAATACGTATTTTTAAGAAAGGGTACCTAAAGTTATAGAGATAAATTATTGAAAAATATTCTCTATTCGGAAATTGTCCCGGATTATAAACCTACTAGGCCCAGAATAATGTCTGGTTTGGGTCAAAAAGCTTAGCTACACAATATATTCATGGAAGGATTGCAAGATCAGAGTACCCAGTCTGATACCCACCCACTGGCCGCCTTGAGTTTTTAGATGAACACACTGCTGAAAAACAATTCTGATAGTAGCAAATGAACTCTTACTACGCTGGCAGATGTTGCACATTTAGTAGCAAATGTACACTAATTAATCTCGACGCATAGGAAGTACAAAATTCTACCATTTTTTTTGAACTACTCATTCCAAGAATTAATAGAGATTAGCCAAACTTATGCATTTCTGTGCGCTTCTTGTAAAACCTTGTAAGATGCGAAAAGAGAGAAGAGAGCAAGCTTAGATCTCAAGGCAAGGTTCCTTGTAAGTCAACACAAAATACCAACTCCTAAGTTCCAATCTATATCTGAAATACGTCAGAGTAGTGCTGTACATCAGGTGGATAATCGTTAAACTAGAAGCGTCCAAAGTAGATCGCCAAGAAGAAGCAACCGAGCAAGTCTTTTTTCAAGAAAGGATGGCCCAACAACAAGAAACAGTACAACCCGCAGACGAAGAGCCGGTAATAAACAATCAGCTTCGTAAACTTTTCAAATCTTGAAAAGTTGATTATCAATGAAGAAAGGTTTTTGCTGTAAAAAAGGTGTCGTCATACCCTTTAAAACAAAACCTTATCAAACACCTGTAAAAATTTAAAATTTTCTGCAGCTGAAAAATAAGTTCCATACGACTTAGCAATCATGAAACTTACTGAAATCAATACTATAGTGGTATATCAAGATGAGCCAGGGAATTATTTCTATCAACATATTTTTTAATTAAAAAAGACTAATGAAAAGATCAGCTTTTATTTAAACTTAAAGCATTTAAATGAATTTATAGAAACTCTCCATTTTAAAATCAAGACTATAAAAGTGTGTAAAGTTATAAAGTTAATCAACCAGAATTTCTTTCTGGCAATTATTGGGATGCTTATTATATGATACCAATCCATCCTAAGAGTAGAAAATACTATTCCGAATAAAACTTACTACACCATACAAGAGTTAGCAAAATTGATTAGCAAAAAGGTAGCCACCTGTCCCGCTATAGAATATGGTTGGGTGCACATAAGAGATTAAAAAAAAATCTTTTCGTTAAGGAAGTATTCAGATTACAATCCTAACATTAAATTTCCAACAAATCTGAAACCTGATATTATATGGTTGTTAGCTAATATAAAATCGGCAAGATTATTAAATCTCAAAGATTATTAGAAACCAAAATTTCCTCTCTGAGATTTTACAGACGCTTCAAATTCAGAGTGGGAAGCATACGGAAGAGATACTCAATTCACAGATTTTGGTCTACCTCTCAGAAAGAATATAACATAAATGTAGTCATAAAAAAAGTTTTTACAGCCCGTTATGCACTGAAGTCCTTTGCTAAAGATCTACGAGCGTTACTGAGAGTAGGCAACAGAGCAGCGATAGCTTGTATTAACAAAAAGGAAGTTTCTAATATCCAAGATTAAATTGTATCGTCAGTATGTTATGAGATTGGTGTGAGAACGGAAAATTAATGTTTTCGCTTTATAGTTACATCTCTTCTAAAGGAACATTTTTACGCTGACTTAAGCTACTTGACTGACTGACCTAAGTGTTGTCAAATAGAAACAAAATATGGATGAGACCATAAGACTTTTGGAGATATTTGCAAAAGATTTGGGAAACCAGCTTCATCTATTCGATTCTATATTAGATTCGAAGTGTAAAAATGATGTTTCTTTGGGCCCCGATAACGATTCTGGTCAATTAGACGCGTTTACAATAAAGTGAAGTTCCCTTTTTTATGCTTTTCCGCCTTGATGTTTAATATCTAAAGTATTACACAAAATCATGAACAAAAAGCTAAAATATCTTAATGGTCCCCAATTGGCCTTTACAGCCATAATAGCCTCTATTTAATAGACTTCTTATTGATAAACCATTAAATTTAATCTCGAATGTGTCTTAGGGTTCCTTCGAGAACAAATAAATAAAAACCTCTTATACTCCACTCTTGATAATTGCAGATCGGCGTTAAATTTAATAAACCTCTTTCATCGACACATCTAAAGTTTATTTAACGTGGCTCACCTGTATTAGTTTATGACTATGAATGTTTTACGCTCAATTAGCGCATCCGTTACTTTGTAAGAGCTACCAGTAGTTCACTGGTGGGAGCGAGGTTGCCTATTCATCCTTTACTAGCTCTCCAGGCTAGTGCCGGAGCTATTTACGTGCTCACCCGTCGAGTCCGTGTCCGAGGGAGTTCCATCACCCCTAGTTCAGCATGCAGATTTTCACTGCCCGGACGAGTTCAACCTCAAGAGTGGCTAAGACTCGGAAATTGCGACTACCTAGGATATCCCAAAATTTAGCCACTCCGCGGTACCATATTAAGGCTTGGTGAGCCCCAACAGAGCTCCGTCCGAATCTACCTAAAAGTAGAAATCCCGACAATACCAACCAGGATCCCTTATTAACAGACAAAAATATAGTAAATAGACTTTTTGAAGGTATATTGGTGTACACAACATTAGCCACCTCAACCCAAATATTAATTAACTTGGGATCCTCATCCAGTATTGGAATTACTACGTGGAAGTAAGTTTTAACTACCACTATTGAACTGAGTCAACAATTCGTATAGCGTTAAATTAACGTGGCGCACCTTATAAAATAATTACGGTCCTCCTTTCAGGAACACGAATTGAGATACGATCAATTCATGTATTGGAATTTCTAAAAGGACTTTACCCCTCAGATTCTCTCAACTCACTCAGATAGAACAGAAACATTACATCTGCAAAAATAAATTCCAACCTGTTCTATACCTTCCATATTTTAAAACTTACTCGCAACTTTGTGTTGCTTCCTTAATAGTAAGTTATATTGAAATTACTTTGTATTTCATCACGGATCGCACAAAGTTCTTTAAACATCTACATTGTGTAATTATTGAGGAAGAACAGCGAAGGAAAATTGAAAAATTGATCGACTTACCTGTAAGGAAGATCAATTGGAATTTTCCGAGCTTTTCTTCCGAAAATAATTACAACCCTCCCACCCTTATCTACCCAGTGCGATCCAGAGATACAAATACCGAAGTGATATATCAGGGCGTCTTAGATAACAACATTTGTGATTTTTTTGCTTTAAACTGTACCGTCAGGTGCGAATCATCGACACTACATTGTGTAATTATTTTCGGAAGAAAAGCTCGGAAAATTCCAATTGATCTTCCTTACAGGTAAGTCGATCAATTTTTCAATTATTTCATGCAATAAAATAAAATAAAGGATATACATGCTACGATGATAGGTTTATTTAATCTAAATGCTACATATTAGGTCACAGATAGGTTCATCAATTTTTAAAATAGAAATCAAGTAGGATAAATGTTATGCAGACATAACCTCAATTTTTATATATAAAAAGTCCGATTTATAAAAAGGATATCAATCATTTAGATTGTTTCATGATAATACATGTTTTATGCAACCCAAGTCACATATTAGGATGGTTTCTCCATTTGTCTGGAAGATTTAATTTTCCTGGTTAAATTTAAGGTCTATAATTGATAACGTAGGAAGATTCTTTTCTGTTTTCCATGAGACTGACTCAGTTTCGGGCTAATATTTAACTAAAATTATGTAAATTAGGTCAATTTTGTAATGACTAATCTAGCACAATAAAATTACAATATCTTGTATAATAATAAAGAGCATTTATTCTAATAAAGGTTTCAGCTTTGCTGATATGCTTCAATTTTTTTAAATATTGATTTTTATATAACATTTTTCACCATTGTTTTAACACTTGGAGGACTGTATGCTGGACAAGTTGTCTATAATTTAACTTCATTTAAGTTGATTTTGATAATGGATGGTGTATAAGCATCGTTGGGTTTATCAAAACGGAAGAATGGATTTTGATTTGAGTTTTTCTTCTATTGTAAAGATGTTCTTATGTAAATTTTATATGTATCAGTTACATAGTGTGATTATGTATTCATTTTGAAAAGGATAAAGTTGAATTTAATGAGTTGTGTGTATAATTAAGTCCTAATGAGATTTGTTCATCGTCAACCGTTTTTGTTAATTTTCTCAGTTATGGTAAACTGTAGAATATAGGTGTCTTATATTGTTTTAATCGTTATTTTGCCAGCTACAATCCTATCTTTATAGAATCAAGATTAGTGTTAATTATTATCAGCTATGTTTGTAAAGTGACGTCATGAAAAACATTCGAGAGACGGATGTTTCGAAAAATTGACATAATCTTCATTTGTTTCGCCAAATCATATATAAAGCCCAGCAAAAATTTCAGTCGATAAAACGCTCTTGGAGAATCCACGCTCGGCTCGAGACCAAAAATCTGTAAATTAAGTGATGTTAAAAGTGTCAACCATATGGTTGGATGTCAACAAACGAAATTTTAACAAAGTATAATAATAATTTACCTGGATATTTTAAAATCAAAAGAAGATTTATTCGTTAATCCACAATTATATGTAATTGTGAACGAGTTATTTTTTTAAATAAATTCAAGAAGATTATTTTCGTTATCGTTTTGAATAATCGATGGATTTACAGTTTATAAAAATCATCTGGCAGTTTGAATGCAGTTGTACCAATTTTAAATACGACTGAAGTGGATCTCGACGTACTTTATATATAAGGTTGGTCAAAATAAAAGGTTTTGATTTAAATTTTCAATAACAAAATTATAAAGACAATCTGAATAATTTCAGAATTCATTTTTCTTACTTTAAAAGTTTTTTAATGAATAAAATTCTTACGAATAAAACAATTTAAATTTCTTTGTTAAAATTTAATTATCACAAATTAAAATTATCTTAACATTTGTAAATATTTTAATTAATAACATTGATTGATGTCAGTTTGCTCAAATGGAGAACTGTTATAGCCGTATGTCAGGTTAATAACGACTACTTAACACATTTGAGCAAGCTCAGGAAAGAATTCTCTATTTTACTTTACTGTTCTGTTCTAAATAATTTTCCTTTTGGTTTTCTTGAATTAGATTTTCTTTTATTCTCATAAAAATAAAGACGTGAGTCGTATTCGCATGTCTCTGTTAAATTAACAGCATGTTTAATTACCATGGCGACCAATTCTAATCTTTTCCCACCTATTAAAATTAGATAAAGCTATCTCTATTCTTGTTGATTTTAAACGAAACTTTTGTTAGACTCCTTTAATCGTGGCTCGTAATACGGCCCACATTTATCTATGTGTTTATTTGATGTGTATACAAGCATCCATTTCTTTTTCTTTTCACATATAGAGTTTAACTTGCTGTTGTCCAGTTGCGGAAGTCCAAGTGTCTTGATAGTAAGTTTTTTTCTTCCAGGTATAAGAATCAATAAGACTATATTATTTCATTTATTTCATGCTCTATCGAATTAAACCTGAGTTAGCCAATTGGAAAAAAGAAAATATATTGGGGTATTATTTTATTTTATCATTTATTTCACCTCAATATATTAGGTTAGGCAATCATTTTAGTATAAGTACTATTAGATATAAGTTAATATTCATCCATTCGGTTTTGAGCTTGAGACAAATAAAGTCAGACTATCTTGAGCAGTAGAAAAGTAAAATTGATTATATCGTAGATACGGAAGAGTATAGTTTATTCTTCATTAAGTACAAAACACTGTGAAATGTTTTAGAAAAGTTAAATTACAATTGAAATACGTGTTTATAGTAATTAAAGTGATTAAATTTTAAATAAACCAAGACACGTCTTTGACACATTGGAGGCAGGTGGAGAGGTCTAGGTATGTCGGGGTCAGAATTGACCCAGCACCCAAGGATTTTTTTAAATGTATTGCTTTGGTATATTATATTTTAATGTTTAAATAAACATCACATTAAATTTTATGGTGATATGCGCAGTACTAGTATACACCTTACAACACTTGACCAACAATTTACTTCACTTATGTTTAGTGTAGCAAGGCAAACTGAAAAGTTGTACAGAAACAAACACCACTTACCTTTGTGATGAAAAGAAAATTTTCTATGATTTTAAAATCCAAAGACAAGCTCAAGAAAATTACATGAGAAAATGACGTTGACAAAAAAATAAAATATTGTTCAACTTTTACCTGCGAAATTCTATTAATGGACACAAAACAAGAAAAATACACAAATGAATCTGCTTTTAAACATTTAAATATTTTATTAATAAACACATGACATAAACACAAAAAAATGAAAAGATAAACGAAAACAAAAAAATCCTTATTATCTAAAATGGATTCATTTAATTGATGGTGGCAATTTGATTTAACAAAATACGAATCAAAAGACAGTGTTAATGTTATTTGTCTTGCTTGATTTTTATTTGATCAATCCCACAATCTTAAATTATAATAAAATAAAAAAAAGGAAACGAAATAAAAACAAAGTTAAATTTTGAAAATAAATTGTTAAATTCAAAAATTTTGCGCCATTGTTGGATTATTGCACACACTATTATCATTTGGCAGTTCTCTGTAAATTTACCTGGTTATTCGTAGCATTGGTGAATACGCATTTCCATAATTGTTCTTGTAGGTCTTCTTTTGTAATTTATTACAACTATTAAATATTTAACAATTTACCTCCAATACGTGAGGACATACATCAATTGTCTATTTTTCAAAAATTCTTATTACATCCAGTTATAAAATTTGCTTTCATCCAGAAATAAAGTTATAAAACGTTTTCAAAAAAAATTTTCGTCTGATAAATAAATAGTCCAAACACCAAATTGAACACTTCACTTTACCTTTTTATTTAAATCACTTTAATTGTTCAATGTTATTTTCATTATTAAACACTTTTTTAAAAAAATTAATTCAATTTGTATGACATTTGTCATAACCTCATTTTTTTGACATCTCATTGACGTAAAATCTGCCACACATAACCTCAAAATTCTAAAAATCCAACATGGCTTCTGCTTTATATGAAAATCAACAAGCAAGTAACCAGATTTTCAATTTGCTTTTATGTTTTCTTATGAAACAAATGACGATCGTCATTTCTCCACCAACAAAAATTTGGCAAGTAACTAGAAACAATTGAACATCTAACCTAATAAGAACTACATAACCAAAATGTTGTTAAAAAATTAAATTAAATGTTTAAACAAATTACATAATCGGAAAGAGGATAATTTTCCCTACATTTTGGTATATTGCATGTCTAACACAAATCAAATTTTACTCCAGGGTTCAATGGCAACTATCTTGCATTTCCTGTCAATACATGGTTTTATAAAATTATAGATAATTACATTTTCACACCTTATTCCCTCCTTTTTTTAATAATTAACTGAATCCACATATTGCATCACACAATATTTACAACAATTTTGGCACCAACATTTTAAATATTAACAGAATTTTATCATATTACCAGGTAATAACGATGATAAGGTTGAAACGATACAAATTATAAACTTCAACAGGCTAAACCTTCTCTATATAGAGCTGCCCACTTGAAAACTCTATTGCTAAAGGTGCTTTAGAATCTAATTAAGAATATTACAGCAACACATTTTGGCTGCAAGTTCAAAGATTAATGAAAATTATGCAACCTTTCCAATTATGCCTTTTATAATTTCCAGGTGAAAATACACCTTACGATGGCTTCAAATATGAAAAACCAAGTCAACCGATCTAACGATATCAAATCGTAACTTGTCAAAATAATTTTGTAATTTTAAGTGAAAAATCCTTTTAAGATCTACTTCTTATTATTATCAAGTGATGTAAAGTGTATCCTTTACCTATTAAGCAACAATTAATTTATTTTTTATAATATTTGGGCAAGTTCAATCTAAACCCCTAAATTTATAGGCAACCCAAATGACACACCCAATTACCAGTGCTGAAAATCACAGCAGTATGTTTATAAATTTGTTGAGGTCTTTTGAGGTTATGACGAAATCGCTATTATAAAATAGCGTTTGTTATTTTTTATCTTATTAGAGTATAATTCATATGCATTTGATAAGTGTTGACGTAACAACTCAACCAACCTTGCATTTATATTGATAATGCTAAGAACTGCAATTTAATGATTACAACTCTTTGTGTTACCCCTTAAACAGTACTATTGATTGGTTAACCCAATCGATTAGTTGATTGTTTCTAAAGCACAATTTAGAAGTTTCCCTTTAACATAACCGTTCTAAATCTCCCAATCTATTTATAACGCGTGCTTGTTTTGATACAGTCTTTGAAATGTAACCAGAAAATGAAGGCCACCACCTTAATATGACGCGGGACACAAATCCAATCAAATTTGTATTTCTCTCGAGAAAATTGCACGACGGCAGACCTGATTACACGTGTAGTATTTCTGATCATATTTCCGTTGTTATTTCCATATGCATGAGTTTTGACAAATACAAACGCGCTGATCACATATGCACGTCACTTCTCGTGGTCATCCGTCTATTTTATCCGATAAGGGCAAGAAAGTTTTCGATCCGTTCGACCAACCGACCGACCTGCCTTTACGCACACATACACACACTTATTCACTCATCCATACATATACATACACCCAGCTACAGCGAGCCGAGGGAGAAGAAGACATCGTACAGCACTCTTGATGCCCTAGATGTTTAGTAAAATGCCCCTGGCGGGACGATAGATCGGGCCCCATGTCCACTTACGTGTTTTCCATGTTATAAGGGCGAATGAACGTGTTCGACGTTTTTCCCGACGAGAACCTACTCTTAGTGAAATATGTCTTAACAAGGATATTCCTAGTTCTCCCTTTTTTATTCGGAATTATCCCTAACTTTTTATTTATGGTTAATAATTCAGGGGATTTCCCCAGAAAGTGCTCGTTCGTTTGAGCCGGGGCGGATGGGCGTTTTGTCCAGTGCATTCGCACATATGTATGTAATAAATTAAAATAAGAACAACTTTATATTCTCACGTTTCCACTAATGCACTCCAGTATTTATTTCAAATAATTTCCCAGAATACGAAACACCGGTCATCCCTTTCTGTTACATTCTCCGAGATGTCGGCGATCCGCCCGCCAACGAGAGGAAACTGCACATAGAAAAGGAGGAAAACGAAAATTCCAAATCGAAATGAAACTCTGGCAGTTGTATCAGTGTAATGTGAGTTTGGGAACTGTCGTAAAAGTGAAGGGATGTAGGTGGTGCTCGTTAGCAAGGTGTTTAGGGTATTTGCAGGTATAGATGTTGGTAACTGCCTATCAGTTCTGATGGACTTTAGAAATGGATAGGGCTCTTGAATAATTCGTTATCGTAAACCGAAACATTACCCCTTTTTATCTTTTTTTAGTTAACAGAGAAAAAGGGAACTTGAATTGAAAGGGTGAAATGATTGGAACGTAAGTAACAAAATAGTTAAGCCCCTAGGACGTTATAAAATTTAACTTAAGAAAAGCTGTTGGAATAGGGCGAGCTTAAGGCCGGCAGGACATTTGCATACATTAGAAAACCTAGAGCTCGCAGGCTAATTATGATACCTCAGAGACTACTGCGTAAGTCTGTCGTTATCCCGGATCAACACTACTGAGCCCCGGTTAAATCACTACAAAACTTTACCTATCACAACCCCCTAAAACGTTAATGGTAACGTGTACGTTGTATACGTGTTTGGTGATAGATTTGACCGCCAAAAAAGCTGCCACATTCAAGGGACGATTCATAAACATTCAACATAATGATAATTTGTTTATCAAAGGGCGTGCACGTGACGTGCAAATACAAAAACGCGCGAGTGATGAGTTAAAGTTTTGACGCAGCGAGCGGATGTCACACGCCGGGGAGAGAAAAGAAGAAGACGAAGACCGATTCGCCCTGACTGAGTAGACGTGCCCGATTATCACATCCCATTACCTCCACTTTTCTATAATACTTCCCGCAAACTCGCATTTCTTTCCTTTTATACTTCAAACAGTGTGACATCGGGCATATTTTTCTACTTTTGACAACCGGTGCTATTTTCACGTTTATCAAGATGAAGTCGATGTCGGGCTCTCACTTCTTGTCATTTTTAAACATACATTTCTTGATTTTTATAATTATGTAATAAGAAAAATGCAATTTTATTCAACTATTCATTAGAAGTTGAAGAATCTAAGAAATACTTTAATATTTAGGGGTGTTACCCTGATATTTATAATAAACAAGTCGTAGCATTCAGTAGTTTTGATGGTTTGGAGTTATTATCAACACATATAGAAATCATCCACAGAGGTGGATAAAATTGCTTTTGCTTCGAAATTCTTAATTGCACCATTATTTAAATACAGCGTCGCGATTCTTCTCGTATTCTTCGTTCTTCTTAACTACGCAACAGTTATTTGATTACACTTTAAAATTTCATGGGAAAAGTGCGCCGTTTTGCTAAAACTTGATCGATAGGAATATTGAAATTGATAGAATTGAAAGTAATTCACAAAAAGATAACATTCTTAAGTCCGCTACGTGCTAGAACTTTTCGATATTTTGTAATTTTTTTAAATGAAAATTCCCTTTCAAGTAGGCAACTAATTTTCCATGCAGCCGTGATCTTAACAACAGTTAACTTTTAAATTAGTATTGAGGTGATATTTTATAAAAAATATAATTTTGCGTTGGTTGCCATTAACATATGCAATGAAATTTAATAAATAAAAAAATATATAATTAATTAATTAATTAACCCCAATATTTTTTTCTTCCTCCCAATGGACTGACTCAGGTTTAATTCGATAGAACATGAAATATAAAAAAAAATCTTATTGTTTCTTATACCTGGAAGAGAAGAACTTACTACCAAAACACTGGACAACAGCAAACTAAATTCTATATGTGAAAAGAAAAAGAAATGGATGCTTGCATACACATCAAATAAACACATCGATAAATTGAAAACACATTCTTTATTTTTATTAATGATCATTAGAAAGCCTAATTCAAAAGAAAATCAAAAAAATTTATTTAACAGTATAGTTAAAAAAATGGGGAGTCTTCCTTGAGCTTGCTCAAATGTGTAAATTATTCGTTATCAACTTGACATGGGGGTTATAACTGTTCTCCATTTGAGCAAGCTGACATCAAATAAGGTTATCAGTTAAAAGTATTTACAATTGCTAAAATAAATTTATCTAATGAAAATAAAATTTTTATAAACAAAATCAAATTGTTTATTTGGCAAAACTTTGTTATTGAAAAACTTTTAAAATAAGAAAAATAAATTCTGAATTTTTTGTCTTTATGATTTTGTTATATGAAAGATTTAACCAAATCCTTTTATTTTGACCAATCTTGTTTATAAAGTACGTCGAGATCCACTTCAAATCTTTTTTGCAATTGGTAATACTGCATCTATTCAAACATCTGATTTTTAAAATGAAGGCAAGTCGATTATCCAAATCAAAAATGGAAACAAAAATCTTCTTGATTTAATTTAATAAATAAATCGTTCACAATTCCATACAATTGTCGAAGAACGGAAATAAATCTTCTTTGATTTAAATATTCAGATAACTATTTATAACACTTTGTTAAATTTTCGTTTGTTGACAAACAAACATATGGTTATGACTTAACCTTACTTTTTTTAGCAAATTCTTGTATGAGTCGGACGTGGATTCAACCAAAGCGTTTTATCGACTGAAATTGTTAATTTTTCCTGGCCTTTTTATATACTTTACCAAAACAATTGAAAACTAACACATTTTTACAAAATAAAATCGAATCGTCAAACTTGTGACGTCACTTACGAAAAAACAGGTGTTCATAATTAACACTAATCTTAAATCTACAAAGATAGGAATGTAGCTGGCAAAATAACGATTATAGTCTAAAATTAACCATAACTGAGAAAATTAACAAAAACGATTAACGATGAACACTTCATTAAAACTCAAATTACATGGATACACATGATCTCCAGCTCTATCCTTTACAAATAATGAATACATAACTACACTAGGTAACTGATGCATATAAAATTTACACCAATATCAACATAAATGAAATCAAATTATAGTCAAACTTGTCCAGCATACAGTCCTCCAAGTGCTTGTGTACAAACAACGGTGTAAAATATATTAAATACAATATTTGGAAAAATCGAAGCATACCAGCAAAGCCGATACCTTCATTAGGATTAATACTTTTTATTTAAAATCAGAAGATTGTAAGTTACATGTACTAATGTAGTCATTATAATATTGACCTATTTTACATATTTTTAGTGAAATATAATCCCGAAACTGAATCAGTCGCATGGGAAGCAGAAAGATTTGCCCTACGTTACCCATCGTTAAACTCAGGTCTAACAAGAAAATAAAATCTTACAGAAAAATGGGAAAACCATCCTAACATATCACTTGGGTTGCATAAAACATGTATTATTATGAAAACAATCTAAATGATTAATATCCATTTTATAATTCAAACTTTTTATGTAAAAATTGAGGTTACGTCTGCATGAAACTTTTCTTTCCATAATTTCTATTTTAAATTGATAAATCTATCTGTAACCTAACATGTAGCTTTTAGATTAAATAAACCTAATATCCTAGCATGTCTATCTTTTTATTTTATTGAATGCATAAAATATTTATATTTGTGTTTACGATCTATCGTAGTCTTCCAATACTTCAAAATTTTAAATCGTCTAGTAAATTTTCAATCAGATGATTCCATGTCATCTCAGTATTTTAAAAGTTATTAAGTACTTGGCAGAATAAATACAGGCCTATACTACAACCTGTTCGTTCTGAAACTGGACATATGCATTTAACATTGTATTGAACTCTTTTTGGTGATTCCTGCTCGCCAAATTCAATACAATAAAGAAAGATAATGGTATCAATAGAAAGAGAAAATTAGTGCCCATCAATGATACTAATAATAATATTAAGAGTGCGATTTTTATTTTACTTTTTGTTTGTACCGATATTGTACCATTCGTTGAATGAAATAATAGTATCATCGTATCGTCTATGTGCATAAGTTTGAGCGAAATCTTAAATGAACATAAACGTTAACTATAAACTATAAACTTAAGCTATAAACCAATTTTTTTATACTTTCTGTGTTCGAGAAAAACTCTACTATTTAAAAAAAATTAATGGGGGATTTTAATCGCTTTAGCAGCTTTCTTGGTTTTAAAAAGGGTCACTGCTAGTGACAAAATTAAATGGTTATTTTCTGGTTATGTCTTTGGTCATTTCGTCATAATTTCCGTTTAAAGAGGATATTTGACAACCAAATTTCATTTGAGAACATGCATACAAAGATTTTTCTAGTCCGTTAACGACTAGAACTCAAAAAACTCAACTTGGGGAATTCAATATCGACAATGAACGCTGAATCTTTAAATTTTAGAAGTTAGAGTAAGTTTTCGATTCATTTCGAGTAACGATTCATTGTTTGCACAAGATTATCATTCAGGTTAGGCGACACAAGATCAAACCGCGATATTTTTAAGGAAGACACTCTTAGTATAAACAAAAAAGGTTGCAATATGGTTTATTTTTTATTTTACTTTTGGTTCGTGTTTACATATTGTTGTGATTATAGGTGGTTGATAAGAAAAAAGAAAGCGCCACGTTCGGACGCCATAATGATGTGATTATAATGACTGTCAATAAGAAAAACGAAATTAATTGTAGTGAATAATAAACCCTCAAACACTTGATGAAAGATGAAAGGTTATAAATTGCAAAATTTGTTATTGTTGAAATTCGCAAACACAAAATCACGGTAAAACAGTCTAAAAATATACACAGCTAAATATCACTTACCTTCATAAAAAAAACCACCGGCTATAATTTATAAACTGGAAAACAAGTTCCATAAATGCATGATACGAAATCAGGCGGGTCGCTAATTAATTAGGAAGCTATTTAAATTATATCTGTAAAACGTGGACCATGGACCAGACACAAATAAATACACAAATAAATTTCTTTTTAAACATTTAAATGGATAATTTTATTTATTAACACAGAATAGAAATAAAAATTTAAAATTCCATGAAGAGAAAAGAAAACAACTATTAAAATTAAAGAAAATCAAATTAAATCTTGGTGTCAAATATATTTAACAAAATAAGAATTAAGAGACATTCTAATTCTCTTTATCCTTTTTTTAAATTCTTATCTGATCAACCCAACAATTTTAAATTACTATTAATAAAAAAAATTAAAAATTATTTTAAATTCTAAAATTCTTTGGCGCCACACAAAAAAGTTAATCACCCTAACTCGAAAGTTAGCAGATTCCTGTTATAGTTGGTAAAATTACAAATCCTTATTTGTTGATAAGATGTTCACATTCCATGTCATCCTTCAGATGGATTTTATTTGTGATGTTTGGAGATAATTATAATTATTAATGGAGCAACACGTATCTTCCATGACGTCAGTACATAAAATAATTTGGTTATTTGTAACAAGATTCCATTACCTTCCTTTAATTCGTTCCCTACAAAATAAAGATTTCTAACATTTCTCCAAACAACAATAACAGTCTGAACACCAATTTTTGAAACTGCCTGAAACCAAAACTGCACTTTTGTTTATTTTATTTTAAATTCACTTTGATTATTCATTTTAATTATTATTAATTAAATTATTAAGAACTTATAAAAAAATATTAAAAACAACAAGATGACATTTGTAATAACCTCACTTTGTTGACATTTGAATGACGTAAAATTCACCAACATAACCCCGAAATTTTATCGAAATAACGTAGAAACTGACATGACTTCTGCTCTGTATGAAAATTCAAGAAAAAGTAACTAAATTTTCGTGCTGTATTTATAATAATTGGAAAACAATTGCGAATCGCTAGTGCTTTTTCTAGTTGGGAACTAGATTAGTCTGGTTTCTAACTAAAAACAAAACAACATCTTTCTCACCAAAAACTTTTCTATCCAAATTGTTGATAAAAAATTAAATTAACTTTTAAATAAATGTTATAAAATGAAAGAGGATAATTTTCGTGCCTAACACGGCTATTAAAATGCAAATTTAGAGTTAGGATTCATTGACAACCATCTTGAATTTTCTGACAAACATAACTTCACAAAAATTCAAATAAAAACATTTTAACATCTTGCTACATCATTTTCTTATTATGAAATTAATCCTAAGATCCCATCAAACAAAAATTTTGACACCAAAATTATGAATATAAACTAAACTTTAACATTCTAGCAGACCCTGCTGAAACGTTACAAGTTTGGGATTTCAAAGGCCTAAACCTTCTCTATATAAGGTTCCCCACTTTAACATTGGTTAACAATACTGCAGTAAAATATTTTACTTAGAAATTTAAATAACATTGAAAAATATCCATTTACTATGAAAAATTATGAATTGTCAAAGAAATAGAGCACTTTCTTGAAATTCAATAATAAAAACCGTAAGTAAAGTAATAAATACTTGTGTACTCCTTCTCACCTATACATTTAATAATTTTCAGGTGAAAACATGCCATAAAATGGCTTCAAAGTATCTAAATGTTAAAATATCAATCAACGACATAGGATCGTTCATCATGAAATTCAGCTTGTAAAACTCAAGTGAAGAATCCGTTTAAAATCTATCCCCTATCACCTTACAGTGTTGTAGTTATAAAAAAAATTATAAAATCCTTTCGCCTGGAAGATAGGCAACACATCGTGCATACATGTTATGTGGGATGCCTACATCATAACAATATCATAGAGGTATTTTTTACCTTAGTTAATAAAATAACAGCATTGTATTCCCCGCCTATGTAAATAAGTTTGATTTATTGGAATTTTCTTTTAATTAAAACTTTGAAGTTTTTTTCTACATTTTCCATTGTTTGGAAGAATTTTAAAATCGTACATGTCCAAAATTATTTTTGAGTCCTTTTTATTTGAGGAATTTTATGTTAATAAAAAGACTTCTATTAATGACCATATTTGTTTTTTTTTAATTTTGACATATCCAGTGGAAGAAGATATTTGGATACAAAATTTGTTTAATTGCATGCACACAACGATTCTTCTATGCGTTAACACGTTTGTAAGTTTTCATTCAATTAAATCTTTCGAGGAGTTGTGTGTTAATGAAGAGAAATTATTATTTTAGGACATTTTTTATCCTCCCCATGTGGGTAGTTACCTTAGATTAGTTGAGGTTCTTATCTTCAGATATTCCATCTCGTTCGTTAAGATCATCCTTTGCCTCTGGGCGTATAAAGTTAAAATTGAAGAAAGTTTCAAGTGATTAAATTATTGAAAATAAATGTTAATGTTTATTAGAGCTATCAAAGAACATTTGATAAGTTTTTTAATTATGGCTCCTCTTGAGTGAATTTAATGATTATTAGATCAAAATACCGCTTATTTGTATTTGTTTTGTAAGCTATAAATGTTCACGGCCCCTACGAAATACCGTAGATTTCAACGAATTATAGCTCTGTGCAGTAACTATAACGAGCTTTGAAATAAGTATTTATCTGTTTACTGATCTATTCGTTTGTTTCTACATCTATTGATTTATTTATCTTTGTGAACATTTTATGTGATTATTATGTAAATGTATTAGGGGTATTTCAGAAGTACAAGGTAAGTTAATTGAATATATCTTTCTGAAACTGCTGCATAGGTACGCAACGTTGTCTGATCCCAGAGGCGTGGAGGCATATTTGAACTTAAAGGTATCCATTCGATCACCGGCCCGAAATCTTTGATTTCTCCAGCCTTTTAAAATCCGACGATCATGAACTGCGACAGAGCTGGGAATTCTCACGTCATACCACGGGAGTTCTTTTTGAATTTATTTTATTATCTATTTTCTCAATCTAGGTGTCAATCTAGGTCACCAGACCCATAGACTACTGTACTATTTTATAACATAGTTTTCTTCGTTAGAGTGTTTCATAAAAGTTTACAAACAGAATAGCATGGCTTGAGAAAGCGAGTTTTTTTAAATGGGCTGTACAAGAAAAGACTCTTAAACTACACAGATTAAACTAAAGTTTCCAAGAATATATCTATTCAGATGGACAGATTTTTTCCTAACGTAACCTTTATGTATAATCCATTTTTTAAAGAAATTAAAAAGTTGAATATAAAAAAATAAACTTTCTCAAGTCAATCTGTTATAGGTTTAAATTTATAGAAAACGAGGTCCATATCTCTAGCTATTCTAGGCTAGCTTTAGGTCGGTTAGGTTTCTCATCCAATTACGACCACTTACTATTAAATGTATGGCATATCCTTAGCGTAATAACAGTCATAATAAATAAGTAGTACTGTTTATTGACAACAGAAAAATTAGAAATTAATTATAGTGCCAATGCAAAAAAGATGAGTATACCTAGAGCTCATATCATGCAATAATTATGTTAAGCATTCAAAAGGTGTTTTAAAATAGTTATTTATGTATTAAGGGCATAAAGAAGCTTTTATGGCCAGAAGCGTTATTTCTAGCCCGAGGCGTCAGCCGAGGGCTAGGAAAAGGCTGTAGGGCCATAAAAGCAAGTTATGCCCGAAATGCATACACTATTTTATGCACAGATTGTTTTTATCTCAAATCTATTATTGTGTAAAAAATATAATTAAATGAGTACGTAGGTTACATCAAGCCGCTGTACGTATACTTATGTGCATATATACGAAGTACGTTACTATAGTTACTATCTAAAATACTTAATTTCAGCTTATTTTCATTGGTGATAAGTTTACAAATTATATTAAGAACCAATCAAGTTCTACAAATACAGCTCTGACATTTAATTGACGTTTCATTATTGCCCGTCGGATCATAAAGAGGCCCTTGGGGCATAAAGAGACAGTTATGTTTAGATAGATCTATCAATAATAGTCTAATTATAATGCATCTGTGCATAATAGTTATTTATGTATTAAGGGCATAATCTATTAGATTATGGCATGAGAGAATGTTTAAAGCCCGACGAAGGAGGGCTTTTAATTTCTCGAGGGCCATTATCTTGATTATGCCCGTGGTACATACAACGTTTTATTTTATTTTGCTTCATGGAAAGGATAATTGCAAGCAATTGCACATTTCATTTTGAAAAAATGTAATAGTTATAATTATTTATTAAAATCGTTAGAACTCTATAGAAACATTTTCTTTGTATCTTAGCAACTTTATATGCCCTCGGGCTAAAAAAGCCAAATTACGCCCGCAATTGAGTGCCAATAAAGACGATTATCATGTCAAAATAAAATAAAATCTATTACGATAAGTTAGGGTGCATGGGTAGGAAAAACCCCTAACGTTCTTAATTATCATTGAATTATATAATTATTATGATAATGTTACTATAGTATCTAATTGAGGATTTTAATTAATTAGAAAGCAATTCATTTAGCTGTACACGTATGCACAAGTTTGTCGAGTAGCAATTAATAAAAGCAAAGACTCCTGTCACGCGGAAAATGCAAATAAAAATAAAACGCCCGAGAAAATTCCAATAATCATTTCGTTAGTATAAAAATGACACAAAATAAACAGGACACATAAAAAGGGGGCAAATTGGCTGTTGGATTTCAAACAAAATTAGAAAAACCGAGACGAAATGTCACTTCACGGAAGTGGCAAAACTGAAAATAAACACACAAGGGGAGCAAGACAGAGAGAAAAACAGAGAAAAATGAGCTGCATGTCACGCTATCGTATATACACCAAGGTCGTTTATATTAGAGAGATTGTCAATAATGGCAATGTTCAATTCTCATTTTTGTTGGTTATTTCAATTTTAATTATAATATTTTAACTCACATCAATCACAATTTATTCGTTTATCAATTCGATAAGATCTAACCTAAAAATTGTATAGGTTATAGTTTGTTTTATCGAGTAAACCGGCCTTTCTGATTCACCCTAGTGGCGTGTTGCTGAGGGTTGACTCCGTCAAACGACAATCATAGCCTAACATTTTTATATGGCACACGCTGAATTATGTTTTTGATATGAGATTTTTATCTAGAAAATAAAATGATGGGTTTTAGTTGAAAGTAGGAGCATTTCCCCTTCCTCTCCGTGTTCTTTTTTTGTTGCATCCGCTGTCAGATTGCATTTCTGTTTAAATGTGAACAATACAATAATAATAATAATAATTACTACAACCCATAACCTTAACCAAGGCCCCAGAAGCTATAAGCTTGTGCGGGAGGGAGGGGGCGATTATTACGTGCATGTCGGATGGAGATTTTTTTAAAAAGCTTCAGGCAGAAAATATTGTGTATATAACTAACTGTGTATAAATTGTAATAGAGTTCTCAAAACTTGAGCTAGCATGATATCATAACATTGTTGTTGTAGAAGGTACAACAAACAAATGTACAAGAATCACGCATGCAGAAGCGCCCCTCTTAAAGTTGTAGTAGTCGCAGTTAGTTGTGCTTTTTAACTGAAGAAAATATAATTTGTGTTTATAAAGACTTTATTTTATCGCCGAATTAGACGCGCGAAGGCAGCAAAGAAAATTGTTGTAAATTTATTTTATTGTTCTACCGTCTTTAATTGCCCTTAAATGGTATTTTCATTGTGATCGGTTAAACAAGTTTATCCTGAGCAAGGAAAGTTTTGGTCCTTGTGCATAGTTTGTTTGAAATTAAATTGAAATGAGTTGTACTAGTGAAACAATAGAGAGGGAAAGTTTTAGAAGTTTTATTAATTCGAGAAATTACGACGACTGCGAAATGTAAATGACGAGGACAGAAGAAAATTTAAAAGAAGTTGTGTTAAGATGTTTTTTATATATTTATCAGAAATGCACTTGAAATTGATGAGATTTAAAATAGATAAATATATTAATGTTAGTTTATAAAAAACAATACAGTTATTAGTAGCAGTATCCATTGCATCGTTTTGATAAGTTCTTCCTTTTCATAATACATTGCAGTTGTTTATTTTTAGCATAAGTACCTCTTAGCTAGGAATCGTCCAGTAAGTGTTGCCTGAAAGTCGGGACAAATGGTGGAGGCGCTGCATCTTTAATAGATCTTGTTCGAAATTGGTTAAAAACGGTTGTTTTGTACTAATCTATTCAAGAAAATCCAAATTTCTTGTACGAAACAAAATTACATACCTAGATAAAATTATTTGCATGTCAGCAATAATATATAAATACATTACCTAGGTCAAAAACTTACATATCTCAAAAAAATACAACATACTTTACATTTCTTTGAAAACTTTTACACGAAATAGGCGTCATTGTTGGGGTATGAAATCCTTCTTGTTGTGGTGTCTATACAGTGTATCTATACACTGGTACATTTATCTATCAATTCATGCACATTCAGCTATGTCAACAAAGCTTCCGTTTAAATAACGGGCGGATGATATTTATTGAACACTATTATATGTAGATAACCTTTTTTCATTTCTTGAATGGCAGACGTGTTGGTGTTGTAGGTTTTCGCTTGGTCTCGGTTGTTGAATAATAATGCTTTCAGCTTTGCCTGAAGGAACAATGTTAGACTAACCAGATGGCTTCTGAAGTCTTAAAGGAGTATGTCATGATGAACGATGATTGCTTTGATAAATTGCTTTTCTGGGTCAACTGTCATCGACTCACACACGTAATAAGTCATAACTTATTAACCAAGTCGAACTTGATTACAGAAGTCCAGAGTTAATTATTGGAGTGGCAATCGATGTGTGAGAGCGAGACTGAGACTTAGTATGCGTACAGATATTGTACTTGTAGTTATTCAAACAATTCCACATATTTTTAAACAGTTATTTCTAAAGATACTTATAACGAACTTCCTGACCTGCTAGCTCGCGGTTATAATAGTGAGTCCCACTATAGTCTGCTTAGAAACCCTTTTAACAATTATTGGTAGGTTAAGGTATACATTGTGAAATCGAACCAGGGAGAAGACAAAAAACTTTTAATACACTTTTTAAAAAACCATAAATCCAAGATAAAAAAATAAAAAAGTAGTACTTCTACCACAGTACTCCCCCTCCTGAAGGCTTAACTAAGACCTTATTTTGAAATTCTTCTAAAGGTCTTGATGTATACCGATATTTTCTATTATCTGCTTCCATTGGAAGATCAATTGATACAGCTTGAACCGTTGATTTCATACAATCTATCGAGGCATCAATATTTCAACCATTGACTTCAATTTTAAATACTTTTTCGGAACTACTTTTGACAGATCGAATGGTTCAGGAAAAGTCATTCCTTCAAAAGAGGTAGAACCAGAGCGAAGTTTTCGCATATGAGACAAAATTCGTGAAGTAGACCACGTATTTTTCAGTGGTACGATATTGAATGTTAATATGAACTCTCCTATGTCGTTTAATGGTAGTAACCTGACCCTTAATTGATTTTATATAATTCTTGATTTTTCAAAAGTCATTAACAATAACATTTTTGTGTAACGATTTAAGAAAAAAATATTTTTCTAAGCTACTAAAACATTAAAATCAAATTTCTGCATAAGGGAATAAAGATTAACAAGAAGTAAATATTGTTTATCAAACATGATATTCTTATAAATAATAAGGGATTTATAATAAACAGATTCAATTATCTATGACTTCTTAATCGAGTTGAAACATTTTTCTAATCAATTCATACTCTCTACACATTTACCAAAACTGACGCTTCGTGAATCTTAGCAACAATAAGCATAAACACAAGAGCGTCACAGCTGTTAGGACACTTATGTAGTAAAGTCTACTGGTCTCTGAATACATGGTAGCGTTACGCGTCGGACAATGAGCGCTGTAAATCTTCTAACAAATTTGGATCGAAAAAATTTTTTTCAGCAATGTTTTGGTGAAAAAATGTTTCAACTCGATTAAGAAATCATAAATAATTGAATTTGTTTATTATAAATCCCTTATTGTTTATAAGAATATCATGTTTGAGACCACGAATATCAACCTAAGAATATCAAAAATATTTACTTCTTCTTAATCTTTATTCCCTTTGCGGAGATTTGTCGATGAATTTTGATTTTAATGTTTTAGTAACTTAAAAAACTCATTTTGTGATAGTTTGCCTATAGCTTACTTTGACAGAAAAGACGCGTAGTCACATTTTAACCCTGCAGAGCGAATGCGTGAAAAACCAAAATCGTTGATTGCGTATGTGCACAAGATATTGTGAACGGAGATGTGAACAAGAGTTCACAATATTTGGGCGTTGTTTTTAGCCGTGAGTAATGATGCGAATATGGTCTAAGTGAATTTCGTAAATCCGCAGTTTTTGAAGATATACAGAAAATTTGCAAAATAATGGAAGATTTTGTGGAGTATTGCAGACAGTTTTAGAAGGACCGGGGTGATGTCTAATTATTTTAGGAATTGCGAAAATTCGATTGATTGCAAAAATTGCAATCAATTTACAAGGAATTACATGTTTTTAAACAATTACAATAAATTTGAGGAATTGCAGGGAATTTGCAAAATATTTACTGGCTAGTAATTTCTAATGAATTTCAAAGAGTTCTATAAGAATTAACGAGATTTTTGATGAATTTCGGTGAATTCCTGAGAATACAGGAATATCTTCACAGAACTACGATGTTCTAATACTTAAATTTAGATATCTGCTTAATTAAATCTATACGATCTGATATGAAATTACAATTCAATACTCTCTTAAGGAAGTGTAGAAATGTTTGTAAAAATAAGTTTTTAAAATTCCAGAAAATGTAATATGAATTATAGGAATCATGAATTACAGCATTTTTGATAATTTTGAAAGGAATTGAGAATGATTGATTTGTTTAAGGGATTACAAAGAGTTAGGAAATTGAGAAACTTCTCATTTAAGAAATAGCAAAGGTTTTGACAAAGACATTAGAGCAGTTTTTTGAACAATTGTAAAAAAACTACCAGAAACTGAAGAAATTTAGAATTACAAAAACAGCTGTAAACATTTTTGACGAAAGATTTGAGAAATTGTTGAAAAAGTCTCATCAAGTTGAAAAGTCTCCTTCAATAATTATTCTAATCTGTAGTATTCAATTTGCAATTCTACAAAAATCTCTTGTTCTGAAATTAATCGTATAGTATAGTACCTACTACCATTCAAATTTTCTATTTTTCCAGCTACTTTGAAATTCTCTGCAGTTCCCCAAAAACATTTCTTTAGAAACTGTCTGCATTGTTTTTTAATTTCACTTCTAATGCAACTTTTCAAATATTTCTCTAATTACAAATTGAAAAGAATTGAAGAACTGTAGTTTAAGGAATTGCAAAGAATTGAGATACATTTTATTTGGGAAATACTGGGAAATCGTTAGGAGAAATTTTTTAAGGATCTGATAGAAACTGCAGAAGTTTTAAAATTGCAACGAATTCCCAATACATTGACGATTTAACGATTTTATAGCAATCGACGGAATTTAGAATTGCAGCGTATTTGGGAAGAATTGGAAATTTTTATGGAACTACAACGAATTTGATAAGAAAGCTACAAATATTCTTGATGAACTGCAGTGAATTATAAAAAAAAGTCGTGTGGAATTATATGAAATTTGCAGAGAATTAGTAAATCGTTGAAGAAGTGCAAAGAATTGTATAGAAATTGAATAAATTGAAAGAAATGGGAAAATTTTTGAAAAATTGCGAGGAATTAAAATATTGGGGAGGTTTTTATTTAATAAATGGCTAAAGTAAAAAATTGATGATAGCATATATAAATTGGAAAGAAAAATGAAATAATTGCAGTAAATTCTGAAGAATTGAAGAAAATTATTGTGTAGAAATTGAGTCGAATAAAAAAAATGTGAACTGATACAATTTTTCCACAAATTTTCCGAAGAATTGCACACAATCTACAAGCTATTGTCTTTGAGCAAGAGTTTTCAAAAGAATTTTTAGGAATTTTAATAAATTTGCGCAATGAATTAAGACGTTTTTGAGGAATTTTATAAAATTTGACAAGAACTTAACTTAAATTTCAATGAATTTTAGAACAGAACAAAACGGAAGAGTTTTCTACAGAATTGCAAAAGTGAATGGCTACAGATTAGAATCATTATTTAAAAATAGGAACAAAAGGAAATTTTCAAAGAATTCGAATTGATAATAATTCTTCAACAATTTCTCAAACCTTTCGTCAAAATTGTTTGCAATTTTTTATATTTTGGCCGACCCTACTAGAATTTAGCCGAATCTGGGGGAGTTCCACTCCCAGTAGGGATTTTTAACGTGTCAAACATCGCGTTAACACGGCACCTACAGTTTTACTTCCTATCCGAGAAGAAGGCATGTTTTTAATTTTTCTCCGCTATGAAAATTTACCAGCTCGGCCGCGGATCGAACCTGCGATCCTTGAATTATGAAGCAGAATTGTTTGCAATTGTTTTTGTAATTCTAAATTACTTAAATTTCTATGGATTTTTTGCAATTGTTCAAAAAATTTCTCTAATGTCTTGCCGCAATTCAGGAATTTCTGCAATTTGTATCAGATTCTTCACAATCGTCGCCATTTCTTAAATGAGAAGTTTCTGAATTTTTAATTCTTTGCAATACTTTAAACATTTTCTCAATTCAGTTCAAATTTATCAAAAATGCTTCAACACTTAAAATCTTTTTAAAATTTTCCGAACATGCGTGTTCGAGTTTCAATACAAATTTCTGTAATTCTTCTGTGATTTTCTGATGCCTAAATTGCATAAATTTCGTACAATTCCGCACGATCTTTTTTAAATTTAATGCAATTCTTCAAAAACTTCTTCAATTTTCATCGAAATTGTTTAAAATATTTTCTACAATTCCTGTAATTCATATCACGTTTTCTGAAATTTTCAAAACGCTTTTTACAAACATTTCTACAATTCCTTAAGAGAGTTTTTAATTGATTCAGATAAGCAGACATCACGATTTCAGTATTACAAAATCCTAGTTCTGTAAAGTCTATATTAGTCAAAAATCTGTAAAATTAATTGGAAATTACTAGCCAGTAAATACGTTGCAAATTCCCCGTGATTCTTCAAATTTACTGCAATTGTTTAAGAACATGCATTTTCCCAGTGGCGTAACAAGATATTTTCCATAATTCTTCCCATTATTTTTCCTCTTTTCTGAGACGGTGTGGAGAAATACTACAATACCTTAGTGCTAGAGAGATGAACAACAACTGATAACTGGAAGAGGTGTTATCTATACGTTAACCACATTTTTAACCTCAATGTTCTTCTCGTATTCATTGTATGTTCATATATATATACATAATAACGTTCGTTTTTTTGTAAATTTCACGTTCATTATTCATTTCTGTTAATACAAATTATGTATTTAATACAACAATTTTCAATTTAAAATAAAGAATAACAAAAAAATGAGGTTATGTTTTCTTTTGTTTACGTCCGTGCATAAAAGTATCCGTCAAATATTTATACAGTTTATGGCTTGACTAACCGAGTTAATAAAACTTGATTCATACAAATGTTTACCTGGCATTGGCGTAAGATCCAAGATAGAAAAATTCAACGAGTAATAAGTTAGAGCCTTTTATTATTGTTTTTACGTTCATTTAAGCATTCCATGATTTTAACCTTAAAATATAAAACTGCAGGAGCTTTAAAAGCGACAGATATGACGTCACCCTGGCCGCCATTAGACACCACCTAAATCTGCTTTTTAGAAGAGCTCAGTTTCTATGGTATTAATTGTTGTAAATAATTCAGTGATTATTCTCAAACTCCGACAAATACGAAGAAGTGAATTACATTTTATAAGTAAAATTCGTTTGTTTAAAATATTAAATATAAAACTTATATTTTAAGATTAATTCCAAAATACTATGTTTTAAAATTGAGGTTATATAGTTTGTGTACGTATTTCGAGACAGTAAGGACAGCCAATGAAAATATCTAATTACCATACTAGAAACACCTACTCCGCCATATTGAGACCCCATCCCGGTCGTATGTGGTAAATGATTATGCTCCTTCTTAAAATTTTATATTTTAAGATTTTAACCAACAACCAGCAACAACAGATTTATAGACATTTGACAAGTTGGGACGGAATAATCAAAGCCAAAACATTTATTAACTTTTAGACTTTATAACATTTAGAACCAAATTATTGCTATTATTTAATGTGCAGTTAAGTATTAGTTAAAACTACCAAAAATATTATATTGTTATTGTGTTCAGAGTGAACAACTAGATGTTTTTTGTACATTTGTTTCATTGTTTAACTAACTCACTAGCTTAGATTAATGAGGATCAGTTTCACGGTGTCTTGTAACCAAAAAGTCTTTGTTAGTAACTAAACTAAGTTAGAATATAGTATGACATTTTGCAAAATTCATCCTAAGAATAATAAAGAACAATTCAGTAACACAAAAATAAAATAAAAAATAAATCATTAAAACAACTAGAATGATAAATAATAAATATATCAACAAATACTTCGGTATTATTTATATTCATTTTTTATTCTAAAAGTCTCATTTTCTAGCCTTTTCAGGTATCGCAATGGGCCCCCCAAAGTCCAACGACTTTGGGGGGGCCCGAGACTTTGCTCCGAACTGCCACATGATAGTTACGTCACTGCATTTGCCTGTAAATTGATTGCAATTCTCTAAGAAATTTTTTTAATTCTTCACGAATGTTTCCAATTCTTAAAAAAATCAGTTCCTTGCAAATTTCACAGATGGCACCACATTCCTTCTAAAACTGTCTGCAATACTTCACAGAATTTTCAATTTTTTTGCAAATTTTCTGTATATATTAAAAAATTGCTGGTTTACTAAATTCTCTCAGACCATAATCGCGTCATTACTTAATGCTAGAATTTGAAATTAATTTCTGAATGAAGAATGCCAGTTAAAAACAAATATTAACAATTTCTGTTTTATCATGAGCGAATTCACGGATTCATTCAAGAGATTTTTGTCAATTCCTTATTTGAAACTAGTAAACAATTTTGAATAATCCTAATCATACATGTTTTAACATGATGGGGCAACGCCGTAAGTAGTAGGGTGGAGCAAACTTTTGTTTTCTCTCAAATTGATTTTCCTGTATTGTTGAAAGTTGTGTAGGTAAACAAAAAGTATTTGTGTATTTTTAATATTTTTTTCCTATTATCCCCTCCACCGCCACAGAGCCCCAGTTGCTTTTTTCAATTTTATATCTTTGTGGCGGTGGAAAACGTTTTTCGATTTTTTTTCCATAATTAAAAAATGTTTGTTTATCATGTGCACAGCTTATGAATAGTCAGGCGGGTTGAATTTCTAAAAATTGATTTTTTTGTCCCTACACTAATCTTACACTATGCGATCTGCCGACGTCGAGTGCCGACGCCGATTGCCGAATGAAGTCTCAACTTGTTCAGTACGGAGTTAACTACCCGGCAATCAAGTTCGGTGCATTGTATATGATGTCAAAAGTCAAAATCTAGTGGCGTGCTCCATTCTTGGGGCTCCAACTGATTTATACATGTTCGTTTTGCCAAAGCGCGAGGACGTAATAAAGTATTTTCTGTGAATTCGTGATAATTTTGCACAAACATCAATCGAAATACTCTTGTATCCGAAACACTAGAGGTCGTTGCAAGAAAAGTGGAAGGAAGAAATCTGGAACAATGCCTCTATTCCAATATTGAGTAATCAGAATCATATCACTAATCAGAGATATCAACTCAAACGGAAGAATCTACTAAAACATCATAAGCAAAGAAGTAACGTTGCTAGCTATAAATCCCAATTGCGCCTTTGCCGTTAGCAGCAAGACTTTTTCAGCTTCTAAGTGCAAGAGTTTTGGTGCATGTGTCTGTGACAAACAGTGTAGAAGCCTCTTTCCTTCAGTCTTTATTTAAAAAATAAAAGATGATAATTATTCAAATCAAACACTTGCCATTACTTCAATACTCGATACATTTCTAACACAACTTAATTAAAATGGAATTTTCAAGTCCCTAAAAAATAGCGATATTTTCTAGAAGATCATAGAGGACCAAGGAAGATGATACTCGGTTCTGTTGATTACAAAGATGACTGGCAACAGAGGATGCGGGAAGCTAGAATGGCCACAGCTGAGTCAAGTACGAGAAGAATTGCTGAAAATCAAGCACTGAGTACTTCTTCTACTGCCACAAAACGGGGCTCAGTTCAAGATACTGAATCTGACAGCTCTGATGCAGCTTTTCCAAAACAAGATCCTTCTATTTCATTACCGGCTCCTATTCCAATTACTTCTTGCACACAAAATCGAAATACAACTCCCAATGTTGACGGAAACTCTAGATCGATACAGTGTTTCAGACAGAGCCAAAGCTTAGGCTGTATTGCAAGACTTTGGCATCGTTAAAACAAACTAGAGCCAGAGACAAGAGGTGTTGTGAATTACAATGTTGTGAGTCCAATCAACTCACTATTCGTAGTATTCGTGGTTTTTAGTTTGACGGACGTAAAGATAAAACTCTAATTATGAGTGAAAATCGAAGAAGAACCGTAATAGAGGAATATATATCATTAATTGAAGAACCTGGTTCTAAATATATCGCCCACATCACACCTGCTTCTGGAACAGCCTCGTCGATTTTGGAATCCTTGCTAGAGTTTCTGCACACAGCACATGTTGCTCTGCACATTCGAAAAATAAATCGAAAGATCATTACAATGGTAAGTTTGCCAATTACACGCAAACGAACTCCCTTTGCGGTTTTCGCTAGATGCAACATCTAGATTTACTTCTGGTCCTCGAAGATTTTCAGGACCTATCGGGAAACAGTTACAGAGCTGTAAGAATCTTTCTGTTATCAACTTCTCGAGGATTGAGTCTGCACATCCTGTAATTGACAATAACACTTTGAGCACAGACCAGAAATATTTATACGATATTTCCACCCTTGTGGCAAGCGGAACTCGTTCTGAAGGACTTCTCAGACGAGATCCTGGAAGTTGCCTAAATTGGAAACGAAACAGGACTTGAAGTTGCATTGAATTATTTTATGTTTTATATTTTATCTTTTTTTGTTGTTTCATTTAAGAATTATCATTCCATTTATTTTCAGACTAATTTTTCTTTGATGTTAAGCATTAGTAGTATCTCAAAACTGAAAATATTAAATATTTAAAAAATTGAGAATTTTGATTGCCTTGTGGCGATAGAAGATTAAATTTGAAAACAAAACAAAATTGCTAGAAAGCTTCTTCTCATTATCCACATCTTCCGGTAATACAGGCGTTTTGAAAAAAAAAATTAATTCTGCATAGTATCGCTCTACCCTAGTGAGTAGTGAATAGCCTTTTTAGTTATACTTCAAATAAAACAAACTCAACATTTAATTAATCAATCTTACTTGCCTCTTGTAATTACATCTTGTGCTTTATCATTTTTAATATTAATAATTATGTCTCTGAATTCGTGAAGTCTGTCGGTCTGTGTCTGTGTCGCCTTTTTCCCTGTTGACTTTTTTGCATTTTTCTTTTTGGAATCTTATAGTACATCAAATTCTAAGAAACTTTTGGTTGAAATATTTTTTTGTATCTCTTCGGGAAAGTGGTCCAAATGATCACCGAAGATTTAGGCAAATTTTTGAAAAATGAAAAATGTTGTATTTTTTAAAAATTTACGAAAAAATAAACATTTTTAGCAACAAAAACAAACTCGAAAAATTTTATAACTTAGCATTTTAGTTTTTATGACAACTAATGTATTACGTCAACATTAGTTTTCAAAATTTTTTTATTAACCCCTTTATTTATACAATCAGTCTCGGTGGAGACTATAAATACAACTGATGTATGCTTAAGCTAGAACTATATTAATAATATTTACATGACATGTAGAGAAATGTCCCTGTGGGCATTCTCTGTAAAATTTGTAAAGATATGACAAATTAGATCTAGGTAGTTGACTAGATCTGTTTGGAAGGTCAGAAGGTTTAAACCGTTTGAGTCGGCTTGGCTTGTCTTCTTCACGCAGCAGAATGTTTGCTAGCTCATTAGGATGTACTGCCAGCTTATCCCTATAATTGGTGCTGAATCGAGTGATTTCTTCGCGAACTGTTGGTATTTTTAAATCTTCATGGATTAAGGCATTTGGTACATACCAATGGGAAATTTACAATTGCTCGAAAAGCTTTATTTTGGAAGCGTTGTAGGATCTCTATGTTTGAGGTGCAGGCAGATCCCCAAATAGGGATACCGTAACTCCAAATGGGCTTGAGTATAACTTTATACAACAAAAATTTATTTTCAATTGATAAGTTCGATTCTTCCAAGCATCCAGTACATTTGGTGAAATTTGGAATCTAGTTGTTTTCGCTTAGTTAAGATGTGAGTACGCCAGGTTAATCTTTTGTCCAAATGGAGACCAAGGTATTTGACTACGTCCTTTTGGGGTATATGTGTTCCATTTAGTGTGACTGCAGGACAGGTTTCTTTTCGAAGGGTGAAGGTAATGTTCGTCCACTTGGTTGCATTTGCTTCCATTCTCCATTTTTTTAACCAGATCTCGAATTGATTGAGGTGTATTTGCAGATTTCTGGTTGCAGAAATAGGACCCTGATGTGATGCTAAGAGAGTGATGTCGTCTGCGTATGTGGCCGTGACTGTAGAGTTTGTTTGAGGTAGGTCTGCTGTATACAGTGAATAAAGTGTGGGTCCTAAGATAATTCCTTGGGGAACTCCGGATTGCACAGGATAGAGATTCGTGTAGGTTTCCTGATACTTCACTTGAAAGGTTCTGTCCGAAATGTAGGATTTTAGGAGTGTATGGTACGGAAGTGGGAGAAGGAGTTTTAGTTTGTAGTTTAGTCCAGGGTGCCAAATCTTGTCGAAGGCTTGGCTTATATCAACGAAGGCGGCCGCGCAGTATGGTCTTTCTTCCATGTCAGTACGGATTTGTCTAATAATTCGATGGATTTGTTCAGTAGTTCCATGTTGTTTTCTAAACCCAAACTGATGAGGAGGTATAAGTTCATTTTCTTCTATGATCTTGGTTAGTCGTTTGAGTATGAGTTTTTCGAGGAGTTTGGAAAGGACTGGGAGAAGACTTATTGGTCGGTAGGACGTCACTTCATTTGGATTTTTATCGGGTTTAGGAATCATTATGACCTGTGCCGATTTCCAATGGCATGGGAAGTATTCGAGTCTGAGAACAGCTGAGCGTTATATATTTGTACTAATACTTTGATACATTTTTCGGGCAATTTTTTAAGGATTTCACCAGTAATGAGGTCATATCCGGGTGTCTTCTTTGTTTTGACTTCGTGTTGTATAAGTGCTTCAACCTCACTTTGCGAGACTTTTGGAATTGGCAGCGACATCTGGAAGGGAGCATCTAACTGGTTCAGTAACTCTTCTTCTTCTGCAACAGTTAACTGGGAGGGATACGGTTGAAAAACTGGAGCAAGGTGTATTGTAAAAACATTCGCCTTGTCCTGGTCCGTTCTTGCCCACGTGTTACGATTTGCTCGTATTGGAGGTAATAGATGTTGTTGATGCTTGAGTTTACGAGTTATTCGCCATAAAGAGTAATCAGTTGCGTTTGTTGGTGTTAATTCTTTAAGGTAACTTTGGATAGACTCATTGCGTATCCTACGCAGTAGTTTTTTGAGGTCGCTTGCTAAGGTGTTGTACCGTCGTCTGTCTGCGGGGTTCTCGTTATCTGCCATCGTTTTAGAGCTTTTCGCTTCTCTGCTATTTTTTGCTGTAGTAGTATTGGAGATTCTTCTCGAATTCGATCTTCGTTTTTATCTGGGGTCGCTTGCCATGCTGCACTTTGGATTGCGAGCGTAATGTCTACCTACTACGGTTTTTTCTATATAAAAGTGAATTTTCAAAGGCATTTCTAAAGTTATCTGTTCATTCAGTTTTTGTCTGAAATAGTTCCAGTCTGTCCTTTTGCTGCAAAGAGACGGGTTTTTCGGTTTGCCCAAAATCTGTGGGTGCATATTTACTAGAACTGGAGTATGATCCGACGTTAGATCTAAACAAGACTTTACATCGAATTTTTTGGAGTTTAGACCCTTGATTACGCAAAAGTCTACGAGATCGTTTGCGCGTTTAATATGAAAAAATCTTCTAAAGGTATAATATTATAGATTATTTTTATTACTTAGTCATTATAGTTAATATTTATATGACTAATCTATTTTATTCCTAATTCAAATAAAACCGCCGACTTTCAAGTTTTACGAGAAATATTTCCATGTTCGGCCTTGATATATTTAGGCAACCCAACAATCACCTGTGAGCACAGCTGATTTTCCAACGAGTCTCATTTAATTTGTCTGGTAGTTTACTTTAGTTTAGAAAATATGAAACCATCGCAGCTGCCCAGTAAAACATACGAGTATATGAGATGGTCGTTGTATGAAAACAATTTTGTAGCCGATATAACTCGAGAGGAAGTTATTTTCGTATCTTTAAATAAATTGTAAAAACCAAATAGTTATACTCGTTAATCTACATCTTGTCTTAAATAAGAAACTGGAACATAATCTAATTAGTTTTCAAATGCATAATTCTGCAAAGCCACCCTCTCTATAAGTAGACGTCTTATAATATTTCCACGTTTATCAGGAATCCCTTCTTCTCCTTCAGGTTTATTTTAGAAACCAATTTTTTCATGCTAATATTCATTAGCTTTTCTCAGTAGACCTATTTCTATTGTAATGAGTTGCGGTGGTGGTGTGGTTGAAGGACTGAAGGAAAGGGAATATGCAAGTCTTTTATAATAAATTCTTATATAAGACAGTGCATCAATTATAATTCATTAGAATATATTAAGTTTTCGACGTCTCCTTTATTATAACGGTTTATCCTTCATCGCCAGATAGCTCTGTTTACCAAAATTAATGTTAGTTGAAAAATAAAAATTGATTTTTACAAAAAGCTAAGTATTTATTAGTGTTATTAGTATTAAAAGCGGCATTATTTTGCATTTGCGAGGCGTAGCGTAGCGTAGCCGAGCAACAACTAGAGTCACTTTTCATACTATTTTTTCTTCTAGGATCTAAAAGTGTAGCCTAGGCAACACGTTCATTATTATATTAATAGTAACAAAACCGTCAACTTTAATGATGCATAATACTATTAAAACCAACCTAACCTTTAATCCGGTTAGGGGAAAAATATTTTTCTAATTTTTAATTTTTTTAACGTGTTGCAAAAATTCCACCCCTACTAGAACCGAACTTTCTACTTAAAATTTCCTCCTCCTGTTCTTCTTGTACAAGGCGGAAGAGTGTACCGGCCAAAAAGGTGGCTTACTCTTTCCGCAAGTTGATGACATCTCTTTGTTTCGGCTTTCTTTAATGCGTTTTATCTCGACCGAGGTCTCTAAGATGAGGTAGCTCTTTTTATTACGGATAAAAGGAAACATAAATTCATTCTTAAGTGGCTCAAATTATTTAGCCGTAATTTGATTAGCTTATATTATCTTTAAAGGGAATAATCAACGGGGAAGAAGTTTGTTACGAAGTAGCATAACAGAGAGTAGGTGGTAGGTAATTCCTCATTCAGTTTACTACTTACTTTACTTCTTTCTTTGTTCTAGTTGTTGCGCGACATTTCATTAAATTCGCCCCTCCTTTTTTTTATTTCTCGGACTGTTTGTTAACTATTAACAAGAATAAGAATGGAAATAACTACATTAGCCGTAAAAAGGAACGGGAATTCATCGTATTCATAATTACTTTAGGTGCTCGGCGGCGTTCCTTAGGGTATACTCGGGGGCCTATGTTCTTTAGGGCAGTTGTATGATGTTGAGTCCTGCGAGTAGTCTGAACGAGCGGGGGGATCACTGAAAAGGCTGATGAGGGGTGTAAAGGGAGCAACAAGGAGGCGTATGTTTGTTTTGGGGACGGCGAAATGAAGCATTCCTTTACGGCAGCTCCGAGAGCTCGTAAAGTCCACTTTATGATGATAATTACCTTCAGCTTAGGTTGCTAGAGATCTGTTGCAAGATCTGTGAATGTGTGTGTTTGGAAAAGAGAAGAATGTTTACTTTTCCTAGTTTTTGCAGGTTTGAAAAACTTTTAGTCAATTAGGAATTTAAAAATTCAAAGGTTCATGATGAGAATGACGATGAGAGATGGGGTTTCGTTTAAAAATGTTTTATGAGAGGGGTATTATTATTACATATTTATTCTTACGCCCGAAGAAGTGAGTTTGAACTATGCGACCGGCCAGGTGTTCCCGAAGGATGTCCGTCCTATGAATACGATATTTCATTAGAGTAGCTGGACATGCGAGCCGCAGAAATAAATCTCAGACTCTGGGCTTCTACGGCCCCCTCGGGTGAGATTCAGCTGTCCTCGGGTCCGCTGCTTCTCTCCGGCTCGCAAACTCGACACACTCACACGTACTCACGCTCACACACACATGGGGTGATGTGTCCTTTTTGAAGCGAAACGGCAAAAATGGACCCAGTAACCCATTTGTGAATAAAATACTCTGAAGTTCTGAATTTCGAGAGCTAACAAATTGTAGTGGGATTTAGTTTAATTTTTACAATTTGTTTTAGAGAAATTGAATTGGCATTTCGTGCATTCATTATTAAGCTGGGCACTTGACAGAAGGTGTCGGTTAAGCTCTAGAGGATTTTCTCTTCCAGTTTTATCCATATTCAATTTTATCAGGAAAAGTTTTGGCAGTTTTCTCCTCCGGGGCTTCTGTTGGCTCTGGCAGCTTACAACGCTGATATCTTGAGTTGACACTGAAACTCCTGGAAATAAACAGCGCGCACGTGATACACCCCGTTTATTATTGTTATTAATCCCTAGTTTGCTTTCTGCGAAAATTTTTCCACCAACGCAACTGTTGTATGTATGTAGGTACGTCCTTCGTCCTAACTTCCTCTTTCTACATATATTTTAATGCATAATAGATTATTTCCTCGTTGCCCCACATCATTGCCAGCACTATTTTCCATTTTCAAGATTTTGCAAAAGCAGCGGACCTAAGCAAAGCTTTAAGTTCGATGCCCGCATGCACATTTCACGTGAAGCGAGGCGCAAAGGCAAACACCGGCAAGTTCACCCCAAGTTTCCTAAGTTGTGCCCATATCAGCAGGGCTCACAAGTCCGGCTGAACTTGCAAAGAACACCTTCCGGTCCTGCTGGTCCCTGACGGAATACATTGCTACTGTCTTTAGATGCTTTTCATTAAGAATGGAAGAAAGTTCATGTTAATTATTCCATTATAATGATAGTTTGGATTCTGTACTTCAGAAAATTCTTATTCTGTCATTTGAAATATGAAGAATGCTTGTCATCTCTGACGAATTAAAATTCAAGGATTGAATTGTAAATAAATATCAGAAGAAAAAAATTCTTTTTACATTCGATTAGTAATAATGTAAAAACTGTTTCTAAAGTTATTATCAGGTATAAAAGAATGCTTTGTGCGTAGAATATTAGAATCGAGTTTCAAAGTTAAGCTGATTTGAAATTTTTTGATGCTAAGCCCGTTGAAACATTAGAAATATTGTTGTTTAGAAACCTTTCCGGCGAATTCTTAAATTTTGGACCGATTCGAAATATCTGAAAGACTTTTGAACAATTTAAAGGCGTTTGAACGACTTGAAATGCTATCTGGTTGATTTTAAATATTTCAGTCCATCTGGCTGGGAAACCTCAGCTGTTTGGAAGTTTATATTCAATTCGACATTTTTCTATCAATTTATGTTTTAAAACATTACTTTATGGTTAATGATAAAGTAGGAGTTTCCAGTAGCTTGGAGACGTTTTTGACCGACTCACGATACCGTTGGCAAGAATTTATGAACGATTCGGCATTTTTTTGAAACTCTTAACAGTCGGTGGTTATTTTGAGGTTAAGCCAGAAACATTTTTAGAGTACCGAATTTTGCTGTTCAAAAATATTTCTGGTCCAATTCAAATTTTTCTCCCTTATTTACTGTTATTGGAGGTTATTCGATTCTATATTCTAGTCGCCTTAAAATTCCATTGTACAATTGTAAAAACCAAAAAAATGCATCCCAGTAATTTATAAATTTACAAATATTCTCAATCGATAGTTATGGTAGTTTTTGAATCAATGTCATTTTTGTTAGTCACGACTTATGACGCTACGTTACGACTGACGTGACGCTAATTTAAAAAAAAATAAAAATAAGGAAATACGTGTTTCTGCATTTAACCTAATGCGTCGTATTTAATTAATTAACAAATTAACAGAAACAAGATGCGACGTATTTACTTCTAATTAAAAGGTCACCCGCAACAGAAATTGTGGCTGCGTGGTAGAGTAGCTGCTTTACAAACTGTTGTCCTGCGTTCGATTCCCACTAGCTGCATTACTTTTTTAAACATTTTTAGATTATTCTTTGTTTATTTTTAGTAAAACTGCATCCTATTCACAATTGATTATAGGACATGTAACTGGGTGTCTATTCTAAATTCCAAAAATAGTACCATAAACACTGATTTTTATTGAATTAAATTTACAAAAGAATCAAATAGTGAATAGGATGTAGTATTGTAAAAAATTTAAAAAAAATGTAATGCAGCTAGTGGGAATCGAACGCAGGGAACCATTTGTAAAGCAACTATTCTACCACGCAGCCACCGTTTCTGTTGCGAGTAAATTTTGTATCCGAAGTAAATAGTTACGTCTTGTTTCTGTTAATTTGTTATTTTTTAAGAATAAGTCTCATTAGATTAAACGCAGAAACAAGTATTTCCTTATTTTGGATTTATTTTTATTTAAAAAAAATTTAAATCGAAGTCACGCCCGCTATAAGGTTCCCTTGTTAGTCTAATAAAATTTATTTAATTAGTACAATCTGTTCAGTTTTGCACTATCTACAACAGATTGATCGTGTTTCTACCGGTTTTAAGCCACTCTAAATGAATCTAACCCTACATATTAAATAGACGTTAATTTTTTTTATTTGATACGTTTGCTTATTTACAATCTACTCTTATTTCAATACATGAGTAATAAGTAAATGATATAAATATTTATGCTACTAGCGAGAAGGAGATCCATCCAGCGATATTACTCCTGAATTAATTGGGAATTGATCCTAGTTGTGCTCCTCAAAAAGGTCGTGAGGCCAGTGACGTTGTAGTCTTCGCTGAAGTTCTGGAGGGTGGGCTAGTTGTCCTACAATGTTGTTTTTATGTCCCGGGAGGGTGAGGAGGTAGGCGGCTGTTAGTCTGCGAATTTCGTTGGCGATGTATGGGATCTTCAAGTCTTCGTGAAGGGTTTGGTTTGAGACGTACCAAGTTGCGTTGGACATTGAACGGAGTGTTTTAGACTGGCACCGCTGTAGTATTTTAGTGTGTGAGGGCTTGGCACATCCCCAGAGCTGTATGCCGTACGTCCAGATTGGCTTCAGTATGGCTTTGTATAGTAAAATTTTATTCTGCAAAGAGAGCTGAGATCGGCGACTAAGTAACCAGCTCATTTGCTTAACTTTGAGGTCCAGGTGTTTTCTTTTGATTTTGATGTGGGAAGACCAGGTAACTTTTTGATCGATGTTCAGTCCTAAGTATTTGATTTCCGTTTTAACTGGTAGAATTGCGTTGTTGATATTTACCCGTGGACAGATGCTATGTTTGTTAGTGAATGTGATTTGGTTGGATTCTTCATTATTCACTGTGATTCTCCACTTCTGGAACCAGTTTTGGAGGAGGTTGAGATGGCTCTGTAGATTTTGAGAAGCTAGCACAGGTGATTCGTTAGCAGAAAGTATTGCCGTGTCGTCAGCGAAGGTGGCAAGTTCGGTAGTGTCTGTGGTTGGAGCATCAGCAGTGTAAATTAGGTACAGTATCGGACCCACGACGCTACCCTGAGGTACACCTGCTGTAATTTGTTGATGGTCTGATACAGTGTTGTTAATTCTGACTTGTAATCTTCTCTCATGCAGATATGATTTGAGTAGGAGGTATATTTGGGCTGGAAAATGTAGTTTTATTTTATAAAGCAGTCCCTCAATCCAGACTATCAAATGCCTGCTTAATGTCGAGAAAGGCGGAAGTGCAGTATTTTTTTGTTTCTAATGATTCCAGGATTTTCTTGATGATCCGATGGTTTTGTTGTAACGTAGAATGGTGTTTTCGAAAGCCGAACTGGTGTGGTGGAATAATGTTATTCAGATTGACTAAGTTTTCTATTCTTATCAGCGGTAGTCTTTTGATGATTCTGGACATCAACGGCAGCAGGCTTATCGGCCGTTAGGATGCCGGTTCTGTAGGCTGTTTTCCGGGTTTAGGAATCATTATGATTAATGCAAATTTCCATTGGACTGGATAATAACAGAGAAGTTATTATTACAGAGAAGTTATTAGAACAGTAGAAGTTGTCCTACTAGAAGTCGTAACCAGGCGATTTATTGGGTTTCGTGTAATGGATTATCTCCTTCACTTCAGCAGGTGAGAAAGGCTTGATTGGAGGAGATAGTTGACATGGTGCGTTTAGAAAGTTGTTTATTTCTTCGTCATTAGCAGCAGCGTCTGGCTGAGGAGTAGTAAAAACGTGAGCGAGATGCTGGGCATCTGCTTTATCACTGTCAGTTCTGGCCCAGGTTCTATCTGCTTTTCTGATGGGTGGTATTGCTACATTTGGTTTCTTGAACTTCTTGGTAGCTCTCCATAAGGTTTGGTCGTTACTAGATAAGTTTGTAACGTAATGCCTGAAAGTTTCGTTTCGTTGGTCATTAAGTGGCATATGCAGCCTGTGGGTGAGCCTGTTTTAGTGAGTTTTAGCTTGAATGTTTCTTGTTCTGTGCCATTTGGATCAGACCTTAATTGAACGAATAGAATGAAATATCAAGTTGTGATTGAAATGTACTTAAATATTTAGAATTTTTGATTTGACAAGAAGTAAACCTGACATTCGATATATTGATTTATTATTTTTGTTAAGATTTATAAACTCTGGAATTATCACTTGAATCTTTAACTTTTGAATACCTACTTAATTCTAGGTTAGTTAGGGTTTCTTATCGACACTGAATATGTGAAGAAGGTTTTGACTAATACTGGACAAAATCGGAAAAATTGAAAATCGAATTAGTCGACCTATTTTAATCAAATCGGTTAATTGGTTTTGTAAAAATCGATTTTAGAATTGAGCGATTTTTAAAATCGTCTAATTTTCAAAATCCAGTGATTTTGAAAGTCGCTCGATTTGAAAAATCACCCTACTTTAAGAATCACAGCACTTTTTAGATCTCCCAATTTTTAAAATCACTCGATTTTCAAAAATGAAAAATATAGCTTTTTAAAAATGTCTTGATTTTGAAAATTATTTTAATTCTGAAATGAATAATTTTTAAAATAATAACAAATTATTTAAATAAAGGGATTAAGCTCTTAAAAAGTAGCTTAATGTATCGCAGTGCTTTATTTTAGCTAGTGACTATAGGTACTGTAATTACTGTCCTGTGGGTATAGGGATATAAAATGGGGCATAGGCATAAACTTTGATGATCATACACAAATTTTGAGTGTCTGTAAACATAACGTATGCACGCAAATCCACATAGTCTCTAGATTCACTCATTTACTGTTCCTTACATTGTTTCTAATTTCTTGTAAATTTCTCGAGATACAATTAAAATTTTTTGCAAATGTTAATTTTGCCAACTTTTGATATGTTGTTGTCCCAGTGGTCCTGATTAATGTCTAAATTACACTCAACAATATCTTATGACAGGTCATGACCTAGAGGTCAAGGTCAAGGCCCCGATAAGGTTACAAAATTTGTTTTTATTGAAACCTCATCAAGTAGGATGTTCATTTATAGTTCTGGATCTCCCAAGTAATAATTTTTACAAACTGCACATATTGACCTGCAGGTCTCAGGACAGGGCTGCAAAAATTACAACACAACACCTGTTGTTATTCTAACCCTATCAATTGAGGTGTCCTTGGAATGAGCTTGGTGTTCTAGTCAAGAATATATAAAAATTATCTATCTGCGACATATAGGTCACAGGTAAGGGTTCCGAGTTGCTCACGACATATAATCTATTTTTACTTAAGCTCAATCAAGCGGGGTGTCCTTCGCAAAGTCGTGGAGTCACGATCAATAATATAAAAACTGCACGTCTTCGACGTATGTGTGACAGGTCTGAAACCCTAGAAAATCGATAATTTTCTTAAATCGATAAATTGAGGAGACTAGGACGTCAGCAGTTATTAGCCAATATAGCTGTTCTAAACGAACCGAATCACTAAAATGCAACTTTAGCTATTGTATATCAAAATATAGTCCATGTCATACACAGACATGTTAATCAGAGCAGACACGACTGAAACACTGATATGTGCGGTGTATATTGGAATGCCATTGAACGTTGTTGCATATTTCTAGTAACCATACACATTTGAAATACAACAATAAATCTGGCTGGTTGTCACTGTGCAGTTTTCATAAATGCTCGATCGGAAGACCAAGACTTTTCCAATGACACCTCACTTGATAGAATTGACACACCAAGAGATTTTGTGACCTTTGGGGCTCTGACTTGTGGGCTATAGGTCACATGGGACAGACCCGAAACTCTCCAAGGACACTTCACTTAACGGGGTTAGATTAAAAACATATGTTGTACTTTTTGGGGGTCATGATCTGTGACTTGTAGGCCGTAGAAGTGCAGCTATTATAGATTCTTGAACAAGAGGCCAAGACCTTTCAATTGACACTTTACCTGATGGAATCAAAATAAAACTATCTGTTGTGTGACCGTCTTCTGGCTTTTACATATGACCTATTATTCTATGAACTCGTCTTAGGATCGTATTGAGGGTAATTTAAACATTGAACATGCGATGCCTTTTCTGTGCAATGTTTTCAGTGCATTTCCTTACAAATTCTGGGTATTTTATTTTTAATTTTACTTCCTTTAACTATCCGTTCGACTTTTTTCCAATTTTGCAAATTCTATGCATTTCTTACGCAAGGTGCCTCACAGGACCATCTTTTCAAAATTTGTGATTTGGCTTAAAGCTGTTCAAATGGGTACTGATTTCTGCGTTACTAAAAGCGTTTCAAGGCTGAGTACTTATGGCGTATTTATCCGAATCTAGCAATCTAGCCCAATTTGGGCAACACATGAACCATATGATTTGCAGAATCAGAAACTACCACAAAAATCATTATGACCACAACCCAAAAGGCCCCCTCCCTCCATATCTTCCAGAACAAATTAATTATGAGTCTGAAAACCGACAGAATGGTAGTCTGTGGTACCATGGATAATATGGAAACTTTTTTTACCGAACATTGGACAATGTTGAAAAGTAGCTACAAAATCAGACCAGTATCGCTTTATTGCTAGTTAATTGAGACCGATTACAAAATTAGGTACCATTTTTTGATTTTCGCATCTTATTTATAATCTTCAGCAAATATTTTAAAAAGTGTTAAAATCCTGGTTTGGTAAACTAAAGTATTTTAATTTTATTGCAATATCCAAAAGCGTGGCCGAATGATGAATGACTGTGGAAGAAGATTAAACGGAACGGCACCCGTTTGTGAATTCTATTTCGGTTATTATGCATTTTAGCTTAATAATCTTTGATTCAGAATCCTATTTACCTATCGATTGAAATTCTACCTAAAAAACCTGATTATTTTATTTTCAGTACCTGCAAATGTTCTAAAAAGTGTTATAACTCTGGTAATTCTTGTAAACTAAAGTCTAAACTAGGTTGAAATATGCAAAGTCCTTTTAATTTTATTGAAATAACCAAAAGCTTGACCGAGTTATTTAGTGTGCACACTAAAAAATATACTCTAGCAACAAAATAAGAGCAATTGCAGCAAATTCCAATTTGTAAAATATACAAGCAAATTTTCAGCCTTTGCTAACACCAAATATGCTGACTTTACTAATTAATATATTGCTTCTGTTTCCATTGTGATCCTATAACGTATTGCTGTTATAATTCTCGTAGTACTAGTAATAACATATTACGGAAGTCCGATCCTTATTGAAGAGCGTCTTCTTGTTGAAGATACTAACATGGAATGTAAAAGGTATAGTCAACACACACCAGACAGCCAACTGTGAAAACCTTGCAAACTGCAGAGTTTAGACAAGAGACAACAAAGGAAGGTAATGTCCCGAGTACTACACGACCGTAACCAACCTGACCGTAACCGACCTGACCGCCGATTGCGCACACGTGTGATAAAAAGCTAAATTAGTCTGTAATTACACCACTTTGTTCTAATAACAAAAACTAATTCAGCAAATGACAATTTGTTACCAAAGATAATTTATTTCTTAGTGTGTTCTCTCTCTGCAAAATAATTTGTTGCAGATACAAACAAATTTGTCCGATGCTACAAACTTTACTACATAATATAATTTTTTCACAACAAATGAGATTTGTCGTAAACTATAAACAATTTATTATGTTTACTAAAAATACTTTATTATTACAACAAAAACTTTGCTCTATCAACAAAAACTTTTTTAGCAAAGGAAAATTTGTTACCTAAGGTAATTCATTTCTTAGTGTGTGGAAGGAACAGCACCCGTTTGGGGGTTCTATCTCGATTATTATGCATTCTACCTCAATACTCTTTCATTCAGAATCACATTTACTATCTATTGGAATTGGAATCTAAGAAATTCGATGACTTTATTTTTGGTACCAACAAATGTTCTAAAAAGTGTTCTAATGCTGGTTTCGTGAGTCAGATGTTGAGATATTTACAGTCCTTTTAATTTTATTGCAATAGCCAAAAGCTTCTGCGAATTCAGTGTGGAACGTTAAACGGTACAGAATCCGTTATTTGGTGCTGCCTTCGTTATTCCACTTTTTAGACTTATGGTACCTCGGTATTTTCTTATTCAGAATCATACTTACTATCGATTGACATACTTAAAACCTAGTGGTTCCATTACAAAACCCGATAAATTATTCCAGGTACCAGAAAATGTCCTAAAAAGTGTTCTGATCCTTGATTCGTAAACTAGAGGTCGAAAATATACACAGACCTTTTAATTTAAGCTTACCGGGATGATTGAGTGTAGAACGTTAAACTGGACAGAACCCATTAGTTGGTTCCATTTCCGTTATTATGCATTTTAGACCTATGGTACTTTAATAATGCTTTATTCACATAAATATACAGGTGTTCGGAGGTCAATTGAGGTTGTGGTATAAAAATGGAAGATCATTAAATTTCCGACAAAAAAGGTTATATTCATTTTTTATGTACAGCGAACCGTTTGAGAGATATACAGCAAAAAATTGTATAATGTACTATTGGTTTCATAATGATCTAGGACAGCAAAGCTAGGACACATGATGCTATTTTTTATTATTTTATCTTATGCATTTACATTGAAAAAAAAGCATAAAATGGCATCATGTTAGCCTTGCTATCCTAGATGATTATGAAATCAATAGTACGTTGTATTCGTTAGAACCAAGTAATATAAGGCGAGTTTTATCTAAACACATTTTTTTGCTGTATATCTCGTAAATGGTTCACTGTACGTAAAAAATGAAAATAACCTTTTTTGTCCGAAATTTAATTAGCTTTCATTTTTATAAGAACCTTAATTAATCTCCTTAATAAACAAATTTTTTGACCTTTGACCTTTAATATCTTTTAACGCCGGCGCGATCTCACTCACAATTTTTAATATATTGTTTGAAAGGACAAAGTAATCAAAACAAAAAAAGTTGGATTTTTTGGAACAGAAGCCATTTCTATTCCTAAAGTATAAATGATTAAATAGAATACTCCTTCCAAACAATGACGTCGTCTACTGGCCTTATGGTGGTGAAATAAATTCATATTTTGATTTTTCTTTTTCAGAATAGAACATAAGATGGTAAAGCTAAAAAATATAGATCTTTTATTTAAAAAAAAACTGTCTGAAATGCCCATTATTCATGAAATTGAGTTCAGTTGCTTGAAGTTTGTCGATTTCTTCCAATTCTTCATAATTCTACAAACATTTTTTCCACTTTTTTTCGTTTTAAATTCTCAAATATTCAATTTTTCAATCCACTTTCATTCAATTTTCTGCAATTGAAATGAATCTGCAATGAATTCTGCATCAATTCTGCAATGAAATCCCCTGAAATTCTGCAAAAACAATCTCGATTTAATATCAAATTATTGAAAAGCCTGTCTTATAGTAAATTCTGTAATTGCTGAAATTAAGTTCTATGAAATTATCTGCAATACCTCAAAAATGTACCCTTGTACAGGGTTATGCATTTTATTTTGACCACACTTTTATCTTTGTTATTATTAGGGATGAAGAAAAGGCTTTCTATAAATACAACTTTTATAGGAAACCTTTTTTTATCTCCAATAATGGCAACTATAATGGGATAGTGAAAATATAAAGAATTAACCAGTGCATGAAAATGTGTTTTTCAGTTCTTCCAATTTATGGAAAATGCATATGTCAAAGATTTTCCCCGTTTCGGCAAATCTGTCGGAATTCTTCGAGGATTCTTTCAATTCCTATCGAATTCTTTTAATTTCCATTTCCAATTCTCTGCTAAGTGAACTAAAATTTGTTTTCGTAGGATTTCGCTGAAACATTATAAGCAGTCTCGAAAAATTCTTAAATGGGGCTCTTCCACTGGCATTGCATTGTCTAGCCTTCAGAGATCATTGAAGGTTATTCAATTTTAATATATGGCCTTCCAAAATTCGTCTAAACTCAGCATTTAGGCATTATGGCCGATATTCAACAATGTTTAAATGGGCGGCAACCCCGCATCTTTAATCTGCTGATATACAGAGGACTTTTAATCATTTTGATTTCAAGGATCTTTAATATAGTTTTGAAACGACATTATAGAAAATCAAGGTAAGCTTCCGTGATAAGAAGATACTTATTACTCTTGATACCTTCTTATTCCTTTTTGCATTGAAAAGCAAAGCCAACTGCAATAATAACTAAAAGCACTTCGTATTATTAAAGTTTCATACTAACAAAACTGTCCATTTTAAAACTAAAACCAAACAAAACTAAATATAATTGAACTTTAAAGTAAGTTATTATCGTTATCATCATCATTATTACACCATTTTCTTATCAAATAATTCGATCTTAATTCTTTAAGAAACAACACTGCTGCCAACAGTCACACAAATTTTAACAAGGTTCGTGCATACACCACATCACCATACCGTTTATTAAACTTACTTTTAACAAGTAATAAAACAAAAGGAGCTATGCAATAAATAGTTTTAATAATAATGTCATAACTGTTAAAAAGATTGACACTAAAACGATCATAACCGCCCGCCACCGTTAATTTCTGTGTTTAAACACGAAAACACGGAAACTTTTAATAATTTTGTACTTTGAACATTAACAAATTTGGTTTGTACGTGCAGCGATCAAGATTAATTAGTTACATAACCTCAAAAACTTTTAAAAGTAAATATTTGTAAGTAATTGTAGGTATTTCAATCAATGCAATCAAAATCTTTGCAGTTTTAAAGTGTTTCATTTTCTGTTTACTGAAGACTGTATTTGTCGGATAAGTGAAAATGTAGAACATACATAATCATAATAGATGTTGAGCGCCACTACGTTTTTAGCACAATAATTAGTGTACAGAGTCAATGCACAATAATGACTGTTTTTCATAGTTGAACAAAAATAGAAAACAGCCTTTGTGATAAGAAAACGCCTTTGTCAGGTGGAAGAGTATCAAAAGAATAAAACAGGTTGATAAGACTAATGTGTATACATTTCGACATTTGATTTGTCGATTCATTTATTTCTTCATTGAATTATTCATTCATCAATACATCGATCCCTGTATACATATATTCATCAATTCGTATATTCATTTATTTAGCGATTTATACATTCATTTGTCGATTCATGTAATTATGATTTAATCTATTCATAAATTCATTCATTCATCGTCTTAGCTAGGTGTTTGTTCATCGATTTATTCATTTATTCTTTGTTTCATGCTATCATTTATCGATGCATTTATATGTTTATTGATTCAATAAATTATTCACTGTTTGATTTAGTAATTGATTCGGCGATGCATTTAATTCATGCATTCGTTCATGCTTTGATTCATAGATTAATTCATTTGTTCAACGATTCTTTCGTTCGTTCATTCGTCAATTCGTTCAACATTTCATTGATTTCTGTATTGTTTATTTCATTTATTCATCAATATATATGTATAAAGAATCCTCGATTTATTTATTCACTCACCGATTAATTCATTCGTTCACAAATTCATTCATTCATCGATTCATTTATTCTTTCTTTCATCAATTATTTCACTCATTCATTAATTCATTCATTGGTTTAGTTAGGTATTTGTTCATCGATTTATTCGTTTATTATTTGTTTCATGCATTCTTTCATCGATTCATTTATTTATTAGTCCATTCAACAGTTTATGCACTGTATGATTTATTTATTCGTCGATATTAATTCATTCGTCTATTTATTCAATTTATGCATTGATTCATGGATTAATTCATTTGCTCAGCGATTAATTCGTTCGTTCATTCGTCATTCATTCATCATTTCATGGATTTATTTATCGTTTATTTAATTCATTCATCGATTTATTTATTCACTCACCGATGCATTCATTTGTTCACTTATTCTTTCATTCATTAATTTATTAATCATCGATTCGTATATTCGTTTATTTAGCGATTTATACATTCATTTGTAGATTCATGAAATTATGATTTAATCTATTCATAAATTCATCGTCTTAGCTAGGTGTTTGTTCATCGATTTATTCATTTATTCTTTGTTTCATGCTATCATTTATCGATGCATTTATTTGTTTATTGATTCAATAAATTATTCACTGTTTGATTTAGTAATTGATTCATCGATTCATTCATTTATTCTTTATTTCATGCATTCATTAATCGATTCATTTGTTTAATTATTTATCGATCGTTTATTCACTGCTTGAATTATTTATTCGTTGATATTATTTCATTCGGCGATAAATTCAATTCATACATTCATTCCTCGGTTTAGTTAGGCGTTTGTTCATCAATTTATTCATTTATTCTATGTTTCATGCATTCATTCATCGATTCATTTATTTATTAATTGATTCGATAGTTTATGCACTGTTTGATTTATTTATTCGTCTATATTAATTCATTCGCTTATTTATTCAATTCATGCATTGATTCATGGATTAATTCATTTGCTCATCGATGCATTCGTTCGTCAATTCGTTCATCATTTAATTAATTTATTTATCGTTTATTTCATTAATTCATCGATATTCGTACAAATATTCCTCGATTTATTTATTCACATACCGATTCATTCATTCATTCATCGGTATAGTTAGATGTTTGTTCGACGATTTATTCATTTATTCTTTGTTTCATGCATTAATTCATCAATTAATTTATTATTTTTCGGTTCAATAATTTGTTCATTGAATTGATCTATAGATTAATTAATTTGTTCATCGATTCATTCGTCATATCGTTCATTTCATTGATTTATTTATCGTTTATTTCATTCATTCATCAATATATAAAAAGATTTCTTGATTTATTTATTCACTAACCGATTCATTCACTCGTTCACAAATTCATTAATTCATCGATATAGCATTCATTCATTTATTCTTTCGTTCATTGTTCAGTGTTTCTTCATCCATTTATTCATTTATTCTTTGTTTCATGCATTTCTTCATCGATTCACTTATTTATGGATTCAATAATTTATTCGCTGTTCGATTTATTTAATCGTCGATATCAATTCAATCGTCGATTCATTTAATTCATGCATTAGTTCGTGCACTGATTCATGGATTAACTCATTTGTTCATCGATTTATTCATCAATTCGTTCATCATTTCGATTGGTTGATTTATGGCTTATTTAAATATGAATCTATGATAGTCTGAAACTTGAAACTGCAAATCTTTTAATCTGCGAATCTGAAAGATCAAAACCAGGAAATTGTAGTGTAAGTGTTTTGAACTATATTGTTTCAAATTTTCGAACTCTAAAATGTTTAATCTTATGAAATTTAGAAATTATGAATTACAAAGTTTATCAACATAACATTAAAGTGCGAAGGACATTTTGCGGAAACAGAAACTTGCAATAAAACTGAAATACTTCTAGAAATTTAAAGTTGAGAATCTTTACACGATGTATGGCTAAAGAATTTTGTTTTTGAAAATCTGAAACTGATACTTTATTTGGATACTGTAAGCCTTTGAGCTTTTTATACATAGAAGTTACGTAGCATTTCCGTACTTCTGCAATTTTCATGTTTGAAAGCGAGAATTGTTATGAAACTTTGAGATTATAAAGTTCTATGAGAGAGCTTTAAAATCTTGAATGTATGAGACTCAGAAATCTAGTAGAAAACTTGCAAAGAGTTCTCAGCATCTGGAACTTCGAATGATTGAAATCTAGAATGGTCGAAAATTGATTGAAAAACTTACACCAAACATTTTCAAAATTTGCACTTTACAACTTTTTTAACACCCTGAATTTTGTCATGTTTAGAACTTTCGGATACTGAAGCTTTTAAATTTAAAATCTTAAAATCTTGAAAGTAAGTTTAAAATACTAAGAAATTGTGCATGTACATTGTATGTAAATTACGGTATGGGTACTCTGTAGATGTTTGAAACTTTCTAATGTTTGTACAAAACTTCTCGTGTCTAAAACCTTCAATGTTTAAATGCGAAGGCTTTGGAAACTATGAAATTGTAAAACATAATCAAAATTTAAACTCTGGAGTTTTGGTACTGTGAACTTCTGAAGTTAAAATACCAGGGTACATACATAGCGCCTCCACCAAAATGTTACGTTATATTAACACAATTAGAATTTGCATCAGCACATTCCAAAAGTGATTCCGGCAAAGTCTTCATTGCATCGTCATCTCTTTATCTAGTTTTATTGCGCATTCCATTCCAGTTTAAATAAGCACTTTAATAATTTAATAATTTCCAATATTTAAATTCCGTTTGTGACATTATCGTCAGCCTTTGATTGACCTATTCCTTATTACTCGTTACAATTGTTTTTATTGGAAGATGTTTGAATATAGAATATCAAAAGTGACACAATGCATGTTGAACTCAGATACAGCCCCCACAGGGTAAGACTAAAAAGAATCTAAAAACACATAATTAAAGCGTTTTGTAAAACAATACAAAACTGGTCGTTCGTCCTTTTGTTTCCGCCGAAACCTTTTTCAATAAAAGACGAATTTATACAATATGCAAAGTGTTTACTAAATAGGGGTGGATGTTTCGCATTCTATAGGGAGAAGCCCCACGTTAAATATTAATACCTGTTTGCAGTGTCCACAAACTGCGATTGATTTTGCGGCTTTTATTATTTGCGTTTGGGCATTTTATATTTGGGCATCGGTTTCGAAGAGAAGGAAATATTAAATTTTAAAAAAAGGACTTTTACACAGTTTTTTTTTCTTGTATTTGTAGAACATTATTTATTGTTGTTGCGCAGCGGGGCGTGATCATGTTTTAAACATATATTTTGCAGCAGTAGTATGTAATCAAACTTAAATTTGAAGGGATGCAAAACTAAGTTTACTAATTAACAGCTGTTTCGAATGGTTATTATATGTCCAATGTTTCGTTGAACTTTGTCCACTAGCCCGTATATGATTACGTGTTGGAGCAAAGGCTCAGACACCAAGTGGAAGCTTTAATTTGCTAAATTATTGCTAAATGGAAATAAGAATAGAAAAGAGGGATTTAATTGCTTTGTTTTCGAGAAAGTTTTAGCATTGTGGGTCAGATCCTTCTATTGCAAAATTAAACTTGCATTATTAGAAGTTATGGGTTCTCACGTTTTTCAACTTCCTATTTTTATAGCGTCCATGCGTCACGCAGTAGATGTATCGTTCGAACGCAACATGTTGCTTGTATCTTTCTATAATAATTAGCTACAGACTTTTTATAAGCTATAAATATAACCTAGTTCTGTTTAAAAGGAACTACAATACATTATGGTCCCAATGGGCATTTACAGCGTAAGCATAAATTTCATTGAAACATTAATATTCTTGTAGCTCCACTACCGCAGTGGTTACATGCAACAGAAAAATATTTTTCGTTTAAAAGTATTATGATAAAAACGGCATTAAAATATTGGTTTTTTTTAATAGGCCGGTTAATACGTAATAGAGCCCTGACCAATAAGAAAAGAGGCGGTAACGGAATTCGGTATGACCTGCAGGTTGGAATTAACCTGCAAGCGTTGTTTAAAGTGCTTTCCTTTAGATAACAACTGTCAAATTGTTGTTAAGTTGGTTATCCTTATCAAATTTTAGAAGTGAATGTCAATTCTTAATATTGGGATATCTGGAGATTTTTTAAGTGTTACAAAATCTATATATTTAAAACACAAGGCTTATTCTTGTTCCAGTACGTTTGAGAGTTGTACTGGGACGATTTACGTGATTATTTTTTTTATATTGCAGCTTTCGCTGTGTACATTAGTCAACACTACTTAATTTTTATATATTTTTTTAATGTTTATATGTTTAATTTAATAAATTTGGCCTTTTGACCATCATGTTTTGACGAGGTTTCGCTAGCTATGAGTTAATATAAAATTCAGCTTCAACAGCTTCAAAGACTTTAGCTTAGAAAAGCTGCTGAACAATCTCTTATTGGTTCGGGCTTTAACACGTCACACATGGCGCGAATTTAAACTATAATTCTTGTTCTCGCAAGGGCTTCAGTGTGGCCCAAAATATTATTACTAAGGTAAACTTCTAAGTCTACGCTATTGCATAACACAATAAAAATATGTGGCTGTAAAAGACCATTAAACAAGGTCCAGCTGATTTTAAATAAATCTAGCACAAGTCTTGAGAACGATTTTCTCGTCTTTAACAGCGTGTGAACCAGGCTTTAAATTATATTTTCATAAGTAACTACATCAAATTTATTAAATATCAATGAAAATAAAAAGCAACATTTTCACTATTGAGTACTGACTGTCCTAGATTTATTTGAAATCAGCTGCACTACTTTGGTCTTTATTAACGAATGCGCGTAGGCGTGATATGACTTTTTTTACATGGCGCAATCATAGTTGCATCCAACACCATTCTGTTCATGGCCTTCTACATATCTCATACAAAACTGATAACGGGGTTTCGAGTCGTTTTATAAATCAGATTTCAAGAAATTCAAAACTGCCATCTGCTAAAGTACGTCAAACGTCTCTGAATCTTCAACAACTTCTTCAATCTTTTTTTAAATATAGTGTACTTGCGACGAGCCGCGGCGGTTTATGCTAATCGTTGCAAAGTAAATTAATATAATATATAAATTTATTAGTATAAATAATAAATTGAAATGAAGCCAACAGCAGATATTGGGCTTCAGCAGCTCCAAGGTTTGAAAAGTGCTGGTTGAAGCAATCTAAGCAAACAATCTTGCAGGACCATGCTTTGCTGTTGGTTAGTCAGGTACTCATAGTAGTCTCTAGGTAAGGACGGATACCTTTGAAATAGTCTCCCACAGGTCTTGGTTAAGAGTATTCCAGGCGGACTTTATTCGATCTGCACAAAGTTATCTTTCCTGTGTCAGGAAGCGTGACTATGACTGGAACTGGGCTTGTGCGGATTGTTATCGCTTGTTGACAGTTTCTCGAATAGGGGTCGACTCCGGTACGGAGAGACTAGTTATAAGATAGGATTGTGTACGTGTATGGATTCGATAGTATTCCCATATTATTTGGGGCTCCATGTGTGAGTGGTTCTGCCTAGTGGTCCCCTTGCATAAGATGGATTTTCTTGAGTTTAGGTTTGGTACTGACCTGGTGAACACCGGTTTAAGACAGCATTGGGACCTAGTAAGGCTATGCCAAATCATATCTTAAAATGAACGGTACATGCATAGCATAACTCGACCGACACAACCGCACCTCCACGTGGTGCCCCTTAGGCATGTCTACTAGAATTTCATGTCTACAGAAAGTCAATCATCACTGTCAGTTTGCTCAGTTTTGTTAGTCATGAAAGCGCAAACCAACGGAATAATGCTGTATCGGAATAATTGCATGGCATGGAGGGATGACTTAAAAGTGCCATCCACGAACCAATGAGAACTGCCTTTAAAAGCTCTAAATTCGTGTCTATCAAGATTCGACCTCGATTAGCTGTTTTAGCTCTTTCTAGCTTTGGCCAAATTATTTCTGGCTTTTCTGTTTTCGTCCAAATTTACCTTTCACCCACTCTTACCTTTGACTCCCTTGAAGAGCCGATAGAGGGTGGATAGCAACCTTCCTCCTATCAGTAAGAAAAAATAAATAAATAAGATGTGTTACCTAGATCTCAGAAAGAAATTGTGTTAGGTAGGTAGAGACTAGGTTTTCTTCCTAGCAATCCAAATGGAATCGAGTTTCTACACCTTATGATGAATATTCGTTCAGTCTTCCACGGAATATATTAAATTACGATTAAATGTTGCACCTTCTCCTCCTTACTTCATCTTGGGAGTATTACCTCTCTAATTCTTAATTTTAGTATTTCACCTCTAAGTGATGGAACGACCCTTGACGAAAAAGTGTGATCCTTACATTGTTCATCAGAAATAGCAGTATCATCAATGAGCTTGGCAGTTAATATAAATCATCTATCAGCTATGGAAAGCGGATCCTTAATGTTTCCGGCTTTGCCTATAATTTTTTCAGAATTTTCTATTCTTATTAGTCATCATACCTACAAATTATAGGCTACTTGATCACGTTTTTTCCAATACCATATAATATTTTTTAAAAGTGAAAATAATTGCGTTATCACAGTATCTACCACTTCAGCTATAACAAACGCTAAAATCGAGGCTGAAGACTACGAATTACAATTCCTATATCAACCATCAGATATATAAAACGGTCTCTGTATCTGTATATCTTGATCTCTAGCAGCAAATAATTCCTACATATTTGTGTCAATACCGCCACTTATGCCTTCTGCTGCCAACTATATTAGCTACTGTAAATACTGGGTGGAAATAAATGATTTTCATCAAGTTACCATTGCATTCTCCATGTAAAAGCACGACGTGCCGCTCTTCGAAAATAGAGAAGGCAGTACCATAACCTCAAAATATAAAAAATTCAATAAATTCTATGAATTGTTTGACAGATTGATTTCATTTATTGACAGAACTAATTTAGTACTAAATCAAAAAGAGTAGAGCGGTACAGAAAAATTTACATGTGAAAAAATTCCAAAGGGAACTTGATGAAAATCATTTATTTCCACGCTGTATCTTCCCCGTTGTAGGTCAATTGTAATTTCTCTATTAAACTTCAGAAATCAAAATTCATATTTTTTTAATCCATTATCGAATAATATCGCGGAAAAATATAGTGAGAAAATATTCCGGAAAAATATATTAAAAAAAAAATTTACCTTGGAAAAAATATTTTAGGTATAAAATATAACATAACGGAAAAAATGTCTGAAATACCTGAAAAAAATATATGAAAGGAAAGGTTTGGTTACATATTTACTAGAATTGTTTATTAACGAATAAATGAATTAAAATATTACAAACATCCTTTGTAATATTTTGTAAAATATTAAAGTTCTAAAGTCCTAGTCTGTACATATTTAAAATACCTAAAAAAATGGAAATCCTTCAAGTTTTTTTTTTTCAGATTTTTCTGAATCTGTTTTATAAAGCACTTACCGATGTTACCGCGATATTTTTTCTTAATATATTTTTTCCGCGATATTTTTAGGGTAATTTTTTTTCCTGGATAGTTTCTAAAACAAAAGTTAAATTTGGTAATATATTATTGGCGATATAATTTCTTTATCTTATATCAGAAAGCGATAATATATATAATCAAAACCAGCAGCGTGCAGTGCATACGAAACAGTGGAAGCAGTCGCGATACGACGTATGCGCTATTACGCTTGTACGTAATGTGTGCGAGCGTGATAGCGCATACGTCATATCAGGACTGCTTCCACTGTCTCGTATGCACGGCACGCCGCTGATCAAAACCCTTATACCCTAACCCTAAGGCGTCGGGATTAGTATGCACAGTCCTAGTCACTTATACACTATTTTCACATTTACACTAAACACTATGAACATAACTTGTTCCATTCTTTCTTATCCAGTGCGAGTACTTTTGCTTCTTGCCAACTTATTTTCTTCTTACTTAGTATTTTTCCAATTTCTTCATCCGTCTTTGTAGATGCCCCCACCATCCTAACTGCTTATCTTCTATTATTTCCAGTATTGCTTTAACTCCTAATTCGTCTCTTATGTCTTGATTTCTGATATGCTCACGTCTTGTTATTCCTTTTACCCCTCTTAAATACTTCAACTCAATTGCTTGTATTTTACTCTTAAGACTTCTTGAAAGGACCCACGATTCGCTTCCAAATAGCAGAATTGGCTGAAAGATGGTTTTGTAGACAAGCATTTTGGTGTTATTTGTTACTTCTTTCTTTTTGACTATTGTTTTACATATACTGTAGTATGTTTTTGTCACTTTCTCTATGCGTTCTTTAATGTCCACCTCTTGATTGCCTTTATCGTCAATTACAACTCCTAGATATTTGAAAACTTTAACTTGTTCAAGAGACATCTCATCCAGTTGTATGTTGGTTTCCTTATCCACATTATTTGTTATAACCATCACCTCTGTTTTATTTACATTTATCCTTAATTTTAGTTGTGCGAGTGCCTCCTTCCACATATTTAGGTTATTTTGTAAGTCTTTTTCACAGCTAGCCATTATAGCAACATGATCAGCAAATGCACATTCTGTTATACCCACCTTCTGCAGATTCCTATAACCCACATCTAGACCTTTTGTTTTGTTAGATACTTGTTTAATAATATCGTCCATTAGTATTATGAAGAGTAATGGGCTAAGTACTCCACCTTGACGTAGGCCATCTTTTGTTATAAACTCTTCAGAAGTAATGTTGTGGGCTCTGATATAATTTACATTATGCTGGTAGGGGGTTTTTATTGCTTCAATTAATTTTCTATTAATACCTCTTTGTTGTAAGCTCTTCCATATTAGGTCTCTGGGTGCGCTATCAAAAGCCTTTTCCAGGTCTATAAAGGCCACATATGCCTCTCTCCCTTGTTTTAAAATGTTATCAATTGTTTGTTTCATAGTAAAGATGTGATCTTGAATGTTATGTCCTTTTCGGAACCCACTTTGTGATTCCTTTAGTTGTGGCTCTATAATAGCGCTTAACCTGTTTCCTAGTATTCTTTCATATATCTTAGCTACTGTGCTTAGGAGCGTAATTCCTCTATAATTTTGGCATTCCTTTCTGTCCCTTTTTTTAAATAAGGGCAGTATGACACCTATTTCCCATTCTTTAGGTGTTTTACCTTCATTCCAAGCCTTATTGCAGATAATATGTAGTAAGTTGATGGATTTTTCTCCCATATGTTTGATCATATCTGGTGTTATTTCGTCATGTCCTGGAGCTCTTCCACTTCTCGTTTTTGCAATAGCTTCTTCAATCTCAGTTAGTGCAATAGCTTCTTCAGTTTCATTTAAGGTAGGTATTTCTTTTTCAATATTAGCAGCATCACTATCTTTCTGCTCTTCGACATCAAGCTCTTCTAAGCCTACAGGGTTTAGTAGTTCATTAAAATATTCCTTCCATCTGTTCATAATTTCTACTTTGTCATTAATTAATGTACCTTCTTTACTTTTAATGGTTATGGATCGTTTTTCTTTTCCTTTCCTGAAAGTTTTAACTACTCTGTAGAATAGTTTACGATTTCCTTTATTGGACTCTTCTATTTTTTTACCAAATTCTTCCCAGGTCTTCTGCTTGGCTTCCAATATAATATTCTTTACCTTGATTCTCTGTATTTTATAAGCATTGTATTTTTGTTCGTTTCTGTTGTTTAAATAATCTTTCCTTCCTTTTTTATTTCTTCGTTTCACCAAGATGTTTGTTTTTTACCATTTTTTGTTGTAATTGTGCCACATGATTTCTTCGCTGCTCCCAGTATTATGCCCTTAAACAATTGCCATGTATCTTCAGTATTCAATTGTTTAATGTATTTCTCTATTTTTCCGATTTCTTCTTCATCTTGGTATCTTTTTGCAATTTCTTCTTCCCTCAATTTGTATGATCTGATGTTTTCTTTTTTAATGGGTATTGCTTACATATTTGCTTACATATGGGTTTGGTTACATATTTACTAGAATTGTTTATTAACGAATAAATGAATTAAAATATTACAAACATCGTTTGTAATATTTTGTAAAATATTAAAGTTCTAAAGTTCTAGCGTTTACTGTCTCCAGCCTTACTTTGTGGATATATTGTCAGGTTAAGATATTAATAAAACTTGTGAAACTTTAACTAATCTTTGTATTTATATTATATTTCACAATTCTAAAGTCCTAGTTTGTACATATTTAAAATACCTGAAAAAATGGAAATCCTTCGTCTTTTTTTTCAGATTTTTCTGAATCTGTTTTATAAAGCACTTACCGATGTTACCGCGATATTTTTTCTTAATATATTTTTTCCGCGATATTTTTAGGGTAATATTTCTTTTCCTGGATAGTTTCTAAAACCAAAGTTAAATTTGGTAATATATTATTGGCGATATAATTTCTTTATCTTATATCAGAAAGCGATAATACTGTCGAATATCCCAGTTTATTTTTGCAGTAGTTACTACAAGCATGCTGATATCTTTACCGTAAGAAACGAGTATCTACTAAGATTCCTCAGGCAGATAACACTTCCACGTCCACTATTGCAATAATTCTTTATACAATAATTGCTGTATAGTACTACGTCAGGCATCAAATGTCGACCTATTTGACGACAGAATGTGTGTATATAATGTTTTTAATCTTAAAATATTCTTATTCCATATATCAGTAATATTCCAATCTCTGTCTGTGACAGTTACTTATAATTAAAGACGGGAGGTCATATCTAACATCTTCAACTTGAACTGCAAACTACAATTGTCATATCATCTATCTAAGATAAAGAATGATCCTTACTACTGCCACCTAAACTAACCATTAGAAGTAGAGGAAGAGCTCAAATATGAATCGTTTCGTTTTCAGAAAAATATCGTAGAAGCAATATCGCAGAGAAAATATATCCCGGAAAAAATATTTTAGGGATAAAATATAGTGATGGACTCGAGCCCGATCCAAGCTCGACTCGACTCAAAACTCGACTCGATTTCGAGCCGAGTTTCGAGTCGAGTTCGACAATTCTTTATTCGAGTCGAGTCGAGCTTCACGTATGTCGAGCCCGAGTCGAGTCGAAATTGTACAGTTTACAGTAATTCCCCTATTTTGTACTTTAACGGATTATAACTAAGAATTTGCGCAATTACTTTTCTTTAAATGGCTTCATTACACTATAACACTTAAAACATAATGAGATTTTTAATTATTATATAATTATTTTATCCCGTTGTTAGGGTGCAATGTATTCATCAATGACAAACGAAATGTTAAAAAGTAAAACTCCTGCACGCCACTTCATAAGTTTTTAACAGCTGAAGCAACAAGAGTTGCTGCTTGCAATCTGATCTTATCTTTTATGTTCAAAACGTGTTGATAACGTCGTGGATTTATTCACTTATATTAAAAAAATTAGTAATTTTAGTTTGTTTTGTTTTTTTATTAAGATTAATAATGACTTTTAATTTATTAATATAATCAAACACTTTACTTTCAGTGGACTCTTAATTTTCAAAATATTGTTGCAATATAAGGATTGCATTGTTTGCTTCATTATTTGATGGTGGGATTCTGACTTCATCTTCTAATTCATCTTCAGACAATGAGTTTTTGTTAGTTGTTTTAGCTTCTGAAACGATATCATTTTCGTCAAGTGTACCGCAAATAACAGCGTTATTGTCTATTTCTATGTATTCATTGAAGCAAGTCTCAGAGTTTATTGTATTCCACTTTGCAAGCTCCTCATCATAAAAACATTCTTCAAAATGATTTTCCTTAAATTCTGTGTAAAAACCCGATTTCTTAAAACAATTCTTAATTGTTTCTGGTTTAATCTGACTCCATGACAAACGTATCAAACGCACAGCACCGAGAACATTTATTGCTTTAAGCTGTTGGTTGTTGTCCATTTGATCTATCATTTGCAGTGCAATTTGTTTACGGTAAAATTGTTTAAAATTGTGAATGACACCTTGGTGTAAGTACACAAACAAGATCAAAGAAACAAACCGGATTCCAGAATCTTCTTCAACAACAAATCAATTAAACACTTTATCTAAAAAGGTTCACCTACTTATTTCGGGATTTCCTAAAAATTTGTTCAACATTTGGCTTTAAACCGGATGGGTAATGAAAAGGAGCCACAATGAATCATTCCTTAATCCTTTCTTTGAAACCTGTTTACTATCACCGATTACTTACTGACACATTTATTGTTTATTTAGGCACCTTAAATACATAATTACAAGAAAACTACCTAAAATTTGCTAGGAATTCACATTTTTGGTTTAAAGGTAATAAAAAGAACCGACAAAAGTTTAAAACTAATATGTAGTAAATATCTGTAGCCAGTCTACAGATTTCTTTCAGTTCAGTTCTGTTGTTAACAACGATTTGTTTTAACGTATAGACTTAGTGGTGAATCAGTGCAAACATTAATCTTTTTCTTGTTTACTGAGATTTTTATTTTTATGTTCAATATGTCAGACTTTGACAGTCACGACAGTAAGGCTCGTGACTCGAGACTCGACTCGATTTCGAGCCGAGTTTCGAATCGAGTTGAAACAGATTATTTCGAGTCGAGCTTGAATATTTTTTCGAGTCGAGTCGAGCTTTCTAGGAAAGCTCGGCTCGAGTCCATCACTAATAAAATATATAAAGGTAAAAATATGTCAGAAAAAGTAGTACATAAAAGGAAAGATTTGGTTACCTATTTTCTAAAATGGTTGGAGTATTACTAATAAAAGAATTACGCGGACATTAAACAGTTATTGATTACCAGTTGCCGCTTCAACTTAATTTGGATATAGTTGTTAGTACATCTACGTACCTACATATTTAAAACACCTGAAAAAATAGGCCCTTCAAGTCTCGTTTTTTTAAAAACTTTTTCTGGATCTGTTTTTTAAGGTACTTCCCGCTGTTGCCGCGATATTTTTTCTTAATATATCTTTTCCGCGATATTTTTAACGTAATATATTTTATCTGCGATTTTGTTTCCTTAGTACATTTTTCTGACATATTTTTAATGTATTATATTCTTTTCTGCGATATTTGTTTCCAGAACCATTCTTACAGACCCAATAACAATATAACGAAAACAGCCCGAACACCTAGTAGAAAACCAAACAACAACCAAACTTCAAATACTTTAGGAATTATATTTATTAATAGTTGGGCGTCGGTATGCTATTTTTCCATTACCTTTGACCTTCCAGGGTCTTCCAAGGCCTCCAGTTTGGCCTTCTTTAACTTCTTTCACTTTTCCTTCTTCTTTAATACTTTTTTCTTAATCGATAGATTTGTCACGTGACCGAATATCTTCTTGAATAATTTACTTGCCGTCGGGTCGTTTTCACCAACTTTGACCAGAGATTAATTTCCGTGATTAATGAATGCGTTTGTTAAAATAATCGCATCTATGGTAACTAACTACTAATCTGGTTAACTGAACTTGGTGTAATTTGGCAGCAATAATCTTGAGCCTTTGACAGTTTGAAAACGACATTGAACTAACATGTAATAATAAGCTTAGGATTGAATGGCAACCAAATATTTTCCAATACATATAAATTTACATTAAAACCATCAACAACTTTGCATTTGGTCCTTCAAACCGAGAAGGATCCTGCCAAGTAAATGTTTTACACGCATTTACAACTTTACCAGTAAAGTCTTTACGCTCGACTTTACATTTGATCCTTCGAACCAAGGAGGATCCTACCAAGTAGATGTCTTACAAACATTTACAATTAGTCTAACCGCACTGCCGCGTTAGAACACACACCACGAAGGACTTTACAATTTGGTTCTTCGAGCCTGTGGGTAGTTCATTTGAAATCGACAGACGTCAAGATGTCCACCACCAACATGGAACAAATGAATCAACTCAGCAGCCAGCAAGAGCAATTGGGTCAAAAGATTGCTCAGATTCTAACCAACTCCAAGAAGCCTACATCTCTAACCGTCTTGCCGAGTTAGAAAAACTATGGAAAGAAGTTCAGGAAAAGAACGAGATAATCCTGTCCCTCGATCTTCCTCAACATAGTTACTGTACAACAAAATACTTCAACCAGATCGAAACAATTTATAAGGAAGCCTCCAATCAACGTATGAAATGTCCAAGGGCTTCTTCATCACGAATTCCCAGTGAGAAGACACCGACAGGGAATACCCCTGCAATTAACTTCAGGAAACCACATGAAGAACCATCCGTCATCATTCGCTATTATCCAGTGGCATTACCACCATCATCATCATATCGATGTTCCTGCTGCTGTTCTGGGGTACTCGTCGACTTTGTTAGTTTTGGACCAACTGCCGACGTACAGTCTCATACGCCGTCGTTAGTTTTGAATTAAGTACAGTGGTCCATAGTTTGTTCTCGGAGTGGTAGGATGATTACTTCCTTAGGTAATCAATACCGCTTGGTATCAGATTCTAAAGGAAGTAGTTGTAGTGATCAGTATTGATTTACTAATCCACGATCCTTCGCGGTTTGAAGGATCATATTGTGAAATCTCGTGGTAGATTTCACGTGTAATGCAGATTGGTACTACGACCTTTCTGTGGCCACCTCTTCTTCATAAGAGTGACTGTTGTTTTTACCTCCTTAGGTAATCAATTCCGCTTGGTATCAGATTCTAAAGGAGATAATAGTTGAATTGATCAGTATACGTTACTAATGTTTATTTGTAATAATTAATTTGTTTATATACAATTTCAACTTATTTTCTAAAGTCTGTGACGCTAAACATTTACATTATTTCTCATTAATTGAATAGGAAAATTTTATTCTAACATTTTGTTATTTTCTGGTTTGTCTATTTAGCTCCTTAAGTAGGTGATTATTATAATAGCATTTTATTATACTAACCTACTGTTTTTAACTAGTAAGCATATCTTGCAATTATTAGAAAAAAATGTGTTTATATTGCAAGAAAGCATTTGTTCATATTTTGAAATATGAGTTGGCCTAGAAATTATTAACCTTTTTTTATTGTTATATTTTTGGAAGAAAAATTAAGAAAAGTAAATTTTATGTTTAGTGTTAAACAATTACAAATTCCCTTCTTATATCCTATGGAACGATAATTACATAAATTTTGATATCCAAACTCATAAATAATGACTAAATTACATACTTTCAGAATATTATGGTTGATCGCAGAAATATTTGTTTTTCAAATGATTAGATCTTCTACAATTAATGATCCCTATATTGGCATTTATGTCTTAATTGTGCCCAGGAACTTGTTTGATAAAACCACAATAAAATATTTAAGTTCAAAGACTTCTTAATATTGAACACTAACAAATTTAACATAAAACTACTCAACAACAAACAGTAGGTAAAGCAATAAATATCTGAATACATCTTCACAACCATATCCTTTATCTGTTTTAGGTGTAAACAAGCCTTGGAATGGCTTTAAAACTTATTTATCTACAAAAATCATGTAGCAATAACTCGCTAACCAAGAAAACTTTCCAAATTTCAGAGGAAAATCAACTTTAAAATTTATCCTTTTTCTATTTACTGTGCTATAGAGTGTTTCTTTATCAAAATGAAACATTTTTATTTATTTTAAATATTATTTAATTCAAAGCAAATCATTTGGCCTTAAAGTTATGCAATGCATAACTTCATCTTTTTTCTAGCAATGGGAATATTAAGATAATTCTTTTAAAGTTAATTACTACAGTTTTGCTGCATAAATCGATTTAAAATTAATTTAAAGAGATGTAATATACATTTACATCTCTTTAAATTAATTTAATTTAAAAAGAATAAATAACTGCAATTATATCGATTTTGGATACTATCTATTATAACGTTCATTATAACAATATGAATATTAAGTTTACATATTTATTGCAGAGGAAAAAATGGAAACAAACAAATCAAAATACCGAAATTTTAAAGAATTGTGTAACCCTTAAACGGGACGAGGTGCATCATCTTACTTCTTATATATGTAGGCTACGAGTCATGTAAAAACAATATGCAGAAGACTAGTTTGTTGTTTAATTGTCAATGTTCCCAAAATAATTTATTAACTGTTGTTATGATTATTATTGTTTATTTTATTTAGCAAGATTTGCTATTTACAATAACTTTTATATACTATTTTTTAAGTATTTTATCCTATGCATTTACACTGGATAAAAAAATAAAATAGCATCATATTAGGCCTTGCTGATCTAGATCGTTATGAATATAACATTATATTTACAAATTACTGTTAACATTTCTCTTACTGTCGTTTTTGATGATATAGTTTTCAACAGCACACATGATTCGGCTCTAGGAAGAAATATCTTACGTTAAATATGTAAATACGTTAAATATATTACGTTAAAAATATTGCGGAAAAAATTAAATTAAAAAAATATCGCTGAAAAATATATTAGGTTAAAAATATCGCGAAAAAGATACATAATTCGTGGTAACATCAGTTAAGTGCCTTATAAAACGATCTAGGAAAAGTTTGAAAAAACGAAGGGCCAAATTTTTCAATTTTTTCCAGCTGTTTTAAATATGTATGTAAATGTACTAATAACTAGGCATGTAACTGGTAATCAATACGGCTTTAATGTTCGTTTAATTCATTTATTCACTAAAATGCTCAATTGTAGAAAATAAGAAGCAAATCTTTCTCTTTTTTATATATTTTCCGGGATATTTTTACATTTATATATTTTATCCCTAAAATATTTTTTCGGTCATATTTTCTCCGGAAACGAGGTGATTCATACTTCTACTTCTAATGGCTTATTTCAACGCCGATAGTATTAGAGATGATTCTTAATCTTGGATAGACGATATGAAAATTGTCGTTTACAGTTCAAAATGAAGATATTAGATATGATTAACCTCCCGCCTCGAATTATAAGTAGCCGCCAAAGACATACATAGGTGAGACACATTCTGATAGATAAAATAAAAATATTTTAAAATTATTAAAATAATAATTATAACAATATTAGAACCGCCTTCTTATGCTCATTTCCGACTTTGGTGCTAGAAACAAATAGCGTGGAAAAAATGTTAAAAATATTGTGGAAAAATTAATTAAGGAAAAATATCACCGCGCTAATATAGGTAAGTGCTTTATAAAACAGGCCCAGAAGAAATAACGAGACCTGAAGCATTTTCAATTTTCCTCTGGTGTTTTGAATTTGTACATAAATGTACTAATAACTATACGATAACGGAAAGGATAACTGATCTATATGACTTTAATATCCGTTTAACTTATTTATATTTATCCGAATATTTTTTTCCGCGATATTTTTTCTACAATATTTTTCCGCGATATTTTTTCTACAATATTTTTTCCGCGATATTTTTTCCGAAAACTTATAAGAATGTGCCTTAGTCACCCCTACTTTCAAAATTTTATTTGTTTCAATTATAAATAGATCAAAATATTTCTGTATATTCTTCTTTTTCATATCAGTTTCCAGAAGTCTTGTTGTTAACTACTTAGCGAAACTGTATAGGGTATATGCGATCACAAGTCGCTGGTTTGTATTTTCATGTAGGTTCCCTTATATTCTGAGTAAGAACTGCGGACGAGAGGGAATAAGAAAATCGCACTCACCTGGTGCAAGTATCAGCTTCGAGACTCTTGTTGGTGCGAGGCGCCTCCAGATGGGTTTTGCGGTATGCAATTGCTCTTCAATGGTAACTTTCACATAAAAGGTACACGTTTTTTGATTACCAGCGTTTGGTCTTGGTTTTTTGACAAGACCTTGACAAGACCCCGTTTTCTTTTCACGGCCTGTGCGATCCACCTTTTTCCCTCCAAACGCGGAAAAAAGGCGCGAGATATGAATGTAACATGTAGGCATTTTTGCCGTTGCAAGTTTAATTAAGGGGTCAGATTAAAGGATTGAACACTTGTAATCATTGAATCTTGTAATTGTCCATGTTTCATAACATGAAGCAGTACAAATCTTTATCTCAAGTTCTGTCTGTAATAATAGTAATTATCTAGAACTCCTAACTGACTCGAGTGAGGCAATTATCATACGCAAAGAGGCAAATCATGAGTACCTATAGTGCAGGTTCGTTGGTCTTGTTATTACAGCTAATCTAACAGAATATTAAACAACAGTGATGAGCGCAGGCAACTGTCTCAACCCAGTGTGCATGTAGATATTCCTGTAGCAGCCTTCAGATAGATACTGGATGTTTGGTCGCATTCAAAATTCCACAATGATCAAAAGCTCATCAAAAACTTCAATGATTATCCTCATAGTATTGGTCTTGTTTACGTAGGTCTTATTTGGTCCAAATCCTTCTTGGTTTTCTCATAGTTTTCGTTTATGTGCTAACAATAATGTATTGGTTTCAACAACGTGATGCCACGTCAGTTGTGATATTATTGGGTAGATCTTTCTTGCTTCCTGCTTCCAGTCAATACGTATAGTATTTGTTCCCCAAGCTTGCGTAATAATTGAAAGCAGTTGTCACGTTAGGTTCTGGCGGGACTAGAAACGTAGTGAAGGGTTGACCCAGAATAAACACAAAGTCAATTTGACAATACAATAAGCTTAATTATGTAGCTAATAGAAAGCATTAGGGAGATCCCAGTAATCATCATGTCAACCATGACAGATTCTGAATCTCCACTAATTATACTAGAAACAAAATAATACATATATTAAGCTACTTACCGAGATTGGCTCGAAGATGGTTACTTAACTCCCAAAGAAAATTAATTCGCTTAAAGACAGCCCGGCATTATATACGGGTACTATTTTATACGTGCGGGCAAAGTAGTTTTCGTGGTCGCACCATCAGCGATATGTCGCGGATGAACTGCGGAAGCGTTGCGCGTGACAAGGTCACACACAGGTGTAAGTTTCTCTTTATCAGGCATGCTACAGGTTTTTAAAGCAGATATGCTCTCAGTTTATGCTTTGCAGAGTTCATGAAGGGTCCAAACGTAGAAGTCTTAAGAATGTATAATATAAGAGCAAATTGCATTGTGTATTAAAATATAATTCATGACGTCTGTAGGTGGAAAGGTAGGGCACCAGGACAGGTAGGTCAAGCTTTACAACGCAAATATTTAGCCTAGTCTTCAATTAAGATAACCTCTAAGGTCATTAGTTAAGTCAACGTCCTGCTTGGAACTATGATCATTTCAGTAACCAATGCGCCTCTAGAGCTGCGATATACTCGTCCTTTGTCGTTTCGAAGTTTTGCTTTCTTATTTTTTAACTTTCACAATTACAAGGCCGTTCGTTTGCTTCCTCTGTTTTCGTGATCAACAAAGCCTTGTGACAGTTGAATTACATTCTATGATATTTTCCGATATTGTTTACTAATTTACTTAAATCCTGATTATTTTCTTTACAGCCCCATTTTACTACAAAATGCGGTATTTTATTTTCTTTCGCATTTCCACGTATATTAATTTTTATTTCTACCATTGCTACTATTGTATTGTTTTATTTGTGTATTCTGTTGTTTATTCGTATTTATTGTATACTCCATGTATTTTATTACGTCTTCTTCTTTTAGGAATAAAATAGATATAATTTTCTTATTAGAAATCAAAAGTCAGTCTTTAGAAATAGAAGTAATGACTGTTATAATAATAATCATTTCTATCCGTAAAATGTGATTCGCTTTAGGTTAGAAGAAGCCGAAGATCCGATTCGGTGTAAAACATTGATTTCTGCATTCTACTTTATAAAGTTCATCCAAACCAGTGTACAACTACTAATGTTGTCTCGTATGAAAACTTACTTTTTGATCAACCAACATAAGCATAAGACGGTCTCGAATACGACGACCGCATTTGATGGAGGTATACACGATCCCCGACCTTTGGTCCAATGACTTTTTGCCTAATGCTCTGACGTTGGGCCTATCAGGAGTTTTGGTTCAACAATATTTTTTGTCCAACGGGTGTTTTGATCCAATGAACTTTACGTCCAATACTACTTTTGGATTAACAGGACTTCGCGGAATTTGCAACTGACGGTGTTGAAACGTCTGACGCGTGCTCGGACGCATGATAACCGATTAAATGGAAACCAATGGTTTTGTTTTCCTATAAATGTGACCCGCCGCAATATATTGTGGTTGACGGATTGAATCATCTGCTTCAAAACCAGTCCAGACGTGCGTCTCAGAGACAGTTGATTTTTTTTAGTGTTTGTCGACACGGCAACACGATTTGTCATCGAAATGGCAACAAAAGGTTGCTTTCCAATGAAAAAGATGAACGATTTAATGACTGCGTGTCTAATTGTCCGGCCTTATATGACAGTTGTCACACAGGTTAAAAAAATCAAAGAATACGCGAAAGTTTATGGAAACAAGCCTTTCTCAAATTTTCTTTTTTTTTTATCAAAAATATAATTTCATCATTATCATGTTCCTCTAACCACGAAGACAATTGAGTATTTATTTTGTATGTACAGTTGCGATCATTTGCTAAGGAACGATGGAAAAATAGTGATAGCCGATTTTTCAATTTTTTGTACAATGTATGCTGTGATTCGACCTGATTTGAACTGGGTAATTATAATGTTCAAACAAGAAATGTTTTTGATTGTCATATAATAAACTAACATTTACATTGTACAAAAATTTGAAAAATCGGCTGTTATGATTTTTTAGTCGTTCCTTAGCGAATGATCGCAACTGTACGTCTTCTGAACTGAACGCTCATTGGCAAACATCGAGATAAGTCTGAACGTTGCGTCTAAATACATGCGTTCGATGCACGCGTCAAACGCAAATGTCAGACGCGTATAGAAAATCTCACCTTAAACAAATAACAAGTTTTAAATGGCGAATAGAGGTCGTCGTTTAAGTTTGTTAGCTTAAACATCGCGTTGGGCGAAAAGTTCATTAAACTAAACACCCATTAGACAAAGTTTCATTCGGCTAAAGGTTCATTAGACCTAAAGTCATCTAACAAAAAGTTCCAAATCCAGGATGGTCTTGTTATATTACCTACTTATCTCTACAATAATTGTATTACTTTTGAACTATTACACTTATTAGCATTTATAGTGCAAGAACAATCTCACACAACAATTACCTACCAAAAGAGTACAATATTTTGGCTGCAAATACCAATTCTTCTATCAGGTGTCATGTCAAGAAAAATTTTTAATCTTCCCACTTTTAGTAAAGAATTCTACATTGCGGTGTTAGAGTCGCACTTAGCCTTTATGAAAGGCTGTTGGAAATCTTCTATGCGATTTTAAGTTTGTTTTGGTGTATTGTATAATGCGAATTGGACTGCTCTGAAATAAAAGTTTACATGCTACTTATTTCATGTATTAATGATGTTTTTCTATCCATGATGTTTTCTTGTAAATAAATATATAGTGTTGTTCAGAAACCGAAACGTCTATAATATTGACATGAATTCAAAGATATATTTGCCCAATAATAATTAATGTTTCGAGTTGAAGAGCGTCTTACTTTTCATTGTCCTTAATAACCTAAAACAGATCTTAAGGTAATCTAAAACAGTCTCCAAGTTTGAAGTTCTCTCCAAAAGTAAGAAAATTACAGCTTTTCTTATATTACAAATGACGTAGACGAACAAACATCCTAGCCTGTTTTTTGGCCCTACTATTAGGATCTCCTAGCAATATTTCCTTGTTAACTGTCTATTAGAAATACAAGATAGAGGAGAAAACTAAACAACAAACGAGGCACAAACTTATTCAAGAACACACACACACATATAAGAGCTTATAATAACGACGATCGATCCGCGATGCCGACCGACTTGGGAAACTTTCGATTGGATAAAATGAACAGGAAACGGCATGAAGTATGTGTTTAATGTAGCGGAAAATAATGACGAATCGACGCTGTCTGTTGCTTATAACAGCTAATATAGAGTCGTTTATTAATTTGGAGAACTCGGAAGTTCCCGGCTTCGTTCATTAATAACAGCCTCACCTTCCTCTCGCATTTCAAAAACAGACTACCGTAAATAACTACTCGCATTGCTGGCTGGATGGTGTCTGTATGTTGTATGTGTGAGTGTGTGCAATCTCTTGTAGTTAGTAGTATGCGATGATAATGATGATGAGGATGTACCTGATGATGATGATTCTAATGATGAAACTTTTCTGTTTGTCACCTTTTAATAGGTAAGTTGGGAGGGATGAGTAGGAGGAGGTGTAAACTGTATAGTGGTGCTTACCTTTAGGTCTATCTCTGTATGGATGTGTATCTGCTCTGATGTGTAGGTGTAATTTAGTAACAGCAAAACTCGAAATATATGAAATATGCAGACGGATTCACAATACCGAGAAATTTTAATAAAAGGCAAGTTTTGTTAGTTGGGGATAATTCAGAATAATTCTTTTGTTTTTGTTGTTAAAGAGAAAATGAAATAGCTTGGAATTAGCCGTAACCATAGCGACTATAGATACAAAGAGAGGAAGATATGGAAAAGGAAAAACAAACAGACTTTATTAATGTTATAATACGTAGTATGCAGATACAGAGTGAGAGTGAGTGTAAAGTGTTTGAGAAATAAGAACTTGCATACTTTATTGGGGTATGAGACACGATCAGTACTCTTTTTTTTCAGTATTGGTTAACTTGTTAAGTTAAACTTGGTTAAGTTTGCAAAATGAGTAATTTTGTAGAAAATATATAACATATATGTTAAATCTTTCATACAACTTAGATTGCTTATCATTCGTGGCAGATTCCTAAAAAACCTTACGCTTTACTTTATATTCCTTCTGTATAATTATATAAAATTGACTTTTCACATCAAATAAAGCAGCTCCAAACGATTATTAATATTATTATTATTAATAAATGCACGATAAAAAGTTTCTTAATTACTTTTCTATTAATTTTCCTCGTTGATTGAAATTTGTTTGTCGCATATATATGTGCTGCTTATTCAGAAACATTAAAATCGCCAGCTTCTTTTTATTCATCATCGAACGCGAGAACCGTTCACAGTTCGATCAATAAGAAAAAGTTGCGCAACTTCGACCTCTTCTACTCGCTCGGGATATTTCTTTTTCGTTCAAGTCTGTCTGGGCAATATATAAAAAATATATATATATAAAACTATATTTATAAGTAGAATTTATTTAAAATATTATTCGATATTAATCAAGAGGGCTTTGGAATCGCAAGACAAAAACAACGAAACAAAATTGTTTTCGAACAAAAGACTCTGTTAGTTATTATCTACAGTGCGGTAAAGTACTTCTTTTCTAAATTGTTTTGACGTATTTTTAAAATTTTTATATATATATTTTTAAATTTTTTTTAAATCTGGCAGTTTCTGTATATTAAATTTTAAATATTAATTAGCTGCTGAAAACAAATGTCGCTAAAAATACACGCATTCATTAAAATTACACTTAACAACGGTATTTCAATTGTATTCAGCGCAAATTTTCAACGTAGCGTTTCATTTAAGCAACTTTCCCCACAAATTTCAATGTTGAAAAAGTTTGGCAAACTTTTCGAGGGGTCGATTAACTTGGAGCAAACCCAACACAGAAACTGTACCAAACAGTTTTCCCGCTTAAAATTCGGACTTTGGGGTCGCGAAAAGACGCGTACATGTAGACATTTTTCGGGATGTGCGAAAAATTATAAAAAACTAGAAAAGTGCGTGTGCATGTGTACTTGTGTGTGTGTCTGAATAGTAAAGGAAGGCGGTATCTCGATCAGATTCACTCCCACGTTTTATACGGAGAAGTGTTTTGCTGGTCCGGCGTCCCGGAGGCGGGCTGCGCGACGCCAATGGCGCTACCGACGCTTCGAGTCCGGGGCGGTTCACGTCGACGCACGCGACGCTCGCTGAAAAAACCATCCGACGCTGACCTCGTTTCGATGGACAGGTGAGAGGTGTGTATGCATAATAGGGGTATTTTCAACTAGCACGAGTGTTTTCCCTTAGATATATCGATACACACCTAATGACACCCGGCTTACAGGACCAATTTTACTAATTGTACTTTAATGTTTGCCCGGTTCTTTACACAGGCTGAAATACAGGTGGACCTAGGATGATGATTAAATGACTAAGATACTTGATCCCCTCCCGATTAAACGAGAGACGATGTGTTTTCCCAAAATTTTGTTTGTTTCGAATTATTTGTTTGTTGCTTAGGGATTTTGTATTTTTAATTAGCGAAAGTGGGCAAGGAGGGAAACAAGATACGGAAGTTACAAATCTGATCAATTTTACGATTATTCGAACTTTTGGATAAATACATTTTTTTATAGAAAAAAGAAAAGTGCCAAGAGTTCAGAGACAAACCGATTTCATTAATCGTTTTCTGTTATCTGACGTTTCCGTGTTTCGTGAAACTTTTTAATTAAGGTTTATGTTGCCTGAAAGAGATTTTGTTGTAAAACAATTGCAAATTAGTAATTTCACCTGCATTACATACCCTACATGAAACAATTGTTTGTATTATGATTAAACGTGATTTATTGACAATTCTAAATTAGCTACTGGAGCTTAGGTAGACGTGGCTACAATATCTCTAAGAGCAAAGAGATTACCATGCGATGTATTTCGTTTCATTCCAAGGTTAACAGTATTAAATATATGTATAACAAAGTTTAAAGATAACTGAAAACAGCTAAAACTGGAAAAGCCTTAGAAATTTATTTAGATTTGATTAAAAAGTATTTTTTGTGTTTAACTTAATTCATTATAGGCAAAGTGTTGAAGATTATGCAGGATGGCTAAAATATTGATGAATCTTTCAGAAACTGTCCTAATTCTAGATAAACATTTTTCTTAAAAAACACATGAATTTCCACTGCTTTCCTACGTTAACCATTAAGTTACAGAAAAATAAGTTTTCTTCTTTTGTGTACTTTCACAGTCTACTTAAGAAGTAGAGAATTAAAGATCGTTTACAGTGGTTAAAATCGCTAAGAATCTATGCTAATACGATTCTTAAAGTTAGAGTTTCTTATTACTTTAAGATTTCTTTGTGTAAGATTGCTATATCATGAACAAGACTTTTTGTTTTTGTTTCCATAGCTAACTTTATAATTCAAATACTAAAAAAATGCTTAAGATGGCTAAAAGAGTTAAAGATAACTAGGCTAATACAATTTAAGGATTACCATATTACCAGATTGCCTATATTTGTAAGTTTTTGATTAGATGTATATGCTTGCAATCTTTAACGGCAAATTAACAGTAAAACGCATTTTGGTCATCTTCGCAGCCAAATTTATAAAATAAAGATCACCTGAGGCATCTATTAAAAGCTTCTAGATCGTTCTGACTTTGCAAAAAAGTGTGCATTTGTCATTGAGTGAAGAAGTGTTTGTGTTCATTTATTTTTATTGCCAACTATATCAGAGAATGTATTAAAGAACACTCTTAAGATGGTTAAATAAATATCTTTGAAATGCAGTTAAAGGAGTCTCTAGTCTCTAGAGAAGCATGCACTTTCTTCTAAGATCTAAAAGATTAATAAGTATTAAACTTTTAGATCTTAGAAGAAAGTGCATGCTTATAGCATTTTACATCCATACACTATTATATGTAACATAATCAAAGTATGCGTATTTATTTCCATTGCCTACTATTGTAGTAAAAATTTAAAGATCGCTTATTATGGCTTTAACTCTTTTAATGAACGCATGCGTGAGCTCTGGCAAATTCTTTTGTGTTTTTGTTTTTTACATACGCTAATTGATAGCTAAATTAAGAAAAATAAATTTGGCTAACTTTAAAAACTACAAAATACTTTTTGTGTTATCTCTTGATTTAGATATCGTAATAAATTATTATTATTATTATCGTATGAGTAATTTAGCCAAAATTATTGAATCCTTTTAAGTTCATAATCTCAAAAGTCTGATTACGGAAGACCGGAATGTAACTGTTTCAAGGTTGGATCTGTATCTTGACCGCTCTTGTAATGTAAAGGACGTGCATTAATTGTTTCGATAGTTAATCATGTAAAACAACATTTTAAAGGCTTTTGTTTATCTCTTTATATGTATATGACTAACTGTACCAGGAGCACAAATTTAAAGATCACTAAAGTGACTAAATTCATGGAATTATTGTTAAACTTCAAATTTTGTAAGGTTATTATTTTTTTGCTCTATCAGACGTCTTTGTACAACTTCATGGCACACTTTACTAGTTGCACAATTTTCAAAAGTAATTAGGGTAGTTAAATTAATTACTACTATTATAGGATTTTTTAACTGCAATTTCGTTTATTTCCATAGCGAATTTTACTAGTAGCACTAATTTAAAGATCACTAAAGTGGCTAAATTAATAGAATTATTGCTAGAGTACAAATTTTGTAAGGTTATTCTTTTTTTGCTCTATTAGATGTCTTTTGTACAACTTCAAGGCACACTCTATTAGTTGTATAGTTTTAAAAAGTAATGAGGGTAGTTAAATTAGTTACGTCTATTATAGGATTCTTTAACTGCAATTTCGTTTATTTCTACAGCAAACTTTACTAGTAGCACAAATTTAAAGATCACTAAAGTGGCTAAATTAATAGAATTATTGCTACAGTACAAATTTTGTAAGGTTATTCTTTTTTTTGCTCTATCAGATGTCTTTTATACAACTTCATGGCAAACTCTATTAGTTGTATGGTTTTAAAAAGTAATGAGAATAGTTAAATTAATTACGACTATCATAGGATTTCGTTTATTTCCATAGCAAACTTTACTAGTAGCACAAATTTAAAGATCACTAATGTTGCTAAATTAATAGATTTATTGTTAGAGTTTAAATTTTGTAACGTTATTCTTTTTTTTGCTCTATCAGATGTCTCTTGAACAACTACAAGGCACACTCTATTAGTTGTATAGTTTTAAAAAGTAATGAGGGTAGTTAAATTAGTTACGGCTATTATAGGATTCTTTAACTGCAATTTAGTTTATTTCCATGGCAAACTTTACTAGTAGCACAAATTTAAAGATCACATTGCTAGAGTACAAATTTTGTAAGGTTATTCTTTTTTTTGCTCTATCAGATGTCTTTTATACAACTTCATGGCAAACTCTATTAGTTGTATGGTTTTAAAAAGTAATGAGAATAGTTAAATTAGTTACGACTATCATAGGATTTCGTTTATTTCCATAGCAAACTTTACTAGTAGCACAAATTTAAAGATCACTAATGTGGCTAAATTAATAGATTTATTGTTAGAGTTTAAATTTTGTAACGTTATTCTTTTTTTTTGCTCTATCAGATGTCTCTTGTATAACTACAAAGCACACTCTATTAGTTGTATAGTTTTAAAAAGTAATGAGGGTAGTTAAATTAGTTACGGCTATTATAGGATTCTTTAACTGCAATTTCGTTTATTTCCATGGCAAACTTTACTAGTTGCACAAATTTAAAGATCACTAAAGTGGCTAAATTAATAGAATTATTGCTAGAGTACAAATCTTGTAAGGTTATTCTTTTTTTGCTCTATCAGATGTCTTTTATACAACTTCATGGCAAACCCTATTAGTTGTATGGTTTTAAAAAGTAATGAGAATAGTTAAATTAATTATGACTATCATTGGATTTCGTTTATTTCCATAGCAAACTTTACTAGTAGCACAAATTTAAAGATCACTAATGTTGCTAAATTAATAGATTTATTGTTAGAGTTCAAATTTTGTAACGTTATTCTTTTTTTGCTCCATCAGATGTCTCTTGTACAACTACAAGGCACACTCTATTAGTTGTATAGTTTTAAAAAGTAATGAGGGTAGTTAAATTAGTTACGGCTATTACAGGATTCTTTAACTGCAATTTCGTTTATTTCCATGGCAAACTTTACTAGTAGCACAAATTTAAAGATCACTAAAGTGGCTAAATTAATAGAATTATTGCTAGAGTACAAATTTTGTAAGGTTATTCTTTTTTACTCTATCAGATGTCTTTTATACAACTTCATGGCAAACTCTATTAGTTGTATGGTTTTAAAAAGTAATAAGAATAGTTAAATTAGTTACGACTATCATAGGATTTCGTTTATTTCCATAGCAAACTTTTCTAGTAGCACAAATTTAAAGATCGCTAATGTGGCTAAATTAATAGATTTATTGTTAGAGTTTAAATTTTGTAACGTTATTCTTTTTTTTGCTCTATCAGATGTCTCTTGTACAACTACAAGGCACACTCTATTAGTTGTATAGTTTTAAAAAGTAATGAGGGTAGTTAAATTAGTTACGGCTATTATAGGATTCTTTAACTGCAATTTAGTTTATTTTCATGGAAAACTTTACTAGTATCTAGTGTAAATCTAAAGATGACTAAAGTGGCTAAATTAATAAAAATATTGTTAGAGTTTAAATTTTGTAACGTTATTCTTTTTTTAGCTTTAGCTTTAGCAGACGTCTTTTGTACATCTTCATGGCACACTTTAGTAGTTGCACAATTTTCAAAAGTAATAAGGATAGCTAAATTAGCTGCGACGTATTAGGTTTTTTTAAACTGGAATTTTGTTTATTTTCCTGGCAAACTTTATTAAGAGTCAAGATCAACTTTAAAGATCATTAAGTGTGTTTAGAGTTGGCTAGAAACAGATTGACACGAATTTTTATATCAATTTATATTACACTAGAAGAGTTATTGGGATTTTTTTTTGTTTTTAATGGCTAACTCTGTTAAATGACATACTTTGAAGATATCTCTTTTCTCCTAATTATGTTAAATAGAAATATAAACGATTACCTTAAATCGATTTTATAGTTTGTTTACTCCATACTTAGTGTTATACCCTTTTAATTCCTTTTAAAAACACGTAAAATTGCTTCCAGCTGTATACGCGCCACATAGTTCTTCAACTCTTAGTCCTACTTGTTATACTTTCAGCAACAGTTTAAAAGTTTTACAGATCGTAACTTCTGGACTTGGAATAATTTAGGTTTTTGATACTTTGAAGACTTACTTTGTTAACTATTTGTGTAACTTTGTCAGACTCTGAAAATATTTTCTTTCTCCTTTTTCTTTTAATGGTTCTGGCTGCGATTTTGTCCTTTGAGGAGGAATCTCCCTCTCTTATCTTAACTCTTAGAAACTAATCATTCAAATAAGGCAACTTTAAAAAGTAACTATTTAGGTAGTTTTAAAATTTCATTGAAATTCAGCAAAGTTACATAAATTTTATTTTTATCTAGGGTCAAGTTGTTCCCGAAAGGGTTGATTTCTAAAATCTTTTTCTGATAAAAACAGAACCATAACATTTATCGTTATCGGAGGTCGGCCATTTGCAGATAACATTACAGCTTTAGGGATGTTAGAAAAATCGTATATTTTTCTTTTTCTTGACCACTATACTCACTCGGTTTGGTTAGCAGCAAAGTTTCTTTCCCATCGCGTCATTATTTTTATAGATATTGGAATTATCTTCGCTGAGCGCGGTGTAAACATGGCCTAAACCTTATAAGCACTAACATTTTCCCGAAAATCCGAAAAATAACATAAAATTTCATTACCTACCTACAAACACACGTCCACTTATTCATACATACTTAACCAACACACACAAGTATATAATTCTCTCTTGTAGACGAAACTACGTCCGAGTTTGCGAGTATGCTCGAAAGTTTTTGCCTGAGTGCTCTAGAATAAAATTGTTTGGGCAGTATATGTAGTATATATATACGTTGTAGATATATATAGCTTGGTACTCCTGCCATGTTATTGTTTGGTTAGTCCGTTATTTAATATCTCTCTTCTAATCGGACACAAGTTGTCTGCTTTTGCTGCGAACGCGAAAGATAAGCTCTCGTAGATATTGCTGCAAAAACAAAACGGTGCTGTCTCTGCAAGGACGGGAACGTTAGTATGTCTGTGATGTACTTTGCTGCATTCGAGTGCATTTTGATGTTTGATATATACAAGTTGTGGAATTTGTATTTAAAAGAGGTTATTTCTGCAAATTAAACGAAATACAAGTTATTTCTTATTAATTTGCTGCAAATATCAAGTCATCTATGAATACAACCGCGGAAATAAAACATAGCCTCCTTTATTAACAATTTGAAATTAAAATCACTGATTCATATTCTTAAACACTCTTAGATGAACTACTTTTTAATATTGTTGTTGAGATATTCATATGTTACGTATTGTTCTGTCTATCTCTGAAGTAACTCCACAAGATCTCCTTGCATAGATAGGTGTTCTCCTCCAAACACAACCTTGAAATCAGAATTTTATTGAAATTAGTTTCCATTATTTGAAGAACTCCCAAAATAAAGAGAGCGCTCTATATTCTTTCACATCTCACAAGGTGGGTTTAGGCCGAAGCTAGCGTTTGGCACTTTTTAACGTGAGAATGAACTCTGAAGGTCAGGGAAAACTCTTTACCTAGGTTCAGAGTCCTTTTGGTATTCTCTAGAGGTTACTGAAACGATATCTAATGGATGCACCTTGCATGTTCCTGCTTGATATATCCAATAGCTTTCGATTATTTATCTCGAAGTTGAATTGGTGATCTCTGAACATCATAGATTTATTTTCCACGGATTGGCGTTGAAACTGTTTGTATGTCTTTGTCCAAATTTTATTAAAATTTAACGGATACGGAGAGTCTAATCTAAGTGATACTATATGTTAATAGAGTTCTTGCAGATTCAGAAAATTTTAATAGATCTTACTTGTTTCTGCTAGAAGAACAACGTAGATTAAATCATTAGCAGTGCCTATTACAAAAAAAGCAAGTCTCTCGACAACTTTTGAAAAATTTCTTGTTTAGTGTTTTATAGAGTCAATACATCTACAGTCTCTAAGAAAGTAGTAGCTTGATAGATCACATTTGTTCCTGATTTAATAAAGAATGAGTAATCTGTTTCTATTTAAAGCTTTGTAGTTTGAGCTTTATAAAGCCAGTGCATAATTTTGTCTAATAAAAAGATCTAATCAGACACTTTGCATGTCTACCTGCACTGTCCTATTCGCTGCACTACTCCTAAACTAACAAAAAGGGTTATCTAGATTCTCTAGAGCGTTAAAAAGCTAATATGGATAATTCCTAAAACACTAGAGCTTAAGTTAGATTACTTTTATTTCTAATCGGGAAATCGCTGTCTAAGTTTCGGCCGTTTCTGCTGCTTTAGAGAGTCATTACAGAATTTAAGAAATAAACTGCGCAGTGTGGATAGATTTAATCATAGAGTCTTACTAAGAGTCTGGAAATATTTGAATTAAACTTTTATAGAACTGTAGTAGATGCAAAATATAAGAAAGCAAAATCTACAAAATCATATTTGCTCCTACTGTATCAAAAAAAGTGTCAAAATGTACCTCCATATGAGATATTCTTTTAGAGCGTTATAGTGCTAATCTATCTAAATTTATTATTTTTAATAGAGTCAGGCTAGAGAATGTGCTGCGTAATTTATTTTAGCTTGCTGTGTACTTCCGTAACAAGATGTCCATGGTGCTAATTCTTAGAAAGCAAATCTTTACCAAAAATTAGCATTGATAGAATTTGAATAGAGCTGTAAAAGGCCAATCTGGATTAAAATTTGTTGAGGTGTGACGAGAGGGGTATCTATGAGTACATCCGCCACGCCAACAACATGCACTAAAAATTAAATTGTATTTTTCATTGTAAGAAATTAATCTTTTGTGTGATTATATACTTTTAATCTGCTGAGAATGCCCTTTCAGAGTCTAGCTACATGGAGGACTTATAGAGCGCACTTCGGTTCTATCAAAATATTGTATATGGAAGGTATGTCATATTTTGCCGCCTTATAGAGTACATGTAAGGTGCTACTACAGAAAATAGAGATAGATACGATCTTATCTAGTTGTCCTATAGCGACTCTATTGAGGCCTTTAATATTTGTACCACTATTGAGATAATCATAACAATATTAGCAAAAAACCGTTTGTTAATCAAAGCTTAATAAACTAAAAGTAGGAAAACGCCTGATAAATGCAAGTGTTCCTATTTTAGGTTAATGTTCACACAAGGCTGACGAGACATCATCTGTAGAGCTAATAGAGTCAACGCGGCAAAGAATTTCAACAAAATCATGTTTAATAAAGGTTTGTTCTACAATGTAAATTTGCCTATATTCGTCCGGTTATCGAACAAGATTAACTAAATGCTATATATTTTAGTATTTTATGGAGTTGATAGGGTCAATTTGAATGATATATGACCCTCCTAATATATAATGAGGTAAATCGTAGACACCCATGAACAGCTCAAAGCAGCAGACATCGCTGGTAATCCAAACTAGCTAGTAATAGTCGGAGAGCCAGCGAACACGACCGCTTCACAACTCCGTAATGGATAAATCCTTTTTTTATCTGTATTCATAGTATATGAGTAGGAAAACCCTTGTCTGGCAGGGCATCCCCTCTGATTTATGGACGAAGAGATCAAATAGTGTGGTAAAAAAGTTGCTGACAGACTCAGTATGTCGGACTTTCGGTTTTGCCGGAAGTATTCACAAATCTAAATTTCGTAATAGAACGCCCTGTATATTTTTGCATATTTAGATTTTACAGGTCAAAATTAAGACAACCACGTTGCCAAATTTACATTTTTTTCGAAAAGAAATAGCACCTTATTGCACCGAATTTGTCATTTAGCGGTATCAAATTTATGACCTGCTAAACTGATATGCCTGCTCCTTCTTTTGTACAAATAGACCATTAAAATACAATTCGATCAGTAGCTTTCCTCTTAGTTTTTTTTAATTTAATTTATTCATAAGTGTTGAAGGAAACTATCTTTAATATAATGAAATGGCGAACTGAACATACCGCCGAACGGACAAAACGCCGAATCTTGTCCAAAACACCGAAAGGTATATCTGGAATATATATTTAATAATATGTCACTATTAATACTGATATTATGACTGGTGGCACCGAAATGACCGTCGCCGATATGACCCCGCGCCGAACCGTTCTGGCGCTGAATCGCAGTTGCCGAAAGGGCTTCGCAGAAATGTGCTAAATCGGTAAGATATAGTTTTGGCAAACAACTCTCTCTGTTTTCTACCCTTTTATACTTTTTGGCGTTTTGTCCACGTTCGCCATTTGTGCACAGATATGTTTCGGCGATTTGACCACTTTCGGTGATTTGTCCACATGAGTTTCGGCGGTTTGACCAGTTTTGGCGATTTGCCCACAAATGTATTTCGACGTTTTGTCCACTTTCGGGGATTTGTTTACATATGAGTTTTGGCGATTTGTCCAGATATTCCTTTCGGCGTATTGACCAAGATTCGGCGGTATGTCCACGGACTCGTTTCAGCATTTTGACCAAGATCCAGCTTTTTGTCCATTCGGCGATTTGTCATACAGTTTAAAAATGTGTAATTTAATTTTCTATTTAATGATAGGATAATAATTAATATACATGGCCTGTATCGTTCCTATTTAAGAAAATCAAGTTATGAGTGAAAAACTGTTCTAAATATATTTCAGCTTTAATAAATTAGCTGTAGTTTATGGCACTGGTGAGATGACAACCTTCAGGTGACTTTGGAATTATTTCTTAACATCTCATTCCGTTCTCGGTCTTCTAAGACAAAAGTAATTAAAAAAAACAAATATTTTCAAAAACTATTCAATTTGGCAACGTGATTAAGCTAATCTTGAACCGTTATATACAAATAAGCAAAAATATACTGAGTGCTCCACTCAAAAATCAAAATTTTTGGTCATTCGGAATTTTGGGAAATCGGCCATGTTGGATCTGTATGTCAAAAAATGGGAATTCACGTCGGATATATCTATACCAAATTTCATGAAAATCTGTTACTAAACAAAGAAGATATAAAAGCTTGACGCAATGATTGCATTCAGTGGACGTTAGCAGAAAGCGCACCGCTACCGACACATTCCCATAGCGTCACTACCTTATGTATCTTTCTTGTGAGCGGTTGCAAATTACGGGTATAAGACGATGTATATCAATTTATGATCGTCCATAGGAAAAAGGACCTTATCTTCACTAAGTCAAATTTTCAGACGAACAAGAAGACAAAAATAAGATCAAAACCTTTCACGCTAAATCTGGGTCAGAAAAAAATATGTGTAAAAAAATTCCCTTCTCCAAGTTTTAGTCCTAAGGGACAAATTTATAAAAAGTACGGAGCAAATGCATCTACTAAGTCTCTTGATGTACTGAAGTAGGGTGTCACAAGTGGGTGGAATAGCACTAACCACCAGCTTGCTTTTGGTTGTGAACAAGTTCTTATGTGCAACATTGACACCAGTGATGTCCTTGTCCTTCACACCGCAGAGAGAAAATGTGAACTCCAGGATACTCGTTGTGTTGACGTCAGGTTTCAGTGCTAGGGAATTCGAGATTTGCTTGAAGGCTTCTGTGCGCTCCTCTTTCCACGCTGACCGCTTTCTCTTTGATCCGAAAAATGAGATGATGTCGCAGCCCGTGAAGGCATGGAAGCCTCGCAGAAACACAGATCGGTTTTCTTCAAGGCACTCGGCAATAGACCTTTTCATCAAATCGGCGCATCAATCGCCGGCCTACCATTTTAATTTTAATATTGGTAGTAAATTTGGTATCTTTCTTGTAGTTTTATTGGCCCTACTGTAACAAGTTTCCTGAAGATAGTTGCTAATGTAATGCGCAGGCGCTAAAAACGTCAAAAGTAAATACCGTTATTATTTTTATTTCATTTCGTATTTCAAACAATTGTTTATATATCACAATTAGTCAAATAAGGTATATCTTTATCTCCGTCGTCAATGACACCGGAGTTCAAGACGTTCTTGATCTCCGTTGTTGTTGGCAACGTAAATCATTTGATGTTTAACAGCATAACAGCAACACGTGACATGCTGCTTTTTACCTCCTTGGTTACAGTATGATGGCACAGACAAGGCAACTTGCTTCTTAATACAATAAATTCGGATGAATTTTAAAAGGGAGAAATTAGGATTGAAATACGAAATAAAATAAAACAACTTATGCAATACGGAGATCAAGCTTCTTTAAATCCTCGGAAGATGTTATAACGCCTCGGCTGGCGCCTCGGCGTTATAATACGTCTTCTCGGATTTAAAGTATCGCTTGATTTCCTAATTACATAATATATATTAGTGTTGATGTCACCAGATAAATGTTTAAATCTTAGTTTAAAAAGATTTTTTAAAAGCCTAATATTACGCTTACTTTTTATTTGTAGGTTTAGAGCTTTCAAAACGCCCATCAATCGGAGGTTATGTTTGTGTACTTTTTGTTTGTGACGTTTAATCATATTGAAGTTGTTGTCATTATAAGTTTATAAACTAAAGTAACTAGATTAGTAAGGTTAGCCAATATTTAGAAGTGAAAACCCGTTTTTAATTCTGCATTTCATCATTGTGGTGGGAAAAGGTCAATTGCGTTGCATGGACAACAATTTTTTGCTGGATCCGATCAATACCCACAGCTTGTACAGTTTAAAAACATATAGCATGTGGTAGAATGAGATAACAGGAACTATCACGTTCGTATCGCTGCTCCGAATAAGTTTATCAAAACACTGCTTTACATAAAAGTTATATAGGCACATATACTTCTAAGGGTTTTTGAATAGTGTAGGGGACGGAGAAAAACGGAAAAAAATAACAATGTATTGCAAGGATGAAGGTCGTGGAACCAACAGTAGTACTACGCCTTTAGAGATGTCTGTTGTGGGCCACCAAAAATGCCAATCGGTCCACAACATATTTTAAAAGTAGCACTCACAATATGTGACGTTTTTAAACGGCTCCGCAACTGTTACATCCGCTGAATGATTCCAACAAAGGTTTTCATAGCGTTTGTTGTTATGAAAACTACTTAAACTAAAATATCAACTAAATAAATTAAAATCTAAAATACTTACCAAGCTGACCACTAAACCATTGCTGCGTCAGTTTGAGGACTGAACTAGCTAACTGCTTCGGACAAGCCTGTTTAAATATATCTTCTATATTTATAGTATACTGATGCAAGCAATTCGTAGACACGTGGGAAGCTTCTTGAGTAAGCAACTTGAGTATCGTATATATAAGGCGTGAAGGTTGCAGAGTCAGCGATTCAAATACACGAGGCAGGGTCGTGCATGCCGAGGTCATGTCTTCTGTCGTTTTCTTATAAGCTATGCAGTACCATGGAAAACTCATCCAATACCATCTGATGAATTTTTAGAGCCAATTCTAAATTCCACAAGAAATAAAGTTTTTTAACCAGTTCTTGCGGTGACATCTGCTAATAACAAACAAGATGTGTTGGTAAGTTTTTATGAAATTCACAGACCAAAATGTCAGGCAAAATTTTAAGAAAGTAAGGTTTAAAGCCTTGGTGTTGCAATTTTTGTTGCACTGAAGACTATGTTTTACATTTCTCAACCTGCGTCTGTTCGGTCAACAATCAAAAAGAATTTATGTACTAGTATTTAAAAAGAGTTTATACAGTCAATGTAGATACGAATTTCCAAAATTAGAGTTTGATAAGAACATTTATCTTTTTTAATAATGACATGTGAGAAATGTTATTCTGACTCAACAAAGTTGAGATAAGAAATATCATAATTATGCTGATATAGCCTAAGGCTTATATAGAAAAAAAATTGGAAATAGAGACTTACTTGCATTTGAATCAAATGCAATTAAAGCGTGATTGGTTTGAATTGATTGGTTGGCCATTAAAGTAAAGTAATCTACATAATTTCTATAAAAAAATATTGCAAATAAAATAAAATGCAAATGATTGTGTACTAAGCTTTAAAATCAACAATGGAGCAAGTGGTGCATAATGCCCGGTGCATAATTCCATGGGCAAAAATCGAAAAATGTGAAAAATACCCAATACAGTGCAAGAAAACTCAACTACTACATTACTTTTTCAAGTGCTTAACAGAGTTTAATATCGTATTACAAATTTCAACGAGTCAGCCAACCGTTCTTTCCGCATGATGCGCTTCGCTTGCATATTAAGGGCACCCTTGCTCTTAAGACCCCGTAATTAGCGGCCCGAAAATAAACAGAAGCATTGCCGGAGTTCGGACAGGGGCAGTTTCTAACAGTAGTGGTAGTGTATAAGCAAGGAAAGCAGCACTAGTAGAAATTCGCCTACTTATATCCACCATTCTACTGCCTCCACCGCTAACACTAAACTATTAACGAAGAGCTAGCGTGACTGCAGGCACAGTCCACAGCTTAGGTCCACTAATCACTTCTCTAATCACCCGGAGTAATATCGTCAGGATATAACAGCCCCAGAACAATTCCTAATATGCGCAAGATATGCGATAAAAATAATCGGGACGATATTACCTGCCAATATGGAGGATTAATGGGAACATTGTTTCAATAAGCGGAAGCTTAAGTACCTCTCGCCCATTGTTGACCGTCTTAGAATTGCCCGTTGTGTGTCCTAATTACTTCCGGATTAATTTCACTTGTTCTACTGCAACAAACACCATGCGCTAAACTCTTATATAAATATATCAGGAGGCAAAAACATTTTTACCCCTCGAAAGGGAACATCTCGGAAACCACATTTACCAGGAAGAGAGCGTAATCTAATAAAATAAATGAAATGTGACGTAAGTAGGAATTCCCTCTACACATACAGCTAAAGGCAACATATTAACATGCAAATCCAACTTCTGCAGTAAATTCCGTGCCCTCCCCGACCGTCCGACCGACCTCTTCAGCAGCTAGCGCAGCGCGGGCGGCAGCGGCGGCAACACGAGGAATGTCTGAAGTCCGGCAAGGGATCAGATTTCAGTAGTCCAGTCAGTTTAAATAGCATAATCGAGTTATGCCGGGGCAAAGTGACGGGGCCTGTACTAGTATTACGTCTCGTCTGCCGGCAAATTAAATCGTTCTTTTCTTTTACATAATTACCTCTTAACTTTGCTCTTCTAGCGGTCCACCGTATGTGAATTAACCCGACTCGACTCCACTTGATCTAATTATTCCATCCGCAGCCGAGCACTAAGCTAAAGGCTAAATAACGCGTCTTTAATCTCGTCGTGCAGAGACATTAGCAGAGCTTTCCCTGAGCGCACAACTCCACGACACCCTTTGCCTTTCTGCCTCTCCCAAACCCATCGCACATATACATGCACATTTCATACATAGTATACCGAAAAGGGTATCATTTCCCTATTTACGGTTTTCCTACATACGTCAATCGATTTATTAAAAAGTCACTCGGGATTTAGAATCCTAGAAGCAAAGTTGAGATTTCCACTTTGATACATTTACATACCTAAAAATGTTAGTGGATATCTGGAAAGTACTTTACAGGAACTGTACCCTGGGTGATCCCCAAGACTCTTCTCTCTAATTATTTACTAAGTAACTTTTTTCTAGATAAATTCAAAGATAGATTCTGTCATCGTTTTCCCAATAGATTGTACTTTGAACTTTTACTAAATAGGTATATTGACCCTAGAAAATGAGAAACTAGAATATTTACCTTCAATAGTTCTTGCAAGACATTGTTTTCTTAAGACTTTCAACTGTGAATGTTTCAACATATCAGACATCTTTTAGAGCTACTGCAGGGCTATTGTTCTTTAAAATGTTAAATTGCAGGGCTCCTGCAATTTAACAAGGAGGCAAGGTGTATATGTTACTTGCAACCAGCGCCAACTTGTACATATGTGGCTTTTTTAACTGCGTCAAAATCTGACCACTGTTACAATAGACTGTAGAAATCGCCTGTAACGATCTTGCATCGATATCACGAACTAATCGCTACGTTCCTGTCAAATTTGGTTATAACTAATGAACACGTGAACAATAAACCTTCGGTTATAACGTACCGTAACCATGTTAACAATCACAACCTGATAACCATTTACTCATCATAAATGTCTAATACCCAACCGACTGCAGCTTAATGACTAATTTATTTGGTAAGTTGTAACGTCTGAATCACCTTATATTCGACGTCGTAATGGCGAATAAATCACCTGTTATTTCGTCACAGTTCCAAGATGTTATATTGCCGAAAAAATGGCGTTTTTCGAAACGTTACTAGGATGTATATTTAATGTGACGAGAATGAAATAAAAATATATATTATACAATTAGATTTTGCGTCAAAAAATATAAAATAGATTTAAAATATTTGGCAAAATTTAGTAGAAAGCATGCAAACGGTCTACAATTTAAAGTGAATTTAGCTAAAAAATGACGATTTTCGAAACGTTGCTTTGACGTATATTTGATGTGACAAGAATGAAATAAAAATATACATCATACAATGAGATTTTTCGTCAAAAACTATAAATATATTTAGCAAAATTCAGTAGAAAGCATGCAGTTTACGATTTAAAGTGAATTTAACTAAAAAATGACTTTTTTCGAAACGTTGCTTTGACGTATATTTGATGTGACGATAATGAAATAAACATATATATGTATTACAATGAGATTCTTCGTTAAAAAATATAAATACATTTAATATATATGGTAAAATTTAATAGAAAGCATGCAAACAGTCTACGATTTAATGTGAATTAAGCTAAAAAATGACGTTTTTCGAAACGTTGCTTTGACGTATATTTGATGTGACGAGAATGAAATAAAAATATATATATAATACAATGAGATTATTCGTCAAGAAATATAAATACATTTAATATATTTGACAAAATTAGTAGAAAGCACGCAAACAGTCTACGATTTAAAGTGAATTTAGCAAAAAAATGACGATTTTCGAAACGTTTCTTTGACGTATATTTGATGTGACGAGAATGAAATAAAAATATATATAATACAATGAGATTATTCGTCAAAAAATATAAATACATTTAATATATTTGACAAAATTAGTAGAAAGCACGCAAACAGTCTACGATTTAAAGTGAATTTAGCAAAAAATGACGATTTTCGAAACGTTGCTTTGACGTATATTTGATGTGACGAGAATGAAATAAAAATATATATAATACAATGAGATTATTCGTCAAAAAATATAAATACATTTAATATATTTGACAAAATTAGTAGAAAGCATGCAAACAGTCTACGATTTAAAGGGAATTTAGCTAAAAAAATGAAGATTTTCGAAACCTTCCATTGACGTATATTTGATGTGATGATAATGAAAAAAAATTTCATACAATGAGATTTTTCATCAAAAAAATACAAATACATTTAATATATTTGGCAAAATTTAGTAGAAAGCATGCAAACAGTCTACGATTTAAAGTGAATTTTGCTAAAAACGTAACGATTTTGAAAACCTTGCTTTGACGTATATTTGATGTGACGAGAATGAAATAAAAATATATATCATACGAGATTTTTTGTCAAAAAATATAAATACATTTAATATATTTGGCAAAATTTAGTAGAAAGCATGCAGTCTACGATTTAATGTGAATTAAGCTAAAAAATGACGTTCTTTCAAATGTTCTTTTGACGTATATTTGATGTGACGAGAATGAAATCATAATACAATGAGATTTTTCGTCAAAAAATATAATATATATAATCTTTAACCTCTTATACATTTCGGTGTTTAGGTGCTGGACACCGAGCCGCAGAGTGGATATGTGTGTGAGAGTGTTATTGGAGAGAAATCTTTAATTTAGAAATTTACCTAGCTGTGATTGCATTCTATTTTTCTATTTTGTTGTGCTACCCATATTGCTTATGTCTTTCTTGTTGCACTCATTCGTTTTTGGATGTTTAGATTGGTTTTCGGATAATAATCTGTATAATATAATATAGTGCACTAATTCGCAAAATTGCAGAATCTAGACTGCCGAAAATTCTCACGCTAGGATCCAAGTACCTATTCATCCTAAACAAATAGGAGTAATAAGTCGTGGCAGGATAATTGGTCGTACATTTTCTTAAGGTGCCTCAATTGCACCACGATACCGAATTAAAATATTGCAATCATTTTTTAATCTGTTTCGCGATGATTAGTTAAGAATTGATTTATTTCAACAAGATGGAGCAACAGCACATGCAGCTGCAGGTAGTTTAAACTTCTTGCGGGAATATATTCATGACAGGATTATTAGCAGTAATACTGAAATACTTTGGCTTCCTCGCTCATGTAACATGATCTCTTTGGATTTTCTTGTGTGGCCCCACTTGAAAAACACTATTCATGATTTAGATGATTTATAAACTAGAATACAAGAAAACTGCCAAGAAATTAATAACTCATTACAATTATTGCAAAATGTTCTTGATAGAGGGAGAAGCGTATTCATTTATGTTTTTCCGATTTTCTTAAATTTTCATAGGTTTCGCTTTGGATTTTCACATTTCCGGACAATATTTGAAATACTTGTCAAAATAAACGGATCTCACATCTCCTGAATCTTGTTAAGACATTATTTCTAATTCCATTGGTCGCTAAGAATGACTTTAAATTGGATCAATTGATACTTGACCGCAAAAATCTTTGTTGTATCCTGCACACTTACAGACACCAGTAGTAACATAACAAATAGTCTTGTACATGATATGCAAGATATATAGCGCGAACACACAATGTATGTTTAAGAAAAGTGAGTGTAGATAGGTTTAGTTTGTTGATAGAAGAAAATGAATGTAATGGAGTGTGACTCCCACAATAACACTTCTGTGCCCTTCCTAGTTCCCTTCCCCTTCATTGAAATTCAAAAAGATAAGTCACACAATTCTTCTTTGTATAACTTGGTTTATTATGACAAACACTTCGAAATTTTGACATAAGCTACAAAGAACACGTGTTACAAAAGTAAAGCTTTAATCACGCCAAACACCTTTTGGAACAGAACCACATAATGACACCTCAAAACAACATCAAATTCTTACACTTTTGCAACAAAAACACAAATTAAACATTTTAAAAGCTTTTGATATATGCAAACGCATGGTATCTTTAACAAATGGAGCTTAGTAATTCTTCTTTACTAGAAGCGTTAGATATTTAGTTTTATGTATGTATTGCATCTAGTTACTATATATTTCTTGTATATAACATTAGCAACGTGTTTTGTTTATTTTTCTATTATTTATCTTTGATAATGACATTTTATGTCGAAACAATTTTCAGGTATATAAATTTTAATAAATCTCGTGAATCTTTTAATAATGATTATTTCAGTTCTATTTTATTTTATGATTATGTAGTTTCACGAAGTAAGGCTTGAAACAGCAAACCCTAGACCTATCTACACTATATTTCTTTAGACTCTGCGATTATATTTACTCTACAAAGTCGTAAAAGAAAATATGCCGACTTAAATTTTTGTATACGAGTGATATCCCGTTAGTGGACGTGATGGAATATTTAGCATAGATTGCTGATACAATTTGAATTTTAGACTCTACTGTTTTATAGTCTGAATCTAGATTAAATCTTTCATGTTATAGATAGCCAGTACTCGTTGGTTTACTTCATAATCAGAGGATTGCAATTTCGATCCCCGGGCATTTTCGCTTTTCATAGCGAGCAAAAGTTCAAAACATACTTTCTTTTTGGATTAGCAAGTAAAACCGTAGGCCCGTGTAAATAGGATGTTTAGCACGATAAAAATACCTACTGGGGGTGAATCACTCAGATTCGTCTAAATTATAGTACCGTAATGATTGTAGTAAATGGGGCCATGAGATTCATTTTTTAATTTTGAAAATTGATGTAATTAAAAAAATTGATTAATTTCAAAAAAACGTAATCGCATATTTTAATGTATCATGTGTAATTATTTTTTGTTTTACGTGAAGATTAATTTAAATGAAAATAAATCATGTGCATCTGTGAGTTTTTAATATTACAAACGATTTCTACGCCACTCAGTTGATGCTTTTTGACACCGGAGTACATGTCGCACCGTTAGTTCAATTCATTTTCTACATGACTATTAACAATAAGAAATTCAAAAAATTAGTTTTGATTTCAAACCTTTGTTTTGCAATTTATTAGAGTCCGTTAATTATTTCACATATTCATATATACAAATAAATTTTCGGGAAAAGCTGAGACATGCCAATGTTATTTTTTAAATAGACACTTTCTTCGACAAATTAAATTATTTTATCCCTTCTTGTTTTCGAACAATGACGTCATAGCCATTCTTTCTTAAATACAACCCCCAATATTTTTTCACATCTTTGAGTAAGCCTGAAAGGCAATTTAAAAAATACCTTTGCCAAACCATACCTTGAGTAATAACTCCATAACTATGGAGATATCGGAAAAGGGATTTAAAAAAGATGACAGAATTTACTATCTAATTTCTTGAAAACTATAAACGTTACAACTATGATCTGTGAAACTTTTTTAATCGTCTCGATGCATTTTAACGGAATATATAAAAATATACCACGGTTTTTAAAAAATTAATCCCTGTAGAAAATGTGAAGCTGTTTTGTAGAAACTCGGAATGTTTTTATATAATTTTTATATAATTCTTATAAATAAAAATAAATTTTTAAATAAAATAAACAATAAATAAAAAAAACTTTAAAATGGCTATAATGTGATTGTTCAACAACCAGAAAGGATGGAAAAAATAATTTGCCCATGAATGTGTATTTCTAAAAAATAAAATTGACTTGTCCGAGCTTTTCTCGAAAATATTAACGGAAAAGAAATTATTTACGTGTTTCAAAACTTTACACGTCAGAGTTAAACTTAATTTCGGAGGTAAAGATAACTTAATTGGAAACTGTTCTTTGATTACTGAGTATTGCTTATTCTGCCTAGTTCCAGAGGCATGGTGCCTAAAATCGCTTTTTGCTCAATGTGCATAATACTTTCACTAAGTGCCAGACTATAAGTAACTTGTAGATGAAGGTTAGTTTTATTAAGTTAATTAACGATTTATATTAAATTAAATTTTGAATGCAAATTCAAATAGAAAAATATATCGCTCCGGCTGGGAATTAAACCCAGGACCCTCCACTGTCTAGGTGGTATCTCTACCAACTGAGTTACCGGAGAACTTAACTAAAAATAATAAGTAACTTACTTCTAGTCTTCTTATATTGTTCTGTAAGTCTATGTCTATTGTCCTACACGTATTGGTTGATTATATACATTCTGACTGGTATTGATATGTGATTCTCAATGCTAGAATATCGTCTCGAAGATAATTAAGTCTAAAATTAAACGTAATTAAGCAAAATTATATGAATTTAATGTAATTATTTATTTTCAGGTGAGTGTTCATTCCTGTTGTACACCAATACAGCAAGGTAGGTCAGTCTACATACTAATAAGTACTACATACACAATGTTGTGCCTTTGTTCGTCTTAGACGAGCAAAATAAAAACAAGAGCTCGCGATTTTATTGTTTAAGCACTTTTAATGCCACGTTTATTCGTCCTAAAGTATTCTCTCCGTGGCACTGCAAGAGCAAGCATCTCGAATGTTAATTTAGTTGCACAAAAACTAACATTTAGTTTTCCGAAGTTTATTTCAGCAGATTTTAGTCTGCATATATTCAGAGCCCGAAGCACGGCTACCGCAAAGAAGTTATCGTAGAGAGATAAAGCTGCTGCTGCTGCAACGCCTCCCTCGCAGGTCGCCAGGGAGTCGACCGAGAGAGGAAAGCAGACCGTACATATCTACAGAGATATGTAAACCGCATTTCCTACAAATTTCCGCCGGATATTTTATATTTTCGCCCTATTTTATTTTTGCCTCCAGTTTTTTTTCCTCATAGTATATGTATTACTTACTTATTGGCAACTTTCCGTCCCGTATGTGAAAAACCGTGAAGGCGACGGCGAAGACGACTCCTTTTCGATACGTCTCGACGGAAATGCACTAAGATGAGCATTAGTATGTGACAATAGCGTCTAACCCTGACAAACGGGAACAACGTTCGTCAATCTGTTCGTTTCCGCATCAATAAGTACCGTTTCGGTTACACTTAGTGCCCCTTTGAAAGGACGAGTCTTAAACTCGATTCTCTAAAGGATCTCCTCGTTTAGGAATTTTGATTAAAATGAACAATGCGATTCTTTTAGGCTCTTATAGCCGAACAAGTGCATAGTTAATAATAAAATAATAATAAAAAGCAAAAAAGGAGAGAAATTTTAAAAAGTTTATTAAACAGTTTAGCAGGAGGAAAAAAGGATTCTCGAAGCAAGCGATTTTAAATCATGCATATTGTTCGAAAAAGAGGGCAAGGGGGCTTTATTAAACTTCATTAATTAGCTCCCGATAATTAAACGAATTTCGCATTTTAAAATTACTGACGGGATACTGCAGTTCGGCAATGTGTACGTAAGTATAAGTAAGGCGAGCATGGTGGTGCGGTTTAAACTAGGACTGAGGTGGCTGCTCAGGGGTTAGAGCAGACTTTCAAGAAAACACCACCCTGCCAAGCAGGGAGTTTTCAAGTTTAATGAATGACCGCCGCACACAACAAAGTTTAGAGCTGCTGATTTAGTAATTAGACGGCGCAGGTAAGCAGCTTCGGGGCTGCTGCTAAGATCACTAACTCAAAAATAAACTACTCGTTCCTTATTTATAATAAGGAAACCTCTTCCTCCTTTCACAACTTACAATCTTCCGTAAAATTTGTAAAGTATTCAGCATTATTTAATAGCTCGTTTGTTAAGCATTCATTTTAAACCCACACCCTATTATTATTAAATCTCTTTCACATCTTATATAAGTTCTTGCTTGAAACTTAGCCATAAAACAAACACAAGGAACTAAATAGACACATACATTTATTTAAGAAGGTTTCACATTTTATTCTTTCCTTAACTTTACTAGTTTCATTTCTAAATCAAGTAGAGGTAAACTACCAAACCGATTATCAGTTGTTATACTTCCTAGCCATTTTGTATTCTCCTCATGACGGAAAATAATTGTCTGATCGTTAATAAGAAATCGGTAAACAACTATTAACCGCAATTAATTTTGACTGCTGCCAGCTAGTTCGTCGTGAGGTCAAGGCACTCACAATATGTCTTTTTAAAGAGGCGCCTTGAGTCGACTGTAATAAAGCTTTGAATCCATCATCAATAGCATCTATTAGGCTCAAAACACATTTGCCACTACTACCAATATCGTTGGAGTTCCTGATCAATTTGTAGACCTAAAAGTTTCATAAGAAGGGTATATGTGTCTACGAAGACACACATCACAACTAAAATGCGAAAAGTCTTATTAAAAAAAATAAATATAGAAAACTCTTCATACATGGTGTTATTGTAGTGCCTTTCCATAATCTTAAAGTCAAAAATATAACAAAATAATATTAGCAATTAAATTATTAATTGATAGAAATTATTAAATTAAAATAAGCAACATAAAATACCAGTAGTATAATTATTGGATAAAAACTAAATTGATACGAGCTCATTTAATTATAAAATATGAAAATACATTTACAATTTACTATAAAATTCGTTTTACTTGATAAAATACTTTAAACATCCATATTGAGATATTATTTAAATAAAAAAATTAAATAAATTAATGATGTTAAAATTGCTTTGGCTAGCTGTAATAAAGAAATTTTAAATAACACCCAAATTTTCTTTTACCCAAATAGGCTGAATCAGATTTAATTCGATAGAGCATGAGATAAAAATTTACATTGATCTTATTAATTCCTGTACCTGGAAAAAGAAACTTACTACCAATGCACTTGGACTTCTGCAACTGGACAAACAGCAAACTTAAAACTCTGTATATGAAGAAAATAAATGGATGCTTGCATAAACATCAAATAAATAAACACATAGATAAATTGAAACACAGATCTTTATTTTTATTATGATAAATAGAAAATGTATTTCAAAAGAGAAAATAAAAAACAAATACTTAAACAGGAAAGTTAAAATAATGGAAAATTTTCCTTGAGCTTGCTCAAATGTGTTAAATATTAGTTACCAACCTGACATGGGAGTTGTAACTGGTCTCCATTTGAACAAACTGACATAAAATAAGTTTATCAGATAAGAAAATATTTACAATTGCTAAATAAATTTATCTAACGAGAAATTATATATTTTTGTGAATAAACAAATTGAAATTGTTTAAATGTTACAACTTTGTTATTGAAAACACTCTCAAATAAGAAAAATAAATTCTGAATTTATAAAAAATTGTCTTTATGAATTTGTTGTTCTTAATCTGAGCCAAATCTTTTTATTTTCGATTTACCTTGTATATAAACGTCAACGAATCCACTCAAATGTATTTTCTATTGTATTATCGGTAATACAGACAGCTTTAATTTAATAGCTGATCTTTAATATCCATACAAGTGGAATTATCCAAATCAATAATTAAATAAACCTAAATCTTCTTGATTTAATATAAATAAATCGTTCACAATTCCATAAATTGTTGAAGAACGAAAATAAATCTTCTTTGATTTAAATATTCAGGTAACTATTCAATTCCATAAACACTTTGTTAAAAATTGTCGTTTGTTTACAAAAAAAATGTGGTTATCACTTAACCTTACTTTATTTTGCAGACTTTTTGTCTGGAGTCGGGCATGGACACTCCCAATGCGATTTATCGACTGAAATTGTTCTTTTTCCCGAGTTTATATAGTTTTCACCAAAACAATCGAAAAACCACACAAATTTCCAAAACAATCGCACATCAAAATTTTATCATGACATCGCTAACGAAAAACATGTGTTCATAATTAGCACTAATTTTAAATCTAAAAAACAGAAATATAGCTGGCGAAAAGACAATTAAAACAGTATAAAACACTTATGGTCTAAAATAAACGATAACTGAGAAAACCAACGAAAACGACCATTAATCGACCATCCACGAAAAATCTCATTAAAACTTAATTACAATAAAAATTCATTAACTCCAGCTGTGCGTATACAAGGATGACTACATAGCTACCCAAGGTAACTCATACATATGCAGTTTACATACAAATATTTACAATAAAACAAAAACTTAAATAAAAAATCTGTTTACGCGTTTTTAAGGTCAAACGTTGTGCAACATAAATGAAATCAAACTATACTCACTCTTGTCCAGAATACAGTACTCCAAGTGCCTGCATTCATACAACGGTGTAAAATATTATAATAAAATCAATATTTGGAAAAACTGAAGCATATCAACAAAGCCAATACCTTCACAAAGATTAACACAAATCTTTCAAATACAGGAATTTGTAAGTAAAATATACTGTTATTTACAATAATGACCCGTTTTACATATTTCCAGTGAAATATGTTCTCGAAACTAGTTCAGCTTAGCAGGATCAAGAAAATTCTCTTCTACGTTACACGTTCTACTAAAATTCCTTAATTTTCTCTAATTATCATCAAACCCCATATAAAGAAAGAAAGATAAAATCCTTTAAAAAAATTGATAAACTATCCTGAACATGTAACATGGGTTACATAAACCATGTTCTACTACAAAAACAATCTAACTGATTGGTATGCCTTTTTATATTTATAAACCTTTTATAAAGTGAAGTTAAATGTGTATTAAAAGTGCTATATGACTAATTGAAAGCTTTCGGAGCATATCGTAGCCTATTAAATGTTCTTAATGTGTTACAAACTAAACATATTTTCAATTAGATGATATCATCTCAGTATATAAACAACGAAACTTGCTATAATTAATTTTTAATTCGTTTCAATATTTAAAAACATGATATTATCACATTCCAATACAAAATCTAAAACAAATTAAACTAGTACTATACAAAATACGGCAAAATACACCTGAAAGCATTTCCAAACACAACATCAACGCATTTTATCAGTTTGTTTATAAGCGCAAGTAGTACTCAAATCCTAAAAATGCAAAAGAACTTGCCTTTAGTTCGTTTTTTAAAGGAAAATAATTTAAATTATTACAACTTTTTAAAATAATCAAGCGCCGCATGAATACATAGTTCAATTATCCAGAGCGTAGTAATAGTAATCCCAAATCGCTTTTGCTCTTGGTTCGATCTCAGCTGGCAGATAACTTTATTACAGATAAATGATCACTTTTCTCGCCGAAAATGTCTATTTTTCGCCTAGTTTTAATAAATTCCATTTCTAAATTAATGGCCTACTTAATTTGATAAAATAAATGCTCAAGTTACGTTTAAGCTTAATTTCTCTGTAAACAAAATTTCACAAATTTAATAATATTATCGAATAAGTACTCTAGTAACTATTCAGGTGGTCAATACAAAAAGATCATCTTTAATTAAACCTGTTTTGTAGATCAGAATTACAATCTTGAATTGCTATTTATTAAAATTATGACGAAAATGAACATTTTTGAAGAGAAAAAGTCATTTTAAATTTTGTTTTTAAAAAAGAAATTAAAAAGGTTATCTGTCACCTGGAATAGGATCTGGAATAGTAGAGACATGGAGTTATTATCACTCCGCTCCGGCTAACTGAAAGTGAGCTATGTAATCATGGCGCTGAAGCAGGCTATATTAATTTTAGAAGTAAATTGTACTAATTTAAGTGATCTTCTTTAAAAATAACTTGATGTAATTATTTTTGTCTATTGTCAATATATGAATACTGTTTAAACTAATGAACAAAATGGCAGACAGAAATAACAACTTTGTTTACTTTTTCACAAACGGTTTTTAAGGGCACCAATTAATCTCTACATGCGATTTCAAAATGAGCCTTACGGTATATTTGGTTATAATATATTACTTTTTTGGTTATGTATAGTCTGTGTTAAAAACTATAGAATTCAGAGCAGACCATGCACTCATTTTAATTTTACAATGCACCGGGTAGATGCAAAAGACGCCAGAGTTAAAGTAAAAAATATTAACGTCTGTAAATAACAGCAGTCTACCCTGGTATACCTTAATTGGCCTTCATGGCCGGATAGTGTCTTGTTCGTTCAGCTGTAACGCTAAAGTTTCAGAAACTCATACTTTAGTGTTTAATACAGCAGTTTTTTAATGGATCCAGTGGACATCAAAGCTAGAAGGTATCAAGATCTTACAGTTTGGGGACTCTAAACCACTAATGGTTTTAAAGTTTCATAGATCGACAAAGTTTCTAACTGTGTGCAATTCAACCTTATAGTTTCATATTTGTAAAAAATTATAGTTTGAACATTTAGAGAGTAGCCCGCATGAGTAAGTTTCATAGCTGCAAAGGGTTTGCAGGTCTTGCTCATTCTATTTTGAAATTTCCGACCACCAAATACTTAGTTAAACATTCTCATTTTCTGAGTTGGATACTTTTAAGACAGCATCTTTAAAGTTAAATAGTGTTCGATAACCTTAAAGTTAGGTATCGAGATCTTTACTTTATCTGAGAATCCTTTACAGAAGGTATCACCAAGTTCAACTTTGAAGTTTTAAAGGTTTGGAGAGAGCACATATCGACTTCTTCCTTTACTCTGTTTGAGGTTTCATGTAATAGTAAATTCTTATTCTTTCCTTATTATCCTGCTTAAGTCAAATTCTTGGGTTTTAAAGTTATCTCTTGTAGAGATTTTCTTCGACTTGAGGATAAGAAGACTAACACAGTCTGTATTAAATTAGAGCACAAAAACCACTCAATTAGACAGAAATCTAGAGACAACTATTAATGACTCATACATATTATATTTTGTATTCTATTTCACAAATATCTACGATACTATTGTAGTTCGATGACTGGTGCCCGTAAAACTCTGTATACTGCGGTGTTGTCAAATCACCGTATTGAAAATTTTATCAACAACGGAACGGAAACGTTAACACAAATATTTTTATATCAGATTTAAATTAAAAGAGGGACATGCTATGTAATGGGCATAAATACTATAAAGGCTATATAGGACCTATATAGGACCATAGTTAGGTTCATTAATACTTAAATTAAAAACTAAGAATAAAAATTCCATGCAAACATAACCTAGCTTTCTTATGTATAAATAAATAGGTTTCATTTTAGAAAAAGGATATCAATTAGTTAGATTGCTTGATCATAAATACGTTTATGCAACCCAAGTTACACTTTGGGACGGTTTCCCACTAGTTAGGAGGAAGTAATTTCCATATTAAAATTTACACATTACTATGTTTAACGTTAGATAGATTTTTATATTTTCCAGGAGGCCAGCTCAAGTTTATGTTGTTAATTAGCTGAAAATAGATTAATTAGGTCAATCTTGTTATGACTCATATAATACAATTAATTTTTGAATTTGTTTGTAAGATTTCTAATCACTTCAATTAATGAAGGTATTAAATCCTGTCGTTCGTGTTGATATGACTCTTATGGACTCTTATCCTGTCTTTCCTCACCATTGTTTTGATGTAAGTGCCTGGAGCATTGTATGCTGGACATTTTGAGCATAAATTAATAAACATTGACTTAATATTTAAGCTGGCACTTGTATATGCATTAATTGGTGTTCGTACTCTAAAAAAATTATGTTTATAGTAAATTGTAAAGATGTTTCTATGGAGAAATTATTTGTATTACCTGTGTCATGTATTCATGTAACTAGTTTGTAAAGGATGAACCTTGATTTGTTGAACTTTATATGTAATTAAATCGTAACGAGATATGTACATTGTCAATCGTTTTTCTTGAATATCTTCGTTACGATACATTTTGGGACAATGAATGTATGATACTTTTTTGATCTTCGTTTCAAGGGCTACAATCCTGCAATAACAGAATTAGGATTAGTGATAAAAACACAACAGCTGTGCGGGATTAGTGACGTCACAAGCTTACTCGATGTTCCGTTGTTTTGGAAAAGTGTCCTAGTTTTCTTTTGTTCTGGCATAACCTATATAAGCTGGGGCAAATTGTAACAAAGTCAGTCGATAAAACGTTCAAGGCAGAATCTATGCCCGGCTCCAGATAATATCTGTAATAAATTTGAGGTTATATTTCAACCATATGTTTATGACGCAAATGTCATATATGAAACAAAGTTAAAATAAATTAATGTGTTACCTGAACGTTTTTTAAAAAGGATTAAAAGAAGATTTAATTATTGTGTAACAATTACTGAAAGTGAAAGTGATTGTTTTAATAAATTCAAGTGTATTTATTTTTTTTGACATCGATCTAGGTATCGATATTTTATAAACAAGAAGTCAGCTGTTTGGTTTCGTCGCAGTGTTACCAATAAGGATTAATTTTTAAAAAGGGAAAATATATCGTAATGTACAAGGTTGGTTATAATAAACGATCCTTGTTACTTTCATGAATTATAATTAACTTGTAAAGTTCATCCTCAAATATAAAACTATTTGGTTTAGTTCATTAAGTTCTTTTGAGAATTTATTTGATTTGAAGTAAATAAAACAACTAAATTTTTTTATATAAAATTTATTTTCATTTAATGAATATTTTTATTTATAAACAAATTTTATTTATGTTGGTATGTTCAAACGAATGACCGTACTGGCCCTATGTCAGGTCACTACAATTATTTCTAACGTTTGAGCAAACCTGAGAAGTGTTTCTCAATTATCAACTGTATTATATTGAATAACATTTTTTTTACTATGATTTTCCATTTAAATTTTTATTTTGTTCGTTAAATAAAGTTTGTGTTTTCAATTTTACATATGTGTTTAATTGATGTTAATACAAGCATCCAGTGTTCTTTTAGTAGCAGTTGTCCAGCTTGCAGGAGCTTTAGTGCTTACGATATAAGTTTTTCTTCCTTTCCAGGCATAAAAGTAAATAAGAGTCTCGTAATTCAAATAATTTATGCATTACTGAGCAAACCTGAGCTAGCCGAGAGGAATAAAGAAAAATATCTGTGGTGTATTCTCATTTCAATCCACCGTATATAATTTATGTTTATATTTGGAACGGTGGACATATTGTATTTTATTTTATCTTCAAAGATCACCGCAATACATTAGCTAACACTTCGAAATCTCGACATTAGGTACAAAGAACACGTACGCTGTTACAGAAGTAAACATCCAGAAAAATATAATTACGCTAAACCCTTTTTGGAAAACTGCCACACAATGACATCACAAAATAACACCAAATTCTTACATTTCTGCAACAACAAACGCAATTTTGACATTCTAGAAGCTTTTGAAATATTCAAACACAAACACACAGTACCTTTAACGAGTGAAAATATTGAGCTTAGTAATTCATCGTTACTGGAAGTATTAGATATTTAGTTTTGTGTAGTTACCTATTCCTTGTATACCGAGTGTTTTTAAAAGTAGTTCGCTCCCGCCAAATATCTGCCTTTTCAGATAGAAACGCTAAATTTGGAAAGAACGTATAAGACGCTCCCATCCATCTGAGTCTTTCCATCTACGAAACCACTTCCTCACCACCATCATTTTCGGTTTCAATGAATCTGATCTCAACTTTCGATTCCTAATTGATACACCCTGTATATGTTTATTGATTTCGATTTAGGACTAAATGCTGAGTTCAACAATGATTCAATTATCACTTTCTGACAGATCGACTAATTTTTTGCAATTTTATCGGTATGTCTAGTGTGCCATGAATCACTCAAAACACTTCTTTTTCAGTCCCAAAACAATGAAAAAATACTGATCCGCCTACAACTGCCTACAATTTTAGAAGTTTTCCTGGAATTCAAGTAAACTGCTTCCACAAAGGCATTGTTTCCGTGAAGAGATAAAGGGTAGATTTTTTTCCATGAACATAACTAACGGAATTTGTTAACAAAATAAAACTGAAAAATGTTCAATATCTTATATTACTTATATTTTTAGTGGTCTAATATTCGCATACAAAAGCTTTTTTTAAAAATTCGCTCCAAAATATAGGGGGGGTCTTATAATCGAGGGGGTCTTATTTTCCAGTAAATACGGTATATGTTCCGGTTTAGAAAATTTTGTATGTATTAAATCGGCGTGAGAGTGATGACATCATAGACTTTTTTTTAAATTACTTGATAGGTATTTTTTTACTAAAATTGACAGAACATTGTGTTCTGTTTTCAACCATAATAAACATTTCTCTTACATAAGAAACATTTCAAGAAAAACGTGAAAAATGATTTACGACTAGTAGGCTTTGATTTCTGGTTCTCCGATTAATAATACAGAATTATGTAGTAAGCTCAGGTAAATAACGAAACTTTAGTTATTCTGATGTTCTTTAATCTTAAATTAGGGAAAATGTAGAACAAAACAGTACTAAAATAAATAATCAAGAATAATATCCCAAGTGCATTGTGCATTAAAATAGCCGATTAAATTTTGACGTTTTCTGTCAGAATGTTTTGCTAACGAGTATGTCGAGTAAATTTACCGCGCAACAAAATTCCGAGTGAATTTTTCGAGACGTATTTCTTTAGTGTAAAACATTTTGACAAAAAATCGTCAAGATTTAATCAGGCTATTTTACATGCACGCGGAATATTCGGCATATTTATATTTATATTTCGTGAACAAATAGTTATTGTTTGTAAATATTTCATTAGTGTTTACGTTAGTATTGTTAATAAAGAAATTATAATTTTTGTATGTATATGTTGCAGTGCAGCTTGTCAAGCACCTTTGATAATGATGTCAAAATTATTCAGAAGTGATTAAATTTTGCTACATTTTTACCGCGGTTATATTGTGACATTTGAATTTTTATCATTATTAAAGTGATAGCAACGATGGTAATTATGCATTACGTATACAGGGTGTTCCGGACAAATATGCAATGCTTTAAGGGGGTGAAAGGTGACCATATAGAGACCCCAAAACTCGTAAAATAAAAATAAAAAATAAAAAAATTTTCGGATTTTTCCGTATTTTTTACAAGTCACGAGTCGACTATGGATTGTTTGTAAGCTGTTGACCCTGAATTACTGATAAAGCAAACAATAGTAACTGACCTCCGCTACGTACGTATCAATTTACAGAAACAACAGAATTGAATTTCAGCAGCGGTTGCCGAGTGACTCACTACCTTGATGACTTGATCATTTATTAAGGTCGGTAAATAAAATGTAACATACGTTCGTTGACCTAATTGTGATGGAAACATTGCCTGTTTTTCATTTTACGAATGTTATTTTAACAAAATGAGTACTTACTTACTTACTTACCTTTTACGAGTAAAACATTTTGTGCAAACTTGGGATTTTCCTGTTTGCGTTCCAATAGCCATTGGCAAAATTACACTCGCGGTATAAGTGTACTTTTTGAAAAGTTCCGTTCATTCAACAGGCGTGTTTGGTTCTGCCATAATTTAAACAGTAACTAAATACACTTAAATAAACTACTTATCTGTAGGGATACGAGAATGAATAAGCCCTTTATATTTCTACCATTGGTTATTTTTAATTCACGCTTACTAATGTTTGGTCTGAAACATTCTGATTTTATACATAACTTTTAAGGGTCGTAAATGCTTAATGATGCTGAACGTCTGCCATGTAACGGCAAGACGATTATTAAAAGAAAGGGAAGTTTTAGTTATTAGTTAACACTGGTCGGATTCGGTCCATGTATTGATACATTTTTATATTAAACATTAAATATTGGATTATCGGCTTTTGATTTACCTGGCTAATTATCTTACATATCACTAAAACAAACACTTAACACTACCTAATGCAAGTTATTAATTCTAAAAAACGTGTATTAATCGAAACAAGTTTACCAACACCTAACACAAAGAAAGTTGACGACAAACTGCATATTGCAGTTACAAATCTCAAAGATCTGAGTAAGTAACAGTTATTACAGATGTTCAAAATGAGTGTTATTATTTATAGTTAAAAACGTTTTAAAAGCACGTACTGCAATTTGGTGTTGATTACAATCTTCCGAAGAATTTATAAATATTTATCCTGCTACCTGCTTGGGTTAGTTTATGGCTTATTTGTCCATGACATTTAAAAGTATTTATTAATAGACACAATTTTCATTTCATACAGCTTTATCTACTATTTGCAGTGGCGTGCCTATTATTTTTATAAGGGGGGTTGTCATTTCAAAGGGGCATTTCAGGAAATTGTTAGTAAGATGTTACTCTACACATGTTTCTCTATTGCTCTTTAACGGGAAAGGCATCTTTTTCAAAACACCCTGTATAGTAGTAACGAAGACCTTTCTGTTACTATTGCTCTTCCGGTCTTCATTTTGCGAACGTGGGTTCATTTCTAACCACGGGATTTCTTAGAATTTAATTAACAATTTATACAAGTTTTCCGAGGTTTTACGTTTTAGTTTAAATTAAGTTAAAGTGTAAGCATTTTTTTCCACGATATTTCTGTAGTCTGTAGATTTTTCGTTTTCCAAGAAATGTTTGCCAACATTTTCGAAAAAAATCCAAGCATCACTTTCAGTGGGTTCCATAGCATTCTCAGAATGCTATTCGTTCATCAACTCCCTTATTTGTGGCCCAATAAATATTATCTTCTTTGAATCTTTCAATTTGCAAAATCTTGCACTTAAATATTGGAAACAGGTATCTCTTTATTTAGAGCTTTCACAACTGCTTTCATCAGAGCCGACTTATGTGCAACGGAGGAAGTAAGATTTTTTCGCGGAAAACCAAACTTTTCTTTATAATACATTTTTTCTCAATTTTTGTTCGGGGTGGTGAAGTTAGTGTTGTCCTGCGATTATTCTACTAAAAAGATTTATTATACTAATAGATAGAACATTCATGTTATATCCGATGACGAACTTGAGTTCGACTGTATACTAAATTTGGTACAATGTCGGCTAAAAAATGGAAACACCAATTCCAATTCCTATTGTAAATGGATATAATTGAGTTAAAATCAAGATTGCTGATGTTATATTATTTTTTAATATATTTGTTAGTTGTTACCAAAAGTTTCTGGCATTTAACTAACCTTTAAATAATTTATAGCACTAAACCCCATCTATACAGTTCCGCTGGACCGATTTACGTCATTCTTTTTTTATACTGAAGCTTTCGCTGTGTAGATCAATCAATATATTTTTTAAATTTTTATATTTTTAAATTAAATAAATGTGAAATGACTAATTCAAGACGCATGAAATCCGACATCCACTTGGGGTGACATCTCAAATTCCATCGCGTCAACTTCTGGAACTAGTTTTATAAACCGATCACTTCCATCACTAATATTCGATATGTGCTGCGGCTATTATCTCATTATATTAATCTCTCATAATGATATTTTAGTCATTCAGTGGTTATATTTTGTAATTAAAAAAATCTTAAAACAGTAGACAAAAATTAATTTAAAAATAGGAAATATATGTAGTTATTTCTGTATTAAGACACCAAAGTTTGAGTTTTTATCGTTTTTATGTAGTGTTGGCAAATATTTCAAATATTTACATGAGGAAATATTTTCACTTTGGAAATATTTCAAAAAGGAAACATATTGATAAATTTTCGATCCAATAAATTTCCGTCTTAACCTTAAATTAATGATCGCGTTTCAATTTTTTAAGTTTAAAACCTCATTTTTAAACGTTGTACATTATTTTTTACTTTTTAGTTCAACTAAAAATATTAAAATTAAAAATTAATTAATTAATTAATTTACATATCGCGGAACCCTAACTATATCTACAAACATCATAATCTTAATAGTACATAAAAAAATAAAAACTATCTACAAATAATTTATTCAAACATGCACGTATATGAAATGATGTATATGATTTGACATTATATTTTCTTTAGTCTGTTAAATTTTTAAAACCATAAATTTAAAATACTTTGTTACTGTTTAAAACACAAGACTGATCCCAAGCAGCATCTAAGTAGCGGTAACTGAGATCGGAACTTTGATTGAGTAGCTGTAACTACAACTAAATTTATGACTTTATAGGTTTAATTACTTCAATTTGGAATATTTTAGTAATTATGTAGTTACTTCTACTATTTATTAGAACTATGTAGTTCCATTATTTCTAAGTAGCTTTTTAAAGTATGTGGAACGGTATTAATACTTAGTATAATTACTTTAATGTTATTGCAACTTCAAGTGATATTATGATTGTAGCAGTAACTTGCCCGAAGCTACTTTAAAGTTTTTAAAACTTTAAAGTAGCACCGAAAGTTCCTGCCACCGGTCTGAAACCATTGCTTAACCTTTAAAGCAGGGGTTCCCAAAGTTTTGCCTAGGTGGGCCAAATTGTAAATTCCAAAATATTTGGCAGGCCAAAAAAAGTTTTATGAAAACATACACTCAAATCGATAAAAAGACACAACAGAAAGATTTATACTAATTTTTTATGACAACAATTGCTTTTTATTACAAAATGTTTGTTAACACATTTCAAAAATAATTAAACAAAAATAACTAAATCATTTCAAATAAAAAAAAATCCTCAAATCAGAAGTGTGTGAGTTGTGCCGTTGTTTTCTTTTAACAATATAATTGAGTCTTGGTTCTAAGTCGGTTGAATGTATTCTTAACACCGCTTGTAAATGTTCAGCAGTTGAATTTGATCCTAATTTGGATTTATTAATACTCATCAGCTAATCAGCTGAGAATTAAATGAAAAACTCAGTCTTTATTACCAGTCTTTATTATTAGTCTCCTTTATTACTAATAAAGGTGGAGAAGACCATGAGTTTTTCATTTAATTTTCAATTTAACTACATTAAGAGACATACGGAACAACATCAAGATTTAATTAGCTGAGGGCGACCGTTAAGACAATAAAATATAATACAATCTATATAATAACAAAATATATTACTTATAAAATTTAGTATTTGTTAACTGAGCAATTTTTAATTATAATATAAAAGTTATTTATTTTTTAAATTATCTTTATGAATTCTAAATCGCGGATGATCTGACATCGGGGCCACATTCATTTCTATGGTTTGAGGGCCGCATTTGGCCCGCGGGCCGCACTTTGGGAATCCCTGATTTAAAGTAACTGAACTATACAGTAGTATTGAAAGTAAAACTTACGTTTATGTTACCCAGGAGAATCACTTGAAAGTAATTTTCACTACTTATTTTGCATCAGAATTACTAGAAAGTTCCAGTTACCATTAAAAAATTACAATGAAGTGACAGTAACTTCTAAAGAGGCATATCTCCTGTAGGTTAGTTTGGAATTTGGAGGTTAATTGTGGTTTTGCAGTGGTAGTAGTTTTGCAAGTTTTTAATAAAAATGTCAAAGTCAAATGCAATAAGAAAAAAGAAGAATTTTAGATATACGTCCACCTTTTATAGAAAATTAAAACAGCAGTTAGGTGAAATCAGTGGAAACAAAATCAACTGTTTACAATACAAAATAGAAAACAATAGGGATGAGATCACTGGTAAACCATCATGTAGTAAACAAGGGTGAAATATATTCCCATTTTTTCTTTCGTCGCTACAACTTTAAAATGAGCCATAATTAAATCATAATTGTTATTAAGTAGCAATCAGTATAAAAATATTGGTTGTTTGTTTACGATTGACGTTTAAATTTGAGGTTAAGTTCCAATGGGAATTTTGCAGTGACATTAGGAGCTAGAAAGTGGCTACGGAAACGTTGACGTCGTTTTATAGTAAGAGTCACTTGGAAGTTCCAGCATTTTTTAACTTATTTTATACTTCGTGGTAACAACAACCTAGAAGTAGAATTTGTTTAGTTCCCGTTACTGTTTATAAAGTGACACAAACTTTAGACACACATTTTACAGTTAATACTACTTTAAGGCGACTTTTTCAAAACTACTCCATATTTACTTGTAAAATGTTGAAGGTTATTAATCAATTTGCAATTTGTTTGCAAATGTTAAAAAGTGTTTTACTATAACTCTCAATAAAGATAACAAATCGATGCCAAATTGTGCCTTAGGAATAAAATAAAATGGTTTCTATCATGTTTATCAATTTATAAGTATTTTTGTCATATTTTATTCAAGACATTTTTTATTAAAAAATATATTTAAAGAATGCGCGTTGTTATTTTTCGGTGTATCATCATCGCATTTAACAGAACAGTTGCGATGGTTTATAATTTTGGCATGCTAGATTGACAAAATAACGATACATTTCAGCTCTTTATGTATTATATATGTTACGTATTACAAATAAAATAGTAATCCATTTTGTGACACGACCGCAGCATTAGCAGAAAAAGTGAAAGAATATTTGTTAAGTTGCAAGAGTAAGAGAGAGCAACTACACGACACGATGTTAGATAAGAGAAAAAAAGTTCCACGAAAGTAGCAATTACTACGCCGCCACGTTCTCGCTACGTAGCCTAAAGGTAGCTGGACAAGTTCCGGAGAGGTTACTGCAACGTATCTGCTACTCGAGAATTGTTCCCCATTTTGGTTCCAGGAACGTAACAATACCGTAGTAATTACGTTCTTGTGACCAACGGCAAATACTTTATAGTTCCACCGGTGGTTGCTGGTACGTAGCGGTGACTAAAAATGCTGCTTGGGATTTTTGTTGCGCTTCCTTTCGAGTAATGAGTTCCACTGGGCCGATCTACGCAATTCTTAAAGGTTAAGGGTTAAGTTAGTTAGTTAAAGGTTTTACGTTAGAGTTTTGTCAGCTCTACTTAGTTTTGCGATTTCTTAATTATTTATTTACATTTTTAAAAGCGTTATTTGTAATCGATGCATTTCTATACGCTCGAGGCCGAACGTTTACTTACATCACTCGCTTCGGCACGTGTCGGAACTAACCATCCTACTTGCTTACTACGGACACTGAACGCTTGCTTAAAAATCATATCACAAACAATTTTTAGCCGAGTGTTAAAGTATTTAATGTGGAGCATCTTTACGAAATTCGATACGAGTGTCTGTCTCTGCTTATTAGTTTTTTTGAATTTTTTTAATTCTCTTCAGGTTCGAATATTAAACGTAGAGTATGTATATCTGAAGAACCAGAATGAACTAGAAAGTTATCATATTAAGCATATGATATATGGGTTCAATGTAGAAGTTCCGTATGTATGTATGCATGTATGTAGAACAAACCGGAGGGGAGTGGTATGGCAGAGCGGGAGATATGTCGGAACATAGGGGAATGTTAGGTTTAGAATCTTCAACTGGTTATGTTTGGTTGCGTTTATTTAAATAATCACTCATGAAAATTCGAAGAACTGTAATCACACAACGAATGTTGTACATAATGAAATCCTTCAATCACGTCAATCCTTTTGACCGTCATGTCTTGACGGGGTTTCCCTAGTTAATTATAAAAAAGGGTTAACTAGATTAATGCTGGTGTTTCCATTTTTTGGCTGCCACTGTACATATTTGACGTGATAGATAAAAAATTGATGCTATATTTGTATTCTAAGCATCAAAACGAAACTGAAAAAGATAGTTGCTTTTAAAAGCGCCATTATGTTGAAAGTACAATCTGGATGAAACTTCATTTGTAGCAGTCTTAAGACAAATTCTGCAAACATATACTAACCGAGTTTTTCCAAATCCATAAAATTATTCAGATAAATTTGGGTGAATGTGGGAAAGTCAAACGAATACTTGTTATTAACAGAAATGTTTTTCAGCAAAAATAGTGGTTTCTCGATTTAAGATGGTGATTCCGAAACCAATAAAAACTTCCATAAGGTAAACTCATAAAACTGAATTTGACAAAGTCGAAAAAGCAGTAAAACTTCTTTTCTTATTATATTACCTATAATCAAGGACTGGAAATTAGTATAAGGGATATATATACTTGGGGGACCCTTTCTGAGTAATATTAGTTATGTTTATGTTGTTTTTACGAAATCGCATAGGTTAAGTGGCAGAGCATCCTTATAAATCGCTAATAATGAGGTTTATATTTAAGAGATCTCATGAATTATACAGTACATAGTAACCTATTCGGTTGTAACATTGTAACAAATTACTGATAAGATGATGACATTCGTAGACTTGAGTGAAGCAAAACAGATATAGTGAGTTAACACGTCTACCCGCGTAATCTGCGGCGACAGCTAGGATCGTGACCAGAAAACATCATCGCCAGTGAAATAACCCCCGCTAACTTGCAACTTCCTCATTGCTTTATGTAGTAATGAGTAGATGCGTAGTAGTAAATAAGTTCTGGCTGGTGGTTTTTACGTCCTTTTTGTGTTTTAGTGCAGGAAAACTGGAATCTTTTTATTTATTCAAGTTACAACATATCCAATAAAATCACGTCTTAAGTAAACAAACCGACAACTTAACGCCATCACCGCTGCCGCCGCCAAGTGTATTTCTGATAATAATAGAAGGAGAGATGTATAATAATAACACACGACCAGAAGTTGAGCAAACACGTGACTTGAGAGCTTGAGACTCTTCAACTGAAGTACCGCCAAGACGCAGCAACAACTAAAATTTCACACCATACTTAGTGTTGGTCCAAGTTTATAAGACCCTAACCTAAGTTATTCACTGGTTAGTTAATTGTATCGGAAACTTGTATACAAACAGTATTATGTTTCTGGAAATCCTTTGAAAATTAATTGCGAATACACCTACTATATATATTCGGCTTTGATGGCCTTTATTACTTGATCATATCCACCACCTTCACTGAGACACACAAAAAGGAACCAATAATGTAATATTTAGTTTCTTTAAATAATTTTAATCCTGTTTAGTGTTTAAAGAGACAAAAACGGCATAGGAATTTCTCAAATGGAAATTTAATAATAGTGGGGAGAGAAAGACGAAAAATTAAAAAGGAAAAATGTAGAGAGTATATTCTGAATTACAAATCCAAAGAAGAATAAACTTCTTGAAAGGTAACAAAAGTCACATCGAATTCAATCATTCGTCTTGAAAGAGGGCTTTTGTTTTGAACAGACGATCCGCTTCCGTAGAATCAATTATTTAACTTTGAAACTGTTATTAAAATGAGTTCCGATGTTGCAAAAGAAATTTGTCCTCGTAACGATTGTAATTGATTTATATCCTATATTTCGTTTTTTTTTCTAAGTTGCCGTAATGTAATGAATGTTTGTGTTTGAATATTTTGATACAATACAGAAACATAGTTTAAAGGTATCAAAGGCTTTTTTGGAGACTATTCTTTTGATTCCTTGTAGTAAAAACTGAAAGCTTTTTAATGCAACTTACAGATATTGGGCAAGACTTTTCGTTTTTAACTTGATTTTAACAAGATTTTTTGTTCACTGTGGAAACTATAAAGAAATCTAAAAGAAGATTGTATTTACGTCAGTCTTGTATTAACAGTCAGATTCATCGTTTATCATACCCAGTCATATATGTAACTAGGTCTAGATCTATTACTTTGGTAGGCTAAAGAAAATAAAGCAAATAAGGGAAATAAATTAATTTTCCAATAATGAAAGTTGCTAGGGGGTAATACATAAATAAGTTTTGTTAAGTTTTTGGATCTTGAAAAAGAAAGTAAAGAAATAGTTTGTAAAAATGTTAATATTATTAAAATACAATTGTAATAATTTAAAATTACATATAAAAACGTTACAGTAATTAACGTTAGACATATAGTTCGAATAGATAGTTATCTGTATCAAACATATCCCAAGCAGCATTTTTAGTCATCTCTACGTACTAGCAACTACCTGTGGAACTATTAAGTTCTTGCCACTAGTCACAAGCACGTAATTGCTACGGTTTTGTTACGTGCCTGGAACCAAAATGGGAAACAATTCCTAGGTAGCAGATACGTTGCAGTAGTAACCTCTCTGGAACGTGTCCAGCTACATAGCGGGAACGTGGCGGCGTAGTAATTCCTACTTTCGTGGAACTTTCTTCTCTTTGACACATCGTGTCGCGTGATTGCTCTTTCTTACTCTTGCAACTTAGCAAATATTCTATCATTTTCTATACTAATGCTGCGATCGTGTCACAAAAACAAAATGGATTACTATTTTATTTTATTTATTTAATTGCAATACGTACTTAATAATACAAAAAGCGATGAAATGTTTAAATATTTTGTCATTCCAGTATACCAAAATTATAAACCATTGCAACTTTTCTGCTAAACGTGATGATGATAGATCGAAAAATAATGACGCACCTTCTTTAAATATATTTTTTAATAAAAAATGTCTTTAATAAAATATGATAAAAATATTTATACTACGTTGATACACATGATAGAAAGCATTTTTGTTTTATTCCTAAGGCACAATTTGGCACCAATTTGTTATTTTTATTGAAGGTCATGTAGTAAAACATCTATTAATAATCATAACAAACTGTAAATTGATTAATGGCTTCCTACATTTTACAAGTAAATATGGAGATGGAGTAGTTTACGAGAAATCACTTTAAAGTGATTCTCTTGGGTAGCAAAAACGTAAGTTTTACTTTCAATACTACTGTAAGGTTCCGTGACTTTAAAGGGCTAAGCAATGGTTTCAGACTGGTGGCAGGAACTTTCAGTACGACTTTAAAGTAATTACACTAACAATGAAAGCTTACAGCTGACGTTTCGCTCATTTCAAAAATTCTTTTTTAAATAAAAATAAATCACAAGTCAAATCCTAAATCACTTTACAAATAAGGTTCTCATTATGTCAAAGTGTTCTTGAACATAATAAGCATTTTTGGGATATTCAATTCTCAATGGCTATAAACAAAAAAAAATTTCAATGCAGAAAACTCCGCATTAGAATTTTTCCTAATTAGAATATAAAAAAGTCAAACGGCTCATCTTGCTGCGGATCGCATTTTCAAAACTTATAACTTTTCGTAATTTTTTAAAATTAAATTTTTTGGAATGGAAACTGTCTTTTTAAAGAAAATTTCAATTTTTAAAGTTGTATATAATTTATGTAACTTTTTATGTTATTCATTACCCATACATCATACTTTTTATGAACGTATAGATTACGTTACAATATTAGTTCGTATAGTCATTACAGTTAGTTTCGAAACCTTAAGTGTACGTAATAGTTGATTGAACATTAAATTTACTTTTGAAAACACTAAAACTCTTGGGTGATAAAAATTCCCTTAATTTTAACAACGATTTGGTGATGTAATAATTTCAGAAGTTTTTGGTTTCAAATTAGAATCTCATCGAAGTTAATTTTAATCAAACTGTTTTAAATGTATTATCATGTTTTGTTAAAGAAGTTATTGTTATTATAGAAAGAAATACATAAAATTATAAACAGTAATCTTTTTTAATAACACCGATATTGCGTAATCATTATGTCACCTTTGACATAACTTTGTATATTTTTATATAGATTAGGTAGTAATTATGTAAATAGTTTGTAGGAAACTTAAAATGCAAAGTTAAACCGTTTTTAAAAATTATGTGTTCAAGTTGTACCAGTCTATGATCTTGGTGAAATTTATAGAAACTGACGATACAAGGTATTCCATAGGAAATGGTATCAGAGAATTAAACTTTAGCTTCGTATGGAAAATGGTAGAAGCATATCAAGGAAAGAGCTGGTGCGACTACAGGTGAAAGGTAGGAACACGTTTTCGTTAAAAATTGAATCTTGAAAGGGCCTTGAGGGCTGGCCTTCCAGGATGTAAATTAATTAACAAATCGTTTAATCATTAATATTTAAAAATAGGGTATGCTTTGTTACCAAGTGTTTATTTTAATATCTCGTTTTACAACGTTCTGTAGAAGCATATAGGCGATATTTTACAGCCTAGGCATTTTTAATGATATTTTGTCGGACTGTCCGTTAAATGCGTACTCGTTTGCTTCTCTGACTGCCGTTAAGGTAAAAATAACACGTTTTAGAAAAGTTCTTTGTAAAACTGCACCAAAGGATAACAAATACAAATGTTGACACTTAAAAAAACTGTAATAGGAGTACTTATTGAAGGTTATCACATGGCATGAAGGAGAGCGGATTTATTAAAAGATCAACTGTTTATATCTTAGAAAATATTCATTACTTACCTACATTATGTCTTTGTAACAGATTACAATATCAACGTTATTGTTGGCATTTTTTGCTAATTATCGGAATATGAATTATTTTTTATCCAGTTTGTGTCTACTAATATTTATTATCCTAATGAACTTCCACACCGTAATAACTAACATAGATTTTTTAAATACTGCTTTACATCTTGACAATAAAATACACTAAGAACAGTTGAATTTATTTAACACCAAAAGTCGAAAAAATTGATTAATTTTTTAAATAACACTTCATATTATCGTTTTCTGTTATAAATACGTACTAGCAAAACTAAGAATAAAGAAAAACTAGAAATAAATAAGTATCTACTCGTATTTATTGAGTATGACAGTAAAACTCTAGAACCTAGACATCTGAATTCAACCATAAAATAATAATAACAGACTTCGATTTGATTTACCTTACTTGTAAACATATCCCTTGAGAGACACTAAAAATGCGTCATATTCTATATCATTTGAACGGTAATTTTAAGTAATTTCGAACGGTATATGACTCATCGGCAGACATTAACTATGAAAGGGTCAATGGCCGAAAGGTAAGAAATTAGATCAAAATTGGATGTTGGCAAATACACACATTATCTCCGACTGATGAGAGCTGATAAGCTCGAAAATTGAGTCTCGAAGTGCCGTTGGATTTTACACACTCAATCTTTTAGTGGGTTTGTCTTACATTATTTTGTGACATTAACAACTTATTGTTTTTATATCGCATTTCTCACTAGTGGTTAATTTTTACACAAATACATACTGTCGAAGAAAGTCCCGAGTTGAAGAAGGTGAAATGGGGAGGGGGAAAAGGTGAATAGGAAGCTGAAAATTGGCAAAGATGTTGGAAAATACATACTATCTAAGAAATTGATGAGTCCCGATTTGAATAGGGTGTGCTAGTGCCGCCATCTTGGAGAAGAATGAGACAAAATAAAAAAATTTAAATAACTCGATTTTGTAGGTTGTACGTAAAAAATGCAACAGAGCCCTTTTATTGCAGGTAAAGTTCCTCACAATCTATTTTTGTTTTATTTAGCTACAACTGATAGTTCTGGAGATATAGCATCAAGAATTAAGTCGTATTGTCCATAGAAAATGCACATAATAAATATCTTGCAATGGTGATGGATATGACTGTAATTTAATTAGGCAATACTTACACTAGTTTAGAGAGAAGAAAGCACCTGGTAAAAGCACTCTGGATACTCCTAAAAGAGCTTGTATACACTGTATAACCCGTGTGGTTTGTTTTACGCCAAGTCCTATAACGCGAAATGTAAAAATTATTCGTTTTAAAATTCCTTTTTATCAAATTTAAATAAAATGTCTGGAATCTTTTACAAGATGGCGGCTCGAGCACACCTTATTCGACTCGAGACTCATCAATTTCTTAAATAGTATGTATTCGTCAACATCTATGCCGATCTTCAGCCTGCTATAAATTATTTCCGTATTTTGCATTTAAACCGCCATTTTTTCCAAGATGGCATCTCGAGGACACATTATTCAACTTGGGACTCATCAATTTCTTAAACAGTTTGTATTCGCCAACATCTATGCCGATTTTTAGCTTCCTATTAATTTTTTCCGTTATTTGCTTACTTTCGATCAAATTTTACTATACTTTTGGCCATTGACCTTTTCACAATCAATGTCTGCCGATGAGTCATATTTACTTAAGTACTTAAAATTACCTTTCAAATCATATGTAATATGACGGACGCATTTTGAGTGTCTCTCATTGAATATGTTTACAAGTTAGTTGCAGACAAAGTCATACCACATTTCTGTTTTCAATAACAAGGTTACCGTACGGAACTAGGTCAGTTAGGAATGACAGGACGGATACAAAATTTAATACAACTACAAAATTCATTTTCTGGAAAACTATTCTTTTTAGCCTATACTTCTCAAGGCAAATTTGTTCTACTAGAATTCATCTGTGTACCCTCAAGAGATTTACTGTTATATAAGTACCACCCTGTATACCGCACATCAAATTGTACGTGCTTATGTTGAACCATAACAACGTTTTATATTATTTCATTTTCAAATAATAAACAAATAATTGAAAGAAAAAATATTTTTATACTTAATTTATACTCCAAAATCCGACTTATGAACTTGTAAAAAATGCCCAAATGGAGTATCTACAGCAGCTGTTATATACAGATATAGAAAAACAACTTGGAAGTATCTACTTAACCATATGTATGATAAAGAACGCGCTAGTAAAATAAAGAAGGGTTTATATCGGGTCACGCCTTTGCTCTTCTTAGTTTGTGTTAGTGGTGGAATATTCGAGCGTTAAAGTTGTTTAGTAGACTACAAACCAAGCATTGGTGTAGTTGTTTGCAATTGAAGGGGGATTTCATGATATTAAATGTTCTCGGAATTAAAAAAATATTTGACAAATTAAGACCAAATAATCACTTTCTTTTTAAATAGCTTACAATCTTTAGCCATAATGACTGAAAATAAAATAAATATTTTTATGCTCAATATTCTCCCGCTAACACAAACTAAGAAGAGCAAAGGCGTGGCCCGATATAAACCCTTCTTTATTTTACTAGCGCGTTCCTTATCATATACACATGGTTTTGCATATACTTCCAACTTGTTTTTCTATAGCTGTATAACGAGCGACTATTAAGCCACTGAAAAAAAATAAAGTTGCTGAACGAATTGAATTTTGAAGCAAAATTGAGTATAATTCTATTTTCTAATTAATTGTTTCTCGAAAGTGCAATCATGCATAAATAGCATTCTGATGTAGCAATCGCAAGAGCTGTTCAGCGTGGGAACGTGCAGTTTGATGAGTCAGATTGGCGCGGTGTCTTTGAAAATGGATTTGTCCGTTATACAGCAACTTTCCATAACAGAGAGGAGATGTCGCAAATGCCCGGTGCCTTCTGCCGCTAAGAAATTGCCTTACTTGTCTTAAGGAGAAGAGAATCTACTCACTTTAAAAAGGATCAGAAAATGCGTACCCAATCGTTTTAATAATTGACACACAGTGAATGATTGCAATGATTTGAATAAAAAGAATCTGATTTATTCCGTTCAGAAGTCGATGTTGCGTATCACATCTACACGATGGTTTAGGATTCAAAAACGATGTAATGGAAAATTAATAGAATCACATCAGCCGAAATAGAACTGTTCTTGAAATACCTGTTAACGAACCCTGATCGCAAACTCAGATTTTTACTTGACATCAAGAGAAGAGATTGTGTTTCGAAAAATGATTACAAACTCCTCACCGGACTCAGTGCGGATCATTTCACGATACCAGTGTACATCCAACAAGGAATGGGCTTGAAGTCTTTGTAACCTGCTCAGTGTTCCGAATAACGACCGCAATGATCGACCTTTTTCTAATTGCCAAGTTCACTTACCATTACGTCAAAACATTCTCGGATTTCGAGGAGCAACTTGAGATACATTCACCCTACAAGCCATTTCAATTTTCACTAGTGATGCTTACTTCCTGGAAGTGTTCGGCGTCTTCTAATGTGACACATCTAACAATGATGCCAGACTAATGAAATGACTGACGCAGGACGGCGGCAATTCCCTGCGGAATTATTTGAAAAAAGATGACATTATAATGTCAGGTAGGGGTTTTCGAGCAAATTCCTACTTATAATATCGTGGATTCGTCGTCCTTTCTTCATGTTTCCTCGAAAAATGTCAAGCACAGTTTAAAGATCGAGATGGTAATAACTTTCGATTGGTATGCATGGTAGATTGGCTACAGAATCGAGCGTCGAAAGACTTGATAGAAATTTTTATTTTTCAACATATTTTGCCGACAAATCCAAACCCCCATTACCAGATCATACTGTGCTATTATCTACACACGACCTACTAGATTTATATAAACCTCACTTAATTTATATGAATCTAGTAGATCGTGGTCTATGGCTACACCCATCTAGTTCGTCTTTGGCCATGTTGCAGTATGGTCAAAAATAATTGCCATTTCCATTTTTTCAGCGTTTCATCGGCCATTTGCGCTTTTTAAGAGAAAAATGTCACTTTTTACAAATTAATCTGTGTATACGAGTATAATATCGGGGTCACTTTTATGGGGAGTGAAATTGGCAATTCCATTTAAAACGGGCACTTTTGTATCTGAACTACTCCATCTGTTAATATTAAAGTCATTGGGCAGTATTATTTAGATAGGTCTACTTAGTTACAAGTTTATTTCCACGACTAGGTTTTTTAAAACAGTCATATCTATGGCGATTGGCTAGATAAAGGTAACTAACTTGAGTTAGTCAAATTGGATCTAAAAGTCTAATGCCTACATCCGTTGAGGCTATTCACTCTTGGTATGAAAACCAGCAATAATTAAGACTCTTTAATCAGGAAAACTTATGATTTCCGTCTTGATCCCAAAAATTCTACGGCATTGTATTACAGTAGTTATATTTTCGACAAGCCTGGCAAGAAGGACCACTGTTAAAACCCCTGAAAGCGGGTGTCTGCATATCGAAAGAACTTCATACAGCTTTCCTACCCGACGCCGACTACAATACAGGGTGGGCGTCAATTTTTTCAGTCTGACTTTAATATTTTACTGACATTTACAATGATTTTTATCTGAAAATCGAACTATTTTAGGAAATTTGTTTGGGGGGGGGGGCATTACACAATCGTAGAGGGTGATGTATGGGAAAATATCAGCAGAAGCAGCACCACTCTCTGATATATCGACTTGCAAGAAACGTATACGGTCATTTATGTTTATCTTACAAGAATAACTTATATCTGCACGATTACTCTTATAACAGCCTACATTCATAAAAAAAAGCCCCACGATCAGGTGTCATTTACAACAGAGCTTTTTTGTTACTCTAAAATTCCAAATACTAATTTATAAGTCCCACAATTGACTGTCACTATAATCTTAATAAAAAACTCATATCATTAAATACTTACTGTACTATATGCACCGGCTGAGATCTAAAATTATGCAAATATAATTCAGGTGTGGGTGTTAACCCCAAAAGCTTCTGATTAATTAATGGAATCAGGAACAAAACAAAACATGTTCGGCGCCATCTGTTTAGAAAAGTCCAGGATTAGAAAAAATAATAACTTAATATTCGTAAACAGAAACGAATATCAGATCTATTAATTTTAATTCAATTATTATTAGTCATGTTCAGTTACGTCAAAATTAAATTGGTTAAAATATAATTAAGGACTTTCATAAATATATGGTCCAATATTATCAAAATATGATTAAATTCAATAATAGATTTAAATTCAATAAGCATTAACTATCAAAATTAACAGCTTGATGAAACTGAAGAACCTGGAAGTTGCGGGAACGCATTATTATCTTGAGTTTTGAACTATTTTGTCTTAACGATATTTGTTTATTTTAACATAATTATTTGCAATAATTGCCATTAATAATAAATTCTTTATTATTATTACTTTTAATTGGAACGGTACTCAAAATTACTAAAATGTTGCGTGAAAATGGTTGTAAACTTCTTACACTTTCAAAATATATTTATTACTACGATAAATTACCGGAAACAGTTCAATCTATTATTGAAGCCATTACACAAAATGTCAATTAACCACACACTATAATGGTTCACGAATCGATAAAACGAAATACTAGACTTTAATGTTCTATTTAAAGTTGAATTCACTTCGTAGTGATCAACTAACTGCATACGTTAATACTGGTTAAAATTGTTAGCCAACGGGCTAAACTGTACTGAAAATTTGTAGGTTAACTGTTAAATCTAACAATTCGAAAGACTAAACAACGGTATAAAAGAATTAGTTTATAATTTTACGTTAGACAAATCGAACGATAATCACAAAACGTACTCGAACGAAAATTAACTCGTCTCACTTGTCGGACTTGAGACAAATCCGCCTCGTAGCGAAGGCCCGCGACGGGATCTGACCGTCTACCATTATGCTGTATTCGAGTGCATATTACTGACTGACTTAACTAAAAAAGGCTTCAGTTTTACATAATGACAAAAATGATTTTAAGAGGGACATTTTAAATTGGCCAATAAATAAACACAACAACAATCAACAATAAACAACCAAAGATTAATATTTCAGAACAAAGAATATTTGTAATAAAGGGGCTTCACTCATAATTGAGGTCTGCAGTATTTGCAGTAATTTGATACACTGGGATCGAGAGTTTATTTATCCAAAACCTGCTAAAGAACACGTACGGGGAAATCATAAATTAAGGCCAAATGGATTCTATTAATGTTTTTTTTTCTACGAAACAAAGATTATAAGCCTGATAACATCTTAAAATAACCGTTCACAACAACGAAAACTTTGGTGATTCTATAATATTATTTACAAATACACAGAGGTGACTTTTAATGCTTGAAAGAAAGCATTATTTAACTTAACGCAATGTTTGCAGTTTTACCAAATTTTATTAAACTGCACAGAATCGCACTGGGGCTTCTTTATTATTTATGCATATAAAATGGTGTTTGTTAGATTGAAAAAATACCTATCAATGCCTGTTTTAAGACACCCGATACAAATATGACACTTTTACGGTTTTACTATGATATATGGAAATCAAACTAACACATTCTTGGGAAAACTGACGACCATGTTTATTTACACTAATTGTTGAATCTTTCGGAAAGATAACCCACCAGGACTAGGAATAGTTTAACTTATATAAATATTTCTCAATAATTTATCACTATGGGAACGAGGTGAAAATCAACGTTTCTTGGTAAGATTGTTCACTATTAACGTGCTGCACCTTCTTTCATATCATTGTGGGATGCATAGAATGTGCCAACTGTACTGCTTTATGTGAACTTTAGCGACCTCTGTTAGACATTGTAGTGGGTCAGGTTAAATTAAATTAAAGGGGCCAATTAAACTATAAATAAATATTTCTATCAAATGAAATTGTATAAATACATGGCGCAGTCGGCAGATTCGTATTTTATAGCATCTAATTTAGCTATTAAAAATTTTTTAGTGTACGGTGATAGTGACGTACGGTGATGTACTTTCTAGATATCAATAAAGGTTTTTATCACATAAAGTTAGCTGACGAGTCTAGCAAACTTTGTGTATTTAGCAGCATGTTTAGTACTTACCTTCTCATTCTTAGGTCTCCATTTGGTCTTTACAACCTATCAGGATTATTTAATAAATTGGCCTTTAAATATTTTGGTAACATAAAAGGAGCAACTGTGTACCACGACGACTTATATATGTATAGCAACAGACACAAAAGAGGAAAATGATAAAGTTATCGAAACTGCTTTAAATAGAGGCCAAACAGGTTAATATTACGTTCGATTATGAAACGTTGCAATACTGTTTGAATAACATCAAGCATCTAGGCGTGGTCTTTTGTAAAGAAGAAATGTTACAGTATTCGAGAAAATTTAGCAGGTTATTCAATAGATTAAAAACCCAGAAAATAAAACAGAATTGCAAAGATTATTTTGGAATGAACAATTAATACTTAAGGTGTTTTATCCATAATTTAGCACATATTTATTATTTCTTATTGTATTAGTTAATAGGGATAGTATTTTCGTTGCAGTATTCTACATTTTCAAGCCCCACAGGTTACAATTGCAAATTTCAAACTAACTTAATTGTTATACAGTGTGGTCCAATAAAAGATGCGATTGGTTGTTTACTACAAAATAGTAGGGTTTTTCGTTTCTTGTTTTTTTTAATAAACAAAAGATTTACTTTTCTGTTCGTTTCAAGTGCTGAGATAAAGTATGCGTAAATAGAAAAAGAATTGTTAGCAGTATATTTTTCTTGTCAAAAATTCTACATCTATTTATTTATTTATGATCATAGGAATTTCACTTTATTTTCCGATCACATGTCTCTATTGTCTATTATTAACAAACATCTATGTAAAATATCCAATAGCCAAGCCTGGAAAAAATACGTTTATTGCTTTGTGTCGCATAAAAACAAGTTAAACGCTAGATTAATCAATAATTCGTGTTGTACATAGTGTTTGGGCTTTTTCTAAAAAAAAAGGAAATTAATAGTATTTCAAGATGTTAAAACTATGACTAAATTCGTATGCATGTAATAAGTCTTTGTAAATAAGATTGGCCTAGTAATAATAAGTATTGAAATCAACTGATAAATAAGTTTTTATTTTAAGCACAGGAATGATATTGAGGTTAGTAATGGACGACCTTATTTTAACAATAGATTAGTTGTTCCAGTTGCATTAAGACTGTATATTCTAAAGCTACTGCACGAAACTCATATTGGTCTTAAACAGATCAATGAAATTGTAAATAAGTTACCCTTAAGCGGTGAAGAGTTGAACACTTGCGTGTGATTGGCGTATTTACTTGGAATTCCTTTATTAAAACTTGATACTAAAATATGAAAGTAGAATCGTTTCTTATATAATATTTAATTAAATGACTTACATATAATATTTATTCTTGAAACAATTTATTTAAAATTTGATAATTTATGTTCACTAAAATATTTTTAAAATTGACAACAAAACATTTCAAATTATTTAAATTTTAAATTAGTTTTAAAATACACATATCGTGATTGGATATTTTCAAACTTCCTGGGCATCCTGAAAAATTTAAAAATACCCCTCCATCACCAAGTTGCTTACTTTTAAGAATGCCGTGACGTCTTGGAAAACCCAATTAACATGTCAACATATGTCATTAGGAAAGTAATTAAAACATATACGCAGGCTATAAAGCAATTAGCATGATTGACGTGTGACCTTCACATGTGACTTGGTTCTGCTTATCTATGTGCCATTGTGGCTTCTTGCGTTACTTCTCTATGTAGATTTCTGATTATGCACAGCATTAAGCACACTTTCCTTGCCCCAACAAATATACATTATACTATGCGATCACATTACTCGTAAATGGTTTACCTTGATTGGTTTACCTTTATTTGTCCAGAAAACTGCCTTCTGTTTAGTAAAAGCACACACTGTAACAAAAAAACTCTGTATTTTGTGTATCGTTTAGAAGCAAGTCTTTAAGAAATCGCAAAAGGGCCGTTGTTAACTTTTAATTAATAGCCATTGTAATATGCACATTGTGTACAGTATTGTTTAAAAGTGAAAAGAAGAAGAAAATATAATGTTGGCGCAGGATGTGACGCAATTGCGTCTTTAAGGGAAGTTTTAAACAACTTTTAAAAATAATTACCTCCTTCTACTGAAGTGAGTCCGTGCTAACCATGTTAGCAGAATTGATACCGGCGCTAATTTTCATTAAATATTGTTCTGAAACTTGAGGGAAATGAAAAATTATCGAGACAATGAAGAAGGAGTAAAACATGGTGTAGTGCACCTTCAATTAAGACATTCAAGAGCTTTATGAAATAAAAACTCGAGGAGAAGTTTGTGAAAAAGGAAGAATAATTACCGGCGTCAAGTGGGCCGTGAAAGAACAAATGAAAACATAAAACAAATGATGCTGCTGGTTGGTCCTGCCCGCCACCGCCGCCGCCGCCTCCACCGCAGTCTTGATGCTGCTTGCTGCGGTAGATTGATAATTTTATTACGGGAAATTTTAAAATATTATTTTCGCAAGGCAACGCCGGCGTGAAATTGTAATAGCCAATATTGGTAATTTATTCAATTTTATGTTTTTATTGGGGGCGGCCGTTTAACAGATGATTTATCTCATTGTGTTCTCTCTTTTACCAGTAGCAGTAGTAGCGGGAGGAATGAATTTTGAATAAAAGATATAACCCCCCTGTGGATGGTTTTAATTTTAACATTCAGGTCACGTGTAGCTGATTGTGAAACTATAGGAGCGCACATTCTTGCGGACTTTTGGTGAAGTTGTGTGGCCGTCTTGAATGCAGATGTAAACATTTCGAAAAGCCAGGTCAAGAATTTTTAACGTTTCCGCTATGCTGCGCTGTTTGCGTTACTTGCCATTCATAGACATACATTTGCATTCGATTTTTTTTGTCGTTTATTCCACAAACAATAACTGACATGCGAGAAATTAATTTAAATGATAAGTGATTCAAAAATTTATTTTTCACTAAAAAATATAAAGAATTTGTTTAGAATGGGTAAAGTTAACTTACCTGCGATTAAAACGGAATATTGGCGCCTCCACCAAAAAGTCACAACATGGTATTGTAATAGCGACGTATCTTATAGTTGAAATGACAAGCATGTATGCAAAAACAATATATTTGTTGAGTTGAGTTAGAGCAAAAATACTATATGGTCAGAGTCATAGCGACAATCATAAATATGTCCAAATGCTTTCAGCTTTAAGTGCAATATGCATTAGAATATGTAACTGCTGCAACTTAAATATTCAAAATATTTTGACTAATATTCAGTTATTCGGAAATATTTTTGAACAATTTTCATCCATTCGAATGTATTTCCATTAGTTTGGGATTTTTTTAGACATTTCTAGTCTAGTCCAATGAAAATAATTCTGAACAATTTTCGTGCTCCTTATACAGCGTAGACTTCTTTTTGCTTTAACAGTCTTTTTAAAGACTGCTTCGACGATTTCTAATCTACCCTAGGATTAGAGTCTTTAATAGCAAGTCAGGAAAACAACAAGCGAACTTAACCGATTCTTATCGGTGTATTAGACACTTTTTAACATTTGTTTGCTTTTGGTTTATAGACACGAACTTAATCTCGAAACACCTGAAAACAGCTTTGATAGATTCGATACCGATCTCCAACCGTCTAAATATACAAAAACTTAACTAACCTATATACATCACTATAGCTACTTTCTTATATAATCTATCCTCTCCAACAATGGCTATATTAGGAAAGATAACCAGGTAGGGACTAATCTAATATCAAATCAAATATTTAAACATGTAAAGTTAGAAATAATTTTGTTTTTACAAGTAGGTTTGATCTTATGTAAAGTTTTATAATAATGAGCACCTTTTACAGGTGAGGAAATTCAACTATCATTCAAGACGATTAATGAATTTTAAGGTGCGTAGTCTTGAAAGGTAAGATTTTGGCAATCAACGTCTCCCAGAGAGAATTATAAACTTATAATAAATATAAAAGCAGAATTTTGTAATGATAAAAAATTTATAAAATAATCCATTTAATTATTACAAAATGTTAAATAATATATTAATTGTAAAATACTGTAAAACTGAAGAAAAGAATATTGAATATAAGTGTTTACTATAAAAGGATGATGGTGAAACTGCTGTAAAAAATATAGATTTGGATGCCGTATTTCTTCTATAATGTTTGCAAATACCATTTGAAAGGAATCAGGTTTTATTTGTGATTGATACAATGTCGGGTAAAAACGATGTCCTTAGCTGGTTTTTAAAAAGAGAAAGGGTGGAGATTTGTTCAACATTACATTATATGGTATGTTCTAAATGTTGTGGTACTAAAATAAAGTGGTATCTAGTTAAATATTAGAACTTGATATTTACATTTGATTTACCTGTGCATTATTGGAATTTATCTTTATAATTAATAAATATGATGTCAATTGTAAAATAAGTTGCAAAGTTGATTAATGATTGAAGTTATTATCTTAAACAAAAATTATAAACAATTTTTATCTAATAAGGTTAGGTTATATTTTATTTTTGGCAGCTTGATAATTATTTTCTAATTCAGTCATTAGGGGTCGCTCTATTTGGTGGTGAAAATCATTTACAATTTTATTTATTTAGTGTTGATTGGTGGAAGTGAATTTTTAACACGGGAACAACCCTGCCCGTTTTAAAAATTATGATATCTTTTATATTTTACACAAGTTAAATAGAATTTAACAACAAACAGGAAAAAACAATTAAATTTATTTATTCAATGTCATACAAGTTATTTAATAGAACAAAAGGGTTGTATTCTTTATATAAAGATCCAGAATAAAATATTATTATTGTTATTAAGGAACATAAATTGAGTTAATTGCAAAAGAGTTGCAATTAACTACGCACATAAATAAATTCAAAGGTGTAGTGCAACACCTCAATTATTCATCACAATATACCTATATGTTATACTCTTTAGGATAACTTTTTAGGATAAGTTTTTTAGAAGTTTTTAACTATTTTTGGGAAACATTTAGATACCTTATAATTTTTCAGAAAAATTCTTATAAACTGATCTAGGCCACTTGTTCTGATTTTTGTAAAAGATGGAGAGTATCTTTGTAGATAGGTTTTAGAAAATGAACCATTTTTGGGGTTTGGAACATTTTGCGATACTTTTAAATATCTCGTCTTAAGAAACCCTAGTACTGATCCAGGTCAGTATCGAAGATTGTCAAAAACTTTCTGTAAATATATTTTATATTTTTAAAGATGACTAAGCCGTTCGTTATGAATAGTTAATATTTATGGCATTGTGCTCACAATTCAATTTGAGTAAAAATTTTTGAACTGATGAGGACGTTGTTAATCCTTGTCAAAAATTATATTGAAACACTTTATATGCTTTTCAAAACAAGCGGAAGGAAGTTCTCAGCTACTTTGAAGGAGTATTAAACAACCCAAGTTGTTAGATTAGCCAGGCAGAGCTTGACATGAACATTTCATATCTGGCTGTTGTCACTTGAAATGTATTTGTTGAATGATGTTGGATGACCATCACTCCATGATGTAATAGGTGCTGGTGAGGTTGTAAATTCCATCTTCTTGACGTCATTGTCATTGCATCATTTAGCGAATGAGCGTGTTAAGTTCTTTACAAGTTAGGATTACTTTTCCGATTATTTTTTTAGGTGGTTTGTCGAAGATTTCACGCCATTTTCCCATAATCTCCAAAAGTGATCAGCTGCCGGCAAATAATCTCACTGGGTGCAGTGCGTAGGTAGGGAGTCTTGAACTTGTAATTGCGCACAATGTCTTATACTTCTTGCATTTGTTGTACTTATACTATACTTACTGGTAATATACTTCAAGTAACTTACAAGTACACTTCTACTAATGGTTGCGAGTGTTTGCTGACACCAACAAAATTTGCTCCATTGTCGTTGTACATATGAATTCGTCGACCCCTTCTTGCTTCAAATCTTCGGAACACTGCAAGGAATGAATCGGTTGTCATGTCCATTTCCAGATCGAGTATTACACTTCGTGATAATGGAACGAACTTTTTTTGAGATCATTTTCAATGTTTAGATTGCTTCTGTATTTTTTCTGTAACTCTTATAATTCCATCGCTATCCAAAATTGGTGATAGATCCAGCATGTTCTATTCGACTTTCTTTTTTAGAGTAGCAAACTGCTTGTGTTATTCTAATAACTAGTCTCAATGTTGATTCATTCCATCCATTGAAAGAGTTACGACACATTTTGATTGATTTCTGGTATTATGGATGAATATTATACAATAGGGCAACTCCCTGTTAGTTTTCTCCGTCTGCTCACGACTATGATTAAGTTGTTCGTCTGAATTACGGGAATTTGATAGCAATGTTTCATCTTCTGCGACTGAGGGACCGTTTTATCATAAGGAATGGTCACATATTTTGCATGGATCGATGCCGTGGAATATGACATCTGTTAGATTGTCTTCAGAAGTTACATGTATTTAGAGTTTTCAATGTTGTGACTGATCTCTTGGTTAACTCTCTTAATATTACGGCTGCAAAGAGTTCTAGTCTTGGAATTGTGATTTTGGAAATCTAGCTACTCTAGCGTAGATAACTGCTCCATATACGTTTTTGGAAGTACCACATTACATATGGTGTACTTGATTCATCTTTGGAGGATGCCTATTTTCCACTGCCTTAACGTGAACAGAAAATTTCTACCATTTTGTTGTGTTGGGTTTAAGGTCTGGTTGATTCCGTTCCAAGTCTTTTAACCAAATTCTCGAACAATGTTAAATGTGCTAACTATCCTAGAGGGTAAGTAGCTTGACTACCTCTAAGAGAATTATTTATTTTTGTGACTTTGGAAGTGTTGATGACGATGTTGAAACAGAAAGTGTCTCTAATGGGTTCCCAGCTTATCCTTAATGATTTTATTATGTTGTCTTTAATTAGTCTTCATTAATACTGTATACTTTTTAGTAATCTCTTCACCTTTGGTTAAACGTTTTTTCACTTCCGGAAAATCTTCTGTAGGCCACTAATTTCTTCTTAGTCCCAAAATTTAATTGGTTGTAGATCTTTTTCCATCCGGTTTATCGTATTAAGAGTCTTGATGTTGTTCTCAGTGGTCTGTTGGGTGTTCAATCTAGTGTTCAATCTAGTTCAGTGTGTTTGCTCAGTAAGTCAACATCCTCATTCTTCAGTAGCACATGTAGAATGATTTTCTCAAGCTCTTCTGCTCTACCGACTATTGAAATGTAGTCGATTAGAAGTGATTACGTCATTGTTTATAGTCGATGCACTATTCAGCCTAATTCAGGGTAGGGCCTAGGTCAGGAAATCGACTGGTTGAAAAAATGTACTTGGTAGTGCACGTGTGACTCTCTAGAGATGTCTGTTTTTATTTTCAGAGGTTTCAAAGTGTATTTAAACTGTTAAAAAAGTTTTCAAGCTTCTGAACCGATTTATTTGTAGTTTCTAATAGCAGTTGTTTGATGACTAGGTTTCTACAACTTTGGTCTTGATTACTGAGAATCGTGTGCCTTTGTTTCTTTAATTACTTAAAATAGTCAAAACCGTTATTGGTGCTTCTGTGGCATCTTCTGAGGTTTTTACTACTTTATTACGTTTCATGTAAAGTAAAGAAGGGCGTGCTATTTATTCCCACTCTGTTTTTACACTCGCATTGGTCGCTATATGGTATTGCCACAGATAATGCTGTATGGCACCGGAATACATATCGCACCGCTTGTTCATTTTCTACACGACGATTACTGCTTAATAAAGAAATTTAAAAAACTTTAACTTTCAAGCTGCCGAGTCATAAACGCAATTTATTATCATTTTGTTAAATATTTTAAATAAATTAAAAATTATTTTCATAAATAGAACATAAAATTCCGGGTGAATTTAATATTCAAAAACAAAAACTAATTTAGAAATAAAATAAAACAACTATATGAAATAAATGAGCGATCATTCTGAGAATTTTTCTCAGCCGGTTTTCTGAGCTGTTTTAAATGTTTCTTATTGGAAGAAACTGTTTTTAATGGAATAATACTTTTTGATTGCCTAATTTGTAAAGTTTAAATTTACTTTCCCTATCAAGTCTTATTTTGATGTCAAGGCAACCGCGTCCTGCATCAGATTGCACGTATAATCCTTTAAATGCTGGTTTTGATTTCCGAAAATTTACATCCTGGACGTTCAAGTTCTCTTTTTATGCGAAAATAACTAGGGTGATTTTTTTTGTAGCAAAAATGAATGAAACATTTTAAGCGGTAGAGTTTCATCAGAAGATCGAAACCGGCACGAAATAGGTTCACTTAAGAAATCGAATTTTTAGGCAATTGCATGTATAGTTAATCGCGCTGTCAAATTCGTGTAATGTTTGTTTGATAGGTTTATGTTATCGCTAAGCAAAACGAGGGGGTCTGTTTGAACACTTTAAAATTTAGGAAAGGTTAATTATCTTAATTTAATATTTATGGTCTGATTATAATTAAGTATTTCTTGTTATTTATTCTAGAATTTTCATTTTATTTTCATCTCATTTTATTTCTAAAAATTAATGTATTATTGTTTTTGAATATTAGATTCTCCCGGAATTTTACCGTTTATTTTTGAAACTGATTTTAATTTGTTTAAAATGTTTAACAGAATAATAATTAATTGTGTTTATGATCCAGCAAAAATCTGAAATCAAAAATAAATTCTAAATGAACTCAATAATCGTCTAGGGAATAAATCCTCAACTGCCACGAAATCATGTAGCGGTCAATGCAAGTGTAAACAATGGAGTGCGAGTAAATTCTTTATTTTACATGAAACGTTTGTAATATATCTTATTCTCGTACACGCATACAATTCAAGTTATGGCAAACTGTCTATATTTGTATTTATTACCTTTAAAATTACAAATTTTATAGAATAATAAAGATTGAAATATTTAGCAGCTTTTGATGAATATTTGATATAAAGAAAAGATTCCATTAAACTAGAGTAATTATTTTCTTAAGGGTAAGAAGGTATGGATATATCAAAATATATTTTAATTTAATGACAAACGATATTGTTAGGTAAATATATTGTTTTACTTGAGGTTTTTGTAGTTGCATGTGCGTTAACGGCACCAATGCAATGTTGAGTAGAAACGTTATATCATTAAAAAAACTCACAGTTTTTTTCTTTTCTGTCTTAATTTACTCATAATATAAAAAATAATTATACATAAAAAACTAACATTTGCGAATACGTTTCTTGGGTATTAATTAATATCAATTAGGTACATATGTGCACGAGTTGTATATTATATCAATTTAATTTCAGTCGAACTTCTTTAACTCCCATGTGCAATTACCAAAAAATATTGAGCAAGTAAATACTTATGACTTTCTGTTTTATTAGAATAATTTAAAAAATCGCTGGTAGCGACCTATAACATTAAACCATTTTAATGTTTTTAAGGCTATGAAGCCGTGCACCAATAGAAATTTAAAAGTGACCTTTTTGAATCATCCTAACGTATACTTAAAACATTTTCAATAAGATCGGTAAATTGCCTTTGTATAGGTATAGTTAACAAGCTCTTCTGTAATATATTAGAATGACATCATAATCAAACGAAAATTAATTTCGACCATAATGAGGCGGCGGCGATTCTTGAGGAAAACTCTGGGGTGTGTATGTATATGCGTATGCTGGTGTGGTTCTTTGGAGACCATTTCAAAGGCACTTCTCCCAGCATCGCTCATAATTTACTAGGTTATTCGAAAGCCTTTTGCATAGACTACTACTAGTACAACTACTACAGGGACCCGTGTCACCGGTCCTACCCGTAAAGCAATTAGGGCCGCTAATGTCTTGTCCGGCGCGTCCACACTTCTCCCGTACTTTCAGGCCTAAGCGACTAATGATGTTACGGAATATCGAACGGCAACAAATTACAACTCTAATGTGTTCTCGCTGTAGTTTTGCCTACCACTAAGCCACTTTCGGGGGTAGACCTTCCTTGAAAGTGTAATGAAGTCAAAAAGTGTCTCGTTTATTTTTGATGTACTTCGACGACTTTCCTGGATAGTTTGCTGGAGCCGTAGATAAACTGTCTCATAAAATTTTCATGAGTGCTAGTGTCGCAACTAGGTTTCATTAATTTTGAAAGAGGGTGGTAGAAAGGTGGAGGGCTTGTGTGTGTGTGTGGACTATACTTGTGCTACCGTAATTAGTCATCGTGTGTTTGTCCACTTCCAAAATACAACCATTTTATGTATGTATGTCTACTCTCTTCTGCATACTTACTATATCATATAATAAAGTGCTTTATTAGTTTTCACTCAAGAAGCTTGTACTTCATTGTTAAAGTTTGTTAAAAAAAAGTAGGGTTAGAATTGTGACACATGGAGGATGGAATGGTAATGCTTTTATTAAAATTATTATTCTGTCATTTTATTTCTAAGTTTGTAATGTTTAGCGCCGAATATAAGAAGAACATAATAATATATTAAATTGTAGAAGTAAGTATTAAAGTAAATTATTATTTGAGTCTTGAAAAGTAACTCAATATTTTCAACGTTCGAAATGCTGTCACGAATGGAATAATTGATTCTTAATGCCATTTCAACTGTATTGAATTATATTAACAATTATAAATAAATCCACCAATGTCAGAATGAAATTTGATTTCATTTAAGTATAAGCACAGTGCCAAGAATAACCCATCTGTGTGTCGCATAACCAAACAAACATTTAACGAATTCAACTATGAAAATGACCCAATCGAACTCTGCGCAAGATTGAAGGCCTTATTCAAGAATACTTCTTAGAAAGGTTGAGCAATGACGTATTTCCACTGACCTCGCAAAGTGCACCTTGTTCACTGCCTTGTTTACACCCCAAACCTTAGCGACGAGCGACTAGAATTACTTACTCATCATTACTTCACTTATCATTTATGATAACCTAACAGGCTTGCCACATCCCGTACAGCTTCAATTCGTGAAATCACCAACATAAATATAGAATAAAACATAGAAATAAAACATAGTTGCAGTTGGTTTCTGACAAGCATCAACAGCACCCTCGCTCTCTTCTAAAATATTTTTACCTGAAAAATAATTGATTAAAAATAAGTAAGGTTTGCAGAATGGAATTAGTATAGGATTAATTAAATTAAATAATTCATAAAAACCGCAAGTTGCATTCAAACTAGTGCAAATATCTCCAAGGTTAATACATTTCATCATAACTTTAGATTGGCTTAATATTACTCGTACACGCAAGCCAGCTTCTCTCATTCGAAGAACCTCTTAATCAGCACGCCAACTGCGCTTATTCGAAGAACTTCTAATCGGCACATGCGATCAACCTATGCTATACTTCGACAGCTGCCTGCCAAACATCATATAACGTTGGCTTAATGATAACGACACACGCCAGCCAACTGCTCTCTTATTCCCAGAAACCTCTACTCAAGCACATCATGCGATCGACCTACGCTAGAATGCAGCTGCAGGCCACACAAGGAAATAACAACGGATAAGCGGAACGCGCCGCGCCTACAGATTTACATTAAGATGGTAATGTCGTCCGCAATATACAGTATATAAACAGCTTGCTTCAAGTTTTTTGTTCAGTCTGAAAAATGACTCCAACACGACAACATCTTGAAGCAAACTGGTGAGTACCTTTTTATTAATTAATTGTAGGGAATCTAGAATCTGATGCCCAGGGGCATTGATTACCTGTTTCCCTCCGCTTAGTATTAGGGGTCTGGAATCTAGTACCCAGGGGTACCGATTACCTGACTCGCTAATGTGCTTAGGTTTAGGGGCATTGATTACCGGGTTTCCTAGCGCTTAGTTGTAGGATCTAGTGCTAGTCCAGAGTGGTTGCGATCACCCTCATGTTCAATGTTAGTTTTGCGAGGACTTGTACTTCCTCACACTTATATTTGTAAACCTAATGTTTTGTAACCGTCCCTCACTCACGTAAATCCCACGTGACAATATAAAAGATATTTTTAAATAGTCTTTAATAAGGTACAATACAGTCTAATGGAATTTTGGTTTAGAATTAGTTATGTGAAGATATCAAAAAGTAGTTCAAACTTATAAAAAGTTTGTAAGTAATAAGTATAAAACTACCTGTACTAAAGTATAAAAATACCTGTAGATGGTTTTGGCTAGAAATTAACTGTTTAACAAGTTATTAGAAAGTTGTTCAAATCCTACAAATTGACTTGATTATCAGTAATCATATAAAAGATACTCCAATTTGAGAATAAAACTGGTGAAATAAAATGGCACTGAGTAGCCTGGGTTTGTGATTGTCGTATATCGAGAACAGATGGATTGCTTTAATGGCTAGATATACGAAGATGGCTATGTAGTCTTTGTATGGCTTGTGACCTCTACCCTTGGTAGTTCTACAAATTGACTTGATTATCTCTAAAAGTATAAAATATACTCCAGTTTTATACCAGCTCATTCCCAAAAGTGGAGAGCTATCTGGAGGAATAAAATGTCACTGATTGCCCTGATTGCCGTACGATATCGAGTATTTTTTTACTGAGAGGAACAGAATTTTTTCCGTAGTTGCTCGAGTACAAATATTTGGAACGCTGCGATGTACGAATATGTTGTTGTGTTGCTTACAATTCCCAAATGATCCTCGTCTCTGTCGATCATAATCATTGTCATTGCTGACGATGACTGACATTACCACGAAATCACTAGCAGCAAACGTTATACTTACTCTATTAAAATTGTATGGGCCATCGGCGTCAATAATGTTGAAGATCACCGTCGTGGTTTTCATCATTCCCGACATCGTAACTTGAGTTTTATTTATATCATCATTAACGATTCTGATGTTCTTATTAACATTGCAAGTAAGCATTTTCGCTAATAGTATGTTGAACATGTAATTATTATTATTATTATTTTGAAGATAATTATTGTCGTCGTAGTCGATAAGCTCTCAGAGTCTTCATTACTCATATTGTAATCGTTTGTACTTTTGCTGTTAGAATTAACGTTAATGTCAAAATTTTCACTGTTTTGTTGTTACTGGTAATTCCATTTTGATGGTTAATAGTCGTAAACACATCTTTATGTATCATTGGATCACTATTGTCGCCTTTATAGCTACTATGAAAACTATCGTCATTATTATCCTTATTAGTGCAGATTTTCGATATTTTATCGTTTGCATTATATCATTGTTCATGCATTCGTCATTCTTAACCTTATTATTTTCGTCAACTTCTGGTAATTTGATTATAGGCATCTTATGATGCCTATAATATTATTATTATAGCAATAAATATTATTATTAATATTTATTGCTAATATCGTTGCTGCTACCGTTACTCGACGGTAATTTTATTATGTCAGTACATCTCTAGCACTTATATCGAGAATCGCTGTTAATATCCTGATCATTAATTGTCGTTGTCGACTTTTTAAAACGATTATCATCGTTCCGCTCATTATCTTAGAATTTATCATTGTTACCGTTGTAATATTCTTAGCTGTAGCCGTCAACAATATAGCCTTCACAGTCATAGATTTATTATACTCCAATTAAAACTACCAGCGGGATATTTGCTATTGACATCGTTTTTACTATTATTAATATTATCGGCGGTATTGTTGTCGTAAGCGATACATCGTTACCACTAGATGTTAATGTCATCACCGTTGTTGATCGTAATTATCGCTATCGTTGTCGATATCTTAAACATCGTCATTGTAGATGGGTTTGTTATTTAAGCCTTGTGTTGTCATCATCACGATATTAGCAGCTGTAATTGTTAACGCTGCTGCCATCAATAGTGTAATTATCATTGCCTCTAAAACGAGCGTCGAATGTTATCGCCTTAGTCACCAATCATAAATATCATCAACGTTGTTGTCTTCATCGTCCCGTCATAACTATCTTATCGTCTTTATACATATTGCAATTATTGTATTTTTGTTTCTATTACGGTTGTGTTTTGTTGAGGACACCATTGAAACCGGTGGAAACGTCGAAATTGAAATAATCTTTGATTCTGTTCTTGATAGTAATAGTTGTCAAGGTATTATTGTAGTTATAATGCTCATTAATATTGCCATTATTGTTATGATAATTATCGTTATCGGCGTGTTTTTATTTGTTTCACATTTATTTGTTGTTATGTGTTATTGTTGTAATGGCTTATTACTCTTGCATCATAATATTATCATGTTTCTAGTTGTTATCGTTATCATCGTTAGCGTTGAATTGTTATCAATATTGCCGCAGTTACTAACATCTTCTCAATATCAAATTGATTGTTAATGTTATATATTACCATCGTGACATTATAATCGTTATGTTAAATGTTATCGTTCTGTTATCATTGCGTTTTTGACATCGTAAGTATCGTTACTGCTATTACGATCACTATATTAACAGTTATCATTGTTACAGTTATTCTTACCATGTCTGTTATGATCGAAGTAAGTATCATATTGTTATCGTTGGTTTGGTTATAGTGAGCATGATCTTTATTATTGACATCCTTATATTCGACGTCGTTGTAGCCGTCCTCATCACTGTTGTCATCTTATGTTATGGTATCACTAGCCCTCAATTTAATAATTATCGTTATCAATTTCAATCAATATCAAAGCTTCATGCTGGAATTCGCCGACAAAATAAATAACATCATCAATCTTTTCATTCATCATTATTGTTGTTATTGTACTAATTTAATTGTGTTTACATGACATTACAAACATCGCCGTAGTTATTTTTGTCAGTTATATGAAATAAACTTCTTGTATTGTTGTAACGTTGAATTTCAAAATCGGTGTTTTTATTATTGTCGCATTTATCATTGTTATCATTATCATAATTGCTACGTTATCGTTGTTGTTCTATGCTGACATTATTACATAAGAGTATTTTCGACTTTCACACAGTGTTGCTATTGTTATCGCGGTTGCTATAAATGTCATCAACACCATCGTTATTTACCGTCAACATTTATCATTGCAAGCGTTTGTTTTTATTGTTATTGTCAAGGTTGCCTTATTAGTCTTGTACAATATCATCGTACATTCTTCATTGCAACCATCACGATGTCATCACTATCGATTTCATCACAATTGCTGTTCCTTGTAGCATCATCTACTTTGTATATTCTGTGGGTCATAAGTATCGTTATGATCCATCTCATACATAGATTGTTATCGTTATCAATTAATTTATTGTCGTCACTATCATTTTATTGTTGTAGTTTATCATGTCTACCTACGATCTTAGTTATCGATCCAACTGTCATTGTCGTTGTTGCCATCGATATCATTGTCGTAATATCGATTTTATTGGCATTGCCATTACTACTACCGTTATCATTACTATGACCGTTTTCATACTAGGCTTTTACAATATCATTGAACGTGAGATCGTCATTTATTATTGCGATCATCGTGATGTTATCACTATGGATTTAGTCACCATTGCTGTTCCTTGTGACATCATCTATTTCGTATATTTTGTAGTTATAAATATCGTTATGCTTATTCTCATATATAGAATGTTATAATTATCAATTTATTTATTGAATGTCATGATTGTTTTACGTGGAGTACCCGTGTGAACATACCCCCACGTTCCCTTCCAGAAAGAAGTGATTGGGATACGCCCAATCAGCGCGCAAGTTGCATAACCGGCAGTACAGCAATTGCTACCAGATCAGCTCACTGGTCGGAGCGAGGTTGCCTATCAATTTATTTATTGTGGTAACTATCAATTTATTTATTGTGGTAACTATCATTTTATTATTGTAGTTTGTCATCAATACCTACGATATTAGTTATCGATTCAACCATTGTTGTCGATGTTGCCATCGATATCATAAATGATCTTGATTGTCATAATATCGTTTTTATCATCACTATCAGTAACTGACCGTTTCCATACTAGTATTTTACAATATGATCGAACGTGAGATCGTTCTTATCATTTATAATTGCAATTATCATGATGTCATCAGTATCGATTTCGTCACCATTGCTGTTCTTCGTGACATCTACGTACTTCGTTTATTCTGTGTTCATAAATATCGCTATGATCATTCTCATATATATAGAATATTATAGTTATCAATTTATTTATTGTCGTCACTATCATTTTATTGTTGTAGTTTGTAGCACTCTAAAAAAATGAAGCCCCATGATAGACTGTCATTGAATTGCGATAAATACTCTAAGCAAAACCAACTATACGCCGCGCGATTGACGTCACTGTAATCTTAATAAAACACTCAAATCACTAAATACTTACTGTACTATATGCACCGGCTGAGATCTCTAATTATGCAAACATAAATACAGGTGTGGGTGTTAATCCCAAAAGCTTCTAATTAATTAATGAAGTCAGGAACAAATAAAAACATGTTGGGCGCCACCAAAACTCAGGATGTTAGATTTAGAAAAAATTTATCAGGGAAGTCATCAGTTAAGGGAATTACTTCCCATTTAAATTTGACGTTAGGTTAATCAAACATTAAAAAATCTTAATTGCCAAAAAACATCAGCAGTTCGTTGAGCCTAACCATATCAATCAATAAATAAATTTGAAATCTGTATATTAAAACATAAAAGAAATAAAAAAAAGAAAATACAAAGCGCATCAAAGTCAAAAAGTTATCATTCCTAGAAGTTAATTAATTTCGAGATCCAAATAAATTTTACATAAAAAAACTTAATCAAAAATCAATACCTTAAAACATTTTCATTAGTCCAACAAAGTTCAAAAATTCCTTGCGCAAATGGAAAACTTCAAACACAATACACTATAAAAGCAATAATGACCTTACACAAAAACACAATAACAAACTGCTGATCTGGACGTTGCGGGAACACATTATTATTTTAAATTCTGAACTATTTTGTCTTAACGAGATTCATCGAACTTTAATATAATTATTTGCAATAAATTCCAAAACGCAACAAATTCTTGATGGATTATAATGGTAACGGTACTTTAACTCTGCATACTTGAAGGCTGCTTAACAAGTCTTTAATCGGTAATACGGAATTATACTTAATTTTCCGATATAACGAGAAAGTATTATTTTTCTTCACTAAACTAACTAAACTTGCGAAATAATCCTTGTATTGGATTAATTTCCAAACAATGAAATCGGTGTATAAATATAACACTTAACTTAAATTAAGGCATAAACGGTAGTACGGAATATTTTATCGAATTCACTAATTCCGAACTAAATACTTTGTAATAAGGGCATACATTTAGCGTAACGACCCTTTAAAAATATCCTCGGGGTGCGAAGCGCCCGGAGAATCCTCGAGGCACCAGCCTCTTTGAAGGTTGTTTTCGACCGTCTCTTTAAAACTAAACTGAACTAAAGGATCTGAATTTTATATCATTACAATTAAACTTAAGCGGGGACTTTTCAAACTAACCTATAGCGAAGTAGCGTGACTTTTTTAAACCAATCAGGAACAAGCATTCTAAAAGCTTCGAGAGAGTTCCATATAATTTCAAGGGACTTCACCGCAACTAAAATCTGCTTACTGAAAAGAACTCGAAGCCATACATAAAAACTAAATACATTTTAAAAATTGAAATCCTTTGTAAGAAAGGCGGTATTAGTTTAAGATATTTATAAATTAAATTTTATCAAGGCTTTTTTCTACGAAATAACTTGAACTGAACTTTAACATTTACAGAGACGTCAACATGTTGCTTTTTGAAGCATTATTCTAGAAAGAATGTCGTTTAGACGAAAACATTTTAGGGTAACCCCTGACATTTTAAGAAAGCACTATTTGAAATAAACTAAAGTCTGCAGATTTTTAACTCAACTAAAATGTATTGAACTACGCAGGGCCGGACAAAGATTATTTGCTATTTATGCGTATAAAATTACATTTCCATAAAATTGAAAATTTGAATACGTTACAAGTTTATCATTTCTACCTACGATCTTATTTATCGACCCACCATCGTCGTTGTCGCCATCGATATCATAAATGATTATCATTACCATACTATCGTTTTTAGCGTCACTGTCAGTACTACTGCCGTTATCAGTAGCAGCACATCGGTATTGTTCCATTTATCGCAATATTAAAAACATAACCACATTGTTTACACAGTGCCAGTATAGGTAATCTTGTGTCCGTTACTGTCATCAGAATTTTGTCATTTTGGGCATTACCTAGAAGCGTCAATCTTCATGTACTCAAACGATAATTCTAAAGTTTAGATTTTTGGAATGACAGCTATATAATTATTTTTTTAAGCGTTTTACGGTGGCGACTCGGGGTGGCAGAACACCCGTCGTACCTCATGGCACCGATTGCTATGATCATATCACCGACCATCTTAGAAATTATCTGAGGGATTTCAACCTCCAGTAAGGATTTTTAACTGTGCAAATATCGCATTGATGCGTCTCACGAGGCCTACGATACTGTTATTGATCTATTGGCTATTTTATTGTCCAAGGGTTATTTATGATTAATTATATTTTCAAATAATCTATTGTTTATTTATTACGATATGAAATATGAACTAAGAGTTTCTGGAAGTTTTCTCTTTCCAAGTTTCCTCTTCATACAATAGAAAAGACAAAAAAACAAAACAAACCTTTTCTCGATATAATTTTATTTATGTTCTTGTCTCCTCATTTCTTTCTCCTCATCCAAACTGATTTTCCATCTCATCTCTTTAATTAATTCACGAACATGAACAAACTTTTACCGTATTAAAATCAAATAAGGTTCGATTTCCTTTCTGAATAGTTACCACATACAAATTGGTGACCGTTTCCTCCACTATCCTTCTTAATTCCCGTATACACAAGAGTGGCAGGGCCAACTTTGTGTGTGTGTGTGTTGTATATACTGGTCTCCCGCCTGCACATTTCAATAACAGCACATTACAGGGAGATGGCATTAACTCTTTGTTGTTGTAAACTTGGGCCGTTGGTCACTCCAAGAGCTGTTTGTGTCGACCCAACGCTAATGGTCTTGCCGCGTCCGCAAAGTGATCGCATGTGGTCTCATTTTTAGGCACGGTAAAATTGGGACACGGTGGATAGTTCTCTCTCGTGCGGGCCGATTTGAATGTTTTATGCTAAAGACAGATGGGTATATAGGGCCAGGAGGGTAGTTAGTATAGCGCGAGGAGCAAACTCTAGTACTCGCCAAGTAGTGTAGTTTTGTACCTCGATCCTAAGTTGTGCGAACCTCTTAAGATAATGGCTGTATTATAGCCTGCCCTCCGCCTTGTTGCGGCTACTGCCCGCACCTGTGTCATATCGGATTGCGATTATGATTAAATTGTTTATTATTTAATAGCTGCTGTCCTCCTTTATAATGCATAGCTTGAGAAATTACACCACGGAGATTAGGAATTACCAATTAGCATGAGTAAGGTGGCTGTGATATTCTATTTGGGAATATTCCATCATTATCACGACCTAATAATACTATTAATTCGTCGTTTGTTAATTCATCTTGTTCTAGGATTGTTTTTATTAATTTCTTTTGAAGTTGATTCGTCCGCTTCATCAAGGTTTCCAGGGATAATTTTTAATTTCGATCCGGATACTTTTTCAAATTTCGATCGAGCAGTACAAATAAGTTTATTAATTCTCATCGACATAATCATAATCTTTCGGCAGTTCCTAATTCCCGAATTAGGCATTTCGGTGGTCGTGTTCGGACTAGATTTATGTTTTCTCGAAAATTTAATTATTGCATTGCCAAATTTGAGGTTTCTGCTTGCTGTCTATAGTCTCTCTCTCTGGTATACTCGAGGGTAAGTAAAATGCCTGGGCCTCTCTCGCGAGCCGCAGTTTAACAGTTCCGCAAGTGCGGGAACAGCTGGAACGGACAGATTCATTTTGAATTGCGCCATTTCCATTCCTCGCTCCTTGCTTCTGACCGCGAAACTTTCCAGGTAGTCTAGACTAATCACCGAAGCTTGTAAAGTACGTTAAACCGCACACATATGTATGTGTATGTGCGCTTACGTGCTCATAGGGCATCCACTACTAGGCAACGACTACTATTAGAGACAGATTATTTTACCTTTTATCCCCCGGGCAGCTTTAATAATATCCCTGATATTAAGTGAAGCTTGCTATGTAATTGCTTTTGATACAAATGTTAGAAGGTTCAAGTAGAAAATATGTATTATGGAGGGTAGTTGAGTAGAAATAATATGCTGACTATTTCTGGAAGAAAAATGGACTGTGGTCTCTGATAATGGGACAAAAGTATCTACCAATGAGAAATCTATAACATTTAAATAATTTATTTTTGTTGCTGAAGCTTGTAACATACTATTTAGTAGCATGGACGCACAAAATATTAAACCAACCAAAGGCAAGTTTGTTGATGTTTCATTCTAGTTTCATTTTCAAGGAAGGGAATGACCACACACACACACACACACACACACAACAAAAAAGTAAACAGGATAAGGTAGATTTATAATAGTTGACAAAAAATTCAAATTATAATATAGAGAAATGTAAATAGACGTAATAGCAAATAGGCACCACGGGATTAACAGCAAAAGATTTGGTAATAAACACACTACAGTTCAAGAAAAAATGTACTATACGAATAAGAACATAAGATGTATAAGAATTGATCCAAAAATCCAGTATCATTGACCACCAAATAATTATGAAGTTATAAGATTTATAGGTATTTAGTTTACCAATCAATGTCAAATCTGTAATGCAAACTCTACAATGATAAATAAACAAAAATGTTGAAATCTGAAACACCGGTAAGTAGAACAGTTTTACAAGTAAATATACAAAAGTTAACCTTAAATTCCAAGTTGAAATAAACTATATATTTAAAACACAAGGCTTATTCTTGTTCCAGTTCGTTTGAGAGTTCCACCGTGGCGATCTAAGCGATTCTTTTTTTATATTAAAACTTTCGCTGTGTAGATTAGTCAACACTACTTAATTTTTATATTTTTTAATGTTTATATTTTTAATTTGAAAAACTCTAAAATGTTTAATTTGAGACGGACGAATCGGACATTCACTTGGGGCGCCCCACTGTGGGGCGAGCCTTAATAAAAACCGCGCAAGGAGGTAAAAATCCAACTTGTGTAAAGAATAAAAAACATATTGGCGTTTGATTATAAAATGTTCAGGGCATCTAGAACCGGTGGCAAAATTTAAAAATCTTTGTTATTGTTAAAAATTTTGATGCTTAAAGTTGTCGCTACTTTGAACTAACAATTTCTCGACATTTCCAGACGGAGATTTGAAATTAAATTACTTTTGTTGTATGGAACTTATTGAAACCAAAATTTATAATGAAAAAGAGACATAGTATTTGTAGCTAAACAACTTAAAAAAACATGAAAATGCTTTGTAAGTTTTATTTTAAAAAATCCAGAAAAAAATCAGAGATTTTTTTTGCTAAAATTTAACTTTTGCTGGAGTTTTAAAAAATGTCCGCATATGTCCGCTTTCAAATTTCTATCGAAGAAAGAACCAAAGCTTCATGGTTATTTTCATACAAAAACCAAATCCAACTCGATCCAACTTAAAAAGTTAAAAGCCGTTTATGTAAGTACTGCAAGAAATCTTTACCGGCATTATTCGCATTACTGCATGCATAGTTGTTAATGAAGCATCGTGGTTGAATTTTTCTGGTATTCTTTTATTATACTACATATCTGATTAGCATTTTGGTATTGTATAGCCTTTTGAAAGTTAAATTAAAAAATAAAAATAGACAGCTTGATAGAAATAAATATAAGTCCATATTTTTTCTAAACTTGTTCATTTTTGTGAAGATGTGTAGATATTATTGTAACATGCACACTGTATACACCTTATATCACGACTGTTAAAAACGACTAAATACCACCCCTTAAGAAGTTGGGGGTTTTCTAATAACTGTAAATAATAAAAGTTTAACAAAACACAAGCATCCTGACAAACAACATGAATGAAACCTTTTAATAAAACAAAGAATATTCTTGAATTAAATATTAGGTCCTGGCAATTATTGTAAAAAGTACTGTTATTTCTTATTAGGTGTTAGTAATTTCTTTATAAATGCCGACTTAGAAATATTTTCGAAATCCTTTCTTGGAAGTTATTTTAAATATTCAAATCCCTCATTGTAGTATAAAATACACGATGAGGTGATAATACTACTTATATTCCTATACCAGAAGAATAAAATTGAATTACCTTGAAAAACCCGTCACCCTTAATTTTAAAACGTCTTCCCATGTACTTCTAAATATATTACAATACAGATTTAGAATACCTTTCCTGGAATAACATAAATTCTCTTGCTTTTTCTAATGAGGTGCAGGTATAATAAAGAAAATAGATAAACTTTCCTTAACCGATATGAAACATAATGCCAAAAACCATTAATTGCACTTAATAAATAATGCTCTAACATTGTTATATCAATTCATATAACTTAAAAAGTACATATGAATAACAACAACAATCTGTAAAAATTATTTATTTTAGTGGATTATAGGGCTTGCGCGCTCTTCCCTATCTTTCGCCCCACAGTGCGCCCTCTCACTTTCTACGGTGGTGAGTTTCGTAACTACTCCCGCTTATAAATATAAAAAGGTGATACCATAATAATAATAAACGGTTAACATGCGGTTAATGTTTAAAAAATTGTTAGAATGCGTAGGCAAAACCCGCATAGTTGAGATTTATGGACAACAGATGAATTATGCAAATAATAGCTTATTATTAATAGTTTTCAAGAATGTTTTAAACAAGATCGATTTTTGATTTTATTCTTATCATTTCGTACGGTAGGATTTCCGTATGTATGTATGTAGAATAAACCGGCATGGAGGGGTAAGCCAGAGAGGAATATATGTCGGAAGAGAGGAGTGCTAGGCTTAGAATTTTTAGCTGGTTATGTTTGGTTGCGTTTATTTAAATAATCATTCACGAAAATCCGAAGGATTGTAATCACACATCGAATGTTGTATATAGGGAAATCCTTCAATGCTTTTGACCGACCGTCATGTCTTGACGAGGTTTCCCTAGTACTCCTTTAATGAAGGAGCTAGAAACTCTTACATCATGACTTTTTATTTTAGAAAAATAACAAGATTGCTTAGTTTAACAACGTATTGAGTAATGTACACAGGGGTAACAATACCAAGAATTAACCTAGCTGTTAAACTACAATAAAAGCTAATTGTAACACAAAAAAAAGACCTGCAATTTATAATTTATACGCTGAAGATTCATCATAACAAAGATCTGATCAATTAAGATTATGGCAAGTGATTTTTGGCAGAACGAAACTGTTTTTGGTTTCAGCGAAAACGTTTTAAGGTCGATCCTCAGTCAAAATTATTAGTCACAAAAATCTGAATTATATGTACAAAAATCTTTCCACCTTTCAGTATTAGATGGAATACAGAAAGGTTACTTGGTAATACTGCAAAAAATTCACATATTTACTTGAATGAGCTTTTATAAAATGGAGATTTTAAAATACTGAGATGTTATATGCTAAATAACCTAATAAATAAATGAATAAGATTTTAAAAGAAAGCCCCACGTTCTGGGCATGCCATAAAGAATGCGATGATTTTTACTAAATAAATAAAATATTTAATTTAATTTTGGCTAGCATTAATAAAAATGAAAATATAACAACCCAAAACTTTTCTTTTGCCCAATAGACTGACTCAGTTTTTGATTCGATTGAGCATGTCATAAAGATATTATTGATCTTATTAATACCTGTATCTGGAAAGAGAAACTTACTACCACTGCACTTAGAATCCCGCACCTGGGCAAGCAGTAGGCTTAAACTCTGTATAAATAATTTTATACTTACCACAGATCTTTATTTTTTATTTAAAATTAAATAAAAATTTATCAAAAAGGGTAAACAAGTTCCTTAAAAATGGTAAAAGGAAAATTCTTCCTTTAGTTTGCTTAAATTAAATTTTGGTGGTTGTGATCCTGACATGGGGGTTACAGCCGTATTCATTTAAACAGACTCGCATCAAATAAATTAAGTTCAACCAAATAAATTGCTTATAATTGAAATAGATAAACTTTGAAATTGTTGTTAATACAACAAACTCTGTTCACAAAGAACCCTTTTAACTTTGACAAAAAAATGAAATAGAAATTTTTATATAAATTGGTTCCCAATGTAAAGTTTATGTTTAAGTAAAGTTAAAGGGTAACAAGTTTTATTACGACCAACCTTGTGTATAATAAAATTGAAAGATCAAATGTCAATGAATCCACTTCAAAATACTTAAACTGTTGGTTCGGTAAAACAGCCTTCCTTCAAATCAGCTGATCCATATAAGTTGGAAACCAAATCCATACAAATTGTGAAAATGGAAATCAATAAATTATTTTCTCTAATTTATTAAGATAAATCAGTCAACTAATCTTGCCCAGAATACAGTACTCCGGGCGCCTGCATACAAACAATAGTGCACAATATTAAAATGAACTCAAAATTTGACAAAACCAAAGAATATCAGCACAGCTGGTACCTTCCTTTATTTAAACTCAATTCTTCCAAGTGCAGGAATTAGTAAGTTAAATATAACCTAAACATCAAAGTAATGATTTGTTTCAACTATTTCCAGTGAAATATGTACCCGAAACTGATTCAGCTAAATGGCAGAAAGAAAATTCTATTCTGCGTTCAACAATCGACAAACTCAAATCTAGTAACGAGATAAACCTTCAAGAAAAGTTTAAGAACTGTTCTAAACATGCAACCTGGGTTGCATACAACATGTTCTACTATAAAACAACATAATTGACTTATCTTTTTTATAAATTCAAAACCTTTTTGTAAAAATTGAGGTTTTGTCTGCAAAATCCTCTTCCTTTTATAAATTCTATTTAAAATTGATAAATCTATCTGTAACCTAGCATGTAGCCTTTAGATTAAATAAACCTAGTATCCTAGCATGTCTATCTTTTATTTAATGCATGAAATGATTATTTCTGTGCTTTCGGAGCCTAATCTTAGCGTTTAAATATTTTTAAAGTTTTAGTAAAGTTAAAATTTTCAACCTGATGATTCTATATCATCTCAATACAATCAAAAAAATTTACTGCAAAATAGAAATAAAATTCTTTTTGCTAGTTACAAAAAGCGACAGATATTAACCAAAGGTTTATTTTTACGATTGTTATAGTATATAGCATTAAATATAAAACAAAGTAAAAATTAAAAGAAAATCTCTAATTTATTATAACATAAAAACTACACATTCAGAAATTTCCAAAAAAAATCATAGAGTATTCTTAATCGATGAAGAGCTTCCTGTAAAAATTTCAAAAAAGTGTACGTTTTATTGTAGTTATTACGAGATTTTTTATTTTTTTGTAAATATTTCAAAAACAATGACAAAATTATTTCAAATTTTAATATGTTATAGACGCACATGTACCTGACATTATAAAGTTGGTTGTTGAGGATCTATCTTAAGCTGAAACGATTTTGCTGTAATAGGTTTTGCTAGATAAGTGTGCGCCTAGCCTGAGCAAGCATAATATCATTATAAGATATCCAAGTGACGGATAAGATTTGACAAATATTTTTTATTAATGAAAATCCATATAGAAAAATTAATTAATAGTTAATACTTAGCTTAGACATTTTTTATAGTTTATAGCGTTGAAATAATAATTTTTAATTAATATTTTCAGTAACGTTCCGTTGTTACAGTAACGTAAGCTATATTTTTTTATGTAAAAGCTGTGAGAAAAGGAAATTTATCTTATTTTTATTAAAAAGTTTGCACGAAGAAACTGGAGAGTTTTATTATAACATAACTTTCTGGGAAACGACTACTGAAGACCCCCAACAAGAATTAATAAAGTGTTAATTTTTTATTAATACATTAAGATTATGTACCCAAAACATATAATATTCCTTGTACATTCTATCATTTATTTTAATTTATTTAAATCATCAAGCATCAATTGAGTGGAAAAACGGTACAACTCTCCACAGCAATTATTCATTTATAACATTTATGCAAGTCGAAATGTAACTTTTCTTTGCCCACCATCTTAAAGGCAACCAGTAACTAAACAACTTCACAATGAACCAAAAATGCTGTAAAATCAATCGTAACTGAAGTAGAAAGTTTTTTAATTATCTCAAAATGGCAATTCTGGAGTTCTGCTTTTTTTACTTAGCAATTCAATTACATATTTATTATATTTTATAAACTGAAAATTAAATTTAAAAAATCCCGTTGTTTGATTCGAACCCAGAGCCGTTAAATGAAAAACAAAAGCACAATCCATCGAATCAAGGCGACTGCTCGCTAACGACCCAATAGATTTATTTCTCTTATAAAACGCTATTACTAAACCTTTTCAACTTCAACAGAATAAGCATCATTAATTTTAGAAAAGGTGGTTTGGATTTCGGAAAAAGTAAATTTAATTTTGGAAAAAGTAAATTTAATTTCAGAAATAGTAAGTTAAATTTCGGAAAATTAAATACAGTTTCGGAAAAAGTAAATTTAGTTTCGGAAATGGTAAGTTTAATTTCGGATAAGGTAAACACAGTGTTGGAAAAGGTAAAAATTAGTTTCAGAAATAGTAAGTATAATCTCGGAAAAGGTAAAGACAGTTTCGGAAAAAGGTAATTTAATTTCCGAAAAAGTAATAATTTCAGAAATAGTAAGTTGAATTTCGGAAAAAGTAGATTTAATTTCCGAAAAAGTAAATTTAATTTCATAAATAGTAAGTTTAATTTCGGATAAAGTAAATACAGTTTCGCAAAAAGTAAATTTAACTTCGGAAAAAAGTAAATTTAATTTAAGAAATGGTAAGTTTAATTTCGGATAAAGTAAATACAGTGTTGGAAAAAGTAAATTTAATTTCAGAAATAGTAAGTTTAATTTCGGAAAAGGTAAATAGTTTCGGTAAAAGTAAATTTAATTTCCGAAAAAGTAAAAAATAGTAAGTTGAATTTTGGAAAATTAAATACACTTTCGGAAAAAGTAAATCAAATTTCGGAAAAAAGTTAATTTAATTTCGGAAATGGTAAGTTTAATTTCGGATAAGATAAATACAGTGTTGGAAAAGGTAACGATTAGTTTCAGAAATAGTAAGTTTATTTTCGGAAAAGGTAAATACAGTTCTTAAAAAAGTAAATTTAATTTTCGAAAAAGTAAATTTAATTTCAGAAATAGTAAGTTGAATTTCGGAAAATTAAATACAGTTTCGGAAAAAGTAAGTTTAATTTCGGAAATGGTAAGTTTAATTTCGGATAAGATAAATACAGGGTTGGAAAAAGTAAATTTAATTTCAGAAATAGTAAGTTGAATTTCGGAAAATTAAATACAGTTTCGGAAAAAGTAAATCTGATTTTGGAAAAAAGTAAATTTAATTTCGGAAATGGTAAGTTTAATTAGGGATAAGATAAATACAGGGTTGGAAAAAGTAAATTTAATTTCAGAAATAGTAAGTTGAATTTCGGAAAATTAAATACAGTTTCGGAAAAAGTAAATCTGATTTTGGAAAAAAGTAAATTTAATTTCGGAAATGGTAAGTTTAATTTTGGATAAGGTAAATACAGTGTTGAAAAAAGTAAATTTAATTTCAGAAATAGTAAATTTAATTTCGGAAAAGGTACATACATTTTTGGAAAAAGTAAATTTAATTACAGGAATATTAAGTGAAATTTGGGAATAGGTAAATACAGAGTCGGAAAAAAGTAAATTTAATTTTCGAAAAAGTAAATTTAATTTCAAAAATAGTAAGTTGAATTTCGGAAAATTAAATACAGTTTCGGAAAAAGTAAATTTAATTTCGGAAATGGTAAGTTTAATTAGGGATAAGATAAATACAGGGTTGGAAAAAGTAAATTTAATTTCAGAAATAGTAAGTTTAATTTCGGAAAAGGTACATACATTTTTGGAAAAGTAAATTTAATTACAGAAATAGTAAGTTTAATTTCGGAAAAGGTAAATAGTTTCGGTAAAAGTAAATTTAATTTCCGAAAAAGTAAAAAATAGTAAGTTGAATTTTGGAAAATTAAATACACTTTCGGAAAAAGTAAATCAAATTTCGGAAAAAAGTTAATTTAATTTCGGAAATGGTAAGTTTAATTTCGGATAAGATAAATACAGTGTTGGAAAAGGTAACGATTAGTTTCAGAAATAGTAAGTTTATTTTCGGAAAAGGTAAATACAGTTCTTAAAAAAGTAAATTTAATTTTCGAAAAAGTAAATTTAATTTCAGAAATAGTAAGTTGAATTTCGGAAAATTAAATACAGTTTCGGAAAAAGTAAGTTTAATTTCGGAAATGGTAAGTTTAATTTCGGATAAGATAAATACAGTGTTGGAAAAGGTAACGATTAGTTTCAGAAATAGTAAGTTTAATTTCGGAAATGGTAAGTTTAATTTCGGATAAGATAAATACAGTGTTGGAAAAGGTAACGATTAGTTTCAGAAATAGTAAGTTTATTTTCGGAAAAGGTAAATACAGTTCTTAAAAAAGTAAATTTAATTTTCGAAAAAGTAAATTTAATTTCAGAAATAGTAAGTTGAATTTCGGAAAATTAAATACAGTTTCGGAAAAAGTAAGTTTAATTTCGGAAATGGTAAGTTTAATTTCGGATAAGATAAATACAGGGTTGGAAAAAGTAAATTTAATTTCAGAAATAGTAAGTTGAATTTCGGAAAATTAAATACAGTTTCGGAAAAAGTAAATCTGATTTTGGAAAAAAGTAAATTTAATTTCGGAAATGGTAAGTTTAATTAGGGATAAGATAAATACAGGGTTGGAAAAAGTAAATTTAATTTCAGAAATAGTAAGTTGAATTTCGGAAAATTAAATACAGTTTCGGAAAAAGTAAATCTGATTTTGGAAAAAAGTAAATTTAATTTCGGAAATGGTAAGTTTAATTTTGGATAAGGTAAATACAGTGTTGAAAAAAGTAAATTTAATTTCAGAAATAGTAAATTTAATTTCGGAAAAGGTACATACATTTTTGGAAAAAGTAAATTTAATTACAGGAATATTAAGTGAAATTTGGGAATAGGTAAATACAGAGTCGGAAAAAAGTAAATTTAATTTTCGAAAAAGTAAATTTAATTTCAAAAATAGTAAGTTGAATTTCGGAAAATTAAATACAGTTTCGGAAAAAGTAAATTTAATTTCGGAAATGGTAAGTTTAATTAGGGATAAGATAAATACAGGGTTGGAAAAAGTAAATTTAATTTCAGAAATAGTAAGTTTAATTTCGGAAAAGGTACATACATTTTTGGAAAAGTAAATTTAATTACAGAAATAGTAAGTTTAATTTCGGAAAAGGTAAATAGTTTCGGTAAAAGTAAATTTAATTTCCGAAAAAGTAAAAAATAGTAAGTTGAATTTTGGAAAATTAAATACACTTTCGGAAAAAGTAAATCAAATTTCGGAAAAAAGTTAATTTAATTTCGGAAATGGTAAGTTTAATTTCGGATAAGATAAATACAGTGTTGGAAAAGGTAACGATTAGTTTCAGAAATAGTAAGTTTATTTTCGGAAAAGGTAAATACAGTTCTTAAAAAAGTAAATTTAATTTTCGAAAAAGTAAATTTAATTTCAGAAATAGTAAGTTGAATTTCGGAAAATTAAATACAGTTTCGGAAAAAGTAAGTTTAATTTCGGAAATGGTAAGTTTAATTTCGGATAAGATAAATACAGGGTTGGAAAAAGTAAATTTAATTTCAGAAATAGTAAGTTGAATTTCGGAAAATTAAATACAGTTTCGGAAAAAGTAAATCTGATTTTGGAAAAAAGTAAATTTAATTTCGGAAATGGTAAGTTTAATTAGGGATAAGATAAATACAGGGTTGGAAAAAGTAAATTTAATTTCAGAAATAGTAAGTTGAATTTCGGAAAATTAAATACAGTTTCGGAAAAAGTAAATCTGATTTTGGAAAAAAGTAAATTTCATTTCGGAAATGGTAAGTTTAATTAGGGATAAGATAAATACAGGGTTGGAAAAAGTAAATTTAATTTCAGAAATAGTAAGTTTAATTTCGGAAAAGGTACATACATTTTTGGAAAAGTAAATTTAATTACAGAAATATTATGTTTAATTTCGGAAAAGGTAAATACAGTTTTGAAAAAAGTAAATTTAATTACAGGAATATTAAGTGAAATTTGGGAAAAGGTAAATACAGAGTCGGAAAAAAGTAAATTTAATTTTTATAAAGTAAATTTAATTTCAGAAATAGTAAGTTGAATTTCGGAAAATTAAATACAGTTTCGGAAAAAGTAATTTAATTTCGGAAATGGCAAGTTTAATTTCGGATAAGATAAATACAGTGTTGCAAAAAGTAAATTTAATTTCAGAAATAGTAAGTAGAATTTCGGAAAATTAAATACAGTTTCGGAAAAAGCAAATCTAATTTTGGAAAAAAGTAAATTTAATTTCAGAAATGGTAAGTTTAATTTTGGATAAGGTAAATACAGTGTTGGAAAAAGTAAATTTAATTTCAGAAATAGTAAGTTTAATTTCGGAAAAGGTACATACATTTTTGGAAAAAGTAAATTTAATTACAGAAATATTAAGTTTAATTTCGGAAAAGGTAAATACAGTTTTGAAAAAAGTAAATTTAATTACAGGAATATTAAGTGAAATTTCGGAATAGGTAAATACAGAGTCGGAAAAAAGTTAATTTAGTTTCGGAAAAAATGTAACTTTAATATCGGAAATAGCAAGTTTAATTTCAGAAAAGGTAATACAGTTTCGGAAATAGTAAACTTAATTTCCGGAAATAGTAAATTTAATTTCAGGAAACATAAATAGTTAAATAAGTTACATGAATTCAATTAAGTTGTATGAATTTGGTTATCTAAAAGGAGGTTCATTTTAAGAACACAAGTTAAAGAAGAAATTAAATTTTTAGTGTAATTTAAACACATTAATTTATATATTTATTCGTTCACTCTTATTCCGATTGGATAGTTGAATAAATATAAATAAAACTATTTGGTGTTAATTAAATAAATCTTTCATTTGTCTTTAAACTTGTAATCTTCTTAAACTAACTCTCCTTTTACATAACCAAATACAACTTAATTTAATTCAAGTAACTTATTTAGTTATCTATGTTTTCTTACTTTTTCCGAAACTGTATTTACCTTTTCCAACATGAAATTTACGATTTTTACCTTTTCTGAAATTGAAGTTGAAAACGTATAGTTTTTTTAAGAACTATAATGTTTTTTGGTCCGTGGTCCATACACTCAAGCGGCTTTCATATCCATGCACAGCGTGATGTCGAAATAATATAAAATATGCCCCTAAATGGGATTGAGATGTGTGATTATCTGATCTAGGTCTTTTGTAAATTTAACAACTATCTCTGATAATAGCCACTTAAAATAAAATATTTATTAGTTCTAACAATAAAGATAATACAAAAGGTTATGCATGTACCTGATTATGTATGTTATGTACGTTGTACTTACTGTGATTTAAATGTGATTTTACGTGTGACGAACAAAAACAACTGTATACTTAATAAACTAATTTATTTTTGAAAACTAATGTTGACGTAACACATTAGTTGTCATAAAAACTAAAAGTCCTAAGATTTTTCGTTAAAAAAAAATTTGTTGCTAAAAATGTTTATTTTTTCGTAGATTTTTAAAGAATACAAAATTTTTCATTTTTAAAAAATTTACCGAAATTTTCGGTGGTCATTTTGACCACTTTCACGAAGAGATACAAAAAAATGTTTCAACCACAAGTTTCTTGGAATTCGATGTACTATAAGATTCTAAAAAGAAAAATTCAAAAAAGTCAACAGGGAAAAAGGCGACAGACAGACCGACAGACAGAGAGACTTCACGAATTCAGAGACGAACTTTTTGTTCGTCGAAAATAACAAGAAACAATTCTGTCCCAAAATATCGTAGGTAGTAACACATATAACAAGAACACAAAAGAGACAAACCAATAGACCTCAAAAGGATATTAACAACTACAGCAGCGGACATAACCGCTAAAATATTTAGGTACCCAATCAAGTTATAAAAAACTAATTAAATTAAGATATCCTAAACTCGGAGTCCCCGAGTGAAATAAACATCGCTTGTAAGATGCATGTAATAGGAATAATTAATGATAAGTTAAAGAAATAATAATGTATACTTGTTAGATTGAATTAACCAAACAACAAAGATTTTCCCTTCTTTTTTCTTTCCTTAACTTAAATAAGTACAGAAAAAATGGGGATCATCGCAAGCTTATAAGAAAATAAGTGTTTTAGGCTATTTTTGTCTGACATAACTTAACTAATGTAACCCAACTAATTGATAGCTTACTAACCTAATCTAACTTTAACAAAAGCAAGTCGGAGGTATCAGCTTAAGCAGAGTCAGCTTGAACCGATTTAATCGTCCTCGATGTGACCTAACCTAAATGGTTACATACTAGCAATATAACACCTTATTCGATGTAACCCAAACTGGACCATATTCACCTAAAGTTAGCCTAATTTAAATGAATCCTTAATATCTATCAAAGGTCGAAGATATCTGCAATCCCATTACATCTGCAGGATGTCAATGCAATAAACTTACATTTTCTTAGTGCTGGTAATACCCTCAGAAATGTCGATCAAAATTTACTACTTTATTACTCTAATAATTATTTGATGAACTTTAACAGTAAATTAAATTTTACAGAGGTTACGGAATCTGAAATTTTAAAAATTATTACAAAAATTAAAACTAAAGCCGTTGGGTGTGATGGGATTAGTATTAGGATGTTAGAAATGTGCTGTCCCTTTATTCTTCCAATTCTAACGCATATGATAAACTTTTGCATAAATGATAGTGTATGCCCAGATATTTGTAAGTGTGCTAACATCATTCCTCTTCCAAAAGTTAATCAGCCACAAGTATTTAAAGATCTGCGACCTATTAGTATTTTACCAGTTTTATCTTGATCAAATCTTTGAGAAAATCATAGCCAAGCAACTTACTAAACATCTTTCACAGTATGATATTCTGCCAAAAGCCCAATCTGGCTTCAGAGCAGGATATAGCTGTACAACGGCGTTACTAAACATTATTGATGATATCTTATCTGCCACTGATGCAAACAAAATGACAGCTTTGGTAATGCTTGATTACTCAAAGGCTTTTGATACAATAAATCACGACATCCTTCTAGAAGTACTGCATGTTATTGGTCTAGATCTTGAAGCTATAACACTTATAAAGAGTTATCTAGATAACAGGTACCAAAAAGTCATTTTGAATGAACAAATGTCAACTTTGTTGCCAGTCAAAGCAGGTGTGCCACAAGGTTCAATTCTTGCGCCACTCCGGTATCCAATATATACTTGTAACTTTGGTAGCTCTTTAAATTATTGTAATTATAATCTATATGCAGATGATACTCAGTTACATTACTCTTTTGCTGCTGAAGATGCAGGGTTAGCTGCACAGTTAATAAATGATGATTTGGACTCTCTTGTTCAATACTCAGAATCGCATAGCTTGAGCATCAATGCCAGTAAAACTGTTGTAATGTTGTTTGGGAAGGACAAAGTCAGAAATAGTCTTAAGAATACTCTCAATATTAAAGTTAGAAATGTAAATATTAAGGCTACTGATACCGGCAAAAACTTAGGTCTACTAATTGACTCAAAACTAAGATTTAAAGAACATATATCTAATGTCACAAAAAAAGCTTTTATGAATCTCAAAATAATCTACAATCAGAGAACATTATTTAAGTCAAAGCATTAAAGTCTTGTTCTGTGAATCTTTAATTTTATCCCAATTTAATTATTGTGACTCTGTATATGGACCTTGCATAGACAATGTAGAGATTAAGAGAACACAAAGAATACAAAATAGTTGTTTAAGGTTGATTTTTGGAATCAGGAAATATGAATCCGTTTCTTCTAAGATCAGTGAGGCTCAATATGCATAATATAGTAGAATTTTACATGCTGCATGCCTTTATCATAAAATAATTATTACTAAAACTCCTCCTGACTTCTACAATAAAATACAATTATCATCTAAAATTCACAATCGCAATTTAAGAAATAAGCATTTATTACTAATTCCATTGCACAATTCACAAATATTTCAAAGATCTTTTAAATACAATATTGCAAAATTATATAATTCTCTACCGCACAACTTTAAACTATTATCTTTACCAAATTTTAAATTACATCTCCGGCGCTTCTTGATGGACAGTCAATGATAAAGTTTTTTTTTTCTTGAGTTGGGGTTAAGTGGTAGATCAGTCCGTCAACTATTTTGTTGACTATACTGAACTTTATTTAAGAAATATGTATGTATATATGTATACATTGTTTTATTTTTCTGTGTGTCCAATAAATGGCTTTATTATTATTATTATTAATAAAAATCTTTACTTTTGAAAGCTTCCCTCTAGTATTCTCGGTTTTTAACATAATATTTGGCTTTGAAAAACTTCCTTGAAAGATCTTTTCTACATTAAAATTCTTTATTGGTTCTTTCCTGTCCTTGGTGTTCTACTACCTTTTCTTTCTAACTTTTTAACTTTCTGTATTATGTATCAGTTTAGCAAGTCTGGCGGCAATATTTATCTTCAAATTATGAATTAGAAAACTGCAATGCTCTGGAAAGGCTTGAGCTGATACATAATCAGAGAAACGGATAATCCGCAGGTTTTGTATGTTGTCAAAACTAATGGCAAATAAATGGGTAGTTTTAATGAATTACCAGCGATAAATAAACGTGTATTTATTTTTTAAGAATGTTTAAGCACTTACCAGGCTTGCCACAGAACCATTGTTGATGAACTCAAGAATTGAACTATCTGTAGCGTTGTGGCAGTTATATCTAATTCTAGTGTAAGCAATTCGAAGATCGAAGTAGCGTAGTTTTCACCCAATTGGAAGTTGACCAGATGGCCAACCTTGGCTATTTATAGATTTTATTAGCTCTACTCCTGGATAGAGATCTGATTTTAAACGCTTCAATAAAATGTTTTGGAATAAATTAAACACCATTAGTGAAATTTATATTCAACTTAATAATTAGGAAACTGCAGCAACCAGGAAAAGTTTAGGTTGATACATAAGCAAATAAACGGATAATCCGCAGGTTTTATATGTTGTAAAAACTGATGACAAATACGAGTAGATGGATAGTTTGCAAATAAAATGTCCGCCGTGAATATGTATTTCTTTACATGATGATGTAAAGAAATACATATTCACGGCTTTTACAGATCTTTTTATCACATATTTTAAGATGTTAAAAGATTCTTTCGAAATGTCTGTCTGCTTGCTATTATTCGCTAGTTATCGTCGCTATAAACTATAAGTAACAGGCGGATAATCCACGACTGATTGTGATGGCTTTATAATGTGTTAGCGTTGTGTTAGAAATTCTTTGCCAAAGATCCAAACTTCCAATAAAAGTCGTGAACTCGCCCGCATTTTCTATCCGTTTGCATTACCCCGAATTGCTGAATTTGCAATGAACGATCTATTAGATACCCCTTACGACTGACTAATTTATCTCGAACCTCACGCCAGTTTTATCGTTTTGCAACCCTTCTACAACTATAAAGTAGATGGTATATCTGCCGTAGATAATTGCCTCATAATCTGTGGTCAACTTTTTAAACGTTCCCACAACAATACACAAATTATTATCCATATAGCGAATTCCAATTATATTTAGCTTTCAGTGACAGTTATGCAGATGATCTGAGATCCATTACGGATTATCTGTTCGTTTGTTACATCTTTTATTTTATATTGGAAATCTATCGTTTTTCTGTTTGCTCATAATTCTGCATCTTTACTCTAATATAAAAAAGGGATAACAAATTATAGGTCAATAGGTGGGATTATCTATGGCGAATTGATAGTAATATAATTTGAGTTTTGACGAATAATCGATTGGCATGAGTTTGGCAATAGTGCCACGATTGGATATTCGAAATGTTTAAGCACTTTGTAAGAATTTTCAATTTCAAAAGAAGAGAAGAGGCTTATATAGATAGGATATATAACTAAACCTAGCAATAAACGAGAGTTGCACTTGCTAGTAAATCACGTCTCAGAATGACTCAAGATTATTTACTCTTCATGATCATCCAGTTTCAGCCTGAGTCACGAGAAACTTACGTGTTAGCCTTCAACGAAACATTTTGCAAATACAAGAGCGAAATAGAGCTATGCGATACCGCGTGCAAAACAGGGAGTGGAACGTACAAAAAATAGCTACATCAGCAACCTATGAACCGAGCTGCTACAAACATGCATTCAGTAGTAGAGTCTATTTTTGCATTAAGTTCTTATTTTTTACTATCTAAAGATAGAGACTTGAAATCTTTTGTAATCCTTTCAGTACTGGACCAGTATAAAATGTTATATGTCTAAAATGGGGGCACGCCACCTCGGGGGGGTTGAAACCCCTAATTTAATAACGCAGCCAAATTGAGCGAAATTTATATTAGGAGGGTTCGTGGAGCCGCTGTTTATGAATCCAATGAGAAAATTGAAAAATTTTCAAAGGAATACACTATCTTGATTACCTTATTATGAACCCCTTCGCTCTGCCCTAGTAGTAGAGTCAATTTTTGCATTAAGGTCTTATTTTTTACTATCTAAAGATAGAGACTTGAAATCTTTTGTAATCCTTTCAGTACTGGACCAGTATAAAATGTTATATGTCTAAAATGGGGGCACGCCCCCTCGGGGGGTTGAAACCCCCATTTTACACTCCCAATTTAATAACTCTGGAAGTTTTTCATCAACTTGAGGCAAATTCATATTGGGAGATTTTTGGGGTTCCTGATTATGAACTCAATGAGAAAATTAAGAAATACAAAATGGCGGACCCAAAATGGCGGTCTTTGAGATTGGAAATGCGATTTACGCCGTTTTTATTGATTTTAGAGAAAAATTCAGAAAGTCAAAAAGTGTTTAGAATGTGATCTTGCATAGGAATACACTATTTTGGTTACCTTATTATGTAACCCCCTTCACTCTCCCCTAGTTGGCTTCTCAGTGAAGAGGTTGAATAATTAGGTAACCGGAATTACGTATTCCTATGCAGAATAACATTCTAAACACTTTCTGGCTCTTTGCATTTTTCTCTAAAATCAATAGAAATGGCGTAAATCGCATTTCCAATATCAAACACCGCCATTTTGGGTCCGCCATTTTGTATTTCTTAATTTTCTCATTGAATTCATAATCAGAAACCCCGAAAACTCCCCCAATATAAATTTGGCTTAAGTTGATGGAAAACTTCCCGAGTTATTAAATTGGGAGTGTAAAATGGGGGTTTCAAGCCCCCGAAGGGGCGTGCCCCCATTTTAAACATATTACATTTTATATTGGTCCAGTACTGGAGGCATTACAAAAGATTTCAAGTCTCTATATTTTGATAGTAGAAGATAAGACCTTAATGCAAAAATTGGCCCTAGTACTAGGGCAGAGCGAAGGGATTACATAATAAGGTAACCAAAATAGTGTATTCCTTTGCAAAATCACATTTTAAACACTTTTTGACTCTTTTGAGTTTTTCTCTAAAATAAATAGAAACGGCGTAAATCGCATTCTCAATCTCAAATGCCGTTATCTTAGGACCGTCATTTTGGATCCGCCATTTTGAATTTTTTAATTTTCTCATTGGATTCATAATCAGCGACTCCAAGAACCCTCCCAACATAAATTTCGCTCAATTTGGTTGCGTTATTAAATTAGGGGTACAAAATGGGGGTTTCAACTCCCGAGGGGGCGTGCCCCCATTTTAAGCATATAACATTTTATATTGGTCTAGTACTGAAGGCATTACAAAAGATTTCAAGTCTCTATCTTTAGATAGTAAAAATAAGGACTTAGGCATGTTTTTTGCAAAAATTTACTCTACTACATTTTCGATTATCGATCAGCAGCTCGCATAAGGCTTTGCATATTATAATGATCCTGCTCTTCTTATTTAATATAATTTCTATCAGGTAATTTTGTATCCTTGTTGTTACTCGCCTAGTCGTTTTAATTATAATGCGACATTTTGGTGGAGGCGCCGTTGCATCTCTAAATAAGATTGCGCGGGACTTTCTTTTTTGGTAATTGTAAGAATAATCGACTTGCAATTAGGATGACTGATTATTAGGGCGAGCTGATTCTAGTTATGCATTTGTTTATATAAACATAACCAATTGATCTGACCAATTGTTCAGTTATTGGTATTAATTTGGTCACAAAATATTTATAACCGATTTATTTAACTGTTAGACAAATTGTGTTATCGTTCAGATTTAACTATTGCGATGTCTCAGAAACCAAATGATTATAACAAACACGAAAACAAATCAGTGTGTATCGCGACGATACGTAAAGTGTTATTGCTAGAAATACTTTATAGGGTATAGATGAGTATTCATAAATTTGTTGACATGAAAGTTATTTACAACTGGAATATATATCTATAACTAACGTGTAAAACTAGTCGTAAAGTCGAGAATCACCTTTTTAAGTACACAATAAATTTTATAGGCAAATATCATGGGATTTATACCGTTATAATGCATTCTACAAAGTATCCTGGGGCGGGGGCGATAGAGGCTGCTGGTTATAGATTCCCTATGAAATGAATATAGGTCTTTTTCGTGTGTCTGAATATATTTCGGTAGTCCATAACTTCATAAAGTGTAGTAGAATGCACGACGGCCCTCTTCACTCGGTCTGCCGGTCCGAACACCTTATCACCTCAGCAAATGTATGTAGATTCGGTCGAGGCGGCCCTAGAATTGTGAATAAGTGAAATTCGATTTGAGTTCTTCATTCGCGGCCTTGTTATCCTTACAAAGGATAGTTTGGCGAGCGGCGAGAACGGCCTGCGAACTCTTGTGTGCATGTGGAACTGGAAAATGCTGACGAATAAGTCACGTACCAGTCAAATTTCACAAAAAATATATATGAGTCCTTCTTTGAATGAGAATATCCTGCTCTAAAATTCTGCACGTCGCAATTATTTGCAAATGTGTAGCGAAAAATTTGTTAGAAAGGTTTGCTTTTTGAGAGATATATGCAATCCTTTTTAATATTAATGATATATGATCGAAAATATATACCACCACACGTGGTGGTGTTGTCTGATGTAATTTATTGGAGGTGAAATGCAAGGCACACTTGCGAGTAGCTGGTGATATAAGGTCACTTGGGGGATTCAGCCCACCCTTTAGAAACTTGGGTGTTTGAAATTTATTATGGCGTTTTCTAGTTTTACAAAATCTATTTATTAGTCGAAACATAACACAAATATCTTTCTATAGTTGTAAGAGTGTATATTTCTACGTCTCTGCATAGCACTAGATTCTAAGAAATAGTGTTAGAAAGAAAATATTGCATCTCCTAACTGCGTTTATTTTTAGTAAAATGTTTTTTGTGACTTTATTCGTGTCATTAGTACCCGATTATTATTAGAAAACCTTACCTAGATCGTCCTGTAGAAATCATGAATAAATATTTCAAAAGGAATAGGTTATGGGAAGGTGTAATATATTCAAAACTAAGAACGGGTGTGCCACAGTATATTCATTCTTTTTCTGGCCTTCCAGGGCCAGAAAATTAAGTAAAACGGTTTAAAAGCAAAAGTGACACAAACCTTTTAAGTAGCAGACATATCCATATTTAAATTTTATTTTAACTTATTTTAAGCAAAGGATACTGTAGTATTCAATTTTTCTTTAACAAAGGTAATTATTGCCATGTTTTTGCTACGTGGATTGGTCCGTAAAAGTATTTCTTAAATTTGTGATGTATTACTTTCTATTTTGGTATAATTTCATCTACAACATAATAAAGTAGGTCATAATAAAGGTGTATGCATAATTTAACCGACTTACCTTGAATAATTGTTGGCATTCAATAGATTTCATTGTTATGGCAATTGGATTAGTTAGAAGTCTGTGGTTTGATGTATTGCTGGAATTGCGTGAAATTAATATCATATCGGGATTTTTTTAATTAAGGTGAGATTTCTTTATTGGAATTACTAAAACATGTTTGTAGGCCTGCGTTCCTGATCGTAAAGTGAATTAATGCAATTTTAGTTGCATAACCAATTGTATTAGATTTAAATGTGTTATGAAAAGTTAATTAAACATGTAATGTTTAATAAGATAAAAGTAGCTTGCAATCGTGTTTAAAGTAAATTTTGTTAATTGGTATTAAGGTTTTGAAGTTTTCCCGTTGGCATTTAAATGTGAGGTTATACTATATAATATAAGCTTATTTTTAATATAATTGGAGTGTTATATATTTTTGTAATCAGGGGGAAAGGGGATTTCTTTCTATCTTTTTAATTTTGGATTTCTATATAATTATTGTAATCATAATTTTGGTTACATTTTTTTAATATAAGTTAAAGTGTTTTGTTTTTGGAAAGTTCAATTGGTTTGTTAATTAGTATAAACAACGGTGCCTTCCAAAAACACACCAGTAGATTTATTCCATCAAAGGGAAAATACGTGTTTCTTTGCTACTGAAAATTTGAAAAAGTGAGCTTTTAATTTAAATTAATTAATTACAATGATTAATAATTATTATTAATACTTTATGAATAATAAGTAAGATTATAAGAATAACTTCAAATAATATAATTTTGTTAAAGTGTTGAAGATAATAAAAGTTTTTTCAAATTAATTAAAATCTTAGCTTTTAAAAATCAATTAATAACAAAATGTGAATTTAATTGACATCGATGTGAAAAAAATTATTTAGGCAATTTAATGAACATTTATAAAAGCATCAATTTACTGTTTATGAATTTCAATAATGAAGATATTTTTATTAAGAACAAATTAGATTTATTTAATTGGCTCACTAAAAATTACATTGATTAATAATTGTCTTAGTTTGATCAAAGCTACTTGTCCTTTATGATTTACTAGAGATGGGAATTCCTCTAAAGCTTGTCAAGAAGCTATATAGAGATGAGAATTTTTGAAAGCCAAACTTATAGTCTGTTACGTACTAATTTCGTAGCACCCTGTATAGCTATGCTTTTGTGTTAAGTTGTATTTTTCATTGGGATTTCCGCATTCTCTCTCCTTTTAGTTGCCATTTTGTTTGGAACTACGTCCGGTTGTTTTCGATAAGACTTTCACTTTGTTCGATCCGTTCGTGAGTCAACTTCTTTTAAGAATATTTTAGTGGACATCGCCGTTTAATTAATCTTCTCCTTTGTGTTGTGAATTGGGATTTGCATTGGTGCAGATATATGATTAATTTGCGGCGATGTTTCTCCAATTGTTATATTGGAAGACGTATAGGGATTTTTCCGCTGGTTCTTTTTACAGTAGCATTGTAGCAACTATTTACAACAGCAATAATGTCCGACAACCCTTATTGTATATAAAACATTTCTGTATATTTGTATATTATAATTTTTTTGTGTTAAATGGTTTTTACCCAGTGTGCGTGTAGCACTTATATCTAGTATCTGTTTCATATATATAATTTTATCACATGCTACTTATTTTATTACATTGCTAGGAATATTTGCGAGTGAATACGTATGATTTTGCTCTGTAATGAATTGGTTAAAGAATTAAAATCTGAGGCTAACGATTGCGCAATCTACATCACAGGTATTCGTGTTAATTTACCGTGCCAGTTGCGTTTTTGAGACTTGAAGTCAAGTCAAATCTAGAGTAAATAAATCGCTCGCATCAATCCTCACCCAGATCAAATTTGTAAATAGAAATCAATAATTTGCGTTTAATTCCTGCCAAGGCTATATGTTCTTGATTAAGATATAACCATACTTGCCTGATTGATTTTAATTGATCTACCTGATATTTTGTTTAATTAATAATAAAGCACTGTAAATCTCTTACTTGAAGACTTATTATTTATATGTTTGGTATTTATGGTTTATATTTACAGCCATCGAGGAGCCAATATTGGGAAAAGTCGACCACATTGGTAGTAGTCGCAAATGTGTTCTTGGATTCTTGGCGCCCATTACAGAAGACCTTTAGTGAGACCCACGACCCCACACTAGTTAGCTGGCAGCCGACAGATTTAACTGCGGTTAAAGGTTGTTACCGTTTCCCAATAAGCAGTCCCCATTTTGTGGTTAACAAGTCAAACTAAATATAAATTTTAAATAACAGAACTGAGAAATTTTAAAATAATAAAAATAAAAAGATTATTAAATTATTTAATTTCTTTTATTTTTGGTTTATCATTAAGTAATTTGTTTTCCCTTGTGCAAAAATATAATTTTCTATTTTAAAAGTAGAGAAAACAGATAGATTGATTTTAGTTCTTCTCTTCATTATTTATAATTAGTATTAATCGAATCCCAATCAATCTTTCTGAATTTCTTTAAAATTTATTGGTATACGAAGTGTTTATTTATTTCTTTTTGTGTTTGAGTTAATAAATAAAACATTCTGTTCTTTAATATGTTTACATTTTATTTGTTTATTATATTATATATCTCTATTATTTTTGTTACTAACTATCATAAAAATAATAAAAATAGCAAAGCGACCCAACATTGAAAAAAGTCTCAAATTATTTCATGTAAAAAATAAATCTCCACGACAATATTTCAAGGCCGAGCAAATTTATTTTTAAACATAAGGAGGTTCTAGTCTCTCATCTAAGCGGACTTAGATCGAATCCGGTGTCGGCAGATCGGGTAAATGTTTTCTACAGTTTTCCTTAGCAGTAACACAAATGTGGGATTTGTGCTATACCATATGTAAATCGGCTGCAGTGCACGATGGACCTGCTTAATAATAATAATCGCCCCTCTCTCCATAGTAGCTTCGTGATTCGCCAGGGAATAGGTAGTAGTAATTATTATTATTATTTTATCTACCAGAATATAAGCATTAAAGACATTTTCAAAATTTTAAAACAAATATATTAAATCATTTTGCCAAGCCAAGTGAGGCAGACTCAATTATCCAAACAATTAATATTAATCATCGTAGTATCAGGAGTTTATTATAATTATCCAATTATTCCTAATTGGAGTCGTTTGGTCCATATATGTTTACCACAATTCAGTTTACCGTCTAGGTGGGTTCCTAGGTATTTGACTTGACTTTTTACCTTTTATTGATGCAAGAGAAACACTACCTTTTTTCATAGTGAATGTCATTTGTGTAGATTTCTAACCGTTTAACTTGACACATCATTTAAACCATTTTTCGAGTTATTTAAATAGCTTCGAGGACATGGGATGCTGTTATTAGTAAAATGTTATGTTCTTGATAGGTTTTTGGTTTTTGAAATATCGATACTGCTCTTTTAGCCACAGACTGAACTTTAAATTTTATTAACTAAAAACTGTACGTGACCTTCACCACTCACTTTTTACTCTCGACAGATGTTTGAACAGCTAGGCTCTCATCTCCAGCAGTCACTGAAAAACGAAACTAAAATATAAAATCTATTTTTATATACCTACAAAGAACTTGTCACTTAAAATTTAAAAGACATCCTAAATCTATCTTCACCCTACATATACTTGAACAAAAACATAAAGTAAAATATAGCCATAGTTTTGAGTTTATTCTTTACATTTTATATCTAATGCAGATACATTTTATTTGAGTAGCTTACCACATTCTTAGCAGTCGCAAATATATTTTGGAACTTTGCAGGTTTTGTTGCCATTAGACTCGAGAGCTCTTAAAGTGGACTCTTGTGAGAACCCTGATCTCACACTAGTTAACTGGCAGCCGACATAAATAACTGCGGTTAATAGTTGTTTACCGATTTCCCATTTAGCGATCACTTTTGTGGGTAACACACGTTATGACCAATTACGTCTTCTTGAAGTAGCACTAGTACTGATGGTAGCAATACCATCAATTTTTTACGTATGCGTTACAGTAGAAAACGAAGAAATATCTCAGTTGGATGAACTAGCTCACGAGTTATGACCCGTGCTTTTAACCATGGCATCCTGTCAGAGAGAGGTATCCGTAATCATTTTTTAAATGAAATTGTTTTATCCAAGAGCATCCATGATACCACATATTAATTTTGAATTTCTATAAAGCTGTATCAATAGTAAATTATGTGATATTTAATGGAATTTTTACAGATTTATTCTTCGATAAAGTTTTTTTTTTGGAATTTTTCTCATGATAGCAACTTCTACCAATTACTTATTAAATTTATTAAGTAACTATTAGTAACCATAACATACTAATTGAGCTTTCGTTTATTGTTCTTAAATAATGTCCGTTGTTAATCTGTTATGTTATAGGATCCTGCAACTATTTAGTTCCGTACATTCTTATTTTTTCTGGCTTTATTTCAATCTTTGTAGTTGACTTTTTATATTGATCAATTAACCTTTTATTAGTATAATGTTCTTCTATTTAGAGCCTTGATAAAAAAGCAATGTTATAAAAAGTGCTTCGACTAGCCCATAAGGAAGAATCAGAAACACTATTAGCTCTAAAATAGCAGATGCAAATTAGCAAAGGCTTATTTTAAACACGAAAAAAGCAATAAAATTATAAGAGGAGTGGATTCCCAGTTGAATAACTTAAAATGCAAAAGCTATCAGTTATTACGCAGTAGACTGAGGTTCCGTTTAAATGTAAAGCCTTACTTTAATTTCCTATACCAAGTATTCAACTGATAACAAAGGTTCGCAAAAACTGTCGGCGCACAATTATAGGAAATAAAGAATAATTATCGCTACTAAAATTCACAGCTGTTGCAGTGAAAACGTTGTAAACAATGATAATAAGCAAGATTTACTAAAAACGCTATTTAACAAATCAATTTGTTTTAAAGCAAAAAAATCGTCCCGATTACTGCTGTCGTGATTGGAAGCTTTAAAGTACACATATAAGTAAGGGGTTGCTGAGATTATATGTCCATCGATTGATAAACAATTGTCAATTGTTAATACGTCAATTGCAGGTCTAAGATGAATCAAGGGAAGGCAAAAATTTGATTCTGCCCCCCTGAAGTATTTAGTATATTAATATATTTTCTGACTATATTGCGATGAAATCCAACAATAATGAAATATTACACAGTAAATTTCGTTTACCCTTTTAAGCTGACTCAGGTGTATATTAATAGAGCATGAGGTAAAAATATTTAATTCAACTTTAATAATTCCTGTATCTGGAACGAGACTTACTACCAAAGCATTTGAACTTCTACAGCTAAACAACAGTAACATAAACTCTGTATGAAGATAAGAACAATCGATACTTGAATGAACATCAAATAAAAACACGAATAAATTCAAACACAGATTTTTATTTTTATTGTGGTTAAAACGAAAAATCAAAATTCAACATAAACACACAACACAAATGTTTAACCAAAAGAAATTCAAAATTAGGAAAATCTTCTTAGAATTTGCTCAAGTGTTTTAGGTCTTAGTTACAACCTGACAATGGGGGTTGAAACTGGTATCCACTTCAACAAACTGACATAAAATAAACTTATCAGTCAATAAAATAATTATTTACAAATACTAAATGAATTTATTAAACTAAATTGAATTATCTTTGATAATAATCAAATTCAAAATTGTTTAATCGTTATATCTTTGTTATTTAAAAACAATTCAAAACGATCAAAATCAAATTCCAGATTTAAAATAAAAATTATCTTTATAACTTTTTATACTTGCGTGTCCTAATGTACTCCATTAGGACACGCATTTGCGTATCCTAATGAGATTTATTAGAGTACTGGAAACAGTAAAATTTTGTTTTTTAAAGTTGGTAGCACCTAACAGCTGTTCTTAAATGTCAAACTTATTATATTTAAAAGTGAGGTTCTGTTGTTATGTGATAAAATGTCAAACTTTTAAAATATAAAATAAACATACACAAAATAAATTAATTAAATTAAAAATTATTTAATAAATTCACAAATTATTCTTTATACATCTTTTGTGTTAAAAGTACAGTTATTATACACTTTGATTGTAACAGCAGAAGTGTCCTGGGCATTAATCTTAAATGAAGGTAAATTTTGCCCCTCAACAATGTTTTGTTGACTCGTTATTGGGTTGGTGCTAAAAGTGTGTGATTCTTCATGTAAAAATGAAGCAGTGGAAAACTGGTCAATTACCACTTGAGCCGTTGAAGTAGAAGTACATGGCTTATTAGATAGCAATTCAGCTACCTCCATTTTTTTTAACTGAAGCATCAATACAGCCCTCAGCCACAGCTGAAGACTTCCAACCGCCATGCCGTTTTATAGTTATTAAATCGCCACCTTTGTTTGCCAATTGGGAAGCACTTGAACGTCGAAAGCAATGACCTGTAAAAAGCTTCGGGTTGGCTAAATGCAAATAAGTGGCAATAATAAAAGGAACTTTTCCCATGGTGTTTATACCGATAGGAGTAGAAATACATTTTCCATTGAGGTAGGTTATAAAAAACCGCCTGTGGTTTATTTTCTTAGGCGTTAGGCTCAAATATTGCTTAATTAAATCAATCCACAGTTTCTCTGTAATTAAGAATTCTCTTCGAACTTTATTTTTTTTTTAATAAGATGGAGGGAGAGAATATCTGACCATTTTACCTTCTTGTCACAGAAACTAAATTAATTTTATAAAAACAAAACAATTTAAATAACAAATGCTGAAGTTGAATTTTCAGTGTTGCCAACTGTCAAAAGTACTTAACAAAATTTCACTAACAAATCTTATTTAAAACTAATTTATTTTTTAATAATTAACGAAATAACAACGCAAGTATAAAAAATAGTATTAAGTATTCGTTTCATAAGGCGTTTTAGCGCACTTGTCCGTTAGAAAACTCCCCGCTTCGCGGGTCGTTTTCTAAACTCGGACGCGTGCGCTAAAAACGCGTCTTATGAAACTAATACTTTAATATACTATTATAGTTCTTTATGTGAATAAGATCTTTCACTTTCGAAATACCTTGTATATAATCGTCCGGATCCTTTTAAATTCTTTTATTAAATTGCAATGTTGGTAATACAGGGTGCTTCCAATAGTCAGCTGATCGACCTTCTAAATCAATCGATTTTTTAAACCAATAAATAAATCTTTTTTGCATTGTTTATAATAATATTTACAATCCCAAATAATTGTTCTAAACGTGGAAACATTTCTTCTTTATTTTATAAACAGGTAACTATTCCATAAATACTTTGTTTACATTTGTCGTATGTTTATCAAAACATATGGTTATAACTTATCCTTACTTTATTTTTTTAGAAAATCATATATGAATCGACGTGGACTTTTCAAATACGTTTTGTCGACTGAATTTGTTAATTTTTTACTGGCCTTTTTATATGTTTTCACAAAACAATTGACGACTATCACAAAATTACACAAACAAAATTTACTCGCTACATTCGTGAGGTCACAGGACAAAAACATACGTTTTTATAACAGAAATATAGCTGGCACAAAGACGAACAAATTAATGTAATGCACTTATAGTCTAAAATCAATCATAACTGAGAAAATTAACAAAAACGATTAACAATAAAAACTTCATTAAAACTCAAATTACCATGGATACACATGATCTCCAGCTATATCTTTACAAGAAATGAACACATAGCAACATTAGGTAACTCACACATATAAAATTTACATAGGAAAATATTTACATAAAAGAAAAACTCAAATGAAAAATCTGTTTATACGTTTTAGGAGTTCAACGATGCTATACAAGATCCTACACAAATATCAACATAAATGAAATCAAATTATACTCAAACTTGTCCAGCATACAGTCCTCCAAATGCCTATATTCAAACAAAGGGGAAAAATGTTCTAATAAAATCAAAATTTGAAAAACCTCCAACATATCCAAAACAGCTGATTTTCCTTAATAATTAATACAAATCCTTTAGTTACATGAATTAGTAATTTAAATGTACTATTATAGACATCATAATAATGACCTATTTTTCATATTTCCAACGAAATAATCCCGAAACTGGTTCAGCTTACTAGGATAATGAAAATACTATCTGCGGTTTCATCATCGGCACATCGAATTTCAGAAAAGATAAAAATCTTTTAAAGAAATGGACAAGCTATCCTAAACATGTAACATGGGTTACATACGTCATGTTTTAGTACAAAACAATCAAATTAAATGATATTCCTTTTTATAAAATATCTTTTTTAATAAAATTAGGTTAAATATTATCTACACCTATTATGGTCCTATTTTACTATTTTTACTTGATAAAACTATCTCTAATCAAGCATGTAGTCTTTAGCATGAATAAAACTACTGTCCTAGCATGTACATCCTTTCATTTGTTGCATGAATAATTATATAAATGCTATCTGGCTAAACCCGATACCTATCGTAGCCTATTGATTATTTTTAATATGTCGTAATCTACTGAAATTTTCAAATAGATGATCCACATCATCGCAATATAGACCATGAGAAATCGAATGGTGTTGGTACTAACCACCGGGAATTAATGGTTGGTACTAACCTAACATTACCTAAGCTAACCTAACATAACCTAAAACAAGCTGTCAACCAAGAAATGGACCAAACATTCATCATTTACATCTAAATTGACCCATTTGTTATTTTATTCACAAGTTCCTTGTTTTTCATTTCCGGTAGATGGAACCATTTTTAAACGATTTCCCATGCCCATTATAGTCAGAAAATATATTCATATACTAAATATTCTAGGGGGCACAATCAAATGATAGCCGTGCTATAAACAGTTTCGTGCCTGAGATGACATGCGGCCAAACAGTAAGTTGCTTTCGACAAAATACCATTATATCATGGATTAACCAGATAGGTCGAACTATATAATACTTCACTGATTTTAGACCACGTGTAACCTCAAAATATACTTATAATGCGCCTCACAGCATCAGAAGCGCAAATTAAAGACGAAAATGTTCTAGAATGGGAAAAGCCAAAAAGGGAATAACTACCACCCTTTAGACTAGCAACTAGAAGGTTCTAAAAGCTATAAATGGCCAACGGTAAGTGTGCAAGACTTACAGAATTAAAAAAAACAATAATCCCCAAAAATTCTCAAAATTAAAAAATTAATTAAAATTTAAACCGTAGCATTAGCTTCGCAAACAACCTTTAATGGACGTGTGTTAAATGCATCAGAAAAAAATCTGCGCAAACTTCATGTAAATTAAAAAGGACATTTTACAATCTCATTACTTCTAGCTGTCACCAAGAGCTAGATAGATTATGCAAGCTGCGAGGTTCGTATATTAAGGGTAACTAACGTTAAAATGTAACAGGTACACGTCAATTGCTTGAATGTGCAACAGTTTAACATGCGGTTAGTAACTATTATAATTCAGTGCCTTGACATTTCGGATGGTAATGTTTACTTAATATTGAGTAAAAAAAAATGTTTCTAAGGAATTAAGGCAACACATTTACATAATGTGGTTAAAGAAATAAATTTTATAGGTTAGGTTTATTTTATTACGAATAAATTAAATTACATCGTTTTAATTTGTTTCAGGTAAGTCTCGCCATTATCACACGGAGATATATCCTAGCAGAGGTGAAAACGAGGGTGAGTGAGTCAGTCGGTGATCTCTTGTGCTAATTTGTTTAGTCGACTGTGTAGCTATTATGTTTACCTAACGTATATTCAACGCGTACAGTATATTTAACAAGGGCAGACCGAACTCCTAAACTATTTTACATAATAATCTTTTAATATTTTTTTTGTAATCTCGCCCCATTCCTAAATACGTGAACAAATGCATAAACAGGCAGCAACTAAACCAATTTCAAAGTCAAATCAAGGCACTAAAGAGGGCTAAATATTCTAGCCCAAAGCTAAACCGTACCAACAACAATAACCCGTGTGATAATTGCGCACGGCCTTACTACCACGTTATATGTTGTATGGGGGTGCCAAGCTAAGACGGCCAGTAAGCCGCAAGTGGGTGGCTGGGGGGAGGTTAAGTCCATCCCCAGTCATTAGGGTGCAACACATTAACTCAAGGCGTGCGTAGGCCGGATCAACTTGGCCGCTGATCCTCCGACATACTCCATTACATACTAATGCTCGACGCAATTACATCATGGACTTCTGAGCTTTCATCCTTAAGTTATAAATAACTTTTTGAATATTATAAAATTTTGAAATGTTACTATAAGGAAATTACTTTAAATCTAGTCCATACAGTTTCAGATTCAGAGACGTACTCGCCAAACTATAGACATGTATTCGTTGTAGCTTCTTGATTTGAATTTGTCATTTCTTACAAAAATTTCGAATACTGCGTTTCTATATACATTTATTACATGACAGCTTTTTGGAGAGACAAGTTTTTCTGTAAAAGCGTCTACTACCACAAATGTTGCAAGCTTAGCCTTTCATACTAAAATATTTTGCTTTTCTAATCTTTTTTGTATCATTCTCGATGTAAATTTGTGACATCCAATCGGTTTCTTTGTGAGTTCAAAAGGTCTTCAGCGTTCAGTCAGATTTCCATGCAAAGATTTACTGGGCTCCTCATTTCAGAAAAAATAAGATAAGATTGCAGATCTTTATGTACGGTATTGATTACAGCAGTGGTTTTCAACCTTTTTCTAGTGGCGGCCCCCTTACACTTTTTGCTTTATTCCATCTCCGATATCGCCGATCCCCATCTCCTACATGAGAAAATAATTACATGATCATTTTTCATAACGTGGGCATATTCAACAAATTTACAGGGATACATATCTGTAAAAAAATTTGCATGAAAGTTGTTTCTATTAAAATAATCTACAATTTTTTAATAATGCCATACTGTTTGCAGGGTGTGTAAGTTTTTTTTTAAATAGAACACCCAGTATATTTTCACATTTTCGAATAGCGCTCTTGACGACAATTATAATTATACAGTGTGTCCCAAACTGAAGGCATTAACATATTGGTATCTCGCTTGTTATACGAGATAGACGAAAGGTTAAATTAGGAAAGGTTTGCAGAATTTCAAGCTGCTTTCAGATGTCGTCTCCAATTTAATCTATCCTTTTTAGTTTTCCAGTAATTTGAGAAAAATGAGGATTTGCAAATCTTTTTTCCTGAATAGAGCGGAAGCCGTTGATTCGATACTGTTTTAACTTGCACATTATTATTGGCTTTTGTTTTTGAATTATCTATGTCAACTTTTGTGTTTCTTATGACGCTTAACATGCGTTTTATGATCACTCGGCAGCTTTTCAAATAATAATTTCACTGGTGGAAGCGAGATACTATCCATACTCTACTAGCTATCCAGGCTAGCACCGGAGCGATAAACGTGCTCACCCGTCGGCTCCATCTCCGAGGAGGATGTGAGGGACGTATCACACGACCAAGGAAATTTCACCTCGTTCAGCTTCGGACTATTCCCAACATACTGTCCCAAGCTGTTGGGAGCCACTGCCCGATCGAATCCAACCTCATTTGTGGCAGGACTGTCATCTGTAAGGCTTGTCTTTGGGCATCGGTCATGACTTTCGTTTTCAACACGTTCTCGTCCGCGCTTAAATTCTCTCGCCCACGTATACACATGATTCTGAGGCAGTGTACTGTCCCCAAACTGTGTTTAACGGTTTAACGACTTCATTGGTTAAAAACTTTATGATAATCCGTTGCGCAACAGACGAATGCTGCACCTCTTGCTCGGTCATGGCTGTACTGACGACAAAGCCAAGGATGTGCGCCAGTGTTGCCAACCCTAGAAATCTCTAATGTCGTCCGCTTTAAAAGAAATTACCATGTTTTTAAACAATAATACCGTGTCATCTTCTATGATTTTTTTTAAGTTAATAAAACACCATATTAATAGTGCAATTTTATTAAAAGCTACATATAATTCATAAACAGATATAAACTTCATAAAAATTCAACATTTAAAAAACAGAAAATAAACTCTTAACACATTATTACTAAAATTAAACATAATAAAAATCCTCTTCTGTTTCATTTAAAACATATTGATCACTCTTATTGTACAATTTGTCTTTTGACATTTTAGAAATCATAATTGTGTTAGGTACAAAGTGGCAACAATCTTCAAAATCATGTTTCATTAATTCTTTGGCTAATAAGTTTCCATTAATAGAAGAGGTTATTAGACTATTTCGTTGTTTTGTCTTTATTAGGTTTACTTGACTAAACACTCTCTCACAAGCCGCATTTGAATGCGGTAAAGATAAGACACTTAAAACAAATTCACTGAGATCTTTAAAAATATAATCTCTACTATCATCTTGAAACTTTAGTAATAAGCCCCAAAAATATCTATTTCATTTTCTAAATTTATATTTTCTTCACTAAAAACGTAATTGGGCAGCATGCGCCACTGATCATCTATATTTTGCCATTTTTGTTCAACTGTGCATCTTTGTAACTTGTTTATTAATGGAATTAACGACGGATACTGATCTCTTAATCGGACTGATCTTGCATTATTGGGCTTAAATATATACAATAGTTTTAGAACATCATCTTTAAAATCAAACCTTTTTTTTATCTGTGAACATAATACCGACAAAAATTCTTGACTTTTATTTAAAAAATAGGTTTTTAGATCAGGATTAGAATTAATTTTTTCAGAATTTAATTCATTCATAACGTGAACTCCTACATATATAGAATTTTTGTTGAGAAAATGTGTTCTATTTTCTGGATTTATTTCAGGCAAAGGAGTTTGATCCACGTAATCTCTTCTCATATAATATTTCAATAATTCTTTGTATGAACTCTCAAAAATATTATACAAATCAGTTATCAATACTTTATCTGACTGAAACAACTCATTCAGTTTCGAAACTTTTGGCAAAATAAAATCTAGAAATAAATAATATAATTTCATGAAAGGATCATGTAAATTTTGAAATATTTGTTCAGCCTGAAGTAATCTTTCAGTATCCTTTTTTTCTGTAAAGTATAGTTGTAGAGCAGGCCATTGCTCTAAGATCCTTCTTACCACTTCTGTTAGAGACAACCATCTAGTTTGGCTTGGATGAAGAATCTTGTGTATATCTACCTCAGCAAATGCTTGAAATTGTTTTAACTCTAGTTGCCTCTTGTTACTTGCCTGAAAGAAACATACATACATGTGAGATGATTAAAATATGATTTCATTACTTTTTACCTTGAAAAATGCATAAATATTTCTGGATAAATCTTCACAGGACCTTGGCAGAATCTTGCAGGCTTCGCTTGAGCAAAGATGGAGAGAATGGCAAATGCACTTAAAAATCATAATACCAGGGCACATTTCTTTAAATCGTGAAGCAACTGAATTTTTCTCCCCCATCATTAAATTACAGCCATCAGAACCAAATCCAACACAATTATTCAGAGGTATATTTCTTCGTGTAAAAGTTTCTACAATGGTTTTAAAAAGATGTTCTGCTGTACATTCAAAATGCTCTGCTTCCTTGTCTTTAAATAGAGGCACTAATTCCCATAGTGCAGAAAGAATTTTTTTTCCATTAAAAAATCTCACAACTATACAAACATGTTTCTCAGTTCCAATGTCTGTGGATTCGTCTACAAGCACACTAAACTTGGTCTTGTTTAAAATCTCAATCAAGTTATCTTTCCGTGTTGCCCCTATAACATTAGTAATTATTGCTCTAGTTTTTGTTTGTCCTATTGCCAAATTTTGCGCAATTTTTGAGTCAGGAAGTATTAATTTTGATAAATTCGACAAATGATCCATTGTTCTGTATGAAATGTTGTGCTCTGCAATAAAACCAGACAATGCTATTTCAGCTCGTTTTACTTGATTTTGTAACAGCTCATCCTTAGTGTTTTCTAAAAATGTTGTCATCATTTTCCTGTTAGCGTGCTTTTCTTGTGTTTTACTCTTAATATGTTTAGTTGAGGCATTATGCCGTTTTATTACACTAAGTTCAGCATTTATATCTACATTGCACCAAGAACAAGTAGCTTTATACACATCATCTTTATTGCGCCTTAACCAAGGTTTAAATTGTTCATTTTTTAACCATGCGGTGCAAAATTTCTGCCTGAGGTGCTTCCTTTTTGTTGTTTTCGGACTATTTTGCGTCTCAAATTCTGTTTCTGATAACTCTAAATATAACATCTAAGTATAAGCATTTGAACACATTATAAATTACGTTTACATTTACCTTCCATAATAATTTTTCTTCACTCACAACACAACAGTTTAAAATTTTAAATTTTGAGGTTATCGTAAATATTATTGTCGCCACGGCTGGCCATTGTCATTGGTCATGGTCGCTAACGAGCAAACCCTGCAACCAACCATGCAGTAACATCACTAATTTTCTTCCTGAGTAAGAATTATAAAAAAATATATCTAAACTGTAAAAATTTATTCCAGATGGATTTCCGGCAAAAATTACCGTGTTTGCTACTGTTAGTACCTTTTACCTTGTGATCAACTAAAATATGGTGTAAACACGGTAATTACCGTGCGGTTGGCAACACTGATGTGCGCGAACCCGGCCGCCTCCCCACTCCTCATAAACCAAACATCTACTCCACACAATATCAGCTACCTCGGAACTGCATTCTAAGCGGAATAGCAAAATTACCGTTTATATTTGATTTACCCTCGTACATAAAAAACATGGCTGCCTTCTTTAAACCAAAAGTAACAAAAATAAATTAGTTTCGAACTACCAATACATAGGTGTGATAATACAAAAAAATTATCTAAATATATCAAAATGTGAGTTAGATTTTAGATAATACTACTATAAAATCGTTCCAAGAATTTTATCCCGTTTTTTAAATTTCCACGAATTCATTTGAATAGTAGTTATAGTAAGTAAACATGTAGGTTAAATTCTTTCATAGAATCCTACGCTATAAATAGTTCTAGGAATTAGTTCACCCTTTTTAAATTACCAGGAATTCATTTTAATAGTAGTTAGTATGTAAAAATGTAGGTTAGATTCTTTCATAGAATCCTACTCTATAAAATAGTTTCAAGAATTAGTTCACGCTTTCTAAATTTCCACGAATTCATTTTTATAGTAGTTTTTAAGTAAATATGTAGGTTAAATTCTTTCATACAATACTACTATAAAATACTTTACTACCAAAAATTATGTTCCCCTTTTTAAGTTCCACGAATTAAAAATAGTGGTTTGATTTTAATGTTTACATTTTTTAATATTTAATATTTCCAGTACAGTGACTTTGTGATTTCAAATTTTTTACCCACTAAACTTTTTTTCATTTATGCAGTGTTGTAATAGATCTAACTTTTCGGTAAATGATCCCACAACGATATCTTTTGGCTGCAAAATGATCTAAAATGAACATCTTATGATCTTCACCTTTCTTCAGATAAAGGCGAGTTTTAGGCATCGACAATGATGATTTAAAGATTTAATATTTTTGTTATTATAATTACATTGAATTCCTTATACAGGTCGTACAGTATTGTTTTGTTTACCATTACATGTTTGAATTTCTCATTGTAGCTTGTTTATATCAAACTAGGGTTTTATAATTTTCCCATACGTTTATCTTCCTAAATACCAGTCAGGTTTCCAGCGCCTCTCCTTTTTAATTAAAAATAAATGTGAATAAAGCAATGAAAATGTGTTGATTCCAGTGTACGTCACTGAATTTTTATCTGCACTCTTATGTTATCTCACCTCGGGTCGTATTTTTTATTCCGGGGTGATTAGGAAGATGACTCATTTCTTGCTTGTTTGGTAGAAGTATAGTGGTGCACTCTCGCAAATATGTTCTGCCGCCACGTGCGACCGTATATTCTCAGACTGTTTGGGCGGTCAAGGTTAATTTTAATGGCAGCATTTGAGGTTTAGTTAAAGCAAAACTTTAAAATGAAGAAAAATGGAGAAAACATGCATTATTCTTCACAAATCAATTGTAAATGTAGTTTTACACTTTGATAATTTAGTAAGAAACACAGTAGAAGAAAGACGATACTACAATAATTGCGGCATTTAGTTTGTCACAGTTTTGTCTGTTGAAACCAAATCTTGACAAACGTTTTTCTTTTGATTCTTCTAAAGATGTTTTTTGTGTTACAAATGTTCTTTGGTAGTTTAAAATGCAATTTTTCTAATTCGTTCGGTTTTGTGTCATAATTTAATAAAGACATGTGGTGTTTTACTTCTTTATAATAGATACTACTACAAATACCCAACAGTTTTAACGTTTTAGCGAAACCCGCAAATGAAAGACAATGTATGCCATTTAATAAAGTGTGGAAGATAAATGAGTAGTGCACTTATAATTAGATGGAGAATAATTGAAGGGTATGAGGAAAAAAAAGGAATGTCACACTACTTTGATTAGAGACATTTTGATTGCTGTTGACAACGGCATTATTTTAAAGGTAATAAATATAACACCGTAAAAATGCTTGCCATGGATTACAGGGATGTTCTTTTCGTGTGGTAGTTTGTACACTAAATAGTCACTAATAAGTGTACATCGTTATGGTTTTGAACAATATTTGCAGGAGTAATTTTATCTTTCCACACTTTATAACACTTTCGTTCTTTTTCTTTTCTAGAGAAATCATGAAGAAAGATAGATTAAATTGCAGACAACATCTGAAAGCAACTTAAAATTCTGCAAAACTGTCTTAATAATTTAACCTTTCTCCTATTTCGTATAATAAGCGAGATACCAACATTCTTTTAGTGTAGGATACACTGTATATAGGAACGTGGGTCTGTGGTCTGTGACGTTTTCGGGGTTACTGACTATAATCTTCAGTAAACGCTGCGCGCTGTATGTACAAATTGAGCTGGAAATGTTGGTAATTGGTAATTTTTAGAGCTCTGATTTTTGCTAATCTCTCTCGCGAAACAAAAATCTAATTTTGTTTATTTTGTAATTTAGATGACCAATATCATGGCAGACTTTAGTGTACCAGGCAGGAGCTGTAAAAAAGCAACACTGCAATTTTACCCATATTTTCAAGGAGCACTAGATTGTATTTATTTCAAAACCATACAAAACAATTGACACAAGTTGACATTTCAAATCTTGGTTAGAATAATGTCAAACAACTGTCACAGTATTATCTTCTTAAGAAGTATTAGTAGATAGATAGATTAGTAGACTCCTGTGCAAATTAAGAATATCTCTGGATTAGTGTTTTCCTTGTAAAATTTTAAAAATTGTATAAATAAAAAACGCAAATTTATATTTAAAAGATTTTATTAATAAGAATGAATAAGTTTATTATGAAGCTAACCCTATTTACATAGTAGGTATATAAATCAGTGTTAATTTTCGAACTAACAGCAGCTGATTTTCTTGAAATTTCAAACGAAGATCTCTCAGTGACCATATATATTGTTGGATAATTATCCAACTGTATAATTATAATTATACAGATTTCAAAATTTGTAGTAAAACCAACTGCAATACTTGTTTAAGTTTTTTAAGAAGAGAGTCATATACCACTCACAATGACTATTTTAGCCCAATTAACTGGGGAAGTTAAGTATCCGTCCAATTTAGTCATATTGTTTAAATAACGTAAGAATGTTTACGAATACGATTTATGTACCTGTTACAGGTTATGTTTATTTTGTGAATTTTAGTTTAAGCTAATATGTAATTGAAAAATGTCCATCAGTCATTAATAACCTCTTGTTTAATAGACCACAACTCAAACCTTCTTCGGTTTAGGTGGACTGGGAAATATTAAACTTACACTGATTTATACCTACTATATAAATAGGTTAGTTTCATAATAAACTTATTCATTCTTATTAATAAAATCTCTTAAATATAAATTAACATTTTTTATTTATACAATTTTTAAAATTTTACAAGGAATAAACGCTAATCCAAAGATATTCTTAATTTGCACAGGTCTATTATCTACTAATACTTTTTAAGAAGATAACACGGTGACAGTTGTTTGACATTATTCTAACCAAGATTTGAAATGTCAACTTCTGTTTTGTATGTTTTTGAAATAAATACAATCTGGTGCTCCTTGAGAATATGGGTAAAATTACAGTGATGCTTATTTACAGCTCCTGCCTGGTACACTAAGATCTGACATGCCAATATTAATATTTGAAAATTGTTACACAGTGTTGTCAAATTTCAAAAATTATAGATTTTTTAAGTGAAATCTCTGGCAATAAATTAATAGATGTAATGTGAGTAGCTTCCACTAAATAATCATACGTATGTATTCGTTTTCAAAAGTTATTTTATATAAACAATTACAATTCAATTGTCAAGGTTATTAACCCCTTTGCTGCGAAATGTAAACATATTCTGGAATTGCAGGCATAGTGGGTGACAAGGACAGATAGCTTTAACTATGCCCATCGCGCTTGCACTTGTGAATTATGTAGCAAATTAAAAAGTCTTCTTTGGTTTTTGTTGTAATTTTGCAATAATAATGAATAATATTATATTAAAATTAGATAATAATGTAAAAACTTTAAAACTTAATAATAACTAAATTATGGTAAGTCGCCTCGATATGTTAACGGTAGGAGATCTGGCTTAGCTTAAACAGACGGTCCAGGGTTCGATTCCCCGCCGAAGGGATACATCTTCTAGGTGTATTTGCTTTCAAAATATAATTTAATGTAAAACATTAATTAAACAAAATAAATTAATCTTTATCTAAAATTTATAACTTTTATATTTTAAAGAATTATAATATTATAATATTGCATGTGCTGACATCTATGGCGTTTTAATAGAACTACTAATTATACGATATCATTTCGCAACGGTAATTTCCGTCAGTTTGGAGAATGTGAGCAATGAGTCATTTTCATGGTTACTAGACTGTGCAAATGTGTAATCTTCTATAGTAGTCGTAGATGAAATATGTTACATGTAGATTGTGGACAACAGAAGTAATATTGGTTTTTTAATTCTTTGATTAAAACTTCAAATCCATGCGTCTTGAAAGTGGCGGGATTTCAAATATATTTATTTATATAAACTTTTTTAATAGTTTGGTCAATAGAATACGTTGGCGTTGGTGACGTTTCAAAAAAAAAATGAATCACCTTGTATAACAATATGGATCTGTAGTAAACTGTTTTGAAGTTATTTTCAAGTTAATATACCTAGCTTTTGCAATTGTGTGAGGCTGAGTTGTTTTGCCAACCAGTAAAGCACCTCGTGCTCATTGTGGAACTGGTAACAACATTCTGAACGTTTTATTTCGAACTGCCATTCAATTAGTCTCAAAACTTTTTATTGTTATGGGAGCTATGATTAGTTTCAAAATATCGTATTTTTAGGGCTCGAATTTTTAGTAAGCATACAAAGGACTTTTTTAATGATATTTTTTCTATTTTGCTCTTTTTTTAGAGCAAAATAAAAAATATCACAATTTTGAAATTGTGGAAATTTTGTAGTAGAATATCACTGATGTGCAGGGCCGCACCAAGCCTAATGAGCGCCGTCGTGCAAATCTTTGCATCTTTATCTGTTGTGATTATTTTTAATAGGATAATGCCACCAAAGTGGAAAAGGCTTCTCAAAAAGTCAGGTCCCTAGGTTAGTCTGATGTGTAATGCACCGCTATATATTAAAGATAATACAAACTAGCATAAGGCCGGTTCTTCGAACCTTGACGCTCCATTCCCTTAAATTTATAATGCGCGTACGTACCTTGAAATTAAGAAATTAAAGAAAGTTGATTTTATGTCAAGGTTTTGTTCTTCGTTTAAACTTTGCACCGCGCAGTAGCGCCAGCTGTAAAGACTACTTAAATCTGTAGGATATGCCCGGATCCACCGCGCAGTGGCGCCTCTGTTGGTCAATTTCCAAAGTAAATAGGATATAAACCCTGAATAAGCTCGTTATATTATATCGTATGATCAAAAAGTCTTTGGATCGCAGTAGCCATGGAATGTAAAAACCGTCTATAGAATTATTTACTGCTACTGTCCGTAGTTTTTGTGAACTGTACAGAGTGGCGCCAATGTATCTTGAGTAGCGCTAATGGAGACACAGTCACCTGTGTCAAGAAGATACGACGCGCTGACACCGCTAAACAGAGCCACATAGTACACGGAAAATGTTAGGTTAGCGTACGCTATTATTATAATAATAACATTTATAAAAAGAACACAGAATGGAATTTATTTGAACTATTATCTATAGAACGTTTTAAATGTCGCGGCACCTTGCTGACACTGGCGCCGTCGTTCGCCGCACGACTTCGCCCATATGGAGCGCGGGCCTGCTGATGTGTGACATTTGAAAATTCAAATTTTTAGAGTGAAGTTTATGTCAATTTTCTTTTTTTTCAATTTTTTTCAATGCTACTAACTTTCAAAAAGTTGGGCTAGTAAAGCACTCAAATGAGCTATAAACGTACTGTTTTTGGGTGCTTTCACAGCGTTATTATAGACGCAAAATAGAAAAAGAACATTAAAGAGAAATAAAAAGAAATAACAAACAATAATCAAATAACTGAATAAATCAAATGTTAGACCTGGCTTCCTTTTTGTATCTGACAATATCCCAAACGGTCTTTGTTTTATTGTTTCTCGAGAAATATTTAGTTATTTTCTTTGCCAATATTGCCGTGTTTTGGCGGTTGACTTCACCTTTCAAAGTGATTTTTTAAAACTTTTTAAATCTTGTCACCTGGATTACTTATTTACAAATTAATTTTTCTGGATTTTAATAAAAAATATTAAAAACTACCTTCAAAAACATTTTTGATTATCAAATATCTAAGTAAAACTAGATTAAAATGTAAAAAAAATTTCTTATAAAAAAAAACTGTGATATAAAAACTTTCCATTTTTATTAACATAAAAACCTCGTCTCAATAGATATATAATTACTTGCATGTTTAGTTACAGTACAAAGATTAGAGATCTAGTCCAAATTGTACGTAAAAATAAAGGAAAAAAATAAGAAAACAGAAAAATCATTTGATTTAAAAAAATCCTAAAATATTAACTAAGCGTAATTCTGAAAAAAGACACTCAAGTCATTTATTAATCGTCTTCTTAACTTCAAATAAGTTAATATACTGTAATTAGTAATTGTAAAAATCATTAAAAATTAATTAATAATAAAAAAGAAACAAACAAAAACATAATAAATGACATTTATTAAAGAAGCAAAACACATCAATAGCCAACAGTCGAATGGAAAGCGCGTTATATTTCCAATTCTAAAACGCCAGTTTTAATGCCGGCCGTGTTAATCATCTGTTCTGAGTCCAACCATACACTTGGTTTGGGGTGGGACTTATAGAGGCCGAGTCTATAAAGGGACACACATACTGACAAACAAATTTGAGGCGAATGGAGGGAACTTCACTTATTATTTTGCACATTTCAATAAATTATTTAACATAAGGAAAATAACACCTAACATAGCATATAAAATAACAACACATATGACTAATGACAATGACAAATTTTAAATCTAATGTACTTACCACGTCGACTAAGATGAAGTCATTCCAACCAGGCATCCATGGTATGGGGGCTTGCTTACAAAGTGGCGCAGCGTGGTTTTCGGTGATCGGCGGTAACTCTCGGGCGCCAGTTGTTTTAACGTGGTATGCTTCACGGATCCGGGTAACTACTAGTGGAGAAAAGTAATCCAGGGAACTGCTGAGGTTGCTGAAGTCGGCCCATCTGGATCACTCCACGGGTCTCCATCTATTTCTACTAAGACATTTAGAAAAGGTAGAGGTGTTATCAGCAAATAAAAGACACAATCAGAATACCAAACAGAAAGCAATTTATTCTTACTATTAGTTCTTACAAACCTTACTACCTTAATAAGCTTACGGTTAATAACGGAATTCCAGGCAAGCGGGGTGCAATACAGCGTAGCATAAGCTAACCAAGCCTACGGATACGGTGTTGGAATACGGGGTCGGCTAACGGGATGTCGGATAGTAACGGACGGGGCGGGTAATGAATGCAAGGAACGGGGCCTCCCGAAATACTCACAGTGAGGCCGGCCTCAGACAGGGTGTAAGGGATGAGACTTACCGGAATACTCGCAGTGAAGTCTCGGACAGGGTGTAACGGGTGAACGGACGATAGCAGCGGGAAGGGAATCGAAATGTCGGTAAGGGGACCTACTCTTAACTATGTTCCCTCGGATCGGTCCGGCCTGCTGGGCTGGTCCTGGTGGCTTCGAGTCCTCGACTCGGACTGAATAAATTGTCGCTTGCCCTACTTATATAGGTGTTTTGGGAACGTGGGGGAAATGGTAGGAGTGAAACGGAACGGCGCACGCCAAATATCGGTTTTAAGGAAGGGCGCGTGCTCTCGCTTGAGCCGGTCGCTTAACTAGCGTCTAGCCCCCGAGTATCACTAAACTAACCCTGAACTTAACGCATGCGTTTTGTGCAGCGTCTTGACTTCAATTCGATAGGATATGTGCAAATTAATATTAAATATATTATTAATTACAGTTCTGATTAGAAGTAGATAAATAGATAATTAACTTTTTTTAGTTAACGATTGCATATAGATTATATAAGTTAAAAAAAAACAATCGGCCAAATCCAAATTAACGGTTTTTCAAGGAAAGCCATAGTCATTACCTTTTGGTTTTAATAAAAAAACTTTAGTAAACTTTAAATATTTATTTATTATAATGAAATAATGAATAAAAAATAAGTTTTATCACTGCATGTTTTTACAATGGGAAAATCGCCTTCGCTAGTAGGTATTGTTTTTATTAAGTGCTAATTGCAGGGCGATGTAACTCCTATAATAAAATCTGTATAGATAAAATAAAAAAATAATTTTTATCACTGCACGTTTTTGCAGTGGGAAACAGAAGAAGAAAAGATGCAATTTAATTTCTAAAGCCACAGGTGTAGATACAGGAAACATTGCCCTGCAATTAGTACTTAATAAAAATGATGCCTAATAATAGTGAAGGGGATTTTCCCACTGTAAAAACTTGCAGTGATAAAAATATTTTTTTATTGATTATTTCATTCTAATTAAATATTTAAAGTTTACTGAAGTTTTTTTTATTGGGACAAAAAGGTAATGGCCATAGTCATTACCTTTTCAAGGTTTTTTGGTTTTCAAGGTAAAGTTGTAACTTTACTTTGAAAACCCGTTAATTTTAATTTATACAGTCTATATACAATCATTAATTTAAAAAAAGGTAAGTATGTACCTACTCCTAAACAGAAGTATATAATTATTAATATATTTAATATTTATTTACACATGTTTTATCTGATTGAAGAGTTATAACACGCTTTTTATTAAAACCAAAAGGTAATGACTTTCTTTGAAAAAACGTTAATTTGGATTTGGTCGTTTGTGTTTTTTAAGTTATACAATCTACCGGGTGATTTTTTAAATTTCTGATCTAGTAAGTCGTGATTTTTACGCCGTATCGAAGGTCACCGAAACGTAGGGCGTAGCGTTGATCACACTGCTATTCCAAATGTCATTTATGTGACAAATTGACTACTTACTTTTACATTTATTAAACAAGTTTCTCGGAATAGATTCACCACATAAGACAGAGTCATGAGAAAATTTGCCTCTATCACCGCAAGATCTGGAAATTTTTCTTGAAACTCCCGAAGACATGCTCCGGCTTCATACACCCATTGACCATTAACTTGATGACCATTACGAAAGTAAGCTTCGATCATAAATGTTTTTTGTTCCTGTGTGAACACCATTTTGTTGTGATGAAAAACACTCCAAAATAACGTTGAAAACTAAGCGTTCAATCACAAACGAAAGGTTAGTCTTGAAAAAGACTGATTTTTGATAATAACCGAGATAATAACTGGCGAAACGGAATTCAAAACACGAGGAAACAGTGAAGCACAAAAGACGGCAAAAGCGAGAACAACACTGGAGTAGGTTATGTTTATGTCAACATTTTTGAAATCTGACAGTTGTGACAAATCGAACGATTCAAACTACGCCCTACGTTTTCCGCATCTTTTGTTTTAAAATTATGTCATGGCTTTCTAGATCAGAAATTTAAAAAATCACCCGGTATATACAATCATTAACTAAAAAAAGTTAATTATGTATTTATCTACTTCTAATCAGAACTGTAATTATTAATATATTTAATATTCATTTGCACATATCCTATCGAATTGAAGTCAAGACGCTGCACAAAAGGCATGCGTTAAGTTCAGGGTTAGTTTAGTGATACTCGGGGGCTAGACGCTAGTGGTCGCTTATCCGAACGGCGACTGATTGCAACAGTCGATAAGCACCTTCATTCTTATACCTAAAATAACTAACAAAATTCAGTAACTTCGTTACATCATATACGTATGTAGTTTGAAATGGGCCCTATAGGGGCCTACTGACAAATTAATGTACATGCTTACTATGAAACTACATTAAACCACACCTACCGGACCCGTCTATTGCATTTCTGTTGTCCATGATGAATCCATACTTATAGTTGGTTTGGGTGTGGGAGATACAGTGGAAAGTTAAGCTTATAAAGAGGCAAACATGCCGACAAAACATCTATCACTTCTCCTGATATGAAACCACGCCCACCACACCCACTATTGCACCGCTCTGGTCCATGCTGAGTTCAGCCATATAGGTAGCTTTTTAATTACTAGCTAAGCGAGTTTATAAATGTACCACCATAGTGATAAATAATTCTTGGATTTTATTGGTTATATAGAAAAGAGATATCAAACAATATTTGTCGACGATTGATTTATTTGACAACTCCTGAATTTTCGAATTTTCCTTCACTTCTTTTACCGATCGTCTGTCCATCTATTTAATTCGTTATGGCGTTAAGTTATGGCGAAAATATATTTTATCTGGCTTATAAATCGTTTTGCTGCGTACATTAGTTTCGTCATAAAAAATTTAAAGTTTTATTTTTGGGTAATTTAAGTAATGATTAATAATTCAGTAATTTAAAAATGTATAGTAATACTTAAACATGTTTATATTGTAAAGACAGTAGATGGCCGTACTCACATTTCGCTATTAGAGTCACTGCATCTAATCACCTAGGCCAGCTGGCCGATCAGAGTAACGCAGACCGCCGCCATATTGGGGCAGAGAAGGGTGATTTTTAATAATGGAAAATTTAAAACCACGTTTTACGTGTTTGATATATTAGAGGTTTGATCTTTTAGAATAAGAAAAACCTTTTAAAGTAAACGTAAATTTGATGAAATTCAATACAGAACAAATAATGAACAATTTCGTGCTTCGTTTGCTCCAATATGGCGGCGGTTTGCGGTACTCTGGTCGATCAGCTGGCCTAGGTAACTAGATGCAGTGACTCTATTCGCTATTAAGTTAACAGCGTGTTTAATTACCATAGTGACCAATTTTAGTTTTTTCCCGCCTATTAGAATACGATAAACCTCTCTCTTTTCTTGTTGATTTTCATCAGAACTTTAGTTAAAGACACCTTTAATCATGGCATGTGAATATGGATCAGTGTTTTTTCATAAAAACAAATTATTTAACCAACTTATAAGCTAAGGGAAAGATTGAGGCTCCGGATTCTACATTTTAGTCGAAATTTAAATTATAAAAATGAACAAAGTAATAGTTAACAGCTAATTCCGAAATCGTACGCTCTAATCTAATCGTCGTAAGATCTTGATGAAGTTCGATCGGTCGATAGTCAAATGACTAAATGCTTTTGCAGTTTTCGAATGCTGTTTCTGATTGAGGGATTCCGATCAACAGTGCATTTGACATTCTTTGTAGAGTTTGGTATCTAGTATATAGTATAGTTGGTATCTATCTCTCCTTGGTAAAGGTTTACTTCTTATTGCTGAAACTTTCCATAACCCTAAAAACATTTTGATGCATGGATTAAGTGTTATTCTGAAATATCGAATACTGTTGAAAATCTTTTATAAATCAACTGTAAAATGGCGATTTTTGGGTCGACCAACATTTTAAATGGAGATGACGCTTCTAGTTTTCCGACATATATTTTTGAAATTTCAGTCGTGTTTATAAATCTTTTGTGGCGAAAACAAATTTTTTGGTTTTTATCCCTAGAACAGATCCAACCATTCTAAGTCGAACCGTGATCTTGCTCCCCGAGAACGCGGGTGATGATGCAATACTTCTAGGTGTGTCGCCGCGTTTGAATCAGTCTATCTCGGCAACCGTGTGCGCAACACAAGTGTGCGTGGTAACGTTTTAACTCTCTTGACAATATCTTTAAAACGATACCACGCATTGGCACACATAACGGATCATTGGCTATAAGCTATAACAAATTAAATAAATGCTTTGAAACCATATTCGACTAGCCCAATTCAACATCTGCAAGCCACTCTAAACTGACGGCTCATTCAGCACTGAGTCTATCCGTTTTTTATAAAAAGGAATAGTCATCACTAAAATTTCTCTTAAAACTACCATTTATCGCAACGATAAATGGTTAACGAGCTGGAAAAAGACCCTTCGATAAAACAGACTCGATAGATATTTATAAGACCTCAGAATACACCTAGGAATATGCGCCAGTTTTTTAAGTGCAACACTTTGACGTAGCGGAAGGAGCCGCCGTATGAAGGATTAGTGGGAGGTCAATTTCGATGGGGAAATATACATGGTCGGTTACATATAGACCCGTAGTCACTTTTTGACAAGGCGTTTCTTTTAAACGATAACCTTTGTTGTAGATGGGAGTGGTGAAAGGGAGGATTGTTTAGAGGTCACGTCTGACCTCGATGGGTGGGGCAGTCATGTTTGACCCCTGAATACTTTATGGAAGGGGAGGTAGAGGAATTTGACCTTAATGAGGACCTCATCAAGGTTTCCGAATGCAAGTGTCGTTACATAGTCTTGTTGTCGTTTTTGATCTAGCTAGCTGTGAACCGTGACGGACTTATGCTTGTGAAGACTTCGAGGCCTTTGAGTTATGATGATGAAGAGCATTTGAATCGAAGTCTCGGTAATCAACGCCCAACAATTGTCAACAATAATCTGCTATCATAGATTTTTAAATCTGCTTCCATAGTTTCCATGTTTTTGCGAACGACAAATTTACAAATACAAGACATGTTAGAGGAGGGGCTAAAGGGCTTGAGCCCCCGAAGTTTTTTTAATAGTCCAGGTGATTTACGTCAAAATCTAAGTGTTTTGATTCGAAGTTTCTTTACAGCAGCCCCTCCCACCGAAGAAAATTCTTAAATACGCCACAACCTCATATATGTATATCTACAAAATAAATGAAAATAGGATCAATAAAAGAGAACCAAATAAATAATTTTAGGGGTACCAACAGTCTATATGCATACACAAGTATTAGAAATGAAATATTTCAAAAACGGAGGGTGGTACAACACTAATTGCACTTTTGAAGACAGCATTCAAAAATACAATACTATATGCAACCACTTTCAAATGAAAAAAAATTTCACTGCTGTTCAAAGTCTCATTCTCAAAGCAGTTTTGAAGAAATGGCATTATCGGAAGGACATTTTGAAATCATCGTCTTTTTAAATTTTAAAATTTTTAAAATTTGAATTAAACCTTTTAAAAAAGAAGCGTTAGCGTAGGAAATTCCTGAAAACCCGCATTATTTTATAAAAACTCACCAAATTATTAAGAGCATACTTGACGCTCTTAATGCATGATGCATACTTTGCTTACATTTATTGGCAATGGTTTAACAATAGGCTAAATTTCAATTTTCTTGCTGTGTAAACAGTCTTTAATAATGTGATCTGTCTTTTCACAATGGTGGCATTTTTTAAATTAATATACGTGTCTGAATAATACGATTGGACGTATAGTAATATATTTACTCGCAACCGCCACGACAAACCTTGTAAGTCTGGATATTGTGTAAATAAATATTCTAATGTTCTTTTTAGCTCATATAAACATCAAACTGTCATTTAGAAGGCATTATTAGGGTTTGAAGAAGCTAGTTCGTTAAATAGGATTGCTAGTGCTATTCTTCCAGTAGTATACAGGCAGTCAAACCTTTTAGACCTAGGAAGTACTGAAATACGTCTAGTCGCTGAGAATTTTCCACTATGACTTTTAAATATGAACTTCTGATCGATCCATCAGTGACCACGTTGTAACGACCTCTGTTGACTGCGGGAGACATAGTTAAAAACTTAGTAATTCAAGTTCTCTCTCATATTTAAAATAGTGTGTTAGATTTACCAGCAAGCTTTTCAGAATATTGCCGCTTTCACTATCAACTGTAATAATTAGATTTTTTTTATTTTATAGAAGTTGCCTTAGTGCCTTTTTTTCAGAAGCTTTTTAAAAATATTTAGAATACTCTTGTGTTTCTGTAATGCATTGTGTCAGTTTCAAAGGTAATATATCATTTCTACTGTTTTAATGTTAGCACACGTTTTTTAATGACCATACGTTTTAACTTAAAGAATTCCATTGTTTTATTTTAGTAAATAATTCGTTTAGAAATTCTATTTAAATAGCATAGCGTATTGACGCTATCTCTTCTCTAATTAACTTGAGTGATTTACTCTAATTAACTGTGATTAATTTAAGTGAATATTCGTTATAAACTAATGCTGATTTTTAGGAATTTAGTTGTCCCTTTTGTAGGAAAGGGTCGTCGACCTTTAAATTGTTTTTTTAAAGGAACAGAACATCAAGAAACTGGACGCACTAAACTCGCAGACATTTAAAGGGTAACCTTTAATGTGAAAAACCGACCAAGTATTTAATTAGTGGAGAACGTGAATTATTATTTGCTGTGACAGTTTTTGTTAATGATTTTTTCTGTTTGCTTTAAATTATATGGCGACAAATATAAGCTTATAATTAATAAATTTTAATTAAGTAACGTTTTAAATAATAATAGATATGTCACAGTTAAGAGAACGACCTTTCATTCACTGGCATTGTTAGTAACCCATGTTTGTTTATGTTTAAATTTGTCATCTTTGTGTCGACGACCAGCCATGACTTTTGATAATCTTTTGCCACCAATGTACCACCTACTACTTGATGTAAAGGTCGAGGAAAAATTCTTGGAGTCTGATCAATCTAGAAATAAAAAACGGCTTATTGTTGATTGAGGATTATTGGAAATGCTGATTTATTGAGCCAAATGCTAACCTAAAACCTATTACCCACTAAGAAACTTACCCAATAAGAAATCTTCAAGTAAGAGATATACAGTGCTTTATTATTGATTAAAACAAATTATTAGGTAGATCAATTAAAATAAATCAATCAAGTGTGGTTATATTTTAATCAAGGACAAATAGCCTAGGCAAAAATTAAATGTAGGTTATTGATTTCTATATACAAATTTGAACAGAGTAGGGATTAATGCGAGCGCGAATACTTACACTAAATTTGACTTAACTTCAAGCTTCGAAAATGTAACTGGCATGGTAAAATCGTTAACCTCAGATTGTAATTGTTTAACCAATTCATTACGGAACAAAGTCATACGTATTCACTCGCAAATATTCCTAACAATGTAAAAGAATAAATAATATTTGACAAAATTATACATATATGAAATAGATACCTAGATACATGTGCTTCACCCACACTGGGGTAAAACCATTTAACACATACAATTATAATATACAAATATACAGTAATGCTTTAGATACAATAAAGGATTGTCAAACGTTATTGCTGCTATGAATAGTTGCTATAATATAAGAGACTCAGGATACAGATGTTCTTCAACTGTACGTGGGAAAACTCAGCGTAGTGGTGTTTTAACAACCCAAATATACAACGAAGTGTATTGAGGTAAAAATAAAAAGAATAATATAAACCGGAAAAAAAGGTCTGTAACAAACAAAACTAAATTACCAGAATGCACCAAACAAACATTGGATAAATACCTTAGCTGGAGTGTGACCTTCTGCAACACTTATACCGCTTCCAAATGCGGCTAACGTCGATTAAATATCGAATCTTGTCAAAAGAATCACAGTAGAAGAGACTGAATGCAAAGAAAAGTTAAAAACAATACGAGTTACGAGAACGTGCTCCTAACCTTCAAAAAGAATTAGTGCAAAATCCCGTACGGTTTCAAAAGAAAATTGGAAATCACCACTAAAAATTAATTATAGATCTGCACAAATGCAATTCCCACTTTACAACATAAAGGAAAAATTAATTCAACGGTGATGCCACCGAAATATTCTTTTCAAAGAATTTTCTTCACACGAACGACCAAAACGAAGTGACAAAATCTCTTATCAATAACAGGAAGTTAGTTCCAAATAAAATGGCAACTAAACGGAGAGAAAATGCGAAAATCCCTAACGCTATACAATATAACAAAAAAGCATAGCTATACGGGGTGCTACGAAATTAGCACGTAACAAACTATATAAGTCAACAAATAATACTGGTCAAACTCAATTTATAGTTTAAGGCTGATTTACCCGATTCTGAAGATAGGGAAACGCAATGTAAACTTTACTCGGTTTTTATTCAATAACCGCTCAATATTTTTTGATCGGGTTTTTACCAAAAATTTACCTACAATGTAGTGTATGATGTAATGTTTTTAAAAAATAATTTTTAACGTTTGAAACCATAAAAAACTTAATTTGCAATAGGATCGCTTACTATGCTTTTATTCATTTATTTATCAACGTATATTTTTTTAAACATTTTTCCCGTAATCTGTGCGTCAAATGCTATGATGTAATGTAAAGATTTTTTTTAGAAACGAAGATTTCAACTTTAAATTAAGTTTTTTATGGTTTCAAACGTTAAAAATTATTTTTTAAAAACATTACATCATACACTACATTGTAGGTAAATTTTTGGTAAAAACCCGATCAAAAAATATTGAGCGGTTATTGAATAAAAACCGAGTAAAGTTTACATTGCGTTTCCCTATCTTCAGAATCGGGTAAATCAGCCTTAACAATCAGATATAAATATAATTAAAAAATAAATTTCACCAAAAAGGAATAAATATAGTTTAAGTAGGTAATTAATTTCTGACGATCGTTGCTAAATGCAAATATAGCAAAAATTGCAATCTACGGGAATGTTGTAATGGTATATAATATGAAAATGTTTTAAAACAATTTTTCTGTAAAATGATTAAAATTGTTTAGATGTGCTTAATTATTCTGCCGACGCTACGTTAATTAAAGTTGTAGACATTTAAGTTTGTTTAAATAATGTTTATTAAATTATTTTATTACTTTCTCTATTACTCATTTCTACAGGAGGGACTACAGGATTTTAAAATATCTAAATAGGATGTCCTATGCTCCACAGGAATAGAAGGAAAACGAAGAAATAATTTTTATTAAATTGTTAATAAAAATGAACGAATTAAAGTTGCGTGCTTTTTATAATATAAATGTATTTCAAATAAATGTTTTTTCGTGAGCTTGATATAGGTAAATTACTAACGAACAATAAAATGTATTTCAAATAAATGTTTTTTCGTGACCTTGATAGAGGTAAATTACTAACGAACAATAGTAGCTTATATTACCATTATTATTATTATTAAATCTAGGTGGCGTCCAAAAGCACCGTCCATTTAATCTGGACATATTCTTCATTATAATTAACTAATTTCTGATATTAATAATTGCACCTAGAAAAGTTCAAACTTTTGATTTTTTTAAGTGCATTTAGGTATCAATCTAAGTATTTATTCAAATCATTTGATTGAAAATTAATAAATAAGTTTACAGACGACTCACTCAGATCAACGAACGCCGTTAAAACTATATTCTAACAAAACTATAGTTTGTTTCGTTTTAATTTAAAATAATTATTAAAAACTTAATTATAAACTCGAACGGAAAGGTGGATTTGCCTATATTGTGAAAGATTTGTGCCCTAGTGCATTTTACATGTAATCCATAAGACAAACATTAACCAACCACCTTCCATTTTGAAATGAGATTAAAGAGACGCGATTTCTAATCATCCACGTCTGCTTCGGTTAATTCCTTGGTTGCACTAAACGCTGCGTGAAAGATACCGAACCAAAGGTGTTTACCCGCACGGATTTCCTTAACTTCGCTATCAAACTTTGCAATACTTCAGTTCTCATCATCGAGCTTGCAGCTCTTACAAATAAATTCTCCGCCAAGTTAAACATTCCTGATGTTCAACGTTTCCCTGCTGCTATGAAAGGAGCATGTGAGGAAGAAGGGGGAAATATATATAATATACTGATAGTGATACTGTATCTAAAATAAACCTTATTAAAAAAAACCCTTAAATTAAATTGTGAAAGTAGGGGGACAGTGAAATTTGTCAAAATATTATTACGGGTCCAAAAGACACTTTTCATCCAAGCAATTATAAGACATAAAGTATTATAGCAAAAACAGGTACCGTCCCCTCACAACCAGCAGATTTCCGATATCTTCTTCCCTTCTTCCATTGTCTATGCTGGTAATTAGTAAGTCACTGACGATTAACCACGACGGACTCATTCGTCTAACGCTATTATGATTATCCTTGACAGGACGAAGGAACAAGATTAAGGGTGCTGTTATTAGCTGTATGGCTATCCCTGTAAGAACAAGGCGTTTTCTCGTTGTTCTACGCAAGGGTGAAGTTTTAGACCAGTGTAATTAATAACTAGTGTATCTTATAGGTAAGAGGAATTTGTATTAGAACACTTAGATACGGGATCTATTGCTGCACTCTCAATCCATTCTGATTCAAGGGTTAGTTCAATTTTCTCAGAGGATAGTGTACAGTTTCCCACATGAGTCTTTTATGGTTTAAAAAGAAAGAGGTTATCGTTTTAATATTTCCCTCAAAACTGTAGAAGGTTTAAGGGGTTAGTAAATGTGAAACTGTTGCGGAAGGCATCGTAGGTTTGTTTGAAGGGTTGCGGTGCTTCTGTTCCCTCATATTGAATTTCCGTCGCGGTTAATGACTACTCGACTGAAGTGGTTAACATATGATTCTGTCTTCATATGTTGTCGACTGCCAACAATGTTTAATTGCTTCATATGTGAAAAACACCCGGCAGTAAATGCAACGTCATAGTTTTCCCCTTGGGAAAACAGTAAACCTTCAATTTATCTCAGAATCTAATAATATAATAACAGTGATGCATCCACTAAAGGTATTGGTCCTTGACTACTGTTTAGAAACGAACAGAAAACCAATAGCTCGGTTATTTCTCATCTAAAACTCTTGAGTTCTTATACTTGCGCGCGCGATATTTGTCAAAATATTTGCCATTAATCAAGATAATCTAGCCGCGCTTACTCAGACTTGTGTAAGAAAACAAATAAAGTTGGAAAACTCGTTTTTGCTAGGTACCTACTTATAATGATTAAAGCATCACACGTCCCAGATAATTAAATATGGCGAATTGCACGGTTTTCTTACATAAAATATCCAAGAGGCAGGATGACGTCCTTCCAAACGGCGACAGTGAGCCTCTCTTGTGTAAATATTAGAAAGTAAAGAAGATTTTAAAAATAAGCTCGTGTCGGAGATTTTCCCAATTAAGAAGTTTTCGGACGCTTTTAAGCTAGATCATTTTTTTTGCTTCAGTAATTCTTAATACGATTGTTGTTGCTTTTTGAGTCATTATCAATTATAAAAATAACGAAGACCTTTGCTCTGGGGTGATTTGTTTTCTTGGTTGCAAATGAGCGAATAAAAATGTTTAAGTTTGAAACTTTTCAATGAACGCACATCAACTGGATTATAATTTGGACTATAGTTTTCTGATTTTATACTTTTCTTTTTTATGCGGCCGTGTAGAACATGTAAAACTAAGTTGACAACTAGCGAATCGTAGATTTCGGTTGTTTGATCCGTTCTGTTGAATTGACACAAATTGGTCCAATTGGGACGTTAATAATGGAGAAGATAATCGAAAATCAACTTTTCAGGCTAGACTATACAAAGTCAGTACACTTCACTACAATAGATGATATATCTGTTTTCTTTTCCGTTCTGAGGTGAGTATTTGTCCACGAGACGCGTAGCGGCGAGTGGGCAATCTCACGTACGATAAAAAGGATTTTATCTCTAGTCGTAAATACTATTTTTTTCTGAATTTAATTATAGAACAGTTAGATTAGAAAGTATAAATATTTATTTATTTTTAGTCGTAATCAATACGAACTAAATGAAAATTACTATGTGCAAACTATTAATTGTTTAATCGTTTCCATAGCAACATGTAAATTTCACTTCTAGAGTAGCAGTAAACTCTTCATGTAGAGGAGTGAATATGCGAGAATAGCCTACTTTCATGTACTATGAGTAGAAACACATATTTTCATTTTTAATGTTTTTAAAATGGGTTGTTAACCATCTCACATACCATTTAATTATAGGAGACTCCCCGATATTTTATTTCTAAAATATTTTTTTTTCACGGGATTTTTTTATTTAAAAATGGAAAAAGGACCAAATTAAAAAATAATAGCATAAAGAAAACTCGTTTCATTAGTCATTATTGCACTCTAATATTTGGACCTGCGCCTTATGGAACTCTTGCTACTCTATCTTGCAACTTGACATATTTTTTTATTCCAGTGAAATAAATAATGATGCATTCCCTTCATAGAATAAAAGAAAAAACTTTTTGGCGAGTGCTTTGCATTTATTAAATATCAAGCTGGCTGTATTGTGATTTATAGAAATAGCGTATAATTTGATCGATCGTATTCGATCCAAGATATAAAATATGGTTTAGAGAGTGGAACTTTTGACGGTTTCGAATATTGAAAACCACCAAATTAAATAGTACAAAGTTTAAAAATTTTTAACAATACTACTTGGTAGTCCCAATTCAATTTTAAATTGTGATGGATATTGTACACCTTAAAACAGTGAAACACAGCTTATTTCTCTGGACTAGAAATATTACTTTAACTGTAAAACTCAATCATAAGAAAAATATACTTCGCACGATGGACGTTTGAAACTCATAAAAACTTCCAAATATTATACTTACGTTACGGTAATACTTAAAATTGCCACAGCTTGAGATCTTATCTTTACAAATTTAAATTTCAGGTCGTAGGTATTGTTTTCTATAGCTTCAAATTGTAAAAGAATAGATAAATGTTTTAAGTCACAATAAAATGTTTATAATTGGGCGCCATCTGATTATGAAAGTTTGATAATGATGGTAATTAGAATAAGGAACTGGCACCATTAACCAGAAACTGGAATCATAATCGGTGATTTCAAAGTTGGTTAAAATATAAATAAAGACTTTCATAATTATATGGGTCAATATTATTCAGTCTAATTGAGTTTAAAAATTATGTTTATTCATGAACCAAAAATTAGAAAAGATAACAACTAGTCAAGAAAAATCTTTAAGTAAAGTCACAATACCCTGTATAAGAATTCTTATCAAATGGGAACGTTTTCATACAACAAAATAACAAAAATAATCGATACATAAGCAGTATATAACTTACACAATGTTCACAAAATTCAAAGAGTCGATAAATTACAATATCCTGTTCAAATTGTTTAATTCACAAAACTAGATCAGAACAAACTTACACTATATTGCACTTTTACCAACACAAGTATAAACAGTTATCACTAAACTATAGAAACTGGAAACTTCATAAAATTCTGCAATCACTAATAACCCAAAACTGCGAGAATTAAAATTCACAATACTGTAGTACAAAGAGGTATTCATTAGTAGAATTCATTCTTTCAAATAACCGATACAACCAAACTTAGATGAAACTTACTTATTTAAATTATCTTGTAGAAAGAAGAAACTGCTTTTATGAACAGTCACATCCGCTAAAACGTACGGTTTACGTTTCATTTAAATTTAACATTATCCGATTTCAAATTATAGCCGGACGAGATTTTATAAAAGCTTAATTCATTAAGATTTCAACTAGACGACGATATTGCAAAACTAAATTGCTACCACCAAAACACTAATTACAAGCTATTATTTTTATCGGAAAACTGTACGGTATTAAACTTTAGATTTCGGTAAAAATTGATTCTCCACAATCACTGTATTTACTGTACATTAACATTAACTAAAACGCCGCAAAAATATTCTGAAAATACCCTCGACAATTAACTTTAAAAATACTAATTCATAGCACGGGGACCGAAACCCCGGCCGGATACGTAAAGGCGTTTCGCCCTGTGTGTATTTTCTTCTTGCTTTTTTTAAACCTTCATTGTCAACTGACTGTAAAAACTAAAGATATTTTGACGGTAGACGGAACTTTAAGAGGGGTACACTTTCAAATAGACCAATAGGGGAATGACGTGACTTTTTTAAGCCAAGCAAAATTAGTATTTTTACACAAAGAAAATTTAGAGCCCGGGGTTTCACAACAAGATTTGCAGACATAATATCTTTCGAAGCGCAGATGTGTTTATTTGAAATTTACCAATAAGCACGTACAAGGAAATCATAAATTAAGGTAGGAAGGGTTTTAATGATATTTTTTCATAGAATTCCAACTAGTTTAAATGGGAATATTTGCAGATTCTCTTTCACATTGACGAGAATAGCTGACAATTTAAATTTTAAATGACTAGTCGATTCGAAAATATTATTTTTCACACGAACAATATGAAATGGTAGATACTAACACGTGTAGAAACAGTACCTTTATTTGAAATGAGATCCGTAAATTCTTATAAAAACAATTTTATTAGTCTGGAGTGCTTCTTTGAGATGACCTTTAATATTTTATGGGGTTTATTTTATGCAGTATACCTACGGTGATTTTACATTGAAAGAAAATATATGAATACGCAGGACCGCATTTAGGGTTTTTTGTTAAATATGCATACTAAATTGCATTATTTGAAAACCGACAGAAACGTAACGTTACAACAGTTTAAAAGACATTGCTCCATTGTGATTACCAGGTTATAAAAAGATTTAATCGTATTTGATCGTTTTGCATTTGTAAACAATTATTTGTTTATTAATTAGTAAACACAAAAATGCACATTTTTGAAGCGAATAAGAAAGTTGGCAGACGACGCAATGGAGTCTGGAAATCTTATCAGGCCTCCTGAAAACGCATTTTTCTGTATAAATTAAACACAGTATTTTTTCTCCAACTTTTAAGAAGCAAACACTACAACGTTAAACTACTTTCTATTTACTGCAATTTGTTGAATTTTTGTTTTCAGCTAAAATGGGATCATTCTAGCATTAATATAATTAAGAAATACTTATAAACGTGTAATTTTCGCGTTCACTTCATTGAAAAATTCAGGAGTTTTCGCAATAGCAGCTCTAGGATTTTCATTCTGGTAAGGCTGAGGTGGGGTGAAACATTACATATTTTACGTGTACATTCTATCATCAAACAATAGTATATTATATACCAAGGGACTAAAGTGCATGTTTTAAACCCGAGTGCGAATAAGCACACGAGGGATGAAAAGGCATTTTCCTAAGCGACTTAATCGCAAAAATTTCCAAAATTTTAAAAAATATTGCTAAATGTCATCCTGGCATTTAGTTGTCGTGGAATCACTTCACTTCCTCTTCTAAGGAAGTAAAGAAGAACTTAATATACAGAGTAGACACTAATTTTTTCTACAACCGTCAAAAAGGGCGACATTGGTGCATGGTTATAGATTTTTAAAATGGCAAAAATAGCTATTTATTTATTATTACTACAGGGTAGCGGTTAGTTACAGGGGTAGGTAGCGTAATTGTCTATATGATAGGAGAGGCGCGTGTTGCCTATTGATCTTATTGCTATATTCAAAAATCAGTGATACATCGTGTATGTAGTATCTTACTACACAATATTACCGAACATGGAAAAATTTCACTAAGTGGAATTTTCTGTCGTACCACACATTCACTTTTAATACTGTCTACACTTGCCTTATTGATTTTTCCTTACCACAAAAGAGTTACCAGCTTTATAGCCCTTGGACAGAAGATAAGCATTGTGCTTTTGCGCCTTTGTTCCATCTGTACTGGTTCTTCCTTGAAGAATATTGGTTTTAGAAATGGTTTGGCAACTTCACAATCGGAATTAAAAGATTTTAAAAGCTTAATAAGTATTTTAGTCTATAATATACAAATGATTGATTTTGTGGTGAGTTCGAAAGAGTTTGTTTCTACCCAACGGCTAGAAGTGATATTCTCTGATTTCGGGCACTTAATGCAAAAATAACCATTTAAGATTTAGCTAGCGATTGTCAGGAAGACATATAAAGAGAAAAAAGCTTAGTGCGAAGGTATAATTATTTTTCGAACAATTGATTGATATTTACGAATATAATTGATTTGATATTTAATATTAATCCCTCAAACACAGTAATTTTATAAGATGTTAGAAGCAACGGCATATGAAATTATAAATGTAATATGGAAAAGATTCTTGTCGAAAAACATTGAAAAACAAACAACCGACAGAATAAAGGATTGATTGCTGCCGCTACTGACTGCCGCGGTGCGCAATCACGCTTTTCCACAATAATGCAAACTCATCCAAGAAAATAAAAAGAGATCTGTTGTGTGGTGTATCTATGTCTGCCTTATATCTATACCGTTTCAACTTCGATTTCAGAAAAAGTAACATTAATTTCAGAGAAGATAATTTTGATTTCGGAAAAAGTAAGTTTAATTTCGAAAATAGTAAGTTTAATTTCGGAAAAGGTAAATCCAGTTTCTGAAAAAGTTAATTTATTTTCGGAAAAAGTAAATTTAATTTCAGAAAACATAAATAGCTAAATAAGTTACTTGAATTCAATTCAGATGTATGTATTTGGTTACGTACAAGGAGATTCAGTTTAAAAGCAAGTTAAAGAACAAGTTAAACAACAAGAAAGGACATGATTGTAAAATGTTTTGCTCAATGTCGTCACTTCATTTTCATCAACTTGATGAAAAGATGATGATCAACAATGATCAACTTTAATTTCAGAAAAAGTAACATTAATTTCAGAGAAGGTACTTTTGATTTCGGAAAAAGCTAATTTAATTTCGGAAATAGTAAGTTTAATTACGGAAAATGTAAATACAGTTTCGGAAAAAGTTAATTTAATTTCAGAAATAGTAAGTTTAATTCTGGAAAAGATAAATACAGTTTCGGAAAAAGTAAACTTAATTTTGGAAAAAGTAATAATAATTTCAGAAAACATAAATATAATACAATTTAAAGAACAAATGAAACTTTTATTTAATTTAATTAACATTTTAGACACTTTAAATTATATTTATGCCATCCATTCTTATTGTGATAGTGGCGTTGTACATGATTGTAAGCATGAAGACATTTACGCCATTATACTTGCCGTCACACGGTCATCACAAGTTTCGAGATCGCGGAGTGAAAATTCTGTTTAAGTAAGTACCCCGTTAAGATCACGAGCCACTATTATTTGTTGGTGCTATTGTAAGTAACTTTTTATCTTGATTTTAAAAGCAAGAACATACGTATATGTTCAATTGGATTTAACATTGGGCTGCATACTTCCATTTCTTGAGATTCTTCTTCATTCATGATTTCTTCTATTCGTGAATGGGCAGGTGTCTAAAACCACTATAGTATTGGCATCCTGACCGTTATGACACTATCATCGTGGCACATTCTCACCCACTCCAAAAAATTCTTCTCTCGTAAAAGCTCCTCGGTTTTGTTCCCAGTTCTCAGTGCCCATAGGAAGACGTGTATCCTCTAACACGTAGTATGTTGGTACCTTTACTATTTGGTAGTTTAATAACAGCTCTTTGTCTTCATTGGGCTCTTCCAATGTTTCATCGGCAAAATAAGTTAACACCTTATACTCATATATGTACAATATAATAGTTTGTAAAAACATATATTTTAGTCATTGATCAAAAGATTTTCGCCCAAATCAATCATATTCACGTCACTATCCGACCGCAATAAGAATGGACTACCAAAATATAAATAAAAGTGTTAATTAAAAAAAAGTTTCATTTGTCTTTTAACTTTTGTTGTTCTTGAATCTCTTCTTATGTATGTAACCAAACCAAAGAAAAATTCAATTAAAGTAACTTATTTAGTTATTTATGTTTCCTAAAAGTAAATTTACTTTTTCGAAATTAAATTTACTTTTTCCGAAATCAAAATTATCTTTTCTGAAATTCATGTTATTGTTTTTCTAAAATTGAAGTCGAAAAGGTATACATATTTAACAATCACCATGGCAACAAAATTCACTGGTATAACTCCTGGGGCAATTTTTAACAATTATTTTTATAAATTATTTTGTGACTGATTGTAGGAATTTTACGGTATATTTACTAAACTCGCAGTATAGTCATACCACTAAAATAGGAAAATAAATACTCGTATTTTGATAGTGTGCTATGAAAGCTGCATTTCGTAACTTTGAAAATCCGAATTTGCCATCCTTGTGATAATGTTTGGACGTTATTTATTAAAACTTCTTAAAGGAAAGAAATTTAAATGTCATCCAAATGTGTTATTTTTAAACTGAATCTCTTTTTACATTACCAAATGCATGCAATTTAATTGAATTCAAGTAACTTATTTAGCTATTTATGTTTTCTGGAATTAAGTTTACTTTTTCGGAAATTAAATCTACCTTTTCCGAAACTGTATTTACCTTTTCCGCAACTAACTTACTATTTCTGAAATTAACCCTACTGTTTCCAAAATCAAAATAACCTTCTCTGAAATTAAAGTTACTTTTTCTGAAATTGAAGTTGAAAAAGTATAGACTTAAATAATTATTCGTATAATAACTTAAACAAAATGTGATCGTGAATAAATTATTTTAAAGTAGGCGATGATATTGTCACGTGGGGTTTTCGTGACTGGATATCGTAGTCAGAGGTAGAAGGGAAAAGAAAACACAAGGTATAAAAGCAACTATGTACTAATAACAAAGTAATAAAATATAATAAAATATAATAAATTATATATAATAAAATATATAAATATAATAGGTATTACACATGATGGTTATATGTTTGAGGACGTGCAGACCCTCCTAATTCTAACAATAAAAATCAGGGCGATCGGAACCATCTTATCTAGCACTAGATCTACAAACTAACCGTCTATATAAAGGGAGCCTTGGCACAACTCCCTATTAACTAAGCAGAACTAAGCTAGAGAGAGCCTTAGCACAACTCCTCATAACTAAGCAGAACTAAGCGAGGTGAGGGGTACTGTAACCAATGCCGCTTGGCATCAGGTTCCAACCCCTAACCATAAAATAAATGTAAAGGCACTTACCCGCTTGATTGGATGTGGCTTCTTCGAGTCATGGCACTGACTGAATTCTAAGCCTAAAGCAAGAGTTTCTATACGGTTCAACGCAGAAGAGATCAGCATACGAGTGGGAAGTCGTAGGATGGCGTTCCAAGTATGGTAGGAGTTTCCTGCATAGGCGAGTAAGCCGTGCCAAGCACGGAGCGCACAGCTTCCTGGTTGCAGGCTCGTGGGTTGCCGTGGGCTGAAACGGAAATACTTTGAAGGAATGCGCAGCTGCTCGACTAGCGTAGGCCGCTTGACTGCATGTAGACGAATGTGGGTTGTTCAGCATAGATGAGAGCAACCTTAGTAAATCAAATGCATTGGAATGGCCAGACGTGGTTGATGCGACAGCAGCTGTGATTGCGTTTTTTCGAAAGAGTGGGAAGCTGGTTAAGAGTCGTAGGCGACGAGGCCGCGGCTGCTTGACTAACGTGGGCAACTGAGTGTAATCTTGCACGATATTTGCACTAACGGAACGCAAGATGTTGAACTCCCTCAAATGTTTTTTAATTCTCAAGAAATTAATTTAGTATTTTAAGATTAACAAAGAAAAGATAAAAAGTTAAATGATTATTATTTAATTGAGAATTATTTATTTAATAATTACAAATATTTATTATATATGGGGGGGGGGAATTACTGATTTTAGCGCAGCGGAGGGAGACAATAAGTATTTTGTACTCTAACCTAATAACTACTATAAAATATTAAAAAGAACTCAAGAAAATTGTGCAAACTGAGAAAATAAAGTAGCAAAAATACAAGAAGTAAGAAATGTCAACATTTTATACAGGTTATTGAAAAAATGTTTTAGAGATGCTTTCCGCAAAAAACAAGTGTCGCGTTATGTCAAATTGTTTTTTGTGTTACTACAAAAAATTATTTTTTTTATATAGTTGCTGTGGTAGCTAGTAACAGTTCCTAAATCGCATCCTATTTTATACAAAATAATTTGATATTACAGTGTCATATTCGTGGGATTGGTGAAAAACATTTGATTGGTGAATTGTGGTATTTACGTAATATAGGACATTCTTACCAACTACACACTAAAAGATTTAGTGTGAAATTCGAACACTAGACCACTCTAAAAAGTGTGTGTTTAGGTCCAATGCAATTTAGAGTAAAATATCTAATCTGGACCTTCGTGTAGACCATAGAATGAACTTCAATACAATGTTAGTGTAAATTTGTTACACTCTAAAACAATTATATATTTAATCATTTATTGTAACTTTTTACACTAAAACAGTCAAATTTCTAATCGTTTAGGAGTAAGATTTTACTTTTGACTTTTGAATCTTTTACTATACATGGGAAAAATATTACCTGTTTAGGGTGTGGATTGTTATATAACTTTTGTATAATTTGTTTTCTATTTAGATTAAAATCTAGAGTGAAAATAGTGTAGTTTTGCAATACGAGCCCACTGGTACACTTCTATTTTGGTTAAAGGACATCCCGGAACTTTCACTTTGAAATTGTTATTCTTGGTCCATGGTATGGTTGTTAATTGTTATTTTGCCCGTGCTCCATACCATCTCTCTGGAAATCTCTATTAGGAGCCTCCCTTGCAGCACTCTCTGAACTCCGCCAAAGTTACTACAATTATGTTGTAATTACTCGTTTGTTTTGCGAATTAGATATAATTATAATTACTGCTTTAACTTACCTAATTTCTTAATATCTCTGTTTATTGTTTGGAAACAAAACAATGAATTATTGAAAAAGTACTACTCCACTTGATATCCATATTAAATAGTTTACCGTTCAACATGTCTTAGAAGATTCCAAGTGCTCCCGTCTATCGCCTCATAAGTAACACTAATTACTAAAATTATAAAATAATACATGTATTAATAAAATGTTTAAAGTGAAAATTGTTTTAAGTTACCTTATACTAATTATTAAAACGCAATTATTAAAAAAACTATTAATTTGAAAAGTTGCCTGTTTTTGGTCTAGTCAATATTAATTATTATTATTAATTATAATATCATTAAGTTATTTAAAGGTTAGTAGAATTTTGAGATTCCCACCAATTTTAGTAACTTTTGAAATTACAAAGTTTCAATAGTTATAACTAGTCGAAGTCAAATTCAGCAGGCAGCTGATTGTCGCCATTCTTTGAAAGTGTCGTTATTGTACACACGCTTCTCTGGTCAAATACACTGTCAAGTATATATTGGTGCCAATTCGTTTTATTTACTCTAACTAGAGTAAGATTAACATTAACAAACATTTTTTACCAATGTAGATACACCTACGAAAGATCTCTTATTTATTATTTAATTATTCCTCAGGCGTAGGTACTGGTCTCTATAGCTTATAGATTGTAAAGAAAAATAGGGTTGATAAAAATAATAAGAATTATGGGCGCCATTTGCTTGCAAGTTATTAATACTTCTCAGAATCTGCAAACAAAAAAGGTCATTCTGTTTATATTGATTGAATTCAGTAACTAATTGTAATTAGTTAAATTAACATTAGGTAGATTAATGTATTTCAATAACTTCCACAAGTGAAAGGTCCAACATCATCACACAATGTTTAGTTTAAATTGATTTATTCAAACTTCAAGAAACATTGTTTAATAAACAATGACACCATAATTTATTTATTATGATAAAATACATAAAATCCTTTTAATTATTAGGAAACTTTGTCAGAACAATAAGTACATACATACAAACAATTTGAATGTTGGTTGAATATAAATAGTTTTAAAAGCTACAAAAAACAACTTACTTACGTAGTAATGTGCATCAGATAATCCTAAATAGATGTTATTTCTATTTAATTACTCAAGACCTCACTTCACTATAATGCCTTTTATATTATATCAAATCATCATTAACTGTAGACACCAATTACATACAAACTATTGCGATTGAAGAATTATGAACACTGGTGACGATGATTAAATTAATAACTGGATGTTGGAACTGAAGCTTGCGGGAATACTGTCGTTAATAGATTGACTATTGTCTTTCATTAATAAAAACTTTGAACTTATATGATCACAATAGGAGCAGTACTTATTATTGCGTAACGGTAGAATTGTTTCAACGCAACAATATTAAAATTTAGTGCGAAATTCTGCACTTCCACCGACTGACTTGGGGATGCAAAAATATCTTTCCGCTAATAATTTTATGACAGGGAACATAACCACCCTATCAAAAACAGCACTGACACATTTTAACCACTCATATAAATTCTTTCTGGAATATTCTGGATCTTATTTATTGAGACGAAACGATGAATTTCTCACTGGAGGTCTACAAAAAAAACCGACTAGACATACCCTTATCTATATTTTTCGAATAATTCAGTTTAACAAACAAGAAATAGGTACATAGCGGATACATAAATTTGATTTAAATGCAATTTTAGAGACATATTCCTTTGTTAAAAAGGTAATTTTATTTCTGTATTTTATTCTAAAAACATTTTCATCTGCGTGAGAATGCCTTGGATGACTTTTGATATTAACGATAAGCACCATTTGATTTAAAATAAAATCTAACCCAACGAAAATATACTGGATTGTACAGGGCCGTCCTAAGAATAATCCCGATAAGAATCCCGTTAAGAATAAAAGTATTGATAGCGGTGAGAATTAGTCAAGCCGCCGATAGTAAGTTTTCCGAAGTGAAAACTCACTATTTAAACCGAAAGGGCTTAACTAAAAGATAACAATTAAGTTTTATACATTTTTCGCTAACTAATTAATTAGTTAATTCATTATTAAATCTTAAAGCTTCCTTACTTGTTCTGTTTTAAGGTTAGGTTAATAATATTTATAAAAATAAAACCAATTGGAATTCGTTTACTTACGTTCCACGATCTGATTAACAGTTAACACTATCTTTTGGACAGCCCCTTTCAGATGATTTTTTGAGATTTTGATATTTTTGCAACTTATTGAGGTTGCTTTTAAAAAATTAACGAAATTGCGTTGCTACTGTTAACTAGAAAATTTGTTTATATTGAGGGTGAATGATGAGAGTGTACAACCTCAAAGATAGAATTAAAAACACATTGTGGTCATTTTTTTCTAACATAGCTGAAATTGTAAAGCGTACATGTAACTAATTGGATTATATAGGCTGTGTGCTTTTTGCCCACATGTCTGACTTTAGCATGCAGGGTTATTTTATTATTAATTAATTCGCTGATAACGATATTTTACCGCGAACGCTGTATACGTATATATTATATTATATTCACGTTCAGCGTTTTGAGTTCATAACTTTAATGGTACATCATCAGCCAGGTTGTGTAACAATTGAAAGGGTATCGGAATAATAGACATTGTAACTGCAGCGGATTATTATTGTCAGATTACCATTGTAATTTAGTAGCGAGGTGCGAAATAATTAGCGCCGCCAAAACGATTCACAAGCATCCATGTAACGAGATATATACAGAGGCGCGCGAAACGTATTGAAAGCAAATAATATTTTAACACAACACAACACACAACAACTAGCTCTTCGTTAAGCCTCCACAATGGCACTCCACACTGCCGGCAACCTAATTATGAAAATTTGACAAGAACACGTTGCCGGCTAACGATAATTGATGACGGCAAGCGCGTTCTTTTCACGCCGGAGCGCTATGTGAGGATCAATTTAATAAATCCCAACAATAATTAAGGCATAAACTTCATCCTCAAACTATTAACAAAGCCGAAATTAGTAGGAGACGAATAAAACAGCCGTTCGCTTCACGATACATTCGCAACACATTAAGTTACGTACGTATTAAGCATTAAGAGCTTACTCCATTATTCTATTCGCAATTAAGGGCATGTTTTGTTCAATTTATTCTACTGATTTTGATATTATTACGCTTTAAAACAGTAAGCAAACTCCTCCACGCTCTACTCCCTGTTGTTACACTGACACCCTCCACCATATCATCGTCAAGTTTTGTTATTTTGATATACATAACACTGTTTTTGTAGACATTCGCAGGAAAACAATAAATTCATCAGTGTATATCACCTCATAAGATGAGTACAGACCTCTCTAGTCGTTTGGCAATACGAGATACGATAATATGAGAGCCACTCTAAAATTATTGAGATGAAGGAAAACTACATGAGCTATACCTTTAAGCACACAATTTTAAAAGTGTTCAAAGTAGTTTCCCTCTACAGCATAGATGCATTTCTGGCGACGAATTTTCCAAAGATGATGCTTAAATACGAACTGAGATTCAACAAACATAAGACCAATAGGACAAATGACCAGCGGAAGAAGACCAGCAGGCCTAAAAGATGAACAAGGTTATAATACCTGAAGGGAGAAAAACACCTACAGACCAAAATTCTTGCAGTGCAAAATCAACTTATGGGCGGAATTAAATAAATTTCACTTCTGTGCCATGCCTAACATAATCTTTCTTAAAACGGCTTCATTAGCAACATCAAGGTTCACATCTTGTGCTCTGTTTGAAACTCAGTTCTATAGACCATGTCAAATCTTTTTGCATCATATGTTCATTTACTCATGGGATTATATTTTACTCATAACGATTAAATAAGGAATAAATAACTCATAAAGTTGCCAGACTCCGCTAACACGTCGTCCGGCAACTTTCTTATTCGTTTCAAAAACGCATTTTTTGTACTAATTAAGCAAATAACTATTTCAAAAGTTGTAAAAGAACGTGAAAAAAGCTGTAAGACAGAAACTGATGCCATTTAGCAAATGAATATAAGTGAGACAGCATAAGTAACCCTCTGACGTTTCGGACGCTCGTTGACCTTCTATGACATTGATTGTCATGATTGTTTTACGTGTGAACATACCCCCACGTTCCCTTCCAGAAGGAAGTGATTGGGATACGCCCAATCAGCGCGCAAGTTGCATAACCGGCAGTACAGCAATTGCTACCAGATCAGCTCACTGGTCGGAGCGAGGTTGCCTATCCACCCTCTACTAGCTATCGCAGGACTAGTGCCGGAGCGATTGACTTAACACGTTGCTCACCCGCCGGTACCGAAGTACCTCGTGCAGCAATAGGACTATTCCCCAGCTATGCGCTCTTGCAAAGTGGAACCACTGCCCGATCGAATCCAACCTCAATTGGGGCGGGTCTTGGTTTTTTAATGGTTTTGCCACCCCGATCTACCAATTTTAGGCATAGTGGGTCCTCGACAGAGCTTCGTTTAAGTCTACACGTTATAGACTCCCGGTGTGTACCCGTTTTTGGTGAAGTTGTCTTGATTGTGAGAGGCTATGTATTCGCTTCAACTCTCCTTAAGTGTAATGGCTTTCAGAGCTTCTCCCAATCACTGTACCCGGCTGCAGTCCATCATAGGGTGGTCGGGATAGCTCCTAAGCACATTTACCTGGCGGCCTGCAGTTTCCCATTAGCCCAAAAGCAGGGTAAGCCTCACTTCGATTCTCCGCACTTGAGATTCAGTCAAACAGCGGGTTCCTTTGGTGACCATAAATGACCTCGGTCAAGCAGCGGGTTCCTTTGGTGACCATAAATGACCTCGGTCAAATAGCGGGTTCCGTTGGTGACCATAAATGACTTCGGTCAAGTAGCGGGTTCCATTGGTGACCATAAATGACCTTATCCAAGGCGAGATTCGAATCCGCCCACACCGGTCTCATCTACCAGGGCTCCCCCTGATCGGTATGAGTAACCGTCGAGAATTCTCACAAATTTCTCTACCACACACTTGATCTGACAGCTTCATCTATTGCCCTTTATAGGGATAGGGTAGAAGACAGCCAGTTTTATGGGTGAACGTCGTGTGGTCTCCCGAACACCCAAGACCTTCTATGACAGTGATGACGTTAATATAGTTTGTACAGACAGGTAGCTTTTTGCTTCTGGTAATCAATCTTGCATAATTTGGGCTTATCTATAAATCCTCGTCGATTGATGCTTGATAATTTTAATTTTTTTATCTTTTATAATTTTTAGAAACCTAATTCAACAACGTTTTCGAAGTCATTTACATCCTTACTGAACTAACAGCACCTACGACGCTTATTTCGCCTTTGTGATTCGATCAGTCTTTAATTATACCACTGATGATCTTCACTGTGTCAATCTTAAATGGCTTCTGTCTATCAATTATGAATGGCATAGAAAAGGCATTTTCAGCACTTAGCCGAGAGTCACTTTGAACTTATTGATATACGGTAAACCTGGCGAAAAATTTTTTTTGGTTGATTTAAAAAGTGTCAATTGACGAAAAGTGCCATTGGACAAAACATTCTCATTGGATCAAACATCATTGAGCCAAAAGTCCATTGGACCGAAAGTAATTGGACGGAGGGATAAGGAAGATTAAGAGGTGTTGCTAGTTTGATGGATTTGCGTTATATATTTCGTTTTCTACGTTTTCCAATAAGCTTCTAAACGGTTAATTCTTACGACTTCGGTAGTTTAATGGATCTTGTTGACCAAGGAAAACTTAACCATCCACTAGACTAGGACACTAGAAAACCATCCAGATCAATGCCATATCAGATCATCATCTCTCACATCTTTAGTTGGATAAGGAAAATTACCTAAATTCTTTGGAAAATCAGTTTTACAAATATCCTTTTTCTGACTATAGTGTACTAGTGTGCGTGTTATTTATAATAAACCATTTTATAGCTTTATAAAAGATAAATTTCTTAAAATACTAATTTAAAAAGTGAGGTTAGGCAACCCATCTAACGTGTTTTTTTAAATTTCATATCTAAGCTTGCTTAAAACTATTGAGTGAGTGAATTCCTTACTCTGTAGATCAAAACAACATGGCCATATGTTGCTCTATGGTCTCTGATTTTTCATCCAATGACTTTTGCCTAGTGTACTTTTAGTCCAAAGACGTTTGATTCAACGGAATTTTTGATTCAATAGGTATTTTTATCCAACGAAACTTTGTTTTCAAACGGGACCTTTGGTATAATAGATTTTATGTCCGATACTTTAGGCGCAACAGGGCATTAATTTCGTTTAACGAGACCATTTTTTAAATGAATAGTTAGCCAAACATTTTTCTTCCGAATTTTCGATCGATGCAAAAACACTATTAACAAACTTCTTCCACTATTTTTAGTTTGGTTGAGAATTTTTAGATAATTTTTGGCCAGACTGCTATTCAGAATGTAGAGTAAGTACGGCTAGATCTAATTTCTCTTCGACGACAAGAATATGACGAAATCATATTCTTGGTTTAGAATTTTTCTTTACGAGTGATCTCACGCAACAAATCAGAATTAAGACCTTTTCTGTGGATCTCTTATGTGTTTCTTCTTGCAGGATGCAGTCGGCCTTTGTCATCTTGTTCCTTTTTGTTGAAGTTGAAACTTGAAAGCTAGTACTTTCAAGCGTCTGTTCCACGTTTTGTAGCTTTTCCTGAGTTTACGAAATCCCAAACTTAATTTTGCTGTAAGGGACTAACAGACTCTGTCATGGTTAGAATTTTTCTTGAGTTTGCGGAATCCCAAGCTCAATTTTACTGACGGACTGTGCCATGCCTCGAACTTTGCTTCAGTTTGCGCAATCCCAAGCTCAATCTTGCTGTAACGGACTGTGCCATGCTTCGAACTTTTCTTGACTTTGCGGAATCTCAAGTTCCGTTTTGCTGTAGCGAACTATGCAATCCTTTGAGCTTTTCTTGAGTTTGCAGAATCCCAAGCTCGATTTTAATGTAACGGACTAACAGACTGTACCATGCTTCGAATTTTTCTTGAGTTTTCGGAATCCCAAACTCAGTTTTGCTGTAACGGTCTATGCAATGGTTTAAGCTTTTTTTGAGTTTACGGTATCCAAAGCTTAGTTTTGCTGTAACCGACTAACGGGCTGTGGAATGCTTCTAGCTTTTCTTAAGTTTGCAGAATCCTAAGCTCAGTTTTGCTGTAACGGACTAACGGATGTGCCATGCTTCGAACTTTTCTTGAGTTTGCAGAATCCTAAGGTCAGTCTTACTGTAACGGACTAACGGACTGTGCAATGCTTCTAACTTTTCTTGAGTTTGCAGTATCCTAAGCTCAGTTTTGCTGTAACAGACTAACGGGATATGCCATGCTTCGAACTTTTCTTGAGCTTGCGATATCCCAACTTCAAGTTTGGTGTAACGGACTAACGGAGTGTGCTATGCTTCGAATTTTTCTTGAGTTTGCAAAATCCGAAACCCAATTTTGCTGTAACGGACTGTGCCCTGACTCGAGCTTTTCTTGAGTTTGCGGAATCGTATGCTCAATTTTTAATGGTCTGTAACGGACTAACGGATTGTGCCATGCTTCGAACTATTCTTGATCTTGCGGAATCCCAAGCTCAAGTTTGCTATAACGGACTAACGGAATGTGCCATGCTTCGAACTTTTCTTGAGTTGCGGACCAAACGGTTGGCAAAAAAAGAGGAGTGTTTTAGCTGTTTTCGTTTCCCCGGCCTTGAATGTGGGCCTAAGCGCTCAATAATGTCTTCGAACCACTGCGTTATAGCATCTGCTTCTGACGGAGTAATTTCTCGAAGTTGAAGGCAGCCTACAGACATCTCGTGGGTAACAGGAACGCGTATTTTAGTGTCAGACCAAGATACTACATGTTCTTATAGATACTTTGGCTCAGGCAGAAAAACAGCCGTTGATTGTTGCTTCAACGAATTCTATATTAAATGCGTTTAAAACTGCTTGATCGAAGCCGAAGATGGAAGACGCGAGCTTAATTATTTATTGAACGTTGTGATTTAAATTGGGCTATTAACAAACTTGTGAAAAAATTATTTATAGCAGTAAGTTTCGACTTCAAACTTCAAATCAAAACAGTGTACTTACCCTCCTTTTTTCACGCCAAAGGCACAATTGTTGAGGATGGGAGCTTACGCCCAGTTTTTTCGTACAAATTTAAATGATATTAACAAAAGACCGTGCGGAAAATGAAAGACCAAAATTTATTGAGGTTAGCTCATTCTTCTATGTATCACTGGTTGCCTTGATAGATGCCTTCAGGTATATGTATAACCTCACTTAAAGTAATTCCAGTTACTGTAATATTTTAAAATACTTCTGAAGACTTTCCAGTTTTATAACAACACATTCAGTAACGTTATATCACTTAATGATATATACATAGTAAGCCAACAGTTCTGTAAGTCTGTGGTAAATATATTTTATTTCAAAAAATAGTGCTGTAATATCACCATATAATATTACTGATATTTATGCAAGATTACTATTGGTGATATTACAGTTTCCAGTGTTAATAAGAATATTTATTGCTTTCCACCATGGCGGTATATGCCAGAATGAAACAGATAATTGAACATTTAACTTATTATTGAGCTCAAAATTATCGTTCGTTTAACGTAGTTTTATAAGGCAGTTATACTTTTGTCGAACTTTTTAAAATGAATCTAAGAATGCCATGTGAATAAGAAAAAGAGCTCTTCTAGTTCTAATCTGTTAGAAAATTCTGTAAACGACTTTTCATGAAGTAAATTGGCAATGCTAAATAAGTCGAGATTTTTAAATATTTTCTATGAATTTCTCCAAAAGGACCACTAATGCATAAAATAGAAAAAGCTCTTCGTTCATCAGATGCGACAAAGGACTCCCAAGTCTAAATAACAACACGTATACATAGTAACGTATAGTCAACGCGCGTGCAAGCAAGCTTTTAGTATTATATAAGGGTGTAGATTTTAATTTTAATTAGGATCGTTCCTTTATGTATCAGCTACATTTGAGGCAATTTCCTCAGCTTCTTGCACAGTCTCTCAGACACACAGAGAGAGAGTAGTCACGCTTGGCCGCTTCACGGGCCGAAACAAAGAACACGGTATTGGACACAATGCAGCTCCTCGCGCTTCCGCTGCATTGTGGCGGTGCGTTAAAGGGTGGATAATGTGCAGGATAAAGGCTTTACTGCGCTGGTTCTCTTCTACTGTCTTAAGAACGTTCAAGTCGGAATTAGGGTAGCCTAGCGGTAAAGAAATTAACAGCGACACGGATGGGTACCCATAAATTATTATAAAAGAAACTCTCACTCTCTGTCTCGTTCTCTGGTTCTCTCCAAAGAACTTTTAACTATACCAACAGTTTCATAAAAAAATGTTTGTGCCTTTGTTGTCGTTTTAACTTTAGAAACCCTTGGTCGAATATTTTAGTTAATATCTAAGACAATGCATACGGAGGAATTTTCGATTAAGGAAACCTAGTAATGGAAAACTTTGTACTAAATTGAATGCAACAGTAATGTGGAAAAGTAGTAAATTTAGTTGTACGTATTTAATATGTAGGTGAATGATCATCGCGAGATCGTGGCTTAGAGACTAATCTTATTTTTGAGCGAGGAATCGAGGTGGCGGAATATCTCTTGTACCTCATGGCACCGACTTCTTTGATCACATGGTCTGTCTGTTAGAATTTGAGCAATTCTAGCAGGAATTAAAGCATCTCATTGACACGGGGCCTACGCTTTTACTTCTTTATTAGAAAATAAGTCTTGTTTCAATATTTTTCCGCTATGAAACACTATCAGCTCGGTCATCAATCATGTGATTCTCGGATTATAAAATCATAATCAATAATCCACCGAAAGCCACTAGCCGAATTGCTTGTAATTAAAGGCTACTACTGAATAACTACTTTAGCATGTAGTGAATCGTTTTGAAGTTTGAAGAACTGCAACGGAAAAACACTAAAATTTTCAAGTAAGACTTATGTTATGGCGTTAATATAAAGACTGGGTTGACCACCCGAAACTGGAGCTCAACATTATGGTTCAGAAGATGACTCATAGAACTTTTAATGAATTTAAACATTTTTGGCTAATCATCGCGGTTCACGTGTTCAACTCTTACAGCAGACGATTTGACCTTCAAAAGGGTCACTAATGTGCTGCTTTGATGGAACGTTACACTTGACCTTTCAAAATTATAGCTTAATCCCAGGAAGATGACTCGTACTTTGAAGGGAGTCAGAACATTTACCGAATTTAACAGATCTTAGGCTGTCACAAAGGCTTAGGCTATCATTGCGGTTCACTTGCTCAACTCTTGCAGCAGTAGATTTGTCCTTACATAATCTACTTAGTAAACTGTCCCTGAGTTGGAACTCACGCTTTGTCCCTGATTGCTAACAAGAAAAGGCAATCTTATTATTAAACATACCTGAAGATACTGACGGCACTAATGATGTTTTATCGCAAAAATTGAAGTCGCGAGCTGTGATCATTTGGTTAACGTGTGAAATTTATGGTCGCCCCCCTAAAGTGAGCTATAATTTCAGGGAGGGGGGTCAGTTTCATCAAAGTAGTACGTTATTGCCCTTCTCCCAAGTACTTATTAACCATAATGTTTCAGGCGATCTGGTCGCAGCCTCAAGGTACGTAACCCGCCTAAAGTTCAATCCAACCTAAATAATGCTGGGATAACCAGACATCTAGGATTTGAGAGTTTAGCAAAATTCCAATGACATCGTGAAAAAAAAATAACAAATGATGGTGAAATTCAAATTCCAAGGATAACGAATCCAAGTGCATATCGTATTAAAATTATCCGATTTACTACCTTTCCGCCCTTACCGACTTAAATAATATTCTATAGTCTTGTAGATAATAATAACGACCGCAGATCGATGAACTCTGACCGAAGATAACTAGAGATGTTGGGACGTCTAGAGATTTGTCTTGTAATTTATTTACTTACTTACTGAAGGACGAAAATGTAGTCATTTTGATCGAATTCTGCTTTTTGAGAAGCTTTGGATTCAAGATAATGAGTGATTGTTTTACCTATTCTGTTTTGTGTTTGCTAACTTATACTTAGCAAAAACTTCATTGACGGGTTTTTAATAATAAATGCTTTTTTGACTCATAACTGGCTTCAACAACTACTCCTTTGAATGTTTGTATACGATCAGACAACGCTGTCATGCTTGGGTCTGTACCAAAAATCAATGCTGCTCCATCTGGCACTAGAATTCAGATAAAACGATAATATAGTTGATTCGGCCATAAAAGACACATCAGCAACATGTGACAAAAGGCAACAGGAACGATCAAAATATCCAAATTCGACATCCAAATTCTATATCTGAATTTTATCTAATATCTGAATTTTATCTGATATCCGAATTGCATCTGACGTCTGAATTTTTATCCGATATTCGAATATTATCCTGTATCTGATATCCAAATTTTAACCGACATCTTAATTTTTATCCTATTTCTGATTTTTTTCCGATATCCAAATTTTATTTGAAATCCGAATTTTTATCCAATTTCCCAATTTCTATCCGATATCCAAATTTATCTTTTATCAGAATTTTATCCGATATCTGAACGTCCATGTAATATTTCTGAATTTTATCCAATATCCTAATTTTTATCTGATATCCGAATTTTACCTAATATCCGAATTTTTATCCGATATTCGAATATTATCCTATATGAGAATTTTATTTGATATCCAAATTTTATTTGAAATCCGAATATTTATCCAATATCCCAATTTCTATCCGATATCCAAATTTATCTGTTATCAGAATTTTATCTGATATCATGTAATATTTCTGAATTTTATCCGATATTCGAATAGTATCCTATTTCTATCCAAGATCCGAATTTTATCTGACGGCGAATTTTTATCCAATATCCGAATATTATCCTATATCTGAATTTTATCTGATATCCAAATTTTATTTGAAATCCGAATTTTTATCCAATTTCCCAATTTCTATCCAATATCCAAATTTATCTTTTATCAGAATTTTATCCGATATCTGAACGTCCATGTAATATTTCTGAATTTTATCCAATATCCTAATTTTTATCTGATATCCGAATTTTACCTAATACCCGAATTTTTATCCAATATTCTTCGAATAGTATCTTATTTCTGAATTTGATCCAAGATCCGAATTTTATCTGACAGCGAATTTTTATCCAATATCCGAATATTATCCTATATGAGAATTTTATTTGATATCCAAATTTTATTTGAAATCCGAATATTTATCCAATATCCCAATTTCTATCCGATATCCAAATTTATCTGTTATCAGAATTTTATCTGATATCATGTAATATTTCTGAATTTTATCCGATATTCGAATAGTATCCTATTTCTATCCAAGATCCGAATTTTATCTGACAGCGAATTTTTATCCAATATCCGAATGTTATCCTATATCTGAATTTTATCTGATATCCAAATTTTATTTGAAATCCGAATTTTTGTCCAATATCCCAATTTCTATCCGATATCCAAATTTATCTTTTATCAGAATTTTATCCGATATCATGTAATATTTCTGAATTTTAATCAATATCCTAATTTTTATCTGATATCCGAATTTTTATCCGATATTCTAATAGTATCCTATTTCTATCCAAGATCCAAATTTTATTTGACAGCAAATTTTTATCCAATATCCGTATATTATCCTATATGAGAATTTTATATGATATCCGAATTGTTAGTATCTAATATTCCAGTTTTAACCGACATCCGAATGTTTATCCTATGTGCAGATTTTATCCGATATTCGAAGTTATCCTGTATCTGAGTTTTCTTCCATATCCGAATTTTATCTGACACCGAATTTTTATTCGATATCTGAGTTTTATCTGAAATCTCAATTTTTATCTAATATCCAAATATTATCCTATATGAGAATTTTATCTCATATTTGAACATTATCCAACATCCGAATTTTTATCCAACATCTGAATTTTTATCCAATATCTAAATAATAATAATAATAATAATATTTATTGCACAGCAGATTTAGACAATATTATTCTATCTTTTGTTTAGTAACAATACTACCATAAATCATAATTTTATCCAATATCAAAATTTTATCTTTTATCTGAATATTTTATCAAACAACCGAACTTTATCCCACACTGAATTTTTGTCTGATATCCGAATTTTATCTGAGTTTTGATTTTTATCTGACATCCGAATTTTTATCCCATATTCGAATATTATCCTAGTTCTATATTTTAACCAATATCCGAATTTTATCTGACAGCGAAGTTTTATCCGAATTTTGTCTGATATCCGAACTTTTATCCGATATTCGAATATTATCCTATTTCTGAATTTTATCTGACAGCGAATTTTTATGCGATATCCGAATTTCATCCGAAATTCAAATTTTTATACTATATGCAAAAACTAGAAACATGGATGTATTACATTCGAATTTTTGTTTTTTTCTGATTTTTTTTTTGAAATTTTGTCCTGTAGGTTCCCTACGTACACGTCGTTTCATGATAAAACGTTTTCGGGCTGTTGGGTTATGAATAGGTAGTTGCCCTCCCCTCCCAAGGAGCCTTTAAGATTCTTGAGTTTATCTTGATGGGAACGTATTGAAAAAACAACACCTGAAAGTAAGGATGAAATAGATGTGTGGTAAAAGCATTTGCTACATTTTATTTACGACCCAGTTTTTCCCGACCAATGGTTTCGACTCTTTCGAATTCTTAGAATCAAATATGCGTTTTTGTGTTTTTTGAGAAAGTTTAGACTTTTACTAATGATCATCTAGTTCAATTTAGGAATTCTAGAGCGAGTTGTATAAATGTGGTTTAACTTTAAGCTTGGCTCAGTTGCCGCAGTAACGATTGTCAGAACAACCGTTGTCTAGGATATTGATCCTAGTTTAAAGTTAATCTGTGTTTATATAACCCGCCCTTAGTATGAATCGTTCTTGTACGTCAATCTTAGCCCTGAAAATGACGTAATAAAGACGTCATGGAGACGTAACATGTAAATAGGGTACACAACGTGATATTGGTGCTATCTAGGAAATAAAGCTGGCATGATTACGAAAACTTCGATTATTACATAATTCAAAATTGTCGTATAAAACTTAACAAACAATGTGAAAATTAAAACCACTTCATTTTCCTGAAAATTCATAAAATTCAGTTAATCTCTAAATCAACTTTTGTAGGAGACAAAGTGAAAGTGTATGTGGACTTTATCTTTATTCTTGCAGTAAATCACACTGCTGATAATCTATGCCAAAATATGTAGAAATCATGTACCTACATGACTTCATATAGACCAAAATCAGTCGCAATCCTTTAGATCTATAAGCTTGTTTGATTTTGCTTAAGTTTATCAAAACGTATTCGATTTATTTTTATGAAAATTAATATTTTATTTTTGTTGTTTCAGGTAAGTTGCTACAAGAAAATGGACAAAGACGAAGGGTACGTTGAAATTGTATACGAATGAATACGACTTAGAAATTCTAGAGTTTAGGAATGTTTAGATTCCCTCCAGTATCGATATTTTGAAGACACATTTTCCAAAGACGAAAGCACTTATTTACTTGAATTAAATCAACTCCTACCCGCTCCACCGAATGCTTCCTCTCTGTTAATAATGAAATGTCCTTCATCTATGGGTTTTAACATTGTGTGAGATAATCAACTAGGAATACATTAGAAAGTTTTAAAAACTGTACCGTTTGCCTTCACTGTATTTTTCAAAACTCTTTAACTCTTAAAGTTTATGTAGATCTTTATTCTGATTTTTGTCATCGCAAATCGGATATTATGAAGCTTAGGTACGTATCTTTTAATCTGTTATAGAATTAAGTTAGGCGACTTCCACCCGCTTCGAGGTATACCCTAGAACAGCCCTAATCTTAGTGCAGCTTCGATAATATTAATGATGAAAAATCTGGAGAGAGTGATTATCTTCACGTTTTTGCAATAGTTTAATTTTACTCTTTATGTCTGAAACTACGAAGAAATTTGAAACTATTAAAAATAAAACATTAGTGCTAACTACTCACTTGCTGTGAGCTGTGAGACTTTGATTCTTGATACTAACTAAATTTAAAACTTCAAATTTGCTACTTCGTAAATTCGAATTTGGTTGGAATTTGAGTTTGGAATTCTAAACTATGAGAATTTAAACTCTTAAAGTTCTTAGATTTTTAGAATCTGATTGTTTGAAATTCCCGGACTAAATTCGTAAAGCATTTTGAAGCAGAACCTTTTAGAATGCGGAATTCTGAAGACTTGTGTAAGTGTCTAAGGTGTGTTTACCTTGAATTCTACGTTTTAGAAATTTGAATCTACGGACTGAATGAAATTTAAACAAATTATTCCCCATAGGAGTATTACAAAGATTAATCTAGATTGTTTAAATTGTGCTAATTATTACTTAACGTCGTTGAGTCTAACAAAAGAAGTCTTTATGACCAAACTTTCTTATAGATAGACGTGCTTTATTTTTAAAAAATTCAATAGAACTTCTAATTATCTACTCATACATACATCCGCTATTTTCTTCTTCCTTCCAAACAAATTCTATTCTTCCAAACAGTATTATGACTATTGGGCCATATTTTAAAGGTATATAACTAATAATAAATTGTATATAAATGGCAGTTAAACTTGTCAGGGCAACCCTCTAAGAGATTTAATGCGTTCTTGGAAGGGGTAGGGGAGCATTGTCATAGTAGAGATTTGCACAAAGTACAATTTCTTGCTTTAACTAGAGATATTTTTACGGGAGAAGAGTTGCGGGTGTATAATTGGCTAAAGAAATCAAATTGGGATGGTTTAGTGTGGTTAAGGAAAAAAGAGTAGTTTCTTATGCCATAGAATTCTATTGAGCGTATCAACGAGTCACTAAGTTATCGGACTACTATATGTTGCAGTAATGATTGGGTTGTTTGATAGAATGCTTACTTTGGTAGCAAGTTCCTTACGTATGCAAGTTTTGCGTTGAAATACCTTGCTTTCTTTTCAAAACCATTTACAGTAACATGTGTTAAAGATTTCTTTTGAACTTATACAGTTGTGTTGAAGAAGCGAAGAAATTCGTGAGTCGGTAGATAATTTTAATTGAACTTTTCAACTCTGTTTTTGGAGCCAGACTCAGCTCACGTGGGCCCGTCTAGACGTAATAAACCTTCGATCACCAGGTACTTAAACCAATCTGTTGGGAAGTCAGATACCCGATCATGTTGTTAAAAAATGTCATAAAAAGAAATATTTTGTCTTGCTACAGTTGCGAAATAGTTTACAAAAATTACTTGCTTTGCGTGTAACAATACGATAATAATAAGAAAAGGGGGAAATAGTTACGGTACCATAATTCGGGAAAAGATGGACGGGAAGACAGCTACTGCTTTTGATCCAAACTTGTCAAAACTAGTTCCTAAATTAGATAAATACTGAGGTTTATGCGTAGATTACCGAAAATTAAATGCCGTTATGTCACCCTATACTGGATCCTATATTTCAGACCGTGTATTACAGACGTTTTAAGAAAGTTCGATTGTGCCAAGTATCTAAGTTCTTTAGATATCCAACGTGATTATTGACAGGTAGGAATAGAGCCGTTTTCTAGGCCTTATACTGCGCTTACGTTGTCATGTGGAGATTTTTTTTTAAAACTCCAGGATATTTTTATATCAGCTTCTGTACTTGCCTGTCAAACCTCAACTATCCACTTTATGTTCAGACCGATGCTTCTTCTTATGCTATCGGGGCTGTACAATAACCACAAGTGCAGTACTTTGAAGAAAGTCATTGAAAGTGAAATGAATGTTGAGCAGAATTAAAACGTGCTTATCAAAGCGCTGCATGTATGTGCTGTTACCTGTATTTTGATAATTCTGGCCAAGAAATGGTTACTCATGGTAAGGAGTTTGCCTTGAGATCGATTTCGAGGTTGTTACAGTTTGATTTTTACGGCAACATAATTTATAAATATATAATATTATAACATATAAAACGTAGTTAATTATTTTTTGAAAGGGTTTAAGATACGGTTTAATTGAATTCTTAGATACAAGTCCATTCGAAGATTCTGGCTTGTAACAAGAATAAATGATAAGGTAATGTATGATTTCATTGCAACCTCCGAATTTTATTAATGGAAGATTTATAAAATTAATCCTATATTGGGCGCTAATTTTATAAATTGTATTCTCATAACTAATAAGACGTTGTAAAGAAATTTTAAATTTTACCAAGAGAAACTTTAGAATAATATGCTAATAGCATATCTAAATTAAGAAGAAAAATGCGAGATTATTCAAATATCTATTTATCCAAATAGAAGGTATTTATCTTATATAATGCAGCCTCATATAAAGGATTTGTTAAAAGTAATACATTGACGTACAGAAATACAAGACGAATTTGTATGCAGTATAACCAGCGGTGTGTATTACGCATTAATTAGATGGATAATCTAAACAATAAAAATCATTCTAGAGAGCTTGGAAAGGTGCATTGTAAAAGTTTACTATCAACACTTGACTGTTCTAGATTTGTATCCTATTATATTTTTTCGCATAAGAGTTGCCAACAGACTGAAACCAGCTTCAACAAAATAATCGATTTACTAATTACAATAAGTTTACAATTTCAGTTGGTTTAAAAATGAACGTATTTATACGTAGCAACAGGAGTTATCTCTTGCAAGATAATCATACATCATCATCAATGATAATCGAGTCGCTCTCTAATTTAGGTTAAGTGCAATACAATGTAAACAGTCAAAGCGTTTGATGTTTAGATAATACCGGGGAGTTATTATTTAATAAACGACCTGGTGGTGGTGGTGGCGGTCTTCTCATCTAAAAGTTTTCCTTCTTCGAAACTCATCTCTGGCTCGCAAACTTGCACAACAGCAATTTCTTGTTTTCTCTTATTATATTCGTGTGATTGTGTAAAGTGCTGTTGGTCAAGTCTGCCGGCTGTTGCCTTACCATCTTGTGGCACTTACGGTTCGCTCATTTATCTAGCGGTTAATGAAATTATAGCCAGCGTTAGGTCATCTCGCTGCAATCTTAGCACGCCGGAGGAAGTGGAAACTGGAATTGCGGCCAGGGTGGTGCTTATTTCCTGTCGCTACCCAGAGCTCGTTTATTTCGCGCCTATGTGTCATTTATTATGTTAACGTTAAGAGATATTTTTTGAGGAAAAATTATTTTAAAAAAGTACAATTTTTCAAAGCTGGTTGTATTGTTTATTATTCAGTACGACTGAAAGAAATAGAAAGAGAAAAAATAAATTTGGTTTATTGGACACGCTCTCTTCTGCATGTAAACACCAAAGAAAGTCAAGCAACCTCGGCAAACGAGAGAAAACACAACAAAGTTAAACTTATAAATCCATAACGAGATCGAGTTTTTTCGGCACGCGCCCCCAAATCTAATACACATTTGAGTAGGGTAATGCAATATCACATTTGTGTACTCTGTGGAGGTCTCTACTTTAAGCTTCCTACGTGTTGGGCGCTTTGTTTCTCTTTCCGGCGCACGGTGATAATAATTCGGTATTGCGTCGCGGTCGTTGTGGATTCCGAAAGATTTTAACCATGGGAAGTGTAACATGTAAACACTGCGATATACACAGTGTTTGCACAGAGAGAGCGAGGCGATGACAAATTGCGAGTCAAGGTGGTCGGTGATAAACGGCGAGCGCTTAGCGCCGCCGACCAGCGGGCAGCTAATGATACCCCTGTCCGCCCCTTAATGCCCTTATTGCGCTTTTGATCTAGTGCCGACACCTAGACCCAACTGCTTAGCCTCTACTGACACGGACAGAAACCCTTAGATGAGACCTAGTAAATCTTCTTATGTCCTTTCAATTGACTAAGGAGTGGTGATGGTGGTGGTCACATAGCAAACACTTAACGGCACTAATTAAAGGGTATTATAGGTGGAAAGGGGATTAAAGGTAAATTGGCAAATTTTCTCTCTCTCATGTTAGAGTTGATACAAAAATAATTTGTTAGGTTAGGTTAGTTATGTATACAACACGGGAATAGTATAAGTTAACTCTAAATAATCCTAAAATTTGGAAGAGTTGCAGAAATTCAAAAATTAGTGTTGTTGAATGTTTAGTGGTAAAAAAGAGAAGTGCAAATTTATAAAGGCACTGAAGAGCTTTTTTTCGGTACCTCGATTATTTAAGTCCTTATTTTTAAAAAGACTGCAAACATAATTCTTAGAAACTCACTTTTTAAAGCTTTACAAATTTTCATTTTTTTGAAAGATATATCACTAGTCGTTGATTTGATGAAGTGCTTAATTTCTAAGACATTTTTTTGATGACTTTTTTCAGGAAGTTTCTACCATTTAAAACCATTACACCTGTTAAAAATGTTCTTTTAGTAGATACTTAGTTTGTTCTTAAAAAGCTCTATTTTCGTTTCTAAAGCCTCGAATAGTTCTTATGCTTAGTATAAACATACTTTGCCAAATTGATTATTTAAGACTTTTATTTTGTATAGAGCTTTTTCTTGGAGGTTTTTCTCTAGAAAACCGTTTTTATTTAAGACTTTTTCTTCTACAAGCTTTCTTCTTTAGATTTACCTTTTAGATTTTACTATCAAGAATTTCCTTCGTATCATTTTCAGAAAGATATTTTTAAAAAGCCATTTTTAAAGGACCTTTTTTTAAAAAATGTACCTGAAAAACGCTTTCCCTGCTTAAACTCCCTTTTTAAGCTAGTTTGTGCATATTTATCCGAACGATACGGTAAGTCCCAACGGAATCCTCACGTAATTCGAATTGGTTAAACTTAACAAGTCTTTCAAATCGCTTGTTTGTTCGTATATGTAAATTTTGTTTTTTAGGAGTTTAAGAGTAACTGCGAAGAAATCTGGCTTCTGTAAAACTTTCTCATTTTGTAAATTTCGTCATTTAAACATTAGTTCTTTTAAACTAAAAATATTCATTACACCATTTTACATAGCTTTTCCTTATTGCTGGTACCTATATTTTAAAATCTTTTTTGAAGGGTTCCCACTTCAAAAGCTATTTACAATTCACTCAGAAGTTCTATGTATAAGCTGTAGCAGGTTAAAACGGCGAAAAGAAATAAGACCCGAAGCTAAGACCGCGAACGGTCAAAAGACCGAAAATGAACGCTGAAAACAATTTGGCTGAAACTTAAAAAAGTATATATACTTTTTATATAAAGTATATATACTTCCTTGTATCGCTTTTATCAACTGTAAGGACCTCGCTTCGGTATTTGGTCAACGTTGGATTTTGGAGGTTGTCGTCTAGCCATGACTATCATGATGTAGTTTAATGCTATACTATTCTCGACTGGCTAGGTTTCGTGATTTTGGAGGGACTAGCGACGTTAGTGGTTAGGGTTGTTGTAGTACAATGTTGCACACTAAGATTACCTATCACGCTTCAGGATTTCATCGACGTCCGACTTTGAAGGTTGTCGACTAGAGATGACTAGGGGATGATGTAATTTTAATACTATACCCGAATGACAAGGTTTTATCACTTAGCAGATACTAGGACGATTGCAGTAAAAATCTATACGCAGACGAAATCGTCAGTGACTTCGTTCGCCGCTGACTGCGACAGTAGTGACTTTCACTATGATATTAAGATCGGTTGTAGATGTGTATACATTCAAATATGTTGTATAATCTCCCTCTCCTAATATAGTCTTCCCGTAAACGGCGACTTTAGTGATTTTCACTATGGCACCATTATCGAACTGCAGTGATTGTTATAAATCTCCATGCTCCCGAAAACATATTATAAATCGTATTGATTTCACCCTCCATAAACTGTGACTTTAGTGACTTTCACTATAGCACCATTATAGAATTGCAGTGACTGTTATAAATCTACATGATCCCGAAAACATATTATAAATCGTATTGATTTCACTCTCCGTAAACTGTGACTTTAGTTACTTTCACTATGGCACCATTATAAAGTTGCAGTAACTCTTATAAATCTACATCATCCCGAAAACATATTATAAATTGTATTGATCTCGCCCTCTGTAAACTGTGACTTTAGTGACTTTCACTATGGCACCATTATAGAGTTGCAGTAACTGTTATAATTCTACATCATCCCGAAAACAATATTATAAATCGTATTGATCTCGCCCTCTATAAACTGTGACTTTAGTGACTTTCACTATGGCACCATTATCGAACTGCAAAGACTGTTATAAATCTATATATGCTTCCGAAAACATATTATAAATCGTGATTAATTTCACTCTCCGTAAACTGTGACTTTAGTGACTTTCACTATGGCGTATACATTATAGAATTGCAGTAACTGTTATAAATCTACATGCTCCCGAAAACATATTATAATTCTACATGCTCCCGAAAACATATTATAATTCTACATGCTCCCGAAAACATTATAAATCGTGATTGATTTCACTCTCCGTAAACTGTGCCTTTATAGTCACTTTCACTATGGCACCATTATTGAACTGCAAAGACTGTTATAAATCTACATGATACCGAAAACATATTATAAATCGTATTGATTTCACTCTCCGTAAACTATGACTTTACTGACTTTCACTATGGCACCATTATCGAACTGCAGTGATTGTTATAAATCTACATGCTCCCGAAAACATATTATAAATCGTAGCGATTTCACTCTCCGTAAACTGTGACTTTAGTGACTTTCACTATGGCACCATTATTGAACTGCAAAGACTGTTATAAATCTACATGCTCCCGAAAACATATTACAAATCGTGATTGATTTCAGTTTCCGTAAACTGTGACTTTCACTATGGCACCATTATAGAATTGCAGTAACTGTTATAAATCTACAGGCTCCGGAAAACATATTATAAATCGTAGTGATTTCACTCTCCGTAAACTGTGACTTTAGTGACTTCCACTATGGCACCATTATCGAACTCCAAAGACTGTTATAAATCTACATGCTCCCGAAAACATATTATAAATCGTGATTGATTTCACTCTCCGTAAACTGTGACTTTAGTGACTTTCACTATGGTACCATTATTGAACTGCAAAGACTGTTATAAATCTACATACTCCCGAAAACATATTATAATTCTACATGCTCCCTAAAGCATATTATAAATCGTGATTGATTTCACTCTCCGTAAACTGTGACTTTATAGTGACTTTCACTATGGCACCATTATTGAACTGCAAAGACTGTTATAAATCTACATACTCCCGAAAACATATTATAATTCTACATGCTCCCTAAAGCATATTATAAATCGTGATTGATTTCACTCTCCGTAAACTGTGACTTTATAGTGACTTTCACTATGGCACCATTATTGAACTGCAAAGACTGTTATAAATCTACATGCTCCCGAAAACATATTATAAATCGTGATTGATTTCACTCTCCGTAAACTGTGACTTTAGTGACTTTCACTATGGCACCATTATCGAACTGCAAAGACTGTTGTAAATCTGCATGCTCCAGAAAACATATTATAAATCGTGATTGATTTCACTCTCCGTAAACTGTGACTTTAGTGACTTTCACTATGGTACCATTATTGAACTGCAAAGACTGTTATAAATCTACATACTCCCGAAAACATATTATAATTCTACATGCTCCCGAAAACATATAATAAATCGTGATTGATTTTACTCTCCGTAAACTGTGACTTTAGTGACTTTCACTATGGCACCATTATAGAATTGCAGTGACTGTTTTAAATCTACATACAACCGAAAACATATTATAATATCGTAATTGATTTCATTTGCCGAATACTGTGAATTTCAATGACTATTATAAATATGTTGTCGAAAACGTCGTATAACTGCGACATTAGTGCCTTTTACTATAGCACCATCATCGCATTGCAATGACTGTTATAAATCTACATGCAACCGAATACGTATTATAAATCGTGATTGATTTCATTCGCCGTAGTGAGTGCCTATTTTACTACCAAAAATTAAACAAGGTACAATTTTGTTAATACCGTTATCAAATTATTAACGATCCTTGCCTTAAACATTATATTTATCTATATTCGCCATAGTTAATTATTGTGATTAGTTTTTTAAATAATTTGATATTGTTAAAAATAAAATCTTCAATAAGGAAGGAGCTCGAGAACCCTATCAAGTTAAAAATTGATTTTGTTTTGGCTCAATAAATTTTTTGAAACTTAGCAGTTGTATTCTCTTGAAGGTCTCCTAAGACTCTTTAAATGAGGAGTTACTGGACCCATCTTGTAATATTTTTTCTTTGAGATGGTGCCCTGTCGAATAAATGCTTTAAATCCAATAGGATTCTGCTGAAGTTTCCTGCAGAAACTGTGTTCAATTTTCTGCAAATTTTATTTTCTAAATCTGCAGAATAGTGAATGTATCGACTATGCTATGCCCGAAAATTTCTTTAGAAATTTGACAGAAATATGTAGAAAATTGTGTTAACTGGTCAAATAATTCTTGGAGATCTACTTCTCTACCTTTAGGTGGGCCAACTGTATTAAATTCAAATACACATCAGTCGATGCTTACTTGTTTGTGTATACAGCATTTGTGTGTATGGTCATACCGGTTGCATTTATAACAGCCGTACACTAACTTTTCCCATTTTGGCTATTTCTTTTGTTAAATCGTTGCATTCTTGACTTTCTTAATTTCAACTTTATTAAAGTATAGAAGGATCAGATAAAAGTTGTCATATGATGCGTTTCTTAGTTATGAATTGTCTATATTTAACGGGCTAGGATGAGCCCGCTTAGGAAGGGGTTGGTGCTGCCTGCAATCTTACTCTTTGGGAAGCAATGCATGTACTGGTGATTTGTGCAAAAAGCTAGCTGTCTAGGAATTCATAATGTAATAAAAGAATCGTCATTGTTAATCTGAGAAATATATAAGAGAAATGTATAAGCAATAATCTGACAATCTTGTATGACAAGCAAAGATAATAAGCCCCAGAGACAATGTAGCTGAAGAAGAAAAAACGATACGACACGTTCAACAGCGCGTCGTCATTAAAGACAGCTCAATGAAATGGAGTACCTAAATCCGTTTTGTGTTAGAAAAATAGGCGAATTTATAAAAGAAAAAGCGGCCGGTGATCACAGAGTGAATCTCGTTAACAACAAACACCCTCTTAGTTCAGTTGTTTTTAAAATCGTTGGCATCCCCCTTGCCGTTTTTAAACAGGTTCTTTTAGTAGGTGTTAGAGCGCACTCAGTGCCCCCTTCCTGCTCTCTGCGTGTCTTCATAATGCAGCAATCAACGCCGACTGGATGGCGCTTGCCTTGATCTCCTTTTGTTTTTTACTCACACCCTCCAATCCACTCTTTTTTTATTCTCTCATCTTCGTTTCGCTAATAACCTCCTCGCTAAATGTGTATGTATACAAAGGGGAGGAATTTTAAAAAGCCACTCGCGTTTGTCATTTAAAGTGGCCTCTTGCTGCTCGTGCCTTATGCCGGCAGGTGAACGTGTTACGAAATGGCCAGGGGAAAAATGCAGGAGATGTTTTAATCTGGAAATGATCAATTCTAAATCTTGAAGAGTTTCGAAGAAAAATTCTGAATATGCACCATGTCACCTCATCAGACTTTTTCAATTCTTACAAACCCCCATTTAATGATCTGAGACTATTTTCAGGCTTTTCATATGGGGTGCCTAAAATTATCCTTTGAAGACATAAAAGACCATATAATAGGAATACTTTATGTTTCATGTTAAAAGTTGTTTAAGAAAGAAAGCAATCCTTGTGTATCATAAATATTTTTCAGGACAGGGCGGAGAGTATTCAGTACGAATTTCCACTCAATTTCCCAACCTCGCAGTAATCTGATGAACAACACAACTATTTCAGCTAAGAATTTTAACAGCTCGATGACCGCAAATAACACAAGACATTCCTCTTACATCACTGGCATGTCTACAGAATGGATGAAAATGACCTTCTGGGATTTCTAAAATGCATTTTCAGGATATTTCAGCAAATAAATCTTACAAGAGGGTTGGTTACCCACAAGAAAACATCTCTAGGTAATGCTTGCTACTAGATCGTATCGCCTCATCGAAATTTCGAATCATAATAATAGAACAGCGGCGTGTAAGTAAATGCGTTTTGCTTAGACCCAGTTTTACTTACGGAAAAGGTTTTCCACGCCACCACCGCCGCCGCCACCGCCACCAACCCCATAGTATATAGTGTAACTCGAGAAACGCGAGAGTTGTTGTACCGCATGAATGCGGTTCTTCGTCTTCAGATCGGATGCAAACCACTCAGCCTTGCTAGCGGCGATACATCTCCAATCCGGACCGGTTATCATCCCGCGCCGCCCCGGGGCTAATGTGGTATCATAGGCTGTAATTAGCCGACTGAGACTACAAGATAATGTACTTCGCCAGCATAAATCTTTCCATTCTGTCTCTCTTTTTAGTGTCGCGTTTGATTTCGGTGAAGCGAGATAGAATTTGTATAACCCTCCGGTGCAGAGATCCGAGGCTGCCTCCGTTTCGCGGAGTCGAGGGGAAATTATTAAATTATATTATAAAAAAGATTCCTTGGCTGGTTCGTTGCGCATTTTGAGGTTACGCCAACATCTTCGGGGAAGTTCCAAGAAAAGCTTTTGAAAACTTTCGCTATATTGGGAAATCTAGTACATACAGCATGTATGTAAAGCTGAAAAGTATCGTTTGGCAATTCTTAATTATATTAATGGCATTTCTTAAAAAGTTTTCATCGAAATAAATTCTTGAAATTATTAGCTTTTAATATGAAAGACTAAACGCTTTTCTTTCATAAATAAGGAAAGCTCACGAATGTTATATTGTTGTAAATTGAAGTAAAGGTGTTCAGAGATTTTCGTCAATAATACAACTGATGGAGATTGGGCTTTTCGTCAGGCTTAGAAACTTCTGATATCTTGAATACTTTTACTGCACACAATTACACATATCGTATAAGTTACCGGTTGAGAGTACACCTCAACTAGTGACTGGTTCGGTGTATTTTTTGAACGTCTTTACCTATGAAGAAAATGGACAATCTTTGGAGGTTTTCCTTCTCTTATACGCTCAACAACTACCCTTAAATCTAAAAACGCTCTACAAGATTGCTTATTGTTTTCTTATAGCTTAGGTCGATAAAAAATATATCGAAGTCAGGCATATGATTGTGGGAGGAGCCCGGTGGTCAAAACTTACACGGACGAGAAGGTTTCCAGTGACGATTACATTCGTCGACTCAAAAATGTCACTTTTACTGTATGACCTCGCTTGTAGTATGAAGTAGCTGGAAATCAAATTTGACCTCAACAGGGAGGTATCCAGGGTCGATTACATATAGTCTCGTTGTTGTTTTTTCGTGATCAATCTGAACTTGATGGGGAGGTCCCCAGAGTCGATTATACACTGTCATGTTTTTAACTGTCATGTTTTATACCATTAGAAAATTTAAGCAACTACATTTACATCAATGTTTTTGGGTTGCCTAACTTGTAGGGGATTTCAGAGTAAAATTTTTTTTTATTAAAAAAATAATTAAAAATGTTCCATTATATTAAAGAAACACTTTTATAACACAGTAAATAAAAAAAGGATACATTTTAAAGTTGATTTTTCTCTGAAATTTGGTAAGTTTTCTTGGTCAATTGACGTTTTACTACGGGTGCTTGATTTTTGTAGATAATTAGGTATTAAAGCCATTTCAAGGTTTGTTTTCACTTAGAACAGATCAGGAGTATGGTTGTGAAATTGTACATAGATATTTATTACTTTACCTGCTATTTTTATTGTGGAAAAATTAAGCATTTTCTTCAAAACCAACGATTTGGGATAGTTTCATGGTTAATGAGAATAAGAAGTCTTTGAACTTCAAGATTTTATTGTAATTTTGTCAAGCAAGTTCTTGAGTACATTTGAGACATAAATGCCAATGTAGGGATCATTTATTGTAGACATTTGAAAATCAAAGATTGATGCGATTAATCATTTTATTCTGAAAGTATGAAAACTAGCTGTTAATTAAGAGTTGAGTACCAAAAATTTATGCAATAATTGTTCTATAGGCTTTAAGGATAAAGTTTATAACAATAAAAGGAAGCAACGAAGTGTTTTTAAAAATTTATTTCAAATTTTAATAATGTTTCTGTGTAAGGGAAAATTAAGTTGGTTGTCATTCAATCCTAAGCTACATACATTTTAGTATAAGCGTTTTATATTATTAAAGAGAGGAGATTTTCCTCTATCCATTTATAATATTTGTTTAAACAATTAATCTAATTTTTAATAACATTATGGTTATGCAATTTTAGTAACAAAACTATTCAATTGTATCACACTAAAGATTTTTAGTTGGAATCAGAAGAACAACCAAGTTATTCAATTATTTTTCAAAATGGTATAAATTGATATCGAAATCTGGCGACACTCTCTCGAAAACATTTAGTTGTACAGGACACGCGTTCACATAGAGAGCAATAATTAGAAAATTTTGAAGTTATGTTGTATTATGATACGTCAAAGTCAACCTCCTGTCAAAAATTGAAGGTTATGTTTAATGTTACGTCAAAATGTTGAGAGTTATAATAGTTATTTTTGTATTAAGGGAATAATGAAGCTTTTATAGCCAGAAGCGTTATTTCTAGCCCGAACGCCTCGGGCTAGGAAAAGGCTGTAGGGCCATAAAAGCAAGTTATGCCCGCTATACATACATTATTTTATGCACAGATTAAGTTTTTATGTCAAATCTATTATTGTGTAAAAATATAATTAAATGCGTACGTAGGTAAATCAAGCCGCTGTGCGTATACTTATGTGCTTATACGAAGTACGTTACTATAGTTACTATTCCAAAACATTTAATTTCAGTTTATTTTCATTGGCGACAAGTTTACAAATTATATTAAGAACCAATCAAGTTCTACAAAAAAACTTCTGACATTTAATTGACGTTTCGTTATTGCCCGTCTGACCATATAGAGGCCCTTGGGCCATAAAAAGACGTTTATGTTTAGATGAGTCTTGCAATAATAGTCTAATTATAATGCATCTGTGCATAAAGTTCTTTTTAATTTAAGTAGTGCAATTAATAATAAACCATTTTAAATTAAATAAATAAACAGTGCCGTGAAGTTAATTAGGGACTGAATTTTCTTTTGTGGATTTTTCTATGATAAACATTCATTTTTGTCATTGGAATTGGGATGTAATCTGGGAAATTATTTATGAATAAATTTAAATGGATTTACCTTATGTCTGAAATACAGATGGTATTAATAATTTCAACTTTATTTAATAACACCAAATCTTTTTAATAAAGAGAGGTGGTATTTTGTGGCATCTCGACCATTTTTGTTCTGAATCATATGGAAACAGAAGATTTTGCAGATTACTACTAATTCAAATCGGTAATGTTATAAGGCACCATTATTTTGAATTTAATGTAAGGTAATTATTTAGATTTTAAAGTAGTTCTAGTATTGATAGAAGTATTAATTAACAACACAAAAATTGGCCAGTTTCACAAAACTTGATTAAGTTCTAATTAACTTAAGCATGATTAAATTTGAAATCCAGAAATATAATTGGATAAAATTTCAGGTTTCTTAAATCTCAACCAATGAAATTTCTGGATTTCAAATTTAATCACGATTAAGCTAATCAGAACTTAATCAAGCTTTGTGAAACCGGCCAAAAGGGGAATTATACTGTCTTATAATTCATTTTTCTCTCATTCTTTACATGGTATACAATTTTCTTTTTTTTTATTTAATTTTAATTGTTTTGTTTTTAATTTTAATTTAGTTTGTTTTCTTCTTTCTTCTTTTTTGTGTGGTGTTAAATAAACTTTTTCATTTGAATATTTTTAAAAGTAACCTTGGGTTACTTTTATTTATTTTATTTATGTGTGGTCAGTTAACAATCTTTTATAAATCTAATTTAGTTAGTGCCCTATTGAAGCGACCCGTCTGAGAAGTCTTCTGTATGTAAGGAACTTATTTTTCAAATTTACTTATAGCCGAAGCATTTTTCTATAATGGTAAAAGTAAGTGGTTTATATTTTGTGTATTTTTTCACTGTACTTTTGCCTTTTTGTTTTATGTGGTATTTATTCTAAACAATTATAAATTAAATTTAAAATTAATCATTTTTCAATCATCACCGATTTATTTGGGACTTTCCCAATTATTTATTTGTTAGCTTCGTATAAAAACATCATATTAATACATATTGCGATGGTAAGTTATCATAAAGGTTGTTCTGATTTACTTGACGTTTATTGTTGTAATCAACACGGCTCAAGTCCGGAATATGATTCATTATACCTATATAAATAAGTTTAAAAAAAGAAATATTTTCACATAACAAAAAAGATAAAATCACAAGGGACACAGGGATGGATTAAGATTTATTTAATTTGGTATCAATACATGATTGAAAATAATATTACAAAATATGTATGGATGTTCACTTGAAATTAAATCTGAAAAAATTATAGATTAGTTTTAATAAAAACAGAATTATATAAAATAGGTCTTGATTCTAACTTAGCCTGGCAATGAGTTACCATGAGAAAGCTATACCTTTATTACAATAACAACAAGTAGAGTAGAAATTTATATTACTCCATGGAACCAGAAAAGTACAATTCAGATTCAGTCAAATAATGAGCAAAGATAGTCTATAAAGAAATTGAATTAGAGAATAATTTTTTCCATTGGTTTCTAAGCAAACAAAAGGAAATAAATAATAATAAAATTTTATAATAGGAATGTAAAGTTTTTTATTCCATAAAACCTGTAAAAATTATATTAAATAAATTTGTAAATCAGAAGATAAAATAAACACTTTAATTATGGTCAAGATACTAAGTAAAAAAGATTAATAATAAGAAGAAAGTTTGGTCCGTAAATAGATAGGAAATCTGAGTCATATATAATCTGCGAAGTTGAGAAGGATAAAATAAAAAATTCTAATAACGTTTTGACACCTTAACCTTAACCTTCCGCTAGTTTTCCTAAAAGTCATTTCATTTTCTCCGGAGTTCAACACCGGAGGTTTTGTCTCGTGAAGTCATCGTGAAAGGTAAAGAACTCTGTCCCGGCCACGTGCATCAACTTGAGCCTGGAAGAAGAATATGGAGCAGTTAAGTTAGTCCTCAGGTTGGTGTAATGAAAGAGTGTTGTTCCTAAAGAAAGAAAAACATAGCGTTAGTGTTGTTTACTGTGTTAAAAGGTCTTAAGAGTCTGGTGTTTATTTGAAGAGATATCTATAAAAAAGGGATACTCACCTTAATATCAGAATGTTGTCAAACTTCTAAGTGAATATCCCTATCCTTGAAAATAAAAATCAATTTAATAAATTCCTTTTTTCATGTTGTCTCCATTTGCATAGTCAATGAGCCCTATAAAGGCAACTGTCATGTGTGACAACTATTTCTGAACTGCCACACTAAATTTTCACTTGACAAGAGTTTAAGGTTAATTAACCAAACAGGGAGTATTTTGAAATATAAATATCGCGGATGAGTCTTTAACCAGAATCCCGTTGAGGACTCATTCCGCTACGTAAAAGAGTCTCAGTAAGTAAAATCTTAATTTTTTTCTGTACACCTTAGACCCTGAAATATTAACTAACTTAAGCTATCATCGCAATATGCATGGTCTAGTTGCCTATTTTGACTCATGACCTCTCTTCTGAGCGATGCGATGGGGAGTAGAGAGAAATCAACTCTAGTCTCGACTGAGAGGTTTTTATATCGACTATTACATTCGTTGATTCAAAAGTGTCACTTGTGATTCATGACCTTCCTTGTAGAAGTGGGAGTAGCCAGGGTTTAAAAATCTGACTTCGACGAGGCTACCAGGGTCGACTACATATCGTCTTGCTACTTTTTCACTTGTGAACCATGAGCTCCTTCGTAAAGGCGAGAAAAGTAATAGGATTTTGATCGTAAGGTGTTTCCAAAATAGATTCAATTCATGACTCAAATGACGAGTCAAATTCAAATTACACCTGATCCACGATCTCTTTTGTATGTTGAGGATGTGTCCGAGATCAGTATGAGGTAACCGGAGATCAAATCCGACCTCAAGGTGTAGGTTTCCAGTGTCTATTACAGATAGTTGTCACTTTACTAAAAATACCACTTTTGAACCATGGATATCTTCGTAAGAATGTTGTGAAGTCAAATCTAATATTGACGGGAAGCTTTCTAAGATCGATTTACATATTGTCATGATTTTTGACATACAATAGAAAGTATGCACCCCCAGTAGGATGGCCGTTATTTTGCAAAAGTTAAAATTTTTTAGCTCCCCCCTCTTAGATCTCTTTAAAATGTCAAAAAATGAGCTGTGCAAAATTTTAGCCGATTTGGTTAATATTAACCCGTGCCACCAAGAGGTTAAAGTTTAAATGGGATTTAACATGGATTTGGTGCATTACTACAGACTTTGACAGTTTACACCTGTCAAAAAAGCAGTCAACACTAAAATTAGCATTTTCGCGGAATTGCCAAAGTTTTGGCTTCAGATTCGTGTTAAGCAACTTCAACAACATAAGTATACAAAGTTTCACGTTAAAACATAGAAAGATAAAAAAGTTATTCCACAAAGTTTCTAGCGGTGCACCAAACCCATGTTAAATTCCATTTAAAACTTTTTTTGACGTTTTAAAGAGATCTAGGAGGGGGACTTAAAAAAATTTAACTTTTGCAAAATAACGACCACCCAGATAGTTCCTTTTTCAACAAGATGTTAGATAGGTTGCATAACCTCAAGGAGAAAAATATTTAATTTTAATAATGTTTTATGAAGCCAAAGTAAAGGTTTTAATTTAATAAATATGCAATTTAGAACACACTATGCAGTAAAAGGATAAATTCGTTGATTTTTCTTAGAATTATGGTAATTTTTCAATGTTCAGCTAACGATGTGAAATCGTTACATAAATAAGTAAGTAAAATGAAGTCGAAGCCATTTGAAGGCAAATTTTTACCTAAAACAGACAAGGTGTATAGTAGTGATGATGTATGCAAGTATTTGCTGCCTTACCTGATTTATTTGTATAAAAGAATTATGTTCTAAATTAACGAGATAGTGATATCGTTAAATCTTCTTTAGATAGATTATACAATTCGTGGGTAATATGCTTTATTGCTGTTTTGTCAATCAGTTTCTTAAGCACAATTTTGAAACAAATTTTAATGTTGGGGTTGTTTTTTGTAGAAGTTATCATTGAAATAAAATGCAAGTTTGTCCGTTTTGCCATAGCAATCTGAAATTAGGTAATATATTTACTATTTTGATGTTATTATATCTAAAAGCAAGTAAATAATGTTGGTTAGGGTGTACGGTTAGATTTTGTCAAGATAGGAAGATTGAAATAAGAAATTTTAAGTAATTAAGTTAATTTCAGTTATCTGATAGTTGGATAGGAAATGTGATTTATTTAATTTTCTATAGTGACCTTATTTTTTGTGTCAATACAAATGTCAAGGGAATTCTTTTAGCTATCTATTCGTTGAATTTGTTTAAAGAATTAATTAAGAGTTATAAGCAATTCTATGGTTATGTTGTATTTAGTTTTAAAAATTATTTTGTTTTCCACCAAAAATATTACTATAGCCTTCTTTTGTTTCAACAAGGGTATAAAAAAGAGCGACCAATTTAGTAACAAACTCTCTGTTATTTTAGATCTTTCAAACAGTGCACACATGTTGAGAGGAAATTTTTAATATTTTAAGGTTATGTAGCGAGTTCGATAATTTGTAAACATATTAAACGTCAAGAAAATGTTAGGTGATATTTTGATGAAATGTGTTTGTGAAATATTTTGTTCAAAAAAGTGTTCAATAATCAGAGATCTTTAAATTTGACTTTTATTTTTAATAATAATTACATTTAATTGATACAACAATCAGTGTTGTGAATTTATTTGTGGAATCATATTTAATTACGAGAGGAAAATTTTAGATCGATAATGGAACTTTTAACCTTTGTTATAATTTGGATGTTGGAAGGAATTTTAAAAAACTTATTTAATCATTACATGGACTTACCATATTTAAATCAAGCAGTTGGATTTGAATTTTATTTATTAATACCATTTATTTGGCCATTATTTGAAAGCGAGGTAGGTGGTTGTTCTTCCACCATTTTAATATTTAAATCATATGGAAAAATAGAGGATTGCTGTTTTGTAACAATTTCAGTTGGCAAATTATTGACGCTAAATATTGGTTTGATTAAAAAATTAAAGTATTTATTTAATTTTAAATAAAAATTTAGTAATTAAGATTATGATGATGCCATAAATATTACTCCCCGGATAAAAGGCATTAAACTATCTTGGGATTGATTTTTCATTTGCTCATGTATCCAAATTTCAGTTTTTTCTATATTTTATTTTTTTTTAATTTGTTTGTGTTCAATGTTAAATGCATTGTCATTTCAAATTTTAAGAGAATTTGGTTTATATTTCTTTTGTGTACTGTAATTATGTTTTCTAGATCTATATTTATTTAGTGCCCTATTCAAATGACCCGCCTGGAAATCCCAGTGTGGTGGAGATTAGTTGCTTCACCACGTTTGTAATTAGCCGTAGCCAATTTTCTTTGGGTTAAGGTAGGTGGTTTGTATTTTGTATATATCATCACTGTGCTTCTAACGAAGTCTGTTGCCGTATAATTTGTTTGTACTATCATATAAATCAATTTATTTTTATCAATATCAATCATAAAAACTGGTTACCTGAACTATTGGAGCCGGTTATAGCAACATGTATAGTCTCGTTGTCCCTTTTGACCCATGGCCTTCCGTCATAGCGATGAGGAGGAGTTGTGGCGTCAAATCTTATTTCTATGGGGATGTTCCCAGGTTCTTCTATTACATTCGTTGACTCAAAAGTGTCACTTTTAACCCGTGACCTCCCTTTGATGTTCCAAGATGGAGCCCCTCCACATTACGTACGGGCTGCTTTGGACAGGATGCTTTCAGAACAATAATGGATTGTGCAGAGTGGTGCTATGGAATGGCAGGCTAAATCACCGGATTTAAGTACGCTCGACTTTTTCCTGTGAGACAGTTTGAAAAGTAGGATCTCTTCAATGGAACCGGAGTTCCTGGCAGAATTGCGTGAACGTATTTAAAAAAGTACTATACCTGAAGCTTTTGAAACTTGAATTTTGAATATCTGGAAAACAAATCAATAGCTCGGTATTCAGGTAGGAAGATCTTGCAAATGAGGTACCACTTAGCCTGTTGTGCCATTTAAAATTTTAGCGGCTGTAGGCATAACAAAATGGTGGGCTTTCATTAGAGGATGGTTAATGTGAGATGCAATAGGAAATTGGTTTGGTATAATTCTCTTTAGCGGAGAAAATCTCGCGTCCATCAAGTCGATCACGTCCAAGTCAATTCATCATCAGTCGCTATCATTTGCCTTGAAGAAATCGTTTGTTAAAAGACCTTTCAGTTTATCGAAAGGTCTTTATTCGGTCGATATTTCGCACATTACTCCATCTCAACAATATCTTTACAATGATTGAATTCCGACTCCGACTTCCTTCCAAAAAATTTCTAGAGAACCTTAATTTATAATAATTACTGACCCTTATATTCTTTTTTTTGGCATACGATATGGTTACTTAGCTGTTTTTGAGCTCAGACAGCATCTAAAAGCTTTAACTTTCTGATGATGACTGATTTGACTTCTTACTTTGACAGAAAATTTTACAAAAAATTCAGGGAGAAATATTTTGAGAGATACAACCTAGTTCTGTACAAAACTGGTTATTTAAAGCTAGTTAATTTGTTATAGTCAAGTGGGTAATGGTGCGTGCGCCTCGTTCACAAGAAAACAATTTTAAAATGTTCAGTTTAAACAACTTCAAAATATTTCTCGTATATTTGAATAGATCTCGTCAATAGCTTCAAGACAATTCAATTCACAGCTGTGTTGCGCCAGCGGTTGCCGAGATAGAATGAGTCAAACGCGGCGGTACATTCAGAAATATTGCGTTATCTCCCCCGCGCACAGGGTCGATTCGCGTACGATCTAATGCCTTCCATTAGATTCCATGCGGTTTACGAAAATGCTACAGCGGTTGTTGTTCGGCACGTATTTTTAGCTATGTAACGATTTTAATTGGGACCTATTTTTGCTACAGGTTAGACGTATTTCTACGTTAAAATAGAAATATAAACACTACCCTATTATAGATGATCGTTGTGGAAGTTATTAAAGTTTATTAAGAGTCATACCAAGTTTTTAATGACGAATAGACAAAAGGTAAGGTTTCATTGTTCCATTGTACGAGACTTGGTACTTATATGCTATAGCTCATAATCAAATTAGCTTACAAAATTTCCTTGTAACAATTACGATCTTTCTTATGTTGGCCAGACCTCTCAAAAATTTGGCCTCAAAAAAAGGCCAGACGACTTAATGCAGTAGTAAATAAGTAACTCACTCAAAGTCTTAAACGGCTTACTTGGATGTCTTGCAGTCTAAGGTACGAAATCTTTAACCAAAATACGACAAATTGTTAACCCAAAATTTACAAAACACAAAAATGGTCGTAAACAAAAAACACATTAAATCCTGATTTTCCAAATAAGGAAATTTAAAAAGAGCTTTTCACACCCACACAACTGTGTCATAAAGGTGAAAAATTTCTTTGAAAAACGAAAAAAAGAAGCCAGAAACGTGACTTCCATTTTTTTAATTCACCAACTATAGTCAAGTATACCACTAAAGTAAAATAAAAATGAACTATAATAATAAAAGACATAAGCGGGGAAGAAACAGACCACAATATCGAAAATGTACAACAATCTCGCATTTCAAAGCAACGCCAAACATATTAACGGCCAGATAAATAAACATTGATAACGCTGCATTTAAGAAGTACAAAGCGTTGCCTAAATCCAAAGAAAATTGAATTAAAAAACAAAAGCTTTAAAAATTAATATGACTTGCAACACAAGAATAATCTTAAAAATTAATTTTACAGCCGCTAAAACATCCCTATCCCAACACATACAGCGTTGTAAAGAAACTATGAAAATATAACTGATGTTGAGGGAGGGGGGCTGGCCAAAAGAAGTCCATGTAAAAAGAAGAGACACCACGACCCTTCTAAGATGTTTTATACGAATAAATTTAATCATATTGAACAATTATTCAATGCGATAATTTGCACACAGGTTGTACGTACTACGTTTCTTTTCTTTATTGTACTCAAGTAACTGCAGTATTTGTTGTAATAGCTTCTCATAATGCGACGTTTTTACTACCCAAAACTTTTCCAATCTTCTAATGCTGCTATTGGATTAGTACAAATCTTAATGGTTGGGAAAGTTGCATATTGCTCATAGGTTAGATTCAGTTAAGATATTCATGACCTTAATCAACAGGAAACCACATTTGCAATTGTACCATGTCGAAAGAAAAAAAAGACCTTCACCAACCTAACTTTCTTACATATTCGCATAATTCGTCGTGTCACGAACGCATGGATAAAAAAGTTTTTTCCTTTTTCTCCCCCAGTATTTTCGATTCGTAAACTCTGACCACAAAACTTATCCACCGGGGCATTTCAATAAACCATTCGTCTACGTCTCCATTTATCATAGAAGTCGGGAGGAAGAGAAGCAGCGGAACGAACGGGCCCAAAAATCAAAACAAATATGCAGACACTTTCTCGCGCCCTCGCTTCGCATTCGCATTATTGGATTGTCGGAAGTCGAGGCGTCCCTTAATACCGGAAGTGGCCGGTCGAGAGAGAGGATGACCGATGGTGTCGCCTTCTTTCAGTGTCGCTAAATATCTAAATAAATATTTCTCAAATCGATTTGTTTGTGTTGTATGTGTTTTGTAAGGGGGAGATGAGATGTTTCTGATACATTTCTTTCTGAACACGAGATGTTTTCGTGGTAAATCACGGGGCAAATTGAAAGCTAAAATGAAGTTTTTTTTTGGTGGGGTTTTCTTGAGATATAGAAAAAAAATTTGCAGATTCGACCACCACAGTAAATTTGCTGTTAGCATTCTTTCTGTATCTATCAATCGCGAATGATTCGTGTGCTCGATAAGGAGAAATTCAAGAGCCGAGCCAGGAGAGAAATAAAGAGGAATTGGCGCCGTAAATCAGGGGGCGACCCTGCTTGTTTGTTGTTTGTGCGTGCTTCTTGTGACATCTCTACGACTTCTTCTAATCATGTACTATTCTACGTTATCAGTTGTCCCATAATGTTTCTATCTTGATAACAAGATCCAGTATGTAGTAGTATTTAGGATCACGTACGAAAATCCTCAGCTTTCTCGCGAATTTTTAATCCAATCAAGAATTTCATCCTTGCCGTATATGCAAGAATGTTATTTTAGGAATTTTCACCCCCTGTAGAATGTCGGGTGTTAGATAAATTATTAAACGGAAATTTTTGTATTTACCCGTGTATTATATTAAACCTTACGCCCTCATTAAATCTTATAATACGTGTGTGCGTTTTCCATAACGTTTTCGTGATTTATTTTATTTACTTCCACCTTCACCGCCACCGTATTTCTGCTTAAACAATTACAGAAACGGACGTGGTCTTGCCGAGGGAAAGGAAAACAAGAATAATAATTTATTTTTTACGCATACATACGTGTGATGAAGGAGCATGTTAAATATTCTTTATCAAATATCGACACGAATCGCAGTAGGCTTTTCCAGGAATATACACAAACCCGGCAGTGCACGTGCAGTCACTTTTCTCCCCGATAAGGGGTGTTATCGGCCTGTTATCACGGTTTGGGTCACGTGTTCTCCGTGAGATTGCGGCCCCAGTCTCGTTATTTCATGCAAATCAGGACACAATTGAGTCCTCTGGTCAGTTGCCTAAGAGCAGATGCTGGAGACTATCAAGTGGAGAATGAAGAGAGAGAGAGAAAGAGAGAGGCGGAATTTGTGCTGGTCGAAATCTGTTTCGTATTATTAGACGTTTATCGTTTGTTGTCTTGTTTTGGCAATTATACAAATTTAGTCCAAGATTTCGTGTTGTGCACCCATATTTTCGTGTAGAGGAAATTTGTTACTTTAATTTAATTTAAATTTTACAGTCTGCATTTCTATAGATGATCGCATATTGAAATAAAATAATGTTTTTTGGGGATTTTACCTGCGTTTAGTTTTATCGCTCAGTAAAACTTTAAATATAGGCCATTCCTGTTAGACATCCTCCAATTAGTTTTTCCAGGCTGAAAAAAGCCATGAATCGCTTTAGTTTGAGATGTATTAAACGTTTTTATAATTTAGTCTTAAAATCCAAAATTCGACCCCCTACAACCCTCAATTTCATCGTTTTCTAATATTGCCTGCTAATATGTATATAAAAAGAGGCACATCATCTTATAACCTTGAAATATATAAAAGTATAGATTGCCGATTGAGAGAGAAAGTAGAAACGCGACGTGAAGCGGAGCACGACTGCCTCTCACGAATGGCAATGACACTTTCCGCTAGCAATATACTCAACGACAGTAAGGACATTAAATAAACATCAATTTTATATTGTTAATATTCATACTTAGCCACCATGAAATACAAAGGAAACATTAAAGTTATTTGTTAATTTATTACATTGCGTTCATTTTTAAAAGGAGAATTATTATCAGCATAAGCTAACTGTTTACTTGGACTTTGTGCATATGAAGTTTTGTTCTTTGTTGAAATTGTATTTTGGCACATCCAGTGCTTGTAGCAGAACTAAAATTAAAAGAAAAAGAATTTTTCAATTTTATGTTACGTTTTTGTTATGTATGTTTTGACATAAAGTCAAATAATTTGAATTATAAGCTTATAAATAATCTTAGTTTGCATGGAGATTTAATCTCATGTCAAAAATAACTAATACCTTGTAGAGGTGAAAAAGTCCACCTATCTTTCAAGACGATTAATTGAATGATAAGGTAAACTTGAAAAGTAAGTTAGACAATAAACATCTCCCAAGGATAGTTAAAAACAAAGATTAAGAAAGAAGAATTTTTTTACCAGGATTAAAAGTATAATTTTTGTAAAGAGAAAATTTATCAATTATTCTGTTTATAACATATATTTATGTGTAAATACATTTATAACAATATTAATTAATTTACAATATTAATTTATTCCATATAATACAGTATCTCAAGTAGGAAACTCAACAATAAATGTGAAGAAAAGTTTATTGAATAGAAGTATTTACCACAAAAAGTGGTAAGTTAGTCAATAGATTGAACTGTTTATAACACAAGAAGATTTGGATATTATTTTTTTTATATAGAGTTTCCAGATACTACTTAAGGAAATCCTTCGAAAAAAAGGTTTTCTTAATGCTTGATCCAGCCTTGATAAACAAGATATAATTAGCTGCTTTCAAAGAGAAAGGAACAAGTAGAGATCTTCTCTATATATTATCACATTGGAAAACTGGAGTGGTCTCTAGTGGTAAAACAAAGTAATAGAGTATTATTATTAAAAATAAGTATCAGAAAAGGAGAATAGATATTACTTAGCTGTATATTGTTGGAAGTTTTTTTGTATAGGTTATTCATTTCAGGTTTTGTAAAGTAAGTTGCAATCCTGACTAATAATTAAAAAATTTCCTTAAATAAAAAAATTCATTTTATTTAACCAACAACAAAAGTCAAATACAAAAATTCGATATTTACCTAGTGAAGGGAGATTGGTTTGTTTTTAATGGCAGCTTGATAATTTTTCTTGTTTAACTCAATAGAGGGCGCTCTTATTTGGTAGTATATAGAGTAATAATAATAGGTTACATAAGATAAGAATTAGAAAATGTGGATTCAATGTCAAGAACGACTTTGTTTTTTCCATAAAGTATTTTCACCCTACCTAGTTTCATTTGACACATTGTTTTTTGGCAAGATATACAGGGAGTTTCGGAAAGTTTGCAATGCTTTAAGGGGGTGAAAGACCTTATAAAGACCCCAAAACTCAAAATAAAAATCAAAAATTAAAAAAATTTCGGGTTTTTCGTATTTTTTGCAAAACACGAGTCGACTATGGATTATTTGTGAGATTTTAACCATGAATTACTGAAAAAGCAAACAATGATCTCACATCTGCACTACTAAATTAATAACTGACTTCCGCTACGCACGTATCAATTTACAGAAACAACAGAATTGAATTTCAACAGCGGTTCCTGAGTGACTCACTTCCTTGATGACTTGATCATTTATTAAGGTCAGTAAATAAAATTTAGGCGTGTTTGGATCTATCATAATTTAAACAGTAACTAACTACAATTAATTAAACTACTTAACACTAACAAACACTTAACATTACCTCACTCAAGTTATTAATTCTAAAACGTGTATTAATACGTAATCGAAACTCAAGTTTACCGCCACCTTAACACAAAGAAATTTGACGACAAACTGCAGAATACAAATTTTAAAGATCTGAGTCATTAACAGTTATTTACAGATGGTCAGAATGAATGTTTGTTATTATTTAGCTAAAACGTTTTAAAAGCACGTACTTACTATTTTGTTTTGGTTACAATTTTCGAAGAATTTATTTACCCGGCTACCTGCTTGGATTTATTATGATTATTTTGTTGATGACCTTTAAAAGTATGTACTATTTAATAGACATAATTTTCATGCACTTTTTAACTTCTACTTTGCAGTGGCGTGCCTATTATTTTTATAAGTGGGGGTTGTAATTTCAAAGGGGCATTTCAGTAAATTGTTAGTAAGATGTTACTCTACACATGTTTCCCTATTGCCCTTTAACGGAAAGGACACATTTTCCAAAACACCCTGTATACATATATGTCAATAAATCCTTTGATTGGACATCATTATAATACTATTAAAAATACATATTATTTAATTACAATTCAAATAGAAAATTTAATTACAATAAAGAAAAATGTGTATTAGGATGTAATGTAATATTGTTATAGAATTTAAAAAAGAAAGTGTAAGACCATGTACTCCTTGACATTAGCTCACCCAATTAAAGTCTTATTATTTATTATTATTATTATTATTTATACAAGAACTCTAGTAAAGGAACAGAAACCCCGTCTCTTTTAAATTAAAGTTTATAATATATCCCTTACATTTAATTTAATTTAATGAAAATTTAACAAAAACAAAGGAAAATATATAAATACTAAATTTGGTTTATTTAAAGTTAAACCAAGGTTATAAACCAAAAGGTTGGAGTCTCTACATAAAACATACGGGATAAAAATTATCATTTCTGTGATCAAGAAAAGAATATATGTGGGAATTTCATTCGGCGCTTGATTGTTTTAATAAAAAATTGTCTAATCCTAATCGTAATTGTCTGGTCCCAAATTGTGGGGCATTCACTACACTATCTATATTAAAGTAAATCAATTGTAAAATCAATCTTAAAACGTTACCATTGTGTTAACTGCGCCACTGCCATTTTTGAGACAAACAAGGAAGGATGGCAATTTTGATTGTTTCTCAGAAAACGTCAACATTCTATTCTCTAATGACAACGAAAAGCTCCAGGGTAGAAAAAGGTATATTATATACGTATATTATATGTTATATGTTAATTGTTATATGTATATTATATACCAAAGGAGTAAAGTGCATCTTTTAAAACCAAGTGTGAACTTGAAACAGTTAAACATAGTTAAGAGATTAAAGACTCTTTACTCCTGCGGTATCTACGCTGTTTTTGCACGACCTAAAGGAAAAAAATCTCAATTCAAAATCTACTGAAATTTTTGAAAATATTGTTAAAACGATGAATATTATACGCAGGTAGTTGCAGTTGTACAACCCGAATAAATGCTAAAATAACTTTGACACGTCAGTTTACGTATTTTCCGGAAGCAAATTAACTTTAAATGTTAAATTGCCACAAACTGCTAATTTTCACATTCATGGTTTTGGCATGGGAGGGACGAAATATCATTCTAACGATGGAACTGTGTAAATACCAAAATCACATAGTTTCAGGATAACAGATCAAGTTTGCCTTAGGTGTAACGCGATTATTTTACTTTCTTCCTTTTGGAAGATTTAAAAAATCTGAACTTCAATCAAACAAAATACAGTTATCCATGAAAACAAACTCCTGCGAAAAAAAAGCAAGAGATAGCTTTGAATGTTAAATGCAGTTATATACATTCAAAGCCATCTCCTCTTTTTTCAAGTGTTTGGGTTTTCATAGATAACTGGACTAATCGTTTCAATGAAGTTCATATTCATATGTTTCCTCAGTAGACTATTAAAAAAATACATAAGTTTTATGATTTATATTATAGCTTTTGCCATTTAAAAAAATTACTTATAAGTCGGAACTACTACAAAAATTATTTTTTTTAACTAAACCGTAGAACAGCATTTTTTGCTTTGATTTAGGATCGAAAAGATAGCTTTTTAGGTGATTCATGGCACACTAGACAAAAATAAAATAAAAAGAAAATCGACCTGTCAAAAACTGGAAATTGGGGCTTTTGGGCTACAATTTAACCCTGAATTCTCATTTAAGATACAGGATATCCCATTTAAAATCAAAAGCTGAGGTCACTTCTGGTGAAATCTGACATGATAGCAAGTTGTTTCTTAGGTCAGAAAATACCGATTCTATATCAATCGACAACGATTTGGCAAGGGGGAACTAGTTTTAGATTAATCGTCATTTTAAAGGTGTTCCTTAATTGATAGAAAGTTGGTGGGTATAGTTTTTTTGTAAATTAAAAAAATGTTTAAATTCCAAAAAACACACCGTCGGATGGACACATACTTACGGACTTTTTTATTTCAATACAGATCAAGATCATGTCGAGAGCGTTAGTTGCACTCACGGTTGTCCAAGATCAACCGCGACACTGTCAAGAGTGTTCACTGGTTCACAGGAAAACAATTTTTAAAATATTCAGTTCAAACTATTTCGAAAAGTTCTACATATATTTAAATAGATCTCGCCGAGAGCTTTAAAATAATACCAGCGTGCGGCGTTGCTTTCTGTCGTGTTGCTCACGGCTCCGAGATATACTGAGTCAGACACGGCGACACACCCAGAAATATTCTGTTTATTTTATTTTGTAGTTTGTCCGGTAGGCTAAATCCATAGTCATGAAAATATTTTTTTGTTGCTATAATCATTGGGGTGGTATTTCTTAAATACTAAGATTATGCAACATGCATATGTTAAAATTAACATTTGCGTCTTGGATATTTAATTCAATTATCAGAATCAATGAGTTCATCTTGAGTTTGCATATCTTTTGATCCACTTTCTTTCTGTCTTGCTTCGAATATTTCTGTATGATCTTGGTGTCCAGAAAGCATTTCCTTAAAATCTTCAATTGTCATCCAAGTCCTACAAGATATCCCTTCACAAGAACAATAGATAATGAATCATTATAAACCGAGTTGTCGACAGCCACATACTTTCCTACACAAGACATTTACAGGTTACACTTTTTTTCAAACGTTCATGCAGTCTTTATGGATTGCACTGAAAACTGTTATCGTAAAAGAACCCGTATACTTAACGAGACATCAGGTCTTTTTGTGATAAGATCGAAAATTTTACTCGTTGAAAAATTGCGCTCGTAGTATCAAAGCCAATAAAAGATCATTGTCTCTTTTTTTACTGCGTTCCATTCTGATACTGACTCTAATTCTGAGTACATACCATCTGCTGTTTTTTTCTCTCGTCTTTATATGAAAAAATGAATATTGCTAGCAGTTTCGAGATGTTTTGAGAAATATTCAATGAGTGTGCTCTTGTTTTTAGTCATTGTTGACAAATCTTGCTTGGTTCATGGTTGCCATATGAGCCTCTGTTAACGGTACATCAGCACTATATCCATTGAACACGACAATGGAATTCAACCTATAATGCAGCTAAATGAAAGCTTATAGGCTATGAATAATACGGTATAAAAAATGCCCGAATACCATATACTACCCGATGCAATAAAAATCCACCATCAATTATTACTCTGCTTCCAGTCCAAAAAAATCGAATTTCTTCGATTATCTCATGAAGCCTTGATCATCAAATAAGGACAATGGAAAAGCAGCCAATTCGACATGAAATGCAGTACGTATCGATTTCTCATTGCCAGCAAGCTTTATAAAAATTCACTCGGAAAAATAAAATCGTATCTAAACTTATCTTCGGATTTCTACATCTCGTTTGATAGACCCTTGAAGTTGGCTTCCCAAAAATAAAACTTTCCAAAAATTTTTGCGCCATTCGTTCGCTGTGCACCCACATAAGCCCAATAAAAAAATTGTTTGCTCCCATTAGAAAAAAAGTTATTTAAAAAATAAATCTGTGGGGGTATTTAATAAATAATGAATATTAAGTTATTTAATAAATAAATTTCAAGCTTAGAAATGTGTGAATTTATGGTATGAGTTGTCTGCCCATTGTTAGCCCACGTTTGACGATCTATTAAATTTGCTTGCCTACCCTTAGTTTAAAAGTGATGACAAACAAACTTCGGGGGTTGTGGCAAACAAACGTTTGTCCATCGTTAGCCCACGTTTGCCTAACAAATAAATTCATTTATTTATCCTTAGCTTAAAAATTGTGACAAGTAGATTTTGTCGGGCCAACTTTACTCTAGCCTCCGAGTTTAGAAATTTTGAATGTTTATATTATTGATTGTTTGCCTATCGTTAGCACACGTTAGCCTACAATTTAACTTTGGTTGTCTACCCTTGGCTCAAAAATTATGACAAGACTCGGGGGGCAACTTTATGCTAGCCCCCCCAAGTTTATAAATTTTTCATTTTTATATTATTAATCGTTTTTCCATTGTTAACCCACTTTTGCCTACCCTCAGCTAAAAAATTATGACAAATAAATATCCGTCGGGTGGGGGAACTTCGCGTTAGCTTCCAAGTTTAAAACTTTTATACTGTTGATCGTTTGCCCACATTTGCCTACCAATTAAACTTCCACCATTGGCTCAAAACTTATGACAAATAAATCTCGGAGGGACAACTTTACGCTAGCCTCTAAGATTAAAAATTGTGCATTTTTATACTATTGATTGTTCGCTCATCGTTAGTCCACATTTGCCTACTAATTAAATTCGTTTGTTAACCCTTAGCTCAAAAATTACGACAAATATATCTTGGGCGATCAACTTCATGCTAGCCCCAAGTTGAAATTATTAATTTTTATACTATTGATTGTTTTCCTATTGTTAGCACACGTTAGCTTACCCATTAGCTTTGCCTGTCTACTCTTGGCTGAAGAATTATGACAAGTCTCGAGGGACAACTTTATATTATTCTTCAACTTCATGTTAGCACTCGCGTTAAAATTTTGAATTTTTTAGCTCAGAAATTATGACAAATACTACTCGGGGGGACCAACTTCGCGGTAGCATCCAAGTTTAGAAATTTTGAATTGTTATACTTTTGATGATTTGCTCATCGTTAGCCCACTATTGCTTACCAATTTAGTTCATATTTCCACCTTTAACACAACATTTTTGTCATTATATTTGAGCGAAGGATGACCAAATGAATTTAATTTGTGGGAAAACGTGGGCTATCAATCGAGAACAATTGGTAGTATAAAATTGCAAAATTTCTTAACTTATTTATTTATTTTATTTATTAAGTAACTTAATATTTATTATTTATTAAAACCCCTGAAATTTAATTTTTAACTAACTTTTTTTCTATTGGTAGGTAAACAACCGGTAAAGGAAATACATATTGAATGATATATCTTCTTTATACAGAGTGTAACTAACATAGCTAGAAACCTCGTAATGATTGAGAACATAATATTTTCCTTATCAACGTGTCGTTCCCTGCTAGTTTTAATGAAAATCGCATTTTAAATTTTATTTAAGCATGCTCATTGTACTTATATTACATTAAGAATACGAAACAAGCAAACAAATTTTTTGTCTTTTAAATTTTTTTGCTTGTTTCGTTTGTCTTCTTTATCAGTATATTTGGTCCTTTACAGACAATCTCACCCCCAAAAACCACCTGTATAGTTGGGCATAATAGGTATGGTGGGCGTGGCTTAAGAGCCACAAAGAATAATCATAACCGAACAAAAGTAGTACTTACGATTACAGCTGGCAGTGCTTACTTGATAGGTATAAATCGCCATAAGTTTCTGCATTTTTTATTCCATAACTTCGAAGTCATTGTTTATTTTAATAAACGTTTAAAAATTGGAGGTTCAGGTTACAAATTCAAGCTTTAACTTACTTTAAAACTTAAAAATCATTTCGCTAACCTAACTTCTATTAAAATAAATTTGAAATTTGTCGATTTCTTAATTTCCTGTTACATTTTTTCTGTACATTGATTTTTCTTGATATATATATTAAGATGTTATTATTTAAATAAAAAAATTAATGATTTTAAAATTACTTTGGCTAGCTTTAATAAAGAAATTTTAAATAACACCCAAATTTTCTTTTACCAAAATAGGCTGACTCAGGTTTAATTCGGTAGAGCATGAGATAGAAATTTACATTGATCTTATTAATTCCTGTACCTGGAAAAAGAAAATTACTACCAATGCACTTGGACTTCTGCAACTGGACTAACAGCAAACTTAAACTCTGTATGTGAAGAAAATAAATGGATGCTTGCATAAACATCAAATGGATAAACACATAGATAAATTGAAACACAGATCTTTATTTTTATTATGATAAATAGAAAATCTATTTCAATGGAGAAAATAAAAAAACAAATACTTAAACAGAAAAGTTAAAAAAATGGAAAATCTTCCTTGAGCTTGCTCAATGTGTTAAATATTAGTTACCAACCGACATGGGAGTTGTAACTGGTCTCCATTTGAACAAAATGACATCAAATAAGTTTATCAGATGAGAAAAATATTTACAATTGCTAAATAAATTTATCTAACGAAAAATTACTTATTTTTGTGAATAATGAAATTGCTTAAATGTTACAACTTTGTAATTGAAAACACTCTGAAATAAGAAAAATAAATAATAATAAATAAAATAAAAATAAATTCTGGATTTATTAAAAAAATTTTCTTTATGATTTTATTGTTCCTAATGTGAATCAAATCCTTTTATTTTCGATTTACCTTGTATATAAACGTCAACGAATCCACTCAAATGTATTTTCCATTGTATTATCGGTAATACAGACAGCTTCAATTTAACAGCTGATCCATATAATGTCGATAATCCAAATCGATGATAATTGTTAAAATGAAAACAACAATATTATCTTCTGACTGATTTAAATAATAAATCGAACAGAATTCCATATAATTGTCGAAGAAAGAAAATAAATATTCTTTAATTTAAATTTACTATTCAAAGGTTACTATTCAATTCCATAAACACTTTGTTAAAAATTGTCGTTTGTTTACAAAAAAAACATTGTGGTTATCACTTAACCTTACTTTATTTTGCAGACTTTTTGTCTGGAGTCGACCATGGACACTCCCAATGCGTTTTATCGACTGAAATTGTTCTTTTTTCCGAGTTTATATAGTTTTCACCAAAACAATCGAAAAACCACACAAATTTTTAAAACAATCGCACATCAAAATTTTATCATGACGTTGCTAACGAAAAACATGTGTTCATAATTAGCACTAATCTTAAATCTAAAAAGACAGAAATGTAGCTAGCGAAAAGACAATTAAAACAATATAACACACTTATGGTTTAAAATAAACGACAACTGAGAAAATCAACGAAAACGACCAACGGTCAAAAATCTCATTAAAACTTAATTACAATGAAGACTCATTAACTCCAACTATGCCTATACTAGGAATGACTACATAGCTACCCAAGGTAACTCATACATATGCAGTTTACATAGGAAAATATTTACAATAAAAGAAAAACTTAATTGAAAATCTGTTTACAAGTTTTTAAGGTCAAACGATGCTTCCCATACAAGTGACAACATAAATGAATTCAAACTATACTCACTCTTGTCCAGAATACAGTACTCCAAGTGCCTGCATTCATACAATGGTGTAAAATATTATAATAAAATCAATATTTGGAAAAATTGAAGCATATCAGCAAAGCCAATACCTTCACAAAGATTAACACAAATTTTGCAAATACAGAAATTTGTAAGTTAAATGTATTGTTATGGACATTACAATATTGACCCGTTTTACATATTTCCAGTGAAATATTTTCCCGAAACTCGTTCAGCTTAGTAGAATCAAGAAAATTCTCTTCTACGTTAATTATGGTCCAACCCCATATAAAGAAAAAAACATAAAATCCTCTAAAAAAAATGGATAAAGTATCCTGAACGTGTAACATGGGTTACATAAACCATGTTCTACTACAAAAACAATCTAACTGCTTGATATATCTGACTGCTTTTTATATTTATAAACCTTTTATAAAGTTAGGTTAAATGTGTATTAAGATAATCGTACTCCTATTTTCCTACTTTAACTTGATAAAATTATCTCTAACCAAGCATGTATCCTTAAGTATGAATAAAACTAATATCCTAGCATGAGTATCTATTTTTTTATTGCATGAATATTACGTATAAGTGCTATTTGACTATTTGAAAGTTTCCGGAGCCTATCGTAGCCTATTAAATGTTCTTAATGTGTTACAAACTAAACAAATTTTCAATTAGATGATATGATATCATCTCAATATTTACAATTTAAATGAATTTGCATTTGACAAATACAAATTTTCTTCAAAACTTTTTTTGTTGCTATTGAAATGTTGTAGGTAATTTTGAGATTTTTGATCCACTAGGACAAGGTGATGACATTCAGACGTCTGGATAATTTTGCTGTGATTACTTCCTTTCTCAAACATTCTGTTATTTTTTTTTGTAATTTTGTCTCCTTTCATTGATGCTTCCTTAAATTAAAAAATACGTTTTTTATAATTTTTTTGACAATTTTTATTTGATGTATTTTTTCACTCTGTCATTTTATATTTCGCATGTTTTTCTACCAAATGTGTTTATACCGAGAGGTTGTCTTCGTACCATAAAAATTGAAACATCAAAAAGAAGATAAATATTATTGATACTTAAATATGATTGACATGTCTGCATGGTTTCACACTTGCTAAGATGCAGAAAGAAGACTATGACAAAAGTCAAGAGCTATTGTTAAATATATAGTATTCGAGTCTTCTCAGTAGAAATAAATAATTTTAGGTTCCATGGGTATTTGGCTTTATAGAAGGCATATTAGATGGGAAATCAATAGTTGACAAGAAAAAGTCCTTCTATGCTCTTAGCAGATATTTTTATTATGTGCTGGGTAGGCCGTTAGATGTTTACTTCCGAGAGCTTGTAGTAGTGACATCTCGGATAAATTTATCTGAAGATTAATATAAGATTTGTTTTCTTGAAGTTAACATTGAAAATTAAAACTCTTATAACTCTGTAAAACTTTTAATCGGAGATAACAAGTGTGAAAGTGCGTTGGTTGACTCAAGTGTTGAGGTTTTCATTTTTTGTATGCAAAGTTTCATTTCTTGGTTTCTACCTAAGACCTAAGAGTTTTTAGGGGATTTCAATTTATAAATTAAGTGGATTGGTAGTTTCATTGCTGGTCTATATGTCTCCAAAGATACCTTTGTGGCTTGGTACTAACACAGAATTGCCACACATGCAGGTGTGTAGGCGGCGGAACCGTGCTTAGCTTTTCAGATGGGCGTTTTGTTCACAATGACAAACCTGAAAATTTTATTTTACAAACATAAAAATTCTATTGGCAGTCGTATAACAAAGAAATATAATCGGTTGCAATTTATTACTGTTACTGCGTTTTTGTCGTTTTATTTATAAAGACTTAAACATCGTTTGCAAATAATAGTAATGCTGAATCTTACTGTTTTCTAACATTCAAGCCACCAAATGACAAGACAATTCATTAAATATGTATTTAAGAAATTATAGAAGCCATAGAAATTGCATAGCGGTGAAACTCAAATACAGATTCCAATTGCAAAACATCACGCCACGGTTCGATGTTCGATATTAAACTGATACAAGAACTACTCACCCCTTCTGTAGCGATTGCCTTAATAGTTTGTTCAATCTCCATAAATTATTTTTTTCTGCATAATTATTATTACTGTTAAACGTTTCTTAACGCTTCTAAATGCATTATTTATAATAGAACAGGAACTGTAATAGAAAAAAATCGACCGATACTTAATAATAACCCTGTTTAAAAATTGCTTTAACTTATAAGAGCTTAACTCCTTTCTCAAAATCTGCACTTCTCAATGTTAATAATTCTTTATGAAGCATTACATCGACTGTTACATGTTCTAAGTCATATAGTTGATTTAATTATATCAGAGATTGATAAAATAGTTGGTAGAAGTATAATATAGGTGGTCCCAGATGACTCATGTTCCATTGGAACAATATTTGTTACGAGTCTGAGAGACTGATTTAATACATCGCGGATTTCACATAAGAATGTTAGAAAAATTACATTTTTTATATAAATTTGATTTAAAGCACCGTTTTTAGGTTAGGATTACATAAAAATTGCTTACTTTCTAATTTAATATTTCAGTTTCTTAATATTTACTTCATTTAAAGTTAATCAATTTTATTTAAGCTTCGAATTGTAAAGAAAGGGAAAAAGGTTCTTTAGATACCGTTTTTGTTCCTGTACGCGTGCTTATACAAATATTTTCCCCATCAGTGAAATTTTACTAATAAAACAAGTGTAAGTTAGGTAATAAGAGAGAGCTAGATGTACCAGTATCTCGTTCGTTCATAACTCGTATACACCCGCCCTCCTGATGATGAAGAAGAAGAAGAAGCTAGAAACATTTCCATCAACCGTTTCACGTGACTGTTCTTATTTCTTAATCTATTACTTCAGACGTCTGCATGTGCCTCGAAATAATTCTCTGTGAAATTCTATATGCCCAACTTATAAACTTCCCGAGCTCCAAAAGTTTGTCATGTTTGATGTAAAAGGAGTTGACATTAAAATTGAAATCGCTCTTCTAGAAAATTTTAACACGATCAAAGATCACTATATAACTCGTTGTGCTCGCGCTCTTCTTCATCCTGGAATGTGTATTTCAAGTTTAAAATTTCACCAAATAAGTACGCACAAGATGATAGTAATAATAATAATAATAATTAATTGTTGTGTAATTTTGTAACGCGAAAAAGAAAATGATTTAATTTCGTTTAGATTTTTCTCGGGTTCTCTTGCTTATTATTAGTATATAAGAAATTATTCGGAACGCTTCCGGGAACAAGTTTCCGCTATACAGAGAAGTTTTCCTAAATGCAAGATTTATAAGAACATAATAATAATGGAACCTTTACGTAGGGCTCCTCGGGCTATGGTAACTGATACATAATAACTCGTCAAGTGTTAAGATGCTTTTAATGAAGCCTGGTTTTATATAGTAGGTATCCGCTTTTATAATAAACGTAATATTAACGCTGTAGTGTGAGTAGGAAGAGTTCTTAAAGCTTTGTTAAGATTTCCATGCAGTTGTAAAATTTTACTTTGAGGAAATACATTGATGCTTTTTTGGTTGACTATTCGATGTATAGAAACTTTTATTTTCTTAAGTGTTGGCAACAGTCGTGCAAGTTAAGAGTTTGCTACTTACAATAAATAAAAAAAAATAGAAATGTTAAAGAGTTAAACCAGTTTGTAGCAACGAGCCAAATAAAAAAATAACCGATAGGACCATAAATAAGAAAATTACGGGAAAAACGAACCAAAGTAGGATGACATGGTCTATTACATCTAGTGATGGACTCGAGCCCGAGCCAAGCTCGACTCGACTCGAAACTCGACTCGATTTCGAGCCGAGTTTCGAGTAGAGTTCGACAATTGTTTATTCTAGTCGAGCCGAGCTTCACGTATGTCGAGCCCGAGTCGGGTCGAGTTTTTGAAGTCGAGTTTTTCGAGCTTTTCGAGCCGGCTCGAGAAAATTGTACAGTTTACAGTATTTCCCCTATTTTGCACTTACAACACTTAAAACATAATGAAATTTTCCAAAGTTGGTAGCATTGAAAATAAAATTGAAAAAACAGAAAATTGACAAAAACTTTACCCTAAAAATTTGAATTTTCAAATGTCACATCAGTATTGTCAACTACCACAAAATTTCCTAAATTTTCAAATAGCGATTTTTTTTATTTAAAAAGGGAATAAAAGAGGCAAAATAGAAAAAAGCTCGTTTCATAAGTCATTATTGTAGTCGTCCATTAGAAAACTCCCCGCAAGCGGCTCGTTTTCTGACTAAGAGGAGAAAAAAGTTTTCGCGACTGCTATATGAATTTGGAAAATAACTATGATTCCAAAACGAGCCGGCTCGACTCGACTCGAAACTCGGCTCGAAATCGTTGAAAGTTGAAACAGATTATTTCGAGTCGAGCTTCGAGTCGAGCTTGAATTTTTTTTCGAGTCGAGTCGAGCTTTCTAGGAAAGCTCGGCTCGAGTCCATCACTAATTACCTCCATCAGTTACTCAGTAAATCCCAACTTCAATGTATTATTTGTTTTTAAATGGGGGATGGGGGCAGAGCAGAGGAATACGGAAAAACCTTTTTCCAGTCTACTAACCACAAAATTGTTAGCCAAAGTCCGTCCAATTGTAAATTTGATTATATGCAGATTTTTCAGGATTCTTATTCTGTGTTGGTTAGATTTTTAGTAAAGGTACACTCTATATATAAAGCTTGGAATAAACTCATTATCTCGAAAAGTACAAATTCGATTGCTACAAAAGTTTGTAAGGGCTATGATACATTCGAATTTGATATCGGCGTTGTTGCCAAATTTACTATTTTTTAATCCGCTAGCAACTTTTTTTACTTTAAATGGAACACGCTGTATATTTTTGGGTTTTACTTGAAATTCTGATTTCAAAAATATGTAATACCTATCATTTTCCATTATAAACAAATGAATTACGAGTTCCATTGAAAGTAAAAAAATCAGAGTGGGACATCTCGGCACGGAGACAGTTCAGTTCGGCGAAAGGGCGCATCCATCCCATCCGAAGAAGTTCCGCTGCAAATCTAAATAGCACTACGCCTTTATTTGGAGAAATGGTCTAATATTATTGTCATAGTTGCATAAACAAAATCTGTAAGTACTTACAGGTAATAAATATAATATTCGATAAATACAGTATGATGAGAAAAAAACTCAATGTTTGCCTATCGACAAAAGCTCGCATGTACTGCCAGAGAGCTTATCGATTATTGCGTGGATATTCTTTATTATTATTAGTGTACTTAGTGCTGTTTAATTAGCTAGTATAACTTCTTTGGTATCTGAAAATGAATATCGCCAAAGATCAGTATCTCCTGAAGGATCGTACCTATTCATACCCAACGTAATACTGGATAATCGGGAACTGATGCTAGTGTAATTAAACCAACGTTATCACAAACGCTGTTGCAACAATAATAGTTGTCACTACAATAATATATTTATTGGTTTTTCTATAATACACATAGCTTAAAAATGTCATAGCAACCCTTGTGAAACAAATATTTGATCATAATGTTTAAAACAAATGAATTTATTTTGCAATATTACAGTATCACAAACGGATACTGCTTAGTACTTATAGTCTAGTGCTCTGGAATAACGCAATTTGCCAATCCAAGCGAAATTCTGAGATTAAGTAGTTGTATGTGTGTGCATAAAAATTAAGAAATGAGTTCACTGATAACAAGGTTGCTTTCTCAACAGATTAGACTAATCGTCCAAACATCCTTTTTTTTAATATCTCAAAAAAAGTTTTACTTTAAGTTGCCGCGCAAAAATATATATATGCGCCGAAATATCTCCAAGCCGAAATGTCTTTGCGCCGAACTGTCATTGCGGCAAAGTGTCCCGGCGCCAAACTGATTTGGAATTTACAATATTTGTTTCAAGATCAAAATTTAAAACGACTGGGTAATTTATTTAAATTTATAACTTTTGATCTTGATTGACTTTCCGAAGAGAAAAGTTCAATTGGAAAATGTTACGGCTATTTTCGTTTGTTTCGAATGCTTATTATTATTTAACATTAGCTCTCCAAAGGCGACGATGTTTTGACTTTTAGTTACTATTTAGATAAAATCATGCGCCCTCACGCCAACCTCATAGTTCACTCCTGCTCACTCACCATATACTCATTCTAGCATATAATTCACGGAATTCACGCGTGAATTACAGGATCTTGAGTACACACATGTGAATAACAAGTAAATCTCGCAACTAAAGTACACCTTATAGGTTTGTGATAATCAACATTATGTTAATATCGCAACCGGACTTAATTTTGGATATATTCGCTATGTAAAAACCAATAATAGCCTAGCTGTGAGTTAACTTGTTAAGACTATAATCATGCACACTCGCGTTAACCTCATGATAATTAACCCAGCATTACTTACAGATTATATTTTTTGATCACGTTCATTACTTAGTGCGTGAATCCCTATATTTATATTTAGTATATAGATACTGGAATTCACATGTGAATCACGGGTTTTATACGAACCTGCACGTGAGTAAAGATCAAAGAGCGCGCATTCCAAGTCTAATTCAAGTATGTGGTGACCTGATTTAACACCACGTCGCGATCCGATCTAATTCTGAATTATGATACAACACAAAACAAGTACAGTAGGTACTAATATTTGATATGTAAGTAATTTTTAATCTCAGTCGTGCATACTGACATTTACTTCTTTATAATTTACTTTACAGTTTATAGCATTACTCACCTTCTTCTGCGAGTGTCGCGGTCTGTTGCAGAGCGTTGGCTATACTTGTGTTGCGCGTGTCCAGTGATCACAAGTATAGGCGAGCTACAGCTTAAAGTGGACTCCGAACCACACCAAGTACATAGTACTTGGTTTTAAAAAAATTAATTTCAGAGATATTTCCCGGGCAACGTATACGTCTGTGGTTTGTCATTGTCTTGCATGGTAGAAGCGATTTTTAAAAATCCGCTGATACATTGGCCGGGGTTAGAACCCGGGTCCTTTGGTCGGTATACCTACTTGCTACTAACCAAACCACAATCGTTCTCTCCTACTCACACGTGAATTATAAAACTCATTCTAGTGCGTAAATAGCCGAATTCACATGTGAACCACGGGTTCTATGAGACCTGATCGCAAGTCAACAGTGAATCGGAGAATTAAAAAGTACAATTTAGTTTAGGTATGTAGTGGCTAGATTTACCACCACGTAGAGATCCGATGTAGTTCTGATTTATGGTATCCACAGTGCAACACAAAATAATATTTTACGTGTGAGTAATTTTTAGTCCAAATCATACGCACTCGCGTTGACTTCATGATAATTTACTCAACAACACTCACAGATCATATTTTCTGTTCACGTTCACTACTTATTGCGTGAATCCCTAATACTTAGTAAATAAAAATGGAATTCACGCGTGAGTCGCTGATTTTGTAGAACCTGCATGTAAGTAAATAGTAAACCGCTAATTAAAATATAATTCAAAGATGAGGTGACGAAATTTACGGAAAACTGTATGCTGTCAAACATTTTGCTATAAATTTAACTTTAAATAGTTATTTATCGTACCGAAGGTGATGGCATTCGATATCCTCATTGATTTAAAGGTGGCTGTGATTCCTGACTTCTATCACAGAAATTCTTATTTTTCATCAAAGGTGGCGACATTAAAGACCACTATCGGTTTGCAGTACATGTCGCAGAAGGTGGCATTTTAGTTGGCTGCTCCCTGTGGAACATGCTTGAAAAAAATATTTTATTGTAATGAATGCATTCATAATATCCCTCATCTAATACTGAACAACACTCACAGATCATATTTTCTGATCACGTTCACTACTTATTGCGTGAATCCCTAATACTTAGTAAATAAATGTGGAATTCACGTGTGAGTCACTGATTTTGTAAAACCTGGACGTAAGTAAATAGTAAACTGTTAATTAAAATATAATTCAAAGATGTGATGACGAAATTAATGTCATGCATGTCAAACATTTTGCTATAAATTTAACTTTAAATATTTATCGTACACTTGTAACGGTAGTCTAAAAATATTCAGTTTGCTACCGAAAGTGATGGTATTCGATACCCTCATTGCTTCCTGATTTCTATCAGAGAAATTCTTATTCGTCATCAAAGGTGGCAACATTAAAGACCACTAAATGTCGCAGAAGTTGGCATTTTAGTTGGCTACTCCCTGTGTAACATGCCTGTATGAAAAAAAATATTTTATTGAAATGAAGGCATTCATAACATCCCTCATCTAATGCTTTAACATTCACACCAGACACTTTTAGACCTGAGGCGCTAAAGAACTCCCTATCACCGCCGTATTTAATAGTCTTCCGCTGCCACTTGCCCAAACTAGACATTAATGGTGGATTTTTGAATGAACATTTTGATTCTTGCAACTAAATCGTGCATTAATAATAATTTGAGCATAATGATTAATCGTTAATGTCTTTCACTATAAAAGTTGTTTTTGTTATTGTTTATATTGGTATAATATTAATCCTATTCTGTATTGTTTTTTTACTTATGTAAAACCGATTGATTACAAACATCAATAAAGGAGTGGAAAAATTGTCATTCTGCTGGTGGTTACCTTAAGTAGCTCAGTTGGTAGAGTACCCGCCCGGAAAGCAGAAAGTCTTGGGTTCTATTCCGTCAGGGTGATAATTTTTTCTGTATGGATTTGTATTCCGAATGCGATTTAATGTTTTATAATATATTTTATATCGAAAGTTTTACGTATTTTAATTTATTTAGTTTTTTGAACTGCTGCCGCTATGATACCTTCAAATAAATAGATATTATTAGGTACTTATTAAAAGCAAAACTTAAAATTTATAAATGTACACATGTACACTCTTCTTGTGAACTGGTATAACACTAATACCACAAACAGTCCGAAACAGGATTTAATACGAAGACTGTTAGTGGCTTACGCTCTACGTTGCTAATAATAATAGTGATAAATATTGGCGAATGGGAACCATAGAACATTTTTTACCATTTGTTACCCACAAAATATAGGGGTCGCTAATTGGGAAATCGATGTGAAGGCGTGTGTCTCACAAAATGTCTTTTGCAACGGGCTCGAAGAGTCGACTAAAATAGCTTCAGAGTCTGCTGCCAACAATATTGGTAAAGAACCACACATTTGTGAGTACTTCCAATGTTGTGGATCTTTCCAAGAAAACGTACCTGACGGCTATCTTTGCAAGTAACAAAACCATAAATATGACCTATAGACACTAAGTCACCAATCAAATACAAAATGCTTTAGCGCAAAGATAAATAAATAAAGTATAGGTCTAACTCTACTAGGGTTGCTAGTAATCTTCAACTGAAAGAACATATAATGTTAGCACTAATTTAGCTAAAAATTTATGTCTTATTTAGATAATAATTATGTACAAACAAAAATAATAAATTAAGGAATTTATGCGATCGAGGAAAATTACTTAGAACTTGTTTATTTGTAAATATTAAAACGGTGTAACACAAAAGTTCACGAAATACTAGCACATCTACAGTTTCACTTTGATTGTACAATCCGACATGCCTCCACGTGGATAATAAATAGTTAATACTTTTAATCAATCAATCGAATCAAAATAAACATGCACACTCGCATGAACAAATTCTAACAAAGTGTATAGTATATATACAAATTGCTAAGTGTAACTCACATTGGAAAAAGCCATTTGAGACAAAATAGTTATGCAATACTTCTATTATGTACATTAATAACGTGATTGTTAAATGATATTAATTAAACGAATATAGGAGTTTATTGACATATAACTCACGATTCCTCTTCGATCTTCAATTATTGTAGGTTCACTAACTATGTCACTAACTTTGCATAACGTTGCTTAAGGAGGACAATAGCAAGCAACCAAATGCTAGACAAATAGAAGAATTAAACGATAAAAGATAAATAAAAAGAAGAGCCCTCAGTTGAGACGCGGCCTCGATGAATTCCTACACCGCTTCCTTTGAAAGGTTCTGCGATTAATAAATAAATCATTAGGAAAATCCCGTAAATTTCTGGGATGCTTCCAAAATAAATGAAAAATTACACCACCCAAAATTACGTTAATATATCGAAAGAAAAACGCAATTCTCTAAGGCCATGCCATCAGAAAAGTCTTCAGGATGTTATCAAAACAACAAAGTACAACGTAACGGCGACTTATCAAAAATAAAAAAGGAGCGTCGAAAAGTTCTGAACGGTAACTAAAGCAGAGCGAATGCAAAAACCCCTGAAGAAACTATACAGGATGTCACAAAAGCAGAGCGATATAGAGTGTCACGAAATCAACACATAACACGTTCTTCATGAACAAATTTTTCTCAAGCAATCGAGAAAAACAAAAGTATTTATTGATTAGTTGATACAATATAAATTCATTCTGTAAGGCAATCTTTGGATTGCCTTACAGAATGAATTGTGTCGATATCGCTGTGAACAAACATTCCCGTCGGCGTCATAAAAATACCATTTGACACATCGTACAGTTGTTAGAACAATTCAAACCAAAGTGACCATTGTGTGACACACAACCACAACGACGCCCTAAAAAACACCATTTGAAAGGTCGTGTGATTGATAGGGCAATGCAAATCAAGGTGGTCGGTCTGGGAAAACATACACATCGGTGACATAAAATACACCATTCGACAGGTCGCTGAACTGATAGAACAATTCAACCCAAGATGGGGGCTGTAGGTAAACATTCCTGTTGGCGCCATAGAAACACACCATTTAAAAGGCAGGCGAATTGGTAGGGTAAAAATCTCCGTCAGCACCATAAAAAACATAACTTGACAGGTCGTTTAATCGATAGAGCAATCGAAAACAAGATGGCTGCTGTTAGTAAACATTTCCGTCGGCTTCAGAAAAACACCATTTGGCAGTTCGTTCAATTGATAGAATAATTAATATGGTAAGATATGATGGCCGCTATAGGCAAGTATTTCTATCGGAGCTATAAAAACACCATTTGATAAATCGTTTAATCGGGTAATCCCAATATTCGCGTTAGCGCTATGAAAAACCGTTTGACTGGTTGTTGAATTGCCCTATTATTTCTGACAACTGTCAAACTTTGAGGTCCTAAGTCTCTAAGAGTTCTAATCTCAATCTTAAAATCTAGCTTTAAGGCTAAAGTTAAAATCCAAAGGTGGCAGATTCGAACACGCCTGGCTCTCGGGTAAGGAAGTAATACCATAGGCGGCGTGTCAATTCGATATTTGGCACCTTAGAAATCCCTACTGTCGAGGGGTACATGAGGATGTCGGGAGTACGAGAAATGTTCTGCCATCTTGATTCTTTGCTCAAAAAAGATTGAACGAACGAAATATCAACCCATATTTTCAGAGAATATGATCTATTAACGAACTGGAACATCTAAAACGCGTTCGTAAATTCCGAGGAGACTTAAAAGTTTACGGGGCTTTTAGCGAGACGGGTTTATGCTGGGTAAATTTTCGTATTTGGTATTTAATGTTTGTATGTGTGACAGATAATAGGTGTCGATCTTAAAGTGTTTAAATAGTTGTTTACTCTACATCACCAAAATAGAAAAATAGTTAAGACAAAACTATAAGTAGACGGGTAAATAACACGAACATCTCTGTTAAATTTAAATTTCCCGCCAACTAACTATAAACACGAGAATTGTTCGAATGTATTTCTGTCTTATGTCTCTACTCGTCGAATTTACGAAGGCGCATCCGCGTTTAGGATTTTTAGCCTACTTACACGAAGAGCTCGGTTTTTATAGCATCTATTGTTGTAAATAATTGTAACTTACATCAATAGAGTTTTCAGAGCAAAGCGAGTTGAAATACCAAATGTGCAGCACAATATCAGCCAGTTTTATCTTTTGGTAGTTGTTAATCTAACCTATAAGAACTCACCACACTGCTTTCAATTTAGATAGCAACTGTCAGTGTCAAATTTTTATAGAATTTTGGAACGTACAATGTCAAACATACTTTTTGTACTGAGTATATCAGATATCTACATTAGGGTTACCGTTAAAAAAATTTTTTTCGCGCACCCCCTAAAACGTTAGAAAATGATACAAAAATAAGTGGAAAAATATTTTATCTACGACCACCATAGAAAGTTACATATTCCGCACAATCTAGTAACCGTGAAAACGACCAATTGCGAACAATCTCCAAACTCAACGGTAAAGTATGTGAGGAAGGAGTTCTCAATAACCCGTAGTTCTATTAAAACGCCATAGATGTAACCACTTGCAATATTTATAATATTATTAATTATTTGAAATATAAAATGTTATAAATTTTAGATAAAGGTTAATTTATTTTGTTTAATTAATATTTTACATTAAATTATACTTCGAATGGAAATCCATCTAGAAAAAAAACTAAGGTCAGAGACCCGGGGAATTGAACCCGGATCGCTCGGTTAGTAGCTACAGCGTAACCATTGAGCTACCGAGACGCCTTTCAATGATGTTTTTTTCTCATTATATAAAGTTACAATGATTGTTATTCAATTAAAACGTAAAATTAATAAACGTTTTACATTATTATATCATTTTTAATGTAATTTTATTTATTATTATTGCTAAATTACAAGAAAAACATTGAAAACATTTATAATTTGCTACATAACGCGAGAATATTTGACATTTTGCGCAGAGGTTAATAACCTTGACAATTGAATTGTGATTTTTGTACATATAAATTATTTTTTGAAAACGAGTACATAATTATTTAGCTGTAAGTACTAAATAGTAGATTGACTGAAATTATACAAATTGTAAACGTATTATTACTATTGTCTTTACAAATTTAATGTTTACTTTTGTCGTTTTTAAAATTCTAGATGTATCATGAGTGAATCCGATGAAGGAAAATTGGGGTGTACACTCGTACACCTCCAAACATCGTGGAAGCACATTACATCTCTTAATTTATTGCCAAATATTTCACGTAAAAAATATTAATGCGAGTATAAATTCTAGGTTAAAAAACTTTCTTAGCTGTTGGTGGTTTATTACTTTTTTTGTTGTCGTAGATAAAGTATAGTGTGTAACGCGTGCAAAAACACCAATTTCTCACTCGTGTGATTGCGGCATTCGACTACGTCTCATGCCGCAAAATCTTCACACTCGTGAGAAATTGGCACTTTTCTGCACTTGTAACACAATATACTATTTTTTGAATTTAAACCATGCCTATACGTGCCTAAACTGTTAGAAGTTTAAAAAAATAGGTATTTATTGTTTTGCAATGTTTTTGCTGCAAAATGCATATTTTTATGTTTTTGTGATCTGAATACCAAAAAATTTTTGACAGTTGTCTTCAAACTACAATGAGCATTTTTGAGAAAATTTACAGCATTATAAGAGTTTTTCGAGTCGCTGAGTTCAAATTTTATGTCAAGATAAAATTTGGACAGTTAACAAATGTCAATATAACTGTCAATTGCATGAAAAAAAAATAGATTCAAGGAAATTATTTTATTATAAAGGTTTTATAAAAACACAAAACAATATAATTAAATAAAAATACCTATATTTTAAAACTTCTAACAGTTTTAGGCACGTATAAGCACGGTTTAAATTCAAAAAAAATATTTTGCCATTTATTTTTGCATCATTTTCTATCGTTTTAGGGGGTGCGCGAAAAAAATTTTTATACGCTCATCCTAATCAAATACTTTAATATTATTAATAATGGAAAATTATTTCGAAAAATGGGAGACAAAATTTAATAGTGCCCCTTGCGTGGTGTGGTGTGCAAATAAACCTGACATTTCTCAAATATTGGGAAAGTAATTAAAAAATCGTTATTGTAATAAAAGATTAAATAGTTTAGATAAATTGTAAAATTTTATATATTTTAGCATAACAGTAATAAACCATCGTTTAACATAAATAGTGCTATTTTTTAATTAGATGCAGGATTCTCACCGAAAAACCATTTGTTAGTTGCACACCCATCTGCGAAGATGGCGCCACAAAAGTGTCGCCTGTTTTCATATGGTAAAGTATATGGAGTTTCCGGTATTAATAATATTAAAGTATTTGCCCTTGCCCTAATCTACATATATAGTGACAAAAAGTTGCTAATATTTTTAGGTTAAGTTGTCAAAAATATAAATAGCGTTAATCAGTATTTGAAAGGTTCTGTAATATTTTATAATTTTACGTGCTGATATTGTTAATTTTTGTAATTTCTATGTATTTATGATAATTAAATAAAAAGAGTTTAAAAAAATTAAAAACCAAATAAAAGTACATAAATCTGTATTTTATTTTAACTCATAATTCTGTGGCATTTAAAAAAATATCCAGATATGCCAATATTAAGAATTGACATTCACTGTAAGGATAACCAACTTAACAACAATTTGACAGTTGCTATATAAAGCGAAAGCACTTAACTCAGTTTTATTTTTCCAACGTTATCATATTGTGAAAAATTTCTTACATACTAGGTATATTTTAGTTAGCTAAACCCATTACATTGAATTTTCAATTTTTAATTTAATTTAGACCAAAATTAACTCAACCGAGCATTACTATCTCTATTACTGACTGCTTGAATTGGTTAATATCAAGATGTATAGAACAAACTTTGAAAGTAGTACTCGGTTATTACAAAACTTTATATTTTTTTATCATGTCTTATTTCCACATTTATCTTGCGACAGTTTGACACTCATTCTATGCAACTAATATTCAATTTCACTATTTTCATTCCCTCATCGTCATCGTGGGGGTGAGAGACAGTCTGTCGCGTACTAACCTTACATTATTCATGAAAACAGTAACGTACTCCACATTTATATCTCGTAAGAACTCGTCTTTATGCGGCGGTAATACAGGAAGGATATCACTATCAATCATGTGTGTAAATGTGTGTGTGGTGAAAAGAGATGGGGAATTTTGATTTGTTTTTCATTTTTTCCCATTTAAAACTGTTTCTGACACTATCTTTTAAAGATGCAAAAAGTAAAGAACATTTTTGCAGCTGTTCGGTATTATTTTAATCTCATTTAACCTAGCGGTGTCTTTGCCAGTGTTTGTATTCAGGGTTCTTCTACATAAATCCTGGGGTAAGTGATCGGTTAGCACGGACCCCAGTTCAGGGATTTTTCTGCCCTGAGCTCCTCCGTGACGCCAATCTCTTTTCTTTCAGATTTATGAATGTAATCGCTAGAGTAACAAGTACGATTTCTGCGAATTCTGCAGGACCTGTGTTTTTAGAGGGGTGAGTGAGTCGGGAAAAAGTTTGTTTTTCTTGTGTATGTATGTGTGAATGTTGATACTTACGATTATTTTTATTACAATCGTGTTGCTTTGATTGTTTGTAACCACACCACTTCCACCACAGCCGCCATTCAGAAGTTTTGTTACTCTTTAAAGAAGCAAAAACTTGAAAGGCATGCTTAACCAATAAACCGTAAATATTTCCACAGCAGCGCGGGCGCTTTTGTTTATACAAATACATTCCAAAAACAACTTTAATCAAATATTTGTACATATTTGTTGCTTGCTCGACTCTCGGTATTTTAATGTTCAGCAGGTAATATATAGGTATAGGTAGGTCGAGCATGCAAAGAAGAATTCTGTTCGTTGTTGGAAGGCAAAAAAATGCAGCAGATTTAAACGTGTATATAACTATATATATAGGTACGTACGGGAGAGGAAAAAGTTTCTCCGTTTAAAAGAAGAAAAAGTAAGTTAGTAAGCCTAGTGGTCGGGGCGTGGAATCCGGGGCGAAAACTGGAAGGGTTGTAGAGCTTGCGCTTTCCACACTTCGGGGTGGAAAAGCGAAGAGCACGGGCCTTGCCAACCAAGTCGACTATACTGGTCGTAGACGCACAGTGGGCGAAAGTTCGCACACGGGAAATACCTTTTATATCGAAATGATCGTGATTAACGATTTTTTAAATTTTGTTTGCAGAATCGAAGATTGTCTTAGAATTGGTAAAAAGCCTTTTAAGAAAAATTGCATTTTCAAATGAAATGAGTATATTTTGCAAAAAACACAATTTAAATGATCGCAGTTCAATATTATTAAAATTAGCTTTTTTTATTTATCCAGACTTTTCTTTTTGCTAGAATTAGGTCAATTTTCCTAAGAGTATTGATATGTTTCCTAATTGAATATGTTTCTAAACAAAAGAGAAAGAAAGTTTTTATTATGAATATCTTTTAATATATTTTTCGCATTCTACATAAAAGAAGATCTTATATGACTATTCTAATAAAATACTCCAAATGTACAATCATATAGGGCTTCCTCATCAGTAAGTTAGAAATTGGAGAGGGGGAGTCTGTAACATTTGGGCATCCTTTTATGTGTAGGGAGAGAAAGTAGTCCCATAGTTATATGTATGGGTAGAGAGAGGATGAAAGTTTTCATAAGCTTCGTTTGGTTCGCATGATGGAATTTGACTTATTGGATCTTGTGTTAACAATGCTAAGCTGAAAGGGTTGGGCAGCGTCAGATGCGACTTGGACAGAATCTATTAAGAGGATTAAGCCTCCGATGAAGCCATCGTCCGCTTTGCTCTCTCTGCATGTGTATGCCAAAGAGTCGGGCTTCTTCATTATCTGCGGTTCCGTACTGTTTTTGATTCTGCTTTAGCTTTAACCTCTTCTCTCGCACACCCCTTCTATCCCTCTTGTTGCCACCATCAAGAGGATTCTCTCAAAGATGCGGAGCAGCTGTAATAATAACATCGTTTTCTAGTAGGGGTAGTTTGAAAACATAGAAAACTTTCCAAATTGTACATTCTTATTATAATAAATTATCAATCGTTTAATTATTGTCCCATTTCTGCAGGAATCACAGACTTGGAAATTATGTCGACTTCTCTGAGGGTGCATTCAAAGATTATTACTACTTCTCTTATTCCCCAAACTTCTTATCTTTACTGCTAACCAACCAAACCAATGAATGTTGTAATAGGAAACGTTAAGTATGCATTTTCCACTTTATTAAAGATAATTTCGCCGTTCTTTATTCTTGGTTATTTTTTGAGGTTATGTAAACAGGGGAAGTTTAATTACAACAATATTATGCATCCTTGCGATATGATAAATTACATTTAAATTATATAATAGTTTGAGGAGTATTGTTTACTGCCCTCTCCTCTATACAAGCCTTCAAATTTATTGATGAATTAATTCATCAATTTATTCATGAATTAATTCAAGCATGAAACGTATCGTATCCAAATGTTCTACATCCTGTACTCAACCCCTCTGTGTGTATTGGTTTATCTATGAATATACTGTTCGAATTGTTAAATATTTTAATGTCTAACAAGTTGTCCTATTCCATTATTAAATCTGTATTCAGATTATTTAAAAAGTATTTGGGATCACTAAAACAACATAATTCTGCACCATTCAAGATTCCAGAAAGGAAATAATGCGAATTACACATGCAAATAAAAAATTAGAAAAGTCCATAGCAACGCCATAAACGCATTTTGACTAAAAAAAAGTAAATTGGAAGATTCTTCCACCATAGTGTCACGAAAAACAGTTTAGTCATGCCCAAGCATTTTCAGTCGATTCTCGATTCTTCGTTAGATTTAACTAGTCTTAGATGCAACTGACCTAACTTAACCTAATCAAGCGGATGCTATCCTATAATTTAATCTAAATGGGAGCCAGTTCGGTCATATTAAGCAACCTGAATAATTCTAACCCAAATGGGTCGTTTTCCAACTTACGACTTTTATAAGATCAGCTACAAAATTATATCTATTTAGTATGCTCACTTTTCTCGGAACTTCTATTTTAAAAAGCTCACTGCCAAAAAATGTATGTATCTAAAGTTTCTTTTTCGAAAAGCTATGTTTCAGAATTCTTTCTTAAAGATTGTACTCGAAATACACTGCATTTTAAGAACGCTCCTAAAAGCTCTTCTAATAAGGTTAATATTTATTTTAATAATATCTTTAGGTTTTAAGAGTTTTGGACTGTTAACACAAAAGCTGCGTTTTTAAGTTATTTAAATATTGAAAATTTCAAAAAAAAACTAAAAGCTAGTGATTGTAAGAGCTTCTTATTAGTAAACTCAGCTGTTAAATGACGCTATTGCTAATTGAAATAAGCTCTTTTATCTAAATATATAGCTTTTTAAAAACTTTCAAGTTCTTTTTTAAAAGCGTAGGCTTCATTAAAGAATTCTACTGGTAAATATGTGGGGAAAGCTTTTTAAATGCGTTTTTCCTTCAACATCAATTTTTCTGAAAAAGCTTTCGCAATAGCTACAAAACGTTTAAAAAACTGTGTTTAAAATCTCTTTTATTAAAGTTTTTGATAGCTTTTTAAATTTGCATAATTCTCAAATTCCTTCATTAATGCCACATTTAAAAAGCTCCAATGGAAAATTGTTTACATAAGCATGGTTTACGAAACAAAAAACTTTGGTTAACAAAAGGCTTTCTAAAAGCTATACATTTTTGAGAATTCAAGATTATATTTTTTAATGCCCTTTTTAACAAACTTTTTTCGTAAGTTTGTGTGAGAGCTGGTTTTATCAAATTTATCGTGCAGTTTTATAACAAGCAATTTTTCTAAAAGCTCTATTATACTCAAAATTGTTACTAAAGAGTCGAGTTTCTGCAAAGCTCCTTTTGTAAATCAGCTTTGAAAGCTGACACTTTCTTAAAAATTGGCCCATCGGCCTTTTCGCAGAAAATAGTTAAAGCTCATTTATTTTCATGCAAGTTCATCGTAAAGTTTTTAAACGAATTTTTTTTAAAAGCTCAGATTTTTTACATTTTTCAAGCTCCGAAGCGTATACAAATTTCTAAAAGGCTCGTATGAATTTTTAAAAAGTTTTTGCCGCAAATATGTGTGAAAGTTTGTTTATTCAAGTTACTCTTTAAGTTTTTGATGATAAGTGAATCAGTCTAGAGTGAAAGCTGGTTTTGTCCAGTTTACCGTACAGTCGTAAGAATATATATATTTTACTCCAGAATTCTTACTTAAAAGCTACATTTCTCAAAACTTATTTTCTAATGCGACTTTTAAATAGTTTTATTGCAAAATTCTATTTGTAAGTATGTGTGAACGATGATTGCTCAGTTTACCGTACAGTTGTATCAAAAGCTCTATTAACTCCAGAGTTGTTACTTAAAAGCTAAATTCTTCAATGCTTATTTTCTAATGCGATTTTTAAATAGTTTGTATGCAAGATTCTATTTGTAAGTATGTGTAAAGGCTGGTTTTAGTGAGTTTACCGCACAGTCGTATAAAAAGCTCTATGTTACACCAGAATTCTGTCATAAAATATAAATCTTAAAACGACTTCTAAATAGTTTGTGTTTATGATTCTATTTGAAAGTATGTGTGAACACTGGCTTCGTCGAGTGTACCGCACAGTCGTATAAAAAGCTCTATGTTACTCCAGAATTTTTTCATAAAAGCTAAATCTTTTAAAGGTTTTTTTTAAACGACTTCTAAATAGTTTGTATGCAAGATTATATTTGAAAATAGTATGTGTGAACACTGGTTTTGTCGAGTTTTACGTACAGTGGTATATAAAGCCCTATGTTACTCCAGAATTCTTTCATAAAAGCTAAATCTTTTGAAGCTTTTTCTTAGCGACTTCTAAATAGTTTGTAGGTAAGATTCTATTTGAAAGCATGTGTGAACACTGGTTTTGTCGAGTCTACCGCACAGTCGTATAAAAAGCTCTATGTTACTCCAGAATTCTTTCATAAAAGCTAAATCTTTTAAAGTATTTTTAAGAAAACGACTTCTAAATAGTTTGTATGCAAGATTATATTTGCATACAATATATGAAAATAGTATGTGTGAACACTGGTTTTGTCGAGTTTTACGCACAGTGGTATAAAAAGCTCTATATATTACTCCAGAATTATTTCATAAAAGCTGAATCTTTTGAAGCTTTTTCTTAACGACTTCTAAATAGTTTGTAGGTAGGATTCTATTTGATAGCATGTGTGAACACTGGTTTTGTCGAGTCTTCCGCACAGTCGTATAAAAAGCTCTATGTTACTCCAGAATTCTTTCATAAAAGCTAAATCTTTTAAAGTTTTTTTAAGAAAACGACTTCTAAATAGTTTGTATGCAAGATTATATTTGCATACAATATATGAAAATAGTATGTGTGAACACTGGTTTTGTCGAGTTTTACGCACAGTGGTATAAAAAGCTCTATATATTACTCCAGAATTATTTCATAAAAGCTGAATCTTTTGAAGCTTTTTCTTAACGACTTCTAAATAGTTTGTAGGTAAGATTCTATTTGATAGCATGTGTGAACACTGGTTTTGTCGAGTCTACCGCACAGTCGTATAAGAAGCTCTATGTTACTCCAGAATTCTTTCATAAAAGCTAAATCTTTTAAAGTTTTTTTAAGAAAACGACTTAATAAATAGTTTGTATGCAAGATTATATTTTTAAGTATGAGTGAACACTGGTTTTGACTAGTTTTCCACACAGTCATATAAAAGGCTCTATGTTACTCCAGAATTCTTTCATAAAAGCTAAATCTTTTAAAGTTTTTTTAAGAAAACGACTTAATAAATAGTTTGTATGCAAGATTCTATTTGTAAGTATGAGTGAACACTGGTTTTGTCTAGTTTTCCACACAGTCGTATAAAAAGCTCTATGTTACTCCAGAATTCTTTCATAAAAGCTATATCTTTTAAAGTTTTTTTAAGAAAACGACTTAATAAATAGTTTGTATGCAAGATTCTATTTGTAAGTATGAGTGAACACTGGTTTTGTCTAGTTTTCCACACAGTCGTATAAAAAGCTCTATGGTACTCCAGAATTCTTTTATTAAAGCTAAATCTTCTGAAGCTTTTTTTAACGACTTCTAAATAGTTTGTAGGTAGGATTCTGTTTGAAAGCATGTGTGAACACTGGTTTTGTTGAATTTACCGTAGTCGTATAAAAAGCTCTATTACTCCAGAATTCTTTCATAAAAGCTAAATCTTTTAAAGGTGTTTTTTAAACGGCTTCTAAATAGTTTGTATTCAAGATTCTATTTGAAAGTATGTGTGAACACTGGTTTTGTTGAGTTTTCCGCACAGTCGTATAAAAAGCTCTATGTTACACCAGAGTTTTTCATAAAAGCTAAATCTTTTAAAACGACTTTTGAATAGTTTTAATGCAAGATTCTATTTAAAAGTATGCCTGAACACTGGTTTTGTTGAGTTTTCCGCACAGTCGTATAAAAAGCTCTATGTTACTCCAGAATTCTTTCATTAAAGCTAAATCTTTTAAAGCGTTTTTTAAACGACTTCTTAACAGTTTGTATGCAGGATTCTATTTGAAAGCATGTGTGAACACTGGTTTGTTGAGTTTACCACACAGTCGTATAAAAAGATTTATTACTCCAGAATTCATTCAGAAAAGTTAAATCTTTTAAAGCTTTTTTTTAAACAACTTCTAAATAGTTTGTATGCAAGTCCCTTTTTGGACACACAGTCGTATAAAAAGCTCTATTTAACTCTAGAATTTTTACTTAAAAGTTAAATTCTTTAAAGCTTATTTTCTAATACACACCAAATAGTTATTACGAACGCTGGTTTTGTCGAGTTTACCATCTGTCGGATAAAAAGCTTTATTTTTATCGAGAATTCTTTCTTAAAAGCTAAAAATCTTTTAAAACTAATTTTCTAACACAACTTTTAAACAGTATGGAAGATTCCGTAAAATCTGGTTGTGATGAGTTTAGCGTACACTTGTATAAAAAGCTCTATTTTATTCGAAAATTCTTTCTTGGAAGCTAAATCTATTGAAGCTTATTTTCTAATACGAATTCTAAATAGTTCTATGCAGAATCTTCTTCGTAAGCTTGTGTGCAAGCTGTGTGTTTTGTTCAATTTTTCGTACAATCGTATAAAAAGCTCTATTTAACTCCATAGTTCTTACTTAAAAGCTATATTCTTCAAAGCTTATCTTCTAATATGACTTCTAAATAGTTCATATGCGAGATTATTTTGGTAAATATGTGTTAATAGGGCCTTTCGTAGCAACGAGTGCGCATGCTCAGTTGTTGAAACTGCATAGTTACCTAAACGGTTCATAGAGCGCGTTTGAGTCAAAAAAATGATCTGGCAACATTGTCCAGCAGGACATCGTCAACTGTCATTTGAAACAAACACAACAACAAAAAGATGGCTACTTCCTTGCCTTTTTATAGTGTTACTTTAAATGAAAATGACGTGCCTGGTGCTTCATTGGGAAATAAGAGACCATCAGAACTGACAAAATTGCAGCTTCAACGGTTTTTAAAGTGTAGAAATGTTTGTACAAGGGGAAATAAAAACGAACTGATTGTGAGGTTAGTATAAAATTGTTGCTTCTTATTAAACATTACTAATGCACATTTTTCTTATATAACTGCCGAGAATCGCGAATTACTAATGCATGTGCAAGAGCAAGTGCAATATTATTTTTATTATTTTCACCGTTTTCACCATTTAACCTAATACGTTTGACAGTTGTCAGTTAATCGCAATCGCCAATGTTGCCACATTTCTGCAAACATTCATAAAATTCACTTTCGCGCGGCGCATGCGCCACTAATATTTCTGTAACGAAAGGCCCTATTTAACCGTTAATTTTGTCGAGTTTACTGTACAGTCGTATAAAAAGCTTTATTTAACTCCAGAATTCTTACTTAAAAGCTAAGATTTTCAAAGCTTTTTTTAATAAGACTTCTAGTAGTTTGCATCCAAGATTATTTTATAAGTATGTGTGAACGCTGGTTCTGTCGAGTTTACCGTACAGTCGTACAAAAGGCACTATTTTACCCCAAAATTCCTACTTAAAAATTAAAAGTACAAAGCGTATTTTCTACGACTACTTCTAAATAGTTTGTCCTAGCAAGAATTAGCGATACAACTAAAAAATTGAACAATATTGAGTTATTGTTAGCTAAGGACTTAAAAAAGTGATCTACTATTATGATTATGTAGACAGGTGACCGTTTCGCCACTACTACTTATTACTGGATTTTCAATTGAAATAATCTTTAAGAAAAGAGCTTCTTAAAAAGAAGTAACTGAATTAAATTTTTAGAAATTTAGGTTTTAGTCGCTGAGGTTTTAAAAAAATAAAGCATTATGAAAAGACATTAAAAAATGTCTGATATAAACTTTTCGAAAGAAGTTTTTAGAAAAGTGGCTTTTTAAAAAGAAACATTAAAACAGGACATTTTGAAAATCGATATTTTAGATATTTAACGAACTCTTAGTAAAAGACACTTTTAGGAAATAAACCTTTAAAAAAGAAGCTTTCTGGAAGTATAGAAATAATTTTTAAGAAAAGAGCTTTCTAAAAAAAAGTAACTGGATGAAAATTCTAGTTCTTTAAAGGTCTAGCTTTCAGATTTTCAAAACGTTAAAGAAATATTTTTAAAAGACATGTTCTTGAGCTTTTAAAACTGACTCTTTTGAAACAAGTTGTGTGGTACGACGGGAGTTTTAAAAAATAGACCTTTTAGATATTTAATGAATTATTAATAAAAGGCATTTTCAGGAAATATTTTTTTAACAATTAATTACTAGAAAACGTAAATGAACGCAAAGGCTTAGATGCAGGTTTCTTCTAAAATTCTCCTCATATTGTTACGAATGTTTCGGTCAAACTAAGCCTGAGGCGGTTATGTCAACATACCTTTCTGGATTCAGACTATTAGGAAAAAGTTATTAAGTTAAGTTAAAAAGTTTATTGGTAGTTTTAAATGATTTAAATATTAAAATTAAGCATGAACCCAAATATTGGGTTTCCGTTACAAAAGAAAATTTTCATGCTTTCGAATATTATTCATACCACAGGTTTCCAGCCAACTCTACTTCGATTCATGTACCATTACCAAAGTACACATCAATTCAACAATGGACTAATACAAAGTTGCTTTCGATAATTTTTCGTGTACTATGTAACATTATATGATTATAATATTCTGAGTGAATTGGACGATCATGCTATATTATATTTGGTAAAATTCAGAATTCTACCTTTTTCAGCTATCCCAAGCGGGTTTCATGATTCAACACGAGCGTACTGATTTGATTATCCATTGATTGTTGTCTTATGTAAAAAACCCAAAACCAAGCTGTAAATGTCAATAACTTTAATATAACTTATATTGAAGAAACTGAAATTCTTGCAGCCCTTAAGAGAATGTCAGCCAGAAAAGCGATAGGGTCTGATCAGATTCCTATGTACATTCTTAAAGGATGCAGTGACATTTTTATTAAACCTCTTCACTATATTTTCAATCTATCCATCAGGAGCTCATTTTATCCAACTTTATAGAAAATTTCAAAAGTATCTCTGATCCACAAAAATGGTTCTAAAACCGAAGTAAAGAACTACCGGCCTATAGCAATCCTAAGTGCTCCTGCTAAAATATTTGAATTTCTAATCTCTACTAGGATTCAGAGTCACATTAAACCCTACGTAACTGTACACCAGCATGGTTTTTTACCTGGTCGGTCAACAAATTCCAACCTCGTAAATTTTATGGAAGTCGTATTGGATGCCTTCGCAAATGTATCTCAAGTAGATGTAGTATATACTGATTTTGCGAAGGCATTCGATAAAGTAAACTACGATGTTCTACTTCAAAAGATGAACTCTTTGGGTTTCTCTCTGGCTTCTTTAAAGTTTTTTATATCTTACCTGTCGGCTAGAAAACAATTCGTCGTCTACAAAAATGCAGAATCTTCCAGATTTGAAGTTTGCTCAGGTGTACCTCAGGGCGCCAACTTGGGACCATTACTATTTATAATACTAATAATCAATGACTTGCCAAAATATTTAAAACACTCCAATTTCTTGATGTTTGCCGACGACGTTAAAATCTTTCGCAAGGTAGACTCCATCCATGATTGCTTGAAGTTACAGTCAGATTTGCATAATATTTATCCATGGAGCATCAACAACTCCCTTGAGTTTAATGTCAGTAAATGTTTTGTAATGCATTACACAAGATCATCTTTCATCACTTTTTTTATTTTATTATTTATTTATTGTTTATTTTATTTTATTGTTTATTTGTTTGTTTGCTTCCTATTATTGGTTTATCTGTTGGAAGCATTGAATAAATAAATAAATAAATAAATAAATAAATAAATGTAATTTACACGTGATTCGAAATTGTTTAATAATATTCTCGCGTTGCAGTTACATAAAAAATTATCGTGTGAGCACGAGCGAACGTGACTAAAGAATATATTTATAATATCTATGAATGTTTGTGTGCAAAGTATTAATAGGAATATACGTAAACGTGCCTAAAAAGCAATTCACTTATCGATGGTCAACAAATTATTCCTTTTGCGACTGTCAATTAGTAATCTAGTATAAACTAGATTAAAAATGAAAGGTAGGAAATAAAAAATACATTATGTTTCATACATGAATGTATGCAATCACCATACGTCCTCACTGTACTCAAACTGTATGACTTACAGTTTATTAATTACACAAGATTCCAAGAGAGCTTTACGTTGAGCAACTGTCATAAGATTTAATCTCCACGTTCCTTCCGAGAGGAAGTAATTCAGATACGTTCAATCAGCGCGCATTTGCTTAGCAAATGCTACCAGTTACTCACTGGTCTGAGCGAGGTTGCCTATCCACCCTCTACTAGCTCTCAGGGCTAGTACCGGAGCTATAAACGTGTTCGCTCATCGCAACTAGCCCGCCCTATACATGCTGGTTCGAGTTTTTCGTCAAGCATTAGGACTATTTCCCAGGTTAGGTACATCAGAACTGCCACTGCCTGATCGATTCCAATCTCAGATGTGGCGGGACTTGGTTTTTAAATGATTATTTTGCCACTCCGATCTCCCAGTTATAGGTCGGGTGTGCCCCTGACAGAGCTTCGTTTCGAGGTTACTTCATAGGGCCCATTGAAGTTGCATTCCGGTGTGTACCCGTTAGGGTAAAGTTGTCTTGAACGTGAGAGGCTATGTATCTTCGCATTAACGCTTCTATCTGACGTCAGATATGAATCAATCTACCTACACCGGAACCTCGAGCAGAGCTTCCTCCGCAAAGTTTTAGAGTCATCGTCGAGAAACACTTGCGTGTAACTCTACCACACATTACATTCTACTTGCGTCATCCGTTACCCAGACAAACCTGGGATTGGGTAGACAACAACCAGTTCGAAGGGTGGACGCCGTGTGGTTTGCCCACAAGCTAATCTCGGATACTAGTGCTCCCCGACACTTCTAACGACTGCCCAGACCTCTAAGTAATTAATTGTACAGTGGTTAAATTAATAATCAAAACTGCTTGAGAAGTCGGTTTTCAGGTTCGGTTTACATATACATAACTAAGTTTGGTGACTCACGCGTGAGTCACGGGACGTATTAACGTATCAGCAGAAGTGCACAAGATTAGAGAATATAAAATTTGTGAATGGTCTACCACGAAATATTTTGTGTGGCTATTAACTAGATCTAACAAGTATTCATTGTTCTATCTCTACTGTCAATAGACCTGAGATGATAAATCAGATTACAAAATGGAATAACGTCTTTTCTTTTTAATCTTGCTTCCTGTAATTGGAACTCTAATAGTAGTTCTGTTGGACGCCCTATTACTGTAAAATAAAATAAAATCTTCAATGTTTACTTTGATTTAATTCTGATTCATAACTAATCAAACAGATATCACGATGAGATGAGAGATTTTTGATGGTATGGTTTGTATTACAGGTGAAATTTTAACATTCTTCAACAATTCGTTCTGAAAAAGTTAACATAAATTTTTGCATGCGTTGTTAAAAACTCTTCCGAGAAAAAGCTAATAGTAGTAGCACGGATTTTTTAAATTATATGTTACAATATTAAAAATATTAGTGTTACCATTGACGGATTATACAAGGTGATTGTGACTACATCCCTTAGTCTCCGTGTTAATAACTTTATTCTGTTTAAATTGAATCTCATTACAAAAGTATTAACTTGTGCAAAACAAGCGTTCAGAAAACTACTTTCTCAAATCTATTATATACGGTATATATAATATATGCGGTTAGGCGAAAGAACAGCAATAAATTCCAAATTATTGCTCTAATTGCGCTGTAAAATTGAAAATCAACTAAGATTGAAGGATTTTATGTTTTAAGTACTTGGATACTTATTCTGTTTTATAAAACAATAAAATATTAATAACACCTGAAATTAAGAGCAATTAGACACTAGATAACTCTAGATAAAAGGCAGCAAGTTTGACCTAAAAGCAATGAAACTGTTGTTCAAATGAAAATAAGCTAGTAAAGTTTTAAAAATTGCTAACTTTTCTTTACAACTTTTGTTTAGGAGAAAGTTCTAGAAGTTATGATTATTGTATATATAAATTTTGTATTATTTATCTTCTAATTGTTATTAACATTAAAAAGAATGTATAAAAAATAAAAATTCCAAAAAATACATAAATTTGAAAAATATAACCGATAGTAAAGAGAGTAATAGTAGAAAATAATTCGTGTACTGCAAGTGCATCCTTTATCTCTCTCAGCGACCTTTTCGAATCAATAGCCTGCTTGGCCCGGTGGTCCTTGTTGCTTAGCGGGCGGGCCGCTCCTGCGTCCACCCCAAGATCTCTCCAGGAGCCGCAAAGCGTTCTCGACGCCGGCAGCGACTAGACGTGCCAGAACCACCCCTCAAGTACGCTCGGAAGCTTTCGGTGTCCTCCGTCGCGACGCGCTCCCTATACTGCAAGACTGCCGACCACGGCGTCGTCGAAGTCCAAGTCCGTCGACGTCCAACGGTCCACGGCTGGCTTAAAAGGCGCTCTCCTACCTACTGCTGAGAGATGCTTCCCCGTCTCTTCAGGTAGGACACTCTAACACACACTACTAACTATTGTTTGCTACTAGCTCTGGTTTTGTCCCGTACGTAACGTGTGTAACTTTGTTTCCTAGTTGTTTGCGCTACTACTCTACTAGTTTGATAAAACTTTCGTAGTTTTAAAGTTGGCCTTTAAATTTTCACTTTACCAAAGTTCCCCCAAACTATAGTTAGTATCCAAGTTTATCAGTTGTTCTTGTTCTTGACTAGTTTACTTCTTCGCCGGGTCGATATGGATACTAACTTTAACTCGGCCTTCTTAAGTTATGACAGTTTGAAAACTTTTTTCTTCAGCTGGCACCGCCTCACTTAAGGCTATTCATACTTCCCTTCCACTTTCGGTAATCCACTTCTGCGCAACCAATATAATGCGGTGGACTTGCACCAACATCAACATCATTGCGGACAATCAGTGCCGATTCTTCTGCAGCAGCCTCTTCGGGGGAGGCCATCCTCCATCCATCGACCGCCAACCACCAACCGACCGAAAATTAAACCCGAACGAACAACACGTCGTGGCCGCCGTTCTTTTAATAATTTAAAACGTTCAAGTATTATTCGGCGTATTACAATAATTCCGAATTAGCCGGCGGAAGGGTTCGCCGAGAAAGAGAGTAGAGAACTCGCGCCGCGCCGCTGCTGCTGATTTTAATCTGTGACATCTGCAATCCCCCCATCAAGGGGGTAGTATGGAAATGGGGCTCTCTCTTTATCGTATAATGAAGAAGGTGAAGTAAAACGGCTTTCGAATCATTCCGATTGACTTAGATAGAGAGAGCGCACTGTGTGCGGAGACTCGATCCTCCTGATGATGCTCGATCCTCTTTGATGAATTTTATGCGTTTGCGGGCTGATCTTCGACATATTACATCCTAGTGCGCCGGATTTTAATGGCATCTGGGAAATTAAACGACATAAACATCATACGCCGCTGATGCTCTCTGTGATGCTTGCTTACTAGCTCTTTAGACATCGACCAAATTGAGTAAAGTCGGATAGATCGAGAAACATGGGCCAAACAAGGGACTCTTTCGATTATTTATGCGAATGGTCAAAAAACAGGAGAGAGAAAACAAATTATTTCAAGTTTGCAGTTTAAAGATTAAATTATACCCCTTCGGGTCGTCGTGACGTGTTTGCGCGACGGGACCGTCCTTCTTCTTCGCCATCCAAATTAAGTTAAGAGTGTTTTTACCTACAGCCCATTCGGCGAAGTGCATTTAATTGTTCTCCAATTATCGAGTTAACTCCGGGCTCCAAATCGCGTTTTGTATAAAATAGTGTTTCGAGCGCTTGATCTTGTTAGTTGTATTATTTACACCGGGACACCGGAGTTAATTTGTATCAATTATACGGCGCGGCGCTCTCGCCCAAGACGTTGGGGTTTTTCTCTTCCGGCGGCAGCTCTCGTCGGGAGGTGGTGCGGTTTCGTCATTTCAGTCCGCCACATTTGCTTTGTATACACATTAAATGTAATTGATTCGGATCGCGATAATAAATCGTCCGCTTTGTTCCTTGAGTGAGAAAGGTAAGAGCCGTTAGATGTCCTGCTGCGAAGGTGCTCCTTCCTTGCTTGCTGCTGCTGCTGTTGTGTTGTCCTTTGTGTTCGCTAACAGAACGGTATAATTCCTTTCTTTATTATTTATGCATATTTAACATGTAAATTATGAACACGCTATAATAGATTTGTTTTAATTCGCCTTATTGCGATTGATTTGACTGATGATGATCTTTGAGAAGTCAAAGATCCGACGGTAGAAACGCTTTTTCGTTTTTATTATAATGAATGTTGTCGACACGACGTAAATATGTGAAGTCGGTGATGTGTTATCGTCTTTATCGGTGCGTAAGCCGTAAGACATGGTAGAATAAAATAAATCGTGCGTTTCGTTTGAACCGGCGGCGGCTCTGCCTACGAATTGTTATATGGCCTTATATTCGCAGGATGCACGCACCATATGTTTGATCAACTCGCTGCTGCTAATATGACATGCGATGGTTTATCACTCCTTTCTTGATTAGATTTTGTTGTTTTTCATCAGACAGAACAGAGCAGAGGCAGAATTTCGCTTCGTTGATTATAAATGTTCGCTAACACAATTAATAATTGATATTATTGTTGACTTTGTTCCTGCTGTGGCAAATTTTGCAAGGTTAGTTCTCTCTGTCTTCTTCGTCTTCTTGTCGTTATGAAATTTGAACGCTCGATTTTGTCATTGCTGGCTTCGTGAATGACAATAATTACATTATCGCTAATATTTGGACTTATGTATTATTATTGAAACCATTATATAGGTGTGATATTTTCCTTTGTAAATTTTGATTAATTTAAATGAATGTCTTTGTTTAATACTACTGGTTTGATTGTAATTTAATTTGACAATATCAAATTGTATAAAATATATGATCAATAAGTGCTGCTGAGTTTAAAGTTATACTGGTAGGTTCATTAATGAGCTTTTATACCATCAGGCAATAAAGCTATTTCATATATAAATTATGTTATATTACAAAAAAATAGAACTTAAAGAATGTCTTGCTGGTGCATGTGCATAATTCAATTTTTTGTGATCACTCGATGTCAATTAACGGTACTCTGTAACTTTCAGGATGAGTTATTTTTGAATTGAAAATGGAATAATTTGTTTAAAGTTACATATTTGTACATAATGTAATCTTAGCGTCATTTTTAAGTCAAGCATGCAAGGCCTGGGACAATTAAAACTCACTATTTCAAGAAAAGTATGCTATAAATTATATGCTGAGGTTATTTGCAAATATGAGAGAAAAGTTGAAAATTAATTAACTTTGCTCTGACTGACTTTAATATACTCTATGCATGTGTTACTTCCTAAAAAATTTAAACAAATTCTGTATGTTTTAATAAACTGTGATTAGGGCAATTTTTTAATATAGACATTATGTTCATATAAATAGTTGTATAGCAAAATCATATTGAATTGACCAAAGTACATGTTAAGCCATGAACCAACACACCGTGATTGCATAATTCAAGGAAAATTTAAAATAGGCATTAAACAAAATTAAACAATTGACTGAGAAACATTAAACAGTCGCTAGATAGCGTAACTTTCTCAGTTTTGAAAACTGAATAGAAGTTTTCACACTGACGTCATGTGAATCACGTGCATTAACAATACACTGTGAAGTTGATTATTTTATATTATAGTTAACAATATTTTGTAATAAACTGGCTTTAACCTTGTCACTAAGTGACAAATGTATACAATTCACGCTCACACCAATGACATCTTATGCAGCAAATACTTACGCATATTGTATTTTATAGTCGCATTCACTTATGTTCCTGTTCACAACTAAAAAGGGTTCCCGTAATTCATGTGTATCACAAATCTTATTTTAATAGATAACTTATGAGATCACGCGTGAATCACATAATTCGTACGTGATCGACAAAAATGTCTTATTAGTTTCAATTAGAAATTTTTGAAGCAGTACATCAATAATTGTGTATAGGAGTGTATAACATGCAATATAAAATTTACGACACCACTCATGATATAAACTACTTCATTCGCAATCGCGTTTTTTTTACGTGAAAATTCTCACAACTGCATCTGACCCTCACGGGTGGCGGTCATCTCTACTTAGAATATGCTACATTGGTTGATATAGTTACCCTAATGCTAGGAATAATGTACTTATGACTGACTAACCTAATTTAAATAATAACCTGGGATGGAGAGTTGTTTTTTATTTTTTTTTAATTCCTAAATACCATATGGATGTAATTATTTGTGTATTATAGATATAATGATTTTTTTAGATGCGAGTAACGTTTACTTTTATACACGCATGACGGGATTCTTTCTCATTTTCGTCATTTTCTCTTTATCATTTTCGTCATTTTCGTAACCCGCGGAAATTATTTTAGTGCATAAATCACGAAACTCAGACATGACGCTCCAAACAGTATGCGATTTCTAGCAAAAATCAATTTGAATTAGAAGCTTTGCAATATTATACAATTTCAGAACATCCCATAGCGTATGGTAGCTTAGGTTGTGATCACAATATTTACAGTGTGATACAAAAATATATTTTACTATTCTACATTTCCCACTGTAATTTAATTTGATTACAATGGCGGCCATTTACGTAAAAGCTATCACTAGATTATATTTGTTGTACAAATTGCGAATTTTATCGAATTATAATTTATTTAAGTTATAATATTGTATATATTTTACTTGAAGTTATGAAAACGAGAGTCACAATTTTCATTTCAAATGATATATTTTTTTGGAATAGCATATAAAGAGCGCAATTTACAGTGTGTGCTGACTTAGAACATTGCATTCGCGTCTTGAATTGGTTATATTTTGGCCCGATATTCACAATGTGACTCACAATACTGTCTATAATCACTCGAACCGTCATTTACTTCACAATCACGGAGAAGGTATTACCTTGTACGTGAATAATTATGAGTCACAACGTAATCCAATGTGACCGCTCCATAGTTCTTGACATTTTGATATTTGATTTCGTTTATACGTTATTACGAAAATTAAAAAACTCACAGTTATGAATTACGACATCCGTACGTAATCTCAAAAAGAGATCAGACTATGAATATATAAATTTGCAACTCTACATTAATTATATTAAAACTATTTCATGCAATTTAAGTGTAATTGATGATTAAGTATCATCGATTAGGAATTTACGATGACTTAAAATATATTTTATCTACATCTCATTATCAATAAATATATTTTGCCCACGAACAGCCACACCGTAATGCGCTTAGCTCAATAGTATATTTTCAATTTCGGATTTTGCTAGCCACAGTCACTTCTACTACTGCAGAAATTACTCTCGTGACTCACGTTTAGATCGCCAAATATAGTTCGTAAATAATGAAACTTACACGTGAATTCCAAAATCTATGCGTGATTTATTAAAGCTTCAGTGGAATTTATTTGGTATTGGTACAAAATACATTTTACATCCATTAGTAAGCGTATTATTCAGCGTTAATGACACTCTGGCAAACTGTTGTTGTATTACTATTTAGCCAAGAAAGTGCAAAGCACAGGCTAAAAATCCGCTCGAGAATTTTGTTGAATTTAATTGTCATAATTGTAAAATATAGTATACATAGCTTAACGCTTTTCTACGCCAGGCTGCATAATATAAATAAAGATGTGTACATATATGTAGTGTACAAAGTAGACATAGCGTATAACTTTTCAGAACCAGTTACACCTCGTGGTACGTCACATTCACGATCACGTACGGGTTTTTCTCGTGACTCACGAAACGTGACACGTCAAACATTTACAGAAATCACGACACTCGCATGGGAATTCACGAAGAATTTCTAGTAGAAATTATGGATTTTGCTACCATACGTCTGTATTATTACCAAACATCGAACAAGTAATTTATTTTACATTCATCATTTTCTGAATGCAAATTCATATAGATAAACTTTCACTCTTTCTGGGGATCGAACCTTCCGCTTTCCGGGTGAGATCTCTACCAACATTTACCTTAAATTATAAAATTAATTTCCTTATAGGATTATTATTTAAGAAATCTAGACTAGCTTTCACGGTTGATGTGCCGCTGACGAAATGCCAGTCCTGGAACTTCACAAAGCAATTATATCAAGTACGCTTTGTTTGCTTGCAATTAATTATCTAGTTCGTATAGAAAAACTATGATCTTACTAAAGGTCGCCTCGATAGCTCATTTGGTAGAGATCCCGCCCGGAAATCGGAAAGTCCTTGGTTCGATCCCCGGTCGGGGTGATAATTTATTATTTGAATTTGCATTCAGAAAATGATTTAATATAAAACATTAATTAACAAAAATAGCATTTACCTTTATTGTATGTAATAGCTCTAAATATGACGTTGTGATTTAGTATAAATTCTGGTTACAATATACAACTACATTATACTAAATTAATTTTAAGTCTTACAAGTACTTATGATGTAATTGTGCTTTATTGATGATTACTTCCATTTATTACACAAGTACTAACGAGTAAGTTAATGCAAAAGGTTACCTTAGAATCAATATATATTGCTTCTAAGGTAAATTGATATACGTAATATTGAATACTTGTTACTTTATTTACAAACACATTCATACACATAAAAATTATCACCAGTGTAGATATTATGTATTGTACAAAATATAAATAGTACGCGAGTTTTTAGAACCTATCACGGACACTCACGGTGCTCTCTTGGAATTACCCGCCCCATCACGCATTGATATTTTTAGTGATCGCCACTTTGTGAACGTGAATACCGTGCTATTCACGCACGAATTTTTCTCGTGACCCACGAAACATGTGAATCATCAAACATTATAGCACAGAAGTTACAATGTAAAGTCTGTGCGGATACCCAAAGCATATTCATGGAGACAAGCTTTGGCTTCCACTGATTTTCTCAAAAATTGCCAGAAATAAAAAGCATTGTAACTGCATGCAAGACTGCACCAGTGTACCAACTGTATTTTTATTGAAATTCCTGGGTCGACCTTGACTTCTATAAACCTTTACAAGTTTTAAAAAGTCCTAATATCGATCATAGCAATTGAAAAGAAACATTTCATAAATATGGAGTTCTTCAGGTATGACGCACGCAGCTATCCGTAGATTCTTAGAGGATTTTTTAGAGAGGCACAGAAGGTATGGAATTAGAAACACCACTGCCTGTTTTTGAATCCTTTTCACATTCAGCTAAAAATCAAGTTTTCTGAAGAAAAAAATCACGAAAGACATTCTATTCTAAATATATCCGTAATTCAAGTGTATCCGGGGAGAGCAGATGGTGTGGGCAGACTCGAGCCAGAGAATGGAACACTCGAATCCGAAAACTCATCACGATACATTTTTTGATTAATATCCGTATGCGAACATTAACAACGTGCACGAAATATTTTTTGCTTTAGAGCGAAAAATATTTCGTGCATTTATGCGATTTATGCATATTTGAGCAACGTCGTTGCTGTAGAAAAAACGTTGTGTGCAATTCGTGCTCGAAATAACTTTGGTGGTCTCGAATGAGATTTTGACTCGACTTTTATTCTTGACCACCAAAGTAGCATTTCGCGCACTAAATACACAAATAACTATTTAAAAATAATAATTGCACAACAAATATTGAGACTGTAAATAAATAAAACGTTTGTTTTATCAAGAATGAGCCAAAGACCACGAGAGATAAATAATGAAAGAATAATAAATTCAAGCATGTCCGGGAAGAGTGTAAAAAAACTTGTAGACTTGAACCAGGCTTTAGAAAACATGCACCTTGCTTTCTCTATCTGACTATTAAAATTTATTTTTCTCAAAACTCTGATATTCCTGTTGTGATTTTTATGCAAACTAATTTAAAATATTAATACCTAATTGTTGTTAAGATTTACAGCTACAAAATATTTTTTCTATGAGAAAAATTGGTTTTTACCTGCTCGAGTACTGGACGAAAGCCAAGTTCTGGCATATTTTCAGTTAAATAATATATGAGTTAAAAGATTTATGGTCAAAATTGTGTACGAGGGCTAACATTCACATACAGCTAACTCACTCACTCCCCAGTACTCTCAACATCTCGGAATTCTGGTGCAAAATCCATCAAGATGCTGGTATCTACCAAACTATAAGTTTTTCAACATGCTGTAGAATGTTTTTATGGCATTGTTCATTTGAAGAATCAACATCAACATTTAAAGAATCACGTCGTTCAATTGTGACAACCTTCTTTTTTCTCTGTATACAGTCTAATCGGCCCAATTTTTCTTATCAAAGAATAAAGATTGTAAGGACTAACTAAAGAGTTGTTAATAGACAATAGATCCCTAAGGAGACGTTTTACTGACTTTCCTAGTAGTTCAACTTGAAAATGATAACGAAAAACCTACCATTTACATGTAACATCTCTTAAGGTAAGAGTATATAAATAGACCCAAATAAAGCGGTGCTATATTCCTTAAATTCCTCTTTTCCGACTACGACGACTCATTTTAACCGGAAGATCCAACCTATAATAAATTAGTAGTAAATTGTCAAAATGTAAATTAACTATTCAAGTGAGTTAAACATCTTTTTTTATTTATAGTCAAATACTTAAACGTCTTATTAGTCGATTTATTAATTTTTCATGAAACAATACGGCGATGGTGTGCGATAATTCGCCCCCCCCTAACAAGTATGTGATGATAAATACGTTAAACGCAGCCGAACTGATTTGTGTTGCAAATTTTCGCGAATCTGTAAAATTCATTTTCGTTTTCGGGCTCAGCGCCAAGATTATTTTAGACAGATTTCCGCGATGGTAATGCGATGTTATATAATAATAAAAGCCTTTTGCTAATAGAATATATGAATATGTTCGCGTTTAAAAATAAAAGCGTGCACCCCCCCTAACTTTCCATTTTAAATCTCTTTCGTGGGACTAAAAACAGGAAGAGCGTTTGTTTCCACATTTTATTATTATTATTTTGCTTCAAATTGTTTTCCCGCAATCTAATACGTTACATTATTACATTTTAACTTTCCATTGGAAATAAATGTTAAAATATCTCTGGTTGGCGGACTGCTGCTTTAGTGTTATTTCCGAGAGTTTGTTATTTCAATGGACAGAATATACAGAAGGAGCGGGTTATTATTTCAGATATTACATGAACGCCCTCTTTGTCTATCTCGTTTGTGGTATAGTCAAGGTGCAACCATGCACTTATTATTTTATTTAATCTAATTTAAATATGCGGTAGATGTTTATCTATATACACATCGCGATCCCCCCCTGTTATCCCCATCGCACCGATTTCAGGTCCTACATATTTTATGATCCTTACAGAATCCATAATTAAGCTAATAATTCTTTTATGGATCAGATCCTTAAAACTTCGGCATTACCGACCGACGAGAGAGGGTAGCTATGCGCCCTCTCAGGATGATTCTTTTTTACAATCCAAAAATTAAACATTTTTACGCACGTATAATGTCGAAGTTAATCTTTTTTTCGTCTTTCTCTGCTTTGTGTACCCACAGGGAAAAAAATAAACCTTTTTTCGTTTTCCCGATCGCATTCGCGTTGAGCCTGGAAAAGGATGGACTTTATCTTTCTAATAAGATCAACAATATGCATTTTATTGGCGCAATTTTGTAGCGGCAGATGTCAAGTTTATTATTTTAGAAGAAGATATCTCAATACTTCCGATCAAAAAGATATAAAAGTGTTATTACATTGACATCAGATGGTTCCTTCGATATTTTTTTGTGTGTGTGTATTATGTAGGGAAGTTCTTGTATTTTACGTTTGTTTCAGAATTATTGGCCTTTAACTTAAAATCGTGTATAAAATATGCATTTTCGGCAATTGAATGAAGTTTAATTGAAGGTAGAGTCGTAATAGTATAGAGTGTAGGTTGGAATACTCTAAATAAAATGTTTTTGGTTTTTTGACATTTTTTGTTTACTCCCATCCCCATTTTCTGCAATGACGTCATCATATTTTTTAAAATAGCAACCCTTACTTTTTCTTGCAAATTCTGGTTCTCCGGAAAATTCTGCATAAGACAGTATGATATTTCAAGACCATAAATTTTTTAATGGTCAAGTCTATTAGCAACAATTCGCGATTGGTAAGACGTTTTTGCTGATTTAATCAAAATAAATTAATATTGAAACTCAACAAACATGACAAAAATAAATAAGAACATTAAAATTAATTAATTAAGTATTCAAATTGGGATCTATTAACTTCATGGAATAAAGCCGGCCGATATTTCTAACATTTTAAAGTATCTATGCCGTAATCGTTCGAATTTCATTTCTAATTCTTTCCTTTAAGATATTAACAGAATCTGGTCGGTTAAAATACACCTTAGTCTTCAGGTAACCCCACAGGAAAAAATCTAGGAATGTAAGGTCCGGTGATCGTGCTGGCCACTCAACTACCCCACGCCTCCCAATCCATCGATCTGGAAACACTGTATTTAAATATTCCCGAACAGTATCTATAAAATGAGGAGATGCTCCATCTTCTGGTACCATAAAGTATTATTACAAATGTCTAGTTCCTCATGATCGGGATATAGCCGGCTAAGGATGGAACAAGATGGCCCCTTAGCAGCTCAAAATATTTTTCTGAAGTTTTCTGCACAAAATATAGCTTCGTCAAATGATTTCATCTAATTACCGTCACAGCACTTAAGAAAACCCGCGAATAAAATTCGGATGAATGTCCGGAAACATAAACATGACGGTGCATTGCAGGATGGGTGGTTTCGTTATTATGGGCAGAGCAAGACATAGCTGAGTCCAATTGAGCCAAATTGGGTCACAAAATGTTCAATTCGCCGAGCTGAATGAGAAGTTCAAATAAAGATTCCTCTGATCTTCATTCGGGCGGGTAGAAGGCATTTAAGTGGCAGTTGGCATGCAAAAAAACGTTATTCTACTACCTCGGGTTAGTTCATGCAGAATTCAGACACCAATCAAGCGACGGGACAGTTTTCAGTGAATCAGAGATGATCAGGGCGAGTATATTTTTAGAAGTCGCCTTACATGAGTGTGTTCTTCTTATTCATGTCCTCCTAGATCGAGGGCTTAAGATCTGGACTCTTATTGTTCAACCCGAAGGTATGAAAATATTAAGAACAAGTTTAGCCCGATTGTGCTTGCGGCATACAAAAGGTTACTTAATTAGTCTTTTCTCAATAGTTCTGCAATTTTGATGACTGTTGCAGAAGCGTTTCTTTCCCACTGAAGATAACAATTTTAATGGTTCATTTCTATCTCAAGCGATTTTTGTAGGAACTACCCAAGCAGCATGTTTAGTCATCGCTACGTACCAGAAACTACCAGTGGAACTATTAAGTTTTTGCCAATAGTCACAAGCACGTAATTGCTACGGTCTCATTACGTTCCTGGAACCAAAATGGGGAACAATTTTTGGGTAGCAGATACGTGGCGGCGTAGTAATTGCTACTTGATGGAAAATATGACAAAAATATTTATAAGTTGATACATATGATAGAAACCATTTTTATATTATTTCTGTTATGTTCTTTTATGTGTTTAAATAAACTCAGATATTGTCATTAATTAACTTTATTAATATTGAGTGAGCAGGGAGCATTACATACACAATGCATACACTGTACAAGATGTGTGTACTCCAAGCCGACTGAATTGGTACTGACGGGCGGGTCAGGATTGGTTAGTTACATCACTACAAATACATGTTGCCAACTTCAATTTACATACATAACAATTCCTAAGGCACAATTTGGTACCAATTTGTTATTTTTATTGAAGGTTATGTAGTAAAACATCTAATAACAATCATAACAAATGCAGGCGCGTGCTGGCCCACCGGGATACTGGGAGTTTCCCGGTGGGCCTTTATAAAGTTGCCTCGAAGGGCCCTACGACACGGCTGAATTTAGGTTATCAACAGTTAAATTATATTTAAGTAAAAACAATTTACCTCGCCGCTGTTCAACTCGACCACACCTGACGAATAGCAACCATTTAATCTAATCTTTCCCGCTTTTAGCCTTGCGAACCATTTAAGAACTTGCTAATTTAAAAGAATCGAAGTATCCTAATGTTGCGGATACATTGCATGATCATATTTATATCGCTAACGTAATTTGGGGATATGATTTTGTAGGTTCTGCCCAGAAACTTCAATGTGAGTTAATACAGGTTCTGCGATCTGGTGGATTCGAATTGCAAAAATGGACAAGTAACTATCCGGAACTTCTGCGGCTTCAATTCGGCAAAGAAGAACCTATCTTTGTTAAGGTTTTAGGTCTTTATTGGGATTCCATGGCAGACGTTTTTTACTACTTGTGTCACTCTATATATTACCCTTGCACAAAAAGAAATTTCTGAAGTAGCGCGAATTTACGATCTTTTAAGATTTTGAACATCAATGGTTCTCTTTGCAAAAAGGTTGATGCAGCAATTATGGATGCCAAAAATAGATTGGGATTACCATTTTCTTGAGGCAGTGATCAATAACTGGAATTTGTTCAAGTTGGATCTTCCTAAACTTTCAAATTTAAAATTGTCTAGATGTATTATATACCAGTAAAATTAGGTCTAAAACTAGGGGCTGCCTTCCAAAAACGAGTGGAGTTCTAGAAACTGTTTTAATCGCTCAAGCAGGACTCTGATATGAATAATCTGCGTTTCCCCCGATTTCCTAGTGGAGCTTCAAGCGTGATGTTAAGAAATCTCGAAATTTTCGGATTTTTTCCGATCTTTCTCTAATTCCTTTGAAACTAAGCGTTTAATCGAAAAATCCATTATCACCAAAAATGTAGAGCAATTAAATTTTGCATCAATTGAGTACCAATACTAATTTGCCTGATCTATTAATTTAGACTCGGCCGTCAGAAAAGAACTGCATGCATTCTCAGATGTGACTGCAATTGGTTACAGTGCTATAGCGCAGCGTTCCGCAACCTTTTTTATCTAGCTACTCAAAAATATCAATAAAATAATAAGACGATCCATACGAGAGGGGAGCGGGGGTTTTACTTAAAATTACAGGAACTTATAGCATATATTCTTAACATGAACCTAAACGATATAATAAAAATAAATATTTATGCAACCCATTTCTAAACCTTTGCGACCCAGAATTGGGTCGCGATCCTATGGTTGCGGTCCGGTACTGAAGCGTATTTAAGGGTTCGATATTCTGACGGCTTTATCAGAGTTTTCTTGATGTGCGGGAAAACTACAGTTGTACCTCTCAAAACTATCTTCATCCCACTCTTGGAATTGTGCGTTCTGTATTGACAGCAGAATTGGTGAAAAGTTTTATTGATGCTTTGAAGAAGCAGATTACGTTTGACGATACGATCGCTTGAAAGACTCCTAGACTCCAACACACTTGTGGTTAACCGAGTAGCTTTCATTCGTCATGGTATTACGTTCCGTCGCCAGGTAATCCGGCTGATAGTGCCTCACGCAGACTTTCGCCCTCGTAATTGCTAAATCATAATTTGTGCTGGATGGGACCTCCATGGCTTTATTGTCTCCCAGACTCGTGGCCACAACAACCTTCATTCTCTGCAAGTTTTTTTTCCGCAAGAGGAACGTGAGATTGTACTGACAGTTACTAATGAATCGAATTATTCGAAGTGGGGCGGGAGGCCCTCTTAGGTAATATTTTCCCGTGCCCTGGAATTGACCCAGCACGCGCCTGAACAAATGGAAAATTGATTAATGGCCTCCAACATTTTACAAGTAAATATGGAGATGGAGTAGTTTACGAAAAATTACTTTAAAGTGATTCTCCTAGGTAGCAAAAACGTAAGTTTTACTTTCAATACTACTGTAAAGTTCCGTTACTTTAAAGGGTTATACAATGGTTCCAGGCAGGTTGCAGGAACTTTCTGTAGTATTTTAAAGTTTTAAAAACTTCAAAGTAGCTTCGGACAAGTTACTGCTACAATCATAATACCACTTTGAAGTTGGAACGACTTTAAATTAATTATACTAAGTGGCAATACCGGTCCATATACTTTAAAAGGTACTTAGAAGTAATGGAACTACATAGTTCCAATAAATAGTATAAACAACTACACAATTACTAAAATATTCCGAATTGAAATAATTAAACCTATAAAGTCATAAATTTAGTTGTAGGCTTATAGGTACGTAACATCTACTCAATCAAAGTTCCGATCGCAGTTACTGCTACTTAGATGCTGCTTGGCTATAGTTTAGAAGTCTGCAGCAAGTAAAATGTTAGAAGTTTTACTCGACGAATCATAATTCTTTCTTAAATCAACTTTCAAAGTGAGGAAACACTTTTGATATAGAATATAACCCATTTGCTTCGGTACTTGGATTTGTTTTTAATTTATCTAAAGTCAGTACTGATGTCAACACAACAGCACCCTGGCGTTCTTTTGGATGCCGTTGGACTTGCCAGAAACAAACTCCACTGGTGGTAATGGACTTAAATAGACAACTAACATTTTCTAGGCGATGAAGAATTAATTGGTTCGATGATGACTGCAGAAGGATAATCGTAGCTGGACTTTCTATCCGCTATTGTGTGATACTTTGTTTTCGCATTTTCTTAAATTGCTGTCTTCCCATAAGCAGTTTCAAACAGTTCTTCAATTTTAAATAGCGCAACAACTCTTCCTGTGTGCGTTTTTAACCTCGTATTTCTTGATTCAGTGGACTTCAGTGGTCCAAAAAGAGCCACGTCCAAAGGCTGATTTCCAAGAACTCGAATATCAACAAAACTTTATCGTCCAAAGAAACTTTCGCGCATTTCTGAAAATACAGAACCTGCCATCCATCATCCAGTTTCCCGCGCAATTCCTAACGATCCCGAAGGTGCATCTATAATTTCTTGAAGCACGGAGGGATATAAGTGCCGTTGTTGCAGACAGAGCACACGACACCCACATGTGACTATTTTTTGGTACTAATAATAATAGATATGTTTAGATTTGTTTTTGTTGCCTGAGGTGGCAGAAATCTATTGTGGGGTTGAATATAGTTGAGAGGTCTAATTCGTCTGCATTATATATTGTAATCGATCAATGTTTTCGCCTTGTACGATAAAAACTTTCTTACCTGGGGCTTATTGAACACTTGAGCTTTTATTGCTGGCGGTACTTTGGGCTTACGAAATGAAATGTCTGGATTTACTCTTCGGAATTCTCTTAGCCAATCCTTTCCTTCAACTTTTCTTTCTTGGTTAAATGCATAAATATAATCCATTTTTGCCCGTCAACTGAAAAGCTAATTTTTTCAGTTCTCTTTTGGACAATCGAAAAAGCTTTATAAGGTCAACCAGCTCGCTCTCGATTTCTACAGAAAATTTAGATCTGAACCTTCCTAAAACTTTTTTGACTTTAAGAATTATTGCCATACTATTACTTGAGGTATGTCAGAAGCAGCTTTAGAAGCGCGGGATCATTATCATTTCGCTTTGAGAGGCCGCTTAAAGGGTGCGTTATGTCTATAACACGATCTCTAATATCGTTGAAGATGATCTTTAATAGCAAAACTTTTTTCGGTAAACAGTAGCTTTTACTTGTCACATTAATAATGTAGAAGACGCTAAGGTTTTAGCACAGAGGGTAGAACAAATAAAATTAAGATCATGGGAGAGAATATTAAAATGAACCGCCATGCTGAGGGAGCGTTGATTCTTCGAGCTTAGGGTATGAACTGATTCTATCTTTTCAGCATTACAGAAAATATACTGAAACTCTTCTAGTTTAAATGGTGTTCCAGTTGCTACAGTCCATTTGTGACTGCTTAGATCAATTGTTGTCCATTGTTCTCTTTTAGGGGTGAATTGCAATTTCTATTTCGGACACCAAAAGCTCATAATGCAAAGGTATTCTGGATCTGTTTTGATAGTGAGAACTGTAATTCCTATATTGGGTAACAAAAACTACAATTTTCAAAATCATTGCAAATAGTTTTATTCTAGAATCATTCATCAATAGTCAAAGACGATATGCCTTTGGAACCTAAGTTTCGAGATTCACGGGGTGTACAAACAGTTGCTCTAGTTTATAGGAACTAGTGCCCAAGAACACTTACAACATCTTCAACGACAAATACTCATTTCTTCAACTTTATGAAATCAAGGGTTCTATTTAAATCTCCGCCTTTGTCAGCAGCGATAACTTAATTACACATTATTCGTCTAAACCTAAAAACAATAATATCGCAGCTTTCAAAGGTAAAAGTATCGATGCCTTTATTAAAAAATATTAAATACTATATCAGTCAATAAGAGTAGGTGGATTGGCTCTCAAAGATCAACGATGGTTCTAAATACCGTTGCAACGATTTCCAGCCCTAACAAAAAAGCCTTTTTTTAACAAAAAATGATAATTTTTCATGATATTTTCAAATAGTTCCTATGGAAGTTGTCAGTAATTATAAACAATCTCGGTGACTTTGGTGACGAAATCTTCACATCAGTCGTACCGTATCTTTGAAATTTTGAAACCTAGAAGCAGCAATATTTTGAAACGAAACCGGAATATAAGTTTGTGAAACTTTTAAGATTTGCATTTTTGTAGTCTTGAACATTGAAAATTGTGGAAGTTTGAAACTTGAAGTATAAATCTAAAATTCTAAATCTTTGGATTTTGAAACTCCTATTATTTACATGTTGAATCTTCGACATTTTCGGTAGTCGCTAGATTTAAGCTCTATAGTCCTGAATTACAGAATCATGAATCTGTGAAACTTTAAACACTACATTAAATGTTGAAAGTGTATGTGTAAACTTAAAACAAAAATATCTCAGAAACTTTTTAATCTGAAACCCTAACCATCATTTGTTTTTAAATATGCAAACCTAAAAATCTTAAACCTTTGGAAATAAGAATTAAAAATACCATAGTTCTCGTATTTAGAAAGAAAGGTCGACTGAAACTCTGAAGCATCAGCACTGCAAAGTTTTAAAACGCTGTAATTATGAAACCCAAAACGCTTGTAAGGTTAAACCTTTGAAAATCATTTACTTGAACTTCCAGTGTTTACAAATCTGAAACCTTGAAATTTCGGAACTAAAGTAAATAAGTTTTTTGTAATTCAATGTAAAATTTTTTAATTTTTTAAAAGTTTCAACACTTTAAAATCAAAACTTGCGATTTTCATTGTCTGCAAATATATACATTACCTTCAAACATTGAAATTCTTTAATCCCTGAAATTTGAAACTTTGAGCACTTATCTGAAAATGAAAATATGAAATTTAGAAATTTAGTAACTTTCGCGTTTTGGCACGTTGAAACTTTAAAAATCTAGGAATCTCAGAAACTGTAAAATCACGGAATCTTAAAATTTTATTACTCTTGATTTTCGTAAGGTTGAAGCAAAAAAAGTTAATTAACCTGAAAATTAAAAATTCTGGGGGAACATTGACCAAAACCCTGAAACTTCACGAAACTTTGACTTTAAACCTTAAAATCTCACATTTATACATCTATACACATTATTTTAGATCTTATCAGCCTTGGTAGTGTAATGTCTGGCGTGCCGGACTTTCACCCAAGCGGCCCGCGATCGACTCCCGGCGCCGGCAGATCTGGTTAAGGTTTTCTGCAGTTTTCCTTAGCTGTGACACAAATGTGGGATTTGCGCTGTTACATCTGTAAGTCGGCTGCAGCCGCACATTGGGCCTACATAATAATAATAATCGCCCCCTCCCTCCCGCACAAGCTTATAGCTTCTGGGGCCTTGGTTTAGGTTATGGGTTGTAGTAGTTATTATTATTATTATTATTATTATTATCTGATATATATTTTACATTAAATCTACAATCAAGTACCTAGTCATGAAAAATTGTTCTTCAATATTCACAATATTTGACATCATTGACACATATTGATTTCAACATAATGGTGTTCAATCACATACGTTCAATCTAAGACAATATGAATCTAATGTTTGATTTCATTTATCGTTTTGATTTTATACCAATTTTGGTCCGCTCGTTCCCCCGATTAGTCGCCTCTCGACTATTTTCTTTGGAGTTATCTGAAATCAAACGTGAACAGCAACCAGATGAACCAGATACATTAAAAGAGTTAAATAAACAACTTAAAATAAAGTATCAATGTATAATGATGAGTAGCGCGTATTTGCCTCTAATGAAATAAAAAACTGACGAATTAATGGTTCTTTTCGTTCTCGCGTACCCTAAATATTCTTTTATTATTTATCTGCGACGTTCAGGCAATCAATTCTAGAAAGGTAGCAACTCATAAGAAAAAGAAGGTCCTGAAATAATAAATCCCTACGTCTAATCTATCTAATGCTTGGTTAAATAGAATCGAAATTACAAAGTCTGGTAGACGGCCTCAAAGTTATTTTTCACAACCATGTGTTTAAATCGTCCCCACGAATCCTTAACACGAGATTATCGCAAAATCCTTAAAATTCCAAAATAATCAATCAATTTGCCGCTTTGGTAGAGCTTTTTTGTAACTGCAACGGTTTTTATTTCAAAGAATTTAATAAACTAAAATAACTAAATAAAGTTATTGGCGGGGTAATACAAAGTTATTATCATCTTTCATAGTTTATTGATATTGACAACCAATCAAAAATCATGACTTTTCTGCCTGCAATAACAAGGATGTTTTGATTAAATTGAAGGAGAATTTTCATCTGCAAATACACTAAAGCGATCTTTAGCATATAACATATTCTCTAAAAACTTGAATTAACCAGGTAGGGTATAGATTTACTGCCGAAGAAGATGCAATTAGATTTTTGAAATATAAAAGAAAACATAACTCTTAATCAGAACTGAGACTCGTTCGTAAGTAGGGCCTCTTGTTCGAAACAATGCCCGGATAGATTTTCAGTAGTTCATTTTAGAATCCACCAGTAATTTGTCTGCTGGATTCCGTTTGTTGCTTACGTAGGTAACTCATAGCTCATAACGCATTGTCCGTTTTTTCTTTCTCTCTGAGACGTTACAGCTGTAGAAGTTGAGAGAAAACTTTCTAGACTGCATATTAAGGGAAACCTTCAAAATTCGCCGAAAAGTTGGAATTAGTGAATAATATAACGCTCTAAAGTGAAACTTTTAGGTGATCCTTCTCTGAGAGAAAGCCGTCCGCGCGTCCTTTCTAGTTTGCCAACTTTTCTTCTGTCCTCTCTCCTTCATTTAGTGCCCTTAAAACTGCTACAGTCACACGAGCAGTAGCAATAGCAGCAAAGTCGATTTATCTATTATATAATGTGTATACATATAACACGAGTGCAACAAGGAGGAAAATCGATAGCAATTATGCATAAATGAGTAGCGTGTGCTACACACTTATATACCTTCACTCACACATATACACGTCGTATTCATTAGCGAACCCAGATGTGATGATGTTGATGATGAAGGAAAGAAGATTCTTGATTTTCGCTAATGAATCCTTTAATAATTGGGGGCGTACGGGAAGGAAAGGTCCTGCGACGAGATATAAATAACGGGCAGGATAATAGCATTCATATTCCACCGATCTGCTCTTAATGATCCGTGTTCAACATATTGCGCGAAAGGTATGTGGATGTTAGTTGAAGTTGTAAGGGATTACATTTACCCGCGGGGGTGTGTATGCAGGGTCGGATCGTATCTTTCCCAGTGTGTGCGTGTGCTCGTGTGTTCGGTGTTTTCCTTAATTTTGCCTTTAATGCGTCTTCAAACGAGACCTCTTTTTGTCATTGACGGGTTGTTCCACTACTATTATAGGATATCCCTAGTGTGCTTTGTATTATAAATGACGAGAACGACGGAAATTGATTCTAAAAATAAATATCTGCTACTAATCCAGCTTTTCACTATTTATTAAGATAATTGCATCTTCTGTCGAAGTGATTAAAACTTCGACATTGAAAACAATTATTATTGTTGGCACCTTTGACTATGAACACTTTTTCAAAGATCGTTACATTTGTCCATAAGGGATAGGACGCTCTATATATTTTATTTTATTAGATTTCGTTTAATTTTACAAAAAATTGCAGTTAAGCCCCAACAGACTTCAAAAATCAGCCAACTAAAAATTTGATGTAGATTTTTCTATTAAAATCTATATGGCGTCTTGATCGTTTCCCTTTAGTAGTTTATAAATACATAGTGTTTATTTTTTTCTCGATAATCGCGTGCGATTAGACCCTTACCAAGCTTTAAAGCCCAACTCCTTCTTCGCGAAGTAGACAGTATCTAAACACATTACACCGGTCTTTAGGTATTTAGTAATATTTAGTATCGCGACAGTAGCGCATAATGTGCAGTGTTTGCGGGTTAATTAGACAATGGGGCGCGAGAGGGGCCCTGGCACGGGGTATCACCGATATTGGCGCTATGCAGCACGGCTTCACGTGCGTTATGCTCGCCCGCCGCGCATTAAGCCAAGCAGTGGTTTAAACCGGGGGGTAGGAGAGATCAATTAACAACAACCCCATCGTCCCGTCTTACCCCCACAGAGACGGCATTAGGATTAAGAAGATCACGAAATGAGAAATCCATATATGCAGATTTTAGTACCTACCGCAAAATTGAGTGAAGAGGTGGCCGAGGAGGGTGGAAGAGGAAAATCAAAAATGTAAAACCGACACATATCGTTTGAGGAGGAAACGTGTGTTTTAGTTACGTACACAAGGTAGGACTGATTGTAATTTTAATTGTCTTAACATCCCTCATATTGCGAAAACCCACCCCTACCATTACTTTATATCAAATTAAAGAGAAATTATAATCTTTCTTACGTTATCTGCAGCTGTCACACCCTTGAAATCGTCAAGATATATATTTCCACAAATGTTGCTAGATTTTACATTTATACGTTACCAGAATGTTTTACGTCATGTGAAAGTATGACGTCACGTGTAGTTGTGCAAGGTGGAAACCTTTAAAAAGCTTTGACATATTTTCTAATTAACAATATTGGTTTTTTACCCACTTCTCAATACATGAAGAATGAATTGTATAAGAACTACGATAAATTCATTAATTTTTTATTTACAAATCCAACATGATGAAAAATGCTCAAAACAGCTCAAACTTTTCAAACTAGGGTAATATTAAAACTTTAAGACAATTCATTACTTACTCAAGAAATTTCTGATTTTAGTTAATGAGTCTTAAATACTATCATTTTTCTTAATATATTATTCTCATCTCAAAATTTAGCGCTTACTATAGATCTAAGGCAGCTCAACATCGGTTTGGAACACTCAAATTGATTTAAAACTGTTCCTAGTATTCAGGTTTGTCAAATTTGCACATTAATAGGAAAATCATTAGGCTTTTACTTTACTTTAGCAATTGATCGACTAGGAAATCGTAAAATCAACTGAAAATCTTTTGAAAAGGCTATTGCGAAAAGTCTAAAAGATCTTGAAGATTTCTTGATACAAATTTAAATATTGATAAAATTAATAACTGTCTAAAAACATGTTCCAAGCACTGTTAGCAGGAAATTATTCGTAAGAAACCCACGTCCTTTTAGCTTTTTTTGTTTATCGTTCAAAGAGATTCGACTCAAAATTTTCTTGAGTAACTAGTACAGTAGGTTTAAAATGACCAAGAGACTGTTAAAGAGTACGGGAAACCTGAATGGTATAATAATTATAAGGACTCAAAAATAAAACATCTCAAATTTAATATTTTTCATTTATTTATCAATTTTCTAGGAAATATCTAAGGTAGCTCAATTTTTTTTTAATTTACCACAAGCACTTAAAGTTCCCTAAGAGAAATATGAAAAAGAACAATTTAAAATATTAGTAAGATCTCCCATTAAGTAAGTTAATAAGATCTACCCTTTCCGTTAACTAAGAAACTCCCAGACGACTCAAGATTTGCTTGAGTAGCTACAATATCATATTTAAATTGGCCAAAAATTTGTTGAGGGCGATTTAGGATTATATAGATAGAATTATTGCAGTGAATCAAATTGTCCTAATAGGTTCCTCAGAAGACTTCTAGCGACTCAAATTTTCTTGAGTAACTACCACAAGAGATTTAAAATGCTCAAAAGACTGTTAAAAGCAAAGGAGAATTTCATTAGTAAAATATAAGGAGAAATTTCCTTTCTGGGTTTTGTAATGTCGTCTACTTACTAAATCCAAAATGGTGCTCATTCAAAAGGTAGTTGTAAAGAAGTCGACTTTGAGCAGTATTATAAGAGCTTCATTGCTCAAAATGGTATTTAATAGAACAATATCTATATATGAGCAAAAAGTAACTCCATCAAATAATTCATCTGCTTATCTGCTCGAATAATTCATTCAAAGTGCTCAAAATCTTCTTAGTGAACCTCTTATAGAAGAATATTCCGTTCGTCCTGGATTTCTAGGATTATATTTGTAGGTTGGAGGTTTCTATATTGGACGTGGACATTTATAAGAAGATGCTTTAAAAAATAAAGAAGATTATTAAAGTGCTCAAATTGATATCCAACGCAACTCAGAATGATCTTCAGACGATGATGATGACTCAGAAATTTGCTCAAGAAAATTCTAAGTTTTTTAAGGGTCCCAATTTTATCTTTTTTACTTGCTTCCTGTGGTCTTTCTTTGCCGATATGACATCCTTCTCCGAAAGCTCAAGATATCATTCCAAATGCTGTTAATTGCTCAATATATATATTGTTCTATATTTTTCTTTGTCTGGTTGACTTGGAAAACTCAAGTCAAAACTACTCAAAGCAATATTTTAGTAGCTGTCAGTTGCTCAAAAGAAAAGAGTTTCCATTTTACTTTTTTAAATATTTTATCTTTGCACTTCATCCGCTGCATTCTTGATCTAGTGATTCTTAAGTCAGCCCAAGAACAGCTCAGTAATATATTGCCCTTGAATAAACACCTCGAAAGCCTGTTGAAGAAAACTCGTTCCAAAACTTGCTTTTTTTAGTGTCTCCCTCTGTCCTTGTTTGTTCATTTACCTTGGGGACTCTTGAGGTAGCTCAAATTTCTTCAAGAAAACTGGACGAGAAAAAGTTGCAATTTTTCTCTTCTTCCGTTTTTTGTGTATTTCCTATCTGACTGACTTGATAAAATTCTTAAGATCCATATAAAGCCCAAGAGAAAACATAACAAGCTAGCAACTACAATATCTCAAAAAGTGCAATAATTCAAGAAATTGAGCTATAAACAACTCAAAAGTTTAACAAAAAGCACTTAAAATTCTGGTATTATAATTTTTCCTGTGTGCTCATAATGAAGTAACCTGATTCTTATGATAGCTCAGAATTATTTTGTTAAACTGTAACTTAAGCTGCAAACCGTTCAAAACCTGATTAAATCAGCTTTCAATTCTTTGGTGACAGCTTAGGGTTATCTTGAGAAACCATTTAGGAGCTAGAAACACTCAAAAGATCTTTCAAAAACATGTTTAATGCAACTTTAGAATTCAGTTGATAAATACTCATTCAGTCTGTGCTTCAAAAATTAGCCTTCCTGTAACCTCATGATTCAAACAGAAAATCTGAGGATAGCTTTAAGTTTTTCTGAAGTACAAAAGGATATGCCTAACGCAGCTGAGACTTGTGTCTTAAAACAAAATTCTAAACTGCCTTACTTTCCTAATTTCTTAAAAGCTTGAAGACGTCTCGAAGACTATGAGTAATCATCAATAATCTGCAGTTTTTTGCAAATAATTGGGAAGGATATCTTCAAGTCTGTGTTAGTATATGGTCTGATAATAATTTGAGGCCTTAGCTATGTAATGAACGACACATCAGTTTGTTAGAATAATGAATTTTCTTAAAACTATGTCTAGGTCTACCTTGCAATTCGCAATAAAAAATAACAAGCATCTTCAAATAGATGTTATTCACGTTGGTGAAAAACTTTTTAAATCTTACATCGAGTATTTAAACTTCGAAGAATTCGACCCGTTTGAAATATTACAAGTGAAATAAATTCTGAAGAGCAATTTGACGCAGAACTAAATTTAAATTTTGACATCTCCTTGTTACTTTTCTCGCGTGCTCGATGATCATTAGTCAATTACGCACAGCTTTACCTGATTATTGTCATCAGTTTGTTTTCTATTTTAAGTAGGAAATTTTTGCCCCACTTTGAAATAAAATTTTTCGGATAGTTAAGCAAATTTGTAGTGCTGCAGCCTTAATAAGACTCGAGTGGTTTTTCAAAACTTTTAAGAGTCCTAACCTACCTTTTTTTTATTAGAAATATTCACGATACGATTTTAGGTTATGTTGTCTTAGTTTAATAAAAATCAGTAGCTTTTTAATAATTCTACTTTTATTTGATAGCCTACATTTTTTGAATAATTAGCGTTAAAGGGCTTCAACATGGTTTTCTTTTCCCCCATATCTAGGTTGTCTTAAATCGATAAGATTGGATATAAACTTGAAACGAAACTTTGACACATTTCTTCCTTCCTCTTTTACATCCCAATTACAGGCATAACAAACGAACACTATGTAGTAATAATAAAACGTAACCGTTTTAGGAACAAGGTTCGTTAGAAATCAGTTAATCTGGTCACATTTTATGATTATAAACCCGTAGTAAAAGGCATAGAAGGGCGTAAAGAGTTGCTTTAGGGTGTACGGTGGCGCTGTAAACGAGGCTGCTGGCGGGTGACGGACAGGCTGAAGGACGGGTTATGAAGCCCACCGCAGACCACATCAGAGCTCCTTGTGTTTGCTAGCAACGAGTGTGCTTGTGGATGAAGCGCACAGAAGGCGTACATTCAAGGGTTGCATTCAGGACGATTTTGGGAATTCACTTAAATAAGACCAAGGGAGAAGACACAAAGGGTGGGTTTCGGAAAGGGTTAGAAAAAAAAGGTTGGAGAAGGTCATCGGTTGTAAAGTAACCCACCACCATGGATGGCATAAATTTAGATCAATACTGAACGTACTACCTGAATAAATATTTATATAAGGTTTAATATCAATATCGTATTTATTCATTATTCATGGATTCTATGGAAACTTTTCAATCTGTCAGAACAATTACAATTAGGTAAAATAATCTTGTTAAATAACGGTTTATTAATGGATATTTCAGTTCTTTATTGTAAGACGAAGCATTTTTTGCGTTTGAAGGTTATTAGTTATCTTGGTTTATGACTGCTTCAATAGCTATATGCAACTTTTTCTGTGAAACTGTCTTTTTGTAGAGCACTTAAAACAACTTGGAATTCTCGTATATTAATCACTAAAACCAATGTGGTAACGATCAATGCAAAAATTAGGTTGAGTATTAGTATACAGATTTCTATTGTAATAGGTCCATAAGCTTGTCCGGTTCTGAAAACCCAATTTGGTTGTAGTATTTGGCCGGTTAGCTAAATCGAGAAAAAAAAATTGGTTTAGACCAAGGAATTTTCTTGGCTGAGATCTCTTGCAAAATTATTTATTCTCTGGCAACTTCTGTAAGTGTATTTTGAAACATTTTGACAAAATGAAAATAAAACAATTTTAGTATATAATTTTAACTTAGGTTTGGATGTCTGAACTGTAAACTGAACAAATGGATGTGATGTCATTTGGAAATAGCAATCGTCAGGGTTAATTGTGCTGAATGCCAAAAAATAGTCCAAATTTGGACAACCAAACCATACGACGACAGAAAAGAATTTCTTATTTCATTTCCTCTGCAAACTTTCTGTCGCTACGTAGATCAATATTAGCCAACTAGATATTATGAAATGTAAAATTTTATCTAAGCTGTCTAAGGTATAAAACCCATCCTGACACTTTAATTTCAGTTCAATAATCCCTAGATAACATGCACTAAAGGTCATTGCAAGATCTGATTTTTTTTTAAGATTTCTTATTTGTTTCTGAGCGTTTCCTCAATTTAATTTCTAGTCTTTTTCCTTATGATCCATCAACTCGTTATTTCTCGAATTGAAACCCTAAAGGTTGTGATTATCACCTAATCAACACACCAAACATCATTCATAACCTAAACCTACAACTAATAATATTGCTTGGTTAACACGAATCCAACCCTGTTATGTTTCTAAACGCCACCACCGCCGCCGCCGCCACCGCCGCCACCCTCCTCCTGCTCGGCCCACTACCACTAGGGCCGTCCGTCGGTGCGGTGACGGGTCGTAAATTAGCTCCACGGCTGCAATAAACATTCCTCGCATAAATTACCTGCATTTTCGGATTAATTACACACTTCACTAGCAACTCGCGTTCTTAAAGTTGCTGTCGGCCGCGAAAGACGTCTCAAGAATTGGGAAGTAATAGTAGGTATATAAGGAGGAGAAACTTGCTGCTGTGACTTGGGAAAGTTTGTTCGAATTTTACTTTACTACTTCACCTACATAGAGTTAGGTAGATACCCTGCGTAGTACTTGTAATTAGGAGAAGTAAGCATAAAATGGTTTATTTTAGGTGCTTCAGGAATTGCTGATTTATTATCAGTTTAAAAGATGGGCTGAGTTTGTATTAAGTCTAATGGGTTTTTTTTTGAGAAAACTAAGGAATTATGCTATAGAGTTACTAACACATTTTAATTTTACACAATATCATCATATTATGTAATAAGTGTCATATTCGCCATGACTTAATAAGTAGATAAACTATGCAAGTTCTGGATCGATTCTTACGATTATGAAGTATTTCTTTCTTTCAAGTTTATTAATTGCCATGACTTTATTCGAAATTAAATTGTTACCTCTAATTCAGACCAATCAGGTAACCGCTCGTGATTATTTTCAAATTGAGTAGCAATGTATCTTGTAGGGCTTGATAATATATAATTGAAAACCCTTTTATTATGATACCGAATCGTCATTTCTAGTGCTGTTCAGAATTTGCAACAAAACTAATATCCGTAAGTTCACATATCTGCTATATAAAAGGACCCCGCACTCACTACTAATCTTATGGAAACTGGCCCCCGGTTAAATTGGCTGAATTTTGGTATGTTATTGTTATCGACTCCCGGATCAAAAGTTCTCCTGAGCACACAGTCCAGATTTCCATGGTTTGCCCGCCACAGGTGCTTAAAGTTGTTTGTTTTGAAATCGTTCAAACTTCTAAATCTAATCTTGTGGAACGTAGCCCCCATTTAAATTGGCTGAATTTTTGATATCTCATAGTTATCGACTCCCGGATCAAAAGTTTTCCTGGGCACAAAGTCCAAAAACCCATGGTTTGCCCGCCACAGGTACTTAAAGTTGCGTGTTTTCAAATCGTTCGAACTTTTGAAACTAATCTTATGAAAAGTGGCTGCCGGTTAAATTGTCTGAATTTCTTATATGTTATAGTTATCGACTCCCGGATCAAAAGTTTTCCTGAGCACACAGTCCGGATATCCATGGTTTGCCCACCACAGGTGCTTAAAGTTGTCTGTATTGAAATCGTTCAAACTTTCAAACCTAATCTTATGGAAATTGGCCGCCGGTTAAATTGGCTGAATTTTTGATATGTTATAGTTATCGACTCCCGGATCAAAAGTTTTCCTGGGGCACAAAGTCCAAAAACCCATGGTTTGCCCACCACAGGTACTTAAAGTTGCGTGTTTTAAAATCGTTCGAACTTTTGAAACTAATCTTATGGAAAGTGGCCGCCGGAAAATTGGCTAAATTTTTTATTTGTTATAGTTATCGACTATCGGATCAAAAGTTCTCCTGAGCACACAGTCCAGATAGCCATGGTTTGCCCACCACAGGTTCTTAAAGTTGTCTGTATTGAAATCGTTCAAACTTTTAAACCTAATCATATGGAAATTGGCTGAATTTCTGTTATGTTATAGTTATCGACTCCCGGATCAAAATTTATCCTGGGCACAAAGTCCAAGAACCCATGATTTGCCCGCCACAGGTACTTAAAGTTGCGTGTTTTGAAATCGTTCGAACTTTTGAGACTAATCTTATGGAAAGTGGCCGCCGGTTAAATTGGCTGAATTTTTTATTTGTTATAGTTATCGACTATCGGATCAAAAGTTTTCCTGGGCACAAAGTCCAAAAACCCATGGTTTGCCCGCCACAGGTACTTAAAGTTGCGTGTTTTGAAATCGGTCGAACTTTTAAATCAAATCTTGTGGAACGTGGCCCTCGGTTAAATTGGCTGAATTTTTGATATCTCATAGTTATCGACCACCGGATCAAAAGTTTTCCTGGGCACAAAGTCCAAAAACCCATGGTTTGCCCGCCACAGGTACTTAAAGTTGCGCGTTTTGAAATCGTTCGAACTTTTAAACCTAATCTTGTGGAACGTGGTCCTCGGTTAAATTGGCTGAATTTTTGATACCTCGTAGTTATCGACTTTCGGATCAAAAGTTTTCCTGAGCACACAGTCCGGATATCCATGGTTTGCCCACCACAGGTGCTTAAAGTTGTCTGTATTGAAATCATTCAAACTTTTAAATCTAATCTTATGGAAACTGGCCGCCGGTTAAATTGGCTGAATTTTTGATGTTATAGTTATCGACTCCCGGATCAAAAGTTTTCCTGGGCACAAAGTCCAAAAACCCATGGTTTGCCCGTCACAGGTACTTAAAGTTGCGTGTTTTGAAATCGTTCGAACTTTTGAAACTAATCTTATGGAAAGTGGCCGCCAGTTAAATTGGCTGAATTTCTTATATGTTATAGTTATCGACTCCCGGATTAAAAGTTTTCCTGAGCACACAGTCCGAATATCCATGGTTTGCCCACCACAGGTGCTTAAAGTTGTCTGTATTGGAATCGTTCAAACTTTTAAACCTAATCATATGGAAATTGGCTGAATTTCTGTTATGTTATAGTTATCGACTCCCGGATCAAAAGTTATTCTGGGCACAAAGTCCAAGAACCCATGATTTGCCCGCCACAGGCACTTAAAGTTGCGTGTTTTGAAATCGTTCGAACTTTTGAGACTAATCTTATGGAAAGTGGCCGCCGGTTAAATTGGCTGAATTTTTTATTTGTTATAGTTATCGACTATCGGATCAAAAGTTTTCCTGGGCACAAAGTCCAAAAACCCATGGTTTGCCCGCCACAGGTACTTAAAGTTGCGTGTTTTGAAATCGGTCGAACTTTTAAACCAAATCTTGTGGAACGTGGCCCTCGGTTAAATTGGCTGAATTTTTGATATCTCATAGTTATCGACCACCGGATCAAAAGTTTTCCTGGGCACAAAGTCCAAAAACCCATGGTTTGCCCGCCACAGGTACTTAAAGTTGCGCGTTTTGAAATCGTTCGAACTTTTAAACCTAATCTTGTGGAACGTGGTCCTCGGTTAAATTGGCTGAATTTTTGATATCTCGTAGTTATCGACTCCCGGATCAAAAGTTATCCTGGGCACAAAGTCCAAGAACCCATGATTTGCCCGCCACAGGTACTTAAAGTTGCGTGTTTTGAAATCGTTCGAACTTTTGAGACTAATCTTATGGAAAGTGGCCGCCGGTTAAATTGGCTGAATTTTTTATTTGTTATAGTTATCGACTATCGGATCAAAAGTTTTCCTGGGCACAAAGTCCAAAAACCCATGGTTTGCCCGCCACAGGTACTTAAAGTTGCGTGTTTTGAAATCGGTCGAACTTTTAAACCAAATCTTGTGGAACGTGGCCCTCGGTTAAATTGGCTGAATTTTTGATATCTCATAGTTATCGACTCCCGGATCAAAAGTTTTCCTGGGCACGAAGTCCAAAAACCCATGGTTTGCCCGCCACAGGTACTTAAAGTTGCGTGTTTTGAAATCGTTCGAACTTTTGAAACTAATCTTATGGAAAGTGGCCGGGAGTTAAATTGGCTGAATTTCTTATATGTTATAGTTATCGACTCCCGGATCAAAAGTTCTCCTGAGCACACAATCCGGTTATCCATGGTTTGCCCACCACAGGTGCTTAAAGTTGTCTGTATTGAAATCGTTCTTTTAAACTTTTAAACCTAATCTTATAGAAATTGGCCGCCGGTTAAATTGGCTGAATTTTTCATATATTATAATTATCGACTTCCGGATCAAAAGTGTTCCTGGGCACAAAGTCCAAAAACTCATGGTTTGCCCACCACAGGTACTTAAAGTTGCGTGTTTTGAAATCGTTCGAACTTTTGAAACTAATCTTATGGAAAGTGGCCGGGAGTTAAATTGGCTGAATTTCTTATATGTTATAGTTATCGACTCCCGGATCAAAAGTTCTCCTGAGCACACAATCCGGTTATCCATGGTTTGCCCACCACAGGTGCTTAAAGTTGTCTGTATTGAAATCGTTCTTTTAAACTTTTAAACCTAATCTTATAGAAATTGGCCGCCGGTTAAATTGGCTGAATTTTTCATATATTATAATTATCGACTTCCGGGTCAAAAGTGTTCCTGGGCACAAAGTCCAAAAACTCATGGTTTGCCCACCACAGGTACTTAAAGTTGCGTGTTTTGATATCGTTCGAACTTTTGAAAGTAACTTAATTTGTTTATTAAAATTTAATTTTGTTGTGACTTTATTTTGCACATTCGGGGTACTTCATTATAGTGAGTCTCCCTCGCTTCTCACATTCGGGATGCTTGATTATAGTGAATCTCCTCGCCTCTCAATAGAATGATGTGACACTAGCCTATTTTACCCCACTATTTCTATGTTCAAATCCTCGGGATTTGCTTTATGTGCTGCATCCACTGTCGTTCGCAACAATGATGCGTCAGGATATCTCACATTAGGTTGATGGCCCGCATATATGGGATACTACAAAATGCTTGCAACATGTGCACATGTACCTAATGTTTTTGAATCTAGATGATTCAAATGATTAAGTATATCGTCTCGCATATAACCACAGCATGTGCGAAAAAATATAAAAATAACTAAACAGCGGAAACAAGTTTCAAAAGTTTGTAATATTTCAAAACACGCAACTTTAGGTGCGTGTGGTGGACAAACCATGAATTTTTTGGACTTTGTGCCCGTGAGAACTTTTGATCCTTAACTATGAGATATCAAAAATTCAGCCAATTTAACCGGAGGCCACTTTCCACAAGATTAGGTTTAAAAGTTTGAACGATTTCAAAACACGCAACTTTAAGCACCTGTGGTGGGCAAGCCATGGGTATTTGGAGTTTGTGCCCCTGAGAACTTTTGATCCGAGAGTCGATAACTATAACATATCAAAAATTCATTCAATTTAACCGGGGGCCAGTTTCCAGAAGATTAGTGCGGTGTCCTTTGGAGTAATCTAATCTTTGACGTAATATTACCCTCCACATATCTAACCAGCTGTAATTCCTATTAAATCCATAAAATCTTACAATTTCCACCTCAAATATCAACCTTTTGTGGTTAAATACCGATATCCATCTCTAAATGTTAAATGTTAATATATTAAAAAAGTGCCACTGTCAATGTTATATCATGCCATCCATAACGTGACATTATTGGTGGAGGTGCTGGGAGGTTACGTTTCTTTTAAGCTTAACATATAAAAAGAAAGCTTGATACAATAGTCAAGTGAATTAATGCAGACTTATAAATTTGTAATTTTATAGCAGCCAACATTCAGGGATGTTTCTTCCAGTTAAAAAGATGACGCAATAACTCAAAATCTCTTCTATTCCCTCTAACGATAAGTGGTAAGTTTGTGTTATTTCAAGCCGATGAAGGGCCATCGCATTGCCACCTGACTGAACGAACAAACCTTTCTCTTGAAGCTTCGCACTTTTTTCCTATAGAAAAAATATTGGTCAGTGTATAAATATTTCAAATATGACCATAATTTGCAACACAGGATATTAAACATGTTTCTGTTAATTTGGAAATAAACATGCATAGCTTATAAAACATACTTTGTTGTTACCGTAGGTGAAATTTGAAAAGAAGTAATTGCAATTATGACCTGTTTTCATTCGTCATAAAACAGATGGACATTTAATACGTCCCCTTTTAGGGATAGTACTTACTGCAGGCATGAGAAATCTGCGATTCTTTGATCATCAATGTTGTTTTTTTTCAATTGGTCTTAAGACGTTTAGAACGATGGCAAATATTAGTAAGAAAAACTGAAATTACCATCAGTAAACGAAAACCATCCTTCAAACAGCTGAAATTCTGGTGAACTAAAATGGCGAATTGTAATATATTGAACATCAGAGATCAAAACTAATGAATATTCTTACTACTGCACCGAATATTTGACCACCACTACACCTGACACGTATATTTACTTGCAGTTTAGTTTACTCGTTTTGGTCCTTGGGACCGGGACACTTACTTCTGAACTGTTTGGAAGAGCTTCCATCAACTAAATCAGTCTCTCGCTTATGGCTATTTCAACCATCCTTCTCTTTATTAGAATTTGAAGGTGTTCGTTAATATCGTTTTCCTTGTATTTTATAAGTAGTTCAAATTTTCTAAATTTCTTCTTATAATGCAGTATGAACCCTTATTCGCGCTGTGGACAAATGAATGACGCCCGGGTTTCAATGTTTCGTCCGAAATTGTGTGGGGCTTCTTCAGGTAATAATAGATAAATCGTCTAAGGTAATATTGACATAATAACGAAATAAAGAGTGATATAAATGAAATATGGCACTAAGCAAAGTATAAAACAGAAAGAGTAGAAGGCGCTGTAATTCAATATGTGTACCATGTCAGAGGTGAAACCCTCCAGATGAAGAGATGGGAAGGATATCACCTCTGAAATCTGAATCTCCGTACATTTGCGGGAGAAAGGTTGTTTCGATTTTTTCTCAATATGACACAGTCTAAACCCGGAAGTCGTTCTATATACATGGACTCAGGTCATTTACCATAGAAGTGCATGTTCACGATTAATACAAATTTGGTCCTTGGAGCCGGCAAATATAATACTTTTGATAGGCATTACCGCGAATTTTCTGGTTTGCTTCGGTACATCTTATTACGATTATCTTTGTTTATAAAAAAATTTTGATGGGCGCGCGCGCGTACACACACATCGGATATGCCATTTTATTCCGTTCGAATTAAAAATTTGGCGCGTGGGGGTCGTATTATTTACAAAAACGGCGCTTATTATAAAATTAATATTAAACATTCTTACTGAATTTAGAATTGAATTAATTATTAAATACATTTTTTCTGTTTTATAGAAAGTATAGACGTACTGTATTCGCTGAATTTGTTTAATATTCGGATTTGGTCCTTGGAGCCGCTCAAGAAGGAAACCCTCCTGTAAAACTATTGTCCAATATTTTGTGGTATTGCTTGTGTAAAATCCCATTATTTCTATGGTTTTTTTGTTTTAATTATTGTGTGTTTCTTCAAATTTAGTCCTTACTTGTTACAAATTTTTGCCGTCATAAGTAATTCTTATAAGTTATCAGCCAAAAATGTGTTTTATTTTGGTGTTAAATGGTACGGTTTGGTCTTCCAGACCGTAACCTTGGAAAGAAATTTCTTTTGCAAAAAACTTTTAGGAACTTTTTAACTGTTCGGTGGTATTTTTAACCTTCTTTAAAAATTCTAATTACGCATTACTTTTATCTACGGATGTGATCCTTCGAATTACATCACTCCAATATGAAAAACTGAAATAGTGTGTTTGTGATATTTCTTATACCTTTCTTCTCTCTGACAAAACTGATTATGAGACGTTTCATCTTGCTTCACACGAATTTGTGTAGAAATTATTTTAATAATATGCTTATAATAAAGTGAAGATATATGAATTTTCACCGAGCTGCGGGGAAAGGATTCTCGGTTTCGAGTTCAGTGGGAACTGATGAAACCACTCAGCAGGTCGATTTAAATACAAGCAAGGCACTAAACTTATTTTGTCTTTTTTTGTAATGAGATATTTCGCTTCTTAGTAGGCACACGGCACCGAAGTATCTATTTGAAGGCTAACCACGTAAATATTTTGCGAGCTATACTTCAAACGCATGACTACATGCCAGTCTTCTGTTTCTGTAGGATGTATACGTTTTGTGGTTTATTTATAGATCTTGCATCAGCTTCCTTTTTCGTTTTTAAAGTCTATTCCATTCCAGTTAAATAGCTGCTTTAGTAGTAATTTAAAATTTACATAATTCAAATAACTATTTGTAACAATAGTTTGTTAGACAATTCTTACTTACAGACATTTTTGGGGCAAACTTTTGAGGAATATAAGCATTATTTTGATTTGTATGGTGATTTTTGATCTAAGTGTAAGCGAGTATCTGAGATGGAATTATAATTATAAATATTGAAGTGAAGCTTTTCCGTGCTCTAGATATAGCGACAGACTTTCACCAAATATTGGCGCCTAAACTCTAGCTTTGTTAATTGCGATTAAAGGGCCTATCGTTCACTATCCCTGATTAATAAAAAACTATATAAGATCTATATAAAAATTAAATTTGTAAAAATTGTTGATAAATAAAAACTAGTCATATGATATGGATGGTAAAAATACAGAAACTTAGCATTTGTTTTCCCAACTTTTAGAAAAAGTAATTGGGTCAAAGTTGAAAGAACTACACTTTGGAAAAGTTAACTTTTAAAAAGTCCGCTTTATACTTAGATCTTGTGGGTACTTTGTTTTGAAAACTAAGTAAACTTTATAAAATTATTAAAAACTGTGATTTAAATTCGTTTTCGTGACCGTATTATTACGAGGGTTGGTGCGGTTAGAGTTAGTTGGTGGAGGTAATTGAAAACTTTTCAAAAATTCATATATTTTTACTTGTGATTAATCAATTATTTAATCATTATACTCTTATTTGGAGTTTCTCAAATGAACCATTAGTTTAAATCATTCAAGACATGAGGAAAAAAAATAGAAAAATAAATGGAAATCGAATCGAATCGAACGAACAGATATAATTTTACCGTTTCATATTAAACTGTTCAAACATTCTGGTTACTTCTAAATAATTAAATTGAAAGATAAATACCAATTTCATAACCGGGGTCTAGAGAGTGGTAGTGGTGGCGGTGGTGGTAGTAGAGTACAGAATGAAAATTAACATCTTAATTAATAAATTCTTAACAATAAACGTCTGGGCAGATTATTAACGTATCGCTGCAATGCTGCACATTTTCCACAAGACCATAAATCTTTTAAAGTTAAACCAACAAGAAATTCCTTGCAGTTTTACTTGCTCCATCCTTGTTGCGCCCCGAACCTTTATTATTGCACAACAACCTGGGTTTCCTTGACGTGTAATTAGTGCCGTCGGTGAGGAGGGTGGATGTCGTACTACTAGGTATAAGGAAAAGCATTGCGAGTCATAAGCAATTTCTGGATAATAAATGCGACTGTGCCTATAATTATCAGGATTGTAACTGTATAACAGAGCGTGCTGGTCAAACCTGCACGCATAACTTTAATTTATTTCGGTTGAAATTTAATTATAAATTTTAATTAATTGCTGTTGGTTTTCAAAACATAAAATGTAGAGTAGAATTTTTTATGGTGGGGAAATCATAAAAAGATACCTGTGAGCCAGACTGATTATGGTAATGTATTATGGGACATCTGATGTTAGCAGTGATGGAAGAAAACTATCAAACTGACGTACATTCCGTTCTTCACTATCGCTCACTATAAAATTTACTATTGCTCAAAATGTATGCTTAAAAATAGCTGCAATTGGTGCAGCACACTTAGTAGGTTTTTCCTCGCATTTACGAACTGTAGCTATTTCTAATCTAGCACTGGTAATTCATTGTAGTTAGTACTATAATGAACACATTATGAATACATTAGTACTACAATTTTGAATACTGCGCGAGTATAAATTAATAAACGACAATAAAATTTAGAATAGATATTGTTTAAGGAAGTTTTTGAACACGTATAATATTAATTTTTTTTTAATCTGTAATTGTACGCTTTTACACATGTTGAAACTATTATTTCCAACCAAAACTGTTTAATTACAATAAATATTAATAAATAGCATGTTTATTTATAATAAAATTAATGAAAATTTGTTACAAATACTTTTTATAGATACATTTATATTAGTTAATTACGAGCATTAACCTAAAAAATTAGCACTGCTCTTCTCTTAAGTGCCCCTCACTTTAGTGCCTTAAAACAAAAATAACTATTATTCCTATTTTCGGTTAATCTTTGTCTGCTATTATAGGATTTTTATACTTTTTGCGTATTATAACCACTAAAATATAAAATTACAACTGCTAAAGATTTAGACGGAAACGGGGGTAAGAGTACCAGGTACATTTAAGTGCACAAAATAAAAAAATATATATTATCAATTAAATACGATTCGCCTTACCAGGTAAGCGCCAAAATTTCGCTGCCTGGCATAAATCCCGGTATCGCAGCCGGTCAAAATTTTACCAACTCATTGGTTTAAGTCTTACGACTTGGATAAAAACGAAAACTGATTTTATGTCAATTTGTTTTCTTATAACTGACACTCATTCATCACGATCTCAGAAATTACGAGAATTGAGTATCTAGTTGTTATCAGATTCCTTACCCGAGAAGGTCTTTCTCCTCAAAACATCAAAGATCAGCTGGATTGGATGTGCAGGAAATATTCCCTGTCTTATTCTGTGGTAAAAGATTGATCAAAACGATTTCGAATGGGTCAGGGATCCTTGGAAAATTGCACAAGGACGGTTGAAATGGTGACAGACGGACAAAATTGCCCTTATTGAGGATATCATATTAAGCGATCGACGTTTGAAGGTAAAAGAGATATCAAAAATGCCGAGGCTTTCGGATACAAGCGTTCGCCGAACCCTCCAAGATCATTTAGGCATGAGTAAAGTTAGTGCAAGGTGGGTCCCCAAACACCTCTCAGTAGTTTAGCGTCAGTGTCGTATTGAATGTGCTCGATCCTTTTTGAAGTTCTGTACAGAAAACCCTGTAGATGTGTTGAAAACAATTGTCACAGGGAATGAAACTATGGTTCTGTGGTATGATCCTTTAAGGGAATCGATGGAATGGAGGCGAAAAGGAAAAGTGCAGGGTCTGGTTGCAGAAAAAAACCCAACACCACATTCAACGGGGGGCATATTGCAGCACTCCTGCACAAATTACGATAAGATATTCGGGCCAAAAGACGTGGGAAACTGACCAGAGGCGTGCGCTTGATACACGACAATGCAGCCGCAATGCACTGTGCACACTGCTGGAATTGCGCAAGCCGCAATAAGTGACGGCGGTTTCGAACAAATGAATCATCCTCCGTATAGTCCAGTTATAGCCCCCTCCCCCAAAGAATATTTTTTAGGGGTATTGAATTGTTGCTAAAACGATGTAATAAGTGCGTTGATGTTAGGGTGGGGGAACAATAATGAAAAATAAAATTTAGTTGTGAATCTACGCCGTTGCTTTTTGGCGCTTACTTCTTAGTTGGCACAATTAACATGAAAAATAAAATGCGGCACACCCAACAATATTTTGACACTGGGATTACGGCTGATGCGCCTCATGCTGGAAAACTTCGAGCAAGCCATTAGAGGGAAGATATAGCCCGTGTACGAGGGGATGTGGTGGAAAATCCAACGACAAGAAAATAAGTCGCGCAATTGGCCACTTTTCGCCGTTCATTGCAGCGAATTTTAGTGAAAGATTGCGCTAAAATACAGTTGCGCAAACAACGAAAGGCGACCGCAATGCAGTTTTCGATTTTCCGACCGTTTCTGCCTGAATGGAGCTGTGAACAAACAAAACCACCGTTTCTGGGGTAGCGAAAACCCAAGAATCATTCACAAGCTATCGCTACACTAGCCAACAGTGACTATATGGTGCGAAAAGTTACTTCTGAAAAAGTCATCGGGTCTTATCGTTTTGAGGGCAACAGAGACCAAACCGTTATTGTGAATGGGGAGCGCTACTAATCGATGTTAAGAACATTTTGGCGACCGCAAATAGAAAAGTTTGGCTTAGAGGATGTGTGGTACCAACAGAACGGTGCCACAGCACACAACAGCCTGTGAAACAATGGCCATTTTGAGGGAAATAATTCCCGGGCGGATCATCTCGAAATGTTTCATATTCACCAAGATCACCAGATTTGGCAGCGACGGACTTCTTATGCGATTATTGTCTAAAAGATCGAGTGTTTGAGCGTGATCTTTAACTTTTGAAGCTGAAATGTTAACAAACGTAAAGGAAAATGCTTTGAAAAAGGTCTCGCCATTGTGTAAGAGAAATTGAACGTGTATTTGGTCGATATTATTTTCCGCACATGATGTAGCAATTTTCCAAATACAGTTACTTTTCCAATAAATATTTATAATCGACAAATCCATAGTTTGTTGTAATAATCTCACCACTGTAAAAAAAAACATACCGGAGACTATATTTTGCACCACCTTGTATTTTCCGCAGACATCTGTTAACAAAAACTTGGATCCTGGGTGCTATTTTATTGGTAACTTTTCAGGTTTTACAGCTGCAATAAATGACTGCTTTGGCATTTGCCTTAAATAGATGGAGTTTTATTTTGACGGAGTGTTATGCAGAGTTCCGGACCACACTGAACTTTCCGAACGCTCTTCTTGCTTTCTGAATTTTGTTTTGTACGCCTGCAAAGAATCCTTGATTTTTGGTTATAATGCTGGTAGGTAAAGCCTTTAACTACTTCTATTGCTTGATTTTAGCAAAAAAGCTTGTTATTACATTGACTATTGATTCTCATTTTTTTAAATTTTTTTAACATTTATTTCAGAAGACCTACTTTGACGATTTCTTCTTCTAGTCGTTTTGATGTCATTGAAGGTGTGAGACAGCATACAGATACCATCTGCATGACCGGTTTTCAAGTCCTATACTATGCCTCGTTGAATTGTTTCTTTTGATCATAACTGAATCAAGGATGACGATAAATAGAAAAGGAGAAAGGATGCACCCCTGTTTTACTCCGATGTTGACCTTTCCTTTGTGAATAGTGCCACTATACTTTTTGATTACCTACTGTAGTGGTCTTTGTCGGAAAGTGATCTATTTCGCACGAGTGAATATAGACAAACGAGGCGATAACCTTTGTAATTTGTCTCTCCCCCCCAGATTTACTCCAGTCTAAGGCTAGCTAAGGAGGGAGCAGCGAGATTTCCTCCATGGTGATGAGTTTTGTTAAATCAGGGAGTACCACGAGTAGATGAGGATGAAATTTGAGTAGAGGGACTGTACATTCGCAACAAATTTGGAGCTGGGGGGATGGTGGATGAAAAATTGTTCTAAAAGGTTTCTCTTTCTTATTACTTATTGTTCCTTTTATTAAGTTTATAGTCAGTAAATTACTCACCATTTATATATCGTTTAACCATCGTGTGCAGGATAAAAAGATTTAAATTTAAAAACTAGTGCGAATTTTACTTTAACTTGCTAAACATCGGATTGACACTGGGTCTCTACGGTTTGATATCCTTATCCAAGAAGAAGCGTGGATTTTTTTATCCAAGAAGAAGCGTCCATTTTATATTCTATAAAATGGAATATAAAATAATTTTTCGCAGTAGATGGTGCATAGCCGAGACGTGGACGAACAAATTTTGTATCTTCTCAAATTTTTGTATTTATCAACTCTTAAGGTTCTTTATTTCGCCCTCAGGGGACACTACTACCAGGGCATAGAGTGTTCTACGTCACCTGTGGCTCACTAACACCAGTGACACAAATGGTTTTCACCGTTTCCCTGTCGCTTCTACATGAGCCTCAAACCGCAGAATAGTTTAGTTAACTTTTATTAATGACTTGTTGTTGCTACTAGCTGTGTGCCAGTGTCCTTCAGCTTGTTGTGGTCTTAATCTTCAATGACCTTGAAGCATTGTCTTAAAATCATAACCTTGAAGCGTAGCGCAATGAGCTGGACTATCCGGGATACTAATTGTTTCGGAACAGATCCGCATTCCGAAGATCACAAGTGTCGAAAAATACGACATTTTTTGAAGAACAAATGAAGATCATTTGTGCTCCAGTAATATGTTGCATGTTATCTAGCAAAGTCTCTGACCGATACAATGGTCAGAGATGGTAGGAACAATATTTACGAATTTTGGGGGCCGTAGCTTGACGGTGTGTAATTCAGTGTTCTTTTTTCATTCTCCAAAAGATGATTTTTGGACTAAACATGTCTATATGGATTTTTTAGCCAATGACTTGGGCTATCTGGGATACTACAGCTTTCGAAACAGATCCGAATTTTCTTTGAGCTTCTTTTCCGAAAAATAAATGAAGATCTATACTGTTAAAGTAGTTTATATACCGCGTTACGCAAGCAACTCATTTTTGGATGTTGGGGGACACGCTAAACGCAATGCAACCGGACTCCGGAGAAGGCAAATCCAATTGAAAAGACCAATAATTGCATAACCTCGCCAAATATCATAGCACTCGTTTTTGACCATTCCCAAAAACAAATTTATACGAATTATACCATTAAAGTGTCTTAAATGACTTCCTGTTCATGGAGACATTTGAGTCCACCATTATCGACATTTTATCATTCTGCCAACCTGTCCTCTGTTTGTCATCTGAATTTTTTAAAGGTGGAAATGCCAGTGTGACATTGTTCGTATTCTTTGTGTTTTTGAGAGAGTTTCGAAAATAGTGATGCCTTCTATGCGCTCGAAAAAGATGGGGTCGCCCAAAGAGAAGAAAAAAGCAAACTTTTAGAATCTGCTGGTTCCGTGACATTATCCGAAAGAGAACCAAGCGAAAACCAACAGTTTCCATGAAAAATTGCAAAGAAATCGATATGAAACTGCCTAACCGATATCAATGGTTTTTAACTGACCCATTTATCTACGACCGCCTCATATGATAACGGATAGTTAAGGCGCCTTATAGTATGAGTTATGGGTATGATTTTGTGATGTTAAGGTATGAGTTAGGATTTGCTCTTGATAAAACTCTTTTTGTTTTTATGCCCTAAACACTCAATCAAGCAGTCAATCAAGATGTGTAGTGCAGAGACACCTTGGAAGATGCTTTCTTGCCTTGGGGTAGGAAACATTTTGAAGACTACGTTTGAACATTACTGTAAGATCTTTAGCTTACCTACAAGGCAAGATTGACACAAGATTGTTACAGATAAAACTTTCCTAATCTATCACAATCAGTGTCGAAAACGTCCTCCGTAATCGCCCGAACCCGGACACTTCAGGCTAGACTACGACAACTTTGGAGGTTCAAAACTGTACAAAACCCTACAGGAATTTGCAGCTAAAGCAGTCTTTTATAACAGACTGATGATAAAGATGATGACAGTGGATTAGTTGAGGAGTACAAACTTTTCCCCACACTGTTTCGCGCCGTGTATCAGGGCCAAAGGGGGACATTTTGAAAGGCGGTAGTGTAATTATTTATGTTCGTCATCTTAATGTTCATCGATCTAGTTACTCAGCTGCTGAAGATTGTTGCGTATGATTGGTTGCCTATTTGGTTTTAGTAACTGTTCAAGTCACTGTTGGAAATTTACCATATTTCGGAGATTCCCTGGTTTTAATTGTAAAGGAGGGATTGATTCTATCAATACCTATTTCCCTTGCCTATTTCCTTAACATTCCTTCTGGAGTGTTATTTTGGTTATTTACATGCTTGAAAGTAAATTATTCTGATAACATCGTCTAAGATTAGTCATTGTGAAGCGTGTGTGTAGTTTGAATCAATCTATCTGGATAATTCAGGGTATCAGGATATAATCAGGCCGCATGCCACCCAAGGTACGAAATATATTTTTTGCTTTATCTTCCACTTAGTCTCTCGGTCAAAGTTTCGATTTTAAACAACATCCAGTACAATTATAACGACTCTTAAGTAAGAATACGTGCAAAATTAAAATAGCGTCGATCTCTTAAAGTTTTCCTTTTATTAAAAATTATTCACCAATAAGTTACCCCATATATTCCAAGTTTCCACACTGTATAATATGTATTCTTAAGTACCCAATAATTTTCTTCCCTTTACGCACTAGAAAATACTATAATAATAACAACCTGACTTCCTTGAAGATAACGGTTGCCGTGCATTGCATTTTCCGTTTGAAAATTACACAAATACAACTTTTTCTAACCATGTCCCTATAAAATATGCACGCACGGGCAAAACGAATGATTGTGTTTCCAGCTTTCTTAACCATCACCCACCGTGAGACTAAACAGCTGAAGAGAATTTCGTGGGATTTTCTTGTCTTACTCTCTCCTGGATAATTCTAGGATAACTTTTGTGTTGTATGTGTGAGGACTAGGTGATTTTTTTTCTCTCCTCCTCCCTCTCTCTTTTTCTCTATCCATCTATAAAAGTTTTAATGTTGTTTGGAAAAATTTAATAGATTTTACCCTTAAATAATTTATAGATAATTGAGGACGGAAACGATTCGAAACATGTCATTTCCATTATGTTATTCTTTGCAAAGCGTACTATTAAACATTATTTATAACTTTGTCGTAATTTCGATGCATTAAAATGTATAGAGATTTGGTTATTTTTCAGGCTTATTATCATTATTTAATTGAAATTGCAAAAGTTTTGTTTTATAATGAACTTCAATTGAAAAGTATTCGATTTAAATCTATTCTTTTCCAAAATTACTACAATTTAGTAAAAATCCTGATATTGATTATATGCTACTGAACTATAACCATGATAAGAAACTCGTTACGTAACGATCTCGTTGATATTACAGAACTGAATATCATAATTAAATACCATTCAACTATATTTATGCCGTTTGCGTGGTAAATCACTCTGAGCTCTTGAAGTTTGTTCGAAAGTTTTCCATTATTGATAGTAGTTACTTATGAAAAATATTTCATAACTGGTAGTTTGTAAGGTTAGTTAAGGTTTTAAAAATGTAGAACATTTCATTTTTTAAATAGCGTCGTTTTTGGTATTCCTGAATGAGTACTGCGCCTAGACTTATACAAGACGCATCACTATGGTTAGAAAGAACTTTTTAGAACTAACTTTTCCAAATATACCTGTAATATTAAGTAGGTCAGTTTATTGATTAATTTAAAAGTAAACGTTAAACGATACTTTATACATAACATAAAAAACGTCCACTTTTCGTTTTTGGATTTTGATTCTCCTTTCCCATTTGATTTCGAGATTTGCCCACTTTTACATTTATATAAGCAGCTGAAAGAACCGTTTTCAAGATTTAATCAGTACCATTTTTAGCTGGTTACTTTAAAAAACTATTCAGTTTACCAAGATGGTTTATTATAGATACATCAAGATAAATAAATTGATTTAAGATCAACCCTAATTGGAGCATAATTGCTTCAGAATGCACCTTCACATTTAAGTTACATCTAGAAAAAATGAGTTTCAATCTTGCAGTTAGAAAATTTGTTGTAGAATCATGAGGAATTACTATGCAAGTTTTGAAATTATAATTTTTTCTTAAAGATTTACCCTTATAAATACCCTTATAAATTATTGGGTTAGGGACTTTTGTTCAATGACTTTCGGTCAAATGGACTTTTGGTTAAATGATGTTTGACCCAACGGAGTTTTTAGTAATATAATAGGAACGTTTAGCTAAATATATTGGTCCAATGACACTTTTCATACAACGGTTCAATGTGACTTTTTGTCTAATAGTACATTTAGTTAGATAAACTAATAACTGGATAAACTTAATTGGCAGTCCCTACGGGTAATCTAAGCCTCTATTATTCTTCACTGAGCATCAGTCAACGTAACGTAACCTAACCTATGATTGTTCAGTGGTTTATAAAATGACAGAGAACGTAAAGAAATAATTCTAAATATTTTTGCTTCTCACGAAGAGTATCAGCTCTTTTTGTTAGTTGTGATATTTTTGTCAAGCTATAGTATATTAAGTATCAAGAACAGTAAGGACAGTTTACCGATCGACGACAATGTTTGGCGACTGAGCGAAGCGAAGTCGCCAATATTGGAGGAGATCGGTAAACTCCTTACTGTTTGAGATGCTTATACTATTTTTTGTACGACCATTATGAATACAAAGGTATTAACTAAGGAAATATCCCCGAAAAAAATAGATTTAAGATAATTTATTTTTGCCCTGTATATCCACCAAACATTAAGTAGGTTTTGTCGTTACCATGGAGACGTTTGTAATTACTATTATTTTTGAATGTTACGATATTTGTCAAACTCGTGAGAATGAGTGAATCTGAAAACGAATATAATTGGGATATTGAAGAGGCCTGAGCAAATTTAAATAAACAACATACATTTTTTTAAATAGTCCAATTATTTAGAAAATAAATGATTTCTCGCGAAAGAGACACCTAAAGATCATGCATTTATTTTATAAATTACATATAATTTACTTACCGTTCTGTTTTTGACAGAACTGAACGGTAAGTAATTACTTACCGACGCGTTTTTGCTTAGCAACCAGTAAATATAACCTACTGTTCTAAAACCAAGTATGGTAAACAATCCGAAATAGCATGGTCGTACAAAAAAGTTCTTAATATTCCTAATATTGGATACCCTATAGAACCCTTTCTTACCGTCTACTTTTTTTTTAAATCAGAAACAAATGGAGGCTGTTATTCGAAATAAGGATTTGGGATATTTGAAAGCAGCTAAATCTTTCAGTGTATTTTAAACCAGGTTCGAGACATACATACGTTAAGGCTGTTCGGAAGTCCCCCGAGGTTGCTACAAAGACTCAGTTGGAGTGCAAGTTCGTTTTCTCACAAGTAGAAAAAAGAGTTAACAGGCAATTGCTACCTGGAAATGAACTGCCTATACTTTGGTCTGTCTTGAGAAGATGACTGCCGACTTATCTACCAATTGACTTCGAAAAAAACTTGTCGAATCCATTTTCCGACAAGAAAAAGTTCTGGGAAAAATGCTTCTACAAAGAAACGCACAATTGTCAGTATGGGCTCCTGAAGATCTTGCCAGAGCTAAAGCTTCGGAATTTAGTGAAATAAACGTTATGTAGTTTTTTGAGATATACGAAGCAGGGTTCCAAAAACTGAAGAGTCTTGCATAAGTTTATAATTGCTACGAAATTGAGCTAACAACGGTTCAACATCGTCACACTACAATAATGTTTCATGTAAAGGAAGAACGATGTGTTGACACTACCATCAGCAGAACGGCAATTTTACAAATGGTTTCAACACTTTATTGAACGTACCAAGCCAAGTGCTGACGATCATGTGCTGCTGATTGATAGGCAGTACTCACACACAAGAATCTTGATGTTATTAAAATTAACATGATGTGTCCACAGTCTGTCTGTAACCACATTCGACTTACAAGCTGCAGCCGTTTGATGTATGTAGCTAACAGAATTGTAAGTATTTATAAAGTAAGAGCTTACGAGAGCAGCAAGTGCTGAAGTGTTCCTGATGGAATTCGGTCACACAGAACTAATAATACTTGGAGACTAAGAAAAGCAACCGGGACAGGTTTAGAGGCACCATCAATCAGATGAGCCTAAACCAATTGCTCAGATATATAGGATTTGCTGAGACTTATGCCCAACCCAAAGATTTTAACTCTATTCCATTGCTAAGGAAGAAAGAAACAGCTAGGAGCAGTTCCACAGAGTAATAACAAGTTGTCCATACAAGAATTGTCTGGTGAATGAATGGATGCAAGACTCATCATAATCTGATTAACTTAGCTTAAAGGAGTCAGTGCTCAGCTTGAGTTAACAGTTCGACGACTTGGAAAGCGTGACGTTGAAGCTTGGACGAAGTGTTGTCCTCCGGAACGTGAGTAAAAAGTGGCTCAAATTCGAAGAAAATAAAAGAAGAGGTTTTTTGGTGACAAGTTTGAATATAGTGAAATTTGACTGTCGCTGCCAAACTACACAGGAAATACAAAAAATAATTGTCCACCAGAAAACCTTGTTAACCTTGACGAGTATTGCCCATTGGTATTGTATTTAATGAGAATCTTGGCAAAAGTCTTTTTAATCAGCTTAAATGAGGCAATGATCCCATTGCCTTCAATCTTAGACTTTTGGTGCAATGGCATTTTGTCAAATGGAGTTTGGAGCCAATGACACTTGGTTCAACGAGACTTTTGGGCCAACAGACGTTTGATCCAACGAAACTTGTGCAATCCGAAACAACGCATTCAATAGATTTTACGTCAAATGATGGACGGGGTGTCATTTTTGTACAACCAGATCTTTTGCTCAACGGATCTTTAGGTTCACAACCAATTTTTGACACGAATACCAAGTCAAATATCTTTTTTTATTCTTTATTGACGAGAAAGCACTGTTACCAAACTTCTAGTAACAGAGACAGTCTAGTTCTGAATTATTAGGTTTTATTTTATGCCCAGACTGTTAATCGAAACAAAGTTATCGCAAAACCTACATTAAGGCGTGGCTAGAACGAATTGTCCGTGTTGGCTTAAAATTTTAGATTAGGAGCAATTTTTTCGTTGTTTTGATTGTAAGATACTCTTGGTCTGACCACCAACATTTTGTTCTTTTTGAAGGGCCAGAAAAAACTTGACTTTAACTTCAGTGTTTCAGTTTTTATTATAACTAACTATAACGCCAGTTAACTATATTGACGGTTGAGAATGATCGCTTAAGTTAAATTAGGTCTGGTTAATAGATGGTCAGTGGTCAATAATAGGGAGTCTTACTTAAGTAACCAATAGGAGTCGCATTTATGTTCACCCAGTTATTAATTCTTAGTTGAATTAAAAGTACTATTGGACAAAAAGTCCTATTGAGCCAAACTTTCATTAAACTAAAAGTCGCGTTGAACGAAAAGTGGCAATGGGCTAATAATACTATAAAAACACTTGTAGACCTTAACGAGTGGAGAAAGGTAACATTAATGCGCTCTTGCAGCTCAATAATTCCCTTTACCATTGTCTTATAGATAGATGATACCCTTGATGAAGACTCAAAGAAAGGAATTGCACGCGGTCATGCTATCGGATCCCCGCGTCCAACCAACCCGGACAGTGATGGTCTGAACAACGTCGCACTCTCGGAGACAAGTGGAGAGGGGCACCGTCTTGCTGGAAAGTGATGTCGGAAGTATGTGCCGGCGGTTGTCTGTTGGAGAGTTATTAGAGATTTCCACTCACAAAACCATAAAAACATGCTGCGCAGCCAGCAATTTTGTGCCATTTTAAGAAGTTAGAACAAACTTTGACAGTTGTTATATATTTCCCAACGTATCAAAGTTTTTTTAAGGGACATTTATATACGCTCGGTATATACATAAATGCAAGGCTCACTCTAACTGATTTCTTTTCGACCAGATATGCTTTGTGGTGAACCACGTTCGTCCTTCCAATTTGTTTCTATAGTTTGCTGTTCGTATTTGCCTCTTCAGTTTTTCCCTTCCATTTCTTCCTGTATTGATTTATGTTTCCACCATCTTTGTATTCCCATACTTATTACTTTTTATAACTTTTTTTAATTAATTTTCTAACATACTTTTCAGATTTAGTTTTCTTCCATTTGACTTCCACTCCGTGATATTCCTCAAATTCTAGTTTTCCATTTTTTTGTGCATGTCCTAGCACAGTTTTTGTGATTTTTATTCTCTTTGTTAGGTATTTAATATTTCATACTTTATGAACTTTTGGATTCTCTCCATCTCCCTTTCTCTTTAGCCCAAATCGAGTTCTTCTTTTCACTATCTTTCTTTCATATGCTCTCAGTTTTAATTCATCTCAAATTGTGAGGTTCATGGTTTCTGTAGTTGCGTAACCACTGGTTTAATATAGAAATAATAATCACATCTAGTGAATTTTTCAAAAAATATAGTTCATTTATTTATCTTATTTAGTTCAATCATATTTTGCTTCTGAATTCATTTTTGTTTTTAAATATTGAATTCTTTTGGAATTCATATTTCAAATTCATTATTTGTGGAATTAATTTCTAATTTATTTAAAATAATTAACAGAATAATAAGTTGCATTTGTGACCCAGCAAAAGTTTTAAAATGGAAATAATTTGTTTGCATTTATTTACTAAGTAATAATCATCGTGTAGAAAATGAGCTAGCGGTGCGATGTATACTTCGGTGTCTACTGTTACGAAATCATGTAGCGGTCAACGCGATGGTAAGTATAGTGCGGGTGCGGGTAAATAACACACCCTTTTTTATATTAATATTTCTTGCTCCCGTACATGCATTTGGTAATGACGCCAACTCGATGTTTGGTGAACTGTATATATTTATATCTTATTAATTTTATAATAAAGATTTAAACATTTAGTAGCTTTAATAAATATTTGATTGCTATAAAAAGAGAAAAAAGTACAGTAAAATAGCACAAAAGATTTTCTTAAGGATAGGAAAGAATGGAAAAGCCAAGGAGTAAATGGATGACAAAATATTTTAATGATAAACAATGTCTTCAAGTAAATATATTATGTTACTTGCATGAGGCTTTTTTTACTTCAAGTACTCGTCTGTCTTAATTTGACGATACGAATGTTAAGCAGAAATCGTTTGTAATGTTAGAAACTCACACAGGCATAGAGTTTTTCTGTTTTATCTTAATTTACATATAAAATAAAAAATAATTATGCATAAAGTCGGTTGAGAGGCCCTTCGTTTGCAAAAACAAATTTTCTTTAACACCTAGTGAGGACTTTATATGACAAATCTATTTTATCGTTTATTAACGAGCATCAGCCGTGGATCGATGGATTTTAAAAATTTAATTAACATTTATAAAATATAGTAAATAATTTATAGGGCCGGCGGTGGACGAGTGGTGTCAGTGCATTATTCGTGTTCCAAGGGTCGTGGGTTCGAGTCCCACTTGGGGTGACGGGATTTTTCTAATTGGAAAATTCCGCCACCTCAACTATGGGTATGTGTATTCGTGTTGTATGTTACATATGACCTTAGCTGTTGGTTCCTCCGTAGTGTAGGCGTGAAATAAAAAAAATTATAATAAAGTTTTTAATATTAAATACGTTTTAACAGCGTAGAAATTTAAACTTTTGGAAAAATTGAATCTTTTCTTACGCAACAAATAAATAAATGTTTTGCATTTTTGTACAACCTCTTTTTTTGGATGAAATCTGTATGTAGTAGTAAAAACAGAACAAACATAAAAGATTATCAGACCGGTATTTCTATTATTTAAAAGACTGTCGTCAACAATGTCTCGAACAGTACACTTCGATATTATTTAAATTGACTGTAAAATGGAAGAATTCACGAAAAGATTTATTAAAAATATATCATCATCAAATGCTACCGTGTATTTCCGATGTAAGTTAATTTCTAGCATCTTTATAAATTTTAATAAATTATTATGTGTAATAAAAGTTGCTTCTAAACTATTATTCATTGTATTTTATAAATTGTCAATTACACTTTTAAAAATATCCTATTAGATTCAAAAAGATTTGTGATATAAAGTGCTATTACTAGATGTTCAAGAAAAAAAGTTTTGTTTTCGAAAACGAAGGCCCATGCACTCAAAGGACTTTCATATTCTTCTTTTTTTTTCAAGCAAACCATGCTTGCTTTTTGTAAGCTAAATGGTTTTTCAAATTAGGAAAGCTGAACAAGAATTCAACTTTAAAAGCAGCCCTAATATTAAACTTCGGCTAACTCGAAAAATTATTTTTTTCGTATCTATTTCTAGTGCTAGATTTATTTTTAATGTTAGATTTAACAACCATTGTAGCTTTTCACAAACTACCTCAAATACGCAATTATAATCTTAACAGCGTTATCTTTAACTTAATTTAATTGATTATTAAAATAATAAATTATGTAGTCAAAGAGTAAATACTATGGCAAATAATGTTCTGTAGATGATTTAAATTTCTAAAATTTATTTACGGTTAAATATAATACTTTAATCTATTGATAATAAAAACCAAAAATTCTCTCTAATTTTCATTAACCCCCCCCCCTCTTTATCACCCAATCAAATTGAAGATTTCCGAGAATAGAAATTTTCTTAGCTAAAGTTAATACGTCAGCAGGAGTGTCTGCAAATGCATGATTTATGAGGTACTAAACGATGATTATGCCAAATTAGTGGGATCGTAATGGATGGCAATTTAGGCTGAGAATATCCAATAATACATACCTTGTATCTTAGCGAGAATGTGAACTATTATCTGTGATACGCTGCTATTATATTAAACGAGATCTGAAATTCTGCGATTAAAACGCTTCCGAAATATCTTACACACTAACTTAGTGTTAATACTAAATAGTGGCGCATCGCTGAATGTGAATTTAGTGCCGATGCATTACCAAGATGCAGAAGTTATCATTTTTTACATTTTCAAGTAAATGGTAAAGCATGTATTGCTCATATACAAAAAAAAAAAGTTGAAATATATCAAAGTTAACGTGATCGGTGAATGGTCTGTATTATTAAGCTGACATGCACACCGCCTTCCTGCAGGACGTTCTAACTTTACGAGGACTCATTTTAAACTGGGTGGAGTTGGTAGAACTTTCTGAATTTCTGATTTTCTCCGCGGAATGCATATTTCATATTGTATTTCTAAAAGTTTTTGTTTGCTTTCTTTCCGGTCATACTTGATTGGTTACGACGGTCGAAAAATAGTCGTTTCATGGTATCGGATATCTTACGGGTTCGGAATCATTCTTTCCTCTCTCTATGTTTATTTTTTGGGAATCGAAACTCATATTTCTTTATCGTAATAAATATTTCCTCACAAAGAGACAATATTAGGCCTAATTGTAAATCGATACCTTTCAGCGGTTACTTACTTACCTCCTTACAAAGTGCGTCTCGAGGACTAAACCAGTCATTTTCCTCTATTAATATTCTGTAAATTAATTTTCGAGTGCGGGTAATTTTGGCTTGCGTGTACCGAAGATAGCGGACTGTGCGGTCTTTATGCCTTTTAATGAGCGGTTATCAGAATCGGCTGATCAAATACGCTTTCCGATTTATAATTCATTAACCGGTTACGGTGACTTGTCGTCGTAAAGTACACATAAATAAGTACGATTACATTTTCTTTTATTTCCTCCGTTTTCAATTCCACCACTACCATCACCTGAAACGCCGAATTAAAATGTAATTTTCGGTAAAAGGATAATTTACAACAAATTAACCTCCCCCACCAGTCGGATATAAACGATTTCTTATAAAACGCAACGTAATTGTAGTCTCTCACATAACAACATCTGTTTAAAAATTTAGGGACCGAAATTAGCTATGTTCGTTCTGAGGTAGTTATTTTTCAGGAGGAAGAAATCCTGAAAATCTACTGTTTATGAGTGGGTAGAGAATTCCTAGAGTTGTAATGCAAATTAAAAATGTATAAGAAATTCTCAATTATACTTTTATTGGTAATTCATATTTGGATATTAAGATTTAAAAAGTTTATAAAATAATAATAGTGGCGCCCAAACTGAGATATAATTGCCATTTTTAGGGAGTAATTTGAAAGAAATTTATAAAATTTGAGTTCGTTATCATAATTAGCAAAGCTAGGAACAATGAAATTTATAACGCATGCAAAAAGAATGAACAAAGCAATGTTAGGTCAATATTAAACCGAAAAAAAATCCATTAGGCAACCCTAATTTAAACCATTTTTACTTTGAAAACTAATGGTTTTTTGTATAACATTTCTGAAAGTTTTGCTAAAATTCAAAAAAAAAGTTACATGCAATACTGAAATTTACCAACTTGAGTAGTTTTTTTATACCAGGAAATATAAAATCTAAAAACCTTTCGATTTTCCAAATGTTGCAAATTCTAGGCTTTTATTTAATTATTATTAAATAAAAGTACTATTAAAAATAAGTATTTATTATTTTTATTTTTTAAATTAACATTTTCTGATTTTTAAATTAAAAAATTTTGTAAAATGTGATTTTATTAAAATTCTTCAGTTATTAGAAAGAGCTTATGAAGAAAAGAACTATTTTCAAAAGTTCGTCAATAAATCACCAATTACTTGCAAAAAACAACATAATGGTAAATGTAAAAATAATTTATATAACAATATAAAAACTTATTTTCAAATATAATTGTTTAAATTGATTTAATTTTGATTTTACATCTGAGTTTCTAGAATTAGCTAAATTCCAAATTAAAAAAGTATTTTACGGTCAAATCATTATAAGTTCAAATTGTATTCTACTTAAAACCCACTTTTTCAATTTCATAACTTCATAATACATCTAAAGACAGCTGAAAATTAAACAAAAATGTCATTTTTAGTTTAATTATGTGATTGCTTCGTACCTATATTAAAAATTGATTTTTTTTTGTTTAATTTGATCAGTTTAGGAAATTAGAGTTAAGAATAGAATTGATATAATTTTGTATTTTATAGTCAGTACAGTGAAATTAAACATATATTTTGTTTAAACGGTCTATTTCAGATCGAGATCTTTACAAAATGAAACATTATCACAACTTGAAAATCAAATTAGTATTATTATTATCAAATTATTAATTAATTAAGTTCTGATGTAATTTGGCGTCAAAAGCTTATATTTTTATTTTATAAATCTATGAAGAATTTTCGTAATAGTACTGCAAGTATCAGATCAGGTAAGTTTTGGAATCAATTTAAATGAAACTGTTTCAGAAATTAAGCATAGTAAACACTATTTGGTTTAGAAAATATTTTTCTTATATTGAATTTAATTTAATTTAAAACTAAAAATGCATATATATGTATTTTAAAAGATTAAACTAATTATTTATTATGTTTATATTGAGAAATGATACGATTCGCTAAATTTCATGTGTAATTAACAAATATATTGACGTGATTTTTAATATGCCCCACGATCAGGGCAAGCCATAAAATATCTGCGGTGAAATCTAATAAAATAAAAAATATACACCCCAATATTTTTCCTTTTTCCCAATTGGCTAACTCAGGTTTAATTCGATAGAGCATGAAATAAATGCTCTATCGAATAGAGCATGAAATAAATGAAATAATAAAATCTTATTGATCCTTATACCTGGAAGAAAAGAACTTACTACCAAGACACTTGGACTTCCGCAACTGGACAACAGCAAACTCAATTCTATAGTATGTGAAAAGAAAAAGAAATGGATGCTTGTATACACATCAAATAAACACATAGATAAATTTAAACACAGTCTTTATTTTATTAATGATGATAAAAGAAATTCAAATTCAAAGAAAAATAAAAGGAAAATTATTTTGAACAGGACAATAAAGTAAAATAGGAAGTTCTTTCCTAAGCTTGCTCAAGTGTGTTAATTAGTCGTTAATAACCTGACATAGGACTATAACAGTTCTCCACTTGAGCAAACTAACATCAATCAATGTAATTAAATAAAAATATTTACAAATGTTCAAATAAATTTTTGATAATTAAATTTTAATAAAGAAATTTAATTGATTTTATTCATCAGAATTTAATTATTTAAAAACCTTTAAAGTTAGAAAAATGAATTCTGAAATTATTCAGATTGCCTTTATAATTTTTGTTATTGAAAAGTTAAATCAAAACCTTTTATTTTGACCAACCTTATATATAAAGTAAATGGATCCACTCCAATATTATTTAAAATTGGTACTACTGCATTCAAATCTATCAGATGATTTAATTAATGTAAATCCATCAGTACGATAATGAAAATAAATCTTCTTGAATGAATTAAACAATTCGTTCACACTTCCATATAATTGTTGAATAACAAATAAATCTTAATTTAAAATGTTCAGGTAAATTATTCTTTAATCTTAGTTGAGTTTTCCTTTGTTGACATCCAACCATATGATTATTACGTAACCCCACTTATTTTACAGATTTTGGGTCTCGAGTCGAGCATAGGTTCTCCAAGTGCTTTTGATCGACTGAATTTGTTAATTCTTAGCTAGCGTTTATATATGATTTGGTGATACAATTGCCGACTATGTCAAATTTACCAAACAACCGCCTCACAAAAGTTTTACGTGACTTCACTATTCCGACACAGCTAATAATAATTAACACAGATCTTAATTCTACAAAGATAGGATTGTAGCTGGCAAAATAACGATTAAAACAATATAAGACACTCATATCCCAAAGTCTACCATAACGAAGATATTTAACAAAAACGATTGACAATGAACAAATCCCATTAGGACCTAATTATACACAAAACTCAATAAATTCAGCTTCATCCTTTACAAAATGAATACATAATTACACTATATAACTAATACATATAAAATTTACACAAGGACATCTTTACAATAAAAGAAAAACACAAATTAAGATTCCTCTCTACGATCAGAATGAACCCAACGATGCTTCTACAAGATCCATCTTATAAATCAACTTAAATGAAGTCAAATTGTCCAGCATACAGTCCTCCAAGTGCTTGCATTCAAACAATGATGAGAAATGTATAAGAATCAACATTTGTAAAACTCGAAGCATATCAACAAAGCCGAAACCTTCATTAAAATAAATACTCAGGATTATTATATAAGAGTTTGTAAGTTTATTGTGCTAGATTATTCGTTACAAGATTGACCTAATTTACATATTTTTAGTCAAATATTAGCCCGAAACTGAGTTAGTCTCATGGAAAACAGAAAAATTCTTCCTACGTTAATGATCGTAGACCTTAAATTTAATCAGGAAAATTAAATCTTACAGACAAATAGAAAAACCATCCTAATATGTGACTTCGGTTGCATATAACATGTATTATCAAGAAACAATCTAAATAATTGATATCCTTTTTAAAAATCAGACTTTTTACATATAAAAATTGAGGTTATGTTTACATTACAATTTATCCTGCTTGATTTCTATTTTAAAAATTGATGAATCTATCTGTGACCTAACATGTAGCCTTTAGAATAAATAGACCTAAAATCCTAGCATGTCTGTTCTTTATTTTATTTTATTGCATGAAACAATTATTTTTATGTTTACGATCATATCGTTCAGTAAATTTTCAATGAGATGAATTCTAGACATCTCAATATGTAGGTTTGAAGATTATCTAAATTAATGAAAAAAGTAGTTAAAAGATCTGTGTTTACAAAAATATAGTTTTCAAATGTTTTTCTAAAAAATCTTATTCTGTTTTATAATTTAAAATGATACATACATTATAATAATTTGAAAAACTAAATTAACTAATATGGAAATTTAATGGTTAAAAACTCAACATTCTGTTTAATCTGTTAAAATTTTATTGTTAACAGTTTTTAATAACATGATACGGTATATTAAAAGCAAAATTAATTTTTAAATATTTAAATATATTATATACTATATAAATTAATTTCAAAATTTACAAACTCGACTTCTACTACTTATGTATAGTGAAACAATAATTTCGTGTTATATTTTAAAATGTTTACAAATCTTCCAGTTTTAGGTCTTTTGTATTTTTAATTTTAATTTAACTTCTTGAATTTTTGTACTAAAACTTGAACCAAATATTTCTAACCGTTTTTGTTTTTGTTAACGTTATTACGTGTAGTAATCTTCCGATTTTAATATTGAATCTCTAACCTAATTTTGAATAATGTACTACATAGTCGTTTGAAATTATCAAAATTATTATACATAAAAACTATTTTTAACGTAATTGATGCTGGTTTTAAGATAATTATTAAAATTCAATATTGATATATATCCACCACATTATTTTAGAATTTGCTAAATTATAAAGTGAAAATTAAAATATAAACAAATGATCTACGTGAAGCAATTATTCGCTAAATAATACGTTTAGACGCTAACATACACCCTTAAACTTCACTTCCACACTTGATCAAATGATCAGTTTCAACATTTTTCGTACAATTTGAAATAAAAAAAAATACATAATTTAGTCCACTTCTTTAAAACATTCTAAAAGATTTGAAATGCACAAATTTTTAAAATATTTATATCTGATACAATTTTATATATCAAAAGTTTGGTGCCGAAAACTCCAGTTTGAAATTTTGCTGCAAAAATATGTTATATATTAAGTTAACACCGTTTAAATTAAATTTTATAATTTAATTTCTACACAAGTTACTAGAATACTGTTTTTAAATGGTTGATCTTAAACGAAATTATTGTTGTAATTTTTTGTTTTAAAACTAAAATACTTACACACTACTTGTACTACATCCCTAATTCTCTTCAGTTCGCTAATCAATTCTTTAATATTTTATAAATTTTGAAGGAATCTTGACGCAGAATATAATTAGATATTAAATATTGCTTAATCAACTACCTTTACAAAAATTAAATGATAATTTTATTATTTCTTTTGCTTTAAGCTAACAAAACGAAAATAAATTATAATTTGTATGGATTTTTAAACTTAAATATGAAGTATTACTTCAAGGTAAAATATAGATTTATCTTAAGAAAGTGCTATGTTTTGCAAAAATTTAAGAATAAAAAACGAGCGTTTTAAATGGTTTAAAAAATACTAAATTATTTTTTTTAAACAGCAATCAACTTTGCTTACTCTATAAATAGGGCGCTTTGGAATTACTTATACTCAACACATTTTTAACACATTAATTAATATTATGCAAACTTGTCTAATCTTCATAAATCTATAAAAATTGTATATTTTAAAATCAGAGATTCCTTTGCAAATTCTACAGTACCTATCCAATTTAAAAATTTAAAAAAATTTCGACTATGAATTGAAATTTAAAAATATACTGATAAATATGAAAATACTTTCGTAAAAATAAAATTAATTATCGCACAAATTTAAAAATTAAAAATTAATGGTTAGATTATATTAATTTTTAAAATAAATATTCAAAAATATTTTTAAAAATTTAAACTAAAATATGTAATTTAAAATTTAAATAGCTTTAAATTTATTTAGTAAAAGTTTCACAGTTTTATTAAAATACGACCTGACAATATTGTATTTTAATAAAACTGTGAAACTTTTACTAATCTTTATTTATTTCATGATTATGGAGTTCCACAAAGTAAGGCTGGAAACAATAAACAAGATAAAATTTATTTGAAATTTAATTTAATATGTACAAATTTAGAAACACAAATACTTAAACGTTTATTAAGTAATTTTAAAGATATGTTGAGATAATATGGGATCATCGATTGAAAATTTTAACTTTCACATAACCTCAACATTTACAAAAAGGTTTTGCATTTATAAAAAAGATATAAGTCAATTATGTTGTTTTATAGTAGAACATGTTATATGTAACCCAGGATACAATTCCAGGATAATTTTTAAACTTTTGTAGAAGGTTTTATCTTCCGGTTAGATTTGAGTTTGACGTTAAAGTAACGCAATACAAGTTTTTCTTTTCCCAACAAAGCTCAGTTAGTTTCGAGAAAATATTTCGCTGGAAATATGTAAAACAGATCATTATCTTGATGTTTACAATGTCACAATTTACTTACGAATTTCTGTAGTTGGTGGAGATCTTGTCATATAAATGGAGATTTTCGACCGTATTGATGTTTATTGATTTTGGAAATTTAAGTATTAATGTGATGATTTTAGTCATTGTTTTGTGTCAGCCACCTGGAGTACTGTACTGTGGACGAGAATAGTTAAAGTTTCATTCAATTTATGTAGGTATATTGTTTAAATTTGCAGAAGCATCGTTTCATGTCTAAAATATTAAGGGTTTATATATTTTAGTTAAGTTTTTCGTTGTTATTTTATTATAGTTTGTGTAAACTCTATATTTTTTGGGTACCTTGTGTGACTATGTACATATTTCATATACAGGAATAGCTGGAGGGTGATGGGTTTTCAATAATTTAGTTTTTATGAGATCGGTGACAGCTTAATTCAATTTAGGCCATATTAGTGTGTTATGTCAATTTAATCATCTCTTTGCCAGTTATCTTTCTACCTTTTCAGAATTAAGATTAGCGTTAATTGTGATCATGTGTTTATTTTCTGTGACGTCATGACAGGTTGTGATGTTCAAGTGTGTCAAGTGCAAAAAACTTCGTTGTACCGTCAAATGTTTTTCGTAATCATATAAAAGGACCTCGGGAAAAGAACAATTTGAGTCGATAAAAGTCAATGGGTGAGCCAACATCGACTCGTATAAAGATTTCTGACATAAAAGTGAGGTTAAATTTATAACTCGCGTGTTTTTTCATTTGTAAACAAATAAATATTATTGGATTTGGATAAATACCTGGTTTATGGAAACAAAGAAGTTTTATTTTGTCAATTTAACACAAATGTTGGAATTTGTGCTTTAATAAATCAAAGCAGATTTATGTATTGCCTATTCCAATATTTTGTATAGTTTGCATATAGATATGGTATGGATGCAACAGCTGTTTTTGAATCGATGTTATTTTTACCTACCGAATACAACCAGAATAAATTATTTCAAGGATATTATATCGACAGATTTGGTTTGATAAACATATACAAGGTTGGTCATATTTAAGAATTATTACCCATTGGGAATAATTCATTAAAACAATTTCATTTCATTTCTAAGAAATTTTTAAGTAGTTATTTGTGTCTAAGGTTTGTTTTTTTAACAACAATTTAAAATCAATTATTCATTTGTAAATATTGTTCTTGGTTGTTTATTGAATTTAAGTTATTTGATGCTAGTCTGTTGAAATGAATGCGGCTGCAACCCCCCCATTACTGTCAGGTTGGCATCAACCAAAATTTCATTTAAACAAACTAAAGAAAAATTTTCCTTGTTGATTTTTCCTGAAGGGAATTGTTTTTATTTTGGTATATTTTATTTATTTATCTTTAAAAAATAAAGATTAGTGATTTTGAATTTGTAAAGTGTTCATTTTATTTGATTTGGATGCAAGTATAAAATTGTTTATACAGAGTTTAAGGCTACTGCTTGTCCAGGTGCGGGATTCCAAGTGCAGTGGTAGTAAGTTTCTCTTTCCATATACAGGTATTAATAAGATCAATAATTTGTTCATCTCATGCTCAATCGAAACAAAACCTGAATTAGTCTATTGGGAAAAAGAAAAGCTATTGGGTTGTTATATTTTCATTTTTATTGATGCTAGCCAAAATCAAATAAAACTTTTATTTTATTTATTTAGCATATAACACCTCATAGTTCATAGTGGTGCCCAGAACGTGGGGCTTTCTTAATTATTACTTCATTTTAGAATATTTATTTATTTATTTAACTTAATTGTTCAACAGAGGCTCTGCCCTTCTTACAGAACAATAACATAATGTAATTATTAATTAATGTAAAAATTTGCATTCAATGTTAATATTAATTTAATAATAATAATTATAATAATAATAATAATAATAATATTTTCTTACAATAATAAAAAAGGAAATTAATACATGAATTGAGTTTTCTTTGAGTTTTAACTGTTGAAGCTGCATACCAAACTAATTACTTCAAACTTGTATAATTAGTAATTTTACTTACTAAAGTGGTCAAATATTATTTTTTTATATCTATTTAATGATATTGATAAATCTAAATCTGTAATATTTATTAATTCATTCATAAGTCGTAATATAGTAATCATGGGTGGAAGCAAGGTACTACGTAATTGCAGAGGAATGCGAAACATGACAGAAGAACGAATGGATCGTGGTGGAACTTTTATTTGTAATAAACTTAGCAGTTTGGGACTGTCTATAAGATTATTCCAGATTTTATAACATAAAATCGCGGAATTAAATTTCCTACGCGCTGCTAGGCTCAAGTAATTAAATTCTGTTTTAAGATCTTCTGAACGAACAGTTCGGTAATCTGGATATGTTCCATATTTTTTAAAGTATAAAAATCTTAAAAAACGCTTTTGAACTTTCTCAATCTTTTCAATTTGATACATGAGCATTGGATTCCAAATAGGTGATACATATTCTAATAGAGGTCTAACAAGAGCTTGATATAGCTTGGTTATAGTTTTTAAATTATTAAAGTTTAATGAATTTCTTAACACAAATCCTAATTTTTGTTGACTTTTTGCAACAATATTATCTATATGACGATTAAAATTCAGTTTTGTGTCATAAGTCACACCCAAATCTTTAATCTCTTCTACTCGTGTTAACATCTCACTGCCCAAAATATAATTGTTTGTGGTAGGTAAACGTCTGGATATACAGCTCATAATGAAGCATTTGTCAGTGTTCAGGTATAATTTATTGTCAATACTCCAATTATATATTGCCTGGACATCTTCTTGTAAACATTGAAAATCAGTATTATTCTCAACGACTCTATAAAACTTTAAGTCATCGGCAAATAGAAGAACTTTGGAATATTTGCAGGCTAAAGGTAAATCATTAATAAAGATTAAAAACAGTAAAGGCCCTAAATTTGAACCCTGAGGGACACCTGAATTTGCTGTGTATTTTCCAGACGTGTTACCTCCAAATCTTACATAAATTTTTCTAGAACAAAGGTAACTACTAAAAAATTGCAAAGTTGGTCCAAGTCCATAGTTGTATAACTTTTTTAATAATATGTCATGGTCAACGGTGTCAAAAGCTTTTCGAAAGTCAGTATATATAACGTCCACTTGTTTTTTACATTGTAATTTGGAGAGCACATCATTTGAAAATTCCAATAAATTAGTAGTAGTTGATTTTTTGGGCACAAAGCCATGTTGATGACTTGTAATGTAAGGTTTGATGTGAGAAAAGACTTTGGAGTAAATTATCTGCTCAAAGAGTTTTGCTGGAGCGGATAGTATAGCAATTGGCCTGTAGTTTTCGACAGCCTCTTTGGGACCAGACTTGTGTATCGGCGTTATATAGGATTCTTTCCATTTTTCTGGGAACGTATTAGTTTTTAAGGCTAAATTATAAATATATAAAAGAGGTATTTGCAACCATTCTCCACAAGCTTTTAGTATGTATGGCGGCATATTATCCGGTCCAGCAGCTCTCTTTGGTTTTAAATTCTTAAGAGCATTATTGTAATCAACTTCTAGTAATTCAGTAAGTGTGAACAAATCGTTGGTACAAACTGATTGACAATCAAAATCTCGAACATTGTAGGTAGAAGGTTGAGTAGAGAAAACGGACTGAAAATAATTCGCAAATGCGTCAGCAACTTCTGCGGTGTTCAATTTGTCACCTCTGTGGGTGTAACTAGTGACACAACTACTATTTCTTTTTTTATATTTTATATAGTTCCAGAATTGATTTGTATTATTCATAATATGAGTTTCGATATTAGATAAGTAATTATGGTAAACAATAGAAGTAAGAGACTTTAACCTCCGTCTGCATTCTTTATATTGTTGTAAATAATTGTCTGAAAGATGTTTGAGTTTGTGATACCTGTTTTTTGCTTGTAATAACTGTATTATTTCGTTATTAAACCATGTAGGATATTTACTTTTATTTTTACTTTTGTTATTACTAGATTTTGGAATACAATTGTCAAAAATTAAATTGATGATGTTATAAAAACTATCTAAAGCTGAATTTACATTATTACAAGTTACTACAGCCGTCCAGTCTGCATTTCTTATTAGTGAAACTAATTGATAAAAGTCACCTTTTTTGAAGTTATATCGAACAACGTTTCTTTTTTGGTCTTGCTCTAAATCTCCATTATTCTGACTATTAATAAAAGTTACTACTAATGCAGGGTGATGTGGTACAACATTTAATAAGTTTTCTTCATCTTCTTTACGTACTTCATAACGAAATTTACTTATATCTTTTATTAAAATTAAATCGAGAAATCGATTATTTTCATTATGAATATTGTTTATTTGTTTAAAAGAGTTAAAGCTAATGAAATCAATAAAATCTTTTGTTTTCGTAGAATAATGGAAATTATCACTTACTCCTATATGAGATACTTCTGGTAGATTAAAGTCTCCCACGATTACATTATCTACATCTAGATTAGTGCAGCAATTACTTTCAACAAATTCATAAAAATGTCTATACGTTTCTAGATTAGAATCTGGCGGAATGTAAACTGAAACTATAAATAAATGTGTTTTATGTATTTTTACTAACAAACAAACTGCATCAAACTCAGCACTTACAGTGACAGATTTTTTAATTTTTATACCGGATCCATTTCGTACCGCTGTCAGTGTTCCACCACCCCTGATCTTATTTACGAGTTCCAAGTTTCTGTCAGCTCTTACTACTGTATACAGTATACATATAACACCTCATACTTTTTTGGCACCCAATGTGGGGCTTTCTTTTAAAATCATATTCATTTATTTATTAGATTATTTAGTAAATACCATCCCAATATAATCTACTTGAAAAATGGATATACTTTTTAGCTTCTATAAAGAAAATTAGAATTATTAAATCCAGAAATTATAATTAACTGTTAAAAAGTATAATGAAAACCTTTTTATAAAAAATTATTTCTTAAAATTTGTGTATATTGAGTTAAAAATTATTTAATATGTTCTTAAATGATATGTTTAAGTTTTTTTAAGTAAACTCAATGTCTATCTACAGATTTCTTATTTGAATTCATTTTTTTTGATTAATTAAGATTTTATTTAAAATAGAGAATGTTATTTTATTAGAAGAACAATTTAGTTTATTCCGTTTGAAAGCAACATTTAAATATTTTAACTAAATCCACTTCTCTGGCTGAACACTAAGAAATTAATACCACTAAGAAAAACCCAATAGCGTTGCATCCCAGACCTGTCAGTCAATATCCTATTGGTAAGTGCATTTCAGAATATTCAACAATCTTGAGTCACTTATTATTTAGTAGTGTCGATCTAACCACTGAATTTCACCAAATGCTAGTATATCTAGGTTTTTCTTTTCTGTATCCCTCTTACTTAGTATCTTTTATTATTATGTATTTTTTTTTTAATTTTACATTTAAGGATCATACCTATTGCGAGCTTAAAGATTAATATCAAACAAGAATAAATTCATAAATTTACAATAAATCTTTCCAAATGACAAAAAGAGAAGAAAGAAGTCGGGACAGACTTAATAATTCCTTAGTGAAACCATAATTAACAAATCCTCTATTAAAATGTGCATAAAACGGGCGAACAAGAATGTTTACTCAAAAGTAAAAAGCCTTTGCAGTTATCTCTCTTCTGGCGAGAAATACATAAAGTACGCCCGTAAATGATGATAATTTGAGAGAGAATTAGTAACGTTTCCCGTTAATTCAGGCAGACTCGTCTTGTGTTTGCCTTTAATTGGACGAAAACCAAAACACAGGTCGGAGATTCTAGGAGGTTGTATTTGGTTTCAGACATACACGAGCACACTCAACCTGCTGCCACTGCTGTGCTTGCTGCTTCTGCTGCTAAGAGACTTGCTGTAAATCTCAGCAGTTAATACAACCAAGGGTCATTTTCGTCTCGTATTTATTTAGGTAGTCTAGTGTATAGGTCGGGCCATACTACCAAGAGCAACTACGTTTCTATAAATATATAATCGCGGTCTAATATAATAAAGATTTCACGAGTTGGTTACAACATTATAGAATCCAGGGGTTTTATTTTTGCAATCTCCTCCTTTTCGCTATTCTGTTCTTATTTGAAACTGACGTTAAATAACTATTTCCTCAAGATACATACACCGCTAGTTCTATCGAGTTAGAAATAGCAATATTTTCAGTTAAATTGATTTCGGGCACATTAAGCCTTGGTGGATTTCGATGAACAGTTAAAGTAAGCCATTACACACGGTCGGAGCTTACTTAGAATCACGGAATGGCTTTATTGAATTGTTATACCGAGGAGGTAGACTACTGAGTTGTAATTCTCAGCTTCATTTCGTTATAACGTTCGTGCAAGTAAAAATTGCTTCGGATTTACTGTATTTAGTGGGAAAAAAGCCTTTTAAATGGTCTGACTTTTTTATTCCCTGGAAACTAATGTCACTTACTTTAACTATTAGTGAGTAAACTTAAAAGCAGCGATCATCATCAAAATGGGGCCAATTGATGGATTGTAAAGTTATCGGTCACGCTCTGCCGTTATAAATTCATGATAATGACACCAGTTTCCTTCGTGGTTGGGGCATTTAACGAACGTCGTGGATAATAGACCTGCATAACAACTTACGTACAGGTGTACTTAAACGGGTAGTTGTTATTATTATTAATGGTTTTTGGTCTTATTGAACAACGATCACATTCGGTATTCATACCCATCACCGCGATCAGGAGAACAACCGAGTGGTGAGTAGTAATGATATGGTATGTGCAAGTTAATATTACCGCATTTACTACCCCTTTTACATGAAAGATATATCATTACTGTCTTGACCCAGAAAGAAAAAATGTTAATAACACATTAAATCTCATATCGGAGTAAACTTCCTCGATATACTAGTATTATGAATATCTATTGCGTAAATCCGGTATAACCAATGAGAGCACGCTATGGAAATAACGATAATTTCATAACTGGCGGTAGTAGTAGTGGTGGTGGTAGGTAGTAGCTACTATGTAGGTAATTTTGGTTTTTATTGAAAAAGTTTTACAACAAAAAATTAAAAAGTTTCTTCTAATTTTGATATTATATAATTTTGGAGCATGTGATATTTATGTTAGAAAATAGTGAATCTAAGAAGGTTGAGATAAAATAACATTATTACTTGAACATTATAATTTTTTTGGTTTATAATAAATTTTTAATATTTTGTTAGTAATATAGTTTATAAAAAATAGTTGTAATCAAAAATAGAACATTTCATAAAATAAATAATTGAACTAAAGAAATTAACTATAATAAATAAATATAACCATTTATTTTAAAATCGATATTTTTCAACTTGAATGAATTAACTTCAACAATAATAACACAATTAATGAAGAAATTTAATTATTTAGAATTCTTATTAGGAACTTTTTAATTACTAATTGCCGATGTTAATAAAATGCAAAATGCAGATAATCCTAAAAGAGTAATTATTGTTAATAATTATGATTTAGGGTAACTTGTTCATATAGTGTATATGACGAAATCTTATTTTAAAAAGGATAAAAATACATATTTAAAATAGTTATAAGAATCAAGTTCCCAAAAATTTTAAGAATTAAATCAAAATAAAACCATTCTACATCGGATTCAAAACTCTAAAAATTAAATTACTAGTTTTTACATGGTTATACAGAATAATTACAATAATCTATAAATGTTTAAGATAGAACAACTAAAAGGGTCTGATATGGGACTGATTCAAAGTATATTGTTCAAATTAACAAACGGCCATCTAGCAGTAAGTGCACCTAGTGCAGTAAGCGCTGCAAATATTGCGGAATCTTTTTACAAGATTAGGATTCAATTAACGTTGATGACACTGATGAGAAAATTAGGTCGTCGTCTAACACAGCAAAGTATGTAAAGCGCTGAAAAAATGACAGTTTTTGATGTCATTTTTGACGTTATCATTTGTTGATAATTACAAAGACTATCGAGTTAATGTTTTTGACTAAGTCGACAGCGGTAGCGATGAGATGTTGTACTATTATAGCGATGATATATAGCCATATCACCAGTCCCAAGCAAATATTTTTTAACATTCATCCCTCAATTCCTAATCCTACACTTTCAAAAATCTAAAGCTTAAGCTCTAATGTTAAAAAGAATTTTTAACAATTCAATCCCTAATCTCAAGAAATATTTTGAAGAAATTTTATCAGTTATCTCTGATCCTAAAACATATTTTTTAAATATCAATCCTTAATGCCAATAGCCATCCTTATAGCAATATCACCAGTCACAAGCAAATATTTTTAACATTCATCCCCTAATTCCTAATCTTACATTTTCAAAAATCTAAAGCTTAATTTCTAATCCTAAAAAGAATTTTTCATAATTCAATCCCGAATCTCAAGAAATATTTTGAAGAAGTTTTATCTGTTATCTCTGATCCCAAAACATATTTTTAAAAAATCAATCCTTAATGCCAAGAGATATTTTGAAGAAAATCTAATTAATTTCTTAACTCTAATTCCAAAAAATATTTTTAAAAATTCATCACCTCAACCCAATTCTATAAAATATTTTCAATAATGTAATGCCTAATCCCTAATCCTAAAAATATGTTTTTAAAAATTCAATCGCTAATCTTAAGAAACAATTTGAGAAGTTCCGCTATCTATAATTCCAAAAACTATTTTTAAAAATTCCATCCTCAATCCCAAAAAACATCTTAAAGAAAATCTAACCAATTTGAAAAAATTTTAAAAATTCAATCTCTAATCTTTAATAATATTTTGAAAAAAGATTTAATTATTTATCTTTATTCCCAAAAAATATTTTTAAAATTAAAATTCATAATCCCAAAAAGTATTCTGAAAGAATATAATCATTTATCTCCAATCGCAAAAAGTATTTTTTAAAATCCAATCCTTAATCCCAAAAAGTGTTTTGTAGAAAATCTAATCCGTAATAATATTTTTAAAAATCAAATTTTAAATCCGTAATTTCAAAGAAATATTTTTAAAAATTCATCCCCTCAACCCAATTCTATAAATTATTTTCAATAATTTAATGCCTAATCCCTTTCCAAAGAAATATTTTTAAAAATCCAATCTTCAATCTGTAATCTCGAAAAATATTTTTAAAAAAATCATCCCTAAAGCCGGCTGTGCTTATAAAGTGTAACACTTTTTGGAAGGCGATATTACTATATACACTAATATAATGCATCAGTGATACTGAGTGTCATTTAAAGATGACTCCAAAGAACAACCACATTACTAACAGAAATAATTATTGTGACGATGTGTATTACAAGGTTAGTCCAAGACGAGAATCTTGGCAGAAATTTTTAAGACTAGGTTAACAATTGCGATTAAGACGATGGCGGTCAATGACAGTAATGAAAGGTGGAAAGTAATGGTAGAAATATCAACGGTAATGACGGCCACACAAAATGACTCATTATGCAGGGTTGGGTAATCCCCCAAGTTTTGACAAGGCTTGGGGACTAAGTTTTTTTAAATTTTTTATGGGATTGAATTTAAAAACGAACTTGTGATTAGAGATTGCGGATTGAATTTTTAAAAATATTTTTTAGGATCTGGGATTAAAGATTAGATTTTTTTTTAAATATTTTATGCGTTTAAGTATTGGGGATTGAATTTAAAAACCAATTTGGGATTAGAAATTGGAGTTTTAGAAATAATCGTTCGGGTTAGGAAGTTAGTAATTTTAAAAATATTTCTTTAGAATTAGGAATTGATGATTGGATTTAAAAAAAATTTTTTTGTAAAAATATTATACCTTGTGACAACGGGACTAGGGTCAAACTTATATTTTCTTTAATTATGAACCGATTTATGTGAAATTTAGTACAGACATGTTAAATACAATTTAAGACTTATGATTGGCATCCAGAGTAAATATGGAGTATATGGACTATATATAATCCCTAATCCTAATTGCGGATTGATGGTAAATAATCCAGGAATGACCCAATCCTGCATATATGTAACAACGTAAGAGAGCTACTACAGTGATAACCACTATGACTAAGGTATATCAAGCAAACTAGGGTACCGAAAGTTCAACAATCAATGGCGACTATAATAACTAGCGGTGATGACCATGGGATTGATTCAAGATGATAATTTAGACGGCAACGTCTACTGTTAGTGATATCAACAACACGAGTAATAGTGAATGCCAATGGTAGACGATATGATTATCGCAATTATTTGCTACGTATAGTTGTGAATGCGATTACGCCAGCTATACGAAAATCTTTGACAAAAACGGTAGCCATGGCAATAATACCGCTGATGACACCAAACATACGCGTTGCACCAAACAACTATCATGATGATGAATTATGATAACTATTATTATGACGATTTTGACCGGAATTTTCATGACTATAAGGATAGCGATAGTGGTGATGGCAATAGCTGGAGAAATCAAGATGAATTGTTAATGATGACAGCACAGATGGTGATGTTGTCGACAATAAGGATACATTTAATAATTATTATGATGCTATCAGCTCCGATGGCGGTAATGTGCCGATGACGATCAATGGTTAATGTCATCGACAATAATCATTCCTGTAATGTCAATATTGATGTATGATGACAATTTTGTAACCAGTATCTATTGCCAGTAATTGGTGAGAACTACAGTGGTAATGACAACTACGCCAACTGTTTGCAAGAGGATTACGACCGTGTGGCTGATGTAACTATAACCTTTTGTCAAGAACGACGAACTTGTCAAAGTCACAACTAGCAATGATAATCATGGAGGGATTGTTGACGATACTGTTTATGCATACGGTGACTATATACGTACATTACAGTAACGCTTACAAACCATAAGGATAACGTTGACAACGGAGGTAATGTCTCGATGTAGTGTAAATTGTGCAGAACTATAGTACTGAACTTTTTACAAACTATTTCTATAACCTCAACCATTATGCTTATAGTAACCAGTTAGCAACCCATTGCAAAGGGAGATTGGATTTTGTATGGGTGAGGTACGTTGCACATGACGCAATATTTCCGTTTGGGATGTGAAATATTTTATGCAGAGTGTTCAAAAGATAATTTCTTTTCGAAGTCACGAACGTCAATTCTATATATTTGTCTGGAAATTATACCGAGTGAAATCTGTTAAATGGTCATGACCACTCATTATCTAGAACAATTTTTAATTAAATGTTAATGTAGCCGTTATAAAAAGTTTAATTATCTAAAAATCTCCTTTTTTGTCAAAGTGTCACTAGTAACTGTATTAACAAATTTTATGAAATCCACAAAGACTCAGTTAAACTCAGACCATGTTATTATTATGTGTTACATATATTTAGTTTGTATACACATTCGCACACGCATGTTATACTTTAATTAAAGGTTGGCGAAAGTTCTTACACGCAGAGGTTAGCAATATACTAGTACCAGCAAAAGCCCAAGATGAAATCAGCAGTGGCATTAGCCTATTGCAGTCAGGGGACCAATTGAGTTAACAGCAGTTAAGAAATGCGCCGCCGCTCTCGCGGTTTCACGTATAGAAGACGTTTCCGCTCATTAGAGGATCTTCTGAAAAGAATTTTTCCGGCATAAGCACGTGTTTAAGAAAAAGAGGGCAATAATATTAAATTCGACGGTAGTAGTGGTTAGTGTTAGTAAGTATATATTTAAGGCCTCTCGCCTGACTCGTTTGCCTCGACTGCGTAATATGACGCACGGTAGTAACTGGAGGTGGTGGAAGCCACAGTATTTAACGAACACCGTTAATAAATCAAAGGCTCCCGACGCCGCATATTTCATATTTTATTTTCCACCGTATAACTTACACCTGCATCGAATCCGGGGGCGAGCCCGACTACACTGTATAAATCTGCCACCCGTTTCTCTTTAATCTGTCCCAAAAAACGCTGTACGCTTACTTCTAGTGTACTTGCTTAACTCTCCTTTCTGTCAATTTTCATCTGTAAATATTGGGTTAATCCGTGCTCTCGCGAAGTAGATGAGTGTGAAGCGATTTCCTTCTTCACTCGCAGAGCACTTATTAAAACAAACCTTCCACTGCTTGTCTCATCCCGCATACACGGACCCACTAATTAAGACGCCCTTCCTTCTTGCGCCCGTGGGATATGCATAAGTCTGTCTTCGCGTCCCAGGTGACTGAGCACCCGCTAGATGAATGCCGGATACATTACGATATCATGCTCTTGTACACGTCTCGCAACTTTGAGTCAGCAACCATCATTCGGTATCTTACATGCTATAATGCCCTTGTAAACATAAAGATGCGAGATCGACAGATGCCGGGAGCTTTAGTTGTTTGCGGAAGCGGCGCGTGACATCTTAAAGCTCACCTGCATCTGAAAACGGATCGGTTAGTTTAACAATAAGCACACGCCTGCATTAATCCGGCAGTTATAATAATACTAACGCAAACTTTCTTCAAGATTTTTTTTTCTTCGGGATAAACTGTTCGAGTGGGTAATAATGACGAGCTATTTGAAATCTGTGTGAGAAGGCACGGCTCGACGGTAATAAGGAGATGGCAGTAGCAAACTCATCAACTCCATGGCAATACATTATCCGGGAGGTTTGTGTAATGAGGCCGCAGTCTTGGTTGTTCTATCAACAAGCTGAACCGGGCGTTCAAGCTTTCTTGTTTCTATTGCCTTATACAGAATCTCTTTACTGAGGTCTGGGGCCCCTGCATATAACCTATAATTGCAATAAGTGCATGTGCATCGTTCAACCTGATGATGGTAATGGGATAAACCGCAATCCTGGTTGAATTACTTAAAGAGGAAAAGTTGGAAGTTTTCTAATTTCTTATAATTATTATCAATTAAATTAAGGAATCAGAAGAGGGTTCAGCTACGAAAAAGCTGTCGCCGTTTTAATCGGTTTGAAACTATAAATATAGAAAAAAATAAAATGGTAGAATTGTCTTTATTTCCGATTTACTTTATCATTATACATAGATTCCTTTTCTTCTGCAAGCTTTCCATCGCGGTTTTCCACTAGTTCTAATTTGTTTGCACGCAATGAAGCTTCTTTGGCTTTCAGCTGTCCACGGCGTGTTGCACCATACCAAATACCAGCACCAAGAAAACACCATCGACAGAGTTTGATCAAAGGATCTACTTTTACTGGAGTGCCTAATTTGGCCATTGCCTTAAGTTTAGAAAACTGTTACAAATTATAACTATACAAAAATGACAAATAGGTGTCAGAACTGCCAAAAGTATATTTTTATATGTACACTAGATGCTCTAACTGCGTAATAATAGTGTCTACACTCTAGAGTCTCGTTCTTAGCTAAAGTCAGGAAAGGCGATGACTATTAAAGGTTATAGCATGGATAACCAAGAACGCAACAAACATGTCAAATATAGAACATCGAAGTCATACGTACATTTCGCTTCTACGCACTATAATTCTCTGCATGCAGTTTGTAAGAACATATTTGCAACAAGATCAGAATACAAGCTATACTATCACGTAAAACGCATTAGTGCCAAATGCTAAATACGATATGGAAACTTCATCATGTTCAGAATTTAGAATATAGCCCATCTGAACATACAGAATAGAAAATGCAGAAAGCAAATTAAAGGCTGCTATATGATAGTCTCGGTGGATCAGTGATTTGCATGTTTGCTTCATAATCCAAAGATCGCAGGTTCGATCCCCGGCCGAGCTGGTAATTTTTCATAGCGGAGAAAAATTTAAAACATGCCTTTTTTTCGGATAGGAAATAAACCTGTAGGTCCCGTGTCAATGCTATGTTTGGCACGATAAAGATCCCTACTGGGGGTGGAATTCCCCCAGATTCGGCTAAATTCTAGTAGGGTCGGCCAAATGATCATAGCAATCGGTGCCATGAGGTACGAAGGATGCTCCGCCATCCTGATTCCTCGTCCAAAAACAATCAAATCAATGATATCAAAGCAAAAATGCAAATATACAGCACAAATGTTTAATTTAGAACGTTAAAATGGGAGATATAGAAAGTTTAGGAAAATAGCACCTACGAGCCAGAAAATTCTGAATACAAAATAATACATAATCAGAATTTAAGGCAGTAAATAGCTAACTCAGAAGTAACAGAGCGCAGAGTAAAAAAAGTAGAACACGCAACATACGGGGAATCAACAAGACTATTAGTAACCTTGGAGTTCCTTGGTATATCCGATATCTGAAGAATTTTACATCTTAGAGTATCAGCTGTAACCGTAAGAACATTTAGAAGGCTGCGATCATGAGTCATATGTCCGAAAGTTTTTGTGTGTTGCCTTTTGTTAAGGAAACTGTAATCTGTAAAGTATTTATGATAATTAATACTAGATACGCGATTTCATTTTTAAATGTTTTTCCTCATTGTGACATTCTTATGTATTTAAATTATATATATTTATTCTACATACATATGTCAGAATTATATGATCTTCTGGGAACATCTGCGTTGTCCAATAATAATCATAATTTTTATGTCGACTGGGTTATAATTACTTGGTTAAGTTATCGAATGACTGCTACTATTAAAGATGCTTATTGCTATGATATTTTTAAACTCTGAAATCACGTTGTGACAGTATAAGTTTAGTATCACTGAATACTCAAGTTACTTCTTAGTTATTAGTTAGTTATACTCAGAATGCTGTCTTGAACGGAGAAAAGAGAATTCAGAAAGCAACCGTTGAAATAGAAAGTATTACAGAACAAACCGCAGGCGAGTAAACGGAAGATACGAAATTAAAATGTGGGATACGGGCAAAACTCACATGAGACAAATACAGAAACAGTACTGAACATAAACGATACACAAATTAGAGATACACTGCACGAAATATAGAAGAACATAGAAGCGCATGAAAACTACTCTGAGTGTATCGCTCAGAACAAAATAAAACACAGAATGATCCAAATGTAAAACTCAGACTAGAAACACGGAAAACAAGGACAGAAATAGAATGGTATACATATTGGTGGATACATAAAACAGGTCAAGTGAGTTGACACTTACGACGAATGCAGAAATACAGTGAATCTGCAGGCAGAAGTTTTTTTAGGAAGCGCGAGAATTTCCGAAGAATTTGCAAATTATTCGAGGATCTGTAATAAGAATTTAAATACATTGTTTTGAATAATTGCAACTAATTTAATACAGATGTGGAGAAAAGAAAGAAGGAGCTAGATCTAGCAAAAAAAAGTAGACAATAGCCAAGAACTTTGGTAGAATAAGGAATTGCACTTGAAGAAATTTGGAGAAACCTATGAATTGCAAGCTATTCTTGATGAATTAAGAATTTTCTGAAGTAAGTATTATAGAGCAGAATTGACGTACATAATGGAAATCCTTTCGAAGAATTGCAAGAAGAGTTTTTGATGAATTGCATAGAATTTGATGAATTTGATTGCAGGAAATTGCAAGGATATGGATAAATTTCAACAGAATTACAGTAAACCTGAACTGTGGAAATTATTCAAAATTGCAGTGAATTTGAAAGTACTTGACAATTTTATGAAATTGAAAAAATTGTAAGAAATATGTTTTAGTGACTATACAAAGGTACACAAATTTTTAAGAATTGCAAGAATTCCAATCCAGGAATTACTTAACGTTCATAAAAAACTGCAGTGAATTTATTAGAATTCCTTGATATGCCAAGGAATTTATAAGGAATTGAGAAATATCTAAGAAATCCAAAAGATAGAGAGGAATCAAAAAAAATTGAAGAAATCCAACAAATTTGCGATTTTTAAGAATTTAAAGAAATTACAGATGAGTTGACAATTTTTTTATGAGAAATTTTTTTAATGAATTAGTGGGGACTTTTTAAAGAATTAGAAACTGGTAAGAAATTTTGCAAGGAAATGGAGAAATTCTATGAAACTTGTAAGAAGATGGAGATATTTAAATTGTTTATCAAAGAATTGAAGATTTGCTAACTGAAAAAGAATCAAGAAGGGTTTTTGATTAATTATAATTAATTTTGCACAAACTCTACAGCGTAAATTTGCATAGAACTGAAGAATTCTTTGAAGAATTGTAATGAATTTGAAAAAGTATTTAAAGCTAGTTAGAATAGTACCAGAAACGTTGCAAGGCGAATTAAAGAATTGAATAATTAATGAATTTGTGCAGAATTGCAGTGAACTTCTAGGGAATTTGGCGGCTAAGTTTCAAGGGGCTTCAAGCCTTCAAGGCCGAGAAATTACAGACAAAATAGAAAATGATAAATGGCTTAATGAATTGCAAGAAGTTTACAAAGAATTGCAAGATTGTTGAAGACATTCCGTGAGTTTGCAAGGAAAAGAATTGCAATGCATTTTATAGAAGTTTGAAACATTCTAGGACAATTGCTCAAAACCAAGACTGCTCATTGAAAACAAAAGTCGATGAGTATAACCGCTTTTGAACGAATTGATTATATTGGACATTATCAGCTAGAGTTTGCTGTTGCTGAGACAGACTAAAAAGTCTTTAGATATTGCTAACAGTCTTTTCAATGTCTCTATCTTGATTAATACATTTTTCAACAGTTTTTATAAAAATCTTTTTCATAGAAAAATTAATTTGTACCAGCGTCTTTGCACGGCACATAAGAACTGAATTCCAGCTGAACTTGAACTGAGTCTTAACTGAATCCGAGTTGAATTTAAGCTGAATTTGAATTTGAAACGAAGTTGACCTGAATTTAAGATTAATCTCAATTGAATTCGAACTAAACTTGAGTTAAAATTTTTCCAAATTCAGCTGAATTTCAATCGAATTTGAACTTAATTTGACCTAAATTTCAGCTGAATCTGAACCGAACTTAAAGTAAATATGAACTGAATTTAATCTGTATTCCAACTGAACTTGAGCTAAATTTGAGTTGAGTTGAAGTAGATTCGAATTTAATTTTAATTTAAGCTGAATTTGAATTAAATTTGAATTGAGCTTATGCTGGACTTGTGCTAAATTTGAGTTAAATTTAAGGTGAGTTTGAGCTTGATTTGCTCTTAACTACATGTGGTGAGTTTGAGCTAAATTTTAAAATAATTTGAACTGAATTTGATCTGTATTTTACCTGAATTTGAGCTAAATTCAAACTGAGTTTCATCTGCATTTAAACTAATTTGAACTTGATTCTAAATCAATCTAAACTCAATTTGAGCTAAATTTTAAATTAATTTGAACTGAATTTAAACACTGAATTTGAGCTAAATTTTAAATTAACTTGAACTGAATCAAAAATTGAATTTGATCTGTATTTTAACTGAATTTGAGCTAAACTCGACCTGGGTTTCATCTGCATTTAAACTAATTTTGAACTAATTTCTAACTCGATTCTAGATCAATTTAAACACAATTTGAGCTAAATTTTAAATTAGCTTGAACTGAATTAAAAATTGAATTTGATCTGTATTTTAACTGGATTTGAGCTAAATTTGAGCTGGGTTTCATCTGCATTTAAACTAATTTTGAACTAATTTGAATTTGATTCTAAATCAATTTAAACTCAATTTGAGCTAAATTTTAAATTAATTTGAACTGAATTAAAAACTGAATTTGAACTAAATTCGAGCTGAATTTAAACTAATTTTGAACTCGATTCTAAATCAATTTAAACTCAATTTGAGCAAAATTTTAAATTAACTTGAACTGAATTAAAACTCGAATTTGATCTGTATTTTAACTGAATTTGAGCTAAACTCGACCTGGGTTTCATCTGCATTTAAACTAATTTTGAACTAATTTGAACTCGATTCTAGATCAATTTAAACTCAGTTTGAGCTAAATTCTAAATTAGCTTGAACTGAATTAAAAATTGAATTTGATCTGTATTTTAACTGGATTTGAGCTAAATTCGAGCTGGCTTTCATCTGCATGTAAACTAATTTTGAACTAATTTGAACTCGATCCTAAATCAATTTAAACTAAATTCGAGCTGAATTTAAACTAAATTTGAACTTTATTCGAAATAAATTTAAGCTTAATTTGAGCTGGATTTGAACTGAAGTTGAGCTAAATTTAATCTAAACTTTGATTTAATAATTTGAGCTTAATTAGCATTGGATTTTGGCTAAATTTGAGGTGAGCGTGAACTGAGATTTTAATGAATTTGAACTGAGGTAAAAATTGAATTTTTATCTATATTTCAACTGAATTTTAACTCGATTTCAACTGAGTTCAAACTAAATATAAAGCTGCATTTAAACTGGCATGAGTGCGAGCTCAGTTTGAGTTGAGTTTAAAATTTCGAGCTATTGCGCTGGATCAACAATTTAACAATTGAAGTTAATTACGCATCGTAAGCATAGAATCGTAAGATAAAACAAACTTGGAAAAAATTAAACTGAGCTTGCTTAATAAATTATTTTCTCTAGCAAGTCTTATTTAGCTTAGGCTTTCAAAAGCACGTAACGTAGATTCGTTATCTTTAATATCAAATTATTTTGTTCTGTTCAGTGAGGTATGTTAACTGGTATGATGCCGTTATCATAAATTATACTACATCTGAAAACGTTGTAAGAATCGTTGTCTTGAGTTTTCGTTTTATCACAGGGACCTATTTAATAGACTGCAAGATCTATTTACAAACAGGTTTATAAGGCAACAAAAAAATAACAATGCCAATATTTTGTGTTCGTAGACGTAGATTTCGTAAGAACGCACGCCGTTATTCTTTCTTGCAAAGGTGCCACTAATATATAAATCATCTAATATTTCTTTATGTTTATTGATCTAATTCAAGAACATTAGTAAAGAACTGTTTAAATCGTAAGCGTAACCCGTATGAGATAATTTATAGAAATATTTTCGGTGATACAATAATATAGACAGGTTTCACTATGATATTAATTGTACAAGGAGAATTAGGATGGTATAATTACATGTAAATTAAGTAAAGAAACATAATTTACTGAAGAAGATAGGAAATCTTGGTCCTGCGAGCCGGATTTTACTCACCTACTGCCCTTCTTTATGGCTGTATCACTATGTTGTTATAGTTACGTATAGAAATTTAAGTTTATTGGTCGATTAAAATAATTTTATCACAAATGATTTGTTTTGATTGGTCTCCGCTTAATAAATAAACTTGCAACCATAAACAGGATAATTCTTAAATAATAGAAGGAAAACGTATCTATAGTTTTTAGGTTACGTTAACACTCCTTTTGCATCAACATTTTGTGGTCTTGCGGATTATGAGGACAAATAGCAGAGTAAACGTGCCCTCAACTATGTGTGTGTGTGTTCCAAAGGGGTTAATGCGTCGCAACAGAAGACTTGCATTGTGATGGAATGACGTCAAGGGGTAACAAGATGAACTCAGTGGCGTGTGACGTCACGGCTTCGCGGCGGTCGCTGTTTCCGCGAAATCTTCAACAATGGATGCGAACAAAGGTCGCTGGCTCAGCTCGACTAATGGGATTAACAATGCTGCGGGCCAGGATGTGTGATAGACGGGAAGGGGGATATGGTCCAATACACAACTACTAAAAAGATGCCAGGACTAAAAATTTCCTTCCACCCTTCTCAAAAATTTAATCCCTTATAGTAAGTGCATCGGAGAGGATTTATCTTGTTTTTGTGTGGTGAGGAAATCGAACGAAAGAAAAAGTTGGAAGTATCTAAAACAAATTAATGCGACCGCTTCTTCGTCTCGGCTAATAATATTGGAACAAATCAAAAACATTATTATGAATATAGCAATATCTGCGAGACGGCTGCGGTGGTGCTTAATTCAGGCCAGTAATTGCGCGCGGGTGCAGCGGCTGCCAGATAAAGAGATTGGGCTCTCTCTTCTCATTTACGTCTCTGCTCAGACACTACCACTTTATGCTATAACCAAAGTTACCCACAGAGAATAACCGGCGTTAGCAAATTTGACTTTGTGTGCACATATATTGCATGGTTTTTAGAATTAAGTATGTCATACTGATGATTTCAAACAAGGACGAAATGATATTAAATTCTATGAATAAAAAAATCGCGTTATCGTTTATATATGTACATATTTTGTAGTAGAAGATGGAATCTAAAGGGCCTTAATCACGACAATAGAAAAGTCTTAGAATGCAGACTCAGGCAAGGAGAAACACATGATCGTGTGTGGTTGCATTGCCTTTAGGGCGAATGCAGAAACATAATCACATCTGATGAAGTCTATTCAATGTAATAACAAGAAGGGGTCGCGCGGGATTTAAGGCCAAGATATGTGTAAACCACGGAGAGGAGAGGGTTCACACATATACACTCATACACACAGATAGCTACAGGAGCAGCAGAAACCACGGAAGCAGCAGGATGCAGAGGTGGCGCTCACTAACGAAGCCAGAGGTCAGAGGCTACCGCCTGTTTGCCCGCGCTAATAGCCAATTCATGGCCTCATCGCTACACTGCCGCCAATTAGCTTTCGGTTTATTTACTCACAGATAGCCACTGTCAAACCTAATACTACTGACTGGGTCTAACTCTAACAGCAATCGGTTAGTAATAAGATGCTTCAGCTGTTTCTAAGATACACTGACTCTCTCTAATACTTATCGGGTACAAATTATTTGCAAACAAGCTAGCAAGTAACCGGCTGATGATGATGACTGCTGTAGTAGTATTATTTAGTTCAGTTCCTCTGCTAACTTTCGTTCCGTTTGTTAATTGGGTATAGTAAATGCATAATCGACAAGTTATTATTAGGGAAATGCTAAGGTCGTACAATTGGATTGTTTTAATTAAAAAGAAGAGATAGAAAATCTTTGCCTTTCACATTTATAAACTTGAAGGGCATTATTAATCTTATAGATCCTGGAAATCAGGTTGTCTAAGTAAATAATGCAGTTTGATTCAGTACCTGTTCTTGAATTTCGTTTATTCTTTCATGGTGCTATAAAAGAACTACTCAATCGAAGGAAGGTTGGATTTCACCTACGTTCAATTCGCACCAAATGGAACCAAAGGCGGCGATATTAACGATTATTTGTCTTTCAATAACTAAAACAAGAGCTACAGCCGATATTACAGTTTTCTGTGGGCATTATATATCTACCTGGATTTCTAACTGTCGATATAAGAATGAATGATCGCCGCCAGAAACAGTAACGTTACAGTATATTTCTGCCTTTGCATGCAGTTAACCACCAAAGACAGGCGATATTTGCGATTCTTTCTTCTAACGGTTCTGCGGGATTAGTGATTGAGACATACCGTTCATAGATACTGTCCTCGATGTTTTGTGGTTTAAATAAGAATCATGCATCTGTTTTTGTCTTCAGATGCTTGACCTGGGAATTAATGTTCTTCGACAAAGACAATCCCTCATGCTGCAATCATATCACCTGGCGTTTAACACCTGACATATCCTTAATTAATCTCTACCTCAAATTAAACTGTAGCTTAACCTCAAATTAAACTGTAACTTAACCTAATCTACTTTCCAACCTAAATTAACATAAGGTCTAACCTAACCTAATCTAACTCAACTACTTTTAACTCATTCTAACCTAACATGTAAAATTACCTTTATGTGTAGCGATCGATATTATAACTGAGTTGCTCGAGTAATTATAGCAACCATTGTTAAGACAATCGTCTTTATAGTTACTCGAGCAATCAGATTAGTTAGATGTAATTACCGAACTCGGCTTTTATTTATATATCTATAATTGTCAAAATTCCCCTCTTTTCAAAGAAAGTTCTAGGAAATCTAGGAAAAGGCTGGTAGAGTGTCCTATGACTTGAATTATAGTGCTTTCAATTTAGATAGCAATTGTCAGTGTCAAATTTTTATAGAATTTTGGGACTGTACAATAGCAAACATACTTTTTGTAGTGGGTGTGCCAGGTATCTAGTGACAAAAAGTTACTATATAGATGTTTTTAGGTTAAGTTGTCAAAAATGTATCTCTAACAGTTTATAATTTTTACGTGATGATATTGTTAATTTTTGTAACTTTTATGTATTTCTGATAAATGTATTAAACAGTTTAAAAAAATGGAAATACCAAATAAAAGTACACAAATCTGTATTTGTTTTTGTTCATGATTTTGTGACATTTAAAAAACATTTGAATATCTGAATCTTTAGATATGATTAAGAACAAGATTAAGAATTTAACAACAATTTAACAGTTGCTGTCTAAAGTAAAAACACTATACCTTTATCTAACTTTTAACTCAACTTATCCTGTTTTTTTTCTAACCTAACCTAATTTCTAACCTAAATTAACATAACCTAATCTAACTAACTACTTTTTATCTCTACTTATTTTATGCTGTCTAAAGTAAAAACACTATACCTTTATCTAACTTTTAACTCAACTTATCCTGTTTTTTTTCTAACCTAAATTAACATAACCTAATCTAACTAACTACTTTTTATCTAATCCTAACCCAACATGTAAACTTATTTTTTATTAATTTTAATCTGAACTAATTTCTAACCTAGTCTTACCTCGAACTAACCTAACACTAAACATATCACTTATGTAAACTTATTTGAATTTTTGTGCATATTTTATTTATATATACCTACCATCTATTATTATCAAAACGCTTTTCTCCTCTCGAGAAATGTCCCACTGGGAAAAGACCTGAAAAAAACTGCGTCCTGTTCTGAGTTTGCGTGCCTAGATTTACTCAGTAACTTAAGCTAATTTAATTCCTAATCTAAATTAATATGACCTCTAAACTAACTTAATCGAACTCAGTTATTTCTATCCTAACATATAAACTGACCTTTAATTTTATCTTAAATCTTTAATCTGATCTAGTTTCTAGTTTAGCCCAACCTCTAACTAACTTAACCTCATATTGAAGATGAATATATTATTCATATATTTAGTAATGTAAAAAACTCCCCCCAACCCCTCTTAAGAAATAAGTCACGACAGGAAAAGCCCTGGTTGGAAAAGTGTCCGGACCTGACCTATCCTTATTTCTAAGTTCTATTTCAGCTTATGCTATAACTTAACCTAATTCTAATCTAACTCAACAGTTATTTAACCTAATGTGCAAATCTGACCTTTAATTTTAATCTTAATCTATTGGCCGGAATAGAAACTATAGTCAATCACTAAAGACAATGATCGGCATAAACGCGCTTTGTCGACTTCTAACAGCTTATACCGTGTTTTCGAAAATGATCTTTCCCTGAAAAATCTGTCTTTTCAGATTTAGAAATCGCGTTTAAAAGTCCATTTGCTTTTTTTACGTGAGAAATGACTGCTGTATATTAGTATATCTTTAGGGATTTCGATTCGGGATTAAGTTCTGAGTCCAACAAGCCTCAATTGTCACTTTTCGGCATATGTAGGTCCAGTAATTTAAAAAAAGTGTGTCATGAATCACCTAAAACTCTTTCTTTTGACTAATCATTTGGATCATTAATTAGACTAATCATTTGAAAGAAGTCCAGATTTTTAATTTATAGAAGAAGTGTTATGAGTAACATGTGATTCGTAAGAAATGTAGTTTTTTAATGACGTAACAAAAAAAACAACTTAGGTCGGAAAAAGTTATCTCTAAATGTTTAAGGACGTTCAAAAATTAACCTCTTAAACGTAACTGTAGAATAGTATTTTTCGTTGTTTTTGGAATCGAAATGGAAGCGTTCTATATGATTCATGGTACGCTAGAAGTAGGAATAAAATTTAAAAAAAGTGGCTCGATTTTTCAAAAAGTGACAATTGAGACATTGTTGGACTATACGATTTTAATCCTGACTGGAAATTACTCAAAATACTCAGGGTGTCCCATTTCCAATTAAAAGTCAAAAGTTGAGATCACTTCAGATGGGACCGCAAATGATCGAATGTTGTGTCTTCTTCGATAAAATGCGAATGAATTTATACTTGCTCTCCAAATTTGGCGCGTCTATTTGAAAAGACAAAGATTTGGCAGGTATGAACCACTTTTACCGATTTGTACCTATACCGGGGTATAGAAAAAATTTTATTATATTATGTTGACGCACACAGTAATTGGTTTATCAACCAAAAACAACGTTATTAAGGATTTGTCTTGCTTTCTAATGGTTTAAATGGGAACGATATGGTTTGATCTTTTATTAGCCGGCATAGTATGAAATATTAAAGTTCCTTCGCGAGTTCCAGCGGTTCATGTGTAATTGATGTATCACTTTTAAAGGTGACAAAAGTTTTCTGATTGGAATTACAGCGATCGGCTTTGAATCGGTTATATGGAATTGATCCATGAAGCATCGCAATGACATTTATACGTTATTTAGTGTAAGTTTACGTTCACGTCATTACTAAATTATGAGGTCAGACTATGCTCTGTTGCCATATGGAATTGGATATTCCTTGTTTGATGCAACACCTTTGCTGCATATTTTCAGTATACGTTTTTAAAAGAATTATTCTCTTATCAACAATATGACTTTGTTCATCCCCATCCATAGCCCCATCATCCCTTGTCTTGGATGGTCATTCTTATAGTATAGGAATCCAATTTGTCGTAAGGCAATGGATAAATAACTTCTACCTCCTTCATACATGATCTTGGATTTCAATTTTTTTTGACGAAATATTAAGTGATACATGTTCTCCTGTATCCAAATGTGGTATATCAATTGAAGAACACAGTCACACACATAACGTCAGGTACTTACTGTTCTTATATATGTATTTCATAAATTTCATTGCTAATATTTGCCTCTACAGAGGATCAATCTCTGTAGTTTGTTTTCGATTTTGTTTCCTCTTTGGACTGGAAACTTCTTCCACAGATGAAATGTTCGAAACAGTCTTAAGATATATTCTCAGTGCTTGAGAAACTCTCTAGAATTCTATTTAGTTAATGCAATTGTAAATACAAAATAGTAACAAGCTATTGTAAACCGAACTTAGAAAACACAAGAAATAAATTTGACAATACAGCGTGACGCTTACACAGGTGTACCAACTTGTTTTTCTGTTGAAATAAATGTGTATTTTCTCATTAAATTAACAAATTACGTTTAGGTTTAAAAACCTATTTGTTGTTATTCTATAAATAAATGTATTACTAAATATACATATGAAAATTAAATTCTGTTATTTTCGATAAAGCAAATAATCTTTCTTCTTAAAATTCAATTTTGAAAGTTATTATTTGCACAGTTGGTTGTACTCTTACGTCACTACTTTTATATCTATGACGTGAACGTAAACTTAGACTAAACGGTGTATAGGTATCGTTTTTGTGTTTTCATGGCCGATGTAGTAATTACCGTTCGCCACTAAAGGCACTCTGCGATATTAGAGCTAGTCGATTTCTAACCATTCAACTAAGAATTATGCTTGGTTTGGTTTTTTATTGGGCCATCGGGTACATCGCCTTAAAAAGTAGTAACATTATGTATGGCTTCCACATTTGCCGCCTGCTTCGCAGTCGTGCGAATTTTCGTCGCATCAAGTAGTCACGCATTACCTACTAGTATTATCGGCAAGTCGCTATGAACTTTTGTTGGTATAAAACAACAGAATTGTAAAACTCAGAAGGAATTTATAGAATTACAGTGACGTTACTATAAATAGAAATTACAGTGAAATTTATCGTAACAATCTAACTGTTCCTTGTGGCTGCAGGAATTACAATTAAATCGTGATGGTATTTTCAGCAAAATGTGGTATATGCAGACTTTGGAATAACAGTGCAGTATTTTGGACTATATTGGTATTAATAATATTGGTATATCTACTATGGTATTAATGGCTCCGTTAATACAGTGAGATCCAAATTGAGTGAAGGCGGTTTGAATTTCGCGCCATAGATTTTAGTGTATTTCAGGTTGTTAGTGTAGCACTATTGAAATGTGTTGTGTCAAATTACAGAGTCAACTCGTCACTTTCTCGTTTATATCGTTACACTTTGCTACGTTGTTCGGGTTTTCATTGAATTTTTGCTTTATTTCGCTTGTTTTCTTATTTAAAAAACAGTTTTTCCAGAACTACGGTTTGCTAAACGATTTTATTATCAAGTAAGCTTATTATTTAAAATTAACGAAGTTTAGAAGCTATATTGTTTTTGAGACGCCGCTGTAATATAAAAGAAGCAGAAAAGTATGCATGTTGCCAGTGTGATAATAATTTAACGTGGCGGTAATTTCAAACCATTCTCATTCAATCTGGATCACCCTGTACTTCATTCGCATTACTTGCAGTTAAGAGAGACTTTCTGAAAATTACCGTTACACTGTTGGAATAACCATGACAAAATACAATTGTAGGATTCCTACTTTAATACATAATATACGTATAATAATTTATTCAATAATTAAAGAGTTTTTAAAACTACGTTATTCATATACAAAATATGTGTAATAAATATTTAATAATAATAAGACATAGAGGCACATAGGGAGTTCATATGGTATGTAGTAGGATATTTACTAGACCATCTACAAAGATAATCAATCTAGTGTGTAGATGATTTAAATATATAAATAAATATAACAATTACTAACAACTTATATTAAGGAGTTACAAAATTAGAATATAACAGGGTCTCATTAACAAATTTTCTCACAATATATTTTGATTTAAGAAATACTTTTTTATTTTTTTACAAAACTTTTTTTAGGTAATAATTTAAAACAATCATCAAGATAGTTTATTATTTTTATTGATAAAAAAGTGAACATTCTTTGTGTATTTGTTTTATGACAGAACGGTATTTTATATTTCTCTATTTGTTTTTGGTCTACATATTTTTCAAATATTAAGGTTGCTAAAAAATTTGCAGACATTAATGCAGTATAGCTGCTTTAATGTAGGTATACTTAAAGTTTTATAAATGTTCATTGTATGTAAACTGTTTGAGTGATTTACACACCGTAAAAAATAAATTTTGTAGTAGTTCCAAATAATGCAAATAGCTTTAATAAATCCCACCCCCAGATTATTTTCCATTACTTAAAATTAACTGTCCCAATGCAAAAAATATAGAGATCTTCTTAGGTTTTTTAAATAATAGGACAGCTTAATGGGACTTGCTACTGACTTACATATATTTTTGTGACATTGTATATGGTATCTATCAAAGTTATTAAGAGGTTTTAAAAATCAATGTAAAATGTTTGTTCTGCATTTATTGTCATACTGTTTGAAGAATAACATTTATTAATTAATTTTAAATTAAACTAAAATTAATATCATTATAATTTATATTCCACGTATTGGAATGGTAAATTAAAGCTGTGTCATTAACAAATGTAAATAGTTTACCTTTAAATTCGATATTGTACAACTCGTTAACATAGATCAAGAATAATAGCGGCCCCAAAGTTGAACCTTGAGGAACTCTAGTTATTATTTCAGAGAAGCTACTTTGTATTGCGTTGACTTTAGTATACTGCGATCTATTATCAAAGTAACTTTTCAACCCATCTAATACTGGTCCTCAGATATCAGCAGTATATAATTTCTGGTTTATTCTTTCGTGTGATATTGAACCGAAAGCTTTTGTTATATCAATGTATAATCCTGTAACTTTCTTACTAGTATCTAAATGATCAGATATATACTTTGAACAATTTACAAAAGCCAAATTAGTTCCTCTGTTTTTCAAAAATATCTTATTGATTTTCTGGAAAATACTCGTATTTTTCCAAAAAAGGAAACATTTGTTTATAAATCAGCTTTTCAAAGATTTTTGAAAAAAATTGATAAAAGAGCTATTGGTCTATAGCTGCATTTATTTCTCTCTATCTAGTCTATTAAACTTATTTCCGCATAGCTCATTAAGAATTTTCCATTGATCTTCAATTGAGCTATCTTTGATTTTCTCATTATAGTATGAAGATTTTCGTGTTAATATTAATTGCTTTACTTTTTGTTTATATCATCTATACTTACCTCTTAATTCAATACCTTCCGAATGTTTCTTGGATAATTTAAGTATGTCTCTTTCTCTTATAGTTTTAAGTAAACCAATGGCCATCCAAGGTTTTATTCTTTTTGTTATAGAATTTACGTGTATAAATTTAGAAGAGTCTTTAATATAAGTTTTTAAAGTTTGAATAAAATATTGATATGCAACATTTACATCTTTTGAGGACAATATCTTACTTCAACTTTCATTCTCTAATAAAAGACGTAACTTTGGATAATTTGTAATTTTAATTTTTAAACGATTAATTCTATATATTTAGGAATTATTTTTTCTTTGAAATCTAAAGAAATAGATGGTATGTCGTGTTCAGTAATATTTATCTGTATAACTGAAGAAGTTATGTAATAATTATTTTTGTTTCTAATTAACAAATGGTCAATACAAGTACCTGGATTGACTCGATCTGCATTTTCTTGCAATAAGTTTAAGCAACTAATTGTGTTGTTTATTGTTTCCAGCCTTACTTTGTGGAACTCCATAATCATGAAATAAATAAAGATTAGTAAAAGTTTCACAGTTTTATTAAAATACAACCTGACAATATTGTTTCGACAGCTATGCTGTCATTATCAAAGGTAATATAATTATAAACAAACACGTCGCTAAGGTAGATACAAAATAGGTAACTAGATAAAATAATAATAATAATCAGAATTAAACATCTAATACTTCCAGTAACGGAGAATTACTGAGCTCAAGTTGTTCATTCATTAAAGGTACCCTGAGTTTGTGTTTGTATATCTCAAAGGCTTCTAAAATGTCTAATTTGCGTTTGTTATTACAAAAATGTAGGAATTTAATATTATTTTGAGGAGTCATTGTGTGATTACACAATGACGCTCTTTCCAAATCCATGAACACAACCGCAGTGTATCTTTTTCAAAGCCTCTTTCTATTGTTTCGCTTATTGTGAGCAGTTGATGAGAGGTGGAAAGAGATGTTCGGAAGCCAAATTGATGAGGGGAGATTGTGTCATTTGGAAGCAGGTCATTTTGTAATCTACTGAGAATTACTTTTTCTAAGAGTTTGGCCAGTGTTAACAAGAGACTGATAGGTCTGTAGCTGTCTCGTTTGTCTTTTGGTTTACCGGCTTTATGGACGACAAGAACAGTTGCAGATCTCCAGGGAGTGGAGAAATGTCCTAGTCTGAGGCAAGCATTGTAAATTGAGGTTAGGTAAGCTAACGCCTTGGAGAGCTGCTTTGATATTTCATTTGTTATAAGATCAGGTCCGAGAGTCTTTCGTTTGGGTAATAGCGCAATGAGGGATTCAAGTTCTTGGACAGATGCAGGATCTATTGGTAAGTTATCTTGTAATTGGCAACCGAGATCGCTGCCATTCTCTTCTGTATCTATTATTTTGTTTAATTAGATCAAGTATATTAATGGGTGTTCTAACATAGTCAGCAACTTTTCTATGTTTCCATGGTGTGATTGATTCTTTTAAACCGTCTTGTATATCAGTTATGTACTGTTGGATTACAGCGTCTATTTCCGGAGGAGCATTTAGAGGCCCCATCCATCTCAGTTTTTGATCAAGGGTTGCTCGGAAATTATCCCAGTCTGTTTTCTCGTTAGCTAGTTTAGGGGCTGGAGGTATTATTTGTGGAGTGGAATGGAAGTTAATAATAACAGGAAGATGATCCGAGTCTAGTTCAGTTGTTACTGTTTGGTACATTGGTTTACTAATGTTTTTATGCAAAATTACGTCTAAGATGTCAGGTTGATGATCTGTTCGATACGGATAGTAAGTAAAACTAAAGCCCCCTGCAAAGGGTTGATGGCACGACATCCCCATATGGCGTTTTTTTAATTCAGGTCTCCTAAGACCAGCGTGGGTTCATTTAGTATTAAAAAGTTTGCCAATTTCATCTTCAAGAATTCGTTTATTTGGTAGTTTATATGCCTGACGTGAGAATTAAAGAGCGGTTGTTTATGAGTATTTTTATAGCGATAGCTTCTATATTTTGAAAATCACTCATCTGAAGAAGGTGATGATTGAGTTTTTTAAAATTACTGCTTCTCTATCTTTTCTGTAGACATTGATCTCCAGGAATTCGGGACTTCTCAGGAATGTTCTTTAAAGTGTTAGATATTTTATCAATTAAGTTATCATTGTTTTCTATATTAATTCCATTTATTATAAGATTATATTCTTTTTTCTCTTGTTCTAGGGTGTTTATACGGCTTTTAAACTGCTAATATAATTTTTTAGAGATTTATTTTCTTCATCAATTTTTGAAGATTTTTGTTGATTTCCTGTAAGTTTTTTGATTGTTCGTCATATTTCTCCGATATAAAATGCAAAGATGTTTTTAAATATTTGTTATCTTGCTGCAATTTTGCAAGAACTTTAAAAATATCTTCCATTAAAAGTTTAGTTCCAGAATTTCTATTGTTATTTGAAAGCTTCTGTGAATCTTCATTTCTTACACATTTTTTACATATCCAGCTATAGTTACGTTGTTTGGTGATTAACGTATATTTCCTTTTAGTTATATTTTCACAGGAGATGAGGAATTTACCCGTGCATTTTTTGCATTTCAAAAATTTTCGTTGGTTAAAATGACATTTTTACAATAATTGCAGTTTTCCTTACTAGGACCGACCTTTCTTCTATCTAACTCACAAATATCGGCTGGAAACCTATTTAGGAAAATCCGAGACAGGTAATTATCAATATTCCTTGATGTTCTTTCTAAAAATTCATATTCCACTAGACCCCTATTGCCTCTAGTGATCATATTTATGCAGTTATCCCGAGCAGCATTTTCAGTCATCGCTACGTACCAGCAACTACCATTGGAACTATTAAGTTTTTGACACTAGTCACAAGCACGTAATTGCTACGGTTTTATTACGTGCCTGGAACCAAAATGTAGAACAATTTTTAGGTAGCAGATACGTTCCACTAACCTCGTTGGAACTTCCAGCTACGTAGCGGGAACGTGGCGGCGTAGTAATTGCTACTTTCGTGGAACTTCTTTTTTCTTTGAGACATCGTATCGCATAGTTGCTCTCTTACTCTTGCAACTTAACAAATATTCTATCATTTTCTATACTATTCTTTATAATACCTACTTTTAGAACCATTTTTATATTATCCCTAAGGCACAATCTGGCACCAATTTTTTATTTTTATTGAAGGTTATACAGTAAAACATCTATTAACAATCATAACAAATTGCAAATTGATTAATGTCCTCCTACATTTTACAAGTAAATATGGAGATGGAGTAGCAAAAACGGAACTTCTACTTTCAATACTATTGTAAGGTTCCGTGACTTTAAAAGTCTAAGCAATGGTTTCAGATTGGTGGCAGGAACTTTCAGTACGACTTTAAAGTAATTATACTAACAATGGAAGCTTAAGCTGACGTGTCGCTCATTTAAAAAAATTTTTTTTAAATAAAAGTAAATCATAAGTAAATCAATAGTTAATCAAAATTGAAAAAATAGGGAAATACGTGTTTTGTATTTGATCTCATTCGGCTTATTTTAAAAAAATAACAAATTAACACAAACAAGACGCAACGTATTTACTTGGAATAAAAACGTAACTCGCAACAGACAGGGTGCACGCGTGGTTAGGGTAGTAGGTTTATACACGGTCGGCCTAGGGTTCTATTCATACTAGCTCTGTTACTTTTTTTAAATTAGTTTTTTTTTAGTAAAAGTACATTCCTGTTTATAGTTGGTATAATAGCGTTTAGTATTTATTGCTTTTTAAATTATTCCTCCAAAATGAATCAAAAACTATAAACCTGCGAATTTACATTTTGAAATAGGCGACACGTCAACTGTAAGGTCCCCTTGTAAGTGGCAATACCGTTCCACGTACTTTAAAGGTTACTCGGAAGTAATGGAACTTCATAGTTCCAATAAATAGTAGAAACAACTACACAATTACTAAAATATTCCGAATTGAAGTAATTAAACCTATAAAGTCATAAATTTAGTTGTAGTTACGTAACAACTACTCAATCAAAGTTCCGATCTCAGTTAATACTACTTAGATGCTGCTTGGGATGGTTGTATTGTAGTTGTAGTTGTCTTGACACTGACAGATAATTTCAAAGCAGTCCTCCAATATCAATACAAATCCATGTTTTTATTAGACTGATAAAGTGGAAAATCCAAAAATTCAGTGCAATACACTGCTCCAAGTCAGTATTGCAGTAAATTAATTTCTTGCACTTTACTAAAAGTAAAAACCACACTGCATACAATCGCCCCTGTAAGTTCCAGTTGAACTCTGTAATTTAAAAGTCCAGTATACCTATAGTTACTGTGAACCTCCAGTCTACTGTTAATACTGTAGTAGTAATACGTAAAAAGACGACCTTGTCAAAGAATAAGTTAAATTATGTGGAAACAAAACTTTATATGTATCAATTAGTCAAGGACTAGTTGACAATATGGTCAGTTGTTATACAGGGTATTGATGGAATTACAGCGAAATTACGTAACGGAATTCTCGCACAGCGTTTCTTAATATTGAAAAGTTACATTAAGACCAATTAAGGCAAAACTCAACTAAGAGATCAATTCAATGTACCAAGAGTACTTCAATAAGAAATAACTAGGACAACATTGATCTTTAGCTGAATGGGAACAACCCTAAGCGAGAGTTTAATTTTTTAAATGTTATCTTAACTTGCAAATTATTGCTGCGGTTATTTGCCACGTGTCCAGCATTGCAATAATATTCATTTTGGAGTTTATTTGAATATTTAAAAATGACTATTTTTAAATGACATTAAAAACAAAACAAGAGATTCTTTCTAAAAGAAGTTTATCCTGAAATGAAAAAAATCACTGAAAGGCCAATGTGTACGATCACACAACAAGGAAAGGAACTAAGATGACCAATACACTGGCTATAGCCATTTGGAGAACTATCCTTGGGGACTTTAAATATTTGATGACGAGTTAGCGGCCTTTCAGCACTCTTCTTTAGTTTTCCTTCCATCCTCCGCCCCTTCACCTCCTCACACTGTTGTTTCTTCGCCCACTCCATCCCTCGTGCGGCCCCCTCATCGACCCCGATTCACTTACCCTCCACGATCGGAGACAGATTTTTAAAATTCTTGGTGGGATTTCAAATAAAATCATTTCCATTTCCCAGCAGACAATTCATCTGTAATCAATGAGCGTAGTATTTACAAGGAAATGGGATCTGCTGTGCACTGATGTCTGAAAATGTAGACGGCTGGAAGACCTAGAAGTGTCCTTAATTAATTTCAACGAGTCGTTTTATGAACATCATTACGAAACGATGACGACTACTGTGGTTGTGGTGGCGGGTTTATTTTATCTGGCTGGTAAAAGAGAGCTTCATAAGCTAGCACCATATCCGGGATATTGAAACGCGTGTCCCGCTTGTACGTACGATTTCTGTTATTTGATGCAAATCTTTTGCTTATTAACCGGAAAACCTTTTTGCTTGCAAACCTCAAGAAGTCCGAAGTTTACTCCTCAAAGCAGTAAACTTGATATTTATGTGTATTCATAATGCCTCGGGCAAGCACATTAGCGAATCAACATGAAAGGGATCTACTTCTGCATGTAGTATGTGTATATGTCCGTCCGGCCGTGTGCGGATTGATACTGCTACTGGATATATATGTCTGTATATCTTTAATACATTATGAATACCCAAAGACGGTTGCGGTTTCTTGGGAACTCCTGATGAAGATACATCTAATCACCATCGGTAGATGGATTAGTCTGATTCTGAGCTCTGCTGGTATATAGTATAGGAAAGTTTGCAAACGCGGTTTTAGGGAGACTACAAGATGAGATCGCCTAATTTCTTAAAGGGCGTGTTGATTGAACGGAAACCAAAGTGACATTACCATTATTATTAGATTTTCTCGACTGCGCCAATCATTCCTAATCAAGGAACAAGTCGTGATCAAACGGGAAACCCTCCTTTTAAAACTAACAATAACAATTAATAAAGATACCTTTAAAAATAATAATGCGATTCGTGCGTGTATACGACAAGGAAGCACAGCCAACTCGGATTCACTCGACGGCTCTGCTTGTCCATAATTTGGGGTTTAAATGTATGGCATTATAGTGTGATTAACTTGCTTCTTTTGTTGTGGCATAATCTCGGGATACAAGCCCGTCAGCTGCGCCAGATTTTAATACACGTAAAATTAAAATTAGGGGTTGATTTGCATCTCGTAATAGGGAAAAAGCGCGAACTTTACGGGAACGCGCTGTCCCGCGTTCTCGAGACGGATAAACTGATTTCACTCTGTGTGTCTCTTGTGTTGTTGTGCAGCAGCATACAAGAGCAAGTATATTTTGTATTTAAGCGAAAAAGTTTATGCCCCCCAGTGCTATTAATATAGTATTGGGCCCTAATGAATTGAATTCAGCGAAATGAGAGCAGAGCAGGCCAACAAAACTACGTGCCAGGATAAGGACGTGGAAAGTTGCGGCTTAGCGCCTTTAATGGCAGCCCCAGTAATTGCTGTCGCATTGTGCGAACGCACGCGGGGTCCGCCGTGCCGACTGTCTCTCTGAATGTCTGAATGTATGTGTGGACACACCTACTACCTGCTGTTTAAGAGAAAATCACAGAGAGAATTCGCAAAACTCGCGAAAGGGGAGCGTGATTTGTGTACCAAGTTCTTGCCACCGCCGTCGCCTACATCAATAATAACCGCGACTCTAAATGGAAGTTCTAGAAGAAGCCGAGGTAGAGATGATCAGCCGAGTGAATTGAGGAGGAAAGTCTTAAGTGGCTTCGGCTTTGGTTTTACGCCGCAGAAATAAATGGATCTGCTCCAGCCAGCCTCCTCTCCCGTCGCCCCACCCCTCCCCCTCCCTCACTTCCCGTCGAATTGTTTGCATATCTGCTTGCTTTCGCGTTCGACAAACTCTCTAAGCTGTTGACCTCTTAAATCACACCGCCACATCCTTCGTCTTAATCGCGTCCCCCCCAATTATAAACATAATTTTTATCCAAACAACATCTTAATCTTTTTCGTAGAAACCCTATCAGTGTTTGACATCTGAAGACAACCAATAATCTAATGACGCGCTATTTGGATTATGAGTTTAGAGGTTATCAGTCATTATGTGATCGTAAAATCGATGTTTGGGCAACGGAACTGTATTAACTAGTCTACATGTAATGAATCCAACTCTCAGGACCAAAAGTATAGGTACTGTGTGCTAATTATAACTTTACCGTTCTGCTTAGCTTCATAGTTTAAAAACAAAGAATTGTTTAATGCCATATTCGTAATTTTGCAGTGATAATATTTCATTAATACCGCCAAATTCTATTAACTCTAGATGTTTTCAAATGGTCTAGCATAGTTAGAATTGAATAAAACGGAATATCCATGTACATTCCGATTAGCACAAAACTATATCCGGCTCGAAGGACCAAACAATTAATGCTCCGAACATAATCTGCCTCTATAGTCAATTTGTTCTACTACAAGTTATTCTTGTATTTTGTGCCACGAAGACTACCACCGTTGAAACTTCTTTTTTAGTTTGGATGTGTGTATTCTGAAAAGGTGTGTATATATATATATATGAAAAATTGCGGATTTAAATAAATTCAGTTACGAAGCTTTGCATCTTTAATTATCTATTATTTGTATGTACATTGCGGGCAGATGTTTAAGTTGAAAATAATTTACCTATTTCTAATATCCATCTATATTATTATATCTATATATCTATATCTATATTAGGATATCTAATATCTTAATAGAAAATTTTTATCCGACTCGAATGAGTAAATAATTAACTTTGTGTGTCAGCTATTATTGGTAGAATTATGTAATCGTATGTATTCATAAAAAAATCTTGTAATGATATAAATTGATGCATGATGTAAATTTCTAAACTATTTATTCGGCTCTGTGTACCAAATAGGTAAAAATGTAAGTAAAACTTTTGAAGTACGTACTTGTCGCACTTAAAAGATTTTGTGTCCTGCTCTCTTAAATTATATTTTTGACTACTAATTATTCCTTGTTCTTCCGTAAAGAATGCGAGATTTTTATTTGGGTATGTTTGCATGGTTTTTGCATTTTTATAATGAAAGATATGCCAGGTTTCGACGAAAACAGCAATTTTTTTTTCTAATGAAACATCCTGTATATTTTATATATTTTTTTTGGAATCTACAAGTCAAATTACACCAAGCTGCCAAATTTCCATTTTTTTTTCTAAAAAAATCTTTTTACCAAATTTCACATAACTTGGTTCATAAATAAAGAAGATATAGACTTGGTCCTAATCCCCTTGTCACCCAATATATATCTACAAGAACGTAATGCTAATATATGGTATAGAGTACTTAAGCTATTGAAAAATTCTAAGTCAGTTTGAGTGGCAGAACTGAAATAAATTTTATTGATAAAAGTGCGTTTTCAGTAAGATTCATCAGCTTTCCCAAACACTGTACTTAAAGAATATATGATTCTTCGAGTCGGATAAATGAAGAATGTATGGATATAACACTAATTTTGTAGTTTAGACCTGCCAGTACATTTACGAAGCGCCTAAGCATAATAATATCATTGCAATCTTTTTTTCATGATTTTGTCGAGAAATGGGGTTTAAATCTTCAATAAAGTCCGTCATTATCCCAAGAATTTCAGCTGCGATACACCACAGACATAAATCTGTTAAACTCTCGAGCTGATGAATCTTTTATACTATCTTGGAAATCAAAACATAAATAGAGAAAAACTCTAGAAGCCTGAAGTTCTGAAGGTTTAAACTCCTGATCATTGATGTCGAAACCGAAAAGCGTCATATGGCGTCGTAAATTTTTTAAAATTTATTTACTGCAAATTGTCAGTCTGGTCACTTGAAGCAATAAGTAAATGTTTTGATTATTTAAAATTTAAGAAAAACTATTCCTCTCTGTAATTTGAAGCTTTTCGATGTTACTTGATCTATTCTCACAGAAGGGTATGTGAGAATAGATCAAGTAACATCGAAAAGCTTCAAATTACAGAGAGGAATAAAACAAGGGGGCAGTCTGAGTCCACTACTATTTATTATCGTAATGAACGAAATTGCAAACCGATGCACCAACAAATTAAACAAAGTAAATATTGGAATAAGGAATATGGAATCTGTAATTGTACAACACTTAATATATGCAGATGATATAGTTTTAATAACGAGAAAAGATAGGAGACACAACTAGCTTTGGATAGGTGGCAAGAAGAATTAGGAAACGTAAATTTAACAATAAATGTCGAGAAGAGCAAAACGATGAAGATAGATAAGAAACATACCCCAGGGAACGAAATAAGAATGGAAAATGGTGTTTTAGAAGAAGTGGAAAGATATACGTACTTAGGTACTGTCATAACGAGTAACGGGAAGATAGAAGAAGAAATAACAAATAGAATTAATAAGGCCAACCAAGTATATTATGCTATTAATAATACATTAATTGGAAAGAAGTAGGTTAGCAACAAAACAAAGATACAAATATACAATACGATATACTTACCAACAATGATGAACAATGCAGAAAATTGGGTTTTAACAGATAAATTAAGATCAAGAATAACAGCCACTGAGATGAAGTTTTTAAGCAAGGCATCGGGTCACACCAGAAGAGACAGAATAAAAAATGACACAATAAGAGACATGCTAGAAGTGGAACCTGTAATAAGAATGGTCGAGAACAAACAGCTAAAATGGTATGGGCACATATGCGGAATGGAGACTAACAGGATACCGAAGATAACTACGGAGATGAGAGTGGAAGGAAGAAGACAGAGGGTCAGACCTAGGATATTATGGGAGGAGCAGATTGAGGACATACATACATGAGAGGAAAGAACATACGAGAGATCAAAAGATTAGCCACGGACAAGAAAATATTTAGAGGATGGGTGGATGAATATTAGAAGAAGAAAAATAATAGAAAACCCGACGCCCACTGGTCAAAAGGGATGAGCTAAAGAAGAAGAAGAAAAACTATCCATAGAGAATCCCCCAGAGAATAATTGAAGTAATTTTTGAGATCGAAGAAGGGCACTTATCTTTGTTGGTGGTTTAACCATTTAGCTGGTTAATTTATCAGCAGTATCACCAGCAAATGTTACTTTTACAGTAAATATAATATCGGGCGGAGGATGCTGCATTGCGGAACCCTTGCCTTGATTAAATGGTATGTGGAGGTTTCAACATTAATCTTAACTTGGCCGAAGCCGCCAGTAAGATATTTAAGGATTAGGTAGCAAAATGTTAAGTAGGTCATATTCTTGGTTGCGGTACACTAAATCTGTTTCATATTGTAATTCATATGAAGTTTAGAGATAGAGCGAGAATAAAAACAAAATTCAAATTCATCTTTATATTAACTAAACTGACGAATACATAATAATAGTAGAGCACAGCAACTCGGTATGTCAGCCACGCCAAAGGTGAGAAAAACGGTGACTCCCCTAAAATATACTACAAGCAAATATAACATTCAAGGAACTTAGCATACTAGTCACAATACCACTGTTGGATGAGCTAAAAGCTGTCGGCTTGTGGCAAGCCTGTTTATATATGATCTCTGCATTTATAGTATGCTGACGTAAGCAATTTGTAGACAGGGGTCAAGGTTGATTGAGTAAGCAACTTGAGTGTAGGATAATTACATGAGGCAGGGTTTGCGCATATCGAGTTCAGGTCTACTGTCTTTTTCGTGCATGTGGACTAAATGCAATGTCAATACTATGCATCAAGCACAGAGAGATTTGCTTAGTCGGTACTTGCAACGATCTACCTGCAGCATATATGATGTAAGTGTTACTAATTGGTTGATATCCGTAGTTATTACCACGACATCTGTTGTTGCTGTGCTGCTAACTGGGTTTGTGGTATTTGCTGCAACATTGACGGTTTTACTATTATTAAGAAATGAAATGATCATCGATCACTTAATTTTTGTATCGATTGTTTCTAATATCTTCTCGTGCAGATGTTTACGAAGAAACCGGTTTACTCTTCTGTATAATGGGCTGCCTACCTACACATTTTTATCGTAATTTGACAATGACGCTAATTTTTCTTTTATGAAGACATCGTAAAGTTAGAAAAAAATACCATAAAATAGATAAAATTCAAAATAATAAAAAAATAGAGCATTCTTATAAAATGTTTAAACGCTTATCTAGTTTTTACTGCCTCGAGCCCTACTTTGTGAAACTCCATAATCATGAATTAAATAAAGATTAATAAAAAGTTTCACGGTACTTATTAAATTATAACCTGACAATTTTTTCATTATCAAAGGTAATATGAATATAAACAAACACGTTGCTAAGGTAAATGCCAAAAATAGATAACTAGATCAAAATATAAAAATAGAATTAAATATCTAGCACTTCCAGTAATAGAGAATTACTGAGATCAATCTATTTATTTATTAAAGCTACCCAGAGTTTGTGTTTGTATATCTCGAAAACTTCTAAAATGCCTAATTTGCGTTTGTTGTTACAAAAATGTAGGAATTTGATATTATTTTGGGGACTCATTGTGGGATTCGTTCCAAAAGCTGTCTAACGTAATTAGATTTTTCGGGATGTTTGTTTTTGTAGCAACGCACATGCTCGTTATATCTTACGCCAAAATCTCAAAGTGTTTGTCCAATATATCATGAAATCGGGCATTTAGCATTTGGATTGTTATTTTTGAATTCGGTATTTTTACTGTTTCGAGTTGGAATGGAACTAACTGTAAGAGTGTAACATTCCGATTTAAGTAAAAGAATTTTATATATATATGCTGTTTACTATAAGACGCTGCAAACCATAACTCCTTTCGCAAACCAAAAAACAGATGAAATGGTTCTATAAGCTACTACTGTAATTTTCTACTCAGCGATAGTCAACATTCTTTTCTTAAAGTTATGATCTCCATTACTATTGTAGCTAAGACTTCGGTTAAAGTAGCAAATTAACAGTATTTCTTCTGCTGATTAAGACAAAAAACGATTAAACGACGCGTTTTCGAGTTATTCAATGAATACAAAATATGAAAAGTATCCTATAACTTCTTTATTTTTCATTTTTAATAGGTAATGAACATAAACTTTTGTATTTATATCACTGTCCATCTATTTCTACAAAATATGGGTGCCCTATTTAAAAAATGTTGCTTTTGAGCTCGAAAACGCGACGTTCAGTTTTTTTTTCTTCGCCATGTTTATCAGCAGAAAGAATACTGCTAATTTGCTAATTTAACCGACTTCGTAGCTCTAATTATAACGGAGATAGCAATAGTGCGCCGATAACTGCGAGCAGCCTGTATATATGTACTATCCATTTTTTTTCTAGAGTCCTCTGACTTTGAAAGCGTATTGCTCGGGAACTACTGAACCGAATTAAATATTTCAAAAACGAGCAAATAGTAAATTTATTTCTACATGTAACAGTAAAATATCATATTTTTAACTGCTAAACTTTTACTTTTATCGGACGATACATTATAAAAGGTACCCATTTTTAGGGACAATTTCATTGAGAGTGAGTTAAATATTTTTTTTCTCAGAAAGTATATCTCATATATCTATGAGGTTTTTGTAGAGGTCACAAAGAAACCTTGCGGTTGTTATCCTATTAATTTTCGGACAGCAAAGTGTTTTATTTAATATATATATGAAAAAATAGCGAACTATGCCTTCTTGTTTATTAATGGAGATAGCGTCAATTTTTTTTTGCTAAATTAACACTTTTCATATGTAAACATTATTTTCTTTAAAAAAATGTTCCTAATTTTAACAATAAAAGTGCTATAACAAAAAAACCGTTTTTTGTCGAAACCGCTTGTCATCAAAAATCGTTTTTTTGTTTCCGCATTTTTATTATTAAAATTAGGAACATTTTGTTGAAAACAATAAAGTCTACACATGAAAAGTGTTGATTTAGCAAAAAAGATTTGACCCTATCTATATTAATAAACAAGAACACATAGTTTGCTATCTTTTCACATAAATCTTAAATAAAACGCTTTTTTGTCTGAAAATTAATAGCATAAGAACCGCAAGGCTTGTTTTTAACCTATATAAAAATCTCATAGATATATGACATATACTTTCTGAGAAAAAAATTAGTGAACTTACTTTCAATTAAATTGTTCCCAAAAATGGGTACCTTTCATTGCGTATCGTCCGATAAAAACAAAAGTATAGCAGTTAGAAATATAATATTTTACAGTTGTATGTAGAAATGAATTTACTATTTGCTCGTTTTTAAAATATTTTTTTCGGTCCAGTAGTTCCCGAGCAATACGCCTTTAAAGTCAGAGGACTCTAGAAAAAAATGGATAGTAGGTGTTTACTCAGCATCAAATATTTGTTATATTCATGTACTTTTTTGCGTACATTTCCAAATCTCCCTCGTATGAGCTATTGCTCAGTATAGAGCCTAGGACGTGAAAGTGGAGTTGCGCTCGATACCAATGTTGTGTCAGCATATTAGATTCTTTTGTGCAACCATTAGTTATTTATAATACCATGTTACCCACAAAATGGGGATTGCTAATTGGGAAACGGTAATAACTTTTAACCTCAGTTAAATCTGCCGGCTGCCAGCTAACTACTGTGAGCTCGTGGGTCTCACAAGAGGTCTTCTGTAATGGGTGCCAATAGTCGTTTGAAATAGCTCCAGTATTTGCCGACAAAATCTGAAAAGAACAACACATTTGCAACTACTTCCAATGTGGTCGGCTTTTCTCAATATAGGTATCTCGATAGCTGTAAATATACCCCAGATAACACACATACGAATAATAAGTATTCAGGAATGATACACAGTGCTTTATTATCAATTAAAACAAATTAACAGTTAAATCAATTAAGTGTAATATTTTTAATCAACGTGAAATAGCCTTGGCAAAAATTAAATGTAAGCTATTAATTCTTCTACACATTTGAACGGAGTGAGAATTAATGCGAGCGGGACTAATTACTCTAAACCTGACTAAACTTCAAGTCTCAAAAAAGATGTAATCAAAAGGGCACAGTAAATTAACGCGACTACAGGTATCAATCAGATTGCGCAATCATTAACCCCAGCAGTTAGTAGTTTAACCATTACGTAGCAAAGTTATACGTATTCACTCGCAAACATTCCTAACAAGGTAAACTGACAATATAATGTATATGAAATAGATCCATGGATCTACGTACTACACGTACACTAGGGAAAAGCCATTTAACACAGAAAATTAGAATATACTGTGATGTTTTATTTACAATAAAGGATTGCCAAACGTTATTGTTGTCATAAATAGTTGCTACAATATAAGTGACTTACGATACGGGTGTGTGTTCTTTCAATCTGAATAGGAACACCACCAACTAGGTTGAACGTAGCGTGATACAAGGAAACAACCAGCATCCAAGTAACTGTAAGTGGGAAAAAGCTCAACGTAGTGGTTTTATATCAACCCAAATATACAACGAAGAGTGTATGAGAAGTTAAATGCAAGTTAAAATAAAAAAATCTGTAACAAACACGATCAATTACCAGAATACACCTAGCAAACATTGAATAAGTACCTTAGATGGAAGGCGACCTTGTGATAAACTTATACCTGTTCCAAATACGGCTAACGGCGATTAAATATCGAAACCTGTCAAAAGAATTACAGTATAAGAGTTTGAACGTAAAGAAAAGTTAAAAATTACGAACATTCAAGAACGTGCTCCTAACCTCCAAAATAACTAGTGTTAAATCCCTTATGGTACCAAAATAAAAATTGGAAATCTCACCAAAAGTTAATCATAAATCTGCATAAATGCAATTCCCATTTCACAACTTAAAGGGAAAATCAATTTAACGGCGATGCCACTAACACATTATTTTAAAGAAGTCGCTTCACTAAACGGAGAGAGAATGCGAAAATCCCTAACGTTATACAATATAACACAAAAGCATAGCTATACAAGATGATACGAAATTCGCACGTACAACCGTGCCTATATTATCATGTTTTAGTTAGCACGTGGTGATTCTTGCCAAAGGCACATAATTCTGTCGTAAAAACTATCTAAGCTTTGGTAACATGAAATTTTATACTTTGATAATATCGTAGAGTCGCCATTCTTATATTTCTCAAATAGTAATAGATAATAAATAGTAATAATGCATGAATCAGTCTCCATTTTAATGCTATTTGTTATTTCTAATGCCATCTCTACAATAGTTACCATGTTTTAGTGTACATAAACTAACTAAACTTTGATAGGATAAAATTTGATAATACTGCCGTTCTTGTATTTTTTTACGTAGTAATACTAGTAATGTTGAAATATATCATCGACTTTTTTCAATATAAACACGTCTTCATTTCTTAAAAGGTTCCCTAACACTTAATTGAACTTAATTTGATCGAAACGAAACCTAATAAGAAAAATACACAGCAATAAAAACGCGAAAGACAAATATACTATATCCCTAAAAAAAGCGGTTGATTATATCACCAAAACCGTTATATTCGTATTTTTATACGCCTGTTTATAATAATAGTAATAATAATAATCAAGCTGAAAGCTCTGTGTGTATGGTAAACACATCAAAGTATTAGCGACTAGATTTGGATTGTGGGGGGTTGGTTTGTTGGTAGGCTATAGCAGTGTATATAAGAGCAGAGAGCGGGCGGAGGTCGGTTTCCTTTCCTCCTTTCCTACTTTTACTACCACCCCGCGGCTTTCAAAAGCTGCCCCTCGGCTACTCCACCTCAACAGATGCTCACAACTGCATTACTTCAGGTCGAATGAGCGCGATAACGTATTATTGAGTGAAACAACGGAGGCCTGCGGTTATTTGTGTTCTGATACCTACTTGTTCCGCTTTCTGCAGTTCCTCCTACTCCTGTGATGATGATGTTTTAGTAGTCCGTTCCTCGTATGTATATTCAAACGGTTAGGATTGTCTGCTGAATATTAATGTTGGCCGATTACTACTATTAAACTCTACCTTCTGGCCATCACCGCCAAGCAACGCAACTTTTTCCTTTTACCTGAATTGTACGAATGAACTACTACAACTATATTAAGCACACGTCGATAACTTACTGATTTGTATCACTCATGAAAATAGTCATAGTTGGAAAACTCAAATGGAAGGTTTTTCTCTGAAAGTATAGTTTGAGCTTATGTGCATAATTTAAAACGTATCAGCAGACACGCGATTTTCAGAAAGAAAAGAAAACTATATAGATAGGCACAGTAATGGAAGTTAAATGATTTTTGCAAAAGTCTAAAACCCTTATTTATTAGCTAGACTTTTTAGACTTATGAACTAACTCGAAGTAACTAAACTTAGCAGACTCGCATCAGAAATGAAAATGTGAAAAGCACAGTATATTAGCACATGCGACTGCATAAAAGCGTCAAAGTTCCACTTTGCATGAAAATAACACCCCCGTCGTCGTCGCGGAAAAGCATATGAAGAATAAACCGCTACCTCTTGTTAAACGAGACGCCTTTGAACTACTTTGCGCCCCGCTCTTTGAGAAAGTTAGCAATTTGTATCTACTTGTAAAATATTATTCTTGTTGTGTTTCTACTTTCGGAGTAAAATAAGTCTAATGTGAAGAAGAGACGTCGTATCCTGTTGGTTGTGTTTTGAATGTAATGTATGCAAATTAGTGAACGTTTAAATTTCGAGGTGAATTAAACACTCTGAACATTTTAAAAATACACAAACATTGATGTTTAAAAGGCTTTTATTTATACAAGATCAATGTTGAAAATACATTTTCTAACTAATTAACTCTTAACGGTTAAAGTTCAAATTTGACGTGTTTCCATTTTGGTTAAGTAATCGAAAATGTAATGCCCTCTTTATATCAAAAAATAAATGTAACACTTGGTAAGAAATTAGTTGCAACAACCAAGAAGTGTCATAACGAATGTGTATTGGTCCTTCGAACCGGATTCACGACGAAAATGTATTTTAGTTTTTTTTATAATCCGTTCTTGGCAGTCTAGACTGAATCTAAAGTATCATAGACTGTACTGTACAATTAATTGGTTCACCACTAATAAATTATAAAGTGCTTCACTTGGTTTTTAGGATTTTGAGATTTAATTTTGATATTTAAAAAGCTTCAGAATCTTAAATTTTATCTTTCTCAAATGTGGCAACTTTTACGTTTTAAATTTCTACATTGAGTATAAGAAATATCATCAGCCGTTTTGGAAAATTCAGTATCTTGCAATCTTGTTTTCTAGTTTGATCATTTCAGCTTGTAAAGATCGAGAGTTTCATAATCTCCGAGTTTCAAAAATCATTTTAATTAAATTTGGAAATCGACGGAGTCTCAAGTTTTCATAGAGTTAAAGCTCGAGAATTGTATTGGATTATATTTGTATGTCCTCAAGTTTTGGACATTAAGAATCTGTTTCCAACATCTGGTTACCTTTAACAGGGATTAACCAGCATAGATAGTTATGGTTGTTAACTTAACAAAAGTTATAAACTACGAACATTCAAGAACGTGCTCCTAACCTCCAAAAGAACTGTGTGTTAAATCCATTACGGTATCGAAATAAAAATTGGAAATCACACCAAAATTTAATCATAAATCTGCACAAATGCAATTCCCATTTCACAACTTAAAGGGAAAATCAATTTAACGGCGATGCCACTAACACGTGCTTTTAAAGAAGTTGCTTCACGATCGAACGAATGAAGTCGACTTATCAACGGGAAGTTACTTCCGATCGAAAATCTAAAATTAAGAATCTGTTTTCCAATCACTGGTTATCTTGAACTGGGATTAATCAGCATAGATACTTATAATTGTTGTGACAGATATATCTACAACTTTCAGTTAAAGTTAAATTCAGGTATAGCAGAGACTGAAAAACCGACCCTAGGAGTTTGAAAGTTTTATTAAGCGCAACCTATTCACTAAATAGCAAGCATATGCTAAAGCCCATTTATTTCTAAATAATGATTCTTGTATGTATTTTGATCTAGTTAATCTATTCTCTACCTCGAAATTACAGTCTGAATAGTATTCGGACTATATTGGACTTCCTTAGAAAGGGAAATATTTAGAAAAGTCCTTGTGTGAGAGACGTCTATTATTGTGCTGTCACTATATTTGTCAGTTCGCTGTCCGTTTGTCAAACAAGTGAATCCGTCAGTTCGTTTGTAAATTCACTTGTCATTCCGCCAATCAATTCGTCTGTTAGTCCGTCTGTTGGCCTACCTGCAGTCTTTCTGCCAATCGATCCGTCTGTCAGTCAATCTGTTAGCCCACCTGCAGTCTTTCTGCCAGTCCACCTGTCACTCGGTCAGTCCGCTTGTCACTCTGTCAGTCCGCTTGTCACTCAGTCAGTCCGCTTGTTAGTCTGTCCGTCAGAGACACATTCAGATTTCACGATCAAGCAAATAGCTATGAACGTAACAATAATGATTCGATCTTGTAACCCGTATCGCGATTTTCCAAATGATTATTGATCAAAGATCCAATTGGGAACTACTTGTAAATCAAATGACTAGTATGACGTCATATCCAGCATTCGTTTTATTCTGTAATCTATTGTTAAGTTATTAGATGACCTATAACGGCTGTGTTTTCCATTCTTGACTTTTGTGGAGAAGACCCAGAACTATTGTAAGTTATTGTAAGAAATGAAATTGAAACCGATGCAGCAATGAAGAACTGAAAGGAAATCAGAAAAACTTTTTCTCGAAAGTTATTTTTATTAACACGAAAACGGCTTTTATTTTACAGAGAAGACTTGAACGTCACTTCCTAAGTGAGGTGAGCCAGAAAAAACCGAAGGACATGTTACATGTTATATATTAAAAACTAAATGTTTGGTGCATAGGATAAGCAAAGCCTAGATTATGCAGAACATGCATAAATATGAGAGACATTTTTGAAGAACACAAATTGTATGACGTGGACAAAATCTTGTGAACTAAGTTTAATTAGTTAGTACTTTATGCCATTTATTTTTATTTCTTGTAATTTATTTTAATATAGGGATAATTACTTTTGGAATTGCAAGCAAATCCCTTCGCTAAACAATATATAACAATCAGTTATATTAATCTTATTATATTAATTAATAAAAAATTTTAGCTACTTATTTTTTATACCAAAGTATTTACCGTATACAAAACATATATACCAACAAAAGTCCTTAAAAAAATCTGCTAAAAAGCTACCATCTGTACTGTACGGATGTCACTTATTTATCTTTATAAACAAATGGTATCTAGATTAACTTTTAATTGTAAATTCATTAGATGAAAATGAATGACAAATTACTGAAAGACAAATATTATTAACTTTACATTAATACCTGCAATCACTGAAATCTCTCGTGAGTATTAATTTATAAACAGTTCAATTTATACAAGTGTTAAATTATAGTTAAATTATACCAACAACCTTGGTAGTGTAATGTCTAGCGTGCTGAACTTTCACCCAAGCGACCAGGGCCCGTATTCTTAAACTCATACGAACAAGTTTCGCACACGAGATGATGTAATTTTTGCGTAACAAGATGCAACTTAACCAATCAAATGTTAGTAGGTAATAGAGAATTACGTCACCTCGTATGCGAAATTTGTATACGAAACGCAAGAATCCGGGCCCAGTTTCGACTCCTGTTACCGGCAGATCTGGTTAAGGTTTTCTGCAGTTTTCCTTAGCTGTGACACAAATGTGGGATTTGCGCTGTTCCATCTGTAAGTCGGCTGCAGCCGCACGCAGGGCCTACGTAATAATAATAATAATAATCGCCCCCTCCCTCCCACACAAGCTTATAGCTTGTGGGGCCTGGTTTCCAAGTTATGGGTTGTAGCAATTATTATTATTATATTATTATAGTAACCCAACCAAAATCTTTATCCATTTAAATGGATTGTCAGTCACCACGTCGAAGGCGATCCACCAGCTTGACGACAAATTCCATGTAAGGAACTGAGGATCAAATTTTTCCTAGTTTCTTTATTGTAGATCTCCGGTACTTAACGATGGTAATTACTGAGGGTCCATTAAGGGTGGTACATTAAAGATAATACTTAAGGATGTTAATTAAAGGTGTTACTTAAAAAGATGGTTTCTAAAAGGACCTGAAAAGTTACATAACGAAAGTCACACACGGAAGAAAGAAAGCGAAATGCAATCTTCCTGACGGTGGCATGCGGCCAAACGATAAGCTGTTTTTGGACGAAATAAATTGTATACTGGTATTCCCAGTCTACAAAAACTACAATTAAACCTCTACTTATAGACAATTTTTGAAGATGAATGGTTAATAATCCTCGAAGAGTAAAACTCATAATCTGATAAAATTATGTTTTTTGTGAAATGTGAAAAATTTACTAAATAAATAATATATTACCAATTAAGAATCTCAAAGGTGGTCAGAACAAAATCCTTCAAAAAGGAACCAGACTACATATGCGACTCATTCTGATATTTTAAACTATAACAAACTTCAACTAGATATATTAGCATTTTTTTTTAAATTTAATTAAATTAGCAAATAATTAGAATCAGTCCGAAATAAACATAATAGTATATCACATGTTGAGTTGGTAAAGGAAATATTTAAAAGCCAAGCGATATTGTTTGACCGAAACGGTACGTCGAGGTCAAACAATATCGCAAGGCTTGGAAACCTTACCAACAAAACATGTATATTATTTTATTCACAAGCATTAGACTTAAACAATTAAAATAAAAAATGAAATAAATAAAGATTATTAAAAGTTTCACAGTTTTATTAAAATACAACCTGACAATATTGTTTCGACAGCTATGCTGTCATTATCAAAGGTAATATAATTATAAACAAACACGTCGCTAAGGTAGATACAAAAATAGGTAACTAGATAAAATAATAATAATAATCAGAATTAAATATCTAATACTTCCAGTAACGGAGAATTACGGAGCTCAAGTTGTTCATTCATTAAAGGTACCCTGAGTTTGTGTTTGTATATCTCAAAGGCTTCTAAAATGTCTAATTTGCGTTTGTTATTACAAAAATGTAGGAATTTAATATTATTTTGAGGAGTCATTGTGTGATTTTGTTCTAAAAGGTGTTTGGCGTAATTCGATTTTTCAGGATGTTTATTTTTGTAATGACGTACGTGTTCTTTATATCTTATGTCAAAATTTCGAAGTGTTTGTCCAATATATACCGAACTACAAAAAGAACAATTTAAACGGTAAATGCCCGATTTCATGATATCATGTGTTCTGTCTTTAGCATTAAATAAAAATGAAAAAGTGTTAGTGTTGGTTTTAAATGTTATTTTGTAATTGTTGGTTTTTCTTAGTATATGTGCAATTTTTTCTGATATTTTGGCAAATCTCACACAATGACTCCTCAAAATAACATTAAATTCCTACATTTTTGTAATAACAAACGCAAATTAGACATTTTAGAAGCCTTTGAGATATACAAACACAAACTCAGGGTACCTTTAATGAATGAACAACTTGAGCTCAGTAATTCTCCGTTATTGGAAGTATTAGATATTTAATTCTGATTATTATTTTATCTAGTTACCTATTTTTGTATCTACCTTAGCGACGTGTTTGTTTATAATTATATTACCTTTGATAATGACAGCATAGCTGTCGAAACAATATTGTCAGGTTGTATTTTAATAAAACTGTGAAACTTTTAATAATCTTTATTTATTTCATGATTATGGAGTTCCACAAAGTAAGGCTGGAAACAATAAACAAAAATAAAAAATAATTATAAATTTGAAAATACATTTTCTGTAAACTGTGAATAAATTCCAATCGGCCATCTATCATCAATCAAAAGAAATTGTAAGTAAGGTTTTATTATTCACCGCTAGATGGCAATATATATGCTCTCAGTATCTTAAAATTTGAAATTAATTAATTCCATGGTAGCTATATATCAAATATAAAATACGGAAAAATAAAACTAATATTAAATAAAAAAGACATTTTTATTTATTATTTTTATTTTTAAATTATTCACAAATAAAAGTGCGCTAAGATTTTACTGGTCAGTTTTACAAGCATGTAAAGGAAATTGTTAACCACTTTGCTGTTGCTATAGCAATAGCTTACTTTCCAAGGTTTTTACAACGATAGAAATGTATGATTGTGAATAAAATTATATTTCTATCAGAGAAAGAAAACAAAACAAATGGTACATATGCTGAAATGGCAGCTGGTTACCACAATACCTTTAAGTGAAGATATCGAAGAGAAGAAAAAAGCACGAACAAAATAGGAGAGCGAGAACGAGACAAAGAAAATTGATCGAAAAGTCGATAACTGGAGGACACTATTAGAAAATCAATTGAAATATTACTAGGCTAAAAATAAATCATACAGTTTTAATCAAAGTGAATAATTATCCGAAAAATTAATCTATGCACATTATTGCACCAATTTCTTCTAATTATTGATGCTTGTTTTAACTGTGATTATTATATATAATTGTTAGAAGTTTTCTGTTCTGTTCTTGAAAAATGTATAAAATTAAGTGTGAAAAAATATAGATATCGACTAAAAGGTGTGAAACGCTAGCTTTTCTGTACGATAAAATAAACAATAAAAGGCCCCGCGATTGGGCGACAGTGAAAGAGAGGTTTTTTAACCAGACTAAAATAAGCGAAGCTTAAAACCTTCAAACGAAAAGTTCACATTACTTAAACTAATTTAGAACACAAAGTACGATACTTACTGTATATAAAATGCTCAATGTTGCCGGCTTGAGATCTCGCTCCTTTTACAAATTTAAATTTCAGGTCGTAGGTATTGGTTCTGCAGTTGTATAATTATTAAAGGAATGGATAAAGGTTTCAAAACACAATAACATACACTAGAAGGGCGCCATCTGATTATGAAGCTTAATAACAATAATTAAATAGATCAAATAGATCAAATAAATCTAATAAATCTGTCTGAAATCACTAATCAGAAAATGAAATCAGACCGATATAAATTTAGTGCAAAATATTAGTTAATTTCAACAAAGTCAAAAATTTAGTTTAATGATGATATAAATAAAAACTTTCATAATTATATAGTTCTATCTTACTGGTTTTAATTAGCTTTAAAATCATATTTATTTTAGATAACACAAAGAAAAATAAAATATAAGAAAATTACAAATTTTAAACTCCAAAATTAAAGTAATAATTCCCTACCTAAGAGCTCTTGACTATTAAAATTTGTTAATGAATAAAAGATTGTATACAAATTACGTATAAATAAAAAAACAGACTGTAGAAATATTACAAAGATCCAGAAATTCACAGAAATATTTAACATTCAAAAAAAGAAATACATAATTCACAGTACCTGTAACTATTGGTAATTCGCAAACCAAATTAACGCTAAATTGCACAAAAATGACTCCTGCACACACCAAACACTGCTGGACGGAGAGAAACTGGAACGTTCGTAGATTTCTGCTTTCACATTATTCAAGGATGCAATGAATTAACCCTCGTAATGCCTGTATGAGGTATTATTCACGAATTCACCCAAAATAAAGTAACTGAATGCAACCATAAAACTTCCATAAGATTTGGTTATTAAATTAATTTTAAGAACCACCGGCAAATGTTTGTTATTTTTCTTAAAACAACCCATTTATTATTTAAATCCGAACTGAATTTATAAAGCACAAAACTCGGATTTCATTATTGATCTGAGATTTCGATCACTGAAGATAAAGTCTGTAGTTATTGATTTTTTTATCTTTATTTCGGTACGAGAACTATTTTTATCGATATACGATACGATATTTATTTTCATCGGTAAACTGTATTAAAGCTATTACACTTTTAATAGGAAAAACTAGATATCCCGTTCTTTAAAAACACAAACATCCGGAAAAATATTTAACTGTATAACGGTACTTTTATTAACCGCAAATTCTTAATTAACATCCGGAAAACTAATTACACAACGGTATTTTTGTTAACTGCAAGTTTTCAATTAATTAAGCACGGGCATTCGACACCGGCCATTATCTATAAACTGTACTGAATTCAGACCATTGACTGAATTGTTAAACTGCACTGTCTCAACTCAACAACGGAGGTCAAGTCTCTTCTAAAAACCCAAGGTTATTTTATTATATACGGAATATTTTGGAGGGTGCAGTTCTGCATACACCAATCAAAAAGTCGCGTGGTTTCGCCTAAACAAATCAGGGCTATACAGTCCACGTGTAGTCAATAGGGGAAGTTTTCTTAATTCCAATACTAGATTTTGACCCTAAAAGACTAGAAATTACGCAGTTTTGTTTTCACGAAAGAGAGAATGTAAACTGATGTTATTTTAAAGCAAGTCCAGCAACCATATCATGTTTTTAGGCGCAGATGTAAATAACCGAGAGAGATTTTTAACACGTAGCAAACATAATTTATTAGATAAAGGATGTTTTTTTATAGTATTTTCACGGAACACCAAACTGCAATATCTATGAGAACTAAATAAAGTTAGATTTATCATGAACCATATTTAATAATTTTCAAGGTTTTAACAAAGAAGCCATCTTAACCAACGTATATGTGCGTAAATAAAACACAGAAAGAAATAATTTATTGCCCAAATGTTTTTATAATTCTAAGAAAATTTGAAACACAACCTTTTAAAATGATTTTTATAGGTTGATAAAAATATACCGTTACAGGTGACGATAATATTCCAAGTATGCAAGTGAAGTGCGACTTGTTTGTTCTCGTTGACAAATAGCTTGAATAGGTAACTTATGCAGAGCGTAAGCTTTGTGCAGATAAATAAATTAAAGTAAAACATAAAAAAAGCTTATTATATTAAAATGATGAATAATTTATTTAAACTCTGTGCAACTTTTGGTGCGGTTGCTGCTGCTGTTGTTCCCGCTATGGAGAGAAGTTTCTGATGCAGATTTGTTGTTACGTGTAAAGTCACACTAATGGAATAATAAAGTAAAATGCACATCTGATAAATTTATAGTATTCATATATGCTTTGTAAACACGTCCGCTATTATTCTTGATTTAATTCATTAGACTCCTGGTCGCGAGGACTAGTTGATATATGTAAATGGAGTCGGTTTTTTTTGCCAGTTAATTATGCGACGAAAAGCAGAATGGATGAATTTTTCAGGACTATTAAAAAGTTGTCGCGATTGCGGACACACATTTTAATAAAAACGAATCCGACGAACAAACAACTTCCAAGTTAATTACGATAATTGAACGGGTCGATTGAAAAAGCAGCTCTCTCTGGCAAAAAGAGAGCTCAGTCAGTTGGTTCTCTTTCCTCGGTGCACTCTTTCAGTTTTAAATGTGATTGCATACAAACTTCAGACTTAGAAACTCGTAATAAGGATTTGCTCCGTTTTGAATAACACATAAAATTAAGTCCGCCGAGCGCAGACAAGCCTTTGTCCCCTCCATCTTTCCCTCGACAGGTACGTATCTATCAAAGTATATAAAGAAAAAAGTATAATAAAACAAAGAATAAAAGAGCGGGCGAAGAGTTTCGTGTAAGCTCCCCAACGATCCGATGCTCCGTGGATTTGTTGCCTATTACTAAAGGAATTTTACACCTATTTAACTTTAAACGTCGCTAAGGAAAGAAAGTATATAGTATAAGATACTAAAATCGCGTCCCGAAGAGAAAAGTTGCGGAGCCCTGAACGGAAAAGACGTTATACGACAATGGCGCGCGTATAGCGTGTCTTGCTTGATCACATTGGCAAAATTACTTCGGATCCATTTAACATGGCGGCGTTCTCACAGTCACGAAAAAACTTTTACCAACTCAAATAATCGCCCAGACTTTTTCTATAATCGATTGCTCGAGGTGTACTGCTTGGCGTCGCTCCTCGCTATTTATTACAAACTTTTCTCTTTCCAAATGCTTCTAATATTTTTCTATCGATGCTATTCCCGACAAATTTCTTTACCTCATTTCTTTTCGATTCGATTACATTCTAATTTAACGCGCAAAAATAAGTTGTGTCCTTCTTTCTTTTTCAATCTCACACACAATGTTTACAACCCGATAAATAACGCAGCACATTCTTTTATTAAATTTCACCCTAAAAATACTATTACTAATACTATTACTAAAATCAAACGATTTCGACGTCATAAAAATAAGAACAGCGTACAGCAAGCAGAAAAGTAGAAAAACATCATCTAAAACTCCCCTTCCTCGGATGTCGAGTTAGGGAAGAAAAACACAGTAGTATAAAAACCATAACAATCACAGGTAATAGTGTCATAAAATAGTGACGAGATTTCATTTACTACCTCCACCTAAATAAAGAAAAAGTAAAAAAGAATAGGAGACGTGCCGGATTCCGGGGTAAACCCAATTTATTTGATGCGGCAACAAGAAGTCCGTTTTCAGGCGACAAAATGGTGATGGCCCGGCGACTTGTGAAGCAGTTGGCCCCATTACAATGCTATAAATCTACTGAGAGAAGGCACCCCAAACGCAGGGCGAGAATGTCTCCATTGCGTTACAACGTTTCTCGCACGTCCTCAGCAATGTATTACCGCGAAAACAAGACAAATTAGTGTTGTTTCGCAGCGCGCACACACAGGAAAAAAAGGAAAAGCGTTATTCAAATGCATTTAAGTATGTGTGTAGATGTGTTAATTGCGGCAAAAAGGATCATTTGGAGGAGTCTTGATAAACCTTCCAACAGAACGAATGATTAAGTTGTAAAATAGTTTAGATCTTCCGAATTGAAATCAAGGCTGCATTGAAAGGTTGCAGCTTCCGCAGAAAAACCAGAAAGTAAGAACAACATAAACAGAATAAATAGGTCGTAAAATAGTTTTGCCATTTGAAATTCAAATAAAACAAATATTAAAACTCGGGTCCTTTTGCAACTTGCCAAGTTTAGACACGAATGTTGTAGATTGCATATGAAAGAGAAAATTTATCATGCGATATATACAAAGTAATAGAAAAATAAGTGATAGAATTTAATGAAATTTTACGTGTGTGCCACCCTCTTAGCTAGTTAATCGCCATTATCAATCGCTATTTATTCTTCCAAAAATCCACAATAAGTAATATTTGAAGAAATATAGAAACTTAGAAAAGGGGACACTGTGTTTACTTGTCCAAAAGTATAACTGATCTTTTATACTGGACATAGCACTGTACATAACTATGGCTAATTTTGAATATTACAGCTTTGCTAATAAATTCATGTCCCTAATTCCTGTACCTTTTCTTAATATATAATACTTTCCAATATTGTTTTCCTCAAAAATTAGATAAAAACTCAAAAAGGGGAGTTGCTGTGTTATACTTGCTCAAAAGTATAACTGGTCTTTTATTACAAATGACTAAATATGATGGTAGGTATTCTGTAGGTGTGCTTTATAGAGAGAGTTATCTAAATTTATTTTAGATATTTAACAAAACAATTTTTGCAAGGGGACATAGCACTGTACATAACTATGGTTAATTTAGAATATTACAGCTTTGCTAATAAATGTTAATGTTAATTATGTTAATTCCATGTTAATTCCTGTACCTGAATATTTCTTCCCGAAAATTAGGTAGAAACTCACAAAAGGGGACACTGTGTTTATTTGTCCAGAAGTATTACTGATCTTCTATTATAACTGACTAAATGATAGGATAGGCATTTTGAAGGTATGGTTCATAGAGATAGTTTTCTAAATTAGATGTTTAAAAAAAGATGTTTTTGAAAGGGGGACCTAGCACTATACATAACTATGACTAATTTTGAATATTAAAGTTTTGCTAATAAATTTATGTTCCTAATTCCTGTATCTTTTCTTAATATATAATACTTTCCAATATTCTTTTTCTCAAAATTACACTTTAAAAAATTACCGGTAAATTTACCCTAAAAAATGGAGGCAACTACGTTGCCTCCATTTTTTGGGGTAAATTTACTTCAAAGTGTAATTTTCATAGGAAGTGAAAAATTTCAACATTAGGTTAAGTTTGCATTGTAATGTTTCCTTTTTAAGTAAATTTACATATTAAAATTAGGCATTCTATAGGTGTGCTTCATAGAGAGAGTTTGTTAATTCAGTGTCGATGTTTCAAAGACACTTCTTGCAATATGGGATATAGCAGTGTACATAACTATGGTTAATTTTAAATATTGCAGCTTTCCTAATAAATGTATGTTATTAATTCTTCGTGTACCTATTCTCAATATATAATAATTTACAATATTCTTTTTCCCGAAAATTAAACAAAAACTTAGAAAAGGGGACACTGTATTTACTTGTCCAAAAGTATAATTGGTCTTTTATTATAACTGACTAAATGATATGATAGGTTTTTTGTACGTGTGCTTCATAGAGAGAGTTTTCTAAATTTAGTCTAGATGTTTAAAAATCACTTTTTTCAAAGGGGACATGGCACTGTACATAACTATGGTTAATTTTGAATATTATAGCTTTGCTAATAAATTCATGTTCCTAATTCCTGTATTCTTTCTTGTATTCAAAATTTGTCGTTTTTCTCGGAAACTATTAGGTTTATCGAGATGAAGGAGGTTAGGTAAATTAAAGTTTATTTAAATCCCTACCAGAAATGTCCGAATGTTTTTTCGTATCTCGCCTTTTTTTGTGTTATCGAAGAAAGGAGATATGTCATACATAAATGAACAATTTGCACCGGTAAATTTGCTCAATGAACTTTCGAACGTAACGTTTTGTGATCTCATATTCGTCATGAAATAGATAAGAAACATTCGTTGAGAGCCGATCGTGGTCCAGTCGTATTTTACCTTAGCATCTCTTCGGCAAAATCCATCAGGCGATATTATTGGTGCCAATCGGATGAAAGTTTCCTATTGGCAAATTAATTCTTAGGAGAGTACACTGTGCTAGTCAATTTTTGTAGCCAACCCAATACCTACAGGGTGTTTTGCTTTTTTTAAAAATCCTTAGAAATATTTATGTAGGTGCATTTTGTTGTAAACTAGCAACCAAGGTACTAACGCCGAATGTTTTGTATCTTAAAACGTCTGTTAACAGATAATTATAAAGATTTTGCTCCAGACTTAGCATGCATGCAACGTACTGTATCAATATTAAATTGTAGATGTGGACATACCAAGATCTTAGAAATAAAGGAAATTAGAAGGATTTCTAAAAAAGCAAAACACCTTGTACATATTAGGTTGGATACAAAAACTGACTAGCACAGTGTACTCTCCTAAGAATTAATTTGACAATACGAAGCTTTCGTCCGACTGGCACCAAGCATAACGATAATATCGCCTGATTTTGCCGAAGAGATGCTAAGGTAAAATACGACGACTGGACCACGCGTCCGGTTCTCAACGAATTTTTCTTATCTATTTCATGACTAAAATGAGACCACAAAACGTTACGTCCGAAAGTTTCTTGAGCAAATCTACTGATGCAAATTGCTCAATTATGTATGACATATTTTCTTTCTGCGATAACACAAAAAGAAGGCGAGGTACGAAAAAACATTTGGACATTTCTGGTATGCATTTAAATAAACTTTAATTTACCTAACCTCCTTCATCTCGATAAACCTAATACACCACCTACAGACGGTGACTTTTAGGGGGGTTATTTAACAGCCCTCCAGGAATGCCTATGCAAGAATCCACGGACTTCCCTCAACTTTCCGCTATTTTTTCTAATTTGATTGGACTATTCTGGCTATAGCAATGGAGTTGACAGGGGTAGTGTAGTTACATCTAGAGCTTAGGAAAACAGTGTTAGAAAGCTTTTTAGTGCTTATGGGGTTCATGTATGACATATTTTCTTTCTGCGATAACACAAAAAGAAGACTAGGCACGAAAAAGCATTTGAAGATTTTTGGTAGGGATTTAAATAAGCTTTATTTTACCTGAATTCCTTCATCTCGATAAACCTGATAGTTTGGAAAAAACGACAAAAACCGTTAGGGAGCGTGGTTTACCCTCATTAGCTCTTCGAGCCTTACATTTTGTTGACTTTCAGGGGGTTATTTGACAACCCACAAGGAAGGACTTATCTCAATTTTCCGCTATTTGTTGACTGGATTTGACTGGACTACTAGCGAATAATGCAACATTGTTACCAAACCGCTATAACGACTTTTAATAAATATGTCCTTATGTCACCTTATGTCACCAGATAATATCTGCCACGACCACTTAACTCAATCGCTTATGTTATAGCATTCATCAAACAAATGCTCTTTTAATTTTAGAATCAAAATGATAATAACCAAACTAATCTCTTTAATGTCCTAATGTTAAGATTTAGATTTCTAGTAGAGGAGATGTTCGACTTACCCGTATTAAATACAGAAATAGTACTTATTGAATAGGTAACATATTCGGTCTGCAAATATCAAAAAACCTTTATTTCCTTATCTAATTTTTTAACACCATACCGTGTACAGCAACAAAAACGGTTATTACCATCTAGACCGCAACGTACAAAAATATAGAGTTGCTGGTATTTAATCATTGACCACACAACAATACTTGTGATACCTCTAAGCACTAAAAAGTTTTCTAACACTGTTTTCCTAAGCTACAGATCTAACTATACACCACTCCTGTCAGCTCCATTGCTATAGCCAGAAGTTTGTCCGAATATTTGAGTGTAGACTTAAATAGGACAGATCCCGTTAAGTGGCTCTAGCTCCGTTATTATGCATTTTACACATGTAGTACCTAAATACTTTTGTATTCAGAATCACATTTGCTATCGATTTTCATATTTAAAACCTACTGGTTCCATTAAAAAAAACCCGATGACGTCATATCCGATACCAGCAAAAGTTCCAAGATGGGTTCTAATACCGATTTCGTAAACTAGAGGTCGAATTATGCAAAGTTCTTTTAATTTCATTGCTGTAGAACTGACAGAACCCGTTAAGTGGTTCTAGCTCCGTTATTATGCATTTTAGACCTGTATTACCTTAATACTTTTGCATTCAGAATCACATTTGCTATCGATTTTTATATTTAAAACCTACTAGTTCCATTTAAAAAAATCCCGATGACGTCATATCCGGTACCAGCAAAAGTTTCAAGATGGGTTCTAACACTGATTTCGTAAACTAGAGGTCGAATTATGCAAAGTTCTTTTAATTTCATTTCTGTAGCCAGAAGCCAGTCCAAATGATTAAGTGTAGACTGTTAACCAGGACAGAACCCGTTAAGTGGTTCTAGCTCCGTTATTATGCATTTTAGACCTGTATTACCTTAATACTTTTGTATTCAGAATCACATTTGCTATCGATTTTCATATTTAAAACCTACTGGTTCCATTTAAAAAAATCCCGATGACGTCATATCCGGTACCAGTAAAAGTTCCAAGATGGGTTCTAACACTGATTTCGTAAACTAGAGGTCGAATTATGCTAAGTTCTTTTAATTTCATTGCTGTAGCCAGAAGCCAGTCCGAATGATTGAGTGTAGACTGTTAAACAGGACACCCTGTATTGTCAAAAGTCAAAATAGTAGTAATACTTGGAATTTTTATCTCAAAGTCCAATGGAAACAATAAACTTTTATGTCGAAATCCAAATATAAGAGTCGTACATAAAAATCTTACAACAAAAAATCCAGGGGAAACCAGAGAAAATAATCTCACAATTGAAATGGCCGGAACAACTTGATGTACCAGAGAAATTCGGGGTTGCAGGAAAAACCTTTAAAATTATAACTACGGCTTAGTAGGAAGAGCAAATAATCAAATGATCATATCATTAAGATAATGAAACAAAGGGAATTAATAAAGTGACAATATCTTTCAGATTGCAAGAGAGAACCTATCAGTCCTTGAGTGATTTTTTAAACATAAATTAATGTTGGAATTTTAATATATTCGTGTTTTAAAAACGGCAAATCTTTTTGAGCAGTAATTTCAAAATTACGCCTTTATTTCAGATCAAATCTCCAATTTAGAATATAAATTCGCCGAAAATTACAATTACACAGTACCAAACGACTTTGGGTGTAGTTGCACGGGCAAGGACCAAAAAGAATATGTCGCCATAGTAGAAGAACCGAACGTGAGATGCCAGGTGTGACGTATCTTTCCAATCTTTTCTGTAATAGATCAATTTGAAACAGAGCCAAAGCGCGATAAAACACGCACAGATTTAATGAATTAATATCCAATCATAAAAACGGAAAATCGGTAGCACCATATATGGGATAGCATCTTCAGACAATTTTAAGTTAACTTAAGTATCTCTCAAGCGTCTAACTCCTGTTAAGAACCGGAGAAAAACCTTTTTAAGAAGCATTTTTAATTCACTAAAATGCATACCCGCAAAGCATATTTAACAGTTTAGAAATTACTTAGGACTTATGAAGAGTTTACTGAGAAAGGCTGGTTTTTGAAATCTCTTGGTACTTGGTTGAGAATTCTTTAGTAACATATTAATGACTGACATGGCATGTTGTAGCAACGCCGATAACACTCTCGCAAGAATTCTGGTGGCACGATTTCCCGGAGAAACACGCTGCAATATCAAATGTCAAGCACAAGGCTTTTAATTGCAAAATTTACCAAAACCTCTCTTAATGTTCCCAAACTTTTCGAATTCTCCACGATCGGTATATAATTTTGCTAACAAAATTTTTATGGAATATCTTAGTTTTTGCTATTTTGAGTCCTAAGAATCCCAATTAAGGCGTCTAATATTTCTACTTTTCTTGACGGTTTTCGGCAATAGCACGTTCTTTTGCTGTCGGTTTAGATGTTGGAGTTATCCAAGTTTTAGACCATTTTCCGGTAAATCTAAGAAATTGTTGCAAGACTCGGAACAAGGGTCTGTCTGGATTGGAGGCGCATGTCGAATCTGTCAGCAGATTTTTTGACATACTTTAGTTGGATAGTCTGGCAAATATATCGTATGTTTTTTAACATTCACTTCGGACTTCAGTTGGCACGTGAGAGGCACAAAGTCTACAGGAGAAATTTTAGAAGTGTGTCTCAAAGCTCCAAAGCTTATTTGTTGCTTATATTTAGAAACAGCTTGATTTGATAGTACAGTCATGGAGTGGTGGACCGACGTTTCAGTTAATTTTGTATCAGTGAACCAAAACATAATTTTCTCTGAGTATGGAATAGGAGAATTTTATAAGATAGCAAAAGTATAGTCGAGAAATCTTGAGAATAGCGTACAGTGGCGTTCAAATTAGTTTTCTGCTTACAACAGAAAGAAGAGGATAATTAGACTCTTCTCCTTTCAAGTAACCCCTTGTTAAATATATGGCACATCACCATGGATTTTCTTTGACATTCTATCATACCATAGAGATACATCTACATGTTTGCCAACTTAAAATTTCTTACAGACTAGTAATACAAATAAATAGTACTCAAATTGTCTATATTCCTTCTATGATTCTTCTATGCATATTTTAATTTTACTGAATATTCCTACAAAAGACACCCTTTTGACCGTATTAAAGTATTCTCGTGTATACAAGTAAAAACTACCAACATAATTTTTGTAATTATCCTCCCCTTTCGAATTTCGCATCCCTCTTCTCCGTCGTTCGGTCGTATCCACTTCGCAATTCTTTTTAACTTAATAAAAAGGCACACATATTCACTCTCTTATAATGTGTTCATAATTTATTTAAATGTTGCGGTTTTTGAGTGATACTAAATGTAGGTAAAGCTGGTGGTAATGTTACGACACAGAACACAGAGTCAGGGAGGTACATTCTCTCTAATGTAGCACCACTCTAAACAACCAATAAAGCGGCTTGCTCAGCTTACGCAGTGTTAAAATGCAGTAAAAACCTGAGCCCTCGGCGTTTAGGCATCTACTTTATGTATCGTGCGCTCTTCATCTCGCTCTTTTGGCCCTCCGATACGAGCGTTTTTGTAGCCATTCTTGAATGTGTGTCTGTGTGTATGTATAGGAGTACACTATCTTTATTATTTTATGATTATAATGCACCCCGTGGATGAAATAATTCACTCCCTCGTTTCTTGTGTGTTTGTATTCCTGTTCTTTCAGGTTTTTAATACGTTTAAGCAACTTGTTAAGCAAGTCAGTATAAATGGAACTGATTTTACCCGTATCGGTTTTGCTGTTCACTAAAGGCAAAAAGGTGGGATTTGCACAATACTTTGAAAATATGATAATAATAATATAGTAAGCGAGTTTTCTCTTTATATACGTGGGCTGAAGGAAAGCCAGCATGATGAGGATGAAGGGTACCTGAGGCGTCCCCAGAGTGTCCGGCACGTCCGCTCATTGCACACCATCTCTCGACGCTAACGAGCTGCCTTTGTACCGCCTAATGGCGATTTGAGAACCCTTGGTCTATGCCCTGTGTGTGTATGTCTGTTCTGCAAGAGCTCAGAGAGAAGGAACGCGCGTCCATCTGCATACGTTTACATATCGAATTCCATAGCACAGCGGCAGCAGCAGATCCCGCTTTATAACCAAGAAAAGTACGTATAACGTTATACGAGAATAGGAAGCTCGAATTTACATACGGAACAACTGGCGTCAGGTCGGCCGACATAAAAAGAAGCGTCCGGCGTACCAAAAGAAGCGTCGAGCGGGCACGGCGTCCGGTCACAACAACAACTGTCACCGCCTGAAGAAGAGGAGCATACATATGCAAACACGACGTTGGTCCTACCAACGAAAACGTGCTGAGACTTCCATCCTATGAGGATAGTATCTATTTGTCCTCTTTCGCCGCGTTGTCTGGCATATCAGCATATTTGTTCACGATACTGTTCATTTCCCTTATGGAAATGTGGACGGGGATGGTCAGATATCCTCTATAACTTATAAGTATTGGGAATGATGCGACATGGCTCTATTAGAGGGTCAGTCTGAATTATTTACAAGGCGCTTCCGCCCGATATTCCCATGTAAATGTGCGCAAATAGGTGGCTGGACGCTTTTTTTATTCGTTCTAAAACCGTTTGGGTGGAAATAAATAAGAAGGAGAAAAATAGAGAATTTATTTATATTCCAGGGTCAGCGAATTTTTAAGATTTTTAAGGATTTTTAATAATGAATCGCAATATTGCCATTCTTGCAACAACAAATATCCTCGACGACCCTCGAATTCGGTCATAACTTTGATGAAGTAATCCTCAGCTACTTAAGCCCAGCGAGATTAAAGGGCTTTTCGGAGAGTCAGACGCAAAATAATGTAGCTGGGCGCGAGAGATATCCCGATACTAACTCAAGCTGACATCCAAATTCGTAGACATGTGTTCGCCGTCACTGCGAAATCATAATGGTAGTTTGTAAGATACATCGCCGACCAAGACCTTTATATGCGCGTTTACCTTACACTTACGCGAACATATTCCGTCTTCATTTGGCGAGGTTCACGTTATGAGGGTTGAACAACGACGGGGACATACACCGGTAGGTATGTAGAGATGATTAGTAGGTTTTGAGGACAATATCTGCGATGATGGAATGGACGAGGTCGTAACACGCTGTTCATCCTTGCTCAATTTCTCAACCCTTTCGGCTGTGTCATCTAAATCAGAGTCTCTAGTTAGGGATTTATCTTGATGCTCTCTCCGTACTACTCTCATTATTGAAATGCACTACAAATAGATTTATTGGCGCATTAGAGTTAATTCGTTACCTATTTTAAACTCTCTCTGTTCTATCTAGGAAAATGACCGAAGATAAATTAACGACAATAAGTTCTGGAAACGCTGAATGATGATAAATCTTTATCACTGCCGGTGATATTAATCGTGCTAACAGCAAACAAATTTTAGTGTTTTAATTAATAAGGGAACTTGCAAATAGGTTTGGAATCGGTTTTTAAAAGTCTCGCAGTCCAATCGATCGTTGAAATCTACCCCACATTTTTAGATAGATATTCGTTGCGCAGAATGCACAAATCTAATAACGGAAATAAATATTAATAACTATTAGGAAAGGAAAAAAATGGAATTTTATGGGTTGTTTCTTTTACAACTAGAATTTCAGATACAGCTACCACCAAAGTGTTCTAGTTTTCTACAGTTAGAACAATCGTTTAACAACTGCTTCTGAAGATTCTAACCCCTCCTTCAGATTTTTTGTATTCATTTCCATTGCTTTTTAAGATTAAAATATTTTTTATAGTACACTCTTTAAAAGTGTGTAATGAAAGCTTGTAAGACTTATTTGGGAAAATTAATAAGTAAGATTTATTCCACAAGATTCTATTAATAAACACTGACTTACAGTACCATGCCATCGATGTGCACTTAATTTTGCACGATGACTTCACAGTCTGTTCTACGTAGTACTAGGACTACCATTTTTATTAAAGGTGCGAAGTAAACCTAATTCATATTCTTTCTTTGTAAAGCCATCGGCCAGCCATAGATTTGGAAGGACAGATTTATTAACTATAGGTTGTGACATAGGCTCAATCGTGCTATTTCAGAATGTCCTACCAAATGGTAGATATCTATAACTCTAATCTCCTTCTTTCTCATGTGGCCGTTAACATTTATTTCCTTAATGGCAAATTTTTCTTTTTGGTGAAAAATTGCGTGCTCTTAATTACTTAAAGGAAATATATTAAACAACAGTTGAAATCGAAAACGCCGCCGAATATCTATTGAAAATACCCCAACTAGTAGTTCTAGTAAACCAATTTAAAGAAAAGCACGTATGTTGTAGTACTTTCACCCTCTCGTTGACCGAATCTAGGTAGTCAATTTCATAAAGGAGGAGGATTCCTAAGGCCTATCCTCGGCCCCTTTCAAATTTTGAAAACAATTGTCCGAATCAACTTTTTATTATTTTTTAGACAATATTTGGTCAATTCTAGGCTAAATGAAGGTAATTGGCTACGTAACTATCCTTATAAACAAATCATGTAAAAATACCAAAATATGATTTCAACCATGAACTTTTTAAGAGGAAAAGCGTCAAAATCAGTTCTGTTGATTCGGTAAGGGGTCATCCATAAAATATTTAATGCTCGAGAGGTGAGGGGAAGGATAGCTAAATTGTGACATTGTGACGGGGGAGGAAAGATTTTGGCGAAAAAGTGCGTAAGCGTTTAATTGAAGGTAGTTTATTATTATTTCAGATTTCAACAATTCAACAAAATAATATTTAGAAACAGTCCTTCGATGATCAAGAATCAAAGCGGAGGTCCTTATAGTCCACACCGGATGTTAAGTTATGTTTTCAATACTGTTCATTTATATTAAAAACTCAAGTGTACGGAAGAAGGCGGGATGCTTAAAAAAAGTGTGACGAGGGGGCGGGGCTAAATCTGATGCTTACCATTACATTAGCAGTTTATTGCTAAAAGTATATTTTAGTAGGTATATTTATAAGTTCATCGGTATGGTTCTATATGGTTCGAATCACCTTCATTTAGCCTAGAATTGATCAAACATTGTGTAAAAAAAACAATAAAAAGTTGATTCGGACGATTTTTTCAAAATTTAGCGGGGGTCGAAAATAAACCTTAAGGAGTGTCCTCCTTCCGATGGACTATCTTTTTTCCATCTTTTGTTACAATTTGACAACCAAAGGTGTAGAAAGTGTCTTCCGCAACCAGACAAAAGTTATATAGCGAACTCTGGCTATTAATTTAGTGTAGAGAATAAACTCGGGGAATTCGGGGAAAAATATGGAGAATTGAATGTACATTAAAAAACAACTTCTCGCGAAGGTGGCAGCCAGCTCAGTGGCAATCGATAGCTGTGGGGATTTTAGAAAACTACAAAAATCCAATGTTGCATGTCAAAAGATAACGGCACCACTGACCTAGCTCCGCTATATAGAAGTAACCATATAACGAACTCTGCGCTTCTGGAGCCAGCCAGATTTAAGCTACTCAGTAACCGCAGAAGATAATACACTAACTAACTTACCTTTTACTTCTAAAATAGGATTAACTTGTCTGTATCAAGACCTAGATATACTCTTCAATAAATAAATAAATGTAAAAAACCGACAAATAGGCCAGCAATTAAAGAACAAACAATGGTCAATAAAACATTGAATAATAATCTAACATTCTTCAATACAAAGAAATTAGTTAATAGTTACTAATTATACTCATAAATATTTTAGACTCATTTATAAAGTACTAATAAATCTAAGTTATTTAATACTTCAAACAAGGACAAAAAATGTGTTTAGTAGGAAACGTGGACGTCCAAGGTTTTACAAAAAAAAACATACGTAGAAATAGGTAGAACCAAGAAACTCTAGAACGGAAAAAACTCCACAGATTCACATCACACATGGCTTTTATGTCACTGTATTATTTTTTATAATTTTAACCAACCACATCAAAAAGAGTTATTCATTAGAAAAAGATCCAGATGACGTAATTATATTACTAGATATTATTTATTATTACATACTGTACATATGTACGAGTGATTACTCTGCGCATTGATAACAAAAGAGTAACAAAATTTCAAACAAATTCTTAAGGATGTAATTACTATGTAATTACACATTACATTACATGTACATGTACACACATTACATGTACTTACTGTAATTAATTATGTGTATTTACATTTTTTATGCAATTACTTTTTTTTATTGATATTAAAAATGTGTACCTATAAAGTTTTTACTGCTGTTCAAAAGTAAGATAAAAATCGTATTTGTTTGAAATCAGTATTTTTACTTAATAAAATAAAGTATAAACCAGAAGTAACTCCATCAAATTAGCCTTTGGAATTTTGAACTCTAATTGTTCTGAACTCTATTTTGTATGTTCTAACACCGTCTAAACTGTCACTGCCAAAGGATTCTAATTATTTTGTATAATTCTCTGGTGGTATAGTATGTAATAAATAATTTTAGAAAAAAATAGATGCCCTACCCTTAGGCGCCAATTTGTAACAAGAATTATTTTACTAAAAACAAAATTACTTACGTTATACAACTTATCCATGCCTTAGCTTAGCTTAAATACCATAATGCGAGAACCCTCTCCCTCTTTTGAGATTAAGGCAGGTCATAGATGGATTGGAGCACCATCGAATTCATAGAGCTATGGATATAGGGGCGCCAGTATAACTGATTTAAATTAGTAAAAGAGTAGCGTTAATATTCCACAATACGGAGCTCTAGATCTTAAAATAAATTAGTCCCAATTATGCAAGGACCGAATTCAATCGAATTCATGCAATCTCTTATTACACAAAAATAGCGCATAATAAAAAGTAAACAAGAAAATAACAGAATAATACCATTTATTTATTTACTTCACATAAAAAAATCATTAGATAGTAAAAAAGAACTGGAAGGCCTTCTGTTGTTAATTAAATAATATCTTAACATGGATAATAATAATATAAAAACCAGATTAAAATATATACTTTAAAAATTCGCACTGTGACCGTTGACATTTATTAATTTTACCTGAAAAAATTAAATTCAGAATTTCATAAAAATGTACTTATTATCGTATCAAAAGTTTTCTTTAAATTGCAACTTGAATAATTTTATCTCGTAATTATAACAATTCACTCTTAAATTTCGATAAAATGAACTAATTAACGCTTCCACATAAGAATAGGATATAAAGAACCCACCTGGTTATTTCTATAAACTTAACTTGGTTTTCAAACGTTATTTTAAGTGATGAAGAACGCCAGAAAACATTTACGCCCAAATAGAGGTTATTGAAAAATCGATATTCTGTAAAGAAATGCCTAGGTGGGGGTCATAAAAATATTATTAATTTAATGAAAACGGATAACCAAAGTGATTTGAAAAAAATCGATAATTAGCAATAAAGTTTAATTAACAGAAAAGAAAAATGCAATAAAGTTGTATTTATCGCAAAGAAAAGATCGATAATTTTGCAGTCAATAATACTAGACCAGGATGACGTTGAAAATAGACATTGAAAGTCGACTTTTTCTAATATACATGTCTTCTAAAGGATAACCCATTCACAGTTTTATCAATATACAAGGTGGTCTTAACAAAAAAAAATAGACAAATAAACTGTCTGTGACAAATACACACGGATTCAAAATTCCAAAAGCTTCTTCGATACTTTTTGCTCATATGTTAGATAAGAACAGGTACAAAGAACAAGATATAATATCATTAGCAACAATAGCTGACCGTCGCAAACATTCTCCGGCCGGAGCGCCGGCGTTGTGAGGAATAGCTGAACGGTGGGAAATTCAGTACGCCGCCGCCGTGGCCCGTGGCATTCTGACATCCTTGCTGTGGTACTTTTTTCTTCTGAGGCCGATTGCGATATATTTGGTCTAAAAGTGTTTAGTTGGTTGAGTCAAATAAAAGTCTCCGATATTCTATTCGGGTGAGTGCGGGTGTCACTTGAGGTGGCGGGTAGCGTATATGCAGAAAAGTCGCTATTCTCGCGATTAGATTAGATCATTCAGAACGATACACAGAACAACTGGCAAAAAATGACCTGAGCATGTTTACGAGTACGGGTCCTTTACTCGTGTCCTTCAAAGATCGGAAAGTTATATTGCAGACTTTTGAACTTTTCTTATCCAGCTCGTCGGAATGAATCTTTTGAGACCAAGTTTGACTCAATGTGTTTTAGTCAACCATTATTTTTACTTAATAAAAGATAGGTGTCATAAGATATAACATCAGCAAGAATATCTGACCGTCGCACACATTCTCCGGCCGCCGTAACTCTGACTGTTTACTGTCCGAACTTGCAGTGCGAGTAAGATTAATTTTACAGGTTAGGCGTTGAACCAACGAGCTCCTATTTTTCATGCGATGCGCAATAATTTCGTATTCTTTTGCAAGCGTATATATTTTTCTTAGTTCTCTCCAAAATGCATGCATGACAAAGCTGATAAGCTTGCCTAATCCCCTTCAATGTAGTTTATTTCCCGATCTCTACACTAATTCATGCAAAGTTTCCCATGGTTGGAAACAATGCTGAAGGTCAAATTCCGTTACGCTGTTTATGAGCTCCGTCGTCTTTTATTTGATTTCTTCTAATAACTCAAAACGGGTTTCTTTTAAGATGCTCTTGATTTTAGGAAGTAGGTAGAAGTCGCACGGTGCTAGGCATGGTGAATATGATGGGTGTCGAAGCAAGGAATGTTATCTTTCGCCAAAAATTGCTCCACCGACAACTTGTTGTTAGTTTGTGGAGGATGCAGCCGCCTTTCTTTCAGAATTCGGAATTTTTCTTTCCGACTCTTTACGGAGAGTTCTCAGAACTTCGAGGTAATATTGTTGATTTACTATCTGACTTTCTGGTACCCGTCGTCTAACTTTTCGGATATTGAAGAAAATGAGCACCACTGCTTTGAAATTGACCTTGCTCATCCTTGTTTTTTTAAATCTTTGCGAAGACGGGCTCTTCCAATGTATGGATCATTGTTTCAGGATCATATTGAAAAATTAATGTTTTAGCACATGGTATGACGTTTTCTAAGAAGTCAGGTTGCTTTTTGATGCTTTCGAGGATGTCTGGACAAATGTCTATTAGCATTTCCTCTAGATCGTTACTCGTGTTTTGTCACCATTTATGGGCTTTTGTCATGCTCAAATTGCTATGCAGAATCCGTTTTATTGTTTATGAATACTTACCAGTTCAGGTATTAGTCTAATACTTAGACGACTCGACGATCTTTTCGAACGATATCCTTCGATGTTATCGACCGGTAAAGAAATCTTTGGATGTCTTTGTTGCAGTTCGTCATTAACGCTTCTCTACCTGCCGTACTACTCAAAAACTTGTGTACGATCTAAACATGTATCACCATACACTTCCTGAAGCATTGTGTAGGTTTCCGTCGCAGATTTCCCGAGTTTAAGAAGATATTTAAGATTGATACGTTGCTCTATTTTGAAAGTTGTTTTTTCTATCCATTAGATCGCTTTTAGTGATAAGTCAGAGCAGTCTTTCCGTAAGCCTGCGTCAGCTGTAAAATAGCATTCTATAATCTCATGAATGGTGGGGTACGCATTTTCGCAGTTGCATCGTAAGTCAGAGGCTTTGCTCCAATAGAACAGTGAATCGTTAGGTTACCTAGATTTAAGTCTGCTTATGGTTTGGAAGACTGGTATTGGAATTTATTTTTTTAGATTCGCTAATTAGGGCGTCATATCTTCTCAGACCTGATATTTGGAAGTCAGCAGGTGGAAGTTTATTATACGTCCTATAATAATTCAGCTGAGTGTCGAGTTACCAATTCAGCGACTGTTCAGTCAGACGACAACACCTTATTCGACGATGGACTTTGGCAGAGTTTTTCTGCGAACGAGATCTGTGTCAGGAATCTATTAACTTTTGTTACCCACTAAATGGGAACTGCTTATTGGGAAACGGTAACAACCTTTAACCGCAGTTAAATCTGTCGGCTGCCAGCTAACTAGTGTGAGGTCGTGGGTCTCAGAAGAAGTCTTCTGTAATGGGCGCCAAGAATCTTCTAAAATAGCTCCAGTATTGGCCGACAAAATCTGAAAAGAACAACACATTTGCGACCACTACCAATGTGGTCGACTTTTCCCAATATTGGCTGCTCGATAGCTGAGAATATAAACCCCAAATATCACATATATAATTAATAATTATAATATATAATATATAATTATTAATATAATATATAATTAATAATTATTATAAATAATAAAGTCTTCAAATAAGGGATGTACAGTGCTTTATTATTGATTAAAACAAATTGTCAGGTAGATCAATTAAAATAAATCAATCAAGTGTGGTTAAAGTTTAATCAAGGACAAATAGCCTTGGCAAAAATTAAGTATAAGTTATTGATTTCTATACACTTTTGTACGGGGTGAGAATTCATGCGAGCGCGATTACTACTTACTCTAAATTAGACTCAACTTTAGGTCTCGAAAAATGTAAACAGCACGGTAACAGCACGCGAATACCTGTGATGTAGATTGCGCAATCGTTAACCTCAGATTTTAATTGTTTAACCAATTCATTACGGAGCAAAGTCATACGTATTCACTCGCAAATACTCTTAACAATGTAATAAAATAAGTAACATGTGATAAAAGAATTTATATATATATGAAATAGATACCTAGATATAAGTGCTACACGAACACTGGGGAAAACCCATTTAACACATAAAATTATAATATACAAATATATACAGTAAAGTACTAATTACAGTAAGAGGATCGTCAAATGTTAATTTTGATATAACCAGTTGCTATAATTCTAACTGACTCACGATACAGGTGTCTTCTTTCACTCCGAAGAGGAACGCCACCAACCAGGTCGAACGTAGTTGTGTTTTAACAACCCACACTTACAATGAAGTGTATGTACTTATGGTTAGATAACCAGGAAGATATAAGATATGCAAGATAAACCTAAAAAGAAAAGGTCTGTAACAAATAGAATCAAATTACCAGAATGCACCAAACAAACACTTTATAAATACCTTCATATGCGGCTAACAACGATTATATATCGAAACCTAACAAAAGAACTAAGTATAAGAGACTGAATGATAGAAAAGTTAAAACAATAAAAACTTACGAGAACGTTCTCCTATAACCTCTAAAAAGAAGTAGTGGAAAAATTCCCTTACGGTTCCAATATAAATTGGAAAATCAACGCCACAAATTAACCATAGATCTGCACCAATGCAATTCCCAGTTCACAACACAAAGGAAGAGATTAATTAAACGGCAATGCCCACTAAATATTCTTTATAAAGGACTAGCTTGATCTACGTATAAAAGGAAGTGAAGTGTCAAGTCTCTTATCAAGAAACAACCGGAAGTTAGTTTTAAACAAAATGGCAACTAAAAAGAGAGAGAATGCGAAAATCCCTAAATGCTATACAATTTAACGCAAACGCATAGCTATACAGGGTGCTACGAAATTAGCACGTAACACAGTGACACTCAAATACTTCGAAGAAGGATTGCGCTTGAAGTGGAGTACGCTTAGCTAATTTCTTATCTAGATGACAAACAAACATTATGCTTTATTTGGGTTTTGTGAAAGCCTGAACTTTTCGTAGTACCTACACATGGTTGACAGATCATCTGTTAAGATCTTCTTGGCAGTTTCTTGTATGGTTTTACAACTAACAGCGAACATCCAGGCCGTCTGCGTATGCAAACGTTTGGCTGCTGGTTTCGGGAATATCTTTGTTATGTAGAGCTTAAAAAGGACAGGAGCAATCACAGAACCCTGGGTTAAGCCATTTTTTAAATACTTTTCTCTTATTTGTTTTTGGGTCCGTAACACTCTGAAAATAACTGTCGTATGCTGTATACTCTTTAAGCAAATTGTCAAAAAATTATATAATCCTTCTCTTCAGTGTCGGTATCGTCATTTAGGACTTTTTTAATCTTCCTCTATATAGTTTATGTGGATACGAACCCGGTCTGTACAGCTTCGTTCACCTCTTAAAACGTAATTTTTTAAATATATGAAAAGTGGTTTATTCTCAGTATCCCCATTCAGGATGAAAATAAGGACTGCATACCTTGTTACATTTCTCTAATTGGTAGATACATTAGTTATAGATATATAACAAAAACCATAAAAAAAATTAAACTCTTCAGCGATTGTTCAACGATAAAATCACGGAAACCATAAACTGGTCCAATTTAACATGTATGTATCGTTTCAGATTCCAACCCAGGAACAATAAAATTCTAATGAAACAATTTTCAAATTTTTGTTTTCTTTTTGCCTGTAAGCAAGCACGAGCCAGCAGCGTAAAATACGATTGGAGAAATATCAGCGTTGGTGCATACGGGTATGTAAGCTCGCGGTGGAATTATTACCGGTTTTCAATATAAAACCGAACCGCAACCGCCGCCACCACCACCATCGCCACAGCACACATAGCGTAGTAGTATGCGGTGAGTTTTCGTGGAAAAATAAATAAAAAGCTCGTATTGTCCAGAGGATGGCCGCAATTTTTAATAATAGTCGATCCTGGTGACTGTAAGTATCGATTGGGCACAAAGCCGGGATATTTGTACGATTTATTCGTAGAATACGGCCAGTGTCCCTAGGCCATATATCGTGGGCTACAGCAATACAATGCGGGGGTTTTACAACTCTACGCTATAGATTTATATAAAACATATAGAATGATTGCCTGATCGAGTTACATTTCTAAAATAAAAAAAACAAAAAAATTAGAGACACTCTCTTATTTTTAATTTCTTATTGCCCCTTTGAATTTCGAAATAATCTACATGTATGTAGACATCTTTCGATGTCTAGACGTGACATCTCAAACGATACAAATCTGACTTATTTCTGAATTACGATTTAATTTTTCCTTTTTCCGAAAGACAATAATAATAAATGTAGAATATTATACGTCCCTGTGTCATTCCAAGCAGAAATATTCTATTGGTTTATTTATTTCTGTGTCGTCGTTCCACTGGTGAAACTGTTCCGGCGCCACGAGATGTACTAGTGAACGGTGCAATAACAGGGCACACAAATCATACTCCCCGGTGGGTCCGACAAGGCGGCTCGGTTTCGACAAGGTCTTACCGGTTCAGTAATTAATTTGTTTTTGATGGAGCTCTTATACATTGTGTTGTGTGTATCGGCTGTGCACGCCGCACCGTGGCCGATCCAAGGGATAAATGACTCGGCTGTTCTTGGGCATGGGGTCTCGCGGGATTCGCCCGTGGCACAACGGGATCAACTCGTACGGATCTTCTTGTATTTATCTTGTCATATAACTAAATTAGTTCATTAATATATGCCCCTTCTCCTTATATTAGGTATAACTAATTGTGTGCTCTCATAGATAGGCGCGCGCGCGCCGTCATGTCCGAATTCTGACCGTCTATAGGTTAATTTTACCTGTCAAACTTTATTATTAACACTAATGCATTCTGAATTGTTTTTCGTATTTATTAGGTTAGAAATTACCTGTAAATTACAACGTTAGGCTGCTAATAATGTAAATACTTCCATTTTCATCAATCGGGTGAGGTTGATTTACATTCATCTGGGGTAAAAATTAATGAGGAAAGCTGCAAGAAAAATTATACATTACGTTATTAGATTAGAAGATTTGCATTTAAAAAATTGCTAAAGGGGGGGGACTACAGGCATAGATTTTATGTAACGCTCAAACGGGATGCTTGATTATCTGTAAATTGTGGGTAATCATTCGCCTGCTAATTACTGTCTGTAGACATATTCCAACTTCTGGGATTTCAGATCACAAGCCGATTTTAGTTTATGTTTTTGAGGTACAACAGCTATTCCACTAATAATACAAAAGCCTTTCAGAACAGGATAGCTCTTGTGGCGGTTACTTTTGATAACCCAATATCAGATTAAAACGGTAGCTTTAGTATTTAGAAACTTTGCTGTACGAAGTATCTATCGGTTTATAAAAGTAGATTTTTACATCGAAATCAAGAGGAGTTAATTTTATTTACAATCATGAAAAAACACAAATATGGCATTTCAATGACATATAATAAAATACAGAAAGATATTACTTAAAAATAATATTTGAGCAAAATGTGAATTAAATAAACACGAATCTCTATCTCAGGGTGATGTGAGGTTCCTAAAGGGATTAAGTGAATCATATAATTCAAAAACTGTCTATAATCTTGTGTCGACAGTTTTATAAATTTCTCAAAGTACATAAAATCCCAGGTTTCCATATGAATGTAAACGTGGTAAACTCACTTGAGCACTCAATTCCATAAACAGCTTAACTTTGCCTTTTTATTTTAATAATTGTAAACTACTTTTGATTATTTTTATGAATGGCTGAACTTTGCCATTTTACTTTTATAATAGTAGACACTTTTGTTTTAATATTGCACTTGAATATAATTTTGATGACTGCCTTATAGCTACACACTTTTATATCGACGAATAAATCTCTCTAATAAAACACCATAATAAAATGTACTCACATTTGTTATAATAATTCAAATTATTCACGACTTGGTTTTACAAAATAATTCATTGTTATACTTTTACTTTAGTTTTTAACTAGGATAATGGGCCCTACGGGCCTAAGCACTTAAGTATGATAGAAATGGCATTTATCGATTTTTTTTTAAGTAGGTCAGTATTTACATGACCTACATAAATCTCCAATCGATTCTCTATCGATAGAGCACATATTAGTACCAAATAACACTCAATAGCACTAAATAGTACGATAGAATCAACATTTATCGATTTTTTAAAACATAACCTAATTTAAAAAATTTTAAAACATAACCTAATTTAAAAAATTTTTAATCGTCGTGCATTATCCTCGGCAAATTACGCGTCGAATGAGCCCAAGCCCATCTCTCCAGCCCTTATAGAACGCGAGAATGGGGCTCGGACACACATACAAATCAACTTTAGTAGTATTGGATAACTTTTGTCTTTGACAATTTAAACACTCTACAAAGAACTGTACAATGTTACCTTTTAGTATTTATGTGTAATTTAATCAAGAGTGACTTTTTAAAACTAAAAATCGGCACTTTATATACAATACTTACAGAACAACTGTTATCTAATTTTTACAACAATATTCAAAACTACATACAGAGGTGATAAATCCATAAACAACAAATTATTAGTAAACCTTAAGCTTAAACAGATTCACTTGATGGTTTTCAAAAACGATCCTTTTTTGAAAACTAAAACCTTTTAGTTCCCCACATCACCAAATTGATGCTAAGAATAAATAAGAGTTTTACAGTATTTTTAAAATTTAACTTAAGGTTTAATCAACTATTAATGGCCGGCGATATATGAGAGAAGTGAAATCGCTACTCGCGTTCCAAAGATCGTGGGTTTGATGAAGGTTAGAGATGAACTTTGATGTTGGTTCCCCCAAAGTGCAGGCCTAATAAAAAAATATTAAATAAAATCGCAAAAAGAGTCAGTAGCTTCAAACACAATTATTCTACATTTAAAAAACAGCATACAAAACTTTAAGTTGTTAATATCGTAAATAAATTCTAACAAAAGACATAATTATTTAAGACAGTTCTTATCTTCTAACAATAATAAAAAAAGGAAACTGCAATAAGTAACGTAGTCTTAAATAAGAAGTCATAACCAAATCCAAGATGACCTCCGTTTGTACCAGGAGGAGTTTCGTTGGGTTCGAGGCTTGGTACCGACTTGACGTCCACCGGTTAAATTCAGGATTTGAACCGTAGTAATAATAATAATAATAACTACTACAACCCATAACCTAAACCAAGACCCCAGAAGCTATAAGCTTGTGCGGGAAGGAGGGGGCGATTATTATTATGTAGGCCCAATGTGCGGCTGCAGCCGACTTACAGATGGAACAGCGCAAATCCCACATTTGTGTCACAGCTAAGGAAAACTGCAGAAAACCTTAACCAGATCTGCCGGCGCCGGGAGTCGATCGCGGGCCGCTTGGGTGAAAGTCCGACACGCCAGACATTACACTACTAAGGCTGTTTTAAAAACATGGTAAGCCTAACATCAGGTAACATCAGTAAGCCCATATCGACTCTTTAAAATAGGCGGTTGATGCGACTCCAATACCCTCTCACATCCGAGACAACCTTACATCCACGTGGTACTTTCTCAGAAACTCTACTAGGGTTCGGTAGAGGCTCACGAGGCGATGTCAAAGATCAGGCCTATAACTGAGACATCGGTTGAGTATTTATCCAAACCCATCCCACTCAACTTCGATGTAGCATTGAAAAGTATGCATGCAGGACGTGAGGAGTGGGTACTCCCCAGAAGGGTTGAGCTCGGCTGGTGGGCTATCTATGAATAGCTTGGACCTGAAAAGCTAGTGGAGGGTGGATGGTACCTCACTCTCATTCGGCCAAACCGGTAGTACTCACATAAGCAAGTGACGCGTACCACAATTCCTCGACATGGCAGGGATGTCCACAAACATAAAATGAAATAGCAACCACTAAAGATCCAAGATGTATCGTGTTGTTGCCGACCTACATAATATATCACGACCTTCTCTATTATTTGTGTAAAGTCGAGCATCTAGAGCTGGACTAATGCATAAGCAGACTACGCACGTGCTTAGGGCCCCAGCTAGCTAGAGGCCCTCAGCTATTGAACTTTTTTTTCTTTCTCTTTAATTTATATTTATCAATTTCCAGTTATATAATGTACATTTCTATTCATAGTTTAATGATTTTGTTTCAGTATTTTATTTTCATGCACTCAGAAAAAACGGTTGAAACAATATCATGCGATTTATCAGAAATACTCAAGTCCGCAACCGGTTGATTTTCAATTGATCCAAGAAATAACCGGTTGCCTTAACTGATTTTCAAAATGTATTTTTTGTAACATATGCACGAAAACTGGCGCTTTTAAAGCCTGTGGCGCGGAAAGCGGGCCTAAAGCACTACTGGTTAGCCCTAGGGCAAAAAAGGATACTTTTTTGCCCTAGGGTTGCCCTGTATATAAAATACAGGTGAGTGTAGTTATATTAATTATATAAATATAGATTAAAGACGGGTATAGATTAAAGACACGCACATCATCTGTATTTCTGTGTTTGCAAAATGTAATGAAACGAAAATTAAACAGATATTATTTTACAAAAAAAATGTAAATACGTTTCGCTTCACGCTAACGTCAACTTCAGGATCGTAAATGAAAAATCCAGACGTACTGAAACAATATCGACTGTTTGTGCGTTTACTCTAGGTCAATATTCGTTATTAAGGCTAAGTTCAGAAGTCACTTTAAAAGGCAATAATCATGACTTGCATTATACTCTGAAAAAATCAGAGCGAATTAAAGATATTCATGTGCAATTCATTTCACGGAGAGAATAAGTGACAGATGCTTTTCCCAAATAAATCGATCCAGAAATGTAAATATAGACATCTTGTCATTCCTTTTAGTTTGCACTACAAAAAAAAGAAAAAAAAGCAAAAGCCTATACGTTTCATTAATAATATCGACGGTGTGGTGTCGCAGCTGCACCAATCTCCCCCAAATCCGATGTCTATAAATTGCGATCCAGCAGCACACAGCTCCTCTCTTTTAGACTTTGAATTGTAATTAACATTTGGTTCTCCCATTAGTGTAATTAAAGTGCCATTCCATAACCTAGCGGTACCTTATCTTATCGTCTCTTCGGGCAAGCTGAGCGCTGCTGCTCGTCGCGACTGCCTCGGGCTGTCCTAACTTACATCGCCTTCCCCTAGCGCACTCTCGCGCGTTGGAGATCCCATACTACGGAGTACGTATATGAGTATGTATAGTATCTTCTCTCCTCTCGTTGCTTTTCCGCTCCACCAAACGTATTGAGGTGGTTACAATATTTTGCATTGCGTCTACTACATATTGCGGTTGCGATATTAAATGTATTCCCCATGTACTATATGCGTGCGTGTATGTGTATATCAGTTCTCCTCTCCTCCACGTCTTCTCAGAACGAAATTGAAGGGAAACTAAAAACAGGAAATCTCAAGTTCATCGACGGCTCCAGGGAATAGAATACATTTAGGCTTGGTAAATTAGGAAATCTTGAGATCTCTCTTAAATTTATTGGAAATTATATCAATTTCCCTTTTTAATAATTTATGACGAGGTTTTCCCTGTTTGAATGTATGCTTGTAAATTTTTCTAATTTGACAAATTTGAATAGATATTACAAATTAGATAATGTTTTTGCAATTTCTCTTTTATTTTCTAACTTTTAACTCCAAGCTTACCAACTAATTCCCTAGGAACATGAGTCTCTATATTTATTAATTTCTCTATATTTATTAATTTGTTATAAGACATACATGAAAAAGAAGTTCAAATATACAAAAAATGCATGTCCATGCACAAAATTAATTCAAAAAACAATATTTCCAATATTTTTTTTATAAATGAAACCAGTGTTTCTAAAAATTGCGCTTCAGGCAATTGACACTTTTTGACTGAGTAGAATTCTATGCAAAATCTTCTCAAAATCAATATTTCTAAAGTTTCTATGAAACGACTACTTTCTTGTAGTAACTGACAATATTGCGAGGTTCTTACAAAATTAATGCTTCGAATATGTCTTGATCATGCGAACTTGACTAGTTAGGGAGTTTTTGAAAACATTAGTTGAGTATTTGTGTACCGTATGGAAGTGATTATGATTGATGGCATCAATCACTCGGTGTTTCGAATACGTCTTTAACACCTGATGCCTTTTTGACAATTTTAAATATAAAATCTATGACTACGTTTTGATAATGCCTGTTTCTCGAAGTCACAGTCTGTTTTTAGAATACATTTTAATAGTTTTTGGGACTTTTCTAAAATAAATATTTCTAACACTTTTTGTCACATGGAATACATCACAATAAATTTGTCAACGGAAACTTTCGAATGATTGTAACTTTTTGATAATAATTGACAATATTTAGATGATTATTTTAAATTTATATCGGGTATCGCGAGGGATAAGGCCAAGCTTTTATATCCTCTTTGTATATAATTGGATTTTGGCGAAATTTGATATAAGTATCTTAGACGTTTAAAGGAAATCTAAACCTTTTGACATACAGATCTAAGATGTCAGACTTTTGGTTTCGCCGAAAATTATCCCAAATCTCAATCTTTGAATGGAACACTCTGTATAGTTTCGCATATTTGGATTTTACAGGGCAATTCGATATAACCACCTTTTTCAAATTTTTTTTATTTATTTTTCAAAGATTTTTCATCTTAGAACTTGAATATCTCCTAACCACACATTGTATTTGACTAATTGCCAATACGTATTTCGGTAACGGTGTTACCTTTACAACACTATGTTTAACGGTGTCTCCTAACCACACATGTATTTGACTAATTGCCAATACGTATTTCGGCAACGAAATTACCTTCAACCTCGTCACCGAAATACGTATTGGCAATTAGTCGAATACAATGTGCGGTTAGGAAAATCTTAAAACTTGAATCTAGAAACTACGGTTAATTTATATTTAACGGTGTCTCCTAACCACAGATTGTATTTGACTAATTGCCAATACGTATTTCGGTAACGATGTTACCTTCACAACACTATATTTAACGGTGTCTCCTAACCACACATGTATTTGACTAATTGCCAATACGTATTTCGGTAACGATATTACCTTCAACTTCGTTACCGAAATACGTATTGGCAATTAGTCGAATACAATGTGCGGTTAGGAGAATCTTAGAACTTAAATCTTGAAACTACGGTTAATTTATATTTAACGGTGTCTCCTAACCACACATGTATTTGACTAATTGCCAATACGTATTTCGGTAACGAAATTACCTTCAACCTCGTCACCGAAATACGTATTGGCAATTAGTCGAATACAATGTGCGGTTAGGAAAATCTTAAAACTGGAATCTAGAAACTACGGTTAATTTATATTTAACGGTGTCTCCTAACCACAGATTGTATTTGACTAATTGCCAATACGTATTTCGGTAACGATGTTACCTTCACAACACTATATTTAACGGTGTCTCCTAACCACACATGTATTTGACTAATTGCCAATACGTATTTCGGTAACGATATTACCTTCAACTTCGTTACCGAAATACGTATTGGCAATTAGTCGAATACAATGTGCGGTTAGGAAAATCTTAAAACTTGAATCTAGAAACTACGGTTAATTTATATTTAACGGTGTCTCCTAACCACAGATTGTATTTGACTAATTGCCAATACGTATTTCGGTAACGATGTTACCTTCACAACACTATATTTAACGGTGTCTCCTAACCACACATGTATTTGACTAATTGCCAATACGTATTTCGGTAACGATATTACCTTCAACTTCGTTACCGAAATACGTATTGGCAATTAGTCGAATACAATGTGCGGTTAGGAGAATCTTAGAACTTAAATCTTGAAACTACGGTTAATTTATATTTAACGATGTCTCCTAACCACACATGTATTTGACTAATTGCCAATACGTATTTCGGTAACGAAATTACCTTCAACCTCGTCACCGAAATACGTATTGGCAATTAGTCGAATACAATGTGCGGTTAGGAAAATCTTAAAACTTAAATCTAGAAACTACGGTTAATTTATATTTAACGGTGTCTCCTAACCACACATTGTATTTGACTAATTGCCAATACGTATTTCGGTAACGATATTACCTTCGCAACACTATATTTAACGGTGTCTCCTAACCACACATGTATTTGACTAATTGCCAATACGTATTTCGGTAACGATATTACCTTCAACCTCGTTACCGAAATACGTATTGGCAATTAGTCGAATACAATGTGCGGTTAGGAGAATCTTAGAACTTAAATCTAGAAACTACGGTTAATTTATATTTAACGGTGTCTCCTAACCACACATGTATTTGACTAATTGCCAATACGTATTTCGGTAACGAAATTACCTTCAACCTCGTCACCGAAATACGTATTGGCAATTAGTCGAATACAATGTGCGGTTAGGAAAATCTTAAAACTTAAATCTAGAAACTACGGTTAATTTATATTTAACGGTGTCTCCTAACCACACATTGTATTTGACTAATTGCCAATACGTATTTCGGTAACGATATTACCTTCGCAACACTATATTTAACGGTGTCTCCTAACCACACATGTATTTGACTAATTGCCAATACGTATTTCGGTAACGATATTACCTTCAACCTCGTTACCGAAATACGTATTGGCAATTAGTCGAATACAATGTGCGGTTAGGAGAATCTTAGAACTTAAATCTAGAAACTACAGTTAATTTATATTTAACGGTGTCTTCTAATCACATATTGTATTTGACTAATTGCCAATACGTATTTCGGTAACGGTGTTACCTTCACAACGGTGTCTCCTAACCACACATTGTATTTGACTAATTGCAATACGTATTTCGTTATATATAGTGTTGTGATAAACCACAGTCCTTACAATTCATTATAACGGTTAATTTATTAAAGCTGAAATATTTTTAGAACAGTTTTCCATACACAACTTGATTTTCTTAAATATGAACAATACTGGCAACCTATATCATTAAATAGGAAATGAAATTACGAATTCAACGATATGCATTAAGGCGTACCTTGTTTCCACTCTTTAACTCTAAAGAGTGGACTCTAAAAATCAAGAGAAGCACCACTGATGTATTTTAAAGCTTTATCTACAAACTTTGGTTATACTAATTAGACAACGTAGTTACGTCAATTATGATACGTAAAATCAAATATGTAAAAGTATACAGAGTATTTATTCAAAAATCTAAATTTGGTTGTTTCCGGAGAAGCCGAAGGTCAGTTATTGTGAAATAAAATCGTAAAATTTGAATTTACGTCTAATATAGGTATACCAAATTTCATCAAAATCTATTTATGGACAAACATGGTATAAGCTTGACCGTTCCCCCTGTATCACCCGGTATATTGACTGCTTATTTCGTATCAATCTTTGGCAATAATAATTGACGTCACTAAGAAGTCTTCCAGAGTCACTAATTTAAAAATTGGTCTATTGCATGGAGTTATCAGTTTTTTTATGGACTTACTTTTTGCAAATATTGGCCTTCGGAGACTTTCTAGAGTCAATATTTTAACAACTTCTTTATATAGTGATTAGTAATTGACTGACAATATTCATGACTTTCTAAAGCCACAAATTAAATTAATGATTAGCTCATAGGTTTTTCTAAAGAAAGTAGTTTGACACTTCGTTGATCGACAATTTTTCTAAAAATTGTCTGTTGCAATCACTGTTTGGCAGTGACGGAGTTATTAGAATGTATAATAGTTAGGAATTTGGTAGTGTCAATACGTTTTAATCAAGACTGACTTTATTTGGGAGCTTTTAAAAGTTAATATTCTAAAGAATTCTTTGTTCCATGAAGTTTATTACTTTTCAGAATTATTGGCATTATTTAAACATTGGAGTTATTAATATCAATAGTGAATGTAGTATGGAATTAACTACTTTTCTGCAATAACCATATTAATACAATGATACTTCTAAAGAAAAAGTTTCGAAAACTTTTATACCGAGTGAATGATCGAATAATTGTTGGTACTTCAGTATTCTTCCAGTGCACTTCGACAACTTCTCCGTAAATGGAACTGATTGGCTTTTCGACAATGGAAGTGATTATTCGACAATTTCTTTGTCGTATGAAAGTCATTACTTTTGCGAAATTACTGGCAGTATTTAATGCCTTTCTAAGATTAGTTTTCTGGAAGGTCTCTATAGCGTATAATTGACTACTTTTTGATAATGATTGGGCATAGTGATAGATACTTCTAAACCGAATCGAAACGAAAAATTTTATGTCAAATGTATTTGACAATGATTGTTCATATTTGAGGAGTCCTCTAAAGTCAATTCTTTGTCAACTTCTCTAGTATAGAGTTGATCACTTATCGACAATTAAAGAGGCTATTCAAGATTTACGAGTTTTTACAATACTTTTTGAATCTGAAGTATGTGACAGTATCAATATTTACTACTGATTCGGTAACCTTCCAAGGCTAATATTTCCACAAGTTCTCAGATGCATGAAACTCATTACTTTTTCGAAATTATTGGCAGTATTTAAGTTAAGTTCGTATTCTAGAAGGTCTGCTACTACAAGGTACTAGAAGGTACAATTGACTATGGTTGAGTGATAGATACTACTAAAGCGAAACGAAATGGAAAGTTTTATATGGTATGTATTTGACAATCATGGTTCATATTTGAGGGATGTTACAAGTCAATTCCTCGGCAACTTTTCTATAGTATAGAATTCATCATTTTTCGGCAATGAAAGAGGTTACTCAAGTGTTACGAACCTATCAGTGTCAATACTTGAAAAATACATACACTGATAATTGCTCTGCCGCGACGAATTGATTATTTTTCAGGGTTACAGTCATTATTAATAATGGTATTGCCTCGCATGATTCGATCGACACACACACATCATCGTCGAATCATTTAACAATGATTTCTGATCTCTAAAATGCTTTTCGCCCTATACTTCCCATTTAGTTATTTCTTAGAATTTCCACACCCTACTTTAACCAAAATAAACAGAAAAGTCCACTCTATCTCTGCGTGCTTCGAATTTGAGGAAAAAGTATTTTTTATGGAAAAAAGTATTGTCACGTGGTGTTCGTGACTGAGGGTCGTAGTCATAGGTAGAAATAAGGAAGTAAACACAGACCACAATTAATCATATACTAAACAACAAGTTACAATGCATTGGGTTACAAATATAAGTGATCGAAACCACCCTGTACTAGCACTAAGTCCTACAACTAAGCCTTACGGAACCAGGTACGCACCTAAATAAACTACAACTAAACACATTAGGGAATCAGGTAATCAATGGCACTGGGCATCAGATTCGAGACCCCTAAAACTAAGCGGAGGGAGAAACAGGTAATCAATGCCCCTGGGCATCAGATTCTAGTTCCCATCGATAAATAAATATAAAGTTACTCACCAGCTTGCTTCAAGATGTTGATTTGTTGGAGTAATTTTCGTGACTGAATATTAGACTTGAAGCAACCTGTTTATATACTGTATATTGCGGAAGACATTAGCATATTAATGTGAAACTGTAGGTGCTGCGCAGCAAGCGATTCTGAGTAGTCGTTGGTGCTTCCTTGTTTGGTATGCTGCTGTAGGTTAATCACAAGTGGGCTGAGTAGAGGTTCTTTGAAAGAGAGCAGTTGGCTCGCGTGTTGCCGTGGGTCGGTCTCAAGTGTACTGATTAGAGGTTCTTCGAATGAGCGCAGCTGGCTCGCGTGTGGACTGATATTAGGCCAACGCTATATAATGTTACGAAGAAATGTAAGTTACCTTGGATGATAATTGCATTAGTTCGAATGCAACTTTAGATTCCAATGGCCATACAAATGGCGGTTTGTAGGCGAAGCGGTCGCAGATGGTCGGATAGCGTAGGCAGCTGTTGTAGATACGAATGTAACCTTGATAACATTTGCACTAAACGGAATGCTAGTTGAGGAATTATAAAATTATTCAGTATACAAGAAAAACAGAAAAATCGATTGATTTTTAAAAAATCCTAAAATATTAACTAAGCGTAATTCTGAAAAAAAAACAAAAACGAAAGAGTAGCTTATTAATCGTACTTCACTTTGCTTTTTGTTTCATTTTAATAGATGATTTAATGCGACCAGGAGACGAATAGTTGGAAATCAAATTTCTTTGGATTCTTAGTTATTATTGGTATTAAAAGAGACCGCTGCGGCCACTACATTAGTTAAATACCAAACTTGTTTCCGTCTACTCTAGAGGCGTACGCACGATATTGTTTGTAATGTATCACCACCGTAGCTGAGTGTAGGGCATGCTAGACTTGTAATTACAAAACTCAACTATTAATTCCAGTATGGAAACAAAACATTTTATAAATATTTACCTAATATGTTTTATAGATGAACATTTTTTTTCAATCCAATAATTCAATTTAAAATATTTTTTTCTGCGGGGGTGTTTTGTATAAATGACTTCACAAAATATAATCTACAATCAAATTACAAATAAATAGAAATCATAATGTATCACCACCGAAGCTGAATGCAGGGCACGCTAGACTTATAATCGTAAGTTCTAATCCCAGTTTGGGTAGTTTTCTTTTATAAATATTTAATATATTTTGTAATAAGCAATTTTTTATAAATATATTTTTTATAATTATATATTTTTGAGTTTTATTTTCTACGAACATAAATATACTTTTATAAAAATTGTTTTTCTAAAAAAATTGTTTATTTATAAAATGTATTAAAATATTTAAAAAAAAATGTTACCCAAATTGGGATTAGAACTGAGATTTTGAAATTCGAAATCTAGAGGGCCCTGTATTCGACTGTGGTGGCTATTGTGGTGCATTTCTTTTTTAATAAATGTCCAGTTATCATAGTTTTTTGGTTGTTTTTTAATTATTAATTACTTTTTAAATGCTCTGGCTGTGGCTTAATTGTATTATGGCTCAATTGCAGAAAAGGCAACCAAATCAATTAATAAGAAAAAAAATACTTGGTGACTCATTCAGTGATATAGCTAATTTTCAAGATGGCGCAGTGACGATTATTTTCCTTAATATCTCCATTATTTATGGACCAATCTGGATGCGGCTTTTTTTATTCAGCTTAACTGATCATGTTCAAAACGCTTTAAGTTGTAGCTTATTATCATATTTTTGGACGTGGATACAATTAATAATAATGATAGAACTATATGAGAAATTTCTTCAGAGCATTTACCGCTAATATTGAGTTGATAAAATAATTAGGCTACAAATAGTAAGTCTTGATGCAATTTATACTCTATCAACATTTAAAGGTTATATTTATTTATTAAAACCTCTACCGAATATAAACTCTGTTTATTTAAACTTCGGACTGTCGTCACTAGCGAACAACAATCGCTAACTAGTATACTACTTATTAATACCTGTGGCGTGTTCCCATCGCTACTATACAATTTTTGGCTTTAGTTGAATTTAAAATGCATAAATTGTCTGAATTGATTAATTATCGTGTTAAATTTTGGGCACTTTTCAGTAAATGAAAGCCTTTCCGCAAATTTCCCACTTTACATTGGAAATATTTTCCAATTAAAAACAAAAATAATATTTCAAAACAATACGAGAAAAACAAGGAATCCTTCTCGCGGGTCGCATGTGTTAAAACGTATTTTTCAATTTTCAATTCCCATCCTCAAATACACACAGCAGCAGCAGCACACAAACAAGCAGCAAAACATCAAAACATGGCGCGTCAAACTGCCAAAAGTTTCCTGACAAATAAGATAGGCCGGCCATTGTCCATTCCGTCCGCTTGCTCCTATGCCATTACTCCCCTTCAACTTGGTATTCAAAAAGCGAGCGTTCAGCGAGCAGCTCTAGCTCCTCGGTCCGTGTTTGAGCTGTCATCTCTGGAAAATTTAATTTTTCAGAGAGTGGGAGCAATCAGAAGATTTTAATAATACAGCGACATGTTTTAAGTGAACTCATCATCGCAGCTGTGAATTAACGAGCGAAATATCAATTATCAAATATCTAGTCCGGCAAGCAATGGGGAAAGAGGAACAACAGCTGGGAACCAGCAACTGACTACCACTGCCTCTGCTGAAATTCATCCACAATGTCGTCTTGCAAATCGTTTGTACTGCTGCTGCTTCCAGATTTCCCCTATAGTTACTTTTGTTCGACTTTTTACTGTCGGTACCCGAATAATAATTACTCTTACTCTTTTGAAACCTCCTAATTATTATTGTTGATAATTTTCCTCCTCCACAATACATAATAATTAAACGATTTTAGAAGAAATAAAAATTAATAATGAACCAACCAAAGAACAAAGAGCTGCCTCCCTTCTCGTAATAATAATAATCTCCTCTGACCACCGTGATGATGATAAGAGCAAGAATCCAGCGGTACCACCGCTTTTGCGGTTTAATAATGACGTGCACTGTAATCCTTTACCGGATCAAAGTACAGGAAATGTAATTTTTAAGGCGAAATACTCACTAGAATATAGGAGAACGCGACGTGGAAACCAACGTCTTGAACAAATACCATTTCCTCTAGCTGTGGGGTGCAAATACAAGTAGATTTTCTCAAAATTGATCAAATTAGTTCTAGAATGAGATCGGGATATTAAAACGATTTAAATATCTTCTTTAACGTTACAAAAACGTGATACACACTTTTTTGGCGATTGATCTAAACGTGCACAACAAATGCACATACGTGTAACTGTTTATGTTTCATGTTGGTTAGGCAAACGGTTAATTTAAAAGGCAATTATTAATTTTTTGAAACAGTTCAAATACACGATCTGTACATAGTGAGCCTCAAGCAACCAGGGGAGATTCAATGTCAACTTATGATCAATAAGTGATATAATTTACTTCTGAGCACAAAATTTGTGCTATTGTGGCGGAGTGTCGAGAGGATGCGAACCCAAGGGATGGCCGGTGTCGTGTCCAAAGTCCCCCGGGATGCCCTGTCCGCTATGGTGACGTGGGCCAGACCGGTGACCTATGCTGACCGCCTTCACGCTCCTGTCTACTTCACTCCGAGAGACCCTTCAAGATACAATTTGGCGTCTTGTTCCAAAATATCCAATTCTACCAAGTGTTATGTTCTTTATAAAAAATTTAAGATGGGCGACGATTGAATTTTCTAATACTTTTTGGGTTGAGTTTGGGAAATATTTTATTTAGGACAAATTTGTTGTAGCCCCTTTTGAGTTTTTTATTTTAGTTTTTGTATAAAGAGGTATGATACGTATTGCAGTTATGTTTAATATTTAAGTGTGATTTAGAACCGAAGGGACGAATCAAAAAAGAAGGTATTGGAAAAAAATGGGAAAACTTTTACTTTTTACTAATGACTTTCATCGACGGAAATAACAAAAATTTGCACTCTTCGCACTTTAGTTTTTTAAATAATAATATGTACGAGTTAATATCACTTAATTCACTTAAAAATTTAATCTTTTTATTATTAAGTTTGCCATCTTGATAGAAAAAACTTTCAAAACGTATTTTACTCAAAAAAACGTTTTATACAAAGATCTTAGAGGAATCGAAAGTTGCGTTGCTCAATTTCAAAAACTTCTTGCATGTCAAATTGTACATTTGGACATTATAAACCGCTCTCAAGTTTGTTGTAAAATTATCAAATTCCCTAAAGTTTGAGACTAGGGCACACGGTGACCTATTTCAGCCTGCTCTTTCAGAAATCTCATTTACAATCGCCGTGAAGAAATCACGTGTCGATGTCGTCATCCGTCCCAAGCTTTTTTTGCTTGCAATAACATTCTGAAAAGCTGTGTGAAGGGAGCCGCTCAAGAGCCGCATTAGAACACTTTTTTAATCATGGTTGCAACGCTTTTTATCTTCTTCGTTTTATAGACTGAGCATGCGTGGTCTTTTCTCGTGACTCACGTGTGAATCACGCGAATTACCATAACATATATCACGGAACTCACATGCGTCACGAAATATCTGAGGAAACTAATATAGAAAATCAGTTGGCTGTCCGTAAACCATAGATTTTAATTTTATCAGGTTTTCTATACTGCTCAAACTGTCCCGTTCGTGATGAAATATACCTAATTTAGAATTATGATGTATTGTACCACTCAAGACTGCTTTTGCGCGCACAATGTGATTTATTCTTAGTCACACTCACTTGCTTGAAAGCTATTACAATTTGTACCCGATCACTGTAGATCACGACGTGACATTTATGACTACTTTTAGGGAAACCTTGGAAACTATATCATTGCAAACCGATAGTATCTGCAATTAACTGCAGTTAACACTCTACGGCTTTATTTGGAAGATCCACTAAAACGAATTTCTTTCTGACATACTGAATTGACTCCTTTGTACTGACTGACTTTATATTTGAAACACTTTATTGCATGAAATTCTTATGACTCTTTAGAACTCATGTGCATTTTTCAAAGTCGGTATTTTAAATATTTTCTAATTGAAATATTTGGTTTTTGGTTATTCATTGGCCATATTCAAAGGATCGTTAAAGTTAATGTTTAAATACGATATGACCACCATTTTGTCAGAATTTTTTCAACTGATTACATACATTTTAACTATTATTGGTTAACCTTATTTGTTGCTGTTAGGAAATTTAAAATATAACGTTTATATATTTATGTCCGGTCGGGCGATATTGACCGGTTTATGGGCATTGTTAGTAAAGTATAAATTGCTAGATTAGAGCTCTAGGGCTGTAAAACTTTTTAGAGCCCGCTAAAGAATGTCTCCATTGTAATTATAGACCACTGCACTGCACTCCCGTTATTGTCTAGAGCCTTCAGCTTTCGTCTCAGGCGCTAACTGGCTCTGCGGGCTCTAAAACAGTCAATTAAGCCCTTAATACATAATATACTATAAAATCCAAAATGTTCGTCAGTATGTTTGTCTTTTCATAGAATCGGCTCCTGTAAATCCCACATCCAAATCACTTATATGGTTGAAGTAAGCAAGGACAAATAGACGCAATGAGTGCACCTGATGGGCGTGGCATATTTGTTTTTCAGTACGTTGTACGTTTATAGAGTCTACAAGTATATGGTTTAACTGAGCAAGGACCAGAGGTACAATGGATGAGTCTGCTGGTCGTGGTGTTATGTCAGCTGCGTAATACTCTTCTTTTTTCTCTTTCAGCAAGGTTACCCGATTTGGTAGTTTTTTTCTAAATAACTCGGAAGCTACTTAAGATAGAAAAAAATTATTTTTGTTCCTTTTCATGTTCTCTATCACCCTTTAGAATTAACACATAGTAAATCCTCACCCTGTATATCGTGGTGATGTATGCACTGGTAACTGTTGTAGTTTTTTTGTCATGAAGTAATTTAAAGAAGTCTTCGAGTTTGATCTTATCTTAAATCTTTACAACAACTGAAAGGCAGGCCACATAAGCGATTTTCAGCTTTGGTTTGCTTCATAAACCAAGGGTCGCAGGTTCGATTCACGGCCGAGTTCATAATTTTTCATAGCGAACGAAAATTAAAACGCTTTCTTCTCGAATAAGGAAGTAAAATCGTAAATATCTTGGCACGTTAAAAATTCCCTACTTGGTTGAAAATTCCTAGATTCGGCTAGATTCTAATAGGGCCGGCCATATAATCATAGTAGACGGTGCCATGAGATACGAGAGATTTAAAAACACAAAAACAAACATAAGCGATTATGTTTCGAAGCCAACGGAAATAAAATAATTGATAGAAATTGTATATGTTTGTAGCTTATGTGAACAAGGAATATGAGATGTATACAGGGTGATAAGAAATCAGTGTAGTGAATTGAATGGCGAATTAAACTGAACCTTCTTAATAAAACAGAATGAACAGAATAAAAAAAATAATTAAGAAAATTGCTCCAGTCGGATCTCTTAACTAAATAAAAATTTAAAAATAAATTTTGTATTAAATAAATTTAAATTTTGTAATTCTAAAGAGAGGAACATAAAAATAAATTTAATGAAAATTTTTAAAACGCCTCTATTTAATAATGCACTCAAAAGTATAATACAATTTTCATTTTGACTCGAGCAATTATTTTTCTATTTAATTAATTTGTTTTTCGTAAATGAATTAAGCATGAGCGTCGGCAGGGGGGGCAGGGTAGACCGTTACTCCCCCTGGATTTTGCAATTGTTTATAAATTGCAAGAAACTACATCTTAAAACTGCTCGGACTGTATTCCTAGCTACGCGAGAACAGGATGTAATCCTGTCCCCGTACCAAGTGTTCTGGCGACGCATATGAAATTAAGTAAAACCCTACGCTTTTATGAAAAAATTATTGAGACAATAGAAAATAAGTTTTTTTTTATAGTTTGTTTTGTTTATATGAACTTATATAAAAGTTTTCAATAAAAGTTTTCTAAAAATGCATTAATCTTCCGGACACATGTTCGTGGTTTACTTATAGATTTGGTACCAGCATTTTCTTTCAGCATCGGATTTTAAAGCACATTATATTTCGGTTTAAATAGTATTAATAAATGCTTGAATAATAAATCAAATATTCACCCGTGGCAATATTTTAGATCCCGCAAATATTTCAATGATTTATAGTTTCTGATCTACATATATATTAGTATATAACAAACAGATTAATGAATTAAACGGTAAATGTATTGAAATTAGTAACATGGGTAACTGGTAATGGCTTATATTTCTTACATTACATTACCTTACAACTACTAAGTATGGTTTTTATCAATGCCTCCATCAAGTTAATGATTAGTTCTTTTTAACTCAACACAAGGTTCAAACAGAAAGCAAGGGAAGGGACAAATTGCTCCTACACCGCAGAATTTATGTGTTCCTCGTGATATATTTAGGGAACTAAAAGTAAGTGAAAAGTCAAAGGTAGCTCTTATTGTTCTTACTGACTCCCAACGCGTGACTAGGGTGACTAAACGAGAGACCAAGAAGGAGTCATTTCTTTCGATTTCTACGCACGTGGCTTAGATTCGGTTACCTGCATCCTAGTAAAGAGCTAGCTAGCAGGGGGAAGGCCAAGAAAGCACACTTTTCAGCAGGACCCTTTAATCTTAGATTTGTCTCTCTTTAACCTCCCTCCCCACGATAAATTCATGTTAGTTATACATGGCTTTTTCTCTTTTTTGTTTCAGAATTATTTTAGAACAAAAGCGAATTTCGATGATCCCCCGCTAGAAGCACCGCCTGCAACGAGAATCGAAGGTACGTAAGAAAGAGCTTATTTTTGTTTATTTGTTTGTTGATGTGTACAGAATGTTATTTACCCTTCACGTTGATTTTTTTGCTACCTACTTTATTTTCACATCTTCCCCTCTTAACAAAAAAAGGAATTACGCGAAGAAGAATCGAGAAAGAATGTACCTTTGCCTTTAAAATTTCATCTAGAAACTTTAAAAAGTTAAGGAAACAATCTTAATACTAAGAATGCTGGGCTCGTTATTTAAAAGCCCTGCCTGATGTACTCGCTCATTGTTTTACACCGCTCCCATACCTATTTGATGTTTTCTTATGAAAAGTTAACTTATATAAGAATTTCGTCATTATAAAATGCTCTCTCGAACTTTTTAAAAAGATGCGTAACTCAAACGTCTTTCTCTGAACAGTGACTGCAATGAAGAAGTAAGTTTGTATTGAATAAAAATAGTTGACAGGACCGAAAGAGAGGTTAAATGGCTTTATTTAACGATAAACAGTTAGTTTGCGATTTAGATTTTTCAATACATAAAAAATTTCTTAACGTTAGCAGATACTGGTAAGACTTCTTATACGGGTCTCTGAAGCTATACCCAGAACATACAGAAATTAAAATGGGAAAATTTTAATAAGATCAGAGTTTGCTGTGGCCTCCTTAACTTAAAATATTGATGTAAATATTATTCTCAAAAACACCAATTTTCACTGCTCCAAAAAATTATTTTATAAATGGCAATTATCTTTTCAGATTGTAATAATATAATAATACATTCAATTTATTCTTTTGTTTGCAATAAATGTCACTTTGTTAAATTTGATGTATTATAATAAGCCACAGCAAGCTCTGATCTTATTCATTTTTTCCCATATTAATGTCTGTATGTTCTGGGTGGCTTCAAACACCCTGTATGATTTATCATTTGAAGTTTGTAGGATTCTCGAAAAACGTCTAGCCTTCTTTTGGTCATTACTTTAGTACTTACCACTTGCAGATTTGTTTTTTGTGGTTGGTAGAGTATTCTTCGATAAAATTACTTGTATCGCACTATTAAGGCACCAAATGAAAAAAAAAGTTAGAAATACTACAGAAAACAACAAGAAGTAACGGTTTCGAAACCCGTGTCTAGCGATGTGCAGGTTTTTAATTAATGTGGAATATTCTTCTGCAATCACAAAAAAGCTTAAAACTGCACTCTAGTTGTAATCGCTCGTGCCATCCAGTAACGTACACTAATACGTAATGTGCTGCTAGAGACAAAATTGCATCTTCCACAATACGTTGGTGGTTATTTTATTATTATTCGTGTTCGAGTGCACGGTCTCGTATATTTGCAATAAAATTATATGAAGTAATTCTAGTTTAATTTATGGCTGGGTCGGAACTGCCACACATCGCAATATGCTGGCGTGATTTAGATAGAAAACGCGACTTTCGGCGCTATTTATATCATCATCTGGCTTGTAGATATGAATAAATACATAGAGAGTAGCTTGCTCTCTCCTCTGTAGCTCTCTGTACGTGTATCTTTGTGTGTGAGTGAGCGTGCACGGGAACCGAGGGGTTGCACAAGGATATTCCTTTTGCCCTCTCGTCTCTTTTACTATCCGTCTCTTTCTTTCCCTTATTGCCCTCGATAGGATGCTTAAGATCGCGATTTTCTTCAATCGCATAATCTTATTTATAATTACCCACATGAGTGTACTCGTGTCAGCATATACGTATCTCTGTGGCGTTTCGAAATTTCGGAGACGTCAGGATTGATGATACGCTAGTCTGATGTTTGTTTCCATTAAGGGTTAATTTACTGAGCCAACATTGATTGGAAGGAGAGAAAAAAGGGAAAATTAAGCAATTCTAGTTTCTAGTACAACGATTCGAAGACTACTAACACAATTTCCCCTAATAAACTTTATGGATTTCTCCTAGTTCTCTCCCCTTCAAGGTTTTCCCTTTTCATATATATGCCTATGTGCTCGGCGATATTATGGAAGCAATAAAAAATCCGAGTAAACAAGTAACAGTCAAAAAAGGGAACTGCTTAATAGAATATTGAACTGTATCGACAGAAAGAAATAGTGATTGGAAAATAAGCAATTGGGATTTCCATTAATCTTAGAAAATATCATAAAACAATTTTTAGCAAAATTCTTCTAAAAATTATTTTTGGGTTACTTGGTAGTGTCTATCGTTGGCCTTGGCGGATAAAGCCGCAACCGCAACGCATGCCACAAATAAGACAAGGAATTATAATATAATATTGTAATGATGAAGTTGAGCAGCAAGCAAACATAACACAAAAGTTCAAAAACTTATAATACAGTAAATGCGGATAAATACCGAAAATACCCCAAGTAGATAGTAATTAGTTAATACTCTTTACGAATCAAATTAAACGGTCACACTCGCAGGAATAAATTCTAACAAAGTTTATATGTACGTACATGTTCCTAAGTACCATTTATATCAGAAAAGCTATGTACCACATATTACATTAGTACACTGCTAGTTGTTATAATTAAAAGTACACAGGAGTTTAATTACATACAATAGACTGCAGAATTGTAAAAATCGTACAGCTGTCGAATCGGAAGGAATTCCACCATCTAAACATAACGTTGCTTAAAAGTGTCAAAAGCAAGCATCTAAATTCCATTTATTTATCATTTTATACACCAGATGAATAAAAAGAGGGTAAAAAAGAAGAAGGCCTGCAATCAACAAACTAGTTACCAAATATGCACATCGCAATCATTCAAATAACTACCTCAAGTTTAAAGGCGGCCTCGGAGAATTGCTAAACCGCTTTAAAGTCGAACGTTAAAAAGTCCAGCGATTAATAAACGATTCCTGCGTAAAGTAACAACTGTAAGAAGTGAACGTAGTAAAATACAGTAATTACAAACGTTAAGGCTGATTTACCCGATTCTGAAGATAGGGAAACGCAATGTAAACTTTACTCGGTTTTTATTCAATAACCGCTCAATATTTTTTGATCGGGTTTTTACCAAAAATTTACCTACAATGTAGTGTATGATGTAATGTTTTTAAAAAATAATTTTTAACGTTTGAAACCATAAAAAACTTAATTTGCAATAGGATCGCTTACTATGCTTTTATTCATTTATTTATCAACGTATATTTTTTTAAACATTTTTCCCGTAATCTGTGCGTCAAATGCTATGATGTAATGTAAAGATTTTTTTTAGAAACGAAAATTTCAACTTTAAATTAAGTTTTTTATGGTTTCAAACGTTAAAAATTATTTTTTAAAAACATTACATCATACACTACATTGTAGGTAAATTTTTGGTAAAAACCCGATCAAAAAATATTGAGCGGTTATTGAATAAAAACCGAGTAAAGTTTACATTGCGTTTCCCTATCTTCAGAATCGGGTAAATCAGCCTTAAGAAAACGTGATCATAACCTCAAAAGAATTATCCCGAAGGCTTTCAAATATAAATGGAAAATTTACCAACCAGAATCACATTACATCCGCAAAAACAATTAATACATACAACGAAAGGAAAACGTAGTTCACTGAGGCAATTCCACTAGAACATTCTTTCGAAGCTAACGAAACAAAAACGTATATGAAAGTCAGAAGTCATATCAAAATTGGAAATTGACTTTCGAAAAGGTTCAGAATGGCAACTAAATAAACTATACCGGATGGCACAAAAGCCAAGCGGTACAGGGTGTCATGAAATCAACACGTAAAGCACTTTTCAATATATCTATACTTTTGTTTTGTTTCTGGACTTGATTTTTGGACTCGTGTGGTTATTGTCACTTCAAGCAATGAAGTAACCAACTTGCCTTAATAACCAGAAACTGCGATAGACAGATCATTTGAGGTCATTAATTGGATTATCATGGAATCTGAAATATGTATCTTGATTTTCTCGATTTGTTCCCAATTCCAACTAAAAGCCACATGTCATCTGGTTCTATAAAATCGGAACAAAACCAAACAAAGTTGCTGAATGGGACTGAGTAACATCGTAATAGGAGTGAGATTTCGTCAGAAATAACTCTATTAAAATTACCTCCGATTCCGTACTTTGGTGGTATGGAATTTCCAAGACTCCCAAGTTTTATTTAACGTTGCCCACCTGCATTAAGCTTATGACCACGGTCCCCTATGCGATCAACGAATTGAGATACGCTCAATGAGTGCGTCATTTACTTGTATGAATGCTATCAGTTCACACTGGTGGGAGCGAAATTACCTATCTAACCTCTACTAGCTCTGTAGGCTAGTGACGGAGCTATTAACGTGCTCAGATCACCAGTAGTTCAGCATGTGGACTTCAACTACCCGTGTTGTGTTAATACAGCGATCGCAGTCAGTGTCAAGCGGCATGCTTTTTCTGGTTTTGCAAATTTAATTTGTAGTAAAAACGTCAGTTTTTGTTAGTGGTAACTGCATTTCGTAATTTCTAAATTTTATTAACGGCATTGAATTTCTTATACGTTTGTCTTTTAACTATTATATGAGATTTTTATACAATATTAATTGGTTTGTTTTATAGCATTATTCCTGGAGAAAGATGCACAAAATGCTGTTTAAGAATATTATTTAATTTATAAAAACAAAATCCGAAGAACAATGCGTGTTAGAATAAAGAAAATATAAAAAATAATGTTTTTTTGTTCAATTTGAGTTGCAAACAGAGAAGTTACCTCGAAGTTTGAAGATTAGAAGTGCTATCGTCAGTGATTTATGCTTTTTATTAGTGCTAATGCTGTGTGTTTTATTAACAAAACAAAATGTACTTTTTAAAAGCTATAAAAGAACGTCAAAAATCTGTAAGATTTTTTGAGAGGCGGATGCCACATAGCAAATGAACATAAGTGGGATAACCGTCTGACATTTCGCACGTTTATTGGCTAATCGTCACTGAGGCAACCATACACCATATACACTCTGGCCTACCATAATAAAAGCTTGATACGCTCCGACAGAGCCACGTCCGACTCTACCTAAAAGTAGAGATCCGGCCTATACCAATGTGGAGGTGTGGTTGTTCTAGGAGTGTAAGGCTAGTAGTCCTATTCGCTCGGTATTCGCTTCAACTCCCCTGGGTGAAAATTTATTTAGTATTGTTTCCAAATCAATCCAAAGCTCAAGGAATTGACAGATGGTGTAAGATCGATCATGCTGATCGTCCACCTTTAGTTAGGTGAAATAAAACAATGTGTCCAATTAGTTTAATCTGTTCCAAAAGCAAGACAAATATCGAAAACCAGGATGGATATGTATGAAACCGTCTCGGCTTGGTTGCCGTTGTCTGTTCAGGATTCACCACCCAAGGTAACAGGTACTACACCTCTCACTCTCCTTACCCTCCAAACCCCTTTGAATTTGAGTTTCAACGTGTAGTTTACTATTAGACTTTACTTGACTTAAGGACTTCAAAAATAGCACCCAAGACAACTACCCTTCCCAACTCCCCACTCTCTTTTCCTGCAAAGAACCATTGAAAACAAATCTGGTACAAGTAATACCGTGGTATCAGCTCCTTGCAAAACTTCCATCCAGAGGCCATCTGAGAAGATGTACTAGTCCAGGAGTGCTGTCGTTTGATTTATGGCACTAGAAACGTCACATGTATGACCTTCAGCAATTATAAGTGACGCAGGGCTATAAGTTAGTGGGCCAGTACCGGAGTACGACCCCTTTGCGAACTTTAAAAACGGCCAAATCAAGAAGTGTAATGGTGTTACGCTTCAATCAGTGTTTCAATCATATATGTAAATATGGGCACATGTAACCATTTTTGCTTGATATTTGGTCATGGGGTGATCTTTGGGGGAAAGCGAGTACTAAGCGTGGAGAATGAACTTCTTAGCTCATGGGAAGTCTAATATACCATATATGAGGACTTTTTGAATTTTCATTCAAGTTTCCTTGGAGAGTTACGAGAATGGGAGGGGATTGCGGAAAGTGAATGCCTTAGGTGGTGTTTTCGAACTTCTTACAACAAGAAGAGTTTAATGGTACACCATATTGAGACCTGCTTTTGTGATGGGTTCTTGAGGATAGGGGAAATGGAATCAGTTGCCTTGGGTGATGTTTTTAAATTCAATAGGGAGTCTAATAGTATACCACACGTGGAGATTTTGCTAACTTTTTTAATGGTCCACTTGCAAATTTATATGATTTCTGGAAGAATCATGCAGCGACCTTGGGTAGTTCCTCGTCAGTAAACATATTGAAAAAGTATTGACATATGTGTACTGAAACCGAAAATGGAAGTTTTCAATGGGTTCCTAAGGTTAATTTGTTTCAAAATGGAAATTTCGAGATGATTTACACAAGTATCTCAGTCTCCAATTTTTAGCCATGCGGAATTAATACAATTTTAGTACATCTCAGAAGTTTTAATAGATTTTACTTTGGTTTGTTGACGATTCGGTTTTGAAGCAGACTGAATTAAGCGAGTCCGTCACCTATTCTTACATAATTGAAAGCTAAGACAGTTTGTTTTGCAAGACCATCTTAATCTATGGTTGAAGTTTGCAATAGACGCAATAGACGTTTGGTATGTAGGCACCCATACGCTGTTTAATTTCTGAAGTTTTACCAACTCAGAATTCGGAAATCTATTGCCTTGACCCTTTTGAGTTTCTCTCACCAACTAGTATTGCTACTTTTATTCCCGGTGCGCTAGGTATCAAAAGGCATTTTTAACTTTGAGCTACCCAAAATGCACTTGCTTGAATGGAAGGACAAAATTTTTATATTGGATTTAAAATTAAAAAAATTAGACTTGTGTTAAAAAATATTGTGGAGGTTCACGTAAGATAATAAATGAGCCAACTCGAGTTACTTATACCACTATCACACTAATTGACATCATTATAACAAATAACCTTTAAGTTACATAAAAACTCGTTTTTTTATTTTTGTTCACAGAATCATCCCTTATTTTATCTCTTGTTAAATCAATACAAGAATTTTCAAATTAGGTTTTCTCAGATTCTCTACACTAATTTGACCTTAATTATAATTTTAATGGTGTCAGGTGTCAGGGACGAAAGCACACACAAGTTTGTAACAAAAACTGCCTTAAGAATTTATTACCTTACATGTTCGGACAACCCTTCTCAAATATAAAATTTACGTTGGTCGTTTTCCCTAGTAATGAATTTGTCAGTTAAAACAAGCGAGAATCTGAATGACCCACTGGCATCAATTAGGAATTGGTTTGTTTGCGCTTACGTGTGGTAATTAAAAAAAGGGGGTATAAAGAAACGTATTGTTTGCGATAACTACAGGGTGTTTAAATCTAGAAGAGATATAGACAAGCAATTTGAAGAGACGGTAGCTAATGGATGGCAACTACAACTAATTGTGTTTGACTCGAGCCTATCTTAAGAAGTGGTTTTGTTGAGCTTGTCACGCGACATTATACATTATTCTGCAAATAAGCATACGTGAAAAGCTGGCAGAAACGGGGGTATAAGCATAAGCCAGTGTTCAATATAATAGCGGGAGATTCCTCGGCGACCGCAGCCCGCGTGCGCTGCTCCTCTCCTAGGCTAGCGTCTCGAAACCGCACATTTCAACCCCCCTGCACAACCCCATCCACCCTCTCTGTACACTCTTAACAGCAACGGGGGAGCGTTTTACTGTTTTATTGATTAATTGAGTTCAGCCGAATTTCTCTCGCTTTTGGATTTCGGTTTTATTACGTTTTATAGTTATCTTTATGGCGCGTTTTTTTGTGCTCGATGAACTTGATGGTTTTAATGTTTTATGGTTCGTTATGGCCCCCCCATCGTATTGTTTGTTGTAATTTTCATGCCCTCTAAGCGCGATGATTGCGATCTAATTCTCTCTTCTCGTTTTCTCGTACTAGTATTAATTTTTATTGGACCGATAAACTTTTTGTTGACACACTATATATTACAATTTTTATTACAGCTTGCTACACTCCATAGTCATTACTGACGTTTAAAGCAGTCTTCATTAAAACGAAAGTTAACTTTTTTTTCTCCGGAAGCTCTAATAATAACCGCGAGATCGTTTTATTATAACAGTTTAAAAATCGTTGGAAAATTAAATTATTATTAAAGGGGGGTGGGAGAATAGAGGAACAGCAGTAATACACGTCGATGTTTATTGGAAGAACGTCTAGACTACAACTAATTAACGAGCAATTGAATTCGAACAGAATTACAAATCTTCGTTTAAAATTGCCCACTTAAATTTATTAGGGTGAAATTATGGTTAAGGTTGATCTTAAAACTTGATACTTTCGTTTTAAGGCGGGATTTATTGAATGTTTCAATTCAACTCTTTAGTTTAGTTGAAATAATTTATTAATTATTAAGTTCAGTGAGGGACTATCTAATTCCTATCGGAAGCTGTTCTTCTGTAGCTTTATAGCAATTCCAACAGTGTTGATGTCATTTGCGTAATTTTTCTCTTACCTACAAGTAATGCTGTTAATCTGTAAGACTAATGCCATTAATACCGAAACATTTCAAGGTAATATACTGTATTTAATGAAAGCTATCTATTAGCATGTTGTGTTGAGTGGTAATTCTAATAATTGGTGGTAATTCTTCCAACATACGTGTTTAAATATTTATAATGCTATTAAATTGTTGCAGTAATTCCATTGATATTTCTAATACAGATGTTGAATAAAACAGATATGATGTAACGATTACGTTTGGTGCAATTCTAGTGATTTCTTGGTAATTCGAATAACGTCTCTCTGGTGTGATAATTACCATTAAGTTAAACTTGGTTAAATTAAGGAGTACAATAACATTCTCTACTGATACTAACGTAATTTCACGGTAATTCCTATTACTTACAAGTAATTCCGATAAATTTGATGCAATTCTATTATTAAAGTTATACTGTAATTCTGTTAAAATTGTCTTATATCGACAAACTTAGCAAATTCTCAAGTAATTCCTCAATATTATCGCAATTTTAATAATAATATTCTGACACTATAAATATCACGGAATTTATTGCTGTAATTCTAATTGTAGTACCAATAAGAAGTTTATGTGGGCCGGCGGTGGACGAGTGGTGTCAGTGCATCACTCGTGTTCCAAGGGTCGTGGGTTCGAATCCCACTTGGGGCGGCGGGATTTTTCTAATTGGAAAATTCCGCCACCTCAACTATGGATGTGTGTATTCGTGTTGCATGTTAGATGGGGGACAGATGACCTTAGATGTTGGTTCCCCTGTAGTGTAGGCGTGAAATTTAAAAGAAAAGAAGTTTTTGTAAATGTAATTCTGTTGATAATCTTTAAATAATTCTACTAGCATTACTTCAGTGAATGTTAATAATAGGAGTAGACATTTTTGCCATAGGAATCTTATGCTTAACCTTGTGTAATTAATTTTATTGCAATTCCTATTATTTGTCGGTGATTCTTCTAATTTAATTAAGACTGTAGTATTAAAATTTTGCTGTAATTTCCTTTCAGATCTTATATTGGTAAATATAGGAATATCAAGAGCAACTAACTGTAATTCTATAGTAATTCGTATGATTTACAAGTAATTCTCGCTGTAATTGTGTTATTAGAGGTTTACTATTGTTTTTGTTGATATTCTACTTTAAGAATATTAGTTTAAGAATATATATCATAGGATTGCCATGGTTGAAAATCCTATGCTTAAACCTTTTGTAGATTATATTAAATAATTCTAAATTAAGTAATTCTTGCCATTTTGCTGTTTTTCAGTCACTTTCTCTCGATATATTTTATAACGGTAAACAGGTATGCTAAGCTTAACCTTATGTAATTCTATGGTAATCCCTATGATTTACAAGTAATCCTTCATGATTTTATTGTGAATTCATTACCACAGGTAATTTCTGATAAAATCGTCTTATACCCGCAAACATAATTTTATGCGCAATCTTGCGTAATTCTATCGCAGTTCTTTAGGTGGTTTTTCTAATTTACTGAAGCCTCATTTTTTTACTGTAATTTCTGTTAAGATCTTTTTTATATCAGCAAAGGTAGGAATACCAACCGTATATTTTTATGATTACAAGTAATTCTTCACGATCTTATTATGATTTCATTAGTACAGTTCGTCTATAATTTCTGTTAACATCGTCTTAAACTAACAAACATAATTTTATGCGCATTCTTGCGTAATTCCATTGCAATTCCTATTATTTATAGGTGGTTTTTTATTTTACTGAAGCTTCATTTTTTACTGTAGTTTCTGTGTTAAGATATTTTTATATCACTAAATGTAGGAATACTAAGCGTAGCTTTTGTTAATTCTTTAGTAATTCCTATGATTTACAAGTAATTATCAGTGTATAATTATATCACTATGCTTTTCCTTTTATTTTTGTTAGCGTCCTTATACCAACGACCACAGGAATGTTATGCTTAAACCTTTTGTCTATGCTAATTCCTGTTTTAAATATTTAAATCATTATTTTCATTTTGCTGTAATTTTATCATGAACGTTGATCATTCTGTGGTAATTCTTATAATATACAAGTAATTCGTCATAATTTTATTGTGATTTTATTAGTACAATTCGCGTATAATTTCTGTGAACATCGTCTTACACCCGCAAACATAATTTTATGCGGAATCTTGCGTAATTCCATCGCAATTCCTATTGTTTATAAGTGGTTATTCTAATTTTATTAAAACCTCATTTCTTACTGTAATTTCTGTTAAGATTTTTTTATATTAGCAAATGTAGGAATACAAACCGTAACTTTCTGTAATTCTATAGTAATTCCAATGATTTACATGTGATTCTCACTATAATTGATTTATTATACATTTACTGTTATTTTTGTTAGCGTCCTTATTCCAACAACCACTGGAATATCATGCTTAAACCTTTTGTCTTATGTTAATTCCTGTTTTAAATATTTAAATAATTCTTTCCATTTTGCTGTAATGCTATCATGTACGTTTTGCAGCAATTTCTCTAGATATTTTTTATATCAGCAAAAAGTAGTCTATGGTAATTCTTATAATATACAAGTAATTCTTCATGATTTTATTGTGATTTTATTAGTATAGTTCGTCTATAATTTCTGTTAACATCGTCCTATACCCGCAAACATAATTGTATCCGCAATCTTGCGTAATTCTATCGCAATTCCTATTATTTATAGGTGGTTTTTCTCATTTCTAATTTAGTTCTTACTGTAATTTCTGTGAAGATCTTTTGCTATTAGCAAATGTAGGAATACCAAACGTAACTTTCTGTAATTCTATAGTAATTCCTATGATTTACAAGTAATTCCCACTATAATTATTTTATTATACTTTTACTGTTATTTTTGTTAGCGTCCTTATGCCAACAACCACAGGAATGCTATGTTTAACCCTTTTGTCTATGTTAATTCCTGTTTTAAATATTTAAATCATTTTTTTCCGTTTTGCTGTAATGTTATGATGTACGTTTAGCAGCATTTTCTCTCGATATTTTTTATATCAGCAAAAAGCATTCTGTGGTAATTCTTATAATATATAAGTAATTCTTCATGATTTTATTGTGATTTCATTAGTACAGTTCGTCTATAATTTCTGTTAACATTGTCTTACACCCGCAAACATAATATTATGCGCAATCTTGCGTAATTCCACCGCAATTCTTATGATTTATAGGTGGTTTTTCTAATTTTACTGAAGCCTCGTTTTTTACTGTAGTTTCTGTTAAGATATTTTTATATCGGTAAATGTAGGAATGCCAATCGTGACTTTATGTAATTCTTTAGTAATTCCTATGTTATACAAGTAATTCTCAATATAATTATATCAATATACTTTTACTGTTATTTTTGTTATCGTCCTTATACCAACAAACACAGGCATGTTATGCCTAAACCTTTTGTCTGTGTTAATTCGTCTTTTAAATATTTAAATTATTCTTTCCATTTTGCTGCAATTCTTATAATATACAAGTAATTCTTCATGATTTTATTGATTTTTCATTAGTACTGTTCGTCTATAAGTTCTGTTAACATCGTCTTATATCCGTAAACATATGAATTTTATGCAACAAACGTGTGCAATTCCATCACAATTTGTGTTATTTACAGATGACTCTTGTAATTTACCTGAATTTTATTATTAGATTTTATTGTAATTTGCTTTACTGTTATTCTTGTTAATATTCTTATCCTAGCAACCATACGAATGCTGTGCTTAAACCTTTTGCAATTCTATGTTAATTTCAATGTCTTAGAATTAAGTAATTCTTTTAATTTTACAGAATCTATTGCAGCAATTCTTATTAGGCTTTTCTTTTGGATTGATCGACAAACAAGCGGGTTAAGCTTAACCTCGCGCAATTGTATGGTAATTTATATGAATTACAAGTAATTACACTTTTAAAGTTTTACTGCAATTTTTGTGTTGTCTTTTGTTAACGAATATAGGCAGGCTATACGTAACTTTTTGTAATTCTTTTGTAATTTTTTATTATTTATAAGTAATTCTTTCGGTTTTACTGTGGATCATTAAAGTGTTACACTGTAATTATACTAACATCGATGAAAATAAAGTATTACCTGATAGAACTGTTATTCCAATGTGTATATAATAACCGCAACACTGTAACCGTAAGCGTGGTAATACCATCCTCACCTTAAATTGCATCAAAGTTCCTCTGCAATCTTTTTAGGTGGCTCGTTACAAAAATAATATGGCTAATAACAGACTAATCCCCCATGAAAATGCTATCGCACTGTAATTCTAACAATTTTCTCAATTATTGTGCTGTAATTACACGTCATGATAATTAAAAATAGTGAGATGATACTTTCTTCATTAAAATACTTTAACACGGTCATGTAAGTTAGTCGTAATTCAATGTAATTCTACTACCGTTACTGTAACAATATTGACAAAAATGAATTTTTGTATACATACTGATTTATTTTTTTTTTTAAGTATAAATTCTTTATACTTACAGATTAAATCGTCAATCAAGTTATTATAATCAATTAAAATAGAAGAAATTTGTTTTTTAATAAATAAATTGAGAGAATAAATTTCAAATAGAAATAATTACCTCGCCCCTAAACAATATTAAACTTCGCAAAGCATTTTATTAATTTCATTTGTACGTTAAAGGTTAAAAGCTCCATTCTATATAGAATTTTATATATTTTGATGAGAAATATTTGTGGTTTGAACCTTTAATATTAAAACGTAAAATTCATCCAACATGTCTTTATGATATTATTATCCTAATAACAATTATTATTTAATATGAAACTACACAATAACAAAGCCGACCTTAAGGTTTGATTTTATTGTATTCTATATATTTATTATGTTGTATTTATTATTTTGTGTTTCAGCGTTGTATGTTTACACATTTTTTAAATTTTAGATTTTATTTTTGTTAATTCAATAGATGTAAGAAATAAAAGGGTAGTGTGTTTGAGTTGGGGCGTAGGGGCACAAGAAGGAGGATTTAATACTTAATTTCCTACTATAGTGGTCGTTAAGCTACGAGGCGTAACACGGGCGCGTAGTTTGTATATGTCCCTTCGGACGAAGGAAGCCGTTGGTCGCCAAAAGCATGAAATATCTCACGCATAAATTAGCCAAAGTTTCAGCAAGAAATTACTGTGAGCCAGAGGCATTAATACAGTCATTACGGGGTAATGCTGGGGTCGTTACTGCTACGTCCCAAAGCTCTGCGTCCCTCCTTATACTCGTATATATCTGACTGACGGATGCTCGCACCTGATTACCTACGGATATGATTGATTGTATATCGGAATTAGTAAATAAATTAGTTCAATTTCGCTTGGCGTCGTATGTAGTTCTGACAGTTGTTAACGCCGCGCGACCAAAGTTTTACTATTAATAATTAAATTCGAGCCCCCATGTTGTTCGTATTCTCTACGCCCGATACTCATTAGATAATGAAGTTCTCAAATTATTATTATTTGTACACGTAAAGTATCTTTAAGAGTGATCGATTTTAAATTATATCATACAAGTTTAAATAATTTAACGCAAACGAGTGAGGAAGTAGGGAAAAAATGCATGAAATACTTTAACCTACCCTTCACTGAATTTGAAGTGGCTGAGGGTGTCGCTGAAAGAAGCCGCTGAAAAATGCTATCTATGTGGGGGCCACCTGTAGCTCTCTCTCGGTGTGTTAAGAGGCGGTGCCATAGAAAATTCAATGTGTGTATGTGCCGGGGGCGCGAGTGGAATCATTTGTAAAAATGCTTGTCAGTCCTACTACTATAGAGAGAAAAAAAGGCTCGTACGCGCGACGCGGTTATATTTTCAATAGACCGACCGACCGGAGGATATTTCTCTCACTTCTCGGGTTCTGATGCTTTTCAAAATATTTGTACGATTTATTTTTCGAGTGGGGATTGATGGTGGAAGTCTGACCAATTTCTGTCGTGATTTGTGAAGGGAAAGTCTTTTTTAGTTTTCCTTTTCTTGAATGTGTCACTTAAAAGAACGATATATGAATACGAATTCTATTTCTTTCAGTAATGGCTCAGTTTTGTAGTATTTAATACCTTTTTCAGAAATAACTTATCGTTTATGTTTTGTGAAAGCATCTTGAAGATAAATTTGCTGCTTTAATAAAGTCTAGGGCGCCACTGAGTTTTTAATTTATTATTATTATAGCTGATGCCAATGTGTTTGTTAATCATAGTGATAATAATCAAGTAACTAACCGCAATCAACACTATTAAGGGCTAAAAAGAGTGGCGTACCTCAAACTTACACAGAAGAATCAGGTTTAGTCTACAAATAATTCATTTATTTTGGCACGCGGCGGCCATGAATTGGACGCCAAGTACCTGGTTCCTTTTAATCCTACCCTTGAACTGGACGCTAACGAAGGGATTAACATATATTTATTGCCGGTTACTGATATTCCAAGAAATTGGTTTTAGATTTGAGGAGGCCAAGGAATTATGGGCAGAGTGCAGCCACAGCATAGAAAGAATCCATGCGGTTCTTTCTACTCTAGATTTATTTATAATTCTTATTCTTCCCAATCTAATATATTTGCATGTATTGAAGTACTAAAGCAATTTCAAATGGATACGTATGTGTAACTTCAAAGTTTAAACGAAAAAGCTCGAATTCGGGACCCCGTAGAACGTAAGCGTACAAGAACTATTACATTCCAATATATTTAAAACGGTATAGTTTAGGCGAAATTTCGGGATTTCATTTTGTAAAATTTGTATCTCACATGACATGTATTCGCATGTAAATCATTAATTAGATTTGTAGTTAGGTATTGTACTCGCTTGTATAAGATATAGAAAATTAAAACAGCAAAAATATATTAAGATAGTTTTTGTTCTGGATGAACACCAACACAACACTTTCACGTACAGCAGTGGGTAGCGTCCAATTCGTGGTAAGCATTTCTAGCGTCCAATTCATGGCATCCTTCACAGGTATACTTAGCGCAATAAGGATTAACTAAATTCTTAACGTCTTAACCCTTTGTGTAGTCCTTTATTTTTCAAAAATAGAAAAAAAACTTTTAATAATTTCTCTAAATCGCCAGAATTTATCATTAGATAAAACAAATGATGATCGCAAATTTAGAAAAAAAAATAACAAACTACTTTTTTTAAATGTACCAGATTCTATATATTAGAAAAAACTAGATCTAGATAAAAAAACCTAGTAAAGAAAAAAATTATGTCAAATTTTTCCCCACTAAAGATTAGCCCATAATAGAACGAAAAGTATATTTTTTTAGCAACCGACATTTTAAGTTTAGTTTTTCAAATGGAACACCCTGTATGTCCGGAAATTAAGACTTCTACTAAGGCCCTAACTAACAGTAAAACATTTTAAGAAAAATTAAATTAAATAAAGCCAAATTAAGAAAGTTTTAACTAAATTATTACATTGCAGAAAAAACCGATTCCAATAATTCTAGGTTATGTAAAAATAAACAGAAATAGAACAACTTAATTTAAAAGAATTCCTAGGAATGTTTTCTTTATTTAGAAATATCTCAAGGCGACTAAAAAGATTTACGTATCTTCATAAAAGAAATCCGTACTGGACAAGCCGAAAAATCTAGCAGGCTAATTATTTGGTCCCCCTTGATCTATCCATTTACGCTAGACAGTTTGATCAAGATGACCTCGAACTTCCGTATGGAAATGTGCAAGAGAACCGTTTTGAGACCACATATCTCATCTTGGAACATGTTTTCAAGCTTTCGAGTAACTCACATTTCTCACGGTGTGAATTGCCTGTGACTACATAACTGATCCTACTAGAATTGGTCAGAATTCGGAAGAATTCCTTTGATACGGGGCCTACGGTTTTACTTCCTTATCAGAGAAAAAGCCTGTTTTTAATTTCTCTCCGCTAAGAAAAATTGCAAACCCGGTTGAGAATCGAACCTACGGCTCTTGGGTTATGAAGAACACGTGCTAACCAATAATCCACCAAAACTGGCTAAATGTATTAAGTATTTTTTTAATGAAGTGAAGATTTTGAAGTACAATGAAATACAAGATAGCGCAGTGATTTTCGAGGGTTCTGAGATAATGCAGATTATGATTGTGGTTTGATAATAAAATTGTCGAGATTCCCGCCAAAAAATCGGTAATTTTAAAAATAAAGTTCATAAGTTTACAATGTTGCACGTGTTCAAGAAGGGTCTTAGCAAAAATCTTAATTTTCGGTAAGGCATACAGAGTGATCCATGTGAAAAGTCGAGTAAATGTCATTTGAAGCGAATTCAAAATTTATATAAAAAACATTTTAATTGCTGTCTCCAAAGAATATTTTTAAAATTCAAGTAAATGAGTGAAATGTGCCTTATTTATTACGACCTTACAAAACCCAAAAACTAAGAAAAAAATATAAATTAGCAACGTCGCTATGCAGTCAAAAAAGATTTGCGTGTTGAACAAACTACTATAGGGATATTAATTTCGGGCAGACTATATAGAGTAACCATTTATAGAAAATGCAGTTTTTCTGAAACACCTTGTATAAGTAAATATTTTTAAATTATGCAGTTTTGGCAACCTTTCTATCGAAATAATATGGATGGATGGATCTAAAATAAATCAGAAATCAGCATTATTAAGATTTTTTTGTGGTAGCTACACCTCATGTCACATTTGACTAGAATTCATGAATCCACGGTCATTAAAGGTCAACTTTTGTAAGTCAAATTAGTACCGTCGTCGCTTTTGACGATGAAGAGTAACCGCCATCTAAAATTGAAGATAATTTCTAAAGTTTAACAGTGATTTCTAGATGATTTGTCACTAATTACTAGGTATAGGATTTGTATGCACTTAAAAATGCTGAAATATGCATGCACTTATGCACTATAAAAACGTGAAATATGCACTTAAATATGCACTTAAAAATCACGAAATATTCGTTTATTAGAAATTTTTAATAAATATATGCACTTTCATTATTAAAAAAAACACCTGTTTAGCGTTATTTACATTTTATTTACAGAAATTATTTTAATTAGACATCCTATGCAATAATTTAATTAATTATATTTTCTAAACATAGAGCGTTACAGTTCACAATGACGTACATTTTTAAATTTTCAAAAGTAAACATATGCCTATTATCTCTAAATATTGTTTTATATTTTGAGACACTCCGTTCCACATCGCAAGACGTAATTGGGGCATACTTAAAATTGTTTAATTCTACAAGCGAATAATGTTTTAGCTCGTCTAAAATGTCTTGGCCAGATAATGCATCGTTTATGCTTTTAATTAAGTGAAAACCAGGATTTTTGTCTATAACGGATTTAAATTTTTGTTTTATAGTCAAACCCTTTGGCCCTTTACTTTATTCAAAGAAACATCTAACAATTTTACATGCTCAAGAGATTCATCTAATGAATTTCCCTGACTTTCTAATTTCTGAATTACTTTAGCTAAACGCACAAAATTTGTCAAAACAAACAATAATTCTGCCCTCACCTCCTTAGTATTAAAAGCATCCTGTGCGCTTTGTGTGCATAGTGCATCGTGTTTATTAAGTTTATTTACAAATGCTTTAATAATATCAAAATCAGTTGCATAATATTCTGCTGCAGAAAGCCAAGTACCCCACCTTGTTATTACAGGTTCAGGTGGGAGAGGCACTTCTTGAGCAGTTTCCCTAAATATTTGTATGCGATATGGAGGTTTACAAACAATTTTTTTACATCTGAAATTATAGAGTTTACGTTAAGATATATTTCCCGCACTTTTTCCGCAACTCTATGCATTGCATGGGCAAGACAAGTTAAGTGGATAATTTTTTCGTACAGAACTTGTAAGCCTGCTCCAGCCTTGATCATGTACGGTGCCGCGTCGGTGACGAACAGGAGTACTTTGTTGTACTGTATGCCGTCCGGCCACAAAATAGCCATCGAATCATTAAACAATTTTGCCACAGAACAATGATTGGTGCTCTTGAAAACGTCCATTGCTAATAGATAGGATTTAGGGTTGTTCTCCGAATTTAAAACGCCAATTATAACGTTAGCCACGTATCTGGAAACAAAAATTTGATTTTTATTTTATCGAACTACATAATTAGTCGGTTACAAACAATTAGCGCAAAACAGTTATTTAAAAAAATTATATTTTAATCAAGCTAAAATATTGTTGTGATTAAATATGTAACTAATAAAATAGAAAATAAAACATCCGTAAATTGCTCTGCTGTCTTTAATTAGTTAAATTTTACTAACAAAACGAAGGAAATGAAGTTTCTACGCACCTTCCAGTAGTGTCAGTAGATTCGTCAATGGAAACCCATATGTAGTTATTCGCTACATGTTTTCTAATTGATTTTATGGTCTCTTCGTATAAACAAAGTAAATAATTTTTGCGAGTGTAGACTCGTCGGGTATTGGTATTTTTGAAATTTCTTCCAGAAAATTACGAAATGCTGAGTGATTAATTTTACTTAAGGGGACATCTGCAGCCACTAATGCACTACATAGTTTTTTATTAAATTCGATCGATTTGCTGGACTCACCGCTCGAGTTATTAAGGTACCCCGGTAACAATGTTTGTTTTTGATTTCAGGGCAACACACTTTTGATGTCGAACCGTGTTCAGATGTTGTGTAACTTGAAAGCGTTTCGTTGCAGTCACTTTATCGTCGCACACTGTACAATACAACACCTTATCGTCAGTTGTAAGAACACTGAATTCCTTAACATAACTTCGAAGTGTAACAGACACAGACCGTTTTTCTTTACCCATCTTTACACTCTAAAATTTCAAACTGAAATGCAGTTTGCAATTTCTGAACTGTCTTAATTGAAAGATTACAAGATTGGTAAACAAAAGTACAGGCAAATTTTTCTATTAACAGGAAGTTGTCATAGGGTCTTTGGAATTTCCTAATACCTATTTATCACAATACCGCAGGATGTAAGTATTTAAATTTTAGTTGAAACTTTTTCTTTCTTAGAAAATATTAACAAGTACACGATGGTTAAGGCAGTAAATTATTTTAAAGCCTAGTATTTAACAATAAGCTTAAATTATGGGTTTCCCCTAGACTCAACTAAGCCGCCCTTGGTTGGTTGTCTAAAATGCTAGAATTATTTAAAAAATATTAGAAATTTCATAATTAAAGCATGTAAAACGCTCAAAAAGTGGTAAAATATGCACACTCGTTCAAAAATGCTAAAACATGCATGCATTTATAAAAAACACCTAAATATGCATTTATATGCACTTTCAAATTGACATATGTGATTCATATGTGGCTTAAACATGTAGAAATATAACTCTGCATATGTTTGCTATAAGCAGAAAAAACATGCAAATGCATAGAAATTCTATACCTACTTATAAGAGAAAAAAAAGCTGGTTTTTAATTTCTCTCCCCTAAGAAAAATTGCAAACTCGGTTGAGAATCGAACCTACGGCCCTTGGGTTATGAAGAACACGCAATAATCTAATAAAATTGGCTAAATGTATTAAGTATTTTTTTTTTTGATAAAGTGAAGATTTTGAAGTACCATGAAATACAAGATACAGCGCAGTGATTGTCGAGGGTTCTGAGATATTGCAGATTATGATTGTGGTTTGATAATAAAATTGTCGAAATTCGAAATTGACAATTTGAAGAAAAAAAGTTCATAAGTCGACAACGTTGCACGTGTTCACGAAGGGTCTTAGCAAAAATCTAAATTTTCGGTAAGACATACAGGGTGTTCCATGTGAAAAATCGAGTAAACGCCATTTGAAGCGAATTCAAAATTTATATAAAAACATTTTAATTGTTGTCTTCAAAGAATATTTTTAAAATTCAAGTAAATGAGTGTGCCTTATTTATTACGACCTGACAAAACCCAAAAAACTAAAAAAAAATTATAAATTAGCAACGTCGCTATGTAGTCAAAAAAGACTTGCGTGTTGAAGAAACAACTATAGAGGGGTATTAATTTCGGGCAGACTATATAGAGTAACCATTTATAGAAAGTGTAGTTTTTCTGAAACACCCTGTATAAGTAAATATTTTTAAATTATGCAGCTTTGGCAACCAAGAAACTTTTGCATTGAAAGTTTTTCTCGGTTTAAAAATTTAGGAGATATTAAACTAATATGCACTAAATGGCACTCTGCATATACTTTTTAAATCGGTGAAGAGTGGAGAGCCTTAATAAAATACAATATGCATGGTGTTTCATTTAAAAATATATAAGTGCTATTTTTTTCAACTTTGCGATGGTAATTTATTTTATCTGATGGCAAATTCTGACGGTTCAGAAAAACTCCTGCAGCATTTGTAATTAAAAGCTTTTTCTTTTAAATCCTTTGTATCGAAATAATATGGATGGATGGATCTAAAATAAATCAGAAATCAGCTGTATTAAGATTTTTTTGTGGTAGCTACACCTCATGGCACATTTGACGAGGATTCATGAATCCACGATCATTAAAGTTCAACTTTTGTAAAGTCAAATTAGTACCGTTGTCGCTTTTGACGATGAAGAGTAACCCCCATCTGAAATTGAAGATAATTTCTAAAGTTTAACAGTGATCTTTAGATGATTCGTCACTCATTACCAACAAATCTTATGTCAACTCATCAAATTTACTAATTTCTAGCTCATGAACACGTGAACAGAATCATTGACAAACACTGATTTCTGCATCAACTATTTAAAATAGAATAATATAGTCGTCCTTGGAGCCAGTTATATGGGTATTGCTATTGAAGGCTGACTGAACAGTGGATTTCCGGTAGGAGTTATCAAAAATCGTCTTTTATATCATTGCCTTTGGCGGTAAAGGGTAGTTTTCTAATTGAGACTTGGTGGTGTCTAATATGTCTTTGGTTATTATCGGATCTTTTGGTGGCGGACCGTGATTCCTTTAGTCATATAACGCCCATAAAAAAATCCACAACATACCCATCTTTGTCAATAGTAGATGGTAATTGGAATCTAGCGATCTGTAGTACGATCTCTTTTATCAACAAGGCTAATTTAGTTATTGGTCATCCAAAGTTCAGAACAGACGCTGAAACTGAACAATAAATTTTATGAATCATGAAATATTGAGAACAATTCTTTATACCATCGTCTTTAACAACAACCGTTGATTTCCGATACGTCCAAAGTTCAAAACGACTATTAATAATAGCAGTTTCTATGTTTGCTATTAGAGCCAAAGGACACTTTTAGTACTTGACGAACAATTCAAATCCGAATATGTCATTTAAAACTCAACCATGCGTCGAATGGTCATTAATATGCCAGTTATTGAAAGTTAGAGACAATCATGAAATTGAGACGTCGCGTTGCCACGTTTGGCTACAAACGATAACTCTCGGAAGCCGAAGGCGATGACCAATATTGCAATATTCTTCTATGTGAGACTTCCAAAGTTAGCCAAGGACACCCAAAGATGAATGTCGGTGATATTATACCAATCACTGATTGATCGGAAATTGCTCGATGGCTGCAATTTTATTTTCAATATAATATATCCTTTTTATAAGTTTCCTCTTTTTGCAATTTTTTTTAATGAAAACGATTTCCAGTATTACCACCTTTGGTAGCGAAATCTAATTTCCATAATAGCCAGCGGATCTTGAGAGTATTGAAGGTGAGCTGTTTAAAACAATGCTACCAATTTTCTGTAGTTTTATTCCTAATGCTAAATATCTTCAAGAAGTTGATTCAGGCAAGGATGTGCTTAGAATAGCTTTCGTCCATGGTTTCTCGTGCCTATTAGCCAGTTTGTGTAAGTAATTGATCTCTCATATCTAAAAAAATATTGTGATGTTATAACTAACATGCCTCGAGGAAGCAAAAAATAGAATAGACACAAGATAAAACTAGAACATCCTAATAATAACGTGCAAATGTTAACCTGAGCTGCTGCCTCTTGGGACGCTACTCGCAAACTGCACGTATTCTTGCAGCAGCTTGGTTATATACGGGCAAGTTTTATATAGTTGCTGAATCAGCTGTTCTTTATATTTGTGCGTGTTAAATTAAGTTTTAACAATTAAAATATGTAGTTCTATTTTTCTGTTCTATATAGCAGAGCAGGCATAATATAGCATACGAAGCATACCAGAGTGCCTTCCGGTCAAGTGTTCATGGTTTATTAGTAGAACTAGCGTCAGCTTTTTATCTGAGTTTAAAGTGCGTTCCTTTAAAATTCAAATAAAAGCTACATTATTTATTTATGCAATTCAAATATTCATTCGTGATAACCTTGCAACCTTAATCGGCATAAGCAAGTAGCTGATGACTTGATATTTTCTAGTTTCTAAAAAATGAGATGTTAAAGCTTTGATTTCTTAATAAATGTCACCATACAATTGTAACAGTAATTGTTATCATTTTAGTAAATGGATTTTGAAATACAAAGAAGACTATTTATTCTATTTGAGGATTTACACTTAAAAGAAAAATCTTTAAATGTTAAGAAATTCGCACTACTTAAATCACACAAAACGAATTTTATTTTTCCGCATCCTGATCTTCTCTTTAAGTCACAAGTAATAAAAAGCAACTGCTTTTTGTGGGCGCGAAACCTTGGGAAAATATATCACCTTACTATATAACGTCTTGTTAAATAAAGCTCCTTTTAAGGAAGATTAAAGCTGATAAAGAAGACACACCGGCTCTAGAAGGAAGTGTGTAAAAGCTGTTCTTTTTTTACCCATCACCCCCCTATGCGATACGAAGGGGTCTTTTATCGCGTCGTAACCTTGTAACAGGGAACTCAACGGGTCAGTTCCGGGTCCTGCCGGAAACGATACGTGATTTAGCCAATTTTTTACTACATATAACTCTCACTTTCTTACTTTTTTTTGTTTCTTTCGTCATTTGACACGATTTCTTCTACTCATTGTTCTAATAATCAAGTCCCACCAATGAAACTAACTTTTTAATAGCAAACGAATCTTCTATTTTTTATGTCCAAATATTTAAGGAAAAAATATAAAGCTATTGCTCTACGCGTTCACATTGTTAAATAGATACAATCTAAAGTTTAAAGCTTCACTTCCTACCGAAAGCTTTATTGCGAAGCTTCTGGCATCAAAGCTCACACCTGGCGTTTTCTAGGCAATTTGATGTATTGCACGGTTCCTTTGACGCTCAGTGCGGGCTCCCTCGTTCAGCCAAGCGCCTCAATCAGTGAATATTCGCAGGTTTACCGCATCACAAACCCGTTCCTGTTTACCTGTCCTGCTTCCCGTCACCTGTGCCGAATCCCGAGGCTCGATTTTCAGATGCGTCGACACGATTTACTTGTTGCCTGAATTATCCCTTGTTAAATGTCTACACGTTGTCACACACACACTCACACACAAATATAATTAGGACAATCAGATTTCCTTCTTGGTGTCGTCGTCGTCATCGTCGTGGCCGTGTTGCGCATTTATTTTATAACCACGAATGTGCTTGCTTATGTGTGTGTCTGCTTAAACGAGGAAATGAAAAAAAAGGTAAGGAATTGGGCGGAAAAATTGGTGGTTCATAAAGTATGTAAGACATGCAGAGGGAGAGGATTAAGAGGGGAAAGTTTTAAATGAGGATGGAATAATAATTGGGTAATTAGGTCAGGAAACACACGTCATGTCTCTGTCGTGATTATAATGGTATACAAATCTAATTTTTTAATAACCCTCGTATGTAGTAGGACGTGACGTTAATCTGCATTCACATTATTGTAAATGTGTCAACTATTATTGTGTGTGTTTGTGCTAGTAATGTCTTTCTGGAATTATCCCTTCAAAAAAGATAAAAATGGGTTTTCTAGAGGAGATTGGAGTCTTTAATGCTTAAATTAACACTATTTTCATGTTTTGGAATGGCTTATATTTAATAGCCCCAGGTTGGGCGCCATTTCATAACGAAAAATCTAAGCATGTCGTAGTACTCGTATTTATTCATTTATTCATTTAACATCACCGCTGTATTCTAGCTTTGAAAAGGCTGTAAGTCTAAAATGAAAAAAGACATTTCGATTAGAGATCTTAAATGGTAAAATTTTTCATATAGCAATTCAAAGAGAAAAATAAAAAACCACAGGATAACTTTTATTAAGTCATAGTCATTTTTAGATGTACTTAAAGCTGCACGAGATGTAGCTTTACTTACTTAATGTGCCTACACTGTAGTAATAGGCAAGAGCCTACTACGCTCTCATAAACATCTCATATAAGCAACTCGTCTTCAAACAGAACCTTAGCAAGACAAATGCAATTCGTATCCATCACCTGCTCTTTAGTATTTTTGTATTGAACTGTTTTATCGACGTGAGAACGTCTCCAAGGAAGAGAATATTTTTCTCCAAGCAGAAAATAATTTGTTGCATATATATCCCCTTTATAACCCCAGCAGCAGACTAACCTGTTTTAGAGTCTTATCACACTCGTTAATGCAATTATTTATGAAAGTTTAAGTTTTAAAAGGACCAGTTTTATTAGAGTCTATTAATCACAATTATCAATGTTGCACAGTGTATAGTATTTTTAGAACCTTCAATTGTGACCTACACAGGTCACTAAACGTCTCATTATTATAATTAACACACTTAGCAAATTAGCAATTTAAACTACTCTTATGTTTAAATGTATCGTATTTGTTAGAAGATTCCACTGTGATTTTGAGAGGTCATTAACGTACTATTGTACATGAATTGATGTGAAGAATGTAAAGGGCTATTTTTTTAACTTGAATGCTACCTCGAAAGGTCCCAGAATATTTTACGAAATGAATTGAATCTGGAGAATTAAACTGTGATCTTAAAAGGTCACTAAAGGTCTCTTAACCACATATATAGCATAGTAGTAGTTTATAGTATTACGCAATTTCGTTATTAAGAAGATATGAATGACCTCGTGAGTTCACACAAAATAGACCTCTCGTCTTGTTGTTCCAGATTTAGACTTGTTAGCAACTTAGACAGTGACCTCATTAAACCTCCATCATTGATTGACCAAAGCTTACACCCAGGGTAGATAGATTCAAGACAGTTGGAAAGGGAGTAGTTCATTAGTTAGTATTTGTAAGGTTAAATCGGATAATGGTTTTGGAAAATTTTGCTGTGATCTCGCGAGGTCAGTAAAGAACACCATCATATGACTGTCATATACTGAAGAATTATAGTTGATATTATTCGGAAGTTAAATCGACTATTTTATTAGAGAAATTCGACAGCAACTCCAACAAGTCATTAAATGCCACGCTGAGTAGATTGCTCGGCTTAATGACCGTATGTACCATACATTTTTCAAGGAATTGTTGTAGTTCTGGGGCCTGGTTTCCAGATTGTGGGTTGTAGCAATTATTATTATTATAGTTCATATTATTCTGTATAAGTTTAAATGAATCAGTTTTTTGAAAAATCAACTTAGGGTGTAGATCATTTACACAAAATAGCAAATTTTTATTCCGAACTCAAAATCGATCTCTTTTTAACAAAAGATGGCCTCTGTTTTCGATAGGTCACTAAAGGTCACAGAGGATAACAGCCCACTCATGTGCTAACAATACCTACCAATGTACAAGTTTAAAGTTTTAAAGGATTATCTTTGTTCGAAAAGGTAAAATGTCACCTCGGTAGGTCGCTAGAGGTCACGCACGTTACATAGCTTAGTCGCCATCGAATGACTTTTTTATTGCGATAATGGCTTATAGTTTCGTAAGATTTATATGAGTTAGTTTTGCTAGGAAGTTTAGCACTGACCTCAAGAGGTCATTGAAGGTCACGGTGATCAAAACGCATCGCTTTAGCGCAGTACTAGTTCACAGTAAGTCCAGCTGAACCAATTTTCTTAGAAGATTAAACTCCGAATTTGTGAGAACAATAAAAGTTGCATGTAGCAGAGCCGCTTGTAAATGACTTCTCAATGTAGCAATTTACTCTTTTAAACTCGAAGACAGGTGTTTTGTTAAAGGACTCAACTGTGACTAATGCGTCACTAAGCTATAGTATGTTGGAGCAATTCATACAAAAATATTTTTAACAGTCAAAGATCACATAACTGTAACTTGACAAGAAACCGTCACACCTGAACTCGCTTAGTGAAAATTGTCGCAAAAAAAGTTACTTCCTTATGAAATGTTCTACACGCTATGAATTTTAGCGACCGCTGCAGGTCACATTTAATTTGCTTGCGAAAGTAGAATTTTGCCTAGAAAAGGTCGACTTTGAACTGCAGTTCATTCTTAAGAGGTAGTACACATCAAAATCACTTTTGGTAACAGTCATCCGCACAAAGAGCTCGTAAATATCTTCTCGGAGAAGAAGCATTAATCCAAGAACTCGAAGTCCTTTGGGAAATATATAGTAAAAAATCTCAGAAAATTCTGTCAGTTCTACCATCTTACAGATAAACCTGATTTAGCAGAAGCTAGCACAAAGATGCTGTTAATTAAAAGACAAGTACCATTATTCACGTACCATTTTGGTCATTTTTACGTCACACTGTTTAGTTTAAATCAAGTCATGATTGCTACAAGAATACATGACTATATGAGTCCCAATTGAAAAAAGCAAGAATTCGTTGGGTTTCTTTGAACGTGATTTTTTTAAAAGAATACATATCGCCGATAGATCCTTAGTAGTTAAATGGGGCAGATTTAATCAAAAATGACGTCATAAAGACGTACCATTCTGGTTAAAAAAATCACGTTAATTTTACGTGTCTTTTTCCATGGATTACTCACCCTTAATTATCCTCAGATCACTACCCATAGATCTAGTTTTAAGAAGTCTTAAACTGGTCACGTTGAAACAGTCTAATCCCCTTTGACATTTATTTTCTATTGTGTATCGAAAAGAGATTTATATTAAGCATGTATAAAAAGAGGACCTTCAGTTTATATATATTTTAAATAATTGTACAACGTTTAAAATGTAATAAATTTCTATATTAATATACGGGAACGATTTATTCTCTTCAAAAAGTGTGCGCACAATAAAAGCGTATTTCTATAAATCTACCACCGTTTCGTGCTCACCTGTACATAAATACAAACTAAATTATCCCAACATAAATCCGTTTTTAAACAGCAACCACGTGGTACACGATAATTTGTGGCCTCAATATTTCAAAAAAATTCATAGTAGCGTGAGTTATGTTGTAACTTTATATTTACGATATTAATTTCCTCGCGTTTCCTTCTGCACTAAAGTCAACATCAGACACAGACATGGTTTCCACTCCCGGAGCCTAGCTGTGTCTCGCTGTTTGTGCCGCTGGTCTCGCTCGCTCCGTTTACTTCTGCACGTAGCCTTTTTCCTTCTAGAGAGTGGAGTTGAACGACTACGACGACGTGCAGGTCGTCATAAAAGGAACGTAACATTGGAGGAGTTGTAAAAGATGCGTCTGGAGCGATGGGGCGATAGCATTGTACCGGAGAGCGCCGTACCTGGTTGCGGTTCCGGCCGCTCAGATATTTTGCGTTATTATCTTTCCTCTCGCCACTTTACTCATCCGCGCCCGGAAGTCGGAAAACGACGCGTTATCGCGTTACGGGGTCCTCGGTCGGTCCTCCGGAGTCGAGAGAGCATCGACTTGGTTTAGATCCATAACTCAGATGTCTACGAGAGAGGAGAGGGTATTTTAGCTACATTTGCTTCATTTCGTGATTATTATTGTGCAGTTGTACCGCAAAACGGGGAGAAAACTCTAAACTTAACGTTATCATACACCGGATATGTTAAATAGGGAGATAGAGTTGTCTCAGTTTTTGTCCTTGCAGGTAGTATTTATGGATAAATTCTGTTGTTTGAATTACACATCGTTTGCGTTACCAAACGTGCCATTGTATATTTAATATCCTATCCGCTAACACTTACGGTATCTTGGTTTTTCCAGTTTTCCATCGCAGGATTTCATAATTATTTATTAAAATTTAAATTCCTACACGCATAACGTGCTAATACGAACATATTCAAAAGCTGCTCTTTAAATTTGACGTATATTTCCATAAATTAGTGAAAAGAACGAACAACGTACGCTTTTGCATCGTAATATCCCTGACGTAATCGTTTTTCTTTAAAAAAGTTTTCCTCCCTGGCGGAATTCTCTAGTCTCTTCTCTCTCTCTCTCGAAAGCTCAACAGCGGCTCAGGCAAGAGACTTGCAGATGAGTGCTCGGAGGCTAGCAGAGATTACATGTGAATTATGGCACAAAGATATCTAATTGTAGCCCGGGGCCCCGTGAGGGGCTTGACTTGACCCCGACCGACGACTTACCCGGTCTTACCAGTAGCATCCACCTCTCGCACGCCACATCTTACTTACCCTTAACACAGGCCATTTACCCACTCACTACATTTAGTAGCTTTAGCGCGGCTCATTACTAACGCTGCCGAAGCTAAGTCAACGTTTGCTGAGGTGCGCTGCTTACTAATTTCAATAGATTACCCGCGCACATTTAACCCATTCGCCTAAATCGAGTTATTTGTAATTAACTGGGTACCTAACCAACATCAGAGATTAATGGCTATACCGTTCGATTATTTCGTCAGTAATTGCTACTGCACTCTCCTCTTCTCTCTATATTATTCAATTCTCTATACACCTGCATTTAATTTCCATTCTCAAAGCGTCACTTTAATTGATACAAATTTGAACAATAAGGCAACTTTAATTAGTAACATCTTAATTTATAAATATAACTGATTTTTCTTTAAAAAGAGCAGGAACTCTAGTTTTCCTACAAAAAAAGTTAGGACTCTATGCAGAATTTGCTTAATGTCCCAAAAAGATACTTTTAGGTTATAAAATGAACAGAAAGATTATTTTTAACCAAGAATATCTAACTAAGTGCTGTTAATTCAATAAAAAAATCTGCGTAGACTCTGACTAAAATCACTTTAATTAGAAACATCTTAATATACAGGGTGTATTATCGATTTTGTAACATAGGGGAATAGCATGTAAAAACACAATTTCTCTAATATTGGCTTCCCTAAGTATTTTAGAGGAAAGGTCACTATAGCAAAGTTGTAGACCTTATTGAATACTGTTCAAAACACCTTCACTTTAGCATCTCTGTTAAATAGTTTCCAAGATATACGTGATTATTTGGTATAAGAAATTAACATTGTAAATCAGAAATTCACTAATAGCAATTACCGCGTTAGATTTACACATTAGGTGTAAATGCAAGAATTATTAAGCACAGTTTCGTGGAGCAAAATCACTTATCAGAATGTTACAATTGCTACCGGTGTGGAAGAAATAGATAAGGTTTCTCAAAGGAATTTATTTTTATAAAATCTTATTAGCCATGACATTAACTGTCAAATTAATCTCGAGGATTACTGAGAGGTTATGTCATGCTTTTGTATTATAAATTTAAAATATATTATAAGAATGATACTAATATAAGAAAAAAACATTTTAATATTATGGGGTTACATCATTTATATTTAACAATTATAGTCATCTAACAAAATTAAACAACAAACAATAAAAAAAAAAGCAAAAACAAGAATAAATTTATAAATATGTTTATAATACAAAAGCATGACATAACCTCTCAGTGATTCTTGAGATTAATTTGACAGCTATTGTCATGGCTAATAAGATGTTATAAAAATAAATCCCTTGGAGAATTTTTATCTACTTCTTCCACACCGGTAGCAATTGTAACATTCTGATAAGTGATTTAGCTCCACGAAACTGTGCTTAATAATTCTTGCATTTACACCTAATGTGTAAATCTACCACGGTAATTGCTATTAGTGAATTTCCGATTTACAATGTTAATTTCCTATACCAGAAAATCACTTATAGCTTGGAAACTATTTAACACAGATTCTAAAGTGAAGGTCTTTTGAACAGTATTCAATAAGGTCTACAACTTTGCTATAGTGACTTTTCGTCTAAAATGATTAGGGGAGCCAATATTTGAGAAAATGTGTTTTTACATGCTACTCCTCTATGTTACAAATTCAATAATACACCCTGTATATAAATGTAGTAACTGCTTTTTCTTTCAAAAGTGTAGGAACTCTAATTTGTCGGAAAAGTGCGGACACTATGTTAAATTTGGTTAATGTTACAAACAAAAATTTTCCATATGAATTAGATATTTTAGTAAACATACAAACTAACTAGATATTTTTTGATTTTTTTTATTAAGGAAGATCAACAATTCGCTGACAACAACATCAATATTCAAAGCATCTAGATTATTATGCATCATTCCGAAAGGAAATTAATTATATAAATTTTAGATGAAGGAATTTTTATTATGTTTAGATTAATGATTTACATTAAATTATATTTCGAATGTTGTTGTCAGCGAATTGTTGATCTTCATTAATAAAAAATTCAAAAAATATCTAGTTGCTTTGTATGTTTGCTAAAATATTTAATTCATATATAAAATTTGTCGCTCTGCTGATCGTCATCTTCCGGTAGCTCATTTGGCAGAGATACCGCCTAGATAACGGAGAGTCCTGGGTTCGATTCCCAGCCGGGGCGATACATTTTTCTATATGAATTTGCATTCAAAATATAATTTAATGTAAATAATTAATTAAACATAATAAAAATTAATCTTTATTTAAAATTTATATTTATTATTTAATTATAATATTTATTATTATTATCTTTAATGAATTATTATTCAAGTGACTGAGATTTACTTTAGCGAACAGAAAGGAGCTGTAGTAAAATAGTCCCAAGGTACAGAAATGCCACGTTCAAAAGTTACTCAATTTTCTGCTCCCTAGGTTAAATCTACGGGAAAAGGCGTCATGAGCTTCATGACCCGGTTATGTTAATTTAGGTTAGGTTAAGTTAATAGAAAACGAGTTTCTGAGTTCGTTACACCGGTTGGTGATACTCAGCAAAGTTACCAATAAGGATTGTTAGGTTAGGTTAAGTTAGGTGCGGAGCAGGTTAGGTTAGATTAGCAGAAAACGAATTTTTTAAATACGCTGGACCGTTTGGTGATACTCAACAAAGTGACCAATGAGGATTGTAAGGTTTGGTTTGGTTAAGGTAGGTTATGTTAGGTTAGTTCGGTTATTAGTAAACCAGTTTTTGTGATACTCACCAACGTGATTAGTTAGGATTATTAGGTTAGGTTGAGTGCGGAGAAGGTTAGGTTAGTAGAAAGCGAGTTTTTAAAATTCACTGCACCGTTTGGCGATACAAAAATGATCAATCAGGACTGTTATGTTGGGTTTGGTTTGGTTATGTTACGTTAGTTCGGTTAGTAGAAACCGAGTTTTTAAAACACACTACAATTTGTTGATACTCACCAAAGTGACCAATGAGGATTGTTAGGTTAAGTTTGGTTTGGTTAAGTTAGGTTAAGTAAGTTCGGTTAGTAGTAAACCAGTTTTTGTGATACTCACTAACGTGATCAGTGAGGATTGTTAGGTTAGGTTAAGCGCGGAGCAAGTTAGGTTAGTAGAAGGCGAGTTTTTAAAATTCACTGCGCCGTTTGGCGAGACTCACTAAAATGACCAATGAGGACTGTTAGGTTAGGTTTGGTTAGGTTAGGTTAGTTCGTTTAGTAGTAAACCAATTTTTATGATACTCACCAACGTTAGTTCGATTATTAGTAATTCCAGTTTTTGTGATACTCACCAACATGATCAATGAGGATTGTTAAGTTAGGTTAAGTGCGGAGCAGGTAAAGTTAGTAGAAAACAAGTTTTTAAAATTCACTGCGCCGTTTGTCGATACCAAAGTGATCAATGAGGACTGTTAGGTTAGATTTGGTTTGGTTAAGTTAGGTTAGGTTAGCTCGGTTAGTAGTAAACCAGTTTTTGTGATACTCACCAACGTGATCAGTGATGATTATTAGGTTAGGTTAAGCGCGGAGCAGGTTAGGTTAGTAGAAGGCGAGTTTTTAAAATTCACTGCGCCGTTTGGCGAGACTCACTAAAATGACCAATGAGGACTGTTAGGTTAGGTTTGGTTAGGTTAGGTTAGTTCGTTTAGTAGTAAACCAATTTTTATGATACTCACCAACGTTAGTTCGATTATTAGTAATTCCAGTTTTTGTGATACTCACCAACATGATCAATGAGGATTGTTAAGTTAGGTTAAGTGCGGAGCAGGTAAAGTTAGTAGAAAACAAGTTTTTAAAATTCACTGCGCCGTTTGTCGATACCAAAGTGATCAATGAGGACTGTTAGGTTAGATTTGGTTTGGTTAAGTTAGGTTAGGTTAGCTCGGTTAGTAGTAAACCAGTTTTTGTGATACTCACCAACGTGATCAGTGATGATTATTAGGTTAGGTTAAGCGCGGAGCAGGTTAGGTTAGTAGAAGGCGAGTTTTTAAAATTCACTGCGCCGTTTGGCGAGACTCACTAAAATGACCAATGAGGACTGTTAGGTTAGGTTTGGTTAGGCTAGGTTAGTTCGTTTAGTAGTAAACCAATTTTTATGATACTCACCAACGTTAGTTCGGTTATTAGTAATTCCAGTTTTTGTGATACTCACCAACATGATCAATGAGGATTGTTAAGTTAGGTTAAGTGCGGAGCAGGTTAGGTTAGTAGAAAACAAGTTTTTAAAATTCACTGCGCCGTTTGGCGATACCCAAGTGATCAATGAGGACTGTTAGGTTAGATTTGGTTTGGTTAAGTTAGGTTAGGTTAGTTCGGTTAGTAGTAAACCAGTTTTTGTGATACTCACCAACGTGATCAGTGATGATTATTAGGTTAGGTTAAGCGCGGAGCAGGTTAGGTTAGTAGAAGGCGAGTTTTCAAAATTCACTGCGCCGTTTGGCGAGACTCACTAAAATGACCAATGAGGACTGTTAGGTTAGGTTTGGTTAGGTTAGGTTAGTTCGTTTAGTAGTAAACCAATTTTTATGATGCTCACCAACGTTAGTTCGGTTATTAGTAATTCCAGTTTTTGTGATACTCACCAACATGATCAATGAGGATTATTAAGTTAGGTTAAGTGCGGAGCAGGTTAGGTTAGTAGAAAACAAGTCTTTAAAATTCACTGTGCCGTTTGGCGATACCAAAGTGATTAATGAGGACTGTTAGGTTAGGTTTGGTTTGCTTAGGTTACGTTAGTTCGGTTAGTAGAAACCGACGTTTTTGAAACAACTGTACCATTTGGTGATACTCACCAAAGTGACCGATGAGGACTGTTAGATTAGATTTGGTTTGGTTAAGTTAGGTTAGGTTAGTTCGGTTAGTAGTAAACCAGGTTAAGTGCGGAGCAAGTTGAGTTAGTAGAAAAGGAGTTATTAAAATTCACTGCGCCGTTTTGCGATACCAAAGTGATCAATGAGGACTGTTAGGTTAGGTTATGTTAGTTCGGTTAGTAGAAAACAAGTTTTTGCAATACTCACCAAAATGATCAATAAGGATTGTTAGGTTAGGTCAAGTGCGGAGCAGGTTAGTAGAAAACGAATTTTTGAAATTCACTGCGCTGTTTGGTGCTACTCACCAAAGTGACCAATGAGGACTGTTAGGTTAGTAGAAAAGAGTTTTTGAAACTCACTGCACCGTTGGACGATACTCACCAAAGTGACCAATGAGGATTGTTAGGTTAGGCTCGGTTTGGTTATGTTAGTTCTGTTAGGTTAGTCCGGTTAGGTAAGTTCGGTTAGGTTAGTTCGGCTAGTAGAAAACGGGTTTTTGTAATACTCACAAAAGTGATCAAGGAATGTTAGGTTAGGTTAGATGCAGAGCAGGTTTTGCTAGGGTAGTAGAAAACGAGTTTTCGAAACTCACTGCGTCGTTTGGCGATACCAAAGTGATCAATGAGGACTGTTAGGTTAGGTTAGGTTTGGTTTGGTTAGGTTACGTTAGTTTGGTTAGTAGAAACCGAGTTTGTGAAACATACTGCACCATTTGGTGATACTCACCAAAGTGACCAATGAGGACTGTTAGGTTAGGTTAGTTCGGTTAGTAGTAAACCAGGTTAAGTGCGGAGCAAGTTAAGTTAGTAGAAAACGTGTTTTTAAAATCCACTGCGCCATTTGGCGATACGAAAGTGGTCAATGAGGACTGTTAGGTTAGGTTTGGTTTGGTTAAGTTAGGTTAGGTTAGGTTTGGTTAGGCTAGGTTAGGTTTGGTTTGGTTAGTAGTAAATCACTTTTAGTGATACTCATCCACGTGATCAATGAGGATGGTTAGGTTAGGTTAAGTTCGGAGCAGATTAGGTTAGTAGAAAGCGAGTTTTTAAAATTCACTGCGCCGTTTGGCGATATTCACCAAAGTAACCAATGAGGACTGTTAGGTTAGGTTACGTTAGTTTGGTTAGTAGAAAACGAGTTTTTGCAATACTCACCAAAATGATCAATAAGGATTGTTAGGTTAGGTCAAGTACGGAGCAGCTTAGTAGAAAACGAATTTTTGAAATTCATTGCGTTGTTTGGTGCTACTCACCAAAGTGACCAATGAGGACTGTTAGGTTAGTAGAAAAGAGTTTTTGAAATTCATTGCACCGTTTGGTAATATTTACCGAAGTGTTCAATGAGAATTGTTAGATTAGGTTAGCTTAATAGAAAATGAGTTTTTGAAACTTCACTTTGTGAAGAAGTAGAGCAGTTATAAAATTTTGTTTACTAACAGCTTTTAATCTTATACGACACTATGGTTAGTTCCTAGATCTTGATGTGAAGTGGTTTATTAAACTTTTAATTTTTATTATATGTACCTGAATTTGTGTGAATGTATCCGCACATGAAAACTTAGAGATAATACATATCCCCGGGGACATACGACTATGTATTAAGTAACTTATCTTGTTTGACTTTTAAAATACAACTATTTCAGAAATATCCCATATAAGATACATTAAAAGTCTGAGCTCTAGATTTTGAGTATTTTTTTAGTTGAAATACAAAATTTCTTCAATAAAATTGTGTTAAGAGCCACCACCTATGAAAAATTCCAGCCAAGATTGCTCATATATTTTGAAGGGATTCCGGTCTTACCCAACAAGTGCATTACCTACTTTCTAGTTTATTAAAGACACAACTCATTAGACTTTGCTTTGAGGCAAAGCCTGCTAATCTGCATACCAGCCGAAGAAAGAACTTAAGAGATGCGCGGTTACTTTTAATTCCATTACAACCCGCCGCCGCTGCGAGCTGCCTGTTCTTGCTACCACCACCAGCCAAGGAAAGTCCTGGCACAAAACCGAATGAACGCCTTTAGCAATTGCAAATCTTCCCTTGGTGGTGCACCCTTCTCTCTATTATCCCAATTTCTACGCGTCGTAAAACTGAAAGAGAGAGTTGCGTTGACGGTTGACAACTATTGTATAGTGTTTGCTGCATTTTTGCGCAACAAATTTACTTATACTCCCGTATCCAACGATAAATTTAAATTAAAGTGTTTAGGTTGTAACAATGTTTTCTAAGGGTGTGGATTTAAGATGCATCATGTTTATATGGCGGTTTAGCGCTAATAATAGCGACCCCCGCAGTTAATCGAACAAGAAATTTAAGTACTGCCGTCTTCTTGTTGTTATCCCCTTTGCCAGAGAGAAAGATTACATTAATGCATTTTACACGCGAATTATTAGCGCGCAGAGGAGGAGTAGTATATACTACATAGAGTATAACGTTAAATCAGTAAAACGGGGTTCCCGGAACAACCCGGAGCCGGAACAGTTAGGGCAGGGTTTATAACGCAGTGTACGCGGCAGTGCATGTCCTCAGCCGCGGCTCCGGGGCCATAATCATGTGTCTTGATTAGCGCCGTTTGTGTATAAGAATCTCTCCTCGCGTTATTATTGCACACTCCCCGTCGCAATGTTCAACTCAACTGATTTTATTTGGAGGGATTGCGGCGCTCGGATTATTTTATGAAAAGAACACGTGCATTTCCTTTTCATGAGAGAACAAATCCTTTCTGGTTGTTCTGGAGTTTATGGTCGTCTTCATCTCTTTAGCCTTGTTTTGTAGCTTTTTAAGCGTTTTGGTTTAAATGGAGTTGCTTTTCTGAAAGACTGATCAAACAAAGACTTGATTACAAAATGATTTACAAATCGCCATAGTCTAAATTAAAAATCTATGTAATTAATTGAAATTTGCAACAAGACTGGCTACAAACGCATGAAAGCTCTTAATATGTAAAAAGTGGAGATAAGTTGAAGCTTCGAAGGGAAATAGAAAAGGTATGCAGAAAGGATAAGTAAGTATACATATTTGACTGAGATTTAAGAAAAAGTGAGAATCTCGATATAGTGTGTCTTCCATTCGATTCGCTTCCATTTGCGCTGATATATTCATCCATACGAAATACAAGTGACACACGGCGCGGAATATGTAAGAGGTGTTTGAAATGCATCACATTTGGCCCGATAGTTTGTCTCCGAGTACCTTTTTAGCCCAACTTTATCCGAGGAAAAGTTGAGGTGGCGCAGCTGACGAGTATGCAAATGGCAGAAGGTGCGCGCTCTTATAGAAAGTAGAGCCCCCTCGACAAAATGGAAATACGATGAGCAGTAACGTGCTTGTCTCCCGGCCTGATGCGTGGAATTATGAAAACGACTTGCGAAATATGGAATAGATGCATAAATTGGCTGAGAACCTGTGCACGGCCACACCATCAGAATCAGCGCGAGTTCGTTTTGGCGGAAGAATCTTTTACTTCTCGAGCAACTAATCAAGACCAGCCTCGGAAGTCTCAGACATGTCATTCAAAAATTTTGACAATTAAAAAGGAAAGCGTAATTGGTTGAACTGGTGGAAGACGTCGAAGCATCGCGGTGCGATGGTGGTGTCTCTCAATCAGTAGTAATACTAGTAATAGTAGTCCGTGGAGTTAAGCTCAAGCTCGCGCGCCTTGTTTAAATCCGCGTCTCTCCGCAATGGCTGGAGGCTCCCACCGCGCTCGGTTTTGTTTTTCACCGCCGCCCTGAGATTTCCTTTATCTGGTGATTAAAACTTCATCCTGTCGCGGCACGGTGGGCGCACACTTTTAATAAAGGAACGCATACGCGGTTACATTGTTCCGCGCTTACATCCCGAGTTTAATTTTTAATGTAATTTACAAAATGGGCGGTGACGCTCGCCACAATAAATCTGCTTAAGTGACATGGCCACATTTCAGACACATTTCGCGCGAGCGTTTTTACACTTTTAACTAATTGTTTTAATCGAATAACATGTTTGCCCTGGCACTGCCACCAGCAGCCAAGTGGATGAGAGGACGACTAGTACTCGCGCTTCCGGTGATTGATCGCCACCACCAAGACTACTGCTGCTGTGCGCCCCCGATCGTCTCAACCCTTTCAGCCGATACCTCCGGCGAAATTCAAACACAAATTATTCATTACATTGGAAAATTAACTTTTTTCGCCCGACCCAGTCGCTCCGGCTTAAATTAACGTACACTGTTCGTTACCATGGCGACCCGAGAAGGGGCATTCCTATCGGAGCTCGGGCGGTTTTTGAGATGCTAAAAATTAAACTTCTGAAAAAGCCAAACGACGTTTGCGACAGAAGCTTAATTAGGAAACGTTTTCGGAGCCGCTTTATACAAGGCACGAGCTGGGGAATTAGCAAAACGGAATGTGTATGTATAGGACATGTATATATCAAAGAGTCGGTAATCGGCAGCAGAAGCAGAAAGCAAACACGTCGATGCACTTTCTATCAATGATTATGCAACGGGAAATATGATACTTAAATTAGACTTTAATCGACATTTATTGGGCAAGCAAAACGGATAGCTACTCTTAATGGGTTGTATTATATCATTGGTAGGATTTTACTTATTCCTGAGAAAACATTTTCGTGCAATTAATTTTAAATTCCTCTGCCAATCTTAACATTGACTAGAATTGCCAGAGCTTTTAATTAATTTAGAACACCTACACTACAACAACATGGGACATTTAGAACCGTGAATATTGTTATATAACGCGTTCAAAGTATGTAAAGTTTAATCTATGGTCCTTAGTTTCGTTCATCAATGTTAGTATGTACATTCAAAAAGCCTTATAGAATGTTTTGTACCTTTAAGCTACTCAGTTTCAAGACTATCGTCTGTGTTTTTTTTGTTCAGCATTCTAATAGTGAAGTTAGGGATGTTACAGAAAGCTTTGGCATAGATTTTCCAACTCTTAGACTTTTTGAAAGACTTAATGTTATTTTCTATGGATTTAAATTCCTCTTATAAAAGCTGCGTATATGTTGAACAATTCTATTCTATGCAAAAAAAGGTTACAGGAAGTTTTTTTTTCGAATTCTGTATTTTGAAAAATATGCAGCCTTTCTATACTATACTCACCTTCAGTGATCATAGATATGGTATGTTTTTCTGGACCATGTACACCATACATTTGATGAAGTTTGAGCCACCTGAACCACTAATTAAAAAAAAACTGTTTCCAAATGCTGACTATAGAAATTGAATGTTTCTACATACTCGTATACAGAATGGTTTATAGAACAAGGAGGACGCCACTCAATTGACAACTGCAAACGCGAACAGTATTTTATTTGGACTAGTTTTCTCCATTCAGCTTATAAAACAAAAGGGTTACAGAAGCCTTTGGACAAAAATTAAAGATATCTATCTTGAAAACATGCATATCTTTCAGATACCTCACCTTCTACACGTACTCACAAAAAAAGTTCTTAATTTTATAGCTATTAAAATCAAACAACCTTCAGTCTACACTGTGTGCATCATAGCAAATCGAATATGTATCCCAATTCAATAAAAGTATAGCCCTGAAAAGGGCTGTTGTTTTAGAATAGGTATACAGTGGAGAAAGTATCTCTAGAAACAATAATGAGCTTTAATAATAAAGATAAAAAACATTGAGATCTTTAATTTCAGTCTAAATGACATTATAAGAGTTCAAACTATTTTCCATTAACAGCTAAACAATGTCTTAATCGGTCATAAAAATGGTTTTGAACATTTCTGATCATTTCTGCTGGAATATTAAAACATACATCAGTTATTTTATTTTTTAATAATTCTAGATCTGTATGCACACGATCAGAATACACTTTCGTAGCTATTGCTATGGTATTCTATTGCTAATAAGAATAAAGAAGAAAGCACCACGTTCGGGCGCCATAAATTGCTATGGTAAATTAATATTTAATAAACACCACATTCGTGCGACAATTAAATTTTATGGTAATAAGCGCCGTCCTATTATACACTTTACAACACTTGATCATCAATTTATTTAAATTTAAAGACCACTATCATTTATGTTTAGTGTAGCAAGGCAAACTGAAAAGTTGTACAGAAACAAACACCACTTATCTTTGTGATGAAAAGAAAATTTGCTCCGGCTAATGATTTTAAGAATCCAAAGACAAGCTCAAGAAAATTACAAGAGAAAATCTCAGGCGGGTCGCTCTTTGACAAATTAATAATAAAATATTGTTCAACTTATACCTGCGAAATTCTATTAATGGACACAAAACAAGAAAAATACACAAATGAATCTGCTTTTAAAACTTAAAATATTTTATTAATAAACACATGCAAAGAAAGAAACGAAAACAAGAAAAATCCTTATTATCTAAAATGAATTCATTTAATTATTGGTGCCAATTCGATTCACCAAAATAAGAATCAAGACACAGTCTTAATGTTCTTTGTCTTGCTCAATTTTTATTTGATCAATCCCACAATCTTAAATCATAATTTAAACAAAAGAAACGAAATAAAAACAAAGTTAAATTTTGAAAATAAATTTTTAAATTCAAAAATTTTGCACCATTCTTGGATTTTTGCACACACTATTATTATTTGGCAGTTCTCTGTAATAGTCATTAAATTTACCTGCTTATTTGTAGCGTAGGTGAACACGCATTTGCATATAACTCTTCTTTGGGTGTACTTTTGTAATCTATTACAACTATTAAATATTGAACAATTTACCTCCAATACGTGAGTACATACATCAATTGTCTATTTTCCAAAAATTCTTATTACATCCAGTTTTAATTTGCTTTCATCCAAAAATAAAGTTATAATACGTTTTCAAAAAGATTCTCCTTCTTATAAATAAATAGTCCAAAAACCAAATTAACACTTCCACTTTCCTTTTTATTTAGATCACTTTAATTGTTCATTGTTATTATCATTATTAAACACTTTAAAAAAAATTAAATTTTGATGACATTTGTCATAACCTCACTTTTTTGACATTTTATTGACGTAAAATCTGTCACACATAACCTCAAAATTTTCACAATCCAACATGGCTTCTGCTTTATATGAAAATCAACAAGCAAGTAACCAGATGTTCAATCTGCTTTTATGTTTTTTTGTAAAACAAATGACGAACGTCATTTCTCCACCAACAAAATTTGGTAAGTAATTAGAAACAATTGAACATCTAACCTAACAAGAACTACATAACCAAAATATGGTTGAAAATTTAAATTAAATGTTTAAACAAATTACATAATTAGAAAGAGTATAATTTTTTATACATTTTGGTATATTGCATGTCTAACAAAAAGCAAATTTAACTCCAGGATTCAATGGCAACCATCTTGAATTTCCTGACAATACATGGTTTTATAAAATTACAGATAATAACATTTTCACACCTTATTACTTTCTCTTTTTAGGATTAAAGGAATCCACATATTCCATCACACAATATTTACAACAATTTTGGCACCAAAGCTTTAAATATTAACAAAATTTTACCATATTACAAGGTAAGGTTGAAACGGTACAAATTATAAACTTCAACAGGCTAAACCTTCTCTATATAGAGCTGCCCACTTGAAAGTTCTATTGGTAAGGGTGCTCTAGAACCTAATTAAGAATATTGCAGCAAGACATTTTGGCTGCAAATGCATAGATTAATGAAAATTATACATTTATCATGGATTTAGATGAATCGTTAAACCACCATGGGATTTGCTTGAAATTAAACAACAAAAACTATGAGTATTGTGGTAATTGCTTGCATACACCTTTCCAGCTATGCCTTTTATAATTTCCAGGTGAAACTACACCTTACAATGGCTTCAATTATGAAAAACCAAGTCCAACGACCTAACGATATGCAAATCGTAACTTGTCAAAATAATTTTTCAATTTTAAGTGAAAAATCCTTTTAAGATCTACTTCTTATTATTATCAAGTGATATAAAGTGTATCCTTTACCTATTAAGCAAGAATTAATTTATTTTTAAATAATATTTGGGCAAGTTCAATCCAAACCCCTACATTTATAGGCAACCCAAATGACATCACAGCACTATGTAGGGCCACAAAAATGATTTGATGAGAGATCTGGCGAACGTGGTGCCCAAGCTATCTGGACGATGATTGGTGTGCCATTTAATGTAAAGGAAGACTCATCTGTTAAACACATATTTCTTACAAAATTGTTGTCTTCGTTGCACCTTTTTATGCAACATCTTGCTCGTTGGTCAGCATCACTGCTGCGATCACTAACATTCGGTGAACGTAGCTTTTGGCTAATCCAATATAGTTGCTCAGTTATTGATACATTTATTTCATCCTGGTCATCGTTATTTTGTTACCCTACACGATGTGCTGTTTCTTTATGAACACTGTCAGTTTACTCGAATAACTTCACAATCCGTGCTACTTCGCAATAGTGCTAACACTAGGCATCGGTCTAGCATTGAATAACGCTGTGAATAAAGCAGAAGCATTTCGGTAACTCTATTCACTGTATACCCATTTAATAATTTACACTTTTTTAACTGTTTTATACATTCTCATTCTGTTAGTTTGTGTGGTAATAAGATCTGTATGCAGCAATGATGTATGCAGGCGCGTGCTGGGTCAATTTTAAGGATCGGGGAAATATTCCCTCAGAGGATTCCACAACCCTTACTTCGGTTAACTTTTTAAGGATAATTTATTTATTTAGATTAATTATTATTAGACATTTTAAACTAACCAAGGGTTTTAACAAAGCTTGTTAGATACTAAATACATATACAGTCAACATTATTTGATTACTCAACTAAACCGACCGACAGTACTTAAACATTGACTGTAAAATTAACGGATAATTTTATGTAATTATTTCTTTTTATAAATATTATATTTATAAAATATATTAAATATTTATAAAACAGAATTTACTCAAGCTAGGAGGAGAACTCGGGTTTTTGAACTCGGAGTCTAGCACGCTCTACATTGGACAATGGTAGCTGTTGTCATACATATCTTCTTTAATGAATGTCCATTTATCATACTTCTTTAGTTGTTTCTTTTTTATTATTAATTACTTTTTAATTCTTTTTTTACAATATTACTAATTGCAGTGCATTTACTTATCAGTTGATTAATATTAACTAATCAACAATTAATATTAATTCATCTACGCATGTTAATATGCTTTCATAATCTTTTTGTGGGAATTCTGAATATTTCAAGGTTAGTCTAAAACGATAAATGTTCCTGTATGTTATAGCCCCATAAGAAGAATAATTCAATTTGTATTAAAATGTCAGGCGGATGTCATACGATTTTTCGATTTGACTCAAACCGACCAATCGTATGACATCCGCCTGCGGATCCGCTGCTGTGAGTACTTACCTTAAGAATTGTCTGATGTCAGATATGATATGACAACCAACAACATGTGTGTGTGTGTGTGCGCGCGCGCGCGCGCCTAACTTCAGATCATAATTATTTATTTCAACCTAACCATTAACAACAATTAATTTCAAAATAAGGGAAATTTTTATTGCTAAAATATGTTGTTTCTTTAAAGGCTGATATAAATTTTATTTATTGAGCATCGGCTATCATTATCTTACAGATAAGGATAAATATTAAATAGTTACTGCATTTTCAGGTTATGTTTAATTAATAAAATTTATTAATATGTCTTTTTTAGATACCATAACCATACTAAATAACCCATTTCTGTTATAAAGTGTTATAACATATAAGTGTTTAATACTGATAATAACAATGAACAATTAAAGTGATCTAAATAAAAAGGAAAGTGGAAGTGTTAATTTGGTTTTTGGACTATTTATTTATAAGAAGGAGAATCTTTTTGAAAACGTATTATAACTTTATTTCTGGATGAAAGCAAATTAAAACTGGATGTAATAAGAATTTTTGGAAAATAGACAATTGATGTATGTACTCACGTATTGGAGGTAAATTGTTCAATATTTAATAGTTGTAATAGATTACAAAAGTACACCCAAAGAAGAGTTATATGCAAATGCGTGTTCACCTACGCTACAAATAAGCAGGTAAATTTAATGACTATTACAGAGAACTGCCAAATAATAATAGTGTGTGCAAAAATCCAAGAATGGTGCAAAATTTTTGAATTTAAGAATTTATTTTCAAAATTTAACTTTGTTTTTATTTCGTTTCTTTTTTTTAATTATGATTTAAGATTGTGGGATTGATCAAATAAAAATTGAGCAAGACAAAAAACATTAAGACTGTCTCTTGATTCTTATTTTGGTGAATCGAATTGGCATCAAAAATTAAATGAATTCATTTTAGATAATAAGGATTTTTCTTGTTTTTGTTTCTTTCTTTTCATGTGTTTATTAATAAAATATTTTAAGTTTTAAAAGCAGATTCATTTGTGTATTTTTCTTGTTTTGTGTCCATTAATAGAATTTCGCAGGTATAAGTTGAACAATATTTTATTATTAATTTGTCAAAGAGCGGAGTCAAATCGACTCAAACCGACCAATCGTATGACATCCGCCTGCGGATCCGCTGCTGTGAGTACTTACCTTTATGACGTAGGTGTTATAACCCAATTTTTAAAATTTGCAAGGCATTCGTGGATCTATTAATAAATTTAAGTATATTAAAGTATATGTTCCGCAATTCCTGGGACACACAGTGTGACCACGCCAAATTACCTTTTGTTGACGTGGAAAAGCGTTTTTAAAAATGATACTTTATTTTAAAAACGCAAAAGACGGAGTCCAAGTTACAAAATGAACACAGTTTACTGTTCAGTACAATAAGATATTTATTCGTCGTGAAATTACACAATATGCACTTGCATATTCACTTAAATACTATTATACAAGTTCAACTTAAAACTGGTAATAATGATGTTCAGAAAGACCGAGGTAAACAGTTACCCTGGCTAGCAGTTTCTACGGCTATCTGGGTGAGTATGGCTGAAGGAAGGTGAACAATGACCCTGGCCATCAGTTTCTATTCCAAGCCCGTGGTAACTCAGCCTGATCTGTCCCACAAAGCTCTGGTCTTTATATACTCTTTCTGTGGGCGTAAAATCCTTCAGTTGAGCACACGTGGCCGTGGGTTGTGCATACGTGACGATAGCGTTTTGCTTCCTCTAGCATTTCATAGAATGCATTAGATAAAGTTCTGAATACTGCAGCTGCTTCCGCTCTAGCATATGTGGGCGCTCCGCTACGAGGCGTTATCTTGCACGTGCTTATAATGAGGTCACACTTCTCTTTAATAATGAATAAATGTTAACTCCCATATTATTTTTTTATTTTAAAGATAGTAGACTCGTTTAAAAATAATTTTTTTCGACTCCTACCTGCAAATCACCAGTTTTCTTCACGTTTCGCGCGATGGTAATGTATGCAATTCCAGTAAGGTGTACGGATATAATTTCATATCCGTAGACTGTACGAATATGAAAACAACCAATCAATGTAGTCCAATTTGACACTTCTGTGTTTATAATTAATTTATTGACATCTCCCGTCATAAATATAGAAGTAAAAGTAAGTTAAATCAATGTTTCCTTCTTTCAATAACACTTAAAGCATTTGAAAATAACGTGATTTGTGAAATTGTAGCTTTAAAAATTATAATTTTATAATTAAAAATACATAAATATTGAATCATTAAATAAGTAAAACCTACTTTTATAATAAGTATAGTAGACACACTCTGTGATGGTGTTTGGTAGCTCAGTCAATAAATGCGAGGTATACGTAAACTGAAGGTGTTGCCGACGCAGGTTCGATTCCAGGTGGGAGAATAATTCTTTTTTAATTTTTTTTATAAAACAAAATTTAAAATAATAATTTTCTCTTCGAAAATGTTCAATTTCTGCAAAGTTTTAATACTTCTTTTAAAAATTATACAATGACAGGGGGGATTTTACAAACAATTTTTTAGCATGGATAAAAGCATAGGTTAATCCTTATGTTCGATTTCTCAAGGAGACATGCATTCTATTTTGTAATTGTTTTGCTTAATCGAAGAAAAAAGATACTGTACAACTTGGGTGGAATGCCTATGTCGCCTTCAAACGACTGCCGTCGACGTCGACGTCAAACGACGTCGTGCCTCAAACTTCGTCCTCGTGCGATATAGGCATCATATCCACCCTTGTTGCACAAACTACTATTTCTACAGCTGTCAAAAAATGTCATTTTTTTTATTAATATCCGTATGCAATATGTCATATTGTTTTTGTTTACTTGACAATGTGCCTTTGTGCCTTGTGCCTTGACAATGTGTCACAAAGCTGCCTTATCCCCGAAAATACGCTATGTCATTTCCGGTTAAACCGGAAGTGGGCAAAAAAGACGGATACTCAGAAAAAAACTTTAAAAAATAAAACAAAGGTTGGTGAACACCGCATTTCATTATCTCAATTAGTTCACACATTATATAGGTTTATAAAGGGTTAAAATATAAAGAGGCATCCGGTATTTGTATGTATATGTTCTGAAGGTATCTCTGCTAACACGTCGTATACATGCAGATTCCATGCTCCAAACACATGATGCATGACGTATAGCTTCCGTGGAAGTGTTTCGGTTTATTTATAGATCTTCCATCAACTTTTTATATGATTTTTAAAGTGCATCCTGTATAACTTTTATAAACGTTTTAGTTAATAATTCAACAATATTCGTGACAAACCTGACGTATTCATACCTACTTATCTGTAATTGTGCATCCAAACGTCACATGCCCCTATAACTAACTGTAATAAGTGTTTGCGAAAAGGCAAAAAAGAAAATCATTTCCCTCTAAATAGTTAAGCTTATAATCTCAAATGCAATTATAATTGAGAAAATTGGAGTTGAAAGAAAAAACGAAATCGTTATGAGTTTTATGTTTTATAATGGGGTTTGTTCATCTAGCTGCCAAAAGAAAGAAAAAAGAGTACTACGAAGAACAAAACAGATGAAGCATTGAAACAGAACGGTCGTATAATTAGCATAATGGTGGTAATTAAAACACCGATAGGGTATCTTAGGTGCAGGACCCGTCACTGGCAGGTGCTTCTTCTTCTTCTACTTCCACCTCCTCTGCCTCTGTAACGTAATTACTCCTAAACAACCCCGTTCCACATTTACGTTTTTTTTACGGTCGGCCGTAATGCAACTCTTTATATTCACAGGGCCGCGAACAAGACGCCGCTGAATCCACTCTCTCTTTAACGCACCACTTCCGCTTGTTACTAATGACTTTTATTTGGCATCAACACAATAAAGAGATGCCAGTTTTTAGTAATTAACGGTGAAATTAAAATCGAGAATTTTCGAATCGATTTAACTCGCTCAAGAAAGTGTCAAATTCGCATTTGATGCTTATCATTTGTGTTTTAGTAGAATGTACGTATAATGCATTCATTCAAAGCCATTCATTCATTATTCAATGCACCACCCTTGCTGGTTGCTTTTTGCATAAGCCCCTTATATTCAATCAAAAGAATGTACTGCATGGATGGTATTTGGAAAATAGTGAAAGTATTCAAAGGATTGGTGGTGTTTTGGCTGGATGGCGGCGGTCTCCGGCGATGAGTTGACACTTAATTTCCTCTCTCTCCAGAATTCATCGTAAACTTCAAAATAATTCATCTTGCACAAAGTCTAAATATAGCAAAAATGACAACCTACTACAATTCTTTCTGTCCTGAAATTATTGCTGTCGTCGTTTTAATTTAGCTAATAACGTCAGGTGCGATCTCCTCCCCATTTTCCCTCCCTAAAAAATAAAAGTTCGCAGCTAATATTGAAAGATTCGTTACACCCTCGTCCACATCTCAAATATTAATTAACATTATTAACACCGGCTTTAGTTCTTTCACTGAAAAAAAGTCATTACAGTAAATCATCGCTTTCTAATAAACGGCACAGCGTTGTATGTAAAGCGAACGAGAGCAAAGTTAAGAAGAAGAGTGAGGGTGAGTTTTGAATCAATATTTGATTGCGGGAATTAGCGCTTTATCGGGATTCTGCAGACCTCTCGGGCTTGATGAAGGTTCGTTGATTGTTTGACAGCGTCCATGTATACGCGTAAAGAATTAACGAGGGGCACCCCCTTAGGTGGTTGGTGGTCATCATCAGCGCTGGGCCAAGTTCATCATTGTCTTGCCATCCACACCTTAAAATGTTAACCCTTCTCTCGATTGTGGTCAGTACCTTTATTATAAACCTGACCTTTTGAGATATTTATAAATAATGTGTACATCATCAGAGTTAGTAGATTCCGTCCGGCTGATTCTTCCGTTTGCTTCCCGAGAGAAGCACAGTGGAATGAAAAATTTAGATTGCATTAGAGGGAAGGAGACCCCTTGAGCCACTACAAATCAACTAATTAGCCTGCTCTGGCTGACTGGTTGCCTTCCCTCCCTGCACATCACGTTCGCTCGACGTCTCTCTCTCGTCTCCAAACGCAATCGTCGTCATCAACCCAATCCAACAAACCATCGCATTTCTCTTTTACCAAAAACACGATAGTGTCAACCATATATCAGTTGCAAGTACCCTACACATATTGCATCCACGTAATCAGGTGCTGTACACTTAATAGTTAGCGGTAATTCTCTGAATCTCAGAGTCAGACGAAGGAACACGACGAGACTAAGGCACACTGTCACATCTCTCATTAGGTAATTAACGCACAAGAATACGTCGCTTCCGCAATTATGTCGAGCACAATGCGCTTCTTCCTATAACAGAACAGAACACAGAAGGTGTGGGCGACCGTGTTTGGACACTCTGTGTTTAAAGTACACCGAACACAGACTACTATGATGACGATGACTATGACGACGTCGACAAGAGAGAGCACTCTGTTTTTATTGTCATCCCGTATAATGATATCCCGTTGAAATATGCGGACGAAGATTATCTGGATTTCTCATTAAGTGCAGCCCGTTTTATTTACCACCCGAGCGTCTCTCTTATAATCGAGTGGGTGTTTAACAGGAAGGAGAGGATGTGTATTCGCGCATAAAGTTTACTAATAGACACGTTTTTAATTAATGCTTTAATTATGGGTACGAGCGCATCATCGTCTTCTAATATTGGTTAACCGATTTTAATTTTACCTCTTTAATAAAATTTACTTCCAGTGATTTTCTTAAATAGCCTTCCTACAATTATTATGACATTTTGCAAGACGCAAAACGCGAGACGCATTGCTGATACATTTTCACGAATTGACATTTGAGTTCTGTAATTATTACACCGTTTATTTGAGCTGGAATGGAGTTACGTTAAGACCAGATAAGAAGCTGATGCACGTTCTATAAATAAACCTTGAACACCTGAGTGGAAATCACCTTGGAATGTGACTATTTAGCAAAATAACGTTATGTTACAATTAAGACGACTATGAGGTAGCAAAGGATATAATAAAAAATAAAAACAAGGTTATAACATAAATATTATATTAAATTACAGCAATGTGTAAAGGCTTAACTCAAGCTGGTGCTTAATCTTTGAACTTTAGTTTGATACTGGATGATACTTGCATTGCAGCAATTACGTTATACAGGGTGTAACTAACATAACTAGACACCTCGTAATGGAGGATAGCTGTAATGATTTAGAACATGTTTTCCTTATCAACATGTGGTCGTTTCCTGCTAGTTTAAATTCATTTTAATTTAATTATTCATTTTAAATTTTAACTATTCCTCTTGTACTCCCATTACATTAAAAATATCCTAGAAGTAACAATTTTTTTTTAATTTTAAAGACTCTGATTCGATCCGAATCTGTAACCGAGATCCAATCGAATTATCCGAATCTAACTTTTATCCGATATCCGGTTTTTATCCGACATCCGATATCTATTCGATATCGAAATTTTATCCACTATCCGATATAAGTTTTTATCCAATATTTGGATTTTATCCGAATTTTTAGAAATACACTGTCGAATATAGATAAATGCAATATCATATAAATAAAAATTTCGCCTATTCAAACATAAACAATATTTTCAAACATTCTTTCGAGTGATATTTTTCGAATAATCGGATAACTTTCGGATAATTAGATATTTTTGGGATACTCGGAAGATTTTCGGATAATCGGACTCTTTTGGATAATCGGGTATTGAAATATATTCGATTCTATTCGACACAATCTGAATCCGACTCGGATTGGCACGAATACGATTTCCGGTATCAAGTCGCACCTTTACTTGACATACCTTATAATGAGGGTCGCTAAGATGATTTTTTCCGTGGTTCGAGTGCAATATTGTATCATAATATACGTATAGTTTATTATCTTTTTAGTAATCATCCACATCATGAAAACATACTGCCGACGCCACTGCGTGATGTAATAACTTTCTATTTGTCACCCAGCGCGACATCGTTCTATTTCGCTCTTTTGTATTTTGACAAAGGTTAGTACGCCGGTTGCGCGTGATTCCGGCATGTTAAAGCTAACGTATGGAGCGTATACGTATTTCAGAATCATTCTAAACGCATGATCGCATGCCAGAGTGATTTCAGCAGAAGTACTCATGGTTTATTTGTAGAACTTACATCAGCTTCCTATCTGTAGATTCGTAAACTCAAAAATGTTGCAAAAGACTGTGGCATTAGAGATTAGGAAGGCCTAGAAGGATACGAAGTTCTTAAGCTGTTCAGTATAATATCAATTATAAACATATCTACGATTTTCTTACACGTCGAGCATTTAGGTTCACTATTTAACAATGGCAGGTATTTATTTCACAGTTTCAATTCTTACAACATAGTCGCTGTCGTAGTTCTCAACAGAAATTTCAGCTTTTACCGTTAAATCTGTTGGCACCTTGGTGAACATAATTAGAACAAGTATTCAAACTCTTCGGATACTTTCCTAGGACTACTCGGCGATTGGATTTTACCAATTCCATTTCTGCTGATACATTTATCTTTTGGGCAATTTCGCTGCCTGAAGTGCTTTCGAAAATTATTTTTGGTCTTGGTGTTTAAATAAATTCATCACCTACCGAGTATCGCAACCTTCCTTCAAAGTAAGATTGCGATTGATATCAGATTACAAGTGGTCTGTCATTACTACCATCACTCCTTTGGTATCTTCTTTTGGTACTCCGAATGTCCACGCTGATGTAAAAAAATGCATTTAGTTGAAGATTTCAGTCACTTCGTAACGAAAAAATTATTTTTTGTTGCTTAATAGTACTACCCTTAAATTATTTTTCCACGAAAACATAACATATCTGAAGTGGGGTATCCTATCTTGCTACTCAGAATCTTCACACTGATGTCAAGAAATGCATTTAATTGTAGATGTCAGTTTACTCTCTAGCGATAGATTTAATTACTGTTACTTGGTATATTTTAATAGTATTCCTTACATTCTTTTCCATGAGAATGCAACATATCTTAGGTGGGGTATACTATTATGCTACTACTAATTTACACACTGAGGTCAAGAAATGTATGTAATATGAGAACTTAGTCATTGTTAACGAAATAATTAGCTTCTGTTACTTAATGCTAATCCTTAACATTCTTTTTCCACGAAAATCTGACATATCCTAAGTGGGGTACGCTATTTTGCTGCCCTGGATTTTCGCACTGATGTAGAAAAATGCATCTAGTTGGAGATTTAAATCACTTTCTAATGAAAGAATTAGTTTCTGTTTCTTAAAAGAAACTTCTGGCGTCCTTAACATCATTTTTGACATATCCTAGGTGGGTGGGGTATGGGATAGTCTATTTTGCCACTCCGAATTCTCACTCTGATATCAAAAAACGCATCTAACTGAAGATTTCAATCGTTTCTAACGACAGAATTAATTTCTGGCTCGTAATAGTGCCGGATATTTTTGGGATACGCATTTTTCTGTTCGATTTTCACACTGTTGTTAAGAAAAACATCTTACTGAAGATTTCAGTTACTTCAGACAGTGGTTAAAGAAAGAATTAGTTTTCTTGGTCCTCATTTTCCACGAGATTCTGACATATCCTAGGTGGAGTACGCTATTTTACAATGCCGAATTTTTACACTGAAGTCAAAAACTGGAGATATTAATTACTTTCTAAATAATTAGTTTCTGATGTTTAATGAGTTCTTAACATCTGTCTTTCACGAGAATCTGACATATCCTAGGTGGGGTAGACTACATTGCATTGCCGCTCCGAATTTTCACTCTGATATCAACAAACGCATCTAATTGAAGATTTCAGTCAGTTTAGAATTAGTTTCTGTTACATAATAGTGGCCGTAACTTCCTTTTCCATGAGAATCTGACATCGTAGGTGGGGTATGCTATTTTGCTTCTTAGAATTTTCACACTGATATCATTAAATGCTTCTAATTGGAGATTGCAGTCACTTTCTAACGAAGAAGATAATTTCTATTACTTAACGGTGTGCTAAACATTTTTTTCCTGTGAGAATCTGACATATCCTAGGTGGGGTACGCTATTTTGGTACTAAGAGTTTTCACACAGAAACGCATCTAGTTGAACACTTTAATCATTTTCAAACTAAAGAATTAGTTTCTGTTACTTAATGGTGTCATGGTGTAATATCCATTTTTCACGAGAACCTGACATCGTAGGTGGGGTACACTATCTTGCTACTCCGAATTTTTGCAGCTTCGAAAACTCTTTGCCATGAATTTTCGATCCAATTCGTAAATGAGCAAAAGCGAAGTTACAATAAAAAACTAAAATCAAATATTACTTGGGTTGAAATACAGATACAGTCCGTAAATGAAGAAAATCGAACCTGTGGCGTAGTAGTTTCAGGGGGTTAAAGTATTAAAGTAGAAGAAATCGTGACAGCTATAGTTTAAAAGTAAGAAACTTAAATGTAACCGAGGATTAAAACTTGTGTTGAGACGCAGATACAATTTGTAAATGAACAAGATTTTAATCAGTGGTGGGTTTAACTAAGGGGTTAAAGAATTTAAAAAATTCGTGACACCTATATTATAAAAGTAACAAACTAAGATTTAACCAGAAATGATTACTTATGTTGAAATACAAATACAGTTTGTAAGTGATCAAAATCTAACCAGTGGCGGGGTACTTTTTGGGAGCTAAGAAATGAAAAAATTCGTTACACCTATACTATAAAAGTAACTAACTAAGATTTAACCGGAAATGATTACTTATGTTGAAATACAGATACAGTTTGTAAGTGATCAAAATTTAACCAGTAGCGGGGCACTTTTTGGGAGTTAAAGAATTTAAGAAATTCGTGACACCTACACTATAAAAGTAACTAACTAAGATTTAGCCGGAAATGATTACTTATGTTGAAATACAGATGCAGTTTGTAAGTGATCAAAATTTCACCAGTAGCGGGGCACTTTTTGGGAGTTAAAGAATTTCAGAAATTCGTGACACCTATACTATAAAAGTAACAAACTAAGATTTAACCAGAAATGATTACTTATGTTGAAATACAAATACAGTTTGTAAGTGATCAAAATCTAACCAGTGGTGGGGTACTTTTTGGGAGCTAAGAGATTAAAAAATTCGTTACACCTATACTATAAAAGTAACTAACTAAGATTTAGCCGGAAATGATTACTTATGTTGAAATACAGATACAGTTTGTAAGTGATCAAAATTTAACCAGTAGCGGGGTACTTTTTGGGAGTTAAATAATTTAAGAAATTCGTGACACCTATATTATAAAAGTAACAAACTAAGAATTAACCGGAAATGATTACTTATGTTGAAATACAGATACAGTTTGTAAGTGATCAAAATCTAACCAGTAGCGGGGCACTTTTTAGGAGTTAAAGAATTTAAGAAATTCGTGACACCTATACTATAAAAGTAACAAACTAAGTTTTAACCGGAAATGATTAGGTACTTATGTTGAGATGCAGATGCAGTTTGTAAGTGATCAAAATCTAACCAGTAGCGGGGCACTTTTTGGGAGTTAAAGAATTTAAAAAATTCGTTACACCTATACTATAAAAGTAACAAAGTAAGATTTAGCCCGAAATGATTACTTCTGTTAAAATACACTTACAGTTTGTAAGTGATCAAAATTTAACCAGTGGCGGGGCACTTTTAGGCAGTTAAAGGATTTAAGAAATTCGAGACACTTATAGTATAAAAGTAACAAACTAAGATTTAACCGGAAATAATTACTTCTGTTGCAATACACTTACAGTTTGTAGGTGATCGAATTCTAACCAGTAGCGGGGCACTTTTTGGGAGTTAAAGAATATAAGAAACTCGTGAACCTATACTATAAAAGTAACTAACTAAGATTTAACCGGAAATGATTACTTATGTTGAAATACAGATACAGTTTGTAAGTGATCAAAATCTAACCAGTGGCGGGAGACTTTCTGGTAGTTACAGAATTTAAAAAATTCGTGACACCTATACTATAAAACTAAGAAACTAAAATTTAACTGAAAATGATTACTTATGTTAAAATACAGGTGCAGTTCGTAAGTGATCAAAATCTAACCAGTGGCGGGGCATTTTATGGGGGTTAAAGAATTTAAGAAATTCGTGACACCTATACTATGACAGTAACAACTAGAATTTAACCGGAAATGATTACTTATGTTGAAATACAAATGCACTTCGTAAATGAGCAAAATCGAACAAGTGTCGGGGCATTTTTAAGGAGTTGAAAATATATTGAAAATGGAAAACTAAATGGGGCGCGGTTTTTTCACAGCAACACAAGACACAATTAAAAATCTAAATTTTACTATTGTTGTTATTTTTTAATACTAATACTTTTTGAATCGGTGTTTTAGAAGAGCCTACGTCAAGAGGTGAATTTTAGTTTAGTTTAAGTGGAATTTTTAACCTCATTAAAAAACCGCGAATTACAGAGGCCTAAAAATACTGCCAACTATTAAATATTGACAATCTCTGTTGAGTGTCAACACTGATACCAATTTAACAAAAACATATCATGGCTAACCCTTAGCTAGAATAATTTAAAAATTAATCGAAAGCAACATAAAAGCCTATAATTTGAAGGTTTTTATCTGCGGGAGGGCTTTTTTCCCTAAATTGAAGCTGCCACGTTAATCTGACAGCATTATTCACGATTTCATTTTGGTTAGAGAGTAGACATACGTGTAGAAGAAGAGGGTTCTTAGGGGTCCCTAAATGGCGATTGTTCATTTTAAAGTGTGTCATCTACATGTTGATAAGATATCTGCCAGTTTTCTTGGAGGTGGAGAGGTTACAAGAAAATAAACTCCCAGAGCTCGTCACCTTCATATCATATTCTCAAGTGTTTACGTGCCAAGCTATCGAGTGCGAGGAGGTGGAGGTGAAGCAGGGTAGAAGAGAAGATGCTACACATTTTTATTTTTATCTGCCTTTCTGGCGCATGAATATTTAACAAGGAAGCAGACTTAATCTGTGTCAGGGGAGCAGAAAGTAGCCAATATGAGTTTCTTAGCGCGCCCCCATACACCACTCGCTCACTCCGCCGCTACCGCCGCCGCCGCGCCGTCGAGTCGTTCCCCAACGAACAACCGCCGCGGAATTAAGGCGCAAATGATTTTTGATTTATGAAAACACACAGCCTACGACTACTACTTACTTTTAAGCAAATATAGAAGTTGGGAAGATGATGGAAAGCAGGAAGTGTACGGCAGCTTGTAAACGCGGGATTCGGTTAAATACCTACCGCCGCTGCCAAGCACACGCCGCTCCTCTACTATAATAGCAGGACATGTTATACGGCTTCATAAAAATCAACCGCGTTCCGTTTTAGGCCCCTGTATCGTAAAAACCAATAAGCGGGTAGGTTAAAACAAAACCGCGCTAAAAGAAGGGGGACGGTGGTAAAACAGGAATTCACGGGAGAAAATATTTCAAGGTATGGAAAAAGTGTGAGGGGGTGAGGGGAAAGAACAACAACGGTTCAACGGTGGAAATTTTATATATACGTGGAATGAAAAACACATAGAGCATTCAGGGAAAACATCTGCTTTCGGACGAGTAGAACCCTTTATCAGTTCCAATTTGCTCATATGAATCCAACACACAATGCCGGCTTTAATGTGAAAGGATTACCAGTCTCTTAATTAAATGAATGTGCTACAAGGACAAAGACGTACATTATCTTGATGCGACGTCACAGAAACGAAATTAAAATTATTAAATATTACATTTAAAATTATATTTAATTAATATTGCGAATTTGATGATGATGCCTTTCAAATTAATCCCTTTTTAGTTTGTTGTACATATTAAAGACTACTTGGTGAATAAAGGAACTCTTTTTCATAACTTTGCCGATTTTAAATTTGAAGAAAAGTTGCCTTATTGCGAAAGAACAGTATCGTGAGGTAGACTTTGTATTAAGCTTGCGACATTTGGTGGAACACCAATCTTTAAGATTTCAAAGTTACAGTTAAATACCCATATTATTGCGAATGGATATTTAAATTATGTAGATTGAAACAGCTTAAACTGCAATAGAACGGAATAAGCATGAGTAGAAGTGTGTGGAATTGGTGGAATCATCTCCATGCTTAGGAGCAAAATATTCTAACGTAACACAATCATCTACGCTTAGAATTGCAAGCTCAGTATACTCTAAGTATTGTAATCAATTTGAGGTGAAAATCCCAAAATTTTCGCAAAAATATCTAATCGGTCAAAGTTTCTAATAATAACGGTGACATATATCTAATGATCAAGGTGTCCAATAACCATAGCCATTGAGGATTAGACATTTTCAATCTATCAAAAACAACCATATTTTAAATTTTTTAAACTTTACATTTCATGCTTCAGTGACCCACATAAACATACGGAAATATCTATCTATTACTTTACCTACAAGATTTAAAAAAAAAGAAGTTTTAGCTATATTTCCGTTAGGCATTTTGGGCTATTGGATATTGTGACATTAGATATTTTGGGATTAGACATTCTGGCTGAAACCCTTTGTAACCACAGTTAAACCTGCCTGCTGCAGTCTTAGAATTAGTTGAAAACCCGAACTCATCGAAGATGGTACCGCGGCAGGCCTGGTAAGTCTTAGAATGGTAATAAATCACAATTCTAAGCGACAAATTTAATCGTAAATCTAAATAAATGCTTTTAGGATATATTTGTCCTAAGAAAATCTAAAAAAACAATACGACATAACCTCAAACTAAACATTTATTAGCAAGCGTATTATATATAACACACTTGGCATTAATGACTTAAATTTATGGCCTATACTAAACAAAGCAGAGAAAAACAAGATCCAGCTATCATTAACGGATTAATGGCTATTAATACCAGCATATCTCCACCAATAAATTTCGCTTCCGCTTTCGTTTTGCCCCAAATAAAACGGAAATAAATCGAACGGCGCATAAAAATAAATGAAATGGACGGGCGCGGACGGGCGTCCAGAACTGATACCAACAAGAAAAGAAGACAGAATGTTCAGAATAAATAGCTTAAACAAACAATAAACAAGTGTTAACATGGTAGTAAAGCAAGCGTCGTACCGGAACATCTTATTTGCAGGTCGAACGGGTTCCGTGTAGCTTCCGGTCACTTTATTCGGCCTTTGTGCCGACCCTCTTAATGTCAATATATCACGAGCAGATAGCTCTATTTGCCATACATGCCTTCGCGAGGGAGCTCCTCTCTCCGCACGTACTCCATGAATGGATGGCACATCGCTAAATTCTCAAATATTTCTGAAATTAATAAAAGTGATGCTTCCGTCTCCACTTAAAAATCGTCAATCCAAGCGTATGCACACCTGAGGAGAAAAAGCGCCATGCGGAAGTAAACAGGCTGTTGTCTTTAACAAAGGAAATCAGCTGGCCCGTGTGAGAAGAGATGCAGAGAAGAGAAAGATTCGCCCCCCAATAACGCAAGGTTCAAAAGAACGCAATAAAAATACAATGAACACAGGCGGGTCTGCGGATCAGATTCTTTCGGCTTCTTTGCTTACACCAACACAAAGAAACGTTTAAAAGGGATCGCTTAATTAAATTATCAGTGCTGATATTTTAAACAGCTCTCGGTTTCCGTGCAAACACTTGATTTCAGTGTTATCGAGAAGCTTCCCTTCTTCTCCTCCTCCACCTCCATCTCCATCTCTACCTAACTGCTTGCTTTTGCTTTCTTTTAAGATTTCATTAGTGATCTTAAGAAATTTTAATAGGTGCTTCCTGTAAATTTGTTGAATAAGTCAAAATATTGAAAGAGTTCGAAAGGGAATTTTTAGAAGCATCAGTGCAATTCGATTTTATAATTTTGGATTAACAACCATTGTTATATTTTAATGAGATATATTGGAGGTGAATGTGCAGAGAAAAGCTCAATTTGATGGAAAATGTCTTAAATGTGCGAAAAATAATCACTTTGAAGTCATGTGTAGAATATTGAATAACATTGTAGATACTCTTAGAATAAACATCATCGAAAGCTCACTGGTGAGGTTAGGCTAATTAAGCTACAGGTTAATTTAAAGATAAGTCTAGGTTAGGTTGACTTACATTCCCTACTCGACCCTAACTTAACTTACATTTTAACCTTACCCCTAAACTCTCATCTACAACACTTGAACCAATCTGGTTAAATTGTTGCAATTTCTGCGACTGTTACTTGCCAGGACTAGCTATTCTTTTGGGTTCGGGTTTTGTTTGGAGGATTTTTGATAAAATTAAAGCCAAGCGTTTTCAGTCAAATCCAACAAGGTATTTTTTTGTACAGTTCGGTCAGTACGAGACATGACATCAGTCGGTTTGATGCAATTGTAGAACCTACCTCAAAAGGCGTATCTTTTTTACTCTTTCAAATCCGGCTGTTACCAAAATGTGATTTCATAATTTCTATTCCATCTTGTATGGTGGGAGGGGATTATACACCAAGGTTTCGTCAAATCCTATTACTATTACCAGGTAATAACTACTTTTGTTTCTGTTCAATCAATGTGATCGATGCATTTTGCGCTTCTTGTAAGCTATAGAATAATGCCGAAAACCATGTCGAAATCGGCCCATAAATAAAAAAGTTAGCAAACAAATGGTGGGGATAATAGTAGGGGAAAGGGGTAACTTAACGGCCATTTGTATCGTAGTTATCTTCATTTAGATGTCGTTTTTTTGTCATATGAAACACGATATAAAAAGCCATGCTAACATCAGTACCTAAATAACATATTCAGCAAAAGTATAGGGTGGTAATAATCGAGTATGGGGTAATTAAATTAGGTACAGATAAATATTGGTTCAAAACGGAATGCAAACGTTAACAGAATGTACCCCGGGGTAATAATAGGGTAATTGGTAATTTAATAACCGCATTTTGTAACATGGACATAAAAGCTAATTTAAAAATTACTCTGTAAATAACAAGTTATTGGAGGAGGGGGGGGGTAAAAAGGTGTGAGGTAATTTAACGGTCATGTTTTTGCGATTATTTGTCATGCTTGCAATTTTGTTATTTTTAAGTATACCAAAATCTGTCCATAAAAATCAATTTTATTCCATATATGCAAGGGGTAATAATCTGGTAAGAGGGTAATTTGACGCTCGTGTTGCTGCAGTTATTTTTACTTGTGAACGTATAATTTTTAAAAGCCGACATAAAAGTCATGCCAATACCAACCTATACACAAAAAAATTAGAAAGTTTGGTGAAGGTAATAATAGGGTAATTTTTTATTGATACTATCTCAATTACTTTATTCTAAAGCGCTAAATTGAATATGGAACAAAGTTATTTTGAGATACTTATGTGGGGATAATAATAGGGGAAATAATGTACTGTAAAGGTAGCAATAGGAATGTAGGACGTAATAATAGGGTAGTGGAGGTAAGGGGTAAGGAATGGGGACGGGTAAATATGTAGTTCCTGAGGTAATATTCCTCGTATTCTAATTATCTTTAATTAATTATTTTAATCTTATCAAAGTAGGTATGTAGGTAACAAAGTACTTTAGTACAAGGTACATTAAAGGCTATTATGATGGCTATAATAGGGTAATTGGCGGCTATGTGGTCATGATATTTTCGGTAAAAATTCAGTTTATTTTTTTAAAGAACGTTGAGATTTATTTGCAAATGACAATAATGCCGTTAACAAAATTAAGGGGTAAAGAATGGAGGGTAAAGATGTAGTTCAGTAGATAATATTCCCTCGTATTCTAATTATTTTTAATTAATTATTTAAATTTTATTAAAATAGGTATACAGGTAACACCGGTTACATTAAAGGCTATTTTATGACTCTAATAGGGTATTTGGGTAATTTGACTGGTATGTAGTCATGATATTTTCGGTGAAAATTCAGTTTTTTTTTAAGAACGTCGAAATCTAATTAGAAATAACAATAATGCCGCTAAAAGAATTAAGGGGTAAGGAAAAGGTGGTAAGAATGTAGTTCAGGAGGTAATACTCCCTTGTATTCTAATTATTTTTAATTAATTATGTAAACCTTATCAAAATAGGTATACAGGTAACACAGGTTACATTAAAGGCTATTTGATGGCTATAATAGGGTAATTGGGTAATTTGGCGGCTATGTAGTCATGATATTTTCGGTAAAAATTCATTTTTTTTTAAAGAACGTCGAAATTTATTTGCAAATAACAATAATGCCGCTAACAAAATTAAGGGGTAAGGAATGGGGGGTAAAGATCAGTTCAGGAGGTAATATTCCCCCGTATTCTAATTATTTTTAAATGATTATTTAAATCTTATCAAAATATGTATATAGGTAACAAAGTTTACATTAAAGGCTATTTAATGGCTATAATAGGGTAATTGGGTAACTTGGCAGTTATGTACTCATGATATTTTCGGTGGAAATTCCGTTTTTTCTCAAGATTGTCAAAATTTATTTGCAAATACCAATAATAAAGATGTAGTTCAGGAGGTAATATTCCCCCGTATTCTAATTATTTTTAATTAATTATTTAAATCTTATCAAAATAAGTATATAGGTAAAAAAGTTTACATTAATGGCTATTTGGTGGCTAAAATAGGTAATTGGGTAACTTTGCGGCTATATAATCATAATATTTTTCATGAATCATGAAATTCAGTTATTTTTTCAAGAACAAAGACAAACTTAAAATTTTAAACTATAAATAACAACGTTGGCATATACTATGATGCCGATTGCAATAATAGGGTAAGGGGGTAATCCTGTGGCCATTTTTATGGTGGCTTTGAGTCATAACTTTGTTATTTCTCTTATTCATAGAAGACTGTAAAGTATCACTTATAAATTAATAAGTAAAACATAAGTACTATAATAAGCAAGTGCAATACGAGGAGGGTAATAAGGGTAATAGGGGAGTTAGTGTAAAGAAATAGTTTTGTATATATCATAATTGACAATTAAATATAATCAAAGTGACAATAATGACAAACAAGTCAAAGAAATAACTTGTTAAGATGTTTTCGAAAATACCCCAGCGGTCATATTGTAGCGGTTGCTTGTATTCGTAACTCAAAATATTAAAATAGAGCCATAAATTAAAAGTCTAAGCAGAAAAGGAAGAAAAATGAATTAGCCGAATATCGCCCAAGTTATTTTGTTTATACATAACTTCATTGCTTCTAATATGCAAACAAGAATGTAAGAGTCACTTTAAGATCGGTTCATAAATAACAAAGCATGAAGGCAACATCAGAATACATGAATTAAGGTTTTTTATTTTTCTTTATTTCTGCCGTACATAAAGCAATGCATACACCCAAATGGAAATTGGTTCATAAATAATAAACATAATAAAAGAATGGTGGGGGTAATCATGTAATATGGGGTAATTTACCCATCATACTGTTGCGATTGTTTTGTTATACAATCGTTATTCTAGCATTCAATGCATCAAAATTGGTGTATAAAATCGGTATCAAATTTAACAAAGGAATTTAAGGGTAATAAGTGAAGTAGAAAGGGTAAACAGCACTATAGACGTGACCGTTTTTGTTCGTAAAATCTGTTTGAACCGATTTGAATGAGGTTTTTTTATTCGAAAGCCCTCGCGACACTTCTACTAATAAGTGATTGAGATCTGATCATTTTTCTTCTACCTTTGCTACTCCAAATTTCTTTTGCGTACTCAAGGAGTATAATAAGGTCCAGAAGAGCAGGTAGAATGATAAATAAGTGAATTAAACGCAAGATGCATGTTTTTCCATATGGATAAGTTTTTGGATAAACGGCATGTTACCTGTTGCATATATGTTATTAATCCTGTAAAACAAAGAGGGTGAACTACATAGCCTTCTACTTCTCAATGACGTAAACATCAAAAGTAAGTAAAATAATGGCTTGTGAACATTTAGTGCATGCTGTTTCCTTCATTACTAGTGCCTAATTTTAAAGTAAAGACAAATCTTCTGGTATTATCGCGATTTTTGCTAAGGCGGTTTTTCTTAACGCACGGAGAGGAAAAAGAGAAACTCTGGTGCGTTAAGACGTCCTGATCCCGTTTAAGAGGGATGAACGTGATCCCATTATGCTCTTCAAGAAAGCCGATCCCTTGTGAAGTCGACACCCTTGCCGTAACGACTCTTGTACGCGGATATTAAGATCCGCCTTTGTCATCAAAGCTCGCATCGACGCCATCAGCAGCGTATCGACACCACTTGACATGTGTAAACTTTACAAACTTGAAATTATCCGCTCCCGGGCGGAGATAAAACGGTTGAAATATGCGACTCCAATAACCATTCATCCATCATATGTCACGGCGTGCGGAATAGGTAAGAAATATTGTATACCTACTACCATCATGTATACGCAATCTGCTGCTACTGGTATAGCTGTTGCTGTTTGTACTATACTGCTACGCCTCCTCCTCCTCTTCTTCTGCCACTGCTATCTGATTGCTGAAGTTTTAGACGAATGATATACTTAATAGAAAATTTTCGCTTTACTGCATAGAAGTTTTATCGACATCTGAAAAAGTTTCAGGATGGGAAACAACTTATGTAGCTAACTGCCATATCACTTTAACTTTCAAAAATTAGTACACAACAAAACCTGTTAACGGGCGAATTTTTTCTATTAAAAATTATTTCTGAATCAGAAAAGTTTGTTGAAGATTGAATGAAGCAAATATTAATGGATATTACAGGCCTTAGTGCTTACGATGCGAAGATTGATTGCGTCTGATGTAAGCATCGATTATTATGATTGCATTGTTTCATATTGATAGTGAATAACTGTGTTTAGATACAGATACAATATCTGCAATGTCTTCTACTATAAGTATGAAACATGAATCTAGGGTCTAGTATCCTAAACTTTTTTTAGCCGCTCCGACTGTTTGTTTCAATTTATTATCCATGACTGACGTGTAACTTCTTCCACAAAAAATCGTATGCATAAAAATTTCAAAACAACACACCACCAACTAACAGCAACAACACAAAAATAAATTGTTGAGCTTTTTTCCCTGACGCTGATAGAACAAATGATAGCAAGAACGCAAGCAAACGAATTTGTCAACCGGAAGAAAAAATGCGATCCGAGAAAGTGACATAAAAAAGTCGTCGTTATACTACAATATGTCTAGTTGAAAAATGCCATATAATTAGTCTCTCCAACAGCGCTCCAGTAGCAGTGCCATTCTCCTCCCAGGCAGCCCATCAAGGAATACAATTTCGCAAAACCGACGTCATCATATCTTCGAATACATCGGCACCTAAGCGCGCGCGACCCGTCTGCTGGGAAATATGCAAACTTGAGGGAAAGATCGAACTTTTTTCTTCTTGAGGTGACAAATATAGAATTTGCATTTAAATAGGGTATTTCCATCTGTGATACGCGCATTTCGGGCGACCCCTCCACTCTACTACACCTTACCATCTCTCGGCAAACACTTGGCGCTGTTTACGAAATTAAACACACTGTAGATTATGAAGGAAAAAATCGGGAACAGACAAGGGCTCTAATCAGAAATCAGAGGGTCTTTATAACAGAGACAGAAAGGGAAAGATAGAGCTAGTTATTTTTCATCAGCATATTTTTACGAGAGACAATTTAAATCTGTTAACCTGGCTAATTGGACATCTTTTTAAGTAGGAATGAATTAATTGTCCATTCATTTTTAAAAGTAGCCTTTAAATCATAGAAATATACATGCAATGAATCCCAGAAAAGATATTGCCAATTTGAGTCCAGTTTACGCTTATTTCATCTATTTTTTTTTAATTTTAATTAATTTCAAACACTTCTCTGATTTAAACTCTCAATTCAGAGTGGAAAAAGGAGGTTATGATTGCAATTTACATAACAGCAGCTGTCAATTTCACAATTTAAATTTCAAGTGCTGCTACCTTCAATTTGCATAATCAACAACCGCCAAGTGAAACATGATTTTTTAAATTCATGACGATCTGATTGCGGATGCTAGTTGGTGAAGCATTGATCACAGTTCTTGTGTTGGAAACTCTCATAAAAAATTAATTTGATCTCTAATAAAATATAACAAATGGTTATTGTTCAATCTTTTCAATATTTTTTGAATATGTGTCTAGCAGTTATTTGAACATCTGTAGAGTTATTGCTGTGGTGTCCAAAAATTTCCAAGATCCGTAATCATCTGCTGCCACAAACAATCGTCGAGAAATTGACGACGAGATTGGTAAAATTTCAACAAATTTCGAAAAACGGTGCCAACGAGCCTGTGACGCTTAAGGTTTGAGTTTGTTAGTGTGTCCCAAGGGAAACGTTACTCTTCACCCATGAGAGCCGGCTCTTGCAATAACAGATAAAAGCATTTGTAGTTAGTATGTGTGAATCAATTAGTAAATGTTTCTTTCAAAAGAAATGTTATTACACTTTTACTCATTTTAGATTCGATTACAAAATCAACAGTCACTTCACTTAGTAAGCTTGAATCTTAGATGTTGGATCGAAGGCACTTGATTTGACGGCAGTGCGGAAATTCTGCAATACTTTAGAGAGACATGTTGTTTGATTTTGGTACAATGAATCAGAAAATAATAAGCATCTAGGACGTCTTAGATCCTCTAGCACACAGGCCTAAAATTGATGCCATTGTTTAAAACTTAGATCTACCATAAATATTTGTATTACCATTCTGGCCAACTTCGCATTGGCCTATGACATTTCGAGTATATTTAAGTCTTCTTTAAGCAAACAACGAGAGTCTGAGGTCAACTGGTAAGGGCTTTCCTTAGCTAAGACGTATTCTTTTAGTCTACCACTGTCCAATATTAACGAACAAAAATAAAAATGGACGGTATTAAAACAAAAAAATGAACAAATTTTCGCACTTTTTAGTCTAGACTTGCACCTCCAAACACCAACCCATGCACAAACGAAACGTATTTCTAAAACTTTCCAAATCAACATCAAATATTATGCACAGTATGAAAAAAGGTAAGATTTTTTAATTTGACCTTTTTCCATTTCACATGTTTTTTCGAAGTGTTTTTTTATGCATCCCACTCAACAACATAATTCACAAAAATTAAGAACTCAAGGCCGAATTGTTTGTAACCAAAGAGAACAAATTATTGTAGGGTATAACTGGAACATATACCCATGTTACCGCGATTCTCTTTCCAAAATGTTTGATAACATTCGCAATCCATTCAGCCTGTACGTAACAACCCATTCACCGACCCTCAACAACGACTGGCCAATCTCCTTTTAATGTTGGAGGTGTTACTCAGAAAATAATCTTCAATGAAATTGGATACTCGATGTTCATCTTATGGCTTTTTACCTTCGGCTTTCTTTCAATTTTGTGACACCGACCTTAGACGGTACTTACAGTAACTAGTGATAGAATACAAAAAGCAAACGGAAAATGCGACAGGCTTATGTGAAAGGTGTTCGCATCTCGTTCAGATTCCAAAGATTTATTTGCGTGGGGCAACCTAGCGATAGACTCAATTCCCACGTTCCTTCCAAGAGATTGTAATTGAGATACGCCCAATTAGCGCGGATTTGAGTAGAAGATGCTATCAGTTGAAGCGAGATTGTCTATCCACCCTCTACTAGCTCTCCAGGCTAGTACCGGAGCTATAAACGTGCTCACACGTCGGGGTCCACCCCAAGGGACGAACCCCTTGTCCAGCATTAGGACTACTCCCACTACGTGGGTTTTCATTTCTTCATTGCTGCCAAGTGATTGGATTTTTAACATAATCATCACTACAACCGCCTTTGGTGTTCAGCTATCGGAAGTCAAGGTAATTATTAGTAATGCAGATTTGCCGCATCTGAAATTGTACATGGTCTCTAATATCCAAGGCGATATTGAGGTGACTTCTACATCAGGTGTTGGAACACAAGCGGCGGTATCATCAAGTATTTCGGAAATATCAAATCGATAGGAGTGACAGGTAATAACTACCATAGCCTGTTGATGAATTATAGTGCTGTAGAAGTTGCACTTTTTCTAACTAATGAAGAGATATTGAGAAGAGATCGCTGAGGATGCCATGGGGAGATTGACGAAGACTCTTTTGTATTTGCAAATTTCTTTTTAAGATATATAACAAGATATCCAACAAGACGAGTATACTCGTATGTGAGATGAGGCTAGTAGTAGAAAATATTCCGTAGGGAAAAAATAGATCACTCACTGGCAGAATTTTTAAAAGTATCTCTTGTACATTCGGATAAGGTTAGTCGACAGGAAGAGAATTTATGAGTCTCTGTCATTCATTTTTCCCACATGGAGTTGCGAAAATCTGCAAAAGCTTTCGCAACCTTCAAAATCACTTGTTTCAAGGCAAGTACACTCATTGATGAAATTTGAATGCAATGGATTGAACATTTGGATGCAGGCGGTTGTAGTACTTTTATTGGCAGTTTAGATGGCCTGTACTTGCTTTTCCCCATCATCTCATCGCTACCGGAGAGGATCGCAATCATAACGCGTTGTTTCGAGCAACAGCAAAGTCTCTGATTTTCTTCTTCTCCTGCACTCTATGGGGCTTCCCCTTTGAAAACTCGCGAAATATGCACACGTGATCGCAAACATTCACAAGTGGTATAGAAGTAAATGTGTGGTAGAGTTACACTAAGTGTTTCTCGACGATGACTCTAAAACGTTGCGGAGGAAGCTCTGCTAACAAGAAGGTCCGGTGATGGTGGTTTGATTCTTACCTGACGTCAGGGTCTTTTATGGAGCTAAGTATTCCGCTGTCTGACCTAGACGAATGGACGAGAATCAAGTGAAGTTTATCTCCGTCAGGGAATTCGCTCGAACTTGACCTATGAGAAACTACATGCCACCAGGTAACGTTTCGGATGTGACAGTATGGGGGTCCGGCTTTGGCTGTGCAGTTCCAGTCGTCGGATTCTCAGAAATCGTCTAGAGACCTACACTTAAGGGACGTTGACGCGGAGATACATAACCTTTCACGTTCAAGACAACTTCACCTTAACGGGTACACACCGGGATGCAGCTTCGATCGGCCGTATGAAGCAGCCTCGAAACGAAGCTCTGTCAGGGGCATTTCAGGCCTATAACTGGGAGATCGGGGTGGCAAAACCGCTTAAAAACTAAGTCCCGCCACATCTGAGGTTGGACTCAATCGGGCAGTAGCCCCAACTAAGGCTGGGTGCACGAACTTGTGAAGGCATGAAAAAGGGCTGGAGGGTTCGGATGTACCTAATCTAGGTTAGGGAATAGTCCTAATGCTGGACGAGGAACCCGGCGCTCGTTTGAAATAGGACGAGAGGGTTCCAATAGGTGAGCACGTCCCAAGCAGCATTTTTAGTCACCGCTACGTACCAGCAACCACCAGTGGAACTATAAAGTTTTTGCCGTTAGTCACAAGAACGTAATTGCTACGGTATTGTTACGTGCCTGGAACCAAAATGGGGAACAATTCTAGGGTAGCAGATACGTTGCAGTAACCCTTCCGGAACTTGTCCAGCTACCTTTAGGCTACGTAGCTGGAACGTGGCGGCGTAGTAATTGCTACTTTCGTGGAACTTTTTTTCTCTTTGGCACATCGTGTCGCGTCGTTGTTCTCTCTTACTCTTGCAACTTAACAAATATTCTTTCACTTTCTCTACTAATGCCGCGGTCGTGTCACAAAATGGATTACTATTTTATTTGTAATACGTACATAATACATAAAGAGATGAAATGTTTCGTTATTTTGTCAATCTAGCATACCAACATTATAAATCATCGCAACTTTTCTGTTAAATGCGATGATGATAAATCGAAAAATAACAACGCGCCTTCTTTAAATATATTTTTTAATAAAAAAATGTCTTGCATAAAATATGACAAAAATACTTATAAATTGATAAACATGATAGAAACCATTTTTATTTTATTCCCAAGGCACAATTTTACATCGATTTGTTATCTTGATTGAGAGTTATAGTAAAAGACTTTTTAACAATTGCAACAAATTGCAAATTGATTAATAGCCTTCAACATTTTACAAGTAAATATGGAGCTGTTTTGAAAATGTCACCTTAAAGTAGTATTAGCGGTAAAATGTGTCTAAAGTTTGTGTCGCTTTATAAACAGTAACGGGAACTAAACAAATTCTACTTCTAGGTTGTTGTTACCACAAAGTATAAAATACGGTTTCCGTAGCCACTTTCTAGCTCCTAATGTCACTGCAAAATTCCCATTGGAACTTAACCTCAAATTTAAACGTCAATCGTAAACAAACAACCAATATTTTGATACTGATTGCTACTTAATAACAATTATTATTTAATTATGGCTCATTTTAAAGTTGTAGCGACGAAAGAAAAAAGGGGAATCTATTTCACCCTTGATTACTACATGATGGTTTATCAGTGATCTCATCCCTATTTTTTTCTATTTTGTATTGTAAACAGTTGATTTTGTTTCCACTGATTTCACCTAACTGCTGTTCTAATTTTCTATAAAAGGTGGACGTATATCTAAAATTCTTTTTCTTCTTATTGCATTTGCCTTTGACATTTTTATTAAAAACTTGCAAAACTACTACCACTGCGAAAACACAATTAACCTCCAAATTCCAAACTAAAATTACTTTCAAGTGATTCTCCTGGGTAGCATAAACGTAAGTTTTACTTTCAATGCTATTGTATAGTTCAGTTACTTTAAAGGTTAAGCAATGGTTTCAGACCAGTGGCAGGAACTTTCGGTGCTACTTTAAAGTTTTAAAAACTTAAAAGTAGCTTCTGGCAAGTTACTGCTACAATCATAATATCACTTGAAGTTGCAACAACATTAAGGTAATTATACTAAGTAGCAATACCGTTCCCCATACTTTAAAAAGCTACTTAGAAGTAATGTAACTACATAGTTCTAATAAATAGTAGAAGTAACTACATAATTACTAAAATATTCCAAATTGAAGTAATTAAACCTATGAAGTCATAAATTTAGTTGTAGTTACGTAACAGCTACTCAATCAAAGTTCCGATCTCAGTTACCGCTACTTAGATGCTGCTTGGGATTTATCGCTCCGGTACCGACCTGAAGATCCAGTGGAGGGTGGATAGGCAACCTCGCTCCGATCAGTGAGTTACTGGGAGCATATGCGCGCTGATTGAACGTACCTCAATTACTTCCTCTTGGAAGGAACATGGAGATTAGGTTTAACGACAGCTGCTCCACGTAAAAACACTCTTGTACCATTGTATTTTTCTCGAGCATCGAATCAATGCCGGAACCATCATTTAAAGCTGCCAAGTTCAAGTCAGATGGCAAATGATTTGTTTAACTGCTCGCTGTAGATTGTTGGTTAGATTCACCACCAATATTGACCAAACCACAAATATTGCTGTTTAGACGCGACATAATAGTTGGGCGACATAAGGATGGCAATGTGAAAGGAGAGAAAAGTTGAAACTACACGTTTCATCGTACTTACAGTACAATTTTACGAAACAGAAACCGAGAAGAGCGGTGAAGATCGCAGTAAAAAGTAGCGCGCGCAGCAATTAACCATCTTCGGGGACAATGCCTCTGTACTCAGTCATCTATTCACTACTCTACCTTCACTATAATTCACCAAGGGGCTATGGTTTTCTCTTCCAGCCACTGGTAGTGATTCAAAATTGTCTCTTGACCATTTGGAGTTCACGAAATACTCGGAAACGATGTCCATGTTTCGTAATTTTACCGAAAAAGCCATTTTTGCAACATCAACATACAAAATGGGTCGAATTGGGTACTCATATCGATTTCTCACCCTCGAATTATGCAAAAACCCACTCTCTGCGGAGTAATACTTCACAATTAAGATTTTCGAAATTCTAACTTAATTTTTCAGAAAATGACTTCTACAGGGAACTTCATCAAAAAATAAATATTTCTAATAATACCTAGTTTCATAGCATTAACTAAAAGTACCGTACCAAACGCACTAGTAGCATTCCTTCATCAGCTAACAGAGGTTAATAAAGAGAAATATCTGCGCTTTTACGTCGCACAATAAATGCTATATCAGTTTTGGTAACTGAAGAACTATTTCTGATAGTCTAAGTCAGTCGCTAATTGCAATGGAATGGCAACATTTAATATCGGCCATTAGATTTAAGGAGTTGCTTGAAGTTTAGGCTGAATCCTTCCAAAGTCGACAACTATCTGCTTTGGCGACAAGTAATATTAATTAGGTCAATTGCTGAAAATAGAAGCGGAAATGATTTATAATACCCCTGCCATTCGCGACCAACGCTAATTCTATATTTCTCGTATTCATTATTGCCTTGAGTGGAAGGTCTCAAGTCATACAGTAGTATTTTGAAGTCAAGTTAAAACAAACTTTATTACTGAATGGCAATTGGCAAATTTCCTATATTAATTGAAGGTGGTCTATCGAACGCTATTTGCTATTATCAGCGTTTAGGAGGTCAAGAATTGCCATCATGTCTTAGGCTCGGCGTTGGTGCCTATTTGAAGACAACTCAATCAAAACATGTAGCTCGAGAATACGATTTTTTGATACTTCCTATTTTGGCTGAAAAAATTTATTCTTACTTAAAAGAATCGAACAACGAATCTTAGTTAATCATCAGAAGTTTAGGCCTTTTTCTATATCAGTTATTCGAAACGACGAACGTTACTGAAAACTGCCTTTGGGAAATAACGCTCTTTTAAAAACATTTTCGAAGTAAAGCGAAGGAAATCTCTACTATCGCCATTTTTGCTAACAGATAATAATTGCGGAATCAACAGATAGACTTAAATCAACAGTCTTAAATCATAGACGGTTAAAGACTAAAAACGCGTTTTATTTATTTCATTGATGGAGTGATATGAATGACATGTTGTAAATAATTTTCCTAAGCCTTCAGATCCATGATAGGTAAAGAATAGTGAAGTTTTCAGCAATAACAATTTAAGGCCTTCTTAGAAAGCGGTCTTTGGGCTTTTTGTCTAATGGACTTTTAATTCAATGACTCTTGGTCCAACGAGATTTTTCGCCCAATGAGACTTTTTATTCAACTGGCTTTTTGGTCTAACATGTCCAGTGGTACTTTTGGTCCAATTAACTCTTTGTCTAATGAAACCATTTGTCCGTTGAGACTTTTGACCCACAACCATTCCTTTTTTAGATTCTTTATTGATTATAAAACACTACTATCAAGCTTTTTACAACAGATATAGTATGGCCAAGAATTTTGTTTGATTGGATGTCTGGTAATCGAAACATGCCTATCACAAAACAAATAAAGTATGGTTTGATAAATCCGTGCAAAAATGTTTGAGTTGGCATCATTGTACTTGAACTATCAGGGCTCTGTTATCTAGCATGCCTGAAACAACACATGTCAAATTTCATGCAGATTTGAAGCCTTCTATCACAATGGAACAAGACGAATTTCGTGTGTTGATAAAAGATTACTTTCTAAGAGGCAAAACGCCAGCGGAAACTAAATCCAAGCTCGACAAATATTACGGTGAATCTGCACCTTCACTTAGAATGGTTTATAAGTGGTTTTCCGATTTTCGTTGTGGCCGAAGAAGCACAAACGACGCCGAGCGTTCTGGTCGCCCTGTTGAAGTGACTACGCAAGAAATTGTTGATAAGATTCATGATATGGTCATGAAAGATAGAAGATTTAAGGTGCGTGAAATTTCTCAAGCGGTACACATTTCGATAGAACGGGTACATCACATTTTGCATGAATGTTTGGGTATGAGAAAGCTGGCTGCAAGGTGGGTGCCGCGTGTGCTCACAATTCAGCAAAAACGTGAACGAGTGAAGATTTCAATGCAATATTTGGAGCTGTTTCAAAAAAATCTTTTGTTGAATGTCTGCGACGTTTTGTAACTGTTGATGAGACGTGAATATACTATCAGCCAGAAACAAAAGCACAGTCAAAACAGTGGGTTGCAGCAGGTGAACGGGCACCGAAGAAAGCGAAAACGGTTCCCTCAGCAGGAAAGGTGACGGCCACTGTTTTCTGGGACGCCCATGGAATGATTTTTGTTGATTATTTAGCAAAGGATAAAACGATAACCGGAGAGTATTATGCATCTTTACCAGATAGATTAAACAGGGAAATTAAGATAAAACGGCCACATTTAGCTAAGAAGAAGATTCTGTTTCATCAAGACAATGTTCCAGTTAATTCATGTGCTATTGCCGCGGTTAAACTATTAAAATTACGCTACGAAATTTTTCCACACCCCCTATATTCTCCCGATTTAGCACCATCGGACTATTTTTGTTTCCAAACATGAAAACATTTCTTGCAGGAACAAAATTTGGGTCAAATGCCGAAGTGAGAGATCAAACAAACGCTTATTTTGGAGAGTTTGATAACTCTTATTTTAAGGAGGGGGTAGAAAAAACTTGAACATCGTTGGACCAAATTTATCAACCTTCAAGGAAATTATGTAGAAAAGTATAATAAAATTTCCACAAAAAAAATTAGATTAACATATGCCCGCTGTTCTTCAAGCTACAAACAGTGATCATTGTTTAAATTTATATAGTTATGGTGTATTTAAATTGGACTAAAAATACTATTGGACAAAACGTACCATTAAACGAAAAGTACGATTGAACCAACCGTCCATTAGACTAAAAGACTTGTTGGACGACAATGCCATTAAGGAAAAGTCTTGTTGGACCAAACGTCATTGGATTAAAAGTCCAGTGGAGCAAAAGTCATTGGATGAACAATTCCAAACCATTCAAAAAGAGAAAGCAAACAATTGACAAGAACGGTTAAAAATGCAAATTCTCAAGCTTAATATCTTTTTGGAGGTGGAGGTTTTTAACTAGGTGACGGAGGCCACCTTAACAAGTGAGCAAGTGAAATAAATCATTTTTCAGGAGATTTTTGCATATGCATATTGAACTAGCAAAGCAGACCCTCTAAAAGTTTTAGAAATAATTCGAGAAAATTTAATAGATTCTTTAAGGGCAAAATGGAAATTAGCAATTATCCGTTCTTTTAAGGGTAAGGCAATAGATATGATAGTGCGTTACTACATTGATAGGCCGGCTGTATGGGCGTTATTTATTAATCCCATTAAAAAAATGGGAGTGGGCGTGTCCCAAATTCGTCTTTCCAATTGTTCTTCTAGTAGTTTACGATTAACGACCTAACCACAAAACCCAATCAAACCGTTGCCTTTAAAAGCCATTCCGAATTGTCTCCCTTTGCAAGGTTTGACTGGTGGACTGTTTGGCACCATAGAAAACTTGGCATAAGTGTTCTAACTACTCTTAATGTTACACTTGGCGGGTTTGCTGACTGCGTTACTTTGTTAGGCCACTTCTGAAATGAAGATAAAAAGAAAAAAAATACGAGTGACAAAGAGAATTATTAGAAGCTGTGGCTGAGAGACAACTGTTATGACACGAACACGTGCAAGCAATGCGATGAAACATTAAAGATATAGATTTGCTTTTGAAAAGCTGGATAGGAGTAATTCAGGAAAATTGGAAGGGCGAGAAAGAAGAACGAGGACTACTTACAAGACCGACTTGACATGATGACTATCGGCAAAATCAATTTTCCTAATTGTTTATCGCTGTTTTTTGAACTCAAAAATACAATTATTGAAAAATCAAAAATTAAACTCGCTTATAAAACAATTTTCCACAAGATATACCAAGAATTTCAAATCGTTTTTGGCGGTTAGCTCTGCTGCTGCTGTTACTGGTGGTGGTGTTGGCCGAATACATTTTCCTTAATAGGTAGCAGCTTCAGTAATCAATTTACCACCATTTATCCGCATCTACATTTCCTTCAATTTCCTGGCCACGTATCACCTTCCCCGTTATCTTCAATATTTACATTTCCCTATTTGCTTTCCATTACTTATTTTGTTGTCCCGACGAATTCCAGCCATACGTTCCGTGTTTCGTTTCTGTTGAAGTTAGGATTTCTGTGCCATTAGAAACGTTCGTCGCGAGAGCGAAAGTCCTCGCGATGACGGGATGCACAAAACAGAAACAAACCGACACGCAGTCTTACCGGAAATATTCAAATGAATTTCTAATCTTCTATCGTTCTAGTTGCTACTGGCGTGTATTAGTTCGTTCTCTTTTTACTATTTCAGCTTAAGGTTTAGGATATCTCTTTCTGTTTTGAATGCTACTACCCTTATAGGTCGTTGCCGTCATCCGCCACCACAACCCTTGCAGTCGATTGCTTGCGACTGCCTTATTAAGGAGAGACAAACTTTTTCGAGGAACAATTGTGTAGATTCTTCTTCATTTTTTGTTTAAATAAAAGATGCAACTTTTCTCCTTTTTGGAAGGTTTCTTTAAGAAATAAACCAAATAAAGACTTCAAATGTGTTAGTCTCTATTGTTTTTTGGATGCGAGAGGAAGTAGGGAGATTCAGTTCGCACAACAGACAACTTCCTGAATCCTGATTGTGAGTGAATTCCTCCACTGCTTGCGGATCCAGTTTTGCTCTCGCGGGAGGAAACTACAAAATGCATTTTATTAATGCTGTTTTATGTAAAGATATAACTGTTTGCATATTGATATTTCATTAGAATTTGAGTGAAATGGTTAAAACGGTACCCGCAGCTGGCAGATCGTTTGGAGTTTCGGCGTCAGCCCGCGTCTCTGAAAGCTGTAAGAGCATTAAAAGGACGCTCTTCCCCGCTTTCCTTTTCCTGTGCTCTGCTCTGCTGCTACTTTACCGATTCAGCCCTTAAAAGCACCGCTCACAGTACGCAATTCATAATTTATAGTAATTTAACAATGCACGAAGTATGGAACACCGTTGAGCATTTTTGTACGATATCCATCCATCCATCCTCTTACCCTTCCACCCGCCACCGCCGCCAACGTCGGCCGTCCCCTTGAAAGGGTTTCGACGCAAAACGAAAACCGTGTTATAAAATCATTTTTAAAGAGGATTTGCATGATTAAATGGCGTGTTTATTTAAAAAAGAACGGCCGCGAATTTAAATATAATGGGATATGTTTTATTTAATATGCTGTACACCCGTGTGTGGTCAGATTATGTGCTTGTAACCTTAAATTGTTGATGAAGAGGGTGCCGGTTAGGAGGAGAGAAAAAAACATGCAAATTCTGCACACGTATATACATACGAAAAAAACGTACGCCCTGGGAGAAATTTAAACGTTTCGTATTTATGTACGTATACGTGAATACATTAAGTCATTTAATTTAATTAGGATTTTTCACAAGCACTTTCCAGCATTTAACAGACCTGTTAGAGAGTCATTCCAGATATTTATGTTCTGTTCGAAGATGTCTTAATGCCGTTTTCCAATTAAATGAACAATTGGAAGTATTTAAAAAACTAACTAATCTATTGCCAATAATATAACCTATTTATAAATATCATGAGTATGAAATATGACTCAGAGATCAATGGGATGGGACCTAAATTGTTGGTGCCCGTAATGAAATTATAAAAAAAATTGTGTTCGATGATAATTAGGAACAAGAAAGAAAAGTTCCAGGTATTTAGCTCCAAAAAAGCTCCGGCGCCTCCACCAAAATGTCACGTTATAATTGACATGAATAGAGAGTGGAGGCAGTAGAATTAGAAATAAAAGCAAAGTTACAAAATAAATAGTATATTAAATTAAAACAGTATGCTAAATGTGTAAAGGCTAACCGAAGCTAATGCTTCTAATGCTAATGCTTAATCTTTAAACTTCACTTGGATGTACATATTTTTTGCAGGCTTTATATAGATGTTGAGTACGTTATTTTCTTTATATTTGCACGTGCTGGAACAACTTCCTATCTTGCAGACGACTGTTTTGTTTGTGTAACTATTTTATGGGGTCGTATGACCTAAGATGTTGATGCCCGCAATAAAATTTAAAAACAATAATGATAGATGATGATGACGAGAAAGAGAAATGAAGAATTAACAGGGAAAAATTCACGATATTCCGTACAAAAAAAACTTTGGCGCCTCCACCAAGATTTCACATTCTAATTAACATAGATATTGAGTAGCAGATGGTAGTATAAGCAATAAAAATAAATATGATATTGAATAACAAGTGTCAGATGTGTCTCTTGAGGTGTGCTTGCAGTAGCCAGGTTACACATACTTTATATAGGTGCTGAATCAACTACTTTTTATATTTGCATGTGCTGAAAGTTCTGAAATGAAACTTCTTATTTTGAAAGATATATAACTGTATTTCTCCATTATTATTGTTTATTGTGCATCACACAGGTTGTGCGTGATTGCTGCATGTTGAAATAGTATTAAGAACTGTTTTTAGAATTATATTCCAATTGCATGCTCGCATACCAGAGTGAATGGCTCACGTTTTATTTATAGCAATTGCATCAGCTTCTTATCAGGTTTTAATTGGCTATTCATTCACTATTAATAATCACAGAACTTAAATATCCATTCGTGACACTATTGACTAATGATTGCTTCGATGTTCTAAAATTTAATTCGTTAAGTTTTACGTTTCTAGATTAATGCTATTCCCCATTAAGAACTTAATGAAACATGAGTGTAATTTAAACACTGCAGGTAGTTGGGCCAAAAAAGGCACCACACAAACACGTTTGAGAAATTGAAGACCCCCTTCTGTTGTTAAAAATCATGTAAACTTACTCTCTCAGTTACTTATAACAAGTAATTATTCTTGTACTCAGAATCAAAATGTTTTAATTGTCGGCACTTTGGCCACACAGTGGCTTGTTGTAAATTTACCATCGCTACTAAATCCCAATTCTGAATTTTAAATTCTAATTCCTAATAATGAATGGATGTAATATTGGATGTTCTCTGTAGTATATTCATTATTATCCCTTCCTCCCCTATTAGACTTTTATACTCTTGGTAACTTGGAGTCATGCTAATTGTCAGTAGATAGGAGAATTCCATGATCAAAATATTTTTTATAGAATCAACTGCTGCCACCAAAAATCATGAATTTTAGAGGTCATGCTGGGCAGAACATATGGCATTATTAAAAAAAATTAAATATTGGTCAGCAGATGGATAATCTTTTATGCTGGGCAAGATTTAATCGAATTACTTAGTCGAATAATGTTTGGCCCAACGTGACTTTTACTCTATTGGACATTTGATCTAATGAGACATCATCCAATGGCACATTTTGTTTAATGGGATCGATAGTCTAATCGACGTTTTGGTCCAATGGGACTTAAATGGTATTTTTCGTCCAATACTGTCTAAGCTAAACTTTAAGAGGAGAATAACGCAAATAAAAACTACAAAAAAGGCGAATTCATGTGGAATTATTTTATTCCCTGTGTGGAAACGTTAATAATCTAAAATTCTAAACCAAGAATATATCAGAAATTCGTTTTAGCCTCAGTTATTTGAGATTTTATGATAGGTACGTTTCGAGTTTGGCCATATAAAATTTAGAGATTTTTTACAAAACTATCTCTGTTGTACGCAGCTTGCGTAAATAAATTTAGCTTGCTATTTTACTAAAAATAGTCCCATTGGAAAAAGTGTCATTGGACAAAAAGGTCTGTTGGAACAAAAGTACTATTGGATATAAAGTCCAGTGAGCATAAGGTCTATTAGACCAAAATCTCGTTGAACGAAAATTCCTGTTGGATAAATAAATAATCTCGTTGCACCAAAAGTCAACCAGTCAAAATTTGGTAGTTGTGTAACAGCGCCAAGTATTGCAGTCACATGCCATTGACTGAGGTTGCAGTTAGCGTAAATTAATTTTCAGCACTTACATCTTACTTGGAATACTCGATTTTGTAACTTCGTGGAGTCTGGACGACATTAGTTATCGTTATTGAGCCCTATTTAAATCTGCAGTAGCCCATTTAGAAATTGTTTAAAATATTTGTATTAGTACTACTTCACATGATTCAGTTAGTCCAACGACAATGTAAAATGTTCTTAATCCGGTGACCTTCCCGATTTTTGGATATTACAAGAGGATTACAAACCTGAAAAGTCTAAAGGTACCTTGAGGCTCGATTTATGAATCCCACATTGTCCCTCTGGGCTCAGTGATCTAATCCAGATAATCTTTGATTTTTGTGCTTACTTCTGAAGGGTTAATCTGGCAATGAAGTACATTTAAACTTATTTTAGAACTACCTTGTTCTAACTCTATTAACTACAGTGATCTGGATATTACAGATAATAAGTCTTGCTTAAAGCAGTAAATGACGTATGACCTTCAGTGACCTTTGCCAAAGCAATTGGATTTTCTCTCTGTGATAGTCCATTTAGACCTTACTCAGAACGTTATAGACTGCAATTATGTAAATCTTTGAGAATCTATTGAAGTCAATCGTTCATTTAGACCTATCGAGGGCCTATAAATATTCTAACTCATGTGCCCTACATTACATTTTAAAAACAGCACCGGAGGAAAGTACTAACCGTGAGCAAGCCTGCAAGTGTAAACTTTAAGAGCAGTCGGAACACTTGTACAAAGTTTTTTATGGTGCTAAACAATCTGTGACATGCGACCTTAGATAAATTCTTGTACTAACAGATAATTTTTTGCTAAAAATTGATAGCAATTAAATTTTGCAAAGTGGAAAAATCCGGAATGATCAAATTTAATGGCTAGAATTTACTTGTTTGATTTTTGTGATTAGTTGTACTAAATCGTAAACAACTCGAAAGGCAATTAATTGGTGGTGATGTAGGAGTAAATTATTAAGTGGTTGTTGACGCCTTGTTTTTGTCTGCGTTGCTGTTATTGGGCAAATACGCGTTGTTGTGTACTATTAGTGTCCCCCTAGACTTTTTGTCCAAGTACTTTCGACTCCGTAAGCTTTTGATCCAATGACGTTTGGTTCAATTGGACTTTTATTTTAATGGACGTTTGTTCTAATGGGACTTTTTGTCCAATGGCATTTTTTGTTTAACTCGGATTTTAATTCCATGGGTATTTTGTTCATTGGTAAGTTAGGTTCATTAGCACGTTTCGACAATAAGTACTTTTAGTCAAATTGGTGGAAGATGAGTGGGTTTTATAAAAAAATCACAACTGGAAAGACTTGTATAAGGATATAATAATGCATTAATAATAGATTAATTGGTAATTTAAAAGACACCCTCTATTACTGTCCACCGTTCATATTTCCACTTAACCTAATCTATTAGTTTTTTAGTTGGTATCTATTGAACGTCAGTTGAGGTTTAGGCGCTGTTTTTGATTTGTTGCGTGGAATTGCTCATAATTTTAACCATGAATATGACAAAAATTAGTTCTAGCAGACATACTTTATATGATAGATCTGTTTCAATAACGCTTTGTTATTAAATAAAATTTTAAAATGCTTAGAAAACTATACACTTGTTGTAAGAAGTTTGCTAATAGTGTATTATTGTCAACAAAGAATTTAAAAAAGAATATGTGACTGGCTATTCATTTTAAAAGTGGTTGTAGACTAAATTTCATTGAATAAAAAGATTGTACCAAAAAGTACCATTGAACGTAAAGTTTATTGGACCAACAGTCTCGTTGGACAAGATTATCTCTTTAGACGCAAAGTTTCATGTACCAAACGTCCATTGGACTAAAACTGTCGTTGGACCAATCGTCATTAGACCAAGAGTCCATAAAACAAAAAGTCATTGAACCAAAGGTCAAGCACCAAAAACAAAGCAGATGTTAGTATTATATACTTACTAAGAATAATCGTTTGGTAGGGATGTCTCTCGTAAGACCTTGGTTAACAGCTGGTCAGATTAGTTTGATTGGAATTAGCCTTTCCTTACTTTTATTTGTGATGCTCTAAGTTATATTTCTCCATTTTTCCCCGTTCTCCTAAAGTTTTGGAACAACAAACCTAAAAAGATTCGGACACCGAAAATCGAAGTATTAGTCTAACCTGGTATCTATCATACCGCTATCGTATATCTTAACTTTTAAACTTACCTAACCACATACTTCCAAAGGCGTAAGCTAACGAGTAAAGCCTTTTTAGATTGCTTAAAAAGATGTTATTAGGAGAAATAAACTTAATGGGATATAAGTGACTGTATGAAGTTTTGTTTTTGGAATTGATGAATTCCGAAGTAATTCTGAGTTTGGATGACGCATAACTGTTTGTATATTTTGGATATTTATTATTTGATAAAAACCTACTACATAATTCAAAAAGAAACTTCTTTAGTTGAATATTTGAAATAAAGCTCGCTTAATTAACATCTACTAAAACAACCCCATCAAAGTTCAAGAAAATCTTAACCTCTTCTCTCACACACCAATAAACCGTCTCTCCTCGACGTCGCCTTAAATAAAGCGTAAAAAATTTGGTTAAAAAACGATTTGAAAGTGAAAAGCGTTTCGGCCACAAAACAGCAGTTAAAGAATGACATTTTGTGGTGAATATCGGGTTTGTGGGGGTTTTGAGTGGGCGTTGGGGGGGGGTTGGTGTAGTGCGGTATGCAGATGAACCGATGAACGTATAGTAGGGGAGCAGGCGGTAAATGGCAGTGGATGATTGATCGGCGGGCTAATTGGATGATCGATGGGTTTTAGTTCATCAAGCACCGCGCCTCGAGTCCTGCACACCCTCTCTCTTCATAGACGACCACCCTCTACTACTCTACGCATTGCACTCGAAAATTAGGCCGATACACACATCATTATTTTTCTTTCTAAAACAAAAATTAGCGAAAAAGACTTTGAGATTTAGATGTCAATCTTTAAAGAAATAAAAAGGACTAAACGTAATGTGTTGTTGATATGTGGAATCTTGGAGAGCTCAGGAGAGGGAATCGAAAAAGGAAAAAAGAAAGCAGAGATAAGAACTGGCTTGATCCTGTGGGGACTGCATGTGAAAGTGGAATGGCAAAAAAATGAAACAAAGAATTTATTTTTCCCGGCGTTTATGGCATTTAACTTGCAAATGTTATGGTTTTATTCAGTATGTGGCTAAAGTGGGAGTCATCACCTTTGAATATTTTTATTGCGCCGCGGTGGTTTAAAGTCGAGGGATGCCACAACCCGGATTTTTCTTGTTTTCCCTACTACAATGGAGTTGTTGGATCATCCTGATTTATTTTATGCAAAACACTACCTACTCTTACTACCAGCAGTCCTTTTACGGTAGCAGTGATTATTGGCTGGGAAATCTCTGGGTCTGATTTTACAGATTTTCCTGAATTATCGTTTCGGAAAATCTTTACTACCTAGAACAGGAAGAGTGAAACTGAACGGTTGCTTCTGCTAGATGATGCGGCTGTGTAAATAGCGGCGAGGTAATTAATTTTGGCAAAAGATCAATTTATATCCATCTAGGAAGCGCATTCTCCGATTTCCGTCGATATTTCCTCTTATTGGTTTCCGAGGCTGGGTTATAGCTCAGGGAGGCCCCGAGCCAGTTAGCACGGTCTTGCACTCCAGAGACAAGACGACAATTCTCTCCAATGATATCGGTCAGATAAATGCCGTATACATTTTATCTTCTGTGTGTGTGCTCTCTTCTTTAACTCCGTCCGTCCGTCAGGAGCGTCCGTTCTTTTCGCACTAGTACGTCCGCAAGGATGTTCGTGCGAAAGGGATGGCGAGGCTCGACGAAATGCAGGTCAATCTACTAGTATGGGATTAGTCTGGTTAGAGCACCACTGTGTACTCTTAATGGAGTCAGATTAGCGCATACGGATGTGTTCTGCATGTAAGTGGAGAATGATGTTTGGTTTAACGGGTAAACGAGTTGCCTCTGTTTTTGTCAGACGCTATTACGTGTTTTTGTACAAGTTTTCAATTTAATCGTATAAAATTATCCCTATTTAACGCCTGCTGTATAAATTTTCCTAAAATCTGACGCGCACTCAGCTTTTTGATAGTAGTACCCCCGGCATTCTCTCGCTCCACGTCCCTTTTTTAAACGGTTGTTCCCATATTACCTCCCTGCCCAAATTAATTTGGATTTTCATTGGAAGAGACGTGGAATTAATATTAGCGGCTATCAAAAACCTCGAAATGGGATAGGATTAATCTAGTAAAAAATAAAAAAGTAGGTGTATCGGGTTAAATTAGCATAGAGTTTAGTTTGTTGGCTGAAACGTGGTAAAAATAAAAATAAAACTAAAATAGTAACTCGCACTGAGAACGTTAAAGCTAGTACTGTTCATTTCGATTGATGAAATTAGTTACCAAGCCCTAGCTTAGGTTTAACATGTCTATATTTTGTATTAGTAACCCCCCTATCCAATAATTCCTGGTTATCTCCACATTTAAATTGGTCCATAAATAACGGAAAATCAACGAAACCTCTATTCCCTAACACCCAATTACATAATTTCTTCAACTTTTATATAATTATTATGATTTGTTCTTTTTGCAACTAATGTGTACTACGGTGTAGAATAATTTAAACCCAGCAGTTAAGAAGCATTCCAAACTCTTTATAAGAGATTTTTTTCTACACAAATCGGCGTGATTCCGAGATTTATAGATAACTGGACCATTGTGGGTAACAAGAGGTTGTATCATTCAGCCTGTATATGAAATGATACAGCAAATCACTTTTTATGAACTAAAGGTCACGACAAAGGGTAGATATGGGTAAAATTTTGGATATGTTGTGACTTACATTGCAAAATGCAAAATCAACATCGTCAAATAGACAAGTTTCGGTCTATTTAAGTTCAAGTTAATAACTGCAAAGACAATATGCTTCCCCCCTCTCCCTCTTATCGTAACGGTTTGTAACTCTTTTCATCCTCTAAGTCTGTAAGTAAAATGCTGTTTTCACGAATGTTCCATGTAGCGCTAAGAGTTTTTTTTGTGACTGGAGGTAACCAAAGGAAAATGCATAATTCTATACATTTTGTTAAAGGGCCCTTCGCGCCTTTGAAAACTGTGTATGTTAACATTTATCCGATTTGGCTCAAAAGACGAGCTTCAAAAGCATTGAAAATTGAAAGCAATAGCATTGACTGTGCTGCCTAGAATAAACTTGGTTGCTGTTTGGAGCATTTCGTCCTAAGACTTTCTATCTAATAGAGTTTTGGTCCAAAGACATTTGGTCCAACTGGGTTTTTATTTTAATGGATGTTTGGTATAATGGGACGTTTTGTCCAATGGCATCTTTCGTTCAATAGTACTTTTAGTACAACTAAAATGCAATAACTGGTAAACGACGGACTCTGTTGGTACCTAACTTAAAAGATCTCCGGTGGCTATCTGTTGGTCAACCTAATCTAACCTAAATCGTAAAATCCATTGCAAAACTATCTCTGGTGTAAAAAGCTTGATCATAATTGTTTGTCGTCAATAAGTATTTATAAAAAACTATTTGACATTCTGTTCAATTAAAAAATGGTTGTGGATGAAAAATCCCAATGGTAGAAAATTGTTGGGCTAAAGGTAACATTGAAAGTAAAGTCAATTGGACCAAAATTCTCAATAAGCAAAAAGTCCTGTTTGACGAAGAATCTCGTTGGACGAATGTCTCATTTGAGCAAGTGTTATTGGACTGAAAGTTCTTTAGAAAAATTATTATTGGATCAAAGGTCGCGAATTGGCTTGGAAACCACTATAGCTTACAATAGATAAAACTTTCTTTCCTGATTCTAAAATGTATTTCTTGTTGAGATCAATCAGTACATCTCTATTGGTTTTACATCCTTAATGCAGAGATTCTTACATTGAACATCCAAAAGTTCAATTTTGATTGCGTATTTCGAAAGCGAATAGTGGAAAAACTTAGTTTTGGTTAAAGTTAGGTTAGGGTTCGCGAAATTAAGTAAGGTTAAGCTAGATTAGATTAAGTTAAGTTAAATTAAGTGAATTTAGAAGTTAGGTTAGACTAGATTAAATATTAGATTATGTTAAAGATACGTGTACTGCGTAAAAATATAATCGGCACTTTAAGATTTTTATCGGCCTTCACTTATCGACTCATCCACCCGTTTTAAATTTTTGTTTACATATTTCGATTTCTATAGCTAGTTTGGACAAGTACAAAGGAATGAAAAGTGAATAGTGGAAAAACATTAACTTAGGTTTGGTTAAAGTAGAGTTAGGTTAGGTTAGGTTAAGTGAGGTTGGGATAGATTAGATCAAGTTAGGTTATATTAAGTGAGGTTAGATGTTAGGTTAGGCCAGATGAGAGATTAGGTTATGTTAAAAATTAGGTGTACTCCGTAAAAATAAACTCCGTCTTTTAAGATTTTTATCGGCCTCTACTCATCCACTTATCCTCATCCACTTACAAAAAAAATCAATTTTTGTTTGCGTATTTCAAATTTCGTATCTAGATTGGGTTAGTTTCAGACTGCGTTCGGATAAAGATGCAACAGACAAATGAATATAAAGTTAATCGTGGAAAAACTTTAGCTTAGGTTTGGTTAAAGTTAGGTTAGATTTCGTGAGGTTAGACTAGATTAGATCAAGTTAGATTAAGTCGAGTTAGTTAAGTTTTATTTGCCTACTATAATTTCTGTATCTAGATTGGGTTATTTTGAAACTGTGTTTCGATAAAGATGCAATGGACAAAGACATAGAAAGTGAATAGTGGAAGAACATTAGCTTAGGTCTGGTTGAAGTTAGGTTATGTTAAAGATTAGGTGTACTCCGTAAAATGTACTCCGCACTTTAAGATTTTTATCGGCCTCTATACTTATCCACTCACCCACTTATCCTCATCCACTCATAAAAAAGTTCTGTTTTTGTTTGCGTATTTCAATTTGCGTATCTAGATTGGGCTATTTTGAGACTGTGTTCGGAAAAGATGCAGCAGACAAAGGAATACAAACTGAATCGTGGAAAAACATTAGCTTAGGTTTGGTTAGGTTTTGTGAGATTAGGCTAGATTAGATCAAGTTAGGTTAACTCTAGCGAAGTTAGAAGTTAGGTTAGGCTATATTAGAGATTATGTTAAGAATTAGGTGTACTCTGCGCTTTAAGATTCTTATCGGCCTCCACTCATCGACTCATCCACTCGTAAAAAAGTTCAAGTTTTATTTGCGTACTTTAATTTCTGTATCTAGATTGGGTTATTTTGAGATTGCGTTTAGATAAAGATGCAATGGACAAAGACATAGTGACTAGTGGAAAAACATTAGCTTAGGTTTGGTTCAAGTTAGGTTACGTGAGTGGTTACGTAGTTCGATGAGGTCAGGCTAGATTAAATCAAGTTAGGTTAAGTCAAGTGAGGTTAGAAGATTAGACAAGATTAGAGATTCGGTTATGCTAAGAATTTGCAGGTTAGAAGTAAAAAATATACTTCGCACTTAAATTTTTGTCGGTCTCTAAAAAAATAGAAAGTGAATAGTAGAAGAACATTAGCTTAGATCTGGTTAAAGTTAGGTTAAGTTAGGTTTTGTGAGGTGAGGTTAGGTTAGGTTAGGATAGATTAGATCAAGTTAGGTTAAGTTAAGTGAGGTTAGAAGTTACGTTAGGCTAGATTAGAGATTAGGTACTGTTAAAGATTATATCAGGTTGAACATATCAGGTTTCAGAAAAGGTAGTGCTCGGTCAAAGATTTCAGGTGCCGAATATAACTTTTCTAGACAGTCACAAGCTTTTAAAAATTATTCAAAATTAAGATAAAAAAAGGTTGTTGGCTTCTATTTTATGATTTAAATAAACTTACCTCCTGAGATGTTGCTTTGTCACTAGTCTTGTTCCGTGCCAAGGTTTAATCATAGAGCCAGGTAGGTCAGACAAGTAAAGCACAAATCAACTAACCTACTGACATGCGTCTTTATGACATGCTCAACAACCCCAGACCGACCACCTTCTATATACTACTGCTATTTGTTACATACATCCGGCATTTTGGAACATTTTCACCATTTTAATCGAATGCGGTCGAACAGGTCCAGACAATTAAACCTCAAATAAATTGATATATGGGCATTCTTGATACTTTTACACGTTCCTGGAGCCATTCCTTATCCAAAGTCTAAAAATTTTTTGTTGCAATGAGTAACGTGATATATCGTTTTTGCACGGCAACTTTTTTTCCTTTGTACTACTGCAAATTATAAAGTCGACCTAAAACTACTTTAGAATCTTACAAAATATAAAAATAAGAAAAACCTACTAGAAGTAAATTCCGTTCTTTGAAAGATGTTTTTTATATACGTTGTCTACGACATCCAATATCTCTTGGTCTTAATTTTTTTAATATCTGGAGGTCATCTAATTGAGTCCCGAGTCCTACTGGTTAAAACTGTTACACGTATAATCTGAATTAGAAAACCTTGTAAATTGGAAACTTTTTTCACAGTGTGATTATCCAAAAATATGAAGCGACTAAGATAATATAAGAAATATCCCACAGCTTCATTTCATTTGTCGTTACAATTGTCTAGAAACCTACACCACTTTTAGTAGCTTTGTTAAGGGTATACAGTCCACAAAAATACTTTTTAAATCCACCCTTAAGTAATAACGATCGAATTAAATCTCCAATGATATGACGTATCACGACTTATGATCTTTACGAGGAAAAAACATAATTTCCTGTTTTTTTCTTCTCTTCTTATTGCAGGCAATCCCATTGTTGTAAATAGATCTTAAGGAGAGAATAAGTAAATTAGAAGACGTGATAACAATCTCCCCTTTTTAAAAGAGGGAATCTAGACATCCGGCGATCCTCTTAAGCAGGCTATACGTATTACGGGGCTTTTTAAAAGGATCGCGCTGTTTTCTTTCGCGTTTTTTAAAGTGAGCCCTCGAGATATGAGCCATCCATTGGTGTGGATGAGGGTGAGCGATCTTAAAGTGAGCAGCAAGTGTTTGGTTGGCTGATTGCTGTTTAATCAGCATGTCTTGCGGAGTAATTTTTATCCTTATTAAGACGCCGCCTTTATGAAACCTTCGTTTTCACAGATTACATTTTGTGTGCGCAGCAGACTTTCCAGTTTTTAGGTCAATTTTATCTTCCTTTCCTCTTGCTTGCTTGCTTGGTAACGTTCGAAAAATTTTCTTGTATACACACTTTACTTTTTTGTGTGTGCATATTTAAAGAAGCTGCTGAAAACAGAAAAGTCTTCATCTTAACACACAGAACGCCAAAATTCCACGCTCTTTGTTTGATCAGAGCTTATATAGATAGTAACGACCTTACTTTTGCCACGCTCAAGACTCGAAGCGATTTTTTAAATTTTCTAACGCCATGTTTGTGTTGGTGTTTCCTTTTGTCTTTTTAGTTTACCACAAAATCGCATAAACTTATGGATTACAGTGCTTTTGATTGGCTTAGAAATGTTTTAAGCAGACTAATTTCAGCAAATTAATTGCAGAATAATTGTACCTAAGTTAGCTAAATCATTGGATAACGATGACAAAAAAGATCTGTATTCCTTCATAGCTGCCAGGGCTGATCTGGATGAAATCCGCGCCTTTAAGGTTTTTTTATTACTACAGCTTATCGATTTGTAGCTTGGTACACAAACACCCAACCGACTCTGATCGGATTTGAACTGTCTGCCCTTGAAGTTAGTTTCTATTATACATATCTGAGATGAACCACCATTATAAACTATTGCAGTAGCTTCAACCAATAGGAATAATACTTAGTCAAGTGGTGATTAAATTCCAGGTATCACAGAACGTTAGAATCACATTAAATGCAGACACAGGTCATATATAGAATGCAGCTTGCTTCTTTTTGGAGGATTTCTAGTCGAAAGTAGACCATTCCAAAGGTACGGTCTGCTTTATGTAGTGTTAGATAGGTTTGGAGAACGAGAGGGCCAATGTGCAATTTTTGTTTCTCTTATATTACGACAACCGAAATTCGTATTATAACTGTTTTTTTGGGTGAATAGTCAGATTTCTAATCACAAAATGTCTGTTATCCTCACTCACTCTCCGAAAAAGAGAGGGTTATTATCATTATTTGAGCTTGCTTGATTTTTATTTCATTCCATAGGTGTAGGGCATGAAAGACAAGTTAGGTTTTTTGCGAAAAATCGTAATGAAAGTTGGTAATTTGGTAGCTGCGTCGGGTCTTCGGAAATAGAGTATGTGAGATTTGGTGTATTGCCAGGATTGGAAACTTACTTGGATTTTCGAGCAGAAACAAGCAGCGATCGCTCCGATAATTTATTCCTAGTTCCCACGCCCTAGTTCTATTATTATTGGATCAATGCGCATCGAGCTAGAATAACAGTCATGTTCTCTGTTCGAAAATACATCAAAAATGTAGAAAGTATCTTAACAATTTAAGTTGATATGTAATATAACTTTGAACCTTCGGTGCCGATTTCGCCCGATTCGCTATTGTTCGTCGCCCCTAAAAATCATTTTTTCGGCTATATCTAGGGTACGAACCGTCGTTTCTGATAGAACTTTTACTAACATATAGCAAATTTCAAATGATAGATGGCAGCGGTAAGTGTGAAAATATGTTTTTCGTTCCGTCCTATCACTATCGGTTTACACACGATTTCGGCTTACTTTGTACACCACTGCATCAAAGGCCTTTTTGGGTCTTTCTACCTAGGATAGGATAGGATAGGATAGGATAGGATAGGATAATAAGATAGTGTAGACAACTTTTTTTGCAACTTTGGCAAATTTTATTTAATAAGAAAAATAATAAGAAACATGAGGGCCGGCGGTGGACGAGTGGTGTTAGTGCATCACTCGTGTTCCAAGGGTCGTGGGTTCGAATCTCACTTGGGGCGGCGGGATTTTTCTAATTGGAAAATTCCGTCACCTCAACTATGGATGTGTGTATTCGTGTTGCATGTTAGATGGGGGACAGATGACCTTAGATGTTGGTTCCCCCGTAGTGTAGGCGTCAAATAAAAAAAAAATAAAATAAGAAACATGGTGAGTTTTTAAAGTTACTTCCACATCAAGCTCTTCAGCTGTAATATTCTTCAGTGTTTATTTGTCCCTTTTTTCTAAATTTCTAGTCTCTACTAGAAGTAGAATTTATTGAATCCAACGGTTTGAAAGATTTACAAATCACTAGAGACCCTTCAATTAGAGTCTAGCTAATGCGTTGCCACGGTTCCCGCCATTTTATATCACAATAGGATCATTCACATGGATTTTGATATTTTACTGCTAAATACCGTTACTAAATAAGCGTGCCAGTATGTGGGCGTGTAACAATTTCTGCACTTTTCAAATTTGGCGCCACGTGTTGTGATATAAAATGGCTGCCTTGGCCAGACTCTAATTGAAGGGTCTCTACAAATCACTTCCACAGAGCGATCTCTTACAGTAGTGTTTTAATTTACCTGGCTTTTGAGTTTGGCGCCCTAGTTCGGGGAGAACTTTTGAAAGAAACGACAAAAAGAGCCTCTGGTGGTATCGCAAAATTCAAATATTCTTAACCATTACAAATTTCATTGTAATGATTCACTTAAGCCAATAGAGTTCTAGCGTTTCCAAATATTCTTAATTCTTTAAATCTTTTGCTCCTCTACGCTGAAGCTAGCGTAGCCCACACAAGGTTAAGTTTAAAAAATGCGTTTTGGAGAAAGAAATTGATAAGGTTGTCGTTAGAAAGGTCTGCGTCAAAGTGTACAGCTCTAGAAAGTGATGGATTCGTTATTGTTTTGCAGTTTGGTCGGAGTTTACTAGGCTAAAAGTAGATAATTAATTTGAACCAGGGTTTGCAGAGTTTAGCAAAATAATTTACAGTACGAGCTTTTACAGTAGCATTTTAATTTAAATACTTGTCTGGCAAAGGAATATCCACCTAGCCTTGTTGACAGCCAATGTCATCCGTTTTGAAATAAATTTCAGCTATAGACTGGAAAATAAGGCACCTAGATGACTGTTTCTCCATTTTTTCTAATTTTTAATAAGCGAAAGATGGCCTCCATCGGGGAGGATACATGATGTAATTGAGAAACAAGCAAAAACAATTTTTTTAAATTTTTTTGCTTGTTTAATATTTTTAACAATTTTTTCGAAAACTAACAGGAAGCGAGCACATGTTAATAAGGAAAATATGTTCTAAATCATTACAGCTACCCCCTCCCCATTACGAGATTTCTAGTTGTATTAGTACATCCTGTATTTGTTTTTTTCGTAAACGGTACACTAGGGTACCGTATGGAATGGCTTTCCCCGATATAAGTCTGTAAATAAATTCACAACACCCTAGAAATCTAGAAAATCCCAAAAATACCAATGCCCTGTCCCAAATGCTGTAAGGCAGTGAAAGTCCCATTCCGTTCCTAAGATAAAGCCGAGGACATGATTTTAGGAAGTGAAACAAAAGCGAATCGAGTCAAACTTAGTTCAATAGTTGGAAGGTTATATCACAGGTTGTGATTAAATCCATAATCGTCTTTTGTTTTTTATGGAAAATTTTATTTAAGTAGCCTAGTCCTCATAGTTACTGATTGAGATCATCTGTTGATTTAATTTGTTGAATCATTGAAGTTTGAAATTGTCCTAAACCGGAAAAAAGTGTTTTCGCTGTAATTGTAAACAGTCCCGCTCTGGTTAACCACCCATCGATCTTCAAAGCGATATATCTCAATAAGCTCCAGACGATCCACTCCCGCCCGACGCCTATGAAACGGAACAAAAATAGAAGGTCAAAATGACGACATCTACCATAATGTTATGTTCCGATTATTTGGTGGAGAAGGCCACAAACCAATTTTTCGCAACATTTCCCCCTTTTGTCGATGGGAGAGGGGAGGGGTAGTAGTAGGTGCGGTATCTTATTTGGCATCATCCGCCCAAATAAGATTAAAATCAGTGCTACGGTTGGGCATATACAGGGTGTCCTATTTAACAGTCTACACTCAATAATTCGGGAAAGCTTCTGGCTATTGCATTAAAATTAAAATAACTTTGTATATTTTGACCTCTAGTTTATGAAACCAGTATTGGATTCCATTTTAGGACATTTGCGGAATATGACGTCATCGGGACTTCCTTCAACGAAACCGTTAAGTTTAAAGTACGAAAATCGATAGTAACTGTAGTTCTCAATAAAAGCTTACCAATAGACGGTTTCTGTTCATTTTAACAGTCTCAATCATTAGGACAAGATTCTGTCTATAGTCATGGAATTAATTTTGTTTTATTTCTGTCTATTTCGTCCTTTCGTTTACGAATTCAGTATTAGAACCGTTTTTAGAACGTTTCCCGGTACCAGCTATGACGTCATCGGGATTTCCTTAAATATAACCATTAGGTTTTAAGCACGAGAATTATTGGGTTTTGTCCTGTTTAACGGTCTACACTCAATCACTCGGGCAAGCTCCTTCCTGGCTATATCAATGGAATTAAAACAACTTTATATTTCGGGCTCTAGTTTACGAAATTAGTATTAGAACCCATTTTAGAACATGTGCTGGTACCGCACATGCCGTCATCGGCATTTTATTAAATGGAATCATGAGGTTCTAAATATGAGAATCGATAGCAAAGGTGATTCGGAATAAAAAAGTATCAAGGTAACACATGTCTAAAATGCATAATAACGGAGCTAGAACCAATTACCGGTTTCTGTCCCGTGTAACAGTCTACACTCAATCATTTGAACTTGGTATATTTCGATATCTAGTTTACAAAATCAGTATCAGTATTAGAACCCATTTTAGAACATTTCCCGGTACCGAATATGACGTCATCGGGATTTTATTAAATTGAATCATTGCAAGTGTGATTCTGAATAAAAAGATATTAAAATATTACATGCAATATTCGAAGTAAATATTATTAGGATTTAAGGGCGGTATGTAATTCGGATATTTAGAGTTGCGAAAAATAATGCAAATTTTAAAACTTACAGTACAGTAGAGAACAGCATCGGAGGTTTTGAAGACGGACTTAGGAAGGTGACTCTTATACAGTTTCCAGATGTCTTATAGTATACGCCTGTTTTAGTGGGTTAGAATCATAAATGCATGCCATGAATATATAACTTTATTTCCAAAGAAATGGTTATAATTCTACCGGATTGTTTAGTTGGTGCAATTACATTGGAATTCATAATGTGTATCTGGCCTTATGTGCTTTATTTTTGTTTCAAGCAACAATACGTATATCTGCAACGTGGCGGTTGCGAGTGTTACACACTATATTTTATCTACGACCACAAAAAAACTAATGAAACACCAATAGCTATGAAAAATATTTAACCTAGAATTTATACTCGCATTCATATTTTTTACGTGAAAACTCTGTCAATAAATTAAAAGGTGTAATGTGACCAGCTTTCACGCTGTTTAGAGATGTACAGTGTACTGTGAAAATAGAGTGTACACTGTACACTCCATTTTCCGATCATCGGATTCACTCATGATAAATCTAGAATTTATCATGAGTGAATAATTGTCTAGAATAATTAATTTATTTTATTATTAATTTTAATCAATTAAACAAACGTGAAACAAAACCAATTAAATCTTAGTGTCAAATAGATTTAACAAAATAAGAATTAAGAGACATTCTAATTCTCTTCGTCCTTTTTAATTCTTATCTGATCAATCCAACAATCTTAAATTAATATTAAAAAAAAAGTTAAAAACTGAAAATTATTTTAAATTTTAAAATTATTTGGCGCCACACAAAAAAGATTAATCACCCTAACTTGAAGATTAGCAGATTCCTGTTATAGTTGGTAAAATTACCTGCTTATTTGTTGACAAGATGAGCACATTCCAGATCATTCTTCAAATTGATCTTATTTTCGATTTATGAAGATAAATATTATAATTATTAAAGGTGCAACATGTATCTTCCATGACGTGAGTACATAAAATAATTCGGTTATTTGCAACAAGATTCCATTACCTTCCTTTACTTCGTTCCATTCAAAATAAAATTCCAAAAAGTTCCTTTAATTTATGAGATCAGTCTGTACACCAAATCAACACTTCACTTTTGTTTTATTTCACTTTTAGTCCACGTTGATTGTTCATTACACTTATTATTAATTAAATTATTAAAAACTTACAAAAAAATTAAAAACAAGATAACATTTGTTATAACCTCACTTTGTTGACAGTTAAAGTGACGTAAAATTCTCCAACATAACCTCCAATTTAACAAAATAACATACAAACTGACATGACTTCTGCTCTGTATGGAAATTCAAGAGAGAGTAACCAAATTGTCATGCTGTTTTTATAATAATTGGAAAACAATTGCTAATCGCTAGTGATTTTCCTAGTTCGGAACTAGATTAATTTAGTAAGTTACTAGAAACAAAATGTCTGTTACACTAAAATGTTCATAACCACATTGTTAATAATAAATTAAACTAATTGTTTAAACAAATGTTATAAAATCAAAGACGAGAATTTTTCCTTTATTTTGATACCTAACATTGCTATCAATATGCAAATTTGGAGTTAGGATTCATTGACAACCATCTTGAATTTTTTCTCAATCATTACTGTACAAAAGTTCAAATAAAAGCATTTTAACATTTTGCTACATCCTTTTCTTAACACAAAAATAATCCTAAGATCCTATCAAACAAAAATTACATAAATTTTGACACCAAAATTATAAATATAAACTAAATCTTAACATTCTAGCTATGCTGAAACGTTACAATTTTGGTATTTCAAAGACCTAAATCTTCTCTATAAAAAGTTCCCCACTTTAACATTCTAGTGTCAAATGCATCCTAGAACTTGGTTAACAATATTGCAGTAAAGTATTTTACTTAGAAATGCAAATAACATTGAAAAATATCCATTTACTATGGAAAATTATGAATCGTTAAAGAAATAGAACATTTTCTTGAAATTCAATAATAAAAACTTGTAAGAGTGATAAATACTTGTGTATACCTTCTCAATTATGTCTTTAATAATTTTCAGGTGAGAACATGCCATAAGATGGCTTCAAAACATCTAAATGTCAAAATATCAAGCAACGACAGAGATCGTCTATTATAAAAACAAAATTATGAAATTTGAGTGAGAAATCTGTTTAAAATGTATCCCTTATCATCTCACAGTGTTGTAGTGTGCATCTTCAACATATTTAATGCACAATTTTTAATGTTTTAAAATAAAAATTGTGAAATCCTTATTTCGCCTGAAAGATAGGCAACACATCGTGCATACATGCAATTCGGGATGCCTATATCATAACAGTATGTACTCGTTTTCAAATTTTTATAAACACAATCACAATTCAGTTGTCAATGACCTTGACAATTGAATTGTGGTATTGAACCCCTTTGCCGCAGAATGTAAATATATTTTGGCATCGCAGGTACTGTGGGTGACAAGGAAAGAGTGTGTAGTGTTAAGTGTACCCATCGCGCTTGCACTTGTGAATTATCTAGCAAACTATAAAAGCTTTCATTTTTATATTTCAAATACTTCATTAATAATATATTATAATATTGCATGTGCTGACATCAATGGCGTTTTAATAGAACCACTGATCGTGGAAAATCGCTTCCAAAGGTCATTATCGCTCATTTTAGGATTGTTAGCAATGAGTCATTTTTATGGTTACTAGACTATGCGAAATGTGTAATTTTCTATTATAGTTCTATTATAAGTTATTTGTAACTAGTTAAATGTCTATGTGTGAGTTGGGGTCACTTTGGATTGCCTATGTCGTAAGCATATGCAAGCCCGAGACAAACAAATACATCGTTAGTGCAATAATACAAAAACAGTTGAATTAGTTTATACTGTACTTCCATCTGAAAATTTATTTACTATTTTTCTTCTAACAACCAATGGTTTTATTTGCCCAGTTTCATTTTCTTTATGTTATTAATACATTTCAAACAAGAAAAAACTAAATGCGCTAGCGGTTTTTCTAACAATATGAGGCAAAATTATATCGAACAACGAAAGCCACAATAACCAAACCCTCTACTTAATAACTAAATAAGATTGACAAGTCTGGAGATATAAGCCAGCATTTATTGTAAGAAATGCCATTCTGTGAAATTGAGTCGCTACAATAGTCGACTGTAATAAACATCTAGTAAATTGCAGACAATTTTGAGACAAAGCAGGACAGCTTCGTTAATAACGCGGCCACCAAATAAATATCGCAGATTCGTTGACACCCCGAATACTCTTCGAGTTAAATATGAACATAATTTGTGCCCGGAATTTCTCTTGTTTTTCCGTAGACTATATACTAATAAATGTATTTTTTTACTCTCCTTTTTCTTGTTTGGTTCACTAAGAAACTGAGAAAAAAGATTGTTTCCTTCTTTTTAAGAGAACCTTTTGAGAGCTCAGGGTGTGTATTATGAGATGAACACGTTTATGAAATCCTCAATTATGAAGTCGTCTGCAAACCGTTGTGTCTGATGCAGCCGCGAATTTCTCTATCCCATTAAACAGCTCTGACTGGAAACAATCAGACGCTGAATTGATTCACGTTGGGGGTCCATTATCCTTACTCCACATCCTGTTTTACCACATGCAACGTGCTATACATAAACATTGCAATTTCTCGTTTCAACATTCATTTTGTTCCTCGACTTTTTAGTACTAGCACAAATTAACATTTTCCAAAATCATCAAAACATGAAAGGAAAATTCTCAACTCCACAGAAACTATTTATAGTATACCAGCACTCGAACAATTAAAGGCAACTTAAGATTTATCGCTAGTCAAACGGGTTTGCTGAAGGAGAAGAGAAGGAAATCAGGACCTTCCAAACGTGGAAGCAAGTTGATCCTATTTTGATTACTATTAGCTATAGTGGTGGTGATGATGGTAGGAGGATACCAACCCGAATTCCTCGAGTTCTTTACTCATCGTAGCAGAAATAACACACTTGTGAAGCACTCGAATCATGTCATACACGGTCTGTTTCTGAGTGTATGGCATGTAGGCTGGAGGCACGACCGCCCCAGCACGTACGTGTTTTAGGTTTCCGGTGGTTCTGTCTGCTCTGCTTCGTTCCGCTTCAACCCGTTAATGAATATCGGTTTATCCCATTCCATCTTGGGAATCTTCCCTCTCGGTATAACTTCTATGGATCGTAGAGACCACATATTAGGGTCCTTACAATGTTTTACAGGCCAAATCTTTGCGCTGAATTAATATTGCCTTGCTGATAATGAAATTCTGGAGGTTTGTGTTGGTGTTTTCAAAAATCTTGGGATAAGTTAAATTTTGATGAAAAAGCATTGAGGGTATGCAATGGTTAATTAATTGAGAATTGAAGTTATAGCATTTTTTTATACATTTTATGTTGGTTTTTTATTTTCAAATTACCCTTTGTGTTTCAACAGCTCCTCTTGTGAAGATATTTAAAGAAAAAATTACAGTCAGTTACATAAGGATCGATAGTGCAATCAGGGCTTGAATAAAAAAACTAAAAAAGAGTATACGGCACAACACATAAATTTTTTACAGGAAATTCGATTCTGCAGACATCAAAAAGTCTTGCATATCAAACCATTAGGCGAGATCGTTTAAAAAGGTTCAGATAACCAAAAAAGTGCTCTTGTTGGGAATTGCTGTCGTTGATGGAGTGTTTGGTTACTAATTACTTGCTACCCAAAAGGACGGACCTCAATCCAAAATCAGCTTTTCCGTTCACTTGTGACCCCGAAACAGTCATTTTCATCTTTCAGTTTCGAAATAATCGTAGCAGTGTATTTTTTTCAAATTACACCCCCTATTCCAAGTAATCCTAATTTTTCCGATTTTCTTGAAAATCGATATCTCAGACCCTAATGCACGAAGTAAGTAGAGTTTTCTGTATTGCATTCCTATCGCTAACTACTCTTGGTAGGTCAAATCCCTAACGCGCTAATGGTCCAAGTTTAAATCGACCATTGACCCACTCAAAAGATACATTTACTACCTTCTTATATGTAGCTCTCCTCATCAAATTCTGAGAAATCTTAATTTCTTCTGAGGTTAGGGAATCGATATCTCAATCTCTAATGCACGAAATCACCTACGACTTTTTTTGCGTTGTAGCCCCTCGCCAGTTATTGGCCGTTTTTTCTCTAACGCGCTGGCAATCGGTCATTTCTACTGATGACTCATCCAAGAGGTACTTGCTTTCTGCAAAAGTGTGACTTGTCGAAACAAAAATATCCGAATCGGTATCCATAGTCCATAGGCAATATCCGAATCGGAATTTTATTTATCCGATTTTATTCCACATCCGAATCTTTACCCGACAAAAGTTGCAATTTAATTGAAATGTCCGAATCGGAATTTTATCCATCCGATTTTATCCGATATCCCAATCCTTACCCAACGAACAAAAGTTAGTGACGTGATCTATTTCGTTCGGATTTCTGTCTGACCTTGTTTGCCGAATCTTATACTTCATTTCTGACTTTCAAAAAAAATTGTGATATAATACAAAAATCAACTATCTTTTTATTTCATTTCTAGATTTTCTTAGATTGTGTAGGCTTTAACTACTGATAAATTTTTATTTCAAGATGCAATTAAATAAAGATATCATGTGAAGTCATTTGTGAAATTTCATAAAGATGCAGTGTCAAAAGTTCTCCCCCCGACCACCTCTGCTTACTTCTGAATTATTCAAGATATCGTGGAGAAATACGCAACAATTGTAAAAGATATACAAACTATTTTTGGACTGGAGAAAGCTAGGAGAAAGTAGAGTCACTACATCTAATAACCTACGCCACACTGGTCGAACACAGTACCGCAAAACGGCGACATATTGGGGCAGAGAAGGATGATTTTTAATAATGGACAAATTAAAACCACGTTTTACATATTTGACATATTAGAGGTTTGATCTTTCAGAATAAGAAAAACCTTTTAAAGTAAACGTGGATTTGATTAAATGCAACACAGATACAAAAATGAACAATTTCGTGCTTCTTTTTCCCCAATATGGCGGTGTTTTGCGGTGCCCTGATCGACCAGCGCGTCCTAGCTGACTTGATGTAGTGACTCTACGAGAAAGTATAGCCCCTTTATTTTCAAATAGTAGCCACAATGATTGATCTCGCCGCTGGAGCAAAAGCACCAGAACGATGTTGGCGGCGTTGAATGGTACCAGATTTAATACTAATCATGCACAAAAATATTTACAGTTTAACATTAATTTGATAAAGGACATTCATGTTCTGTAAAAACGACCATATTAATATGACATACCTCCATAATTCTAATTTTTGAACAACTTTTTAATAAATTTTTGTAACACCATGCATGTAGTAATTTTTTGTTTATTAAGGTTTATATCAGGTTTGCGCCACGATGTCGCTACTATTTGAAATAGAGGGGCTCTAGGAGGAAATCAATCTGGGCGTCATCTTTTGAGGTTTCTTTAAACACGAAAGATGATCGAGTGACACTTTATTTGAGGGTTATTAAGATGAAGATATAATGATAAATATATTGCCAAAGTTTGAAGGTGTTACGCTTTTATAAACAAAGATGGCGGATTTCAAATTTTTCAGAAATAGACCGCCACATTTGTTTCTACAATGTTACCATCTTTAAACTTTAGCAATGTGTTTACCCTCCCTAGACCTATCAAATGAGGTGTCATCAATCTCCTTTTGTATTGAACAAATCAAAACCTCTTGACACCTCTTGGGGACAGATCGAATAATTTAATAAGCCGCCATGTTTCTCTAGCATCTTTAAAGACACTAGATTTCCCTTATTTTAAAATAATGTCCAATATGACGACCAGCCACCATTTTGAAAAGCTAAGTTGACGTTTTCCATTTATAAATTAGTATTGTGTCTTATATAACCAAAAATTAATAACCGGATAACTTTCGTATAATCGGATATCTTTCGGATAATCAGATAACTTTCGAATACTCGGGTTACTTGGATAATCGGATAACATTCCGATAATCGGCAATGGCGTAACTTTCGGATACTCGAATACCTTTCGGATTTTGCGAATAAGTTCGATTCAATCCGAATTCGACTGAGATCTGAATATATCGGCTCTCATCGGTTACAAATTTCGGGTATCCAAGGTATTTTTGTTCTCTTCAAATTTGGTACAAATATAGGGAGCCACACGTTCCATTTTCCAACTATCTCTCCAAATTTCGAAAAATTTGGATCGCTACTGTTGGCAAACTCGTGAATCTCCGGCGCTGGTGCACAAAATGACCTCAGGTTTGTTTCTACATATACCAAAATATGTTGAAAACAGAAATAGATGCTAATGCTTATTTCCGAATCGTCTAAATCAGCGTCTACCAACCTCCGGTCCGTCAGAAATTTTTGCCGGTCCACAGAGAAAAATATCAGTGTTTTTCAAAATTTTGCTGAAAGAATTTTTTTAATTCGTGTTATCCTGGAGCTAACGTAGGAACAAATAGTTTATCGGAGTTGACCAATAGTAAATTTATACTGAGGTATAAATCTAAGCATTGCTTCGATCCGGACCGTTTTTGTGTGTTGATGCTTTGGGTAGTTTCTGTCTCAGATTTGAACTCTCGACCGCCTCCTGTAAACCGTTTAAAGGCGGTAAAAAAAACTGCCTCCGCCTTACGGTAGGTCGGAGCGAAAATCTGACCGCGGAATCTTTGCCAGCGCAGTACTCCAATCCTTTCTACCGCAAAAGTTTTTTTTACCTACACTCTTCTGGGGGCTGGAACTAGGGATGACGTGGGGTTTTTGGAGACGATCAAACATGTGTTGGCGGCATTCGCTGTCACGCGGAAGGCTACGACCGGTGCATCTATTGGTTTTTCTGTATCTATAGCCCTCTCCGGTCTAAGGGAGGCCGTGTTTAAATCTCGGAAACTATAGGAGCCAAAACGACTATCTTGGCGTCAAACAATAGGAAATCTCAAAATGTTTCCTTTTCGAATACTGCGTAAAACCATAAGAAAAATGTTACAGCCGAAAAACTCGAAATTTGTTTTTCGCCTGAGAATCATGCTAAAGTAATATTCCCGCCACCAGCCTAATCGGTCTCCTAAGTAGAAAACAGTTTTGGAGGTCTTATATGATTGCCTTATAGGTCGTTTGAACCTATTCTCGACCGTCCCTTCCCGTTTTTGACCGCAGCTCCCGAAACCCACTTGCCACCGTTTTCGGTGATATCTCCGCTCCCTGTCGAGATATCTCGTTCTGATTTTGAACGATGGGCCGCCCCGTGTATGGTCTTCGACGCCGCGCCCGACCCTGCCATTGTTTCTCAACGTTCGATTGGCGACAAGAGAAAACCCCGGCCTCTCGGTGCCCCCCGATTTCGGGTCGGTTCCCGTTTTGATCGATCAAGGTTTGGTATGCGGGAAGTGGATGAGGTACAAAAACCGACTTTTGTTATTATAAAGGATGGATATTTATTTATTTATTTTAGATTGTTCTTGTACAGTGTAAAAGTAAATTTATTTTTATAAGATTTATTTTGCGAAATGTTTTCTTTAATTTCTTGCCTTACCGATCCACAAGCAAATGCTCCGTCGTTTGGCGGTCCGCGAACGAAGAAGGTTGGGAACCGCTGGTCTAGATTGTGGGTAATTAAAGAGCTTAAATTATTTTGTTTTTTAATTCTTGCATTTTTTTAATCGTGCCTTTAATATGCATAAAAATATGTAAAAGTTATTTTAAATACTTCGGTTCGAATTTAATATTTTGTCTAGTCTATACATATAACATTGTCCATTTATGAATCTTTTAACAAAATTAAAATATGCTGCATATTTTAAAAATATATGCTCAGTATATGTAGGTAAATGATTGCATTTACAACCTACAGTTAACCACCTGAATGTAACTGTTTTAACTAATTTTAAACTGCAGAACCCTAGCATATTGAGAAGATATGCAGTAACGATTTGCATTTATTCATACATGCAAAAATTCTAAAAACACATACAAGTATTTTTGTCAGAAAATATGTAGTAACTCTTTATTGCTCTGAAACTATAGTATTATTGACATAAAGACAATATTTACTCTAAATCCATTACAGCACATAGCATGCATATTCTTTGCATAAAAAATATGCTCAAACATATATGTCCATGTTTATTTCTGATTCGTCTAAATTGTGTGGGTAACAATTAAAGAGCTTAAATTATTTTGTTTTATTAATTCCTGCATATTTTAATTTTTTTTAGAATATGCAAGAAATATGCATAGGAATATGTGTTATTTTAAATACTTCGATTCGAATTCAATATTTTGTCTAGTCTATAAATATAACATTCTCTAGTTACGAACCTTTTAACGACAAGAAATTTATATATGTATATTGCATATTTTAAAAATATGTGCTCAGTATATGAAGTTAAATGATTGCATTTACCACTTAGAGTTAACTACCTAGTTATGCTTTAATTTTAATTTACATAAACCTAGCATATTAAGAAAATATGCAGTAACATTTTTGATTTATTACAGGGTATATCAAGAAATTCTAGAAATTAAGAAATCCCAAAAATACATAAAAGTATTTTTGTCAGAAAATAATTATGTATTTAGTAACTCTTGAACTCTGCTCTGAAACTATAATATTTATACATTATCTGCACACATAACAATATTGATGATGCTGTATTGACACAAATAAAATATTTGCTTTAAATCATTGCTGCAGTATGCGGCTGCATATTTTCTGCATATACAAAAATATATATGCTCAACACATATATGCCCATGTTTATCTCTGATTGATCTAAATTATGACTAACTAGAGATCTTAAATTCTTTTGTTTTTTCTGTTTCTACATTTCTTAATATGCAAGAATTATGCATAAGAATATGTAAGGAGCTATTTTAAACATTCTTGGTTTTATTGCAATATTTTGTCTAATATATGCAAATAATTGTTGTAAACCATTTAACAATAAAAGAATTAAAATATGCTACATATTTTTAAAACATATGCTCAATATATACAGTTAAGTTATGGCGTATACCACTTAAGTTCATACACGCATCTAGAATGCGACTGACAGAAGAATCGTAACAATTTATGTTTTGGTATGCTTTAACTTTAAATGACGGTAACAGCATACCTTTTAATATTTTCGCCGTTTCCTCAAAAGAGCCAACTGTAAGTATATCCCAGAAAACATGTTTATTCGGCATCCGTGTCCAGTGTTTAAATCGCCCGGAAAAAGTCACCAAAAGACTAAGCATTTAGCAGAGGTTCAGAAAGAATTATTCTTTCTATGTTAACTGTTATCTATACCGCATAGTAATAAGAAATGTTTATGTTTTCGTTTAGTGTTCGTCTTCCACCCTTAAAAGGAATTTAGTATTAGTAAAGTCACGCTGTTGTAAGTCATTTTCTCTCCACCCACCTGCCAGAAGTCTCCAGACTGAAGCTTTTTACAGCACCTTAATTAAATCCCTTTCTGACATCCACCGCGCTGTTGTCACCGCGCCAAACGGAGAGATTTCTACGTGATGCGGTTTCCAAAGTGCAAATTGCCCCCTGGAAATCTCGCTCCATTCGAGATTATTTATTTCATTTTAAGCTACTTGTCGGTTACTCCAAGAATGGTAGCAGAATTCAATTCGGCGCGAATTCTAATGATGCATAAGATAAATTATTTATTCAAAATTAGCGGCGCGCGATACTGAGAACGTCTTCTATTTATTTCCAGTGTGCTTTTCTGGAAAGGACGTGACAATTTTCATTTCAGGTTCAAAAAACTCTCTATACTCAACAATCAACATACGTATGTTATGTATGTGCAATTTCCCAGGGCATGTATTTCTATTTATTTTCATTGTGTTAGAAGTATTGCTTTTCTGGAAAGAACGTGGCAATTTTCCTTTTAGATTCAGAAAACCCTTAGTTGTTAGGTTTTACCCTTTTTAAATTATTGTTATACACAACAATCGACATGTATGCAATTTCCAAGAGTATGCATCCAATCACATCGACACTATTCAGAGAAACGTTTGTGATTTGGACTTTAGCAAATATATCTCGTTATGTGCCAACGACATATTGAATTTATGCAGTTATTGATGAAGTCCACTATAGATGTATATACGTAGTTGTTCTATTGTGTAGAAGTTGCATTCAACGCGGTCAAAGTTTGCAGGTGTTACTCAATGCATATATTGGAAACCTCCGTCTGCAGCCGTCATTTCCCTCAAAGCAGTCACTTGTAGCTGCTGCTACACACAGTTTCTCTCTCGCCGCTCCTACCGCCGCCGGGGCCACCCTGCCTGCCTTGCAAGTGTTGGCCAATTCAATGCAAAAGCTAATTTCTTGCCACTATGAATTTCTAGATGTATTAAATTGTTGAGCACGTTGTGATGAGGTGGAGGAGGAGGAGAGTGCGACTAGCGAATGCAGCAGCACCATCTGCACGATATTCCGGCCGACAGGTCCTTTTGTTAAATATCAATTATTAGGAAAGGCAAACGTCGTGGATTAAATTCTTCCAGAAAAATGGAAAGATGTTGTACAACATGGCCGTTGATGTTAAGAACCATATGTTGGTTTAACTAGGTTATAATATTAAGTAAATTAGATACGCCCACAAGCTGTGTAAATTAGGGTAGAGTTTATTGAATGATGAAGCATGTTAACAAGTGTTACCAAGAGAGCAGTATGTGAATACCTATATCGATCATGGTTTTTCTACTTTAAACTAGAGAAATGAACAACCTCTATTATCTATCATTTAAATGAACAGTTGGTGTACCTTCTGTCAAAAAAGTACCTATAAAAATGTAAATTCAAAACTTCTTTGGAAATCGATTTCTTTAAAGATTTTGGAAAATTTCTTTTAATTCTTTCTTTTAATTTTGTGAGAAGATCTTATACAGGCTCTTTGGTAGTCTGTAGTATATTTTTCCATCTATTGGCATAGACCTATGTACATGTTTCATACAGAATTTTACAACTTCTAATTTATATTATTCTCATTAGAAAAGTAGCCTGAAACAAAGCTTATTTTTCCGGACTAAATTTACATTTATAATCTTCAAAATATTTATACTTACGTTACGGTAATGCTCAAAATTACCCCAGCTTGAAATCTTGTCTTTACAAATTTAATTTCAGGATGTAGGTATTGTTTCCAATAGCTTCAAATTATAAAAGAATAGATAAAGGTTTTAAGTCACAATAAAATGCATATAATTGGGCGCCATCTGATTATGAAAGTTTGGTAATGATGGTAGTTAGAATAATGACCTGGCCCCATTAACCAGAAATTGGAGTCAGATCTAATAAATTTAATTCAACTTGTTAGTCATATTCGGTGATGCCAAAGTTAGGTTGGATAAAATATAAATAAAGACTTTCATAATTATATGGGGTTAATATTATTCAGTCTAATTAATTTTAAAAAATTGTGTTTATTCATAAACCAAAAAGTTGAAAAAAAATAACAACTAGTAAAAAAATCATTAAGTAAAATCACAGTACCCTGCATAAGAATTCTTATCAAATGGGAACGTTTTCATACAACAACATAACAACAATAATCGGTACATAAACAATATACTACTTACACAATGTTCACAAAATTCAAAGAGTCAACAATTCGCAATATCTCGTTCAAATTGTTTAATTCACAAAACTAAATCAGAACAGACTTACACAATATTGCCCTTTATCAACACAGGTATAAACAATTGTCACTGAACTGTAGAAACTGGAAAAACTTCATAAAATTCTGCAATCACTAATAACCCAAAACTGCGGAAATTAAAATTACAATACTGTACTACTAGGGTAATACTCATTAGTAATATCCCCTCTTTCAAATAACCGATACAGCCAAATAAGTTGAATAAAAATTACTTGTTTGAATAATTTTGTAGGAAGAAAAGACTGCCTTTATTAGCAGTCACATCTACTAAAACGTACGATTTAAGTTTTATATAAGTTTTAACGTTATCCGATTTCAAATTATATCCGGACAAGATTTTATAAAAAGTTAATTCATAGCTCGGGGTCCGAGGCCGCGGCCCGATACGTGAAGGCGTTTCACCCTGTGTGTATGTTCTTCTTGCTTTATAAAACTCTGACTGTGAACTGACTGTAAGAACTAAAATATTTTGACGGTAGACGGGATTTTAAGAGGGGTATACTTTCAAATAGACCAATAAGGGAATGACCTGAATTTTTTTAAGCCAACCAATATTAGTATTTTTACACAAAGAAAATTCAGAGCCCCGGGTTTTACAACAAGATTTGCAGACATGAAATCTTTCGAAGCGCAGATGTGTTTATTTGAAATTTGCCCATCAGCACGTACAAGGAAATCATAAATCACGGCAGGAGAGGTTTTAATGATATTTTTTCATAAAATTTCAACTTATTTAGATGGGAATATTTGCAGATTCTCTTTCACATCGACGGAAATGGCTGACAATTAGTATTTTAAAAGGCTAGTCTATTCGAAAATATTCTTTTTCTTTCACGAACAATGAAATGATAGATGTTAACACTTGTGAAAACAATACCCAAACGAAGTCTATAAATTCTTATAAAAAACAGTTTCATTAGTCTGGAATATTTCTTTAAGATGACCTTTAGTGTTTTATGGGGTTTATTTAATGCCTATAAAAGTATACCAACGATGATTTTATATTGAGAGAAAATATATGAATATGCAGGACCGCATTTAGAATTTTTTGTTAAGTATGCATACTAAATTGCGTTATTTAAAAACCGACAAAAACATAACGTTACAAGCCATAGGTTTTTGGCATTTTTATATTCGTATCCATGTCAATGAAAAGCCGGGAGGGCGGGAATGTCAGCTTATTTTCTACTAAGTTCAGCTTTTCAAAAAATTTCCTTTGATATTAACGTTAAATATGCCCATTTCCGGAATTTCCGTTTTGGGGACATGACCGAAATCAAAAGTTAGGAAATTACACCTGCCGAAACTCTCATGTTGTCTATGTGATCTTTTCCAATTAAATACATTGAATGAGTTTTTGAGTGTGTCCCACCTCACCAAACCTTCATCCGGACCTAACCTAACACCCTAACCTAACCACTAACCCAACTTAACCTAACCGCTAAACTGGGGCGGATTATGTCATTTGTCGCCTATAGGCCCACTCATATTTACGCCCTGAATAAAAAGACGTTATTGTTACGATTGCATGTAATTTATTAAATATTTAGGCAAGCATATTGTAAATAAAAGGTATGTTTTTTTAATTTGACGTCCACGTTAACTATGAATTGGTTATTTTGTGAACGTTCCACATACTTACATGTATCTGTTGTCTCACATAAATTATCTTAATTTATTTAATTTAAGTTTAAGAACTTAAAATTGCAACAGCTTAGATTAGCACAAACTCGTGGGGCTGAAGTCAAGGTCGTACTCAGGATCTAAACTAGAGTGAAACAGGACGATTTCTTACAAAATAAAAATCAAAACTACTGCAAAACTGTTTTTATTAGTCACTAAAAAATGTGTACTGATTTGCATCTCGCCCAGCCACATATACCCATCAATTTGAAGAAGGATTTGTTCTCATTTATTTTTCTTCTAGGGAGAGCAGCTGCCCCTTTCAATTCCTTCAGAATTCAATTCTTCAATTATTTCAAAGAATACTACTATAAGATAGTTCCAAGAATTATTTCATCCTTTTTAAATTTCCACGAATTCATTTTAATATTCGTGGACAATGAATGAAGGTTAATAAGTAAAAATGTCGGTTAAATTTTTTTAAAGAATATTACTTAAAATAGTTCCAAAAATTATTTAACCCCTTTTAAATTTCCACGAAGTCATTTTAATATTCGACGACAATGAATGAAGGTTAGTAAGAAAAAATGTAGGTTAAATTATTTCGAAAAGTACTGCTATAAAATAGTTCTAAGAATTATTTCACCCTTTTTAAATTTCCACAAATTCATTTTAATATTCCAGGATGTGATACACTAATTCGATATTTTATGTGCATAAAATATCAAATTAATATTTAATTTTATAAATTTACTACACACATAAGTATAATTTATGCAAAAGGAAAAACTTACCTAATGTTAAAAATAAAAATTTCCAAAATTCACTAATCCGAAAGTAAAATTACGCACAACTGAGATAACTGAGCAAAAATTAGCAAACGAATAAAGGAATTATCTAAAATATTTCACAGTAAAATACATGTTTATTTTACTGAATGACTCAAAGGGGCTAATAGTTCCTGTAAAAAGCAATAAAATAATCTCGATCCGTTCTTCGGTTCTATTGATAGATAGATTCTCTGGATAGACGTCAAGAGTGTCTATCCAGATGTGTACATACTTATTTAATATTTGTTGAAATTTATTTGGTTAGTTTCAGGTCAAAGTCCTTGTGAAATATGAATAGTGACACTTTTCAATAATTATAAAATTTCCATAAATCTCATGCAATTTTTTATTTAAACACATAAATCAAGGGGGCGATCGCTCCGAAGTTTGCCGCTCTAGCCCCGGGCCTCTCGGTCCTATTGGATAATCCGACGCTGCCGCTAACCTTACCTAAACAACCTTCAACTTCCATAAACTACCATCCTAACCTAACCTATAACCCCACATTAATTACATTAATTTATTGGGCATTGTTGTTCAACTGTATTTCCGTTTCCAAAATAAATACTTTTAATAAATAAATAAATTTATATAGCATAATTCTATCATTTTATCATTTTTCTGAGGTATACTATAATAGCTATATACTCTACATTCTAAAAACACTGCTCTAACCTAACATAACCTCTAATCTAACTTCTAACCCAGCAGATTCTAAACTGTGAGGCACGGGGGCAAAATTGAGATAGACTGCTGTGGTCGTGACGTTTTAAATGCATTCCGGCGTTACCTACACAGATGCGTCAAGTACCTATCAAGTAAATTAAATCTTGTGGAGAAAACGCAGCACTACCCTTCACACTAATTTGTTAATTTGGTAGTTTTTGTAATAACAAGAAAAATTTAATTTACCTAGTTTATATATTTTTAATAGGAATTAAAAAGGAGGGACATAAGATTTTCACGAGATAAAAAAGCCTAATCTCTGAGCTAACTTAACCTAATTTATCTAAACCTAACCTCTGATTTATTTTCTAACCTAACCTATTATGCTAGGCTAAGTTAGGTTAGGTTAGAGAATAGCTTAATATTTAGGTTAGAGGTTAAGTTAGAGGTTTAGATTAGGTTAAACATAGGTTATGTTAATAATTTAAGGTAATTTCTACAAACAGGAATATACCAAATAAAGAATTATGTATTTTCTAAAATTTAAACTTCTCCGGTTGGAGGGATTTTATTCATTTTAGGAAAAGTAATGGATTTTCTGTTAGCACTTATGTGAGCTCGACTGCTTCGAAATGCTGCACTCGCAGCCATAGTATATCCATAGATTGTTTTTTATTACACTATTTTCATTTTCCTGCGCGTGTGTGCATGCAAAATATGTAAATACACATATGAAGAATAGCTAATTCTATTTAAAACTAACCTATATTTAAACCGAGCTACTGTAGCCTTAACTTTAGTTACAAATCAGCGAACTTTAAATATTATTATAATCATACTATATTACTATTTAATACATTTACTTGTTTACTTTGTTATGTTCCTTACACTAGTGATGTCATTTGTAATCGACATACCGTACTCGGCACCTCCACCAAAAATGTCACGTCTGAAACATGTTTGCTCATCATGGAGGTAACTTTCCATTGTCGACACACTAGCAGCATCAATAAAGTTTAAAACTAGCCCATATTTAAACAATCCAATGATTTTAGTTTTATTAAAAAGGGCCTGTTTTCGCATATCAGCTTCCTATCACAATAAAAAGAATACAGTTTTGTCAAATCTATAATTCATTTAGAAAGTTAGAATTTATTCTGTCTAGATGTAAATCAATAGTTTCATAAGTTAGCAGGGGTTAGCTTTAATTTTTTTTTTCTGAAAACTTTAAATTTCCCTGAAAAGAGCTAGAATCCATTGGGAAAACTTGTTAGAAGTAAGATGAATATATAAGTTAGTTGGAAATAATTGTTGCTTATATAATATATTAAAACAAATAAGTGGCATTGAGAGCAAGTTTGAAGAAAGGGTTTGTCCCAAGCGGATTTTATTCTCTTAAGGGTACACCGCCAAGATCCTCACTCTGGGATCTTAATATTTATTAATATCCGCGAAAGACCCAGAGTGCCAGAAAAGCGAGAGAGAGGAGGAAAAGCGACGCGAAACGTCGTCATCGTCGGTAGGTCTGAGGTGGTAGTAGTAGTAGAGTAGTAGTAGGAGGATGGTTGGAAGTTAAGAAAAGCCTTTCAGTCGAAACTATTATTAGTAAAATGAAGGAGAAGCGTTAGGCTAGGTATTCAGCGGCAGCAGAAGCAGAGAGAAGCCCGCATATTCAGGGGGATCGTTATGCATGCACGAGTGACTGTAATCACGGGCCGGTGCAGCAATCTGAGGCGCGCAGTGTTTTATTGCTCGTTCGCGGCTCATGAATTAGCGAAAGAAACCAGACGGCCGCGTTCGATAATGCCAAAAATAATTAATTACCTTCGATCGCCCTCCTACCGAAATGTGCTCTGCCGGACGATTTTTCAATAAGGGGCTGTCAGTTGCTCGGAAAGACTAATAAACTTTTAAGGCAATATACTTCAGGAAAGCTTGCCCTCATACTTTCTCATTTCACTGACGTTCTAGGTAAATACCCCTATATATGTGTGTATAATTTAACTGCCATAAATAACTCCTTAAGTAAGAAGATTAGCGACTATAGTTATCAAAACAAAAGATAGTAGATACTTTTGTTCCATCAGAAGCATCAGATTTATTTAATTAGCATCGAATAGATATCAGTTTAACTCTTGCAATTAACGTGTATAAATTACAAATTCGAAAAAGGAAGTGCACGTTGCTGATTTAAAATGAAGATAAATGTCCAATTGATGGATCATGGATCAAAAGAAATGTATTTGCAACTTTCTAATCGATATTGAGTCATGAGTTTATGTCATGCACTTTAATGTTATACCAATTTCAAATCTTAAAAATACAATGTACGGTGCTAATTTGAAGAAATTAAAATAAATGTCCCATTGATAGATCAAAAGAAATGTACTTAACACATTTTAATCGATCTTTTGATCCAAAAGTGTTGGTCGGGATGAATTACAGTGCAATGAGCATAGAATAAATTTTACTTTAACTGTTGCAGTTAATGTTGTATAAATAACAAAATAAAAAAAATAAAATACACGGTACTGATTTCAGACGAAGGTTGAATGTCCCATTGATGGATCAAAAGAAATGTAATTAACACATTTTAATCGATATTTTGATTCTAATATGTGGAATTATAGTGGCATTATCATCTAATACATGTCACTTTAATTCTTGCAGTTAATGTTGTATAAATAACAAAACACAAAAAATAAAATACACGGTGCTGTTTCAGATGAAGATTGAATGTCCCATTGATGGATCAAAAGAAATGTAATTAACACATTTTAATCGATATTTTGATCCTAATATGTGGAATTATAGTGGCATTATCATATAATACATGTCACTTTAATTCTTGCAGTTAATGTTGTATAAATAACAAAATACAAAAAATAAAATACACGGTGCTGATTTCAGATGAAGGTTGAATGTCCCATTGATGGATCAAAAGAAATTTAATTAACACATTTTAATCGATATTTTGATTCTAATCTGTGGAATTATAGTGGCATTATCATCTAATACATGTCACTTTAATTCTTACAGTTAATGTTGTATAAATAACAAAACACAAAAAATAAAATACAAGGTACTGATTTCAGATGAAGGTTGAATGTCCCATTGATGGATCAAAAGAAATGTAATTAACACATTGTAATTGATATTTTGATCCTAATATGTGGAATTATAGTGGCATTATCATCTAATACATGTCACTTTAATTCTTGCAGTTAATGTTGTATAAATAACAAAACACAAAAAATAAAATACACGGTGCTGTTTCAGATGAAGATTGAATGTCCCATTGATGGATCAAAAGAAATGTAATTAACACATTTTAATCGATATTTTGATCCTAATATGTGGAATTATAGTGGCATTGTCATCTAATACATGTCACTTTAATTCTTGCAGTTAATGTTGTATAAATAATAAAACACAAAAAATAAAATACCCTGTGCTCATTTGAGATGAAGGTTGAATGTCCCATTGATGGATCAAGAGAAATGTGATTAACACATTTTAATCGATATTTTGATCCTAATATGTGGAATTAAAGTGGCATTATCATCTAATACATGTCACTTTAATTCTTGCAGTTAATGTTGTATAAATAACAAAACACAAAATATAAAATATACGGTACTGATTTTAGATGAAGGTTGAATGTCCCATTGATGGATCAAAAAGAATGTAATTCACACATTTTAATCGATATTTTGATCCAAATATGTGGAATTATAGTGGCATTATCATCTAATACATGTCACTTTAATTCTTGCAGTTAATGTTGTATAAATAACAAAACACAAAAAATAAAATACACGGTGCTGATTTCAGATGAAGGTTGAATGTCCCATTGATTGATCAAAAGAAATGTAATTAACACATTTTAATCGATATTTTGATCCTAATATGTGGAATTATAGTGGCATTATCATATAATACATGTCACTTTAATTCTTGCAGTTAATGTTGTATAAATAACAAAATACAAAAAATAAAATACACGGTGCTGATTTCAGATGAAGGTTGAATGTCCCATTGATGGATCAAAAGAAATGTAATTAACACATTTTAATCGATATTTTGATTCTAATATGTGGAATTATAGTGGCATTATCATCTAATACATGTCACTTTAATTCTTGCAGTTAATGTTGTATAAATAACAAAACACAAAAAATAAAATACACGGTGCTGTTTCAGATGAAGATTGAATGTCCCATTGATGGATCAAAAGAAATGTAATTAACACATTTTAATCGATATTTTGATCCTAATATGTGGAATTATAGTGGCATTATCATATAATACATGTCACTTTAATTCTTGCAGTTAATGTTGTATAAATAACAAAATACAAAAAATAAAATATAAGGTGCTGATTTCAGATGAAGGTTGAATGTCCCATTGATGGATCAAAAGAAATTTAATTAACACATTTTAATCGATATTTTGATTCTAATCTGTGGAATTATAGTGGCATTATCATCTAATACATGTCACTTTAATTCTTACAGTTAATGTTGTATAAATAACAAAACACAAAAAATAAAATACAAGGTACTGATTTCAGATGAAGGTTGAATGTCCCATTGATGGATCAAAAGAAATGTAATTAACACATTGTAATTGATATTTTGATCCTAATATGTGGAATTATAGTGGCATTATCATCTAATACATGTCACTTTAATTCTTGCAGTTAATGTTGTATAAATAACAAAACACAAAAAATAAAATACACGGTGCTGTTTCAGATGAAGATTGAATGTCCCATTGATGGATCAAAAGAAATGTAATTAACACATTTTAATCGATATTTTGATCCTAATATGTGGAATTATAGTGGCATTGTCATCTAATACATGTCACTTTAATTCTTGCAGTTAATGTTGTATAAATAATAAAACACAAAAAATAAAATACCCTGTGCTCATTTCAGATGAAGGTTGAATGTCCCATTGATGGATCAAGAGAAATGTGATTAACACATTTTAATCGATATTTTGATCCTAATATGTGGAATTAAAGTGGCATTATCATCTAATACATGTCACTTTAATTCTTGCAGTTAATGTTGTATAAATAACAAAACACAAAATATAAAATATACGGTACTGATTTTAGATGAAGGTTGAATGTCCCATTGATGGATCAAAAAGAATGTATTTCACACATTTTAATCGATATTTTGATCCAAATATGTGGAATTATAGTGGCATTATCATCTAATACATGTCACTTTAATTCTTGCAGTTAATGTTGTATAAATAACAAAACACAAAAAATAAAATACACGGTGCTGATTTCAGATGAAGGTTGAATGTCCCATTGATTGATCAAAAGAAATGTAATTAACACATTTTAATCGATATTTTGATCCTAATATGTGGAATTATAGTGGCATTATCATCTAATGCATGTCACTTTAATTCTTGCAGTTAATGTTGTATAAATAATAAAATACAAAATATAAAATACACGGTACTGATTTCAGATGAAGGTTGAATGTCCCATTGATGGATCAAAAGAAATGTAATTAACACATTTTAATCGATATTTTGATCCTAATATGTGGAATTATAGTGGCATTATCATATAATACATGTCGCTTTAATTCTTGCAGTAAATGTTGTATAAATAACAAAACACAAAAAATAAAATACAAGGTACTGATTTCAGATGAAGGTTGAATGTCCCATTGATGGATCAAAAGAAATGTGATTAACACATTTTAATCGATATTTTGATTCTAATATGTGGATTTATAGTGGCATTATCATCTAATACATGTCACTTTAATTCTTGCAGTTAATGTTGTATAAATAACAAAACACAAAATATACAATACACGGTACTGATTTCAGATGAAGGTTGAATGTCCCATTGATGGATCAAAAGGAATGTAATTCACACATTTTAATCGATATTTTGATCCAAATATGTGGAATTATAGTGGCATTATCATCTAATACATGTCACTTTAATTCTTGCAGTTAATGTTGTATAAATAACAAAATACAAAATATAAAATACACGGGGCTGATTTCAGATGAAGGTTGAATGTCCCATTGATTGATCAAAAGAAATGTAATTAACACATTTTAATCGATATTTTGATCCTAATATCTGGAATTATAGTGGCATTATCATCTAATACATGTCACTTTAATTCTTTGCATTATATTAATTGCAGTTAATGTTGTATAAAAAACAAAACACAAAAAATAAAATACACGGTGCTGTTTCAGATGAAGATTGAATGTCCCATTGATGGATCAAAAGGAATGTAATTCACACATTTTAATCGATATTTTGATCCAAATATGTGGAATTATAGTGGCATTATCATCTAATACATGTCACTTTAATTCTTGCAGTTAATGTTGTATAAATAACAAAATACAAAATATAAAATACACGGGGCTGATTTCAGATGAAGGTTGAATGTCCCATTGATTGATCAAAAGAAATGTAATTAACACATTTTAATCGATATTTTGATCCTAATATCTGGAATTATAGTGGCATTATCATCTAATACATGTCACTTTAATTCTTTGCATTATATTAATTGCAGTTAATGTTGTATAAAAAACAAAACACAAAAAATAAAATACACGGTGCTGTTTCGAAGATTGAATGTCCCATTGATGGATCAAAAGAAATGTAATTAACACATTTTAATCGATATTTTGATCCTAATATGTGGAATTATAGTTCCATTATCATCTAATACATGTCACTTTAATTCTTGCAGTTAACGTTGTATAAATAATAAAACACAAAAAATAAAATACATGGTACTGATTTCAGATGAAGGTTGAATGTCCCATTGATGGATCAAAAGAAATTTAATTAACACATTTTAATCGATATTTTGATCCTAATATGTGGAATTATAGTTCCATTATCATCTAATACATGTCACTTTAATTCTTGAAGTTAATGTTGTATAAAAAACAAAACACAAAAAATAAAATACACGGTGCTGTTTTCAGATGAACAATGAATGTCCCATTGATGGATCAAAAGAAATGTAATTAACACATTTTAATCGATATTTTGATCCTAATATCTGGAATTATAGTGGCATTATCATCTAATACATGTCACTTTAATTCTTTGCATTATATTAATTGCAGTTAATGTTGTATAAAAAACAAAACACAAAAAATAAAATACACGGTGCTGTTTCAGATGAAGATTGAATGTCCCATTGATGGATCAAAAGAAATGTAATTAACACATTTTAATCGATATTTTGATCCTAATATGTGGAATTATAGTTCCATTATCATCTAATACATGTCACTTTAATTCTTGCAGTTAATGTTGTATAAATAACAAAACACAAAAAATAAAATACACGGTACTGATTTCAGATGAAGGTTGAATGTCCCATTGATGGATCAAAAGAAATGTAATTAACACATTTTAATCGATATTTTGATCCTAATATGTGGAATTATAGTTCCATTATCATCTAATACATGTCACTATAATTCTTGCAGTTAACGTTGTATAAATAATAAAACACAAAAAATAAAATACATGGTACTGATTTCAGATGAAGGTTGAATGTCCCATTGATGGATCAAAAGAAATTTAATTAACACATTTTAATCGATATTTTGATCCTAATATCTGGAATTATAGTGGCATTATCATCTAATACATGTCACTTTAATTCTTTGCATTATATTAATTGCAGTTAATGTTGTATAAAAAACAAAACACAAAAAATAAAATACACGGTGCTGTTTCAGATGAAGATTGAATGTCCCATTGATGGATCAAAAGAAATGTAATTAACACATTTTAATCGATATTTTGATCCTAATATGTGGAATTATAGTTCCATTATCATCTAATACATGTCACTTTAATTCTTGCAGTTAATGTTGTATAAATAACAAAACACAAAAAATAAAATACACGGTACTGATTTCAGATGAAGGTTGAATGTCCCATTGATGGATCAAAAGAAATGTAATTAACACATTTTAATCGATATTTTGATCCTAATATGTGGAATTATAGTTCCATTATCATCTAATACATGTCACTTTAATTCTTGCAGTTAACGTTGTATAAATAATAAAACAATAAAAATAAAATACATGGTACTGATTTCAGATGAAGGTTGAATGCCCCATTGATGGATCAAAAGAAATGTAATTAACACATTTTAATCGATATTTTGATCCTAATATCTGGAATTATAGTGGCATTATCATCTAATACATGTCACTTTAATTCTTTGCGTTATATTAATTGCAGTTAATGTTGTATAAAAAACAAAACACAAAAAATAAAATACACGGTGCTGTTTCAGATGAAGATTGAATGTCCCATTGATGGATCAAAAGAAATGTAATTAACACATTTTAATCGATATTTTGATCCTAATATGTGGAATTATAGTTCCATTATCATCTAATACATGTCACTTTAATTCTTGCAATTAACGTTGTATAAATAATAAAACACAAAAAATAAAATACAAGGTACTGATTTCAGATTAAGGTTGAATGTCCCATTGATGGATCAAAAGAAATGTAATTAACACATTTTAATCGATATTTTGATCCTAATATGTGGAATTATAGTTCCATTATCATCTAATACATGTCACTTTAATTCTTGCAGTTAATGTTGTATAAATAACAAAACACAAAAAATAAAATACACGGTACTGATTTCAGATGAAGGTTGAATGTCCCATTGATGGATCAAAAGAAATGTAATTAACACATTTTAATCGATATTTTGATCCTAATATCTGGAATTATAGTGGCATTATCATCTAATACATGTCACTTTAATTCTTGCAGTTAATGTTGTATAAATAACAAAACACAAAAGATAAAATAAACGGTGCTGATTTCAGATGAAGATGGAATGTCCCATTGATGGATCAAAAGGAATGTAATTCACACATTTTAATCGATATTTTGATCCAAATATGTGGAATTATAGTGGCATTATCATCTAATACATGTCACTTTAATTCTTGCAGTTAATGTTGTATAAATAACAAAATACAAAATATAAAATACACGGGGCTGATTTCAGATGAAGGTTGAATGTCCCATTGATTGATCAAAAGAAATGTAATTAACACATTTTAATCGATATTTTGATCCTAATATGTGGAATTATAGTGGCATTATCATCTAATATATGTCACTATAATTCTTGCAGTAAATGTTGTATAAATAACAAAACACAAAAAATAAAATACAAGGTACTGATTTCAGATGAAGGTTGAATATCCCATTGATGGATCAAAAGAAATTTAATTAACACATTTTAATCGATATTTTGATCCTAATATGTGGAATTATAGTGGCATTATCATCTAATACATGCCACTTTAATTCTTTGCATTATATTAATTGTAGTTAATGTTGTATAAAAAACAAAACACAAAAAATAAAATACACGGTGCTGTTTTCAGATGAACAATGAATGTCCCATTGATGGATCAAAAGAAATGTAATTAACACATTTTAATCGATATTTTGATCCTAATATCTGGAATTATAGTGGCATTATCATCTAATACATGTCACTTTAATTCTTTGCATTATATTAATTGCAGTTAATGTTGTATAAAAAACAAAACACAAAAAATAAAATACACGGTGCTGTTTCAGATGAAGATTGAATGTCCCATTGATGGATCAAAAGAAATGTAATTAACACATTTTAATCGATATTTTGATCCTAATATGTGGAATTATAGTTCCATTATCATCTAATACATGTCACTTTAATTCTTGCAGTTAACGTTGTATAAATAATAAAACACAAAAAATAAAATACATGGTACTGATTTCAGATGAAGGTTGAATGTCCCATTGATGGATCAAAAGAAATGTAATTAACACATTTTAATCGATATTTTGATCCTAATATCTGGAATTATAGTGGCATTATCATCTAATACATGTCACTTTAATTCTTACAGTTAATGTTGTATAAATAACAAAATACAAAATATAAAATACACGGGGCTGATTTCAGATGAAGGTTGAATGTCCCATTGATTGATCAAAAGAAATGTAATTAACACATTTTAATCGATATTTTGATCCTAATATGTGGAATTATAGTGGCATTATCATCTAATATATGTCACTATAATTCTTGCAGTAAATGTTGTATAAATAACAAAACACAAAAAATAAAATACAAGGTACTGATTTCAGATGAAGGTTGAATATCCCATTGATGGATCAAAAGAAATTTAATTAACACATTTTAATCGATATTTTGATCCTAATATGTGGAATTATAGTGGCATTATCATCTAATACATGCCACTTTAATTCTTTGCATTATATTAATTGTAGTTAATGTTGTATAAAAAACAAAACACAAAAAATAAAATACACGGTGCTGTTTTCAGATGAACAATGAATGTCCCATTGATGGATCAAAAGAAATGTAATTAACACATTTTAATCGATATTTTGATCCTAATATCTGGAATTATAGTGGCATTATCATCTAATACATGTCACTTTAATTCTTTGCATTATATTAATTGCAGTTAATGTTGTATAAAAAACAAAACACAAAAAATAAAATACACGGTGCTGTTTCAGATGAAGATTGAATGTCCCATTGATGGATCAAAAGAAATGTAATTAACACATTTTAATCGATATTTTGATCCTAATATGTGGAATTATAGTTCCATTATCATCTAATACATGTCACTTTAATTCTTGCAGTTAACGTTGTATAAATAATAAAACACAAAAAATAAAATACATGGTACTGATTTCAGATGAAGGTTGAATGTCCCATTGATGGATCAAAAGAAATTTAATTAACACATTTTAATCGATATTTTGATCCTAATATGTGGAATTATAGTTCCATTATCATCTAATACATGTCACTTTAATTCTTGCAGTTAATGTTGTATAAATAACAAAACACAAAAAATAAAATACACGGTACTGATTTCAGATGAAGGTTGAATGTCCCATTGATGGATCAAAAGAAATGTAATTAACACATTTTAATCGATATTTTGATCCTAATATCTGGAATTATAGTGGCATTATCATCTAATACATGTCACTTTAATTCTTTGCATTATATTAATTGCAGTTAATGTTGTATAAAAAACAAAACACAAAAAATAAAATACACGGTGCTGTTTCAGATGAAGATTGAATGTCCCATTGATGGATCAAAAGAAATGTAATTAACACATTTTAATCGATATTTTGATCCTAATATGTGGAATTATAGTTCCATTATCATCTAATACATGTCACTTTAATTCTTGCAGTTAACGTTGTATAAATAATAAAACACAAAAAATAAAATACATGGTACTGATTTCAGATGAAGGTTGAATGTCCCATTGATGGATCAAAAGAAATGTAATTAACACATTTTAATCGATATTTTGATCCTAATATCTGGAATTATAGTGGCATTATCATCTAATACATGTCACTTTAATTCTTTGCATTATATTAATTGCAGTTAATGTTGTATAAAAAACAAAACACAAAAAATAAAATACACGGTGCTGTTTCAGATGAAGATTGAATGTCCCATTGATGGATCAATAGAAATGTAATTAACACATTTTAATCGATATTTTGATCCTAATATGTGGAATTATAGTTCCATTATCATCTAATACATGTCACTTTAATTCTTGCAGTTAACGTTGTATAAATAATAAAACACAAAAAATAAAATACATGGTACTGATTTCAGATGAAGGTTGAATGTCCCATTGATGGATCAAAAGAAATTTAATTAACACATTTTAATCGATATTTTGATCCTAATATGTGGAATTATAGTTCCATTATCATCTAATACATGTCACTTTAATTCTTGCAGTTAATGTTGTATAAATAACAAAACACAAAAAATAAAATACACGGTACTGATTTCAGATGAAGGTTGAATGTCCCATTGATGGATCAAAAGAAATGTAATTAACACATTTTAATCGATATTTTGATCCTAATATCTGGAATTATAGTGGCATTATCATCTAATACATGTCACTTTAATTCTTTGCATTATATTAATTGCAGTTAATGTTGTATAAAAAACAAAACACAAAAAATAAAATACACGGTGCTGTTTCAGATGAAGATTGAATGTCCCATTGATGGATCAAAAGAAATGTAATTAACACATTTTAATCGATATTTTGATCCTAATATGTGGAATTATAGTTCCATTATCATCTAATACATGTCACTTTAATTCTTGTAGTTAATGTTGTATAAATAACAAAACACAAAAAATAAAATACACGGTACTGATTTCAGATGAAGGTTGAATGTCCCATTGATGGTTCAAAAGAAATGTAATTAACACATTTTAATCGATATTTTGATCCTAATATGTGGAATTATAGTTCCATTATCATCTAATACATGTCACTTTAATTCTTGTAGTTAATGTTGTATAAATAACAAAACACAAAAAATAAAATACACGGTACTGATTTCAGATGAAGGTTGAATGTCCCATTGATGGATCAAAAGAAATTTAATTAACACATTTTAATCGATATTTTGATCCTAATATGTGGAATTATAGTTCCATTATCATCTAATACATGTCACTTTAATTCTTGTAGTTAATGTTGTATAAATAACAAAACACAAAAAATAAAATACACGGTACTGATTTCAGATGAAGGTTGAATGTCCCATTGATGGATCAAAAGAAATGTAATTAACACATTTTAATCGATATTTTGATCCTAATATCTGGAATTATAGTGGCATTATCATCTAATACATGTCACTTTAATTCTTTGCATTATATTAATTGCAGTTAATGTTGTATAAAAAACAAAACACAAAAAATAAAATACACGGTGCTGTTTCAGATGAAGATTGAATGTCCCATTGATGGATCAAAAGAAATGTAATTAACACATTTTAATCGATATTTTGATCCTAATATGTGGAATTATAGTTCCATTATCATCTAATACATGTCACTTTAATTCTTGTAGTTAATGTTGTATAAATAACAAAACACAAAAAATAAAATACACGGTACTGATTTCAGATGAAGGTTGAATGTCCCATTGATGGATCAAAAGAAATGTAATTAACACATTTTAATCGATATTTTGATCCTAATATGTGGAATTATAGTTCCATTATCATCTAATACATGTCACTTTAATTCTTGTAGTTAATGTTGTATAAATAACAAAACACAAAAAATAAAATACACGGTACTGATTTCAGATGAAGGTTGAATGTCCCATTGATGGATCAAAAGAAATTTAATTAACACATTTTAATCGATATTTTGATCCTAATATGTGGAATTATAGTTCCATTATCATCTAATACATGTCACTTTAATTCTTGTAGTTAATGTTGTATAAATAACAAAACACAAAAAATAAAATACACGGTACTGATTTCAGATGAAGGTTGAATGTCCCATTGATGGATCAAAAGAAATGTAATTAACACATTTTAATCGATATTTTGATCCTAATATGTGGAATTATAGTTCCATTATCATCTAATACATGTCACTTTAATTCTTGTAGTTAATGTTGTATAAATAACAAAACACAAAAAATAAAATACACGGTACTGATTTCAGATGAAGGTTGAATGTCCCATTGATGGATCAAAAGAAATTTAATTAACACATTTTAATCGATATTTTGATCCTAATATGTGGAATTATAGTTCCATTATCATCTAATACATGTCACTTTAATTCTTGTAGTTAATGTTGTATAAATAACAAAACACAAAAAATAGAATACACGGTACTGATTTCAGATGAAGGTTGAATGTCCCATTGATGGATCAAAAGAAATGTAATTAACACATTTTAATCGATATTTTGATCCTAATATCTGGAATTATAGTGGCATTATCATCTAATACATGTCACTTTAATTCTTTGCATTATATTAATTGCAGTTAATGTTGTATAAAAAACAAAACACAAAAAATAAAATACACGGTGCTGTTTCAGATGAAGATTGAATGTCCCATTGATGGATCAAAAGAAATGTAATTAACACATTTTAATCGATATTTTGATCCTAATATGTGGAATTATAGTTCCATTATCATCTAATACATGTCACTTTAATTCTTGCAATTAACGTTGTATAAATAATAAATCACAAAAAATAAAATACAAGGTACTGATTTCAGATTAAGGTTGAATGTCCCATTGATGGATCAAAAGAAATGTAATTAACACATTTTAATCGATATTTTGATCCTAATATGTGGAATTATAGTTCCATTATCATCTAATACATGTCACTTTAATTCTTGCAGTTAATGTTGTATAAATAACAAAACACAAAAAATAAAATACACGGTACTGATTTCAGATGAAGGTTGAATGTCCCATTGATGGATCAAAAGAAATGTAATTAACACATTTTAATCGATATTTTGATCCTAATATCTGGAATTATAGTGGCATTATCATCTAATACATGTCACTTTAATTCTTGCAGTTAATGTTGTATAAATAACAAAACACAAAAGATAAAATAAACGGTGCTGATTTCAGATGAAGATTGAATGTCCCATTGATGGATCAAAAGAAATGTAATTAACACATTTTAATCGATATTTTGATCCTAATATGTGGAATTATAGTGGCATTATCATCTAATACATGTCACTTTGATTCTTGCAGTTAATGTTGTATAAATAACAAAATATAAAATACTCGGTACTGATTTCAGATGAAGGTTGAATGTCCCATTGATGGATCAAAAGAAATGTAATTAACACATTTTAATCGATATTTTGATCCTAATATGTGGAATTATAGTGGCATTATCATCTAATACATGTCACTTTAATTCTTGCAGTTAATGTTGTATAAATAACAAAATATAAAATACACGGTACTGATTTCAGATGAAGGTTGAATGTCCCATTGATGGATCAAAAGAAATGTAATTAACACATTTTAATCGATATTTTGATCCTAATATGTGGAATTATAGTGGCATTATCATCTAATACATGTCACTTTAATTCTTGCAGTTAATGTTGTATAAATAACAAAATATAAAATACACGGTACTGATTTCAGATGAAGGTTGAATGTCCCATTGATGGATCAAAAGAAATGTAATGAACACATTTTAATCGATATTTTGATCCTAATATGTGGAATTATAGTGGCATTATCATCTAATACATGTCACTTTAATTCTTGCAGTTAATGTTGTATAAATAACAAAATATAAAATACTCGGTACTGATTTCAGATGAAGGTTGAATGTCCCATTGATGGATCAAAAGAAATGTAATTAACACATTTTAATCGATATTTTGATCCTAATATGTGGAATTATAGTGGCATTATCATCTAATACATGTCACTTTAATTCTTGCAGTTAATGTTGTATAAATAACAAAATATAAAATACACGGTACTGATTTCAGATGAAGGTTGAATGTCCCATTGATGGATCAAAAGAAATGTAATTAACACATTTTAATCGATATTTTGATCCTAATATGTGGAATTATAGTGGCATTATCATCTAATACATGTCACTTTAATTCTTGCAGTTAATGTTGTATAAATAACAAAATATAAAATACACGGTACTGATTTCAGATGAAGATTGAATGTCCCATTGATGGATCAAAAGAAATGTAATTAACACATTTTAATCGATATTTTGATCCTAATATGTGGAATTATAGTGGCATTATCATCTAATACATGTCACTTTAATTCTTGCAGTTAATGTTGTATAAATAACAAAATATAAAATACACGGTACTGATTTCAGATGAAGATTGAATGTCCCATTGATGGATCAAAAGAAATGTAATTAACACATTTTAATCGATATTTTGATCCTAATATGTGGAATTATAGTGGCATTATCATCTAATACATGTCACTTTAATTCTTGCAGTTAATGTTGTATAAATAACAAAATATAAAATACACGGTACTGATTTCAGATGAAGGTTGAATGTCCCATTGATGGATCAAAAGAAATGTAATGAACACATTTTAATCGATATTTTGATCCTAATATGTGGAATTATAGTGGCATTATCATCTAATACATGTCACTTTAATTCTTGCAGTTAATGTTGTATAAATAACAAAATATAAAATACACGGTACTGATTTCAGATGAAGATTGAATGTCCCATTGATGGATCAAAAGAAATGTAATTAACACATTTTAATCGATATTTTGATCCTAATATGTGGAATTATAGTGGCATTATCATCTAATACATGTCACTTTAATTCTTGCAGTTAATGTTGTATAAATAACAAAACACAAAAAATAATATACACGGTACTGATTTCAGATGAAGGTTGAATGTCCCATTGATGGATCAAAAGAAATGTAATTAACACATTTTAATCGATATTTTGATCCTAATATGTGGAATTATAGTTCCATTATCATCTAATACATGTCACTTTAATTCTTGTAGTTAATGTTGTATAAATAACAAAACACAAAAAATAAAATACACGGTACTGATTTCAGATGAAGGTTGAATGTCCCATTGATGGATCAAAAGAAATGTAATTAACACATTTTAATCGATATTTTGATCCTAATATGTGGAATTATAGTTCCATTATCATCTAATACATGTCACTTTAATTCTTGTAGTTAATGTTGTATAAATAACAAAACACAAAAAATAAAATACACGGTACTGATTTCAGATGAAGGTTGAATGTCCCATTGATGGATCAAAAGAAATTTAATTAACACATTTTAATCGATATTTTGATCCTAATATGTGGAATTATAGTTCCATTATCATCTAATACATGTCACTTTAATTCTTGTAGTTAATGTTGTATAAATAACAAAACACAAAAAATAAAATACACGGTACTGATTTCAGATGAAGGTTGAATGTCCCATTGATGGATCAAAAGAAATGTAATTAACACATTTTAATCGATATTTTGATCCTAATATGTGGAATTATAGTTCCATTATCATCTAATACATGTCACTTTAATTCTTGCAATTAACGTTGTATAAATAATAAATCACAAAAAATAAAATACAAGGTACTGATTTCAGATTAAGGTTGAATGTCCCATTGATGGATCAAAAGAAATGTAATTAACACATTTTAATCGATATTTTGATCCTAATATGTGGAATTATAGTTCCATTATCATCTAATACATGTCACTTTAATTCTTGCAGTTAATGTTGTATAAATAACAAAACACAAAAAATAAAATACACGGTACTGATTTCAGATGAAGGTTGAATGTCCCATTGATGGATCAAAAGAAATGTAATTAACACATTTTAATCGATATTTTGATCCTAATATCTGGAATTATAGTGGCATTATCATCTAATACATGTCACTTTAATTCTTGCAGTTAATGTTGTATAAATAACAAAACACAAAAGATAAAATAAACGGTGCTGATTTCAGATGAAGATTGAATGTCCCATTGATGGATCAAAAGAAATGTAATTAACACATTTTAATCGATATTTTGATCCTAATATGTGGAATTATAGTGGCATTATCATCTAATACATGTCACTTTAATTCTTGCAGTTAATGTTGTATAAATAACAAAATATAAAATACACGGTACTGATTTCAGATGAAGGTTGAATGTCCCATTGATGGATCAAAAGAAATGTAATTAACACATTTTAATCGATATTTTGATCCTAATATGTGGAATTATAGTGGCATTATCATCTAATACATGTCACTTTAATTCTTGCAGTTAATGTTGTATAAATAACAAAATATAAAATACACGGTACTGATTTCAGATGAAGGTTGAATGTCCCATTGATGGATCAAAAGAAATGTAATGAACACATTTTAATCGATATTTTGATCCTAATATGTGGAATTATAGTGGCATTATCATCTAATACATGTCACTTTAATTCTTGCAGTTAATGTTGTATAAATAACAAAATATAAAATACACGGTACTGATTTCAGATGAAGGTTGAATGTCCCATTGATGGATCAAAAGAAATGTAATTAACACATTTTAATCGATATTTTGATCCTAATATGTGGAATTATAGTGGCATTATCATCTAATACATGTCACTTTAATTCTTTGCATTATATTAATTGCAGTTAATGTTGTATAAAAAACAAAACACAAAAAATAAAATACACGGTGCTGTTTCAGATGAAGATTGAATGTCCCATTGATGGATCAAAAGAAATGTAATTAACACATTTTAATCGATATTTTGATCCTAATATGTGGAATTATAGTTCCATTATCATCTAATACATGTCACTTTAATTCTTGCAATTAACGTTGTATAAATAATAAATCACAAAAAATAAAATACAAGGTACTGATTTCAGATTAAGGTTGAATGTCCCATTGATGGATCAAAAGAAATGTAATTAACACATTTTAATCGATATTTTGATCCTAATATGTGGAATTATAGTTCCATTATCATCTAATACATGTCACTTTAATTCTTGCAGTTAATGTTGTATAAATAACAAAACACAAAAAATAAAATACACGGTACTGATTTCAGATGAAGGTTGAATGTCCCATTGATGGATCAAAAGAAATGTAATTAACACATTTTAATCGATATTTTGATCCTAATATCTGGAATTATAGTGGCATTATCATCTAATACATGTCACTTTAATTCTTGCAGTTAATGTTGTATAAATAACAAAACACAAAAGATAAAATAAACGGTGCTGATTTCAGATGAAGATTTAATGTCCCATTGATGGATCAAAAGAAATGTAATTAACACATTTTAATCGATATTTTGATCCTAATATGTGGAATTATAGTGGCATTATCATCTAATACATGTCACTTTAATTCTTGCAGTTAATGTTGTATAAATAACAAAACACAAAAAATAATATACACGGTACTGATTTCAGATGAAGGTTGAATGTCCCATTGATGGATCAAAAGAAATGTAATTAACACATTTTAATCGATATTTTGATCCTAATATGTGGAATTATAGTTCCATTATCATCTAATACATGTCACTTTAATTCTTGTAGTTAATGTTGTATAAATAACAAAACACAAAAAATAAAATACACGGTACTGATTTCAGATGAAGGTTGAATGTCCCATTGATGGATCAAAAGAAATGTAATTAACACATTTTAATCGATATTTTGATCCTAATATGTGGAATTATAGTTCCATTATCATCTAATACATGTCACTTTAATTCTTGTAGTTAATGTTGTATAAATAACAAAACACAAAAAATAAAATACACGGTACTGATTTCAGATGAAGGTTGAATGTCCCATTGATGGATCAAAAGAAATTTAATTAACACATTTTAATCGATATTTTGATCCTAATATGTGGAATTATAGTTCCATTATCATCTAATACATGTCACTTTAATTCTTGTAGTTAATGTTGTATAAATAACAAAACACAAAAAATAAAATACACGGTACTGATTTCAGATGAAGGTTGAATGTCCCATTGATGGATCAAAAGAAATGTAATTAACACATTTTAATCGATATTTTGATCCTAATATGTGGAATTATAGTTCCATTATCATCTAATACATGTCACTTTAATTCTTGCAATTAACGTTGTATAAATAATAAATCACAAAAAATAAAATACAAGGTACTGATTTCAGATTAAGGTTGAATGTCCCATTGATGGATCAAAAGAAATGTAATTAACACATTTTAATCGATATTTTGATCCTAATATGTGGAATTATAGTTCCATTATCATCTAATACATGTCACTTTAATTCTTGCAGTTAATGTTGTATAAATAACAAAACACAAAAAATAAAATACACGGTACTGATTTCAGATGAAGGTTGAATGTCCCATTGATGGATCAAAAGAAATGTAATTAACACATTTTAATCGATATTTTGATCCTAATATCTGGAATTATAGTGGCATTATCATCTAATACATGTCACTTTAATTCTTGCAGTTAATGTTGTATAAATAACAAAACACAAAAGATAAAATAAACGGTGCTGATTTCAGATGAAGATTGAATGTCCCATTGATGGATCAAAAGAAATGTAATTAACACATTTTAATCGATATTTTGATCCTAATATGTGGAATTATAGTGGCATTATCATCTAATACATGTCACTTTAATTCTTGCAGTTAATGTTGTATAAATAACAAAATATAAAATACACGGTACTGATTTCAGATGAAGGTTGAATGTCCCATTGATAGATCAAAAGAAATGTAATTAACACATTTTAATCGATATTTTGATCCTAATATGTGGAATTATAGTGGCATTATCATCTAATACATGTCACTTTAATTCTTGCAGTTAATGTTGTATAAATAACAAAATATAAAATACACGGTACTGATTTCAGATGAAGGTTGAATGTCCCATTGATGGATCAAAAGAAATGTAATGAACACATTTTAATCGATATTTTGATCCTAATATGTGGAATTATAGTGGCATTATCATCTAATACATGTCACTTTAATTCTTGCAGTTAATGTTGTATAAATAACAAAATATAAAATACACGGTACTGATTTCAGATGAAGGTTGAATGTCCCATTGATGGATCAAAAGAAATGTAATTAACACATTTTAATCGATATTTTGATCCTAATATGTGGAATTATAGTGGCATTATCATCTAATACATGTCACTTTAATTCTTTGCATTATATTAATTGCAGTTAATGTTGTATAAAAAACAAAACACAAAAAATAAAATACACGGTGCTGTTTCAGATGAAGATTGAATGTCCCATTGATGGATCAAAAGAAATGTAATTAACACATTTTAATCGATATTTTGATCCTAATATGTGGAATTATAGTTCCATTATCATCTAATACATGTCACTTTAATTCTTGCAATTAACGTTGTATAAATAATAAATCACAAAAAATAAAATACAAGGTACTGATTTCAGATTAAGGTTGAATGTCCCATTGATGGATCAAAAGAAATGTAATTAACACATTTTAATCGATATTTTGATCCTAATATGTGGAATTATAGTTCCATTATCATCTAATACATGTCACTTTAATTCTTGCAGTTAATGTTGTATAAATAACAAAACACAAAAAATAAAATACACGGTACTGATTTCAGATGAAGGTTGAATGTCCCATTGATGGATCAAAAGAAATGTAATTAACACATTTTAATCGATATTTTGATCCTAATATCTGGAATTATAGTGGCATTATCATCTAATACATGTCACTTTAATTCTTGCAGTTAATGTTGTATAAATAACAAAACACAAAAGATAAAATAAACGGTGCTGATTTCAGATGAAGATTTAATGTCCCATTGATGGATCAAAAGAAATGTAATTAACACATTTTAATCGATATTTTGATCCTAATATGTGGAATTATAGTGGCATTATCATCTAATACATGTCACTTTAATTCTTGCAGTTAATGTTGTATAAATAACAAAATATAAAATACTCGGTACTGATTTCAGATGAAGGTTGAATGTCCCATTGATGGATCAAAAGAAATGTAATTAACACATTTTAATCGATATTTTGATCCTAATATGTGGAATTATAGTGGCATTATCATCTAATACATGTCACTTTAATTCTTGCAGTTAATGTTGTATAAATAACAAAACACAAAAAATAATATACACGGTACTGATTTCAGATGAAGGTTGAATGTCCCATTGATGGATCAAAAGAAATGTAATTAACACATTTTAATCGATATTTTGATCCTAATATGTGGAATTATAGTGGCATTATCATCTAATACATGTCACTTTAATTCTTGCAGTTAATGTTGTATAAATAACAAAATATAAAATACACGGTACTGATTTCAGATGAAGGTTGAATGTCCCATTGATGGATCAAAAGAAATGTAATGAACACATTTTAATCGATATTTTGATCCTAATATGTGGAATTATAGTGGCATTATCATCTAATACATGTCACTTTAATTCTTGCAGTTAATGTTGTATAAATAACAAAATATAAAATACTCGGTACTGATTTCAGATGAAGGTTGAATGTCCCATTGATGGATCAAAAGAAATGTAATTAACACATTTTAATCGATATTTTGATCCTAATATGTGGAATTATAGTGGCATTATCATCTAATACATGTCACTTTAATTCTTTGCATTATATTAATTGCAGTTAATGTTGTATAAAAAACAAAACACAAAAAATAAAATACACGGTGCTGTTTCAGATGAAGATTGAATGTCCCATTGATGGATCAAAAGAAATGTAATTAACACATTTTAATCGATATTTTGATCCTAATATGTGGAATTATAGTTCCATTATCATCTAATACATGTCACTTTAATTCTTGCAATTAACGTTGTATAAATAATAAATCACAAAAAATAAAATACAAGGTACTGATTTCAGATTAAGGTTGAATGTCCCATTGATGGATCAAAAGAAATGTAATTAACACATTTTAATCGATATTTTGATCCTAATATGTGGAATTATAGTTCCATTATCATCTAATACATGTCACTTTAATTCTTGCAGTTAATGTTGTATAAATAACAAAATATAAAATACACGGTACTGATTTCAGATGAAGGTTGAATGTCCCATTGATGGATCAAAAGAAATGTAATTAACACATTTTAATCGATATTTTGATCCTAATATGTGGAATTATAGTGGCATTATCATCTAATACATGTCACTTTAATTCTTGCAGTTAATGTTGTATAAATAACAAAATATAAAATACACGGTACTGATTTCAGATGAAGGTTGAATGTCCCATTGATGGATCAAAAGAAATGTAATTAACACATTTTAATCGATATTTTGATCCTAATATGTGGAATTATAGTGGCATTATCATCTAATACATGTCACTTTAATTCTTGCAGTTAATGTTGTATAAATAACAAAATATAAAATACACGGTACTGATTTCAGATGAAGATTGAATGTCCCATTGATGGATCAAAAGAAATGTAATTAACACATTTTAATCGATATTTTGATCCTAATATGTGGAATTATAGTGGCATTATCATCTAATACATGTCACTTTAATTCTTGCAGTTAATGTTGTATAAATAACAAAATATAAAATACACGGTACTGATTTCAGATGAAGATTGAATGTCCCATTGATGGATCAAAAGAAATGTAATTAACACATTTTAATCGATATTTTGATCCTAATATGTGGAATTATAGTGGCATTATCATCTAATACATGTCACTTTAATTCTTGCAGTTAATGTTGTATAAATAACAAAATATAAAATACACGGTACTGATTTCAGATGAAGATTGAATGTCCCATTGATGGATCAAAAGAAATGTAATTAACACATTTTAATCGATATTTTGATCCTAATATGTGGAATTATAGTGGCATTATCATCTAATACATGTCACTTTAATTCTTGCAGTTAATGTTGTATAAATAACAAAACACAAAAAATAATATACACGGTACTGATTTCAGATGAAGGTTGAATGTCCCATTGATGGATCAAAAGAAATGTAATTAACACATTTTAATCGATATTTTGATCCTAATATGTGGAATTATAGTTCCATTATCATCTAATACATGTCACTTTAATTCTTGTAGTTAATGTTGTATAAATAACAAAACACAAAAAATAAAATACACGGTACTGATTTCAGATGAAGGTTGAATGTCCCATTGATGGATCAAAAGAAATGTAATTAACACATTTTAATCGATATTTTGATCCTAATATGTGGAATTATAGTTCCATTATCATCTAATACATGTCACTTTAATTCTTGTAGTTAATGTTGTATAAATAACAAAACAAAAAAATAAAATACACGGTACTGATTTCAGATGAAGGTTGAATGTCCCATTGATGGATCAAAAGAAATTTAATTAACACATTTTAATCGATATTTTGATCCTAATATGTGGAATTATAGTTCCATTATCATCTAATACATGTCACTTTAATTCTTGTAGTTAATGTTGTATAAATAACAAAACACAAAAAATAAAATACACGGTACTGATTTCAGATGAAGGTTGAATGTCCCATTGATGGATCAAAAGAAATGTAATTAACACATTTTAATCGATATTTTGATCCTAATATCTGGAATTATAGTGGCATTATCATCTAATACATGTCACTTTAATTCTTTGCATTATATTAATTGCAGTTAATGTTGTATAAAAAACAAAACACAAAAAATAAAATACACGGTGCTGTTTCAGATGAAGATTGAATGTCCCATTGATGGATCAAAAGAAATGTAATTAACACATTTTAATCGATATTTTGATCCTAATATGTGGAATTATAGTTCCATTATCATCTAATACATGTCACTTTAATTCTTGCAATTAACGTTGTATAAATAATAAATCACAAAAAATAAAATACAAGGTACTGATTTCAGATTAAGGTTGAATGTCCCATTGATGGATCAAAAGAAATGTAATTAACACATTTTAATCGATATTTTGATCCTAATATGTGGAATTATAGTTCCATTATCATCTAATACATGTCACTTTAATTCTTGCAGTTAATGTTGTATAAATAACAAAATATAAAATACACGGTACTGATTTCAGATGAAGGTTGAATGTCCCATTGATGGATCAAAAGAAATGTAATTAACACATTTTAATCGATATTTTGATCCTAATATGTGGAATTATAGTGGCATTATCATCTAATACATGTCACTTTAATTCTTGCAGTTAATGTTGTATAAATAACAAAATATAAAATACACGGTACTGATTTCAGATGAAGGTTGAATGTCCCATTGATGGATCAAAAGAAATGTAATTAACACATTTTAATCGATATTTTGATCCTAATATGTGGAATTATAGTGGCATTATCATCTAATACATGTCACTTTAATTCTTGCAGTTAATGTTGTATAAATAACAAAATATAAAATACACGGTACTGATTTCAGATGAAGATTGAATGTCCCATTGATGGATCAAAAGAAATGTAATTAACACATTTTAATCGATATTTTGATCCTAATATGTGGAATTATAGTGGCATTATCATCTAATACATGTCACTTTAATTCTTGCAGTTAATGTTGTATAAATAACAAAATATAAAATACACGGTACTGATTTCAGATGAAGATTGAATGTCCCATTGATGGATCAAAAGAAATGTAATTAACACATTTTAATCGATATTTTGATCCTAATATGTGGAATTATAGTGGCATTATCATCTAATACATGTCACTTTAATTCTTGCAGTTAATGTTGTATAAATAACAAAATATAAAATACACGGTACTGATTTCAGATGAAGATTGAATGTCCCATTGATGGATCAAAAGAAATGTAATTAACACATTTTAATCGATATTTTGATCCTAATATGTGGAATTATAGTGGCATTATCATCTAATACATGTCACTTTAATTCTTGCAGTTAATGTTGTATAAATAACAAAACACAAAAAATAATATACACGGTACTGATTTCAGATGAAGGTTGAATGTCCCATTGATGGATCAAAAGAAATGTAATTAACACATTTTAATCGATATTTTGATCCTAATATCTGGAATTATAGTGGCATTATCATCTAATACATGTCACTTTAATTCTTTGCATTATATTAATTGCAGTTAATGTTGTATAAAAAACAAAACACAAAAAATAAAATACACGGTGCTGTTTCAGATGAAGATTGAATGTCCCATTGATGGATCAAAAGAAATGTAATTAACACATTTTAATCGATATTTTGATCCTAATATGTGGAATTATAGTTCCATTATCATCTAATACATGTCACTTTAATTCTTGCAATTAACGTTGTATAAATAATAAATCACAAAAAATAAAATACAAGGTACTGATTTCAGATTAAGGTTGAATGTCCCATTGATGGATCAAAAGAAATGTAATTAACACATTTTAATCGATATTTTGATCCTAATATGTGGAATTATAGTTCCATTATCATCTAATACATGTCACTTTAATTCTTGCAGTTAATGTTGTATAAATAACAAAATATAAAATACACGGTACTGATTTCAGATGAAGGTTGAATGTCCCATTGATGGATCAAAAGAAATGTAATTAACACATTTTAATCGATATTTTGATCCTAATATGTGGAATTATAGTGGCATTATCATCTAATACATGTCACTTTAATTCTTGCAGTTAATGTTGTATAAATAACAAAATATAAAATACACGGTACTGATTTCAGATGAAGGTTGAATGTCCCATTGATGGATCAAAAGAAATGTAATTAACACATTTTAATCGATATTTTGATCCTAATATGTGGAATTATAGTGGCATTATCATCTAATACATGTCACTTTAATTCTTGCAGTTAATGTTGTATAAATAACAAAATATAAAATACACGGTACTGATTTCAGATGAAGATTGAATGTCCCATTGATGGATCAAAAGAAATGTAATTAACACATTTTAATCGATATTTTGATCCTAATATGTGGAATTATAGTGGCATTATCATCTAATACATGTCACTTTAATTCTTGCAGTTAATGTTGTATAAATAACAAAATATAAAATACACGGTACTGATTTCAGATGAAGATTGAATGTCCCATTGATGGATCAAAAGAAATGTAATTAACACATTTTAATCGATATTTTGATCCTAATATGTGGAATTATAGTGGCATTATCATCTAATACATGTCACTTTAATTCTTGCAGTTAATGTTGTATAAATAACAAAATATAAAATACACGGTACTGATTTCAGATGAAGATTGAATGTCCCATTGATGGATCAAAAGAAATGTAATTAACACATTTTAATCGATATTTTGATCCTAATATGTGGAATTATAGTGGCATTATCATCTAATACATGTCACTTTAATTCTTGCAGTTAATGTTGTATAAATAACAAAACACAAAAAATAATATACACGGTACTGATTTCAGATGAAGGTTGAATGTCCCATTGATGGATCAAAAGAAATGTAATTAACACATTTTAATCGATATTTTGATCCTAATATGTGGAATTATAGTGGCATTATCATCTAATACATGTCACTTTAATTCTTGCAGTTAATGTTGTATAAATAACAAAACACAAAAAATAATATACACGGTACTGATTTCAGATGAAGGTTGAATGTCCCATTGATGGATCAAAAGAAATGTAATTAACACATTTTAATCGATATTTTGATCCTAATATGTGGAATTATAGTTCCATTATCATCTAATACATGTCACTTTAATTCTTGTAGTTAATGTTGTATAAATAACAAAACAAAAAAATAAAATACACGGTACTGATTTCAGATGAAGGTTGAATGTCCCATTGATGGATCAAAAGAAATTTAATTAACACATTTTAATCGATATTTTGATCCTAATATGTGGAATTATAGTTCCATTATCATCTAATACATGTCACTTTAATTCTTGTAGTTAATGTTGTATAAATAACAAAACACAAAAAATAAAATACACGGTACTGATTTCAGATGAAGGTTGAATGTCCCATTGATGGATCAAAAGAAATGTAATTAACACATTTTAATCGATATTTTGATCCTAATATCTGGAATTATAGTGGCATTATCATCTAATACATGTCACTTTAATTCTTTGCATTATATTAATTGCAGTTAATGTTGTATAAAAAACAAAACACAAAAAATAAAATACACGGTGCTGTTTCAGATGAAGATTGAATGTTCCATTGATGGATCAAAAGAAATGTAATTAACACATTTTAATCGATATTTTGATCCTAATATGTGGAATTATAGTTCCATTATCATCTAATACATGTCACTTTAATTCTTGCAATTAACGGTGTATAAATAATAAATCACAAAAAATAAAATACAAGGTACTGATTTCAGATTAAGGTTGAATGTCCCATTGATGGATCAAAAGAAATGTAATTAACACATTTTAATCGATATTTTGATCCTAATATGTGGAATTATAGTTCCATTATCATCTAATACATGTCACTTTAATTCTTGCAATTAACGGTGTATAAATAATAAATCACAAAAAATAAAATACAAGGTACTGATTTCAGATTAAGGTTGAATGTCCCATTGATGGATCAAAAGAAATGTAATTAACACATTTTAATCGATATTTTGATCCTAATATGTGGAATTATAGTTCCATTATCATCTAATACATGTCACTTTAATTCTTGCAGTTAATGTTGTATAAATAACAAAACACAAAAAATAAAATACACGGTACTGATTTCAGATGAAGGTTGAATGTCCCATTGATGGATCAAAAGAAATGTAATTAACACATTTTAATCGATATTTTGATCCTAATATCTGGAATTATAGTGGCATTATCATCTAATACATGTCACTTTAATTCTTGCAGTTAATGTTGTATAAATAACAAAACACAAAAGATAAAATAAACGGTGCTGATTTCAGATGAAGATTGAATGTCCCATTGATGGATCAAAAGAAATGTAATTAACACATTTTAATCGATATTTTGATCCTAATATGTGGAATTATAGTGGCATTATCATCTAATACATGTCACTTTAATTCTTGCAGTTAATGTTGTATAAATAACAAAATATAAAATACACGGTACTGATTTCAGATGAAGGTTGAATGTCCCATTGATGGATCAAAAGAAATGTAATTAACACATTTTAATCGATATTTTGATCCTAATATGTGGAATTATAGTGGCATTATCATCTAATACATGTCACTTTAATTCTTGCAGTTAATGTTGTATAAATAACAAAACACAAAAAATAATATACACGGTACTGATTTCAGATGAAGGTTGAATGTCCCATTGATGGATCAAAAGAAATGTAATTAACACATTTTAATCCATATTTTGATCCTAATATGTGGAATTATAGTGGCATTATCATCTAATACATGTCACTTTAATTCTTGCAGTTAATGTTGTATAAATAACAAAACACAAAAAATAATATACACGGTGCTGATTTTAGATGAAGGTTGAATGTCCCACTGATGGATCAAAGGAAAAATAATTAACACATTTTAATCAATATTTTGATCCAAATGTGTCATTATCATCGAATAGATGTCACTTTAACTCTTGCAGTTAATGTTGTATAAATAACAACCTACAAAGAATAAAGTGCTCGAAGCTGATTTCAGATGAAGATTAAATCTCCCACTGATGGATCAGAAGAAATATAATTAACATTTTTTAATCGGGATTTTGATCCGAATGTGTGCAATTATGATCATGATTATCGAAAACATGTAACTTTAACTCTTGCAGTTAATGTTGTATCAATAACAAAATACAGAAACTATAGTGCTCGCAGCTGATTTCAGATGAACGTTAAATATTCCACTGATGGATCAAAGAAAATATATTTAGCACTTTTTAATCGATATTTTGATTAAAAAATGTTGACCGGAATGAATTATAGTGTCATTAGTGTAGGAATAAATGCCACTTTAACTCTTGCATTCATTTTATTTTGGAAGTTATATAAATTAGAAATCGGAAAAATTAAGTGCACGATTTTCAAACTCCATCAGCAACCAACATCTTTATTTTATAAAATTTTAAATTCAATTTTAAAATTTAACATAATTTGAATTTATTACATGTAGAATCTACGTGATAACCTTTAAGGAATTTTGAACATTAAGGTTAACACTAATGAAATGATGTATAGGAAACCCTACATAAACGTTCTTGCTACAGCACATATTGTTTTGCCTCTGTATCGTTTGCATAAATGTCATTGACAAACGGCAAATGCTTTGACGGTAAATGTTTTTTAAAGCTCGTTCAGAAATGTACTTGTGGACCTACTTAATGGCATTCTATAACAAATTTTAGATTTATTCAACTACCCTTGCAAGTATCCTCAATCACTTCATTAAATTGCATAGCGAATAATGGAATGCTCCATTTAGAGAGGGGTTGCAGCCAAAGTAAAAAAAAAAGAACAAACAAGGTCATCATGTAATATTAAAGAACAATCAAAATGGGAATCCCTGCTATCATGCTCGTTCACTTCGTAGCGCAGTATCTTGAATTATAACTCGTAACCCTTTTATAGCCTATCAGAGACCAATAAAAGTGCGTTTAAGTGCCCTTGACAAGTAATTCTCGTATGCCTACGATCTCCTTTAAACGCCCCTGAAAACGAAGAGAATATAAAAAAGGATTCGCCGCCAACTTTTGATTCCGGATGCAATACGAGATCAATTTATTTTCTTTCGATCATCTTTAAAACAGCCTTGGGGCCCATTCCCTTACTCTTCTGTAATTGAGATAAATTTTACTGGCTGTCTTAGTGTGAATGATTCCTTTTTTTCAAATCTTGCCTTACTATTTGGTTTGTAATAATGTTTTTAAGTATGACATCAATAAATTTGATAATTTAAGATGACTTTTGTGTGAGATCTAATATGTTTATCTTTTATTAAACAACATATACGCATGGCGCAGTCGGGGGATCTTTTAAATGACTTAATGGCATCTTGATAAAATGGCAAGGAAAGCGATCTCTTCTTAAGTGTAAACTGAACGCTGGCAATGTCAACTGAACCAAATTCTAGAAAATATAATTTCTTTAATAGTGTGAACTATGTTTTATGAAACAAATTCATAAGTCATAATTAAGATAGCATAAAAGATGTGATGTATAATTTACATGGCGCAGTCGGTAGGATTAAAATATGTTGTTCATGAATTACTGACGTAAGTAACTTAAATAACATCAAAAGATAATTTTACAAGTATAGGCTAGAAGATGTAGTCTTTTCTCTAGCGCGGATAGTAAAGTTTAGAGAACAAAATAATTCTTGTGAAAAAGACAGACGGTTTAGATTTGCTGTGCAGTAACGTTTTCGTTTACTATTTGATAATTTGACCTATGTGGCTACAATCAGGCATATTCAAGTAAGAGGTTACTTCTGCCAATACATGGGCCCCATAGTCTTCTGGTTGATTTTAGCCAAAAATGAACTGAGACAATAATGAAGCCCAACGTTTATTCTCCAAAATCCTGAGAGCAGTTTGCCTTAGCGGCAAACGTCTAATTTTATGTTTTTTCTGGCTTCAGTTGGTTTAGAGTGCACAGTTGTTTAAATATTTGACATTTATTATTTGAAGAATTCATAACTTATAAATATGTACTTCTGTAATAAGTTTTCAATAATTAATGTAGAGGTCATACAGTAGCCAACAGCATCTCCATTGTCATAATTCATCTCAACATTTGACATAACCTAACATTGTATCTTCATTTCCATCGTTATTGCTATTGTCATCTTTATCATGTGCATCTGGCTGCCATTTATGTCATATCGCAGTTGTCACGGTGATTGTCGTTTATCGTCATCTAATCACCGGCGTCTAACACTATTTTATTGTCGTGGTCATCTCCTTCGTAATGGTTGCTGTTAGTATCGACATACTCATCATTATCTTGTATCAATCTTGTGCAGTTATTGACATAACCGTCATTGCAGTTGTCATAATGACTGTCGTTTGCCGTCATTGAAACGTCCGACATCTAATATTGTCGTCGTTTGCCGTCATGCTGATCCTTGTTAATGTTTTCATAAATTATGTTATGTCAGCCTAATTTGTACCATTATTGTAACAAATGTTATCATAATTGTTATTAGGATTGTGTCTAGCGTCATCGGAATGTGTTTAAAGATGTCGTTATTGACATCATCTCCGTCATAGTGAATCAAAATAGTGGTAACCTTGTAACCACTATTGTCAGAATCGTTATCGTAGTTGTCATTTATCGTTACTGTCGTTATTGTCATCGCCAGCAGTGATGGTTATCTCCTGACACCCATGTAGCCATTATTGACACAATTGTTATTGTAATTGTCATTGAGATCTTATCGTTATCGTTATATCGGAATCGCCGATTCCTGTTCTTAACACTGTTATTATCGTCGATATCTGCGTCACAGGAATCGTTGTTTATAGCAACATAGTCGCAGTTATCTCATGTCAATCTAGCATTTAATATCGTCGTAGTTATTGTTGTAGTTATCGTATCACTGCCGTTATCGTTTATCGCCATCAGAATTATTAGTAGGTTATTCAGATAAATCATCCTTTATTCATAGAATAATTAATTGGGCTTCCTATGGGGCTGGCATAAAATGGTATCGATAAGTAGACATATAGATTATGACTTCGAATAAATAGAATTAATTTATTGTGGCGCAGACGATATGATTAAAATGAGTTTAATAGATTTGTTACACTTGTCACCTTAAGGACGTAATTGTTTCCTTTTCACGCAAATACTTAATTTTGTGATAAGTAAACAGGTGTGTCCCTTTGAGCTGGGTTAATTAACTGAAGAAGAATTCTATTAGTAGACTATGGCGCAGTCGGTAGGGTTGGAACTTATTATATTAGTGCATAGGTTTTATAAATTTTCACGTTAAGTTCACGTTTACGTACGAACCCACGTGGTTTTCTTTAAACTCATTTTTCCTATCGCATAACACACTTTTTAAAGTATCAAGTAACCCACGAAATTTTAAGATGTATTTTCAACCTAACGTGTAAATGCGTTCGATTTGTTATACCGCCAAATGTAAAAAATATTAAAAAAATATTAAGAATGCAGAGGAAACAAAAAAAATTTAATTTAAATTTTAATATTAATTTTAGATATTTTTATTGATGGGGTTATCGAACGACAGTGATTTTCTTAGAATTTCTAAATTGTTTATTTGATTATTTACATGAAGATAATTGGCCTCACCACAATTCTTAGCACGCAAAGAATCGTTTTTATATTTCGTGCAGTTCTTATATCGATAGCGAAATTACAAGTTGTTGTGTGACCAGAACGTTCACAGTTATGACAGTTTTGATTCCGAGTTCAAGCACATATATACTGCTTGAGAATGAATATCATAGATATCACAGAAATTGACTGTCGACTGTATGGCATTAGATAATTTTGAGCGCCGTAGCATAAAAATGTAGTAACCTCAAAACTTTCAAAAGATCTAAAAGCGAAAGATACCAACTTCCTCTGTTAAACTTGACTTTCGTTCTCAAACTTAAAGATCAGTTCCTTTCTCATTATTTAGCATTCAACTTACGTATTTTAATCCCGTGATAAAGAAACGTCTTAATTCTGAAACTGAAAAGAGTTAATAAATAGCGAATTTTCCAGAGAGAACGCGTACGCTAGAAGAGAGCATCTTCAAGATGAGGAGGCCACAGCATCCATGTGGTCTACCTACTAGCAGCGCACAGAAGGTTTCCCGTTCTACTTATTAGTGATTCTTGGAGCGCGTGCTGTGATTAAAAAATTTGCCGAGTTCCTAAAGGACCGAACTTAATTGACAAGCTCCACGTTATCTGCAATATAAAGGCCCAGAATCAAAATGAATCGGTTATAAATGAGCAAGTATAGCAGGCAGTAGCGAGCGAAGGGAAACGGGCGAGCTGGGGCGCATATTGGTCTAGCGTCCCCTTATGTGTGTCCGCCACAGATTCCGACTCCTAATTAAGACTGGGGGGAGGGGACCCAAGGAGGGATATTGATCAAGTCGGGGGCGAGTGCGAGTGAGGGAGAAGGCCTCACCACCACCGACAAGGAGCGTGCAGTTATTATTTGGGCAACCGCGTTCTCTCTGTGTATTTGCATGCGCACGACTTTCTAGGGAGAAAATTAGCGCTGCTTTTCTAAAAAGGACCGCTCACTATTTTATATTATTATTAATCTAAAGACGGCTAGGGCTACTAGGAAGAGAGGGCGGCAGAAGAGAGAACGTGTTGCACTTTCGCCTTTGGATCGGGTCCAAATAAACCCTGTGTGTGTATGTTGTGCTGGACCATTTATTAAAAATTAAGATACGCCCATAATGAGAGATTTGATTAAAAACACATTAGGGGTGTATGTGTGTGTATGCGATTTATAATTTATTAACGCGAAATGATATACAGACCATGTGGCCGGGTTAATCCTTATTCGGGCAGTAGCTTATGACATTTGTTTAAATTCCTCTGAATAAAACAGTAACCCAACTGGGATTTAGCGGGAAAAGAACTTTACGTTACTAAACTGACAAGAGTTTACATGACGCACCCCAGTTTTAGCAAAATATCTATAAGGGTAAATATACATATATTTGGGATTGGTTTCGTTTTCAGGTTACCTCCACGCACAGAAATAATTATTTAAAAATGCTTTCTTGTGTTCAAAAATCGTTTTTAGAATCGTTGTATTAATTAGGAATTTTCTTTTTTTTCAGATTTGACGGCTATTGGTAGGCCCTCAAGGGCGATGAGCAAGGTAAGTTAATTAATTTTTCTTTCGAAAAAACTGTTAATTTATGGAATTGATCTATGAGAACCTAACTGTAATCAATGGAGCGCTTGAAAAGAAAAAAATAAGTTAGAGGCAACTAACTGAGTGAAGGGATTAATTAAACACTTATCCATTAACTTTTCTACGGCCAAACTCTACCACGCTTATTATGATTGATACGCAATATCAAGAATCGCTATCTAAGTCATAGCTGATCAGTCATAAATGTCGCTGTTCAGAATTGCGGTCATTATTGTCACAAATATAATTATTATTATCGCAATTGATGATACCGTCATTATCATAAATATCAGTATTGTGATCCCCATTATCGATATTATTCAGTCATTCGTATATTATCGTTATCGTCAATGTAAGTCGTCACCGTTAACAAATGGTTAATCGCTGTTGATGTGATTGTTATTAATGTCGCCGTTAATCTCCGTTGTTTTTAACATCATTCCAACATCATCATTGCTGTTATTGCCAACGTCATCATCTTTGCAATTACTTTTACTATAGTAACATTGTCATATACAACAGTTCAAAATCCTCATCAAAATCTGATCATTGTCCCGTGCATTAATCTTATGGTCAATGTTATCATACCGTAGTTTCTGTTTAATCGCTGGTCTTGTTAACACTGTTACCGACGTCTTGCTATCGTTATAATCGTAATGTAAATCGTTATTGTCAATCAATGCTGTCATGAGCATTAACCTCAAAAACTGTCGTCAATAATATCGTTATTGTCATCATCATAGTCGGCATATGAATCAGTGTTATTTTAGTATAATCATGGCCATCATCATCCGAGATATCGTTTACATAGACATGGGTAATATAGTTTTAAAAGTTGTCCAATGAGGCAATTTTCATTGACGTCCTCATCTAACACAGTTTCTTTTCTGGCAGTATAATTGTCGTGGGTATCATAATAACCGCCACATATCACTATCTGACTTTACAATAACAGTTGTTGGCATTAGAATTATAACTACTGTTGCCATTGTTATAATTGTCTTGTGTAATTCAATAACAACAACAGCAACAGCCAAACTGATACACACGGTATTAATTGATGACAACCTCAGTTACAATGTTAACTGTAGCGATAACATCTTCCGACAATGTTGGTGACAATAGTTTATGGCGGACAAATGGCAACGATTGAACTAACTCAAAAGCGTTACAGCTATCATTACATGACACAGCATACATCACGTGTCATTGTGACGTCAGCACTATCTTGCATTTGTTAGTGGTATCGTTGTGGTGTATATTATCATTATCACTGCCAAAGTAATTATTATTACATCATCACTAGTAATCATAATCATGATGGCGATAACATTATCGATGACAATGGCAATAATTCATACATTTTTTGAATGCAAACAAATATAATATGGCTTTTTTGCTAGCATGATTTTATCCGTAATCTAGCCATGTCCATAGTGATACTGACAAAACCGACAACATGACAATAAAGCTTTTCTTTGGATGCAGCAAGTAATATCGATTGTAATTTATGAAATGACATTATATCAATTGTATTTGTCATAACTTTTTAGCGCAATTAATAATCGCAATCATTACATTATCGCAGTTATAGTAATTAATCGCCGTCTTCGGCGTGATGAATTTACCGTCGAAATTATCAGCGCATATCAATCCGCAGTCGATATCACCGGTGTCATGAGCATTAACGTTGATATCATCCTCATGGACATTACAGCGATATTTACTAACCATCACTGTCAATAATATCGCTACTTTATGCGTGTACTTAAATATGACATAATTTTACGACGTAATTTAATGACGTAATTGTGATAACTATTGTGATCCATCATTGTGATGGATCAAATGCGAAAATATGTTTACAACACGATGTTCGTCTTGTTAATATGTTCAATGTTGAATTTGCTGACAACAGCATTGCCAATGACACTGCAATAACGATAAACAAAAATTATTTCATGGCAGTGATCAGCACTATTGTTAACTATGTCTCTAAATCTCTTTCACCTCTGCCAGTATCATCGATAGAAATCATCTTCACCCACGATTTTTAAGACTCAGTTGGCAATAACAATAACTATGTCTACGTTGACCATTGTAATAGTTAGCAATATTTCCATGTAATAACATTTATTTATACGTCAGAATAATGATAATGACGATGCAAGAAATGTAAATATTCTATAACCTGAGATTAGTGTCAGCGTAAGTATTGTAGTTGTCGTAGTTATCATTATATGGCAATCACAGATGGCAATGATCATCGTTATTGTCTTAATCGTTATTAGCGTTACTTATGTCGTAATTACAATCATTAGTAGTAACAAACATGACGTTGGTGCGAGACGAATTTATTTATCAAGGTGTCAAGAAGGCTGTGGCACTATTGACAACAATAACGATAACGTACCACCTTCCTGCGAGTACAACAAAAATAAAATGTCGCTATTGTAATCGTCATTTTTGTAATTGTCTTTGTTGTCGTCGTAATTCTTCTTGCTGTGTTTACAATCGAGGATGTCATTACCGTTTTCAGGAGTTGTCAATGGCTAATTATGTCCTAATTAATGTGCTTATGATAATTCTTGTTAGGTTGATATTTGACGATGATATTAACAGGTAGTACAAAAATATTTACAAGAATAACGATGCGTGTTAATTATCATAAGCACACTTGACGATACCAATGACGACAACGTTTACAAACCTATTGATAACAGTAACGACGGCAACGAAGATGAAAGTAATATAACTGCAAAAACTTCAGCAATTTAAAGATGTTATACTGCAATCGTCGTCGTTGTCATTGCTTTTGTATCCGCTATAAGTATGATCACAATTATTCATGTCATTGATTCAGCTGGCTGAGTTATTTCTGAGAATTGTCATAATCGATTTTGACTAACGTCAGATTGATATCGCACGGTATTATAACAGCATTAAGTATGACATTATTTCCGTCAATCTCATGTTGATAACTAATTTTTATGTCGGAATAGTCATAATCGATTATGCCTAACGTCAGGCTAATATCGGGCGATATTATCTTAATAACTTTAACTATGACATTATAATTCATTATCTCATTCGGATACAACAAACAATAGATATCTAAGAAATGTTACTGTCAGTATTGTCATCGTGGATATTACATTGTTTTGGCCATTAAGGACATCGTCGTTGTCATTACTTATTTCTCTACTATAAGTATTATCGCAATTAATGGCATCGGTTCAGCTGTCTGCGTTATTTCCGTCAATCTCATGTTGACAACAAACTTTTATGTCGGAATAGTCATAATCGATTATGACTAACGTCAGACTGATATCGGATGATATTATCGTAATAGGTTTAACTATGACATTATAATTCATTATCTCATTCGGATACAACAAATAATGGATATCTAAGAAATGTTACTAATATCAGTATTGACATCGTGGATATTACATCGTTTTGGTCATTAATAACATCGTCGTTGTCATTACATATTTCTCCACTATAAGTGTCATCGCAATTAATGTCATCGGTTCAGCTGTCTGTGTTATTTCCGTCAATCTCAAGTTGGTAACGAACTTTTATGTCGGAATAGTCATAATCGATTATGACTAACGTCAGACTGATATCCTATGATTTTATCTTAATAGCTTTAACTATAACATTATAATTCATTATCTCAATCGGATACAACAAACAATAGATATCTAAGAAATGTTACTGTCAGTATTGACATCGTGGATATTACATCATTTTGGTCATTAATGACATCGTCGTTGTCATTACTTATTTCTGCACTATAAGTGTTAACGCAATTCATGTCATCGATTCGGCTGTCTGCGTTATTTCAGTCAATCTCATGTTGATAATGATTTTTTATGTCGGAATAGTCATAATCGATTATGACTAACGTCAGACTGATATCGGATGATTTTATCTTAATAGCTTTAACTATGACATAATAATTTATTATCTCGTTCGGATACAACAAACAATAGATATCTAAGAAATGTCACTGTCAGTATTGACATCGTAGATATTACTTCATTTTGGTCATGAATGACATCGTCGTTGTCATTACTTATTTCTCCACTATAAGTGTTATCGCAATTAATGTCATCGGTTCAGCTGTCTGAGTTATTTCCGCCAATCTCATGTTGATAACGAACTTTTATGTCGGAATAGTCATAATCGATTATGACTAACGTCACTCTGATATCGGACGATATTATCTTAACAGCTTTAACTATGACATTATAGTTCATTATCTCCGCATACAAGAAATAATGGATAACTAAGAAATGTCAAGAATGTCAGTATTGACATCGTGGATATTTCATCGTTTTCGTCATTAATGACATCATCGTAGTCATTAGTCTTAATAACTTGTTAATTCATTATTGAATTATGCAAATAATCATTAATCATGTTTAACGTTAGTTTGATACTGATGACATCGAAGTCGATCCTAGTTCAAAGAACTAGTTCTATTTCAAAAAAACCTTTAGGTTGATGTTTGAAGGTTTAATTTTAACCACTTTTAAACAGTTTTGTGCCCATGCTATCAGAGTTTAAAGAATATATTTATATGCCAAGTGCAGTCCTCGGAAAGGTAACAATGCCAAACAGTACGCAAAAAGATATCACACTTAGGAATAAATTCATAATCATTAGGATTATTTAAATGCAACAACATAATTATATTGAAAAAATAATTTTTTATTTAAAGCGATCATTTGTTCGATTCCAAACAAAACCTTCAGCAGAGCTTTCAAATTAATGTCATTCTCCAAAATGGTGTTGGTGGTGTGTATATATTCCGTTATAAAGGAATTTTTGCTCTATTTTTTCCCTCATTCTCTTCCCGTAATGCACCTATCGATTGCAGAGGCATTAAAAAAAGAGTCTAAATGCTTGACGGCGTCATTACACCCAACACCTGTAGCACGCGACTTCCTCATTATTCCTGAAAGCAGATAGCTATTGACTGTCAGAATTAATAGCTTTCGATTATTTCCAGAGTCAACACGTGCATTTACAGTCTTTTCAATACTTACACAATCCCCTCCGCTTTTGAGCTTTTGTGTTTGAGAAAATGAAAATTACTAAACCTTTTTATTGTCTATATATACCTATTACGTCATTCGAGGACGATGGTGATGATGATGATTATTTCCGTTTTAAACGATTTATTGTTTGAAAAGGGAATTTGAATCGTTTAAAGGAAGAAAATAAAGAAATGATCTGTACTTGCAGCCTTAAAATTCGATTTTTCTCTTCTTATTAGAAGCAAAAGAAAAAAAATGTGTATCTATCCTGCTGGGAGCTATATGTAAAAGCTACATGTTCCGATTTTAATCATTATTTTTTAAAATGCTAATATTGAATAGGCCATTAAAAAGTTTTCATATTCGCATCAAATGCAAGTACTAAATATAATTTAACAAGCAAAATCTTTTTAAGAAGTGAGTGAATGAGCATTCAGTTGTTAGTATCTGAAGAATGATTTCTCTCATTTGACGGGACGATGAAAATAGGCGAGACGTAATTTTATTACAGGGGAAAAAACATTCTCTGCAATTTGATTATTCGAGAGGAAATCTTGCTTGTATAATAGTCTTGAAAGTGCAGCAATTTAGTGCTTATATAAGTCACGTTTGATAACAACGCACGTGTATCGATTAAGCCAATGTATCTCTAAAGTTGTTTCGTAGAAATTAAATGTTCAAAAATTATCAAATGTGGATAAACATCAAAATTTATCAAGAAATAAACAAATTATAATTCAAAAATTAATTAGCGAAGTGTAATCCTTTTAGTAAAACCCTTTAACCTTTCAACTCTATCGTTAAGACCTTGGCGTAAATCGAATAGTATAACTCAATGATATTTTTGTAAATAATCATATCTATTTATTAACCTTTGACCCTTAACATTCCTTCCTTAATATTTATAACAGAAGCTTAATTTAGTAATGAAGACACATAGACTATACAATATTTGAACGCATCCCTACAAGCGAATGACAGGTAAGATTGTAAACCTAAAACCTTTAGCTGTTTAATATTTTTGACAGAAACGTTTAAGTACTATTGAATTCTATTAACCTATTATTTCCATTCTTACTTGATTACACTTAAGGATGAGTGCATTAGTTGATTATAAAAACTCGAGTTTTACTTTTTTTTAGATTTACATAAAGATGCTCGACTTCATGAATGTCTCTTGGTGTGCCTTCGATGTTTAATTCCCTAAATCACTAATCTAACACTTGCCTGAAATTGATCCTGAACCTGGTTGACTAGCGGCCAATACGTGGTAATTATCTTAAAAGATTTAATAATCTTGAATATTTTTGCTATTGAATTATTTCACAGAAATGCAACCTGATTTCAGACGATTTAAATGATATATTCAGAACAAAAACCTCTTTCTTCTTTCAAACCTGGAAAAATTGTAGAAAGCAGGAAAAAGAAGTGAATAATCTTAAAAGCAGATGACAATACTCAAGAATAAATAAACTAGCGTCAAAAGACGTCGAGATTGCACATTCCCAAGGCTAAAAGGAACTATAAATGGTTCATCTAGGGAACTCATCCTGCCGACAGTTAGATGTATCTAAGTATGCAGCAGCTTTGCTATCCCAACTGTGTAGAATAGCTGACCATCTTAATTACTTTTTATAAATTCACCTTGGTACCTTAAATGCATCATTGTTTCTGATTAAACGTTGATTCTTAAATAGATTCAATTTTTCACGTGCCTTATCTTTTGGCAATATATCGTAATTCAGTATCATACATCTGAAGTCAAGAACAATAAAATTATTGACAGCATAGTTGCCTAATGCCATCTGAAGTTAATACAAAGTTGGCAGCGATGACTACTACAACGATAATTTCTATACTTGCCGTTTGCCGTAAAAGCCAAATAGCTCCGATATCCCTAATATTGAAACATTCAGTGGTAATCGGTAAGTCTTGTATTGACCATGTGTCTGAGGTCAGCAGTGTTTATTAAGCAACTATTTGACTGACCAATCGCTATTTCGACATTTGTTATTTGAAGCTATATACAATATTTTCTCACTCTGGGCTCATCTACAGGCTAGAAGGGTCGAAATCTGCAGTCTTTGGCATGGAATGATAATTCCATTATTAATAAATCTACTTGAAACCGAGATTAGCTCGTATTATTGCCGCCGCTACCAATTCTTACGCTTCTTACCGGAGATTTTGACACTAGTCTTTCCAACTTTCCAACGAAATCTCTATTACCGTTGCCTTTCGTATACTACACTGATAATAATTATAGTTCGTGTCATATGAACTGAAAGACTATTTTCGATATCCATAGGCCGCTGGTTCAAATTCGGCTCGAAGGACCATGTTTCATAATGTTTTATACTTACTCCTTATACCCCTATACTTACCATCTAGAATCTGCAGTCACTTCTATTGAAATTGGCAGTTCTAGCTGCCAAGTTTTAAATCAAAGACTGCTTACATATTTGACCTTTGTCAAGTACAATATCTGGCTTTTACCGTTAATTAGCGATTAATTAGCAATGACCTCTAAAGTCATCTGTGACCTTGAATGAATCATTGCCTTTCGCATTTGATTGCAAACGATAGCTGTCATGCTAGCCATCCGAAGTTGACAATAATGTATGCTATCGTTGCTTTTAAACTCCAATACATGTCTTTTCAATTCAATATTCAATTTCGACGATGAACGATAATGACGCAAATGCCATTGATGCCATATTAGCCGCGTTTGGAATTATTATACAGGAACTCTAGTTTGGAAAACCTATCTGCCATTTATTGACACTATACGGTAATTTTTGTACTAGTCCTCTTGAAGTTGATGATGAACTTCACACAGATCTGTGAAACGATTCTACCGATATCTGCCATATAAAGCCAATAGCAATATCAATGATATCACTTCGGTATTTTTTTCTGGAATTATTCCCTAGTACTGCCGGTTTTAGTGATGAACATGAGGTTTTGTAATCTAATACGGCCGCCTATGGCACGACCAGCGATTCTCATTCTCTATTCAACGTTGACTATAACTTCTTACCATCTTTGCTTTTATTGGGGCTGTCAATAACTGCCTTCCAGAATTATTCATTCTATGTTGGGAAAAATCTCTAATACGGTTACTTTTAATGCTGCCAATAATTCTCCCGTTAACTAACCGAAGTTGTACAATGATGCTGTCATCGCAGGTTTTGGTGGCGAAGATAATCGATATTTTCCATCTGAATCTAAGAGCAATTCCGGTTATCGCCGTTCGCCGACAGTCGGTAATGACTTTCTCATATGGTAAATATAATGGTAGAATGATAATGCTTTTGTTCGTCATTCAAATTTGAGGATGGTTTGCATTATCGAATATCGTAATAATTTTTATGGTAACTATCATTAGTCAACAATTTAAAGCAGATAACGTTTTTTTAACATCCTTGTAATTGTTACTTCTAACATTTAGGTTAGTGACAGTTACTAATAGCGTCCTTGTAGAGTGGTAAACGGTATTGCCCACCTCGGCCATTCCAGCCCGAGAACGCACGGTATTTATATCACCGCCTTTAGGGACATACATTTATTTTCATTCCAAGAAATCGAAGTCGAAGATAATTTCTAATATTTACAGCTTTGGCGCTGACCAAAAATATTATTACTTGCGGTAATTCCGACGTTACGTTATGAATTAACATGACTTCAATAACAAATAAAAAACGAATAATAATGTCACGTGGGGTTTTCGTGACTGGAGGACGTAGTCAGAGGTAGAAGGAAAATAAACACAAGTCGTAAAAAACAACTATATACTAACAACAATAAGAGAGTACAAAAGTTCACATACATAAAGAGTATACATCGTGAGGACGTACATGTCCTCCTAAAACTAATACAATCATGAGGGTGGTCGGAACCAACCCTGCTCTAGCACTAGATCTATAAACTAAGCGTAGGAGTTAAACTCCTAGTGATATACAAGTAAGCGCGGGAGCCTGGACACAACTCCCATAACCAAAGCAGAGTGGGTTTTAGCGCACCCACTCAACTAAGCAGACTAAGCATTAGATAATTTAAAAAGTACTCACCAGCTTGCTTGTAGATGTAGTGTTAGAGCCATCTTCACTGACTGAATTGAATAGCTCAAGCAAGCTGGTTATATACTGCTGAACGCGAAAAAAATTAGCATCGTAGTGGGAATCAGTGGGTTGAAGTTCCTAGTATGAAACTAAGGAAGTTCACGCTTCCTGGTTGCAGGCTTGTGGGTAGTTGGCATTCGAGCTGCTGGTGCCTGGCACCAATCTGTAGGTTGTGCGGAAGTGTGGTAGATTCCTCTTAAGAAATGTGCACCTGTTTGCAAATCGTGTAGGATGCCCCGCATATACGGAGTACCGTAGGCGGATATGTTGCATGCCAACTAATGCAGTTGTGGGGGAAGCGAGAGCGCTTCTACAAAGAATGCACACTTGCTTCCAAGTCCTGGGTTGCGTGATCACAGCTGGCTGCGCAGATGGACGAACAACGTGGGTCGTTGCTGCAGACGGGAACGTAACCTTGGCGTAACATTTGCACTAACGGAATAATATATATTATATTATGAATTATTTAATGAGAAGTAATTTCCGTTTGTGACAATAAGATAAACAACATATTAACAATAGAAAAAATTTGCTTATGAAATGCTCAAAAACTCACCGAGCTGCACGGAGATCATTTTCGAGTTCCGAATTGGAATAGAACTGAAGCTAAGCTCTCTTCAGCTCAGTTATATACCAATTAGGCTTAAATAGGTACTTAGTCGCTGAGTAAGGTATTTTTTATATTCTTACGTGATGAAACTTATTTTTCCTTCCGAGTAGATTACATTCCACATAGATTTCATACGACTATAAATTTTAATAGTTTTATCTCGCCCACACGTTAGTTATTTTTAATATCATGCTTCTTTTCACCTGGTATCTGCATGCTATCACATACGGTTTACAACACAAACAAAAAATTGGGAAAATGACAATAAAGTTGTGTTTGGCGTGGAATTTATTTTTATTTCATAGACACTGGGTACAAAGGGATTTGCGGATCGTTTGGGGAACAAGATTTTGTTAGAATGAAAAAAACTGGAAAAAAGTCATAGTCAAGCAATAAGGAACTATTGGGCAGAAAATATTAAACATATAGATTCTTTCAGTATGAACTGAAATTTAAGAAAGTTTCAAATAACTTGAAGGATTGAAAATATTTCACTTAAGTGTCATTAGGCAAAGAAGTCATATTGGACGAAATGCGTGTTAGATCAAGAGTACCATTGGATTTAAAGTCTATTGAATCGAGAATCCCAGTGGACCAAAAATCTCTTAGGCCAAAACTCCATTGAACTAAAAATCCTGTTGACCAAACGTCATAAGCCTAAAATCCCATTATACAAAGAATCATTGGATCTAAAGTCGCAGATAGTTTCACGGTGCATTTAATTAATTAAAATAATAAGGTTGTGTTTTCGATGGTGAGATTAGCTCTTTGGTTGCGATATTACTCCAAATGGCAGCAACGATAAAGGTAACAAACAGATTATGGAATAATTAATGAAAATTTCGATTGCATTTAAGTAAATCAATAAATTTAACAGCAGAAAAGGTCATTACAAAATTTTTAGAGTGAAGTTTCTTTTTCTATTAAATTATCAATTTTCTTATGTAAAATTAAAAAGAAATGATTACATAAGAAAACTACAATCTAATAAATTTATTTCATTCTAATTAATAAATGATAAGAAAAACGCGTTGAGCAATAAGACACAAATTCCTTTTTAGCCAAAACCATTCGAACCAATAAACAATTTATATGTACAAAAGTGTGCAAATGGAAATGCGTGTAAGGTGATTTTTCAAAGTCGCATGTTTCCGCAGCAGCTTTATCTGAGGGATCGTCATCTGGTTCTAAGCCCCTCCTGATCCGGCGGTGACATCCTTCTCTCATCAGTCTTAGCACACATCACATTACCGTGAGGATTTTTGCATCGATCACCATCGATACAGTCAGGAGAAAGGCATGAATTGGAGGAGTGTGCACACAACGCGCTCTTATATATCGGAGGATTGTTTTACCTTGGGGACAGATTTTGCAAGGAGATTAGTTCCTCCTGCTTTTCTGTTTTCCACCTGCATCTCTCTAGATAACACGAAAGAGGCTATAAATATTGCAGCTGCGATAAGTGGTAATAAGTGGTGGTTTTGTGTAGTTCTAGTAGTTATCAATTACTTAGAAATCCTAATGATACCCCAGCAGAAGGTTTGATGAATTTACATAAAAAAAGAAGGGAGGAGTAACGAACAATTGAATATCTTTTTTATCCAAAATTTCATTATCGAGCCAAACTTTATCTTTATCCTCTTGAATGTAGCCGTTAAGTTAGTTTTGTTGGCCATCAACATTCATCTAGATGATCTCAGTGAATATTAGGGTTTTGTGCTGGCTGCTTGGGTGGTGTTAAAGTCTACCTGTATCAGTGTCAAGAGATGCGTTAGTGTAGACGACGATGGGGACTGATGTCTACGGCTGTAACTACACATTTGCGTGTCCGTACCCTATCATTCTCGTAATGTTCGATTTGTCCCTCTGCGCGAGTGTCTCCGTAAATGGAGATGGAATGGCAATGGGGAAGAGGGATGTTGTACGTAACTATACGCGGAAACAGCACATTGCGAGAGAGGAGAGTGGTGGCGATATCCTCGGTGCCGCTAATGCAGCAGACAAGCTGATGAAGACAACTCACCCGCATGGGACCGCCGAAAGCTCTGGGAGTCTGGCCTGACCTCGCAAACGCAAGAACGAATATAACAACACGCTCTCGCTGAACGTCCTCACCAACAACCTTTTATTATTATTATTATCACACTCTATTATACGGAGAATTTCTGTCTGTACAACACATTTAAAGGGTTTTTATTAAAATTTCTCTTCAGATTTATCACATCTAATTAATTTTCATGTATAGCAAAAAGAAAAGATAGCTATGTAAATAAATCTTTAGTTTGCTGGACGCGCTTAAGGTAATTTGAATTAATTAGAAATCCTTAGGAAGAAAGATTGTGAACAACGATGAGAAATTTTTGTACCAAGAGCTATCAGTAATCTAGATAGACAGCGACAGAGACAGATGCATAAACGCCAAAAAACAAGAAAAAAATTAGATAACAAAATATTTAAGTAGGTATGACGGTGCTAAGCTCATTGCTACTGAGTGCCATGACTAAGATAAAGCGCACATTAGGCATTAAAGTGTAAATATTATAGCACGGAAATATAAGCATATGATATCCTCTAGCATATTTAGATCAGAAAGCACATGCAAAGTTGTGTAAGGCAAAGACAAGGCAAATTCAAGTATTCGCCTCTAAGCCCTTTCTTTATTTTCAAAGATCGCCAAAATATACAGTTTTCAATTAAGTAATTGTGTGTAGGGAGATTACTTCGAAAACGAAAAACTTACTTAAAAAAGGAATAACTCTTGAGATCCATGTTGGCAAGTACATACATACATAATCCTAGATTATGTATAGTATGTAGACACATCCATAGATGATCACTCATACAACTTTTATACCTTATACTAAGGAGCTCAAATACGATTGTACTAATCTTTTTTTAAATCCTGTCGCAACCGAAATTTGAACCCCTATCTCTCTGAACGAGAAAAGGATATCCACCACTCGACCATGGAGTTGGAAAGTAAAGCAGAAATTAGTGTGACGTGACGCGGCAATAAGTGTTGGCCTGCAAGACTTATTCATAATTCTTGTTTATTTTTTCGGTCTTCGGCTAATACTAAATTAAATAAAAAGACAGAGATAATCTGCCATTGTTTTTATTTCCCCCTCTAACCTCATAAGTATTGAGTTAGTTGCTTTTTCTTTGTAGAGTACTCGACAGGCAGTGTCATGATAAAGTTCCTTATTCAGGAAGTTCCACTCTTCCAAATTGAAGAATGACAAGCTACCGCACGATCTTTCGAAATCTATGGGCAAGACGTAGAAGGAAGAGCACCGTTATCCTTTTCCAATGCTGACAATAGTTTGCCAATCTCAACTCTTCGAAGTGAGTAAAGGTTGTCGATTATTGGTAATGGACGGGCTTTAAATATTTCGATTGTTAATTGTCTGGCCCAGATGCTTCAACTGGAGTTGACTTTTATTATGACTTGCATATTTTCTCGCTTGGTGCATGTCTCTCTGTAGTTATTCTGAGGGTCGTGAGTACTTGATTGAACCGCCTTTGGCGAATCTAGTATATGTTTAATGTATCCGCGCACCTTGTGAGATGTTTCGTTTTCCTTCGTACACAGGTCAGCTCACCATTTGCACTCATTTGTGCTAGTCTAGAAAGTGCAACACGGTTCATATGTTCCATGACCCTCGTCCAGATTTTCAGGGCAAATTTTGTCTTCGTCATAAGGGAACCGGGTGGTTTTTATACTCCTATTTGCACAAGTTTCAGAAATCAAATTAGAACAGATATTGTGAGTGGTTGGCTAGCGCTACCCTTGCCTGGTAGCGGCTACCATCTTTTGCTTGCACGCTAACCTCAATTTAAAGCTGGAGTGAACAACACATTTCCTTTAATTATGTTGGGCAGTAAGGTTATACCACCTCTGTTTCATGGCCAGAGACGATGAATCAGTGTGTGTTATGTGCAGGAGAGATTGAAATGGGGCTGTCAGGATGGAGACGCCCCCCTACACGCCAACCAATGTCAAAATGGTTATTATTAAAAGTTGGCATATAAGTAGGAACTAATACGGGCACGTAAATAATGGAACTTGGAGACTTCTGTACTTATCGAGGACATTAAAGCTCAAAATGTAAAGATAATCAAGACTTTTTTAATTATGACGCATAAAAGGCTATGCATGAATTACTGACCATAAAGCCTTTTCTTCATTATTAAAATTATTATAAGCAAGGTCATGTTGCTGCAGTCTTCTGAAAAGCATATATGTACATAGTTGCCTAATTGTAAAGGCCATACCTAAGGATGAGCTGGGATAGCTTGACGAAACGTAAAAGATTAATGTATTAAAGGCCTTCTTTCGGCTTCTAGTAGTTGTCGATAAATAAAATGTGAAAACTTACTTAAATTAGAAGTTCTGTTAGAAAACTTTAAAATACAGAGGCTTTAAGTTTAATTATCAACTTAAAAGACTTTCTTTAATTTGTAAAGGGCGCTATGTATTAATGTGATTCAACTCATAAAAGATCGCACTATGAGCATCTTTATAATACTAGGAACTACGCGACGTGACGCAGTTTATTGCCTTGAGATGTTGGTTTTTGTTCCAAAAGGTCATCAAAGGTCGTAAAGAGTGCTCCAAGCAATTTTGCCATAGAAGAATCAAAGCTCATCAAACGTGTTTTGACAAACAGAAGTTTTGACCGAACCGGGTAGAAGTCAATATCGAAAACACAGCCTATGAAAGATTCCAGTCAAAAGCCACCAGAAAGGTGATTAGCGTGCTATATATATACTGAAAAGCATTTTGCATAGCAAAAATCGTCTTCCCTTGTCAAAGATTAGAACATGAAAATCAACCAGAATTCAAAAAAATATTATTCCGAATTGTAAGAGCATTAAAGGTACTAAAGCTTATGCTACAACCTAAGCACAGGTTGTATAGGATGTATAGGGAATAGGTATCTTCAAATGGTACAAAAATGATAAAAAATATATAACTAATTTTGAATATTATATTTATACTACAGGTACTGTCTAAATTTAGACTGAACTCACTATTTAAAAGCTATTACAAATCAAATTTACGCTAGTTTTACACATAATCACATTAATAATAATAATTTTGCAAAATTATAATAACTTTCACTAAACCGTTTAGAAAAAGATAAGAATAATTTATTAAAATTCTGGCCTTATCACCGATTATCGAGCGATCCGTTGTGGAAGTGCGGCACGCTGTAAACAGTTAAAGTTATGAAAAAGTTTTTTTTTAATTTAACGTCGAAATTGGTTGTAAAACGTTCATTGTGAACAAACTACTAACATACCTAACCTTACTTTTAGGGCAATTTAAAACTTGTTAGTTTAAAGGAAAGTTGGACGACATGCAAAAAGTTTGAAATACTGTAGTTTTAAAAATTATAAATGTTTTAGATATTTGTTTCGAGTGTTAGTAATTTAAACATCCAGTTTTTGCTTTAGCATATATTTTATGTAACATAGAAAGCAATTTATGGTACCATTTGAGGTCTTCGTTCAGGAACTTGATACTTTGACAGCAATCTGGATTGCCGATTGTCCTATAACTACCTGACAACACTTTGACATTACAAAAGTAAGGTTAGTGTGTTTTACAGTTCATAATGACTTTCACAGCAAACTTTGTCGAATTTAGAAAAACACCCATTATTGTATAAATTAATATAGCATTAACTCTTGGCGCAAAAGTACGAGTAAGAGGGAAATACATGTTAAAATTGATCTTAGTTTGAATCGAAATCAATAATTTTATGTTTTTTTAATCACTAAATTATAAAATCATAGAAAATTTAATTAATTTGTCGTAAGACGGATGATGGGGATAATTATACTATCCCGTGAAAAATCTACCTAAGTTACTCGAAATAATTTAATTTTTCGATTGTTAAGTTTGATTCGATAATGAATTGTAAATTTATTTAATTATGTAATTATTAAAAACGTTTTCATAATAATTAAATTTTTTATTTAAATATTCGTATTTCCAATTTATTCTCTGCGTTTTCTTCGTTCTTTTTTTTGAGGTTATGGGTATTTTCTTCTCTTGGCCACTTTTTTGTTGAACACTTTGTTTTTTCATATGTATTTGAAAGTTCTGATTTTTGTCAGAGCGTCACAGAAGGTCACATATGCATAAGCTCTAAGGATCTTTGAACGTTTCGGTAAGAGCAATTATGCAAAAAGAGAAAGCTTTGCATTATATTGCCCAGATATTACACTTTCCGTGTTTTTACCATGGCCTTCGTTATGCCGCTAAGCACTTCTTCATTATGTATATAATCTTTCCATAAAATTCTACGATAAATCAACATCTCGAATGTAAAGTAAAACATAAAAGACATTAAGACATAGCGTCGAAGAAGCGTAAATTATGTGGATAAAGTGAATGATCGACTTTTAAAGATTGAGGTCATCTTTAGGAATATAGCTTTTGGGTTTTTAATCCTGATATCCGAATGGTCCTATTGATAATTGCTGTTCGTACCCAAACAGATATATTTCGTACTTCTCTATAACCGCTGTTCATTCACCCATAGATAACTATTTGGAACATTATTTTTACTAATCACCATGTATTTGGTTTTAATCACATTAAGGCCAGGGCCATATTACCGACTGACTTCTGTCACCCTATTCATGAGTTGTTATAGATCTTCCAATGTTACCTAATGTTATTAAGTCGTTTTGCAGTGACTCATTAGTGTTTTCTAGGGCATTTCTAAATATATAAATGTTTAACAGCAACGGCGACAGTATGCAGCCTTCTCTTAAGTCTCGAAATAAGTTAACTGTTTCTGAACATCAGTATCAAAGGCTTTGATAGCTCTTGATATCCCAACATCTCTGAAGCAGCACTTGAATACTGAAGAGAGCCTCCCTTGTTCCTATTGTATCCCGAAATTCAAACTTAGTCTCAGACATCTCTGTTCTTCGCAAATTCTGTATATTCTTCTGTAATAATTTTCCACGATATCTTTAGTAAGCAGATCATAAGGCTAATTGTTCTGTATTCCTCACACCTTTTGCTTCTATGGATCTACTATGACGTAACTGGCTTACGGTGCACAGCACACCATTTTCTGGAATAGAGTCTAATGCCTCTAAACAGTCTAAATCCTCAAGATATACATCTAGTGTAGTTATCAAGATCATGGATAAAATACGAGATATAATGAACGACAATTCCAAAGCAGTTATTCGAATATCCATATCTCCTCCACACAGCATTGTATTAATTCTCGATCAAACTCATTTTCAACGAAGCAGATTTACGACCGAAATTCCATGTTTTATATATACAGGGAGATTTCCTATTTACACGTCATACATCTTAAAAGGAAAATGGAGCAGACTCCAGGGTGTACTTGGTCACTCAGATTCGAATATTTCTATCGAATAAAATCCCAGATGCACATCTATTACTATTTTTATGCGTTAGCGATCAACTCGCACGGGAATTCGTTGCAAATTTGCCATTGCGCTATATTTCATCCTTTTTACGTTTAGTACATCGGGTCTGCTGAAAATCCATTAGATAACCATTTATTATTATTTTTTATTGTGTACGTGTATCTGCGTGATTATATTGTATTATATAATAATAATAATAACAAAAGAAATTATAACTGGAAATAAACGTGTGGTAGGGACACTGGGGAAGGGGGTTGTTATGATTGATAATCAATATAAACGATATATTAATATATGTTTTCCGCACCTTTGGGATGGATGTGGTAGGTAGGTAAATTATTCCATCACCGGCAGGCTAAAGCTTTCTAAATAAATCCCTTTTGATTGAACCCTGTTATACATTAAGAAAATGGCTTTTATAGAAAACTAAAGCAATTTTTTGCTGCTTAACATAATTTACTCTTAATGTGTTTGTTGGTGGTAATTTCTTGGTTAACGAGTTTTGATATCATCACGAAAGCAACAGTTACCGTTTGGATCGATTTGAATTAATTTCTGGAAGATTTTGCGTGCGCATAACCTAACCAATAACTTAACATTCACGGTGGAACTCTATAACGTTTATTCTTTTTTAAATAAAGGGACTCTACACTAAAATCTAGTCACAAACGTTAAAAATAAATGGTGCTTTTGAATCTTCATATTCTAACCTAAGATTATTTTTTAATGTTAGTGATTAATTGTAACTTTATTTTAGATAGAGTCCCTAATTTAAAAAAACTACAGATTCAATATATTTCTTCAGTCTTGCTTAGAATCTGCTAGGATAAAGTTTTCAAATATTAAAAAATATTTACAGTTCCTCCAACTTAAAATAATTTCATTATTAGGTAAGAAACTACGCAAAGGACTTAACAAGAATTACTAATAAAAGTGTCAACACTGAACCTGTTTATTCCAAATAAACCGTCCTCGGCCACTATACACACGTAACAACAACATTTTATTGTGACAAGAGTAAACATATCACAAAACACCTCGATGACAGCCCTAAATTTGTGTCAGTAAAGCTTTAGTGTGACGCTCGGCGTGGGTGTGTGCGTGTGCATCATATGAATGTGTCATCCAACAGGTGGTCATCATGAACCGGAAGTCACGTGATCTCATCCATCACGGGGGCGAATGGGTTAGTAATCCGTCACCCTGTCAATACGACACCAGGAACAACCCCCTCACAATTTACTCCGGCCAGGAAGAAAAATTGTGTAAAAATTGACTGTTCGTTGGTTTTTTTGTACGTTCAGCGGGATTTTTTTATTCGTTTCAGAAAAATCTCGTAAAAATTTATAAAAGTAGAATTATTGCACAAATACATATTTTGCTAAATTAACCTCACTTTTTAGATATGTTTTTGATGTAAGAGAATTCGATGCTTAAGAAATATGTAAAGAGAATTTAAAAAAACTAAACATTGCTTACTTTAATAAGCGTGTAGGTGCTCCATCTCGTTGAATGCATTGTTTTACATAGAGTATATTAATTGTAGCTATTCTGCTTATCCATTATCGTTGCTAATAATATCTTAAAACTTACAATCCCATCGTTCTTCAGATTGTAGATCATTATTTATCTCCCCCCTCTCCATTACCAGAAATTCGAACGGATTAACGGATTACTCGATCTTCTTCTTCCATTAAAGTTTTCATTCTCAAACGTAAATCTGTATGTGACACATTTCCAAAAGCTATTTGCCTTTGCATTTAATATGTAGAACTCTGCTAAGAGTCTGGAGTGTCGGCAGCAAAATATCAATACATCTACAAATATAGAGCGCCAACTTTCCTACGCAGCTCGATAGCAAAGTTCTACGATAATCGGGCACCTCTTGTTTAACTGTTTTTGACGTAGTGGTACATCTAACTCCACATGTAGTATGGGGCGACTTACAGCCGAATACATGTAGCAAAAATAAGTCCCAATTAAAATCATTAAGAATAAAATGCGATTATTCGCATAGCGCGCAATGCATCGAGCGCGCGACGCTCCCCTTAGTTCCCGTTCACGGGAGAGATGATGCAATATTTCTAGGTGTGCTGCCACGTTTGACTCAGTTTATGTCGGCATCCATGAGTGCAACAGGACTATAGGAAATGAAGATTGTTGTCTTGTGAAACATTTTTGCAATATCGCGATTTTTCTGGAAACGGCCGTCGAACCGGCTCCTTAACTAATTCTTTTGCATGTAAGGCAATGCAGTCTTATAGGACAGTAGAGTGTCTAATTTAAGCGAATTAAAAAAATACATCTTTTGAAATCTGATTTGCTCACTAAATTAAGTATTTTAGTCGGCTGCTTAAAATGGAATTAGACGTACCTAGATGATACTTGCTGATAAGCAAGGAGCAAGTACAAAATATACAGGGTTAAAAGGAAATGATTTTCGATATTAAAAGCTTTTTACAAAGGCTGTTCTAATACGAAGACCTTCCGTTTGAGCTATACACTGCGCCCTTAACATGTTGGGAGGTTTCCTTGTTTTTTGAAAACTGTCATTTTTTCTCGGAAACTGAAAATTATTTTTTAAGGCAATATTGATTCAGTTGACGCTAGTAACACAGTAGACGCTAGTAAAACAAAGCAAAAAATATATACAACGCCTTACCTTGAATTGGTTCTTGCTCTGGCTTAAATTTTATTGCAGTTAGGATAAACTCGAATGTCTCTTAGGTCGGGTCGTTTTCAAAATCTCTAATTTCTTATTTTGCCCTTTCGATGGTTTAGAGCTACTTAATTGTTAAAAAAAGGCTTTCTTTATATACCTTTTGATAAAACAATTGAATTTTTAACATTAAACAAAAGAAAATGTCTTTTGCAAACTTCCTCTAACCCTAATTTCTTTTACAAATTTTTATTTAAAGAAAAACCATCTTGTAGATCACAAAATTGCGAATCTGCCGATATATAACATTCGGCATAAATAAGAGATTATTCATATAAATGTTGTTGTCAAGAAACAACATTGTATTCTACTAAAATAATAACATACATTTAAATAACACAATTTCCTAATGTTTCTTGTTTGTGAGATTATGCCTTACACCTTTTATGATGTTAATTAGATAATTTTATATAGACTTCAAAACATTATGCAGCCCAAATTACACAAAATTACCGCACGTTGCAAAATCGTAGCCTGTCAAATATGTTTTTCATGTATTATTTCAAAACGAACCAATCTTTATATAATCATTAGTATCAACTATGCGGTTAAGGTGCTACACTATTTAATTCCAATAAAGCATCTTATCAAAAAGCTTTAAAAATTTCAAGCATGAATGTTACACAAAGCTACTACACAAACAAAATACCACCTTAAAGTGAAACACAAATTTCAGTAATAAATTCTACAGGTAAGTAGTTATATTCATGCATACATCTTAAATGCAACCTGTTCTGTCTGTTTCAGCTAAATTTTGACTTTGAAAAAGCACCAAAACTTCATTAAGTCTTAAAAAGTGTTTACGATCCCCACATTGTTTCATTTATCAGTACTAAGACTAATTTTTACCTAGAAATACAGGATTTCACTATATCCTTTTTATGTTCAAAATGTTTGAATGTGCATGTTAGTCCTAACTGGCTAGCTTTATATATTTCAAGAAAATATTTTTCCCCAATTATATCAAAAAGTGAGGTTATGTCATGGAATCTTTAAAATTTGCATAAATTATGCTTGCTAAATATTTTAATACGAGTTATATCTTCCTGATAACATGATTGAGAATCATAGCATTACGTATATTGATCACCTGCATTCTGAGTTAAGGATTGTTTTAACCTTGATTGATACAATGTTCTTAGGCTCTCTGTTCTGCAAAGTAGATGTGTCCAACTCTGTCTCGCTGTTTTACTTTTATGCAACTACATAGAATGCAATCTTGTATCTAAAGAATATTTCAAATTCGTAACCTTCTTGTAGTGGTGTTCTATTTGAAATTGATTTATTAAAGTCATATTTTTGCTGCCTCAAACAATAAGGGTTATTATACCTTCATCAATATAAGCAGATTAAATATAAATTACTGGATCCGTTATACAGTATTGTAATGTACATACAAAATTCCGTGTGTACAAAGGTAGTTTGGTTAATAGAACATAACGGTATTTGCTGCTAACAGAGATCAGAACATTACTTATTAACACAAAAGGTCAATCGGCCAATCCCAATCAATTTCCCAAACTCGGCAGCAATTTTTCTTCTGTATTGCAACAGAGTCTAAGTTATACACGGGAGGGGCGCTTTTAATACATTTTCTTTCTAAAATGTCTAAATTAGTCTTTCAAACATGTCAATCAAAATAATAAACAAGCGGCGGGGGTGCATATTTCAATATTTGCGGAGGCCACGGGTACAAATCAATCTAGCCGCAAATGAAACCGGATTTTAAATGCAGGATGGAAAGAATGGGCGAAATGTAAAGATCCCCCTTCTGATTTTATAACCTATTTAAATGCACCGAACGAGCACGTCTGTCATTTTAGAGATCAGGAATCTCGAAAGGAAAAAGCGGAATTGACAAAAGAACTGTTGCTTCACTTGTTTTTAAATCCAATAAAGGAAAGCGGTTTCCACGCGATTATTATTATTATCAGTGGCGTAACTATCGATGGGCGGGAGTGCGCAAAGCGCAGAGGGGCTCAAAACCCAATTCTTGTTGTTTTATTTTCATAATATGGATACATATATTATAAAGATTCCCGGAAAGTAGTATTACACCGAGTTGTTAAAAAACATCATGTACACAACCGGTTAGGGGGAGGGGCATGACACCCAATTTGACCAGGGCTCAAAGAAACTTTGTTACGCTACTGATTATTATTTTTAAAAACTGGAAGACAGAATAGTATTGTTTATCTCTAGGTTTTTTTTTTTTTTTGTTGTTTAAAGATTAAATTTGAGCTTTCCTAAAGAATTTCGAATTTTAAAAGTTCATGGCGTTTGGAAAACCTCAGCTTAAGAGTGTAGAATGCTAATCACCCGCGGCAGCCCAGAGCTCCTCGGAATAATTAATTAGCATTCTTTCCTATATTTTACGTGCTCCTTTTTCAGACGCCCTTCCCTTGTATCCGCATCCGCTCATTACATTAAAATTAGATTTAAAAATGTGGAAATTGTATCGTTGATTGCAATTCTGGGAGCCGCGCATAACTTTAAAGTGGATTTTCAATTAACCATGGAATATAATGTATTTAAAACAGCGAGCGAGCTATTTGTGGAAGCTTAAAAAGTTGTCGGCTTGGTTTTCCTTTTTTTTTCGCGCGCGCGAGCTCTCGTTGAGAGCCGGTGAACTGAATACTATCTTGTCCGGCATTGTGTATCGTCTGCGAATCAACAAAGAGGATTACGTGTTGTTTTAAACTCGGGAGGGCATTGTGTAGTCACTCTTTTCACACTCGCAGAATACTTTCATGATGTTTTTTAAATACATACCGCCACACTGAGGCATAGATAGGGAGGCAATACTTTTTAGATACTTATGCCATCACTGGAACGCGCACAGGTGTTACCACTCTCTGCAACGAGAAAAAGAGATATCTCGTTTAAAAATATTGTTCGGTTGCCAATCAGGCTCTACCCAGCACTGTTTGCGTTTTTTGTTTTTATCTCTCTCATGACACGCGCGCCGCTCGCGTCCTCTCCATTCATCTTTAGCACACACACACCAAGCGTGATTGATGTTTGTGAAATTGCATTAAAGGCTTGTAAAACTATACTACTTGTCTTCCAGTTGATTTATTCGTTTTTTATTTCTTTATACAGGTATAAAGAGTTGACTATGAAAAATCGACGCTTCTAATGTTTAGACTCTTCCTACAAGCGCTTTGCAATTATATGAAAATAAAGTCAATTCTTTTGCAATTTATGAAAATAATGTTGTGCTCATTTCATTTTTATTGTACTCATAGATCGATACAGTTTGATTGATCTTCTTGTCTATTAAATCGAGATATTAAAAGAGAATTCTAATACTAAAAATCATTTTTAGACCTGTCTATTATGTTGTGATTATTTTGTAATATTTAGAAGTGATTTTATTACAGTGATTTGCTGTTATAAGTAGCTTTACCATAGCTTTGTTTTTACTTTTTTAAATTTACATTTTAATATTCATTTTTTATAAATATTTAACATATATTTTGAAATATATTTTTAATTTAGGATATATTATGCAGATTATGTAAATACTACATAGTTCATCACTGTTTAAGTTTATAAAAGTATTGATGTGTGAAAAATTCTCAAAACTTTAATGTCATTTATTATAAAGTTTTTAACCGTTTTATTGTCAAAATGTAATGTTCTTAGATTCAAGGATCTGAAGTCTGTAACGTTCGGCCCTTTGTTATACATATCATGTTCAATCAATGTTAAAGTTTTTTCTTAGATAAATATTATGCCGTTTTTTAAGTTTGACACATTGAGAATTAAATATTTTATTTACCTATTGTTATGATATATGGGGTGATGATGGTAATTGTTATATGTTAATAACAAAAAATATTTATTGTAGGGAATAATAAACCCTCCAACACTTGATGAAAAATGAAAGGTTGTAAACTCTAAAAAAAACCATTATTGTTGAAATTCACAAACACAAAATCATAGTAAAACAATCTGAAAATATACCCAACTAAATATCACTTACCTTTATCATCAAAAAGAAATTCTCCGGCTATAATTTCTAAACTGGAAAACAAGTTCCATAAATGCACGAGACGAAATCAGGCTAATTGATTAGGAAGCAATTTAAATTATATCTGTAAAACGTTGTTAATGGACCAGACACAAATAAATACTCAAACAAATTTATTTTTAAACATTTAAATGGATAATTTTATTTATGAACACAGAAAAGAAATGAATATTTAAAATTCCATGAAGAGAAAAGAAAACAACTATCAAAATTCTAAATTAAAATTAATTAAACAAACATGAAACAAAATCAAATTGAATCTCGGTGTCAAATAGATTTAACAAAATAAGAATTAAGAGACATTCTAATTCTCTTTGTCCTTTTTAATTCTTATCTGATCAATCCAACAATCTTAAATTACTATAAAAAAAATTAAAAATTGAAAATTATTTTAAATTTTAAAATTATTTTAAATTTAAAAACATTTGCGCCACACAAAATAAAATTAACACATTAAGTTGGTTAGCAGTTTTCTGTCATAGTTGGTAAAACTACCTACTTATTTGTCGACATGATGAGCACATTTTCATACCATCCTTCAAATTGATTTTTTGTGATTTATGAAGATAATTATAATTATTTAAAGTGCAACATGTATCTTCCATGACGTGAGTACATAAATTAATTCGGTTATTTTCAACAAGATTTCATTACCTTCCTTTAATTCGTTCCAATCAAAATAAAATTCCAAAAGTTTCTCCAAATAACAACAGTATTTCACTTTAAGTTCACTTTGATTGTTCATTATACTTTTTATTAATTAAATTATTAGGGACTTATAAAAAACAATTAAAAACAAGATGACATTTGTCATAACCTCACTTTGTTGACAGTTAAAGTGACGTAAAATTCACCAACATAACCTTGAAACTTTATCAAAATAACATATAAACTGACATGACTTTTGCTCTGTATGGAAATTCAACAGAAAGTAACCAAATTTTCGTGCTTTATTATAATAATTGGAAAGCAATTGCGAATCGCTAGTGATTTTCCTAGTTAGAAACTAGGAACAACAAAAATTACCTAAATTTTGACACCAGTGTTATAAATATAAACTAAATTATAACATTCTAGCAAACCATTCTGAAACGTTACAATTTTGGGATTTCAAAGGCCTAAACCTTCTCTATAAAAAGTTCCCCACTTTATCATTCTAGTGTCAAATGCACCCTAGAACTTGGTTAACAATATTGCAGACAAATATTTTACTTAGAAATTGAAATAACATTGAAAAATATCCATCTACTATGGAAAATTATGAATCGTCAAAGAAATAGAATATTTTCTTGAAATTCAATAATAAAAACTGTAAGTAAAGTAATAAATACTTGTGTATACCTTCTTACCTATGTCTTTAATAATTTTCAGGTGAAAACACGCCATAAAATGGCTTCAAAATATCTAAATTTTAAAATATCAACCAACGACATAGGATCGTCCATCATGAAATTGAGTTTGTGAAATTCAAGCGAAGAATCCGTTTAAATTCTATCCCGTTCCATCTCACAGCGTTATAGTGTGTATCCTCAACATATTTAATGCAAAATTTTATTGTTTTAAAATAAAAAGTGAAATCCTTCTTTTGCCTGGAAGATAGGCAACACATCGTGCATACATGTAATGCGGGATACCTATATCATAACACTATGTATTAAATATATTGCTAGGGAAATTTTAATTTGCTTTAATTTCGAGGAGACTTGAGGATTAATGTGTATGTTGGGGTGTCTATGTAGTACCGTAATTTTCTGTGGTTTACTGTTGACGAATTATTATCTTGTTGGAAATTTTTTGGTTTCTAATCTAAAAGGTCAAGGGTATTTTTTTTAATTCTAGTGCATTTTCTTCCTTAGTTTGCTTGTGATCCCTTCTGATTTTAAGATTATGTAAAATTATTCAGTAAAACAACATATAAAAATTAAAATTAAAAATAAATTGTAAAATTCATTTCAGATTTCATTTAAGTCATTGTAGTTATTTTTAATTATAGTTAATTAGTTTTACTGTTTAATAAAATATAATTAATTAAATAAAGATTAAACTAAAAGCTACTTTTTTAAATAAGAATTCTCACAATTAAAAAATATTGAAACTTGATTGATATCTTTTTGCTAAGAAAATGCATAATTTCGTAAAATTATTCAGTAAAACAATATAAAAAAATTAAAATTAAAAATAAATTGTAAAATTCATTTTAGTCATTTCATTTCATTTAAGTCATTGTAGTTATTTTTAATTAGAATTAATTAGTTTTACTATTTAATAAAATATAATTAATTAAATAAAGATTAAACTCAAACTTACTTTTTTAAATAAGACCACCGAGAATTAAAAACCATCGAAATTTGATTGATGACTTTTTGCTAGGAAAATTCGCAATTCTGTGAAATTATCAAGTAAACTAAAATTTAAAAAAAATCTAAATTAAAAATAAATGGTAATCATTCACATCACAATAATAAACCAAGGAAAATGTTTTTTTTTTGTTTTATTTTTGAAAGTTTTTGAGAATTAGTAAATTCTATATTAGATCATGCAAAATAGTCAAATGTTTTATTTTTTATCTAAGATAATCGAATATAAGGAATTGTACAACCGAATCAAATAAATAATTTAGCTTAAATTGAAGAATCTTCAAATATTATATTTTAGATTTAGAAATTGAAATTTAATTTAAATTTGGAATGCGAATAATTAAAATCGTTCGAAATAAATTATTAATATTGACAAATATATAAAATTCAGTTTAACAACAAAAAAAATCAATTTAAAACATGATAAAACACAATTAGATTTTTTTTATTGTATTTTCCTAATCTATAGCCTTACCGATATTAAGATTTACATTTACATTTCAGAATAGAAATTAGCAATATAAACACAAAACATAATTAAACAATCCTGGAAAATGGAACTAAAACTTTAATAAGCGTAATCTCTTCTTTTCTCTCGATTTTCGTCTCTCCCTGAAGTCTCCCTGAATAAAGCGTTCAATACCTCCCGAACACCTTTCATGAATGTTTCAGAACCATCCTAAATATTGCGTTAATTCGGATAAGTCATTGCGTTAAGTCAGAGACCGTTGTACGTGTGCCACATTCATGATTAAGTTCTGGAATCTCGGGCCGTCGACTCGGGATAAAAGAAATCTTAATTAACGAGTCCATTGTTCTGACGGAAGCCCGCTTCTTTGGCGGGTTAGCGTGATCTCCCGCGTCACTGACAGCCTTTATGAAATTTAAAGCATTGTACACCGCCGACGCCGCCGTTGCTGCCTCCGTTCCAACTTCACTCAAAATCTCCAGTAGTCGAAATGCCTTCGTTCATAAGGACTTGTAATAACTCGACACGTTAAATTATCGTACCCTAATTTCAATCATACAGCAATTACGTTCAGACCACACGGACACTCCGTAATGTTATTGGCTTCAGATTTTCAAAAGTGAATTCTTTCCTTTATAACAAGCCTTTGAGGAAATTCAAAGTTTATTAAGCTCTTAATGTTCAAACACATTTTACAAAGTGGTGCCCCACAGGGTTTATTACTTGGACCTTTTTAAAAATTTTCAATCAAAGTATGCCCGAGAAAAGCTTCCAGACCAGCTGTTGCATACACTTGATGGCGCAATATTTTCTGAAAGAACGCACGTACTTTATTCGCGGTTCATGCTTTCTTACACACACACACACACATAACACTCTTGGTTCTTGTCCAAATTCTGCGCCCGATTCTAATGCAGTTACGTCTATATAAAGCAGTCGATTCACCTGCACGTACCATTAAACGCCTGATTGATGGTCACTATTTGCCGCTACATTCGTCATCGTCTCTCGATGGTTGTTTTCTCGTTGAATGTGTTCATTTCCTTTATAGTTGGGTTGTTCAACAATAATAACGGTTCGTCGCCTAACCGTATATAAACCTTCATTGGGGGGGAGAGGACTCCCAGACAATAATAATTTTTCTCTCTTAAGAAATTAATTTTTACAAATTCATTTTCCCTTTATATTCCCTTCATATATATTTTATTTTCGCTCACTTTCTCTCGCTATTCTGGAATCATAAACACGTATCCCAGAAGACAAGAATAAAGCTCGTTCCGCCGAGCTATTTATCGTAACCTTACACGATCATATAAATTTTATTGCCATTTCATAAATCCGTTACTCCTCTTGAGACATCCCTGTGATTCTCTTCAATAAAAACAAATCTGTTGAAATATTAATGAACTTCAAGCTGTTATTTTGATAGGAACATTTAAATAAAATTAAATCTGCAGTAATATTGATTGACTTCAATTAAATATTTTGGGTTATACCTCTCCCTAGACGTTGTTTAAAACAGGGAGAAAATAAATTAGTGGAATATAAAAAATGCCATTTGATTGATGATTTAGATAAGAAGTATTTGCAGAAATTAGTTTGTTTTCATCAAAATTCCAACGTAATTCCATTAGCACTGTTACTGTAGCGATCACAGTTCCAATAACATTACTCATATCACTATTGTGATAATTTATTATTATCCTTATACCTAAAATAAATATATTGAAACTTTAGATGTCACTATTATAATTTCATCGTAATGCCACGATTTCTAATCTATATCCCAATCAGTATAACTACGTAATTCTGCTAGTCTTATCCCCATGACATATATGATATGTCATCAAGGTACCAGTGCAGTGCTGAAATTCTCATTACAGTTTCATCATATGTAGTATATATCACTATTGTAATTCTACTGTAATGCCAAAAATTTCTATTCAATATCCTAATTAGTTTAAATGCGTAATTCTCTTAATAATAAATAAACAAATACATATATTTGAGATTTCATTGCAGTTAAATTAACACTGTACTATTGTCCTACTGTAATTCCATTTTAAATTTTAAAGCAAAGAAATAGAACGACTGCATGATTTTGTTAATATTATTGTTATGGCTTAAATAAATACGCTGAGAATTCTATCGTAATTGTAATTCTATTAAAACTGATATTAATATGGTAATTTACTTGTACTCTCGAGAATTACTATCCAATATTATCAATCCATTGAAATATCAAGAATTACTATTTAATATCCCAAATAGAACAGCTAAATAATAAAATAAACTTCATAATAAAAATGTCACTGTAATTCCACTAACACTGATATAAAAAGGTAACTGAATTTTATAGTAATGGAAAGAATCACTATTCATTATACTTTTGTAATCCCAAAAATTGGTACTTATCAGCATTCCTCCAGAGAACTGCGCAATTCTAATCGTATGTTACTCATACCTTAGATAAATATTATAGAAACCCTATTGTAATCCCTCAACACTACTATATATGTTACTTTTTCAGTATTCTATCAGTAAAACTGCACACTTCTAGTTGTAATATGCTTATATTACAAAACTCCATTGTAAGCCCATCAAGAGTACTACATATATTATATTTGTGATTCCATTGCAATTCCAAGAATAACTATCAATATTCCATCGGGAAACTGCACAATTGTGGCCGTATCATGTTCGTATCTTAAATACATATTATAAAATTTTTGTTGTAATCCAACTAACACTATTAATACTGTAATTCCACTGCAATTCCAAAAATTACTTATTAACATTGCACCAGAAAACTGTAAAGTTCTAGGCGGATGAAGCTCTCATTTGTAAGCCAATTAAAATTAATATGGGTGTTACTACTGTAATTATGTATTATAAACAAACATTACAAAACATCCATTGCAAGTTCATTAACTCTATTCTAATCCCAATAATTACATCAGGGTACTGTAAAGTTCTAGTCGTATTAAACTCTTATCTCAAGTAAATATTATAAGATCTCTTTTATAATTAACACTACTACTACGGATATTGTAATTCCAAGAATTACTTATCAGTATCTACATCAGTAAAACTGTACACTTCTAGTCACATTATGCTCATATCATGAACAAATAGTGCAAAGCTCTCCGCTTAAGCAATTCCGAGAATTGCTTAACAATATTTCACCAGGAAGCTGCACAACTCTAGTCGTCTTAAACTCGCATCTTAAATAAATATTATAAGAGATCTCTTATTGTATGTCCATTAGCACTACTAAGCATTGTATTATTGTAATTTCTCTGTAATTCCAAAATTACTTATCAGTATTTATATCAGTAAAACAGGACACTTTTAGAAGTATTATGCTTATATCATAAACAAATATTACAAAACTCTATATTGCAAGTACCTTAACACTACTACGTATAGTATTTTTGTAATTCTGTCGCAATTCCAAGAATTACTTATCATCATTGCACCAGGAAATTGAACAATTCTAGTCGTATTAAGCTTGCATATTAGATAAATATTAGAAGATCTCTTATTGTAAGTTCATTAGCACTACTAAAGATTGTATTATTGTAATTCCATTGCAATTCCAAAATTACTTATCAGGATTTTATAAGCATTATGCTTCTTGTTATAAACAGATATTACAAAGTTCGTTTTGCAAGTCCACTAATACTACTAAGTACAGTATTTTTGTAATTCTATTGCAATTTCGAGAATTACTTATCAATTCTTTATTTATTATTCTCCCAGGAAATTGCACAATTCTAGCCGTATTAAGCTTGCATCTTAAATAAATATTATAAGATTTTTTTATTATAAGTCCATTATTAGCACTACTAAGCATGGTATTATTGTAATTCCATTGTAATTCCAACAATTACTTATCAATATTAACATCAGTAAAACTGTACACTTCTAGAAGTATTATGGTAATATCATAAACAAATATTACAAAACTCTATTGCAAGTCCCTTAACACTACTACGTATAGTATTTTTGTAATTCTGTCGCAATTCCAAGAATTACTTATCAACATTGCACCAGGGAGCTGAACAATTCTAGTCGTGTTAAGCTTGCATCTTAGATAAATATTAGAAGATCTCTTGTTGTAAGTCCATTAGCACTACTAAGGATTGTATTATTGTATTTCCTTTGCAATTCCAAAATTACTTATCAGGATTTTAGAAGTATTATGCTTGTTGTTATAAATAGATATTATAAAGCTCGTTTTTGCAAGTCCATTAATAATACTACGTATAGTATTTTTGTAATTCTATCGCAATTCCAAGAATTACTTATCAACATTGCACTAGGAAACTGAACAATTCTAGTCGTATTAACTTGCATCTTAGATAAATATTAGAAGATCTCTTATTGTAAGTCCATTAGCACTGCTAAGGATTGTATTATTGTAATTCCATTGCAATTCCAAAATTACTTATCAGGATTTTAGAAGTATTATGCTTGTTGTTATAAATAGATATTACAAAGCTCGTTTTGCAAGTCCATTAATAATACTACGTATAGTATTTTTGTAATTCTATCGCAATTCCAAGAATTACTTATCAACATTGCACTAGGAAACTGAACAATTCTAGTCGTGTTAAGCTTGCATCTTAGATAAATATTAGAAGATCTCTTGTTGTAAGTCCATTAGCACTGCTAAGGATTGTATTATTGTAATTCCATTGCAATTCCAAAATTACTTATCAGGATTTTAGAAGTATTATGCTTGTTGTTATAAATAGATATTACAAAGCTCGTTTTGCAAGTCCATTAATACTACTAAGTACAGTATTTTTGTAATTCTATTGCAATTTCGAAAATTACTTATCAATTCTTTATTTATTATTCTCCCAGGAAATTGCGCAATTCTAGCCGTATTAAGCTTGCATCTTAAATAAATATTATAAGATTTTTTATTATAAGTCCATTATTAGCACTAAGCATGGTATTATTGTAATTCCATTGTAATTCCAACAATTACTTATCAATATTAACATCAGTAAAACTGCACACAACTAGAAGTATTATGCTTATATCATAAACAATTATTACAAAACTCTATTGCAAGTCCCTTAATACTACTACGTATAGTATTTTTGTAATTCTGTCGCAATTCCAAGAATTACTTATCAACATTGCACTAGGAAACTGAACAATTCTAGTCGTATTAAGCTTGCATCTTAGATAAATATTAAACAATCTCTTATTATAAGTTCATTAGCACTACTAAGTATTGTATTATTGTAATTCCATTGCAGTTCCAAAATTACTTATCGGTATTTTAGAAGTATTATGCTTATTATTATAAACAGATATTACAAAGCTCCTTTTGCAAGTCCATTAGTACTACTAAGTACAGTATTTTTGTAATTCTATTCCGAGTATTGCTTATCAACATTCTCCCAGGGAATTGCACAATTCTAGCCGTAGTGAGCTTGTTTCTTAAACAAATATTATAAGATTTTTATTATAAGTCCATTATTAGCACTATTAAGCATGGTATTATTGTAATTCCATTGTAATTCTACCAGTTACTTATCAATATTAACATCAGTAAAACTGCACACTTCTTGAAGTATTATACTTATATCATAAACAATTATTACAAAACTCCCTGACAAGTCCATTTACAGCACTACCTATAGTATTTTTGTAATTCTATTGCACTTCCCAAGAATTGCTTATCAAAGTTGCATCAGGAAACCGTACAATTATGGTTGTATTCAGCTTGTACGTTAAATAGACAGTATAAATATATTGTGGTTCCATTGCAATTCCAAGAATTACTTATCAACATTACACCAGAAAACTGCAAAATTCCAATCGTACTATGCTCATAGCTTAAATAATGTACTATTGGTTTCATAATGATCTAGGACAACAAGGCTAATACGATGGTATTTTTTATTATTTTATCCTATCCATTTACACTTAGAAAAAATAAAAAAGTAGCATCATATTAGCCTTGCTGTCCTAGATCATTATGAAATCAATAGTACATACTCTCGTGTAGTCTCATTGACATTATTACATATGTTAATATTGTAGCTCCAAGCATTACTTGATAACTGTTACTCATCATATTATGCTCGAATTGCAAATCAATAAATATAATAACTAAAATTATAATAATGTTGTAAGCCCATGAAGACTATGATGTATGTTACTATCGTAATTCCATTGCAATTCCAAGAATTACTTATCAACATAGGAACAACAATTGTATTCATATTGTGTCTATACCTTGAATAAGTATTATAAAAATTAACTTGCAATTTTCTTAGTAATGCTACATGTTTTACTATCATAAATCCAAAGTAATTCCAAGTGTTATTCTCCGCCTGTTCTCCAGTAGTATTACGTTCATACTTAAGTTGGTAATAACTGGCAAGTTAGTTAATAATAATATGTACTATCGAGTTGAGTAAGTTATGTGAATCTAACATATGGAATTACTTAACTATACATACTTATTTCACTTTCAATCAGTGCTACAATAATAATCCAGCATTAATCTCAATTCGAAAAACGATCTAAATAAAAGTTTTCATAACTTAACTCTCTTTTTATTACATGCAATTTGTATACAAGCTTTTGTATTAAAACGCAATAATTTGCTGAATGATCGGTTAACGGCAGTAATATAAATAAGTATTATTACCATTACGGTAACTACCGCAACCACCTCCCCCATCCCTCTTCCGGACAGTCATAGACCTACACATGCATGCACTACGTACTATTATAATAGCAATTCAGGTTGATTATTGCCATTTTATGGTGTATATATATAGTAATATCCCGGTAACTTGCGGTTACTTTACGACCTCCACAATTCCAATGATTATAAAATGTCGGGTATTTAAATCATTCCGCCCCTTGTGATGTGGTCTCTTTGATTGTTGCAGGTGGACGAACGTAGGCCCGGGATCAGAAGAGCTAATGCTGAACAAAAGTGAGTAAACAATGACCTTTTATTGAAATTTCAAATGTTTTATTGTGTGTTTATGTGCGAGTGTGTATATATGATATTTAATTTGAATGGGAAAAAGGGATTGACGGTGGTCGGTCGTCCGCGCGCGTGTTTATTATTTGAATTTTGCAGAAATGAAATTTTTAATTCGTACTAGTAGCTGCTTATTGGCCGTGTTTTTTAGTAGGAGAAAAAAAACGTAGTAGATATCGGATCGGAGTATTCAGTGTCATGAAATACAATGGCATTGTGTTTAGTGAAAAAAGTTTTTTCCTTTTTTTTTATTTTAAATGGAGGGAAAAATCGGTAACATCGGCGTTATTTATTGTCAGATGATTTTTAGAACCTGAGGCCTTTTTTATTGTAAAAACGTCGTTTACAAATAAGATAGATTATTGGCGTACTACTACCTACCATTGGCTATTGAGATAAATTATTTATCGAAAATTTAAAAAATGAATTAAATTAGTATTTAGTTTATGGGAGATTAAGTAGAAGTTTGGGAAACCTAAAAAGGGAAGCTAAGTGGAATGGGTTGGAGCATCCACTTCTAAGTTTCCGGTAATAAATTTTTAGTTTGATCTTCACCAATCGTTTGTAAAAGTTCACATGATTTATGGACGGGAAGATTCCTCACTTCCTATGGTAATAGATATAATCGATGTTCGATGTAAACTTCCAATCCGATATAAAGAATTTTACTTAGATTTATGTAAAAATTAATCTGTGTAAATTATATTTAATAACCTTATGTGAGGTTAGGTATGTTGGTCATTAGAAGTCCCAGTAATATCTCCGGCACAGTATTCATATCGTTATTTGCATTATCGCTGCCGAGGCCGACGAATGTATAATTTGTAACTCTATCGATCGTAAAAACTTTAGAAAGTACGTAGCCAATGTCTTTGTGTAATGATTAATAGTCTTTGACAGCGAGAATTTATATAAATATAGGTCATAAAAAATTTAAAATGACTATATCTTCATCATAATATTTTTATCGCTATGTGTACTATCGCCGCTGTGCGACGAATCCTACAATTCATAACTCTATCGGTGTAAAAACTCTAAGCAATACATACGTAGCTATTATCTTTATTTATTGGTTAATCTTTGGCGGTGAAAATCTATATCGGCCATAAGAAATTTATAATTGTTATATATCTCTACTGTGGCGTATTTAGGGGGGGCTATCAGACTGAAGCCACCCTCTCAGAATTTTTTTTATAGCGTCAAGATCCATGTTATGTGATACGAATTTTTATAGAATAGCCTAATAATGTAATACATAACGTCGGCAGCTTATCCGAATGGCTACAGATTGCAACGGGTGATAAGCTTATTTAGTATCTTACAAGTAATAATATAAACCAAAGTAACTTTATTACATACTAGTGCAAAACCTTAGGGGGAGACGGTAACTCAGTATATCAACCATGCCAGAGATGAAACTCCACAACAAACAAGTAAAATATACAAATAAAGACTTACCAGGTTGGCCCCCAGATCGTTGTCGGGTAAGCTCAAAAAACGAACTAACTGATCGCTTGGGACGAGCCTGTTTAAATATAATCTATACTATATTTATACTATGCTAACATAAGCAATTTTGTAGACATTGGCAACTCGAGTCGTTACTCGAGTGAAGGCACTTTATAAGGCAGGTATAAAGTGAAGGCACTTTATTTATTTATAATTGTTGTACTGGTCTGAAAGCGCTTCTTGTATCGACTTACTGAATCGTTGTCGGTTGCCATAAAAAACAAAATAAGAGCACTGTTGATATGTGATTCATAACGTGTTTAGATGCTCTTAGGGAAACAGAAAAGTAGGTATAAATAATAATTAATGACGAAAGGATTTATTTTTGGATATTTTTATTAATAAGATGAATTAGTTATCAAACAGAACAACCTTAGAAAATGCATTTTATTAAATTACTTAAAATAAATACAAAAACAGTCGTCTAGAATTTTTTTTAAATTGCATTGGCTGCACTAGCTCCATTTATTGTTTTTAATCAACATTTCACGCATTTTCGTTTGAAGTTAAGTTGAAACCTAGCACATTTTCCAGCTTTTCCTCATTTCGGAAATAATTTTCAATAATGTATATTTTGTGTGTCCATACAGATACATTTCGTAAATGAGCGAAATCGAACCAGTGGCGGGGTATTTTGAGGTTGAAAGTATTTATACCAAGAATCCCAAAAAGTTGAAGACGAATGGGAGATTTCTTGAATAATATTAAGGCGAAATTGCTCTTCGTATACAAGCCCGTTCTAAAGCTAAAATAACTTTCGTAAAAGTTGTTTTTTTAATTTGATTATTAATGTATAAAAACAAAAAAACAGTTATTCTAGGCTTCATTCTTGAGCGAATTTTAAGTTTTTGTCTCCCCTGTACATGGAAAAACTTTTTTTTTAATTTCAAGAGAGATATTTTAGTTTCAAAACATGGTTTTCTACAAAGAAATGTTTCGTCTGAGTATAATAGCAGAAATAATTTCCGTTTGTCTCAGAATTTTCGGAACATATAGTATATAGAAAGCACTATGCATAAGTGCTTAAAACAATTTTTGAAAATTCGACGCGACCCAATCTCGTATAGTAATATGCTATAGTATAGATTTAATTAAATTGCATAAGATTAGTTTAACCCAAGTAATTGAAATCTTTAAACAAGTTTTTATTAAGTTTTAGTAACCACATTCATGTAGTGTCAGGTTTGCTCCAGGATATCGCTACTATTTAAAATAGAGGGGCTATATGTTTGACACCATCACAAATTGTAAGATTAAGAATTTTTAAGAGCAAAACAACGTTGCCATTTTCTTAGAATTTTTGTGTGGCAATGAAAATTCAGTAGCTATCAATTTTGTAATAGATCTTATTTTCTTTACGTCGCTAAAATTATGAAATAAAGTAATACATATACAGGGTGTAGAATCGCTTCACGCACAATGCAGTTTTACGTGCATTTTTTTCTTCAAACCTTAATATTATCTCCCCTAATTAAGGGGGGGTAACTTAATTTGCAATAAAGATATTAAGGAATGCTAGAAATAAAAAAAGATTACGAATCGAATGATGCCTTTGCTTACGGATTGCATTTGATTGTAATCGGAAAAAGTAAAGAAAGAAAACTTAAACCGTTCATGCAAAAATCAGTTATGCCTTGGAAACATTTTTGAAACAAGGAAAAGATATTTGCTACATATTTAAATGTCATTTTTAAAGTTATATTGTCTGTCAAGCAGTTAAATATAACCTTAAAAATGACATTTAGGTACCAAATAGGTTCCCTACGTAATTCTAATGTTTCCAAGGCATAACTAATTTTTGCGTAAACTAAATTGCGATTTTTTATTTTCTTTATTTTTTCCGGTTGCAATCTGAAACCAAAGGTATCATTCGATTCGTTTTTTTTCTTTATAGCATTACTTAATATCTGTGTTTATGTTTTTATTTTCTTATTTTCGTGAGACGGTTATAAAAAGTATGAAGATTATTTTGTCAAAGCGTGAATTTAACCAAAATAAGGAAATTATTGGACATCAGGCAACACTGTGTTAAAAATCAAGCCTGACTGACTAGTTTTTATTTTTGTAAGCAACCCTTTAATTATTATTGACAGTGGTGACGCTTTATAAAAATAAGGCATGCCCAACCCGAATTTTTTATGAGATGAATGAATGATAGTGTTTGAAGAAGAGGTTAGCTAGAATTTGGAAAGGTTTTGTGGAGCGAAAACATAACGTCATACATATCTATGTAAGTTTTTGGTAATAGATTTGGAAGGTTCGTCAATCCAGGTAAATGTGAACATTATTCAGCTTTGAAAAAAAACTTGAAGAAGACAGTACTGTTTACCGTTTCTACCATCTTCTTCTTCTACAGTCTTATCTATAACACTCAATGAGCAACCTAAACAATATTCACAAACGTTAGTTATTTGGTAGCAAATAGTAAATTTATTGAATTTTTTCGGAGTAGAACTGTTATGGTCCAGTTATGGATTTATAATTTGAGCATTGGACAATCTTTACGTTTCCATACTATGTATAAAAATGGACTACTTAAATAATCATTACTAACATTGCATTTCCAGGCAACTATTGGATAGTATAGACTATGGTGGGAGTGGCTAAGGGTGAAGCGCCCTCTCTCCGTACGTCTGCTTTATTCAGAGGCCGGATCTAATGTGCTGGTAGTCATGGTTTCAAGACCGAAGATGTTATTGCACCTGTTAAATTTTTTATTTGGGTCTCCTCTTTCATTTTCTTTTTCTTTTTCATTTTATTTCGGTTTTTTGGGATTGCCCAAGTTGCAGGCTTGTTGAACCTAGTAGTAACCTTGAACTGAGTCTTGTTGGAGTTTGCGCTACATAGGTTGTCGTTTTAAGGTGCAATACTCTACGTATTTTTGTTGCTTGGTTTGTTCGGGTCTGCGCAGGCTGGATACCCCATGTTAGAGTTTCTTTCTTCTGGAGCTCTCGCTCTTTCCACGTAAGGTGGGCATGTTAACATCACATTTTCTCTCGTTGGTCATCGTTGACAGCTAGTTAACCTTTCTTGTTGGGAGATTTTTTCTTCTTGTCCTTGTGGTGTGACTTTTGAGTGTATCCGGAGTAAGGACTCTGTTCATGTACGTCCAACAGCCACAGAGGGACATGAGTAGGTTCTCGGTTTCCGTATTCTCTAACTCCTCAACATCTATGTATAGCTTGGAAGTGGCAATCACGGAGGTTTTAATAAGATCCTTTGTGCTCAGATGGAACTTGGTAGTTTTTGGCGTTCATCGAAACAGTTTAGTTATGCCAACAAGTATATTTTGAGCTGCGTTAGTATAACAGCGTAGGAGTTCAGATGACTCACGTGAGGAAGGCCTTTCCCTCTCGGGGTGTTGTGTTAGTACTTACTATCTTTTCGCTTCCATGAAACTACAAGTACAAGTGATCAGTTTTCTCCTCAAAATGTTAAAAGTCTAAAATTGACTGTATGCTTCTTTGGTAAGTTAATAGTTTTGAAATGCGCTATATTCATACTCCTAGTTTTTATTGGTTAAGATCCGCTGTTTAGTTGTTTTAGTTTGGTTGGCAAGATAGAAGCGAATTTGATTTTACAAGTTGCAGGACAAAAGGATAAAATTTAATTTTTTTTTCTAATTATTTTAATAAATTTTTCCCTGTAAGAGGATTGTTATTATTCGTTAGTTTTGATTAGATGAAAAAAAAATGAAAGACCACTAATTTGGGGTATTTAAAAACTCGGTAATGTTATGTGGTTACCAAATGGAATTTATTTTTAGCTTTTTCTTTCTTGTTGGAGCCTTCTTTTTCAATTTTATTTAACAAATCAAATAACACATATATTTATTTTGAGAAATTGAAATAAGAGGTGTTTGACTATATAAATCTTTATGTTTAAATCAGTTTTCTTTAAGGTGCTCAGAAAACCTCAACTGTCAAATGTATTTTATTGTTGTCTTAGATAGAGTATATTAAATTATAAATAAAACCCTACATGGCTAAAGGGAATCTTATTACAAGATTGCTTTTTACATTGTTAAGAAAATTTTGTTTTAGCATCACGTTGTTTTTAGAATCATTTAGTTTTCAGTATCAATTTAAGTAAAGGTATTTAGTTTCAAGATTTGGAGTTCCAACATCAGCCTTTTCAGGATGTTTTCATGGTTCATTTCGGAAGATAAGCGTTTTTATTTGATGAGCATTCAGAAGAAAAGAAGTTCCGTGGGCGCAAAAAAAGCAGGAAAAAAACTAAAAATATAATCCATTTTTATACCCACACAATGTTACCCAATCTCTAAATGCTTACCCCAAATGAGTAGGCTTTTTCATAAATCAAAGAATAAACAGTAATAATATAGGTTTTTATTGTTGATCCGATAACAACTAAAATAAAAAAAAGACATTTATTTACTACCAAGATATTAACCAAAATAACAACCTGGTCTGGCACAATATAAAAGAAAATCTCGACATACATATTGATATGATATTTTGTTGGAGCTTGATTATTATTTATTGTTGGGAATAATAAACCCTCCAACACTTGATGAAAGATTTAAGGTTATAAATTCCAAAATAAATTTATTATTGTTGAAATTCAACAAACACAAAATCATGGTAAAACAGTTTGAAAATACACACAACTAAATATCACCTACCTTTATCATAAAAAGAAATTCTCCGGCTATAATTTCTAAACTGGAAAACAAGTTCCATAAAAGCATGAGATGAAATCAGGGTCGCTAATTAATCAGGAAGCTATTTAAATTATAACTGTAAAACGTTGTTAATAAACCAGACACAAATAAATACACAAATAAATTTCTTTTTAAACATATAAATGGATAATTTTGTTTATGAACACACAAGAAAATAAAAATTTAAAATTCATTGAAGAGAAACGAAAACATTAACATCTTAAATTTAAATTAATTAAACAAACATGAAACAAAATCAATTAAATCTTGTTGTCAAATGGATTTAACAAAATAATAATTAAGAGACATTCTAATTCTCTTTGTCCTTTTTAATTCTTATCTGATCAATCCAACAATCTTAAATTACTATTAACAAAAAAAATAAAAATTGAAAATTATTTTAAATTTTAAAATTATTTGGCGCCACACAAAAAAATTAATCACCCTAACTTGAAGGTTAGCAGATTCCTGTTATAGTTGGTAAAATTACCTGCTATTTTGTTAACAAGATGTTCACATTCCATATCATCCTTCAAATTGATTTTATTTGTGATTTATGAAGATAATTATAATTATTAAAGGTAAACATGTATCTTCCATGACGTGAGTACATAAAGTAATTCGGTTATTTGCAACAAGATTCAATTACCTTCCTTTAATTCGTTCCATTCAAAATAAAATATCAAAAAGTTCCTTCAGTTTATGAGATCAGTCTGTACATCAAATTAACACTTCACTTTTTGTTTTATTTCACTTTTAGTTCACTTTGATTGTTCATTATAATTATTATTAATTAAATTATTAAGAACTTATAAAAAAATTTAAAAACGAGATGACATTTGTCATAACCTCACTTTTTTGACAGTTATGTGACGTGAAATTCACCAACATAACCTCGAAATTTTATCAAAATAACGTACAAACTGACATGACTGCTGCTCTGTATGGCATTTCAAACGAAAGTAACCAAATTTTCGTACTGTTTTTATAATAATTGGAAAACAATTGCGAATCGCTAATGATTTTCCTAGTTAGGAACTATATTAATTTAGTAAGTTACTAAAAAACAAGAGTGTCGTTTACACTAAAATGTTCTTAACCACATTGTTACTAATAAATTAAACTAATTGTTTAAACAAATGTCATAAAACGAAAGAGGAGAATTTCTACTTTCTAACAATACCCAACATTAATGTCCTGCTGCAGAATTAACTCCAGGATTCAATAACAATCACCTTGAATTTCCTCACAAACATTACTTCACAAAAACTAAAATAAAACCGTTTTAACATCTTGCTACATCCTTTTCTTATCATAAAATTAATCCTAAGATCCTATCAAACAAAATTCACATAAATTTTGACACCAACATTATAAATGTAAACTAGATTTTAACATTCTAGCAGACCATGCTGAAACGTTACAATTTTGGGATTTCAAAGGCCTAAACCTTCTCTTAGAAAAGTTGCCCTGTTTGACCTTTTAGTGCCAAAAGCACGCCAGAACTCGCTTAACAACATTGCAGTAAAACATTTTAGTTATAAATTCAAATAACATTTATAAACATCCATTTACTATGGAAAAATCATGAATCGTCAAAGAAATAGAACATTTTCTTGAAATTCAATAATAAAAATTGTAAGTAAAGTAATAAATACTTGTATATACCTTCTTACCTATGCTTTTAATAATTTCCAGGTAAAGACAGGCCTTAAAATGGCTTCAAAATATATAAATGTAAGCCTATAAACCAACGACGTAGGATCGTCCATCATGAAATTGAGTTTGTGAAATTTAAGTGAAGAATCTGTTTAAGATTTATTCCTTCCCATCTAACAGTGTTGTAGTGTGTATCCTTCATAAATTGAACCAAATTTAAATAATTTAAATCAATTTTTAAATTGATCAAAATCAGATGATGAAAATGAATATAGTTCATTCCAAAACAATTAACTTACCAAAGAAGTATACAATCCCTTTTCGATTTTAAATTTTGAGTGAATTGAGCATTGTTCAAGAAAATGGTTATTGCTTGATTGAGGCGTTTCTTTTGATTATTTTGTAATTGATGCTTACTCGAAAACAGCTATTAATTCACTTGTTGTTTTTTTTTTTGTTAATTAAGAAAACTCCAATTTCGTGTCAAATTGTCTTTATTTGGCGAGGATATCGTTTGTTTGGAAATCATTTCGTGGCCTGCTTTAAACCAAGTTTCCATCGTTCAAAATGTACACTAATAATGTGCGTCTTAAAGTAGCGTTCACTAAGTGCCTTACATTTAAGAGGACAATTCAAAGAATAATTTTTGTCAGTGCGAAACACGAGGGGGTGCAGCGTAAGGTGGCAGGTGAGAGCATCCCACCGCAGCTCATAAATCAGCACAACATGGCGACTTTAGCGCAGTGTGCACATGGCACGGTTCCGCATACTTCTTATCGCCCCCAACGAGACTTTCGACAAATTAGTCATCAGTTTTGCCGGTTTCCTTTCCTTCGTCTCTCTTTTCTTTATCGCGTCGCAGGCAAATGCGACTACGGTCGTAGTATTTATGCATTTCCCTCTGTGTATGTGTGTGTGTGTGTGTTAAAACCCGGTGGCGGTGGTGCCTCCGTTTTTATTGTACGCCGGCAATATGTCACGTAACCGTGGTGGTGGTGCTTGCCGGTGCGGCGGTAGCAGTACTAAGATAGCGAATAAACGTTATTACGACCATACCTGACTGCTAAAAGCAAAACAAAATCGTGGTTTTCATAATGCAGCTGTAAACCAACCCTTTTATACGATTTCACGCCGAGTTTCACCCGGTAGCTCTTTATATGAATTGAAATTGAAGATAGAATTTGATCCTCTCTCTTTTACTATTTGTATACCTTTTTAACAAAAATCAATTTATAGGTTATGTAACTCTCAGAAACATTACATCATTTTATTCGAAATTGAATTTCAAATGCCTATATACCTCAACCTTAGCATGGTGCCAATAACAAAAATTATTTATAGAAATTCAGAAGGGAGGAAAAAAGAATTCGAAAGCCAACCCAAAGAGAACGTTTCTCCTTTCGAGTCCACAAATCACATCGCGATTTTTGAATGACATCCGTGTAATTAGAAAACTTCGAAGTCAATCGGATTTCGCATATCGCGGACGAGGTGAGACGTGGCATAAATCTGGATATATTTACGAGCGGGTTCATAGATCGACCGAAGATATCGTACACATATATACGTTGGATTTCTTAGCACTGCGAGGTTCATATATCACACGGTATATCACGTCGGTCCGATAAATCAGAGCCGCCACGACCCTTATGTGTAGAGTAGCAGCAGCAGCATTATGCCAAGTCACAAACGGGGTAGTACAAGGAGCACACAGACACAATTCTCTTCTTTAAACCACCTCCGTCGACCGTCAGTGGATGCTGTTATCAAATCGTTTTGGGTTTATTTTATTTATTCTTGGAGAAGAACCGTTTTGTAGATTATATACTTCTTTGAATGGCAGGATTTATTTATTTATTCCAAGATCTCTCACACTCGAAATCCTTAATAATGAATGAAGATGTTTACTGGTGACTCTATTAGCTTTCCTTGACCTTACATTTTCAGTACCTTTATTGGTTTATACCATATTAGTTCCGATTTGCTGTGTTAGCTGCAAAAAATTGGGACCCCTTTAGAAAAAATGCCTTTAATAGAAGTAATTAACTATTAGTTGTTCTACATTTTTTATCAAATCCAGCTGTATAAAACATTATTCTGAACTGCTGCCACTGTAAAGTAATAACTGTAAAGACCCTTAAAGTTTGAAAATCCTTCGGTCAGTCATCTGAAGTACATACTAATACATTCAAATGTTTTGAAATGTTTAGCAAGCAATAGCATAAAGGTCAAGAACTTGTAGTTTAGTAGAGGCTAGCGGTTCTTTGAATCTAACTTTTTGTAAGTACTGACGTTTATGCACTGTTTCGACAGGTGACATTACATTTGACATTCCAGAATATCCTTTGGCGTTTGCAGTCTTTGACGGCCTATAATGTTTTTTATATAAATCATGAGAAATGGAGAATGATTATATTGTTCGTTTTCAAGCGATCAGTAGTTGTTCAAGACCAGAAGCAATCTTCACTAGAGTAAGTATTTATATCAGCTAACAGATGACACTGATGTATCCCAATATCATCATCAAAGACAAAGAGCTGTGCTCCCTACGTCATGCGTCATCGATTCTATGCGACCTCAAACTTTAGAATATTTATTTGCCATTTATAATATGTGCCTTTTACTCTCTTATTTAAATTTTTTATCAGCTATTCAAAGCCAAGCTTGGTCTATAAATTCGAGAAGGACCTTGTTATCTTTGGCAGTATACAATAATTCCTATAATCGTCTTTGATGGCGGCATTTTTCTAATAAATTATTCCTCAAAGTCTAACACTTATTTAGACTAACAAAGTTAGACTTTCCTCCCGAGGACGAATTCGGACAAACACACGAGGTAGGAAAGCAGTGTATAGGGTGTACACAATACACCCTACGTGCATTTTTTCTTTCAAACCTTAATATTATCTCCCATAATTATTTTACAATAAAGATACTAATGAATGCTATAAAGAAAAAAATTACGAATCGAATGATGTCTTTGGTGACGGAATGCATTTAATCGTAACCGGAAAAGGTAAAAAAAAAGTCCATTTATGCAAAAACCAGTTATGCCTTGGAAACATTTTGGAAACAAGGAAAATATTTGCTACCTATTTAAATGTCATTGTTAAGGTTATATTGTCTGTCAAACAGTCAAATCTAACCTTAAAAATGATATTTAAGTACCAAATATTTTTCCTTCATAGTTCCAATGTTTCCAAGGCATAACTGATTTTTGCATAAACGGAAGTTTTATTTTCTTTATTTTTTCCGGTTACAATCAAATGCACTCCGAAACCAAAGGTATCATTCGATTCGTAATGTTTTTTCTTTATAGCATTCCCCCTGATCTACACCCGGTATACTTTTCCTCTCTAGGAAGACAAAATACCATTTTTCTCCCTGATATCGTGGAGCAAAAAGGAATTTTATGTTAAAGTAATGTAAAAAAATAATTTGTAATTAAATAATTTATACGAGGTAGTGAGATCATAGTAAATCTCCCTGAAGGAGAATTTTAGTTCTCTAGTTTAGCTCTTCGAGATGATTTATCTTTTTCTGCACCATTTGCACAAGACGACTGGATAAGGATATTAACATTGATTTAGAATACCGCAATACGATTATCCTTTTTAATACAGCCAGGCTCGTTACAGTTTTTTTTTTAATTTTTAGCTTTGATGATCTTGAAAATTTATTCTTTTCATGTGACTGACTGGTTTTTGTTAATGATTGGGACAACATCGTCAGCTACGACTTTCTTTTCTCATTAATATCAGCTTGCGAAGGTATTCAAAGCGCCCTTATGCATTTAGTGTGTTTGATATGTATTTTTGTGCCAAGACTGACATAGATGTTCTACTCATCCTGGATTAAAGATTCGCAAGATTCTTTGAAAACAATTTTAACTAGTTTTCTCTATTTCTATATCTTTTTAGACCTTACCCAAGCAGCATTTTTAGTCACCGCTACGTACCAGCAACCACCGGTGGAACTATAAGGTTCTTGCCGTTAGTCACACGAACGTAATTGCTACGGTATTGTTACGTGCCTGGAACCAAAATGGGGAACAATTCTCGGGTAGCAGATACGTTGCAGTAACCTCTCCGGAACTTGTCCAGCTACCTTTAAGCTACGTAGCGGGAACGTGGCGGCGTAATAATTGCTACTTTCGTGAAACTTTTTTTCTCTTTGACACATCGTGTCGCGTGTTGCTCTCTCTTACTCTTGCAACTTGCAACAAATATTCTTTCACTTTCTCTACTAATGCTGCGGTCGTGTCACAAAATGGATTACTATTTTATTTGTAATACGTAACATATATAATACATAAAGAGATGAAATGTTTCGTTACTTTGTCAATCTAGCATACCAAAATTATAAACCATCGCAACTTTTCTGTTAAATGCGATGATGATAGATCGAAAAATAACAAAGCGCCTTCTTTAAATATTTTTTAATAAAAAATGTCTTGAATAAAATATGACAAAAATACTTATAAATTGATAAACATGATAGAAACCATTTTATTTTATTCCTAAGGCACAATTTGGCATCGATTTGTTATCTTTATTGAGAGTTATACTAAAACACTTTTTAACAATTGCAACAAATTGCAAATTGATTAATAGCCTTCAACATTTTACAAGTAAATATGGAGTAGTTTTGATAAAGTCACCTTAGAGTAGTATTAACTGTAAAATGTGTGTCTAGAGTTTGTGTCACTTTATAAACAGTAACGGGAACTAAACAAATTCTACTTCTAGGTTGTTGTTACCACGAAGTATAAAATAAGTTAAAAAATTTTGGAACTTTCAAGTGACTCTTACTATAAAACGACGTCAACGTTTCCGTAGCCATTTTCTAGCTCCTAATGTCACTGCAAAATTCCCATTGGAACTTAACCTTAAATTTAAACGTCAATCGTAAACAAACAACCAATATTTTTATACTGATTGCTACTTAATAACAGTTATTATTTAATTATGGCTCATTTTAAAGTTGTAGCGACGAAAGAAAAAAGGGGAATATATTTCACCCTTGTTTACTACATGATGGTTTACCAGCGATCTCATCCCTATTTTTTTCTATTTTGTATTGTAAACAGTTGATTTTGTTTCCACTGATTTCACCTAACTGCTGTTCTAATTTTCTATAAAAGGTGGACGTATATCTAAAATTCTTTTTTTTCTTATTGCATTTGCCTTTGACATTTTTATTAAAAACTTGCAAAACTACTACCACTGCGAAAACTCAATTAACCTCCAAATTCCAAACTAAAATTACTTTCAAGTGATTCTCCTGGGTAGCATAAACGTAAGTTTTACTTTCAATGCGACTGTATAGTTCAGTTACTTTAAAGGTTAAGCAATGGTTTCAGACCGGTGGCAGGAACTTTCGGTGCTACTTTAAAGTTTTAAAAACTTTAAAGTAGCTTCGGGCAAGTTACTGCTACAATCATAGTATCACTTGAAGTTGCAACAACATTAAAGTAATTATACTAAGTAGCAATACCGTTGCACATACTTTAAAAAGCTGCTTAGAAGTAATGGAACTACATAGTTCTAATAAATAGTAGAAGTAACCACATAATTACTAAAATATTCCAAATTGAAGTAATTAAACCTAAAGTCATAAATTTAGTTGTAGTTACGTAACAGCTACTCAATCAAAGTTCCGATCCCAGTTACCGCTACTTAGATGATGCTTGGGTATTTGATTCTTGAAAACTAGAAATTGCCTTAGAAATGTCTAATAAAGGCATTTAAGTACAACTCAGACTGTGTAACTCGTCCCCCCTCTGTAAATCTAGACAGATAAAGACTTTTAGAAATCTTAAATGCTAGCCATCATTATGTGCTTAACCTAAAGTTTTAAGGGTATCTCAGGATTATTTTTATCTTGGCTACTTTGCAGTTAATTATTGTCGATAATTTCAATCCTCGAAGCGTTTCATCCGACAATATGTTCGAATTGGTCCTTTCGAAATCTCATTTCAGAGAGATGGTTCGCTGCCATCATCGTCCAGCAGCACAGCACAACGTATCGAAATGAAATTTGTTGTTTTTTTCCTCCAGGAAAAGGAATGAGAAACCTTGTCACGGTATTCTCCCTTGCGATGGTCATTCCATTATAACGCATCCCCCTTTCCTGATGTCGGGTTTAAAATTCAAACCGGGTCCAGACAGGCTGCTGTTATGCTCACATGCACCCTTAAGCAACCCTCGTCGGAGGAAATGAAAACTGAACACTTTTACACACATTTCATGCACTGACAGCTCGGAATTCTGATTAAATTTTCATTAAAAATATAGACGGCGTTAAAATGTCAGCCGTAGAGTTTGCTAATAACTCCAGAACATTAATTAAATAGTTATATAAGCGATTGAATAAGAAGAGATGAAAGAGAGGGAGAAAAAATGCACATATATACACACCGCACGCAGAGAGAAAAGCTTGCCGCCACTGCTGATTGCTAATTGATTTTTTACATTTTCGTTTTACGGGTTTCAATTAGGAATTCGACACGGGACATGTTTATTTTTACAATTAAAAGAGGAAAGATGAAAGTGAATTTAGATGTTCTGTTTAATCTTAAGTAAGTTGCTAAAGTTGCCAAAAGGCAACTAACTCTCTTTTCTTCTTTTTCCCCCATCATTACTAGACAAGCGAAAGGATGATCCTGTATATCCTTCTGAGCTTTTCTAAACAAATCGTTTTAATTGCATTTTACGAGGACATAAAAATTTTATAAAGATTAAACGAAAAGCGCGCGATTCGCTTTTTAGAATTTTAAAGTACTGTAATACAAGACAAGGGTATTTAATTTAGGTTAAAAAGTTGAAAAAATTAAATACAATTAGACCGAAAAGGGCAAACAGAAAAATGACATTTTAAATGGTTCTTAATTAGCAAACTAAACCCTGCCCTCTTTAAAAAAGATTAAACCGTGTGTTTGTGAAGCGCCGTAATGCCAAGTGACTGACGTGAGCTCGTTGCGGGTTTCACCCCTAAAAAACAAGGGAAAACTCAAAAAGTGGGTCCACTAAATTTTTCCTAACCCCCAATGAGATGAATTTTTATTTTCGTGACTAAATTTATTCGAAACGCCCTTACACTCACATGTATAGGTCTCATTTCGCATACATTGTTTTAACCCATTATTTTTCATAATTTTATACGTCCCCCGAGAACCATACGTTGTTCCTGCCACCACATGGTGGAGAAAACGTAAACAATATCGATTTCTCAAAATTCATGCCAGACCATAAAAAGTTCAACTTTAATTTCAAACTGGCGCTAACTTGGACCCAAACTTTGTCGACACAAATTACACTTACGTTCTTTGTACTTTCTCTTTCTAACTTGTGCTGAACTAGTTAAAGAACTTTTGTGGGGTAGGTCGGCGACCAGACTATGCACTTTTGAATTAGCAAAACTTCTTTTATGTTCTTCTTACTCTTTTTTTTAACTTGAAATTTACGAGGCATTTTCCTACGTTACATACAACTTTAACGTCTTAAATTTAGAACTTAATAATTCAAGTTTATTTTATATACATCATCAATTAAGCTTTATGTTCACTCCTATAGTATGTATATGTATGTATATAACATAAACACACACACACACACACACACACTCTGCTATAATATTCTATAATAATTAATAAAAATAAAATTATTCTAAATGTTTCTAAAATGTTGTTTTGATTACGAACAAATGCCACTATATCGTAGAAATTAAATAAATTAATTTTTATAAAATTTAATATAAGAAGTTAGATTTTTTATTATTGATTTTGATCTTTAAAAATATACTTCAATTTCCTATATTTCTTAAATGATTTAGAGATAAAGGTTTAATAAAGCATGACTTATACAAATAAGTTACTAACTTCCAGATTACGCAATTTGCTGACCTTAAAAACATTATTAAATTCTAAAAAAATTAATGTAAAAATATTGTCTTGTCTATTATATTAAATATTAAAACTCTATAAAACAGGAACTTATCTCAGGGCGATGTTAGATTCTCGAGGTTGTTAGGTGATAACGATAATTTTAAAACTAAATGTGTATTAGTTTAAACGAATACATTACTAATTACGGCGAAAATTACTAATTATATCTTTTAAACTATTGTTAGAGTATTTAACTGTATACTCCTCAAACTTAATAAATAATTTCATTAAATCCATTTCATGGATTTGAAAAGAATGAAAAATTTCGAGATAATTTTAATAATAATCGAGATAAGTTTTAAAACAAAAATCGAACAGCAATCAAGAGTTCCAAGTTTTAATAAAAATAATTTAAAAATTCTATGAAGAACTGTCATAATTTTAACGCTAATTAAATTCTTAACATGTTGAAATCAAGAGTTTAATTTTTTGATAAAGGTGGCCGGTTTCACAAAGCTTCAATACATTTTGAATTATTTAATTGTGATTAACTCTAGATATAATTGGATAAAATCTTAGGTCTTTTAAATCTTAGCCAATAAAATTTTGAAATTTTTAGAATTTAATGACAATTAAATTAATCGGAATTTAATCAAACTTTGTGAAACCGACCATGAATCTTGCTTATTTAAAGGTATTTACATAATAAGTATATTATTATAATACATAATATTTACATAATAACTGCCACTAAATCGTAATTTAAATATAAATACGCATTTATATCTTATTTATGAAGGAATAAATTGTAACCTGCCCAGATTTGTCTTACAATTTGGATGTAGTGGTTCTAGTAAAGAAATTCTTAATTGGAGTATTTTGGAACTAGTGATGTTTAAGATTTGAGCTCTGAAATAAGTTCAATATCTAACAAAAAGAACAGTTTCATGCATGAAAATGTCTATTTACCTTGGAAGTAAAATCTTACTATATTACTTACTTAAAATAAACTTACTGTGGAGCTGATATACAGGGTGATTTAGAAATAAAGGTAATCCTTTAAGTCAGCGGTCGCCAACCGGTGGTCCCCAGACCATCAGTGGTCCGCAGCAAAATCTGGACATTTTTTTATGTTTTATTAATAATAAAACATAATGTTTCCTCTTTCTGAAAGTGCTATACTTGTCATAGTGATGGTTTTATAAGCTCTTAAAATGAATATTGCATGTTATTGAAATAATCTTTTATGTTGTTCGATATGATTTAGTTCCAGCAAAAAAGTTTACACACTTAGCGTTTTCACTTAAACATTTTTGTTAAAGAAACTCAAGTTTCAATATACAGAGTTGCCAATAAACTAATTTCACGTTTACAAGTGTTGTTGTGTTGTTTGGGAATATTCAGGGCTACCAATATAAAATGTGAAATTTTCTAGTTAATTCCTGCTCAATTCACAGACTATTGGTTAATTTGTAATGGAAGTGAATCAACATCAACTCGGTAAGAAATGGTTATGGTAGCGCTGTTGGAGGAATGTCGTTGAGCTATTTTTTTTATTTACTAGTAGAACCGAGAAAATACCGGTTCCTTCGAAAATTTATAACGGTTCGGGTTCTCAACTTAACATCAACACGGATTTCGGTAAGGGTTCGGATTCCGGTTTCGGTTCCAGTTCCGATTCCGGTTCTTTTGGGTTCCTGTTCCAGTCCCTATTAAATAGGTGCATTTCATATTAATAAAATGGAAGTTCTCTGATCATTATTTTACTTAATGTCTTTATCGTTTTAAAAATTCATATTAGTGGTCCGCGGAATTTAAAATTATGAATCTAGTGGTCCGTGAGGTCCGAAAGGTTGGCGACCGCTGCTTTAAATGGTAGGTAGAGGGGAGGCAGTAGAGCTAATTTACCTTGACAAGTATAGGTCAAACACGAAGTTTTCCAGAAAATTGATTATAAGATTTTATTAAATTTTGGATCCGGTACTGACCCTGGATCCTTTTGGATCCAAAATTCATTAAACTTTAAAATTAATTTTCTGGAAGACCATTGGTTTTTGACCTATACTTATCAAGGTAAATTAGCTTTACTGCCTATCCTATACCTACCATTTAAAGGGTTACTTTTATTTCTGAATCACCCTTTATAAACAGGGTACTCCCCATGTGATTTAAAGAAACAGGTAATTTTTTCCCATTTCAAAATATAAACTACACATTTCCTTGTATATTTTGTAAGGTACTTGCATTCTTAGTTGAAGTTTTTAAAATAAATTGTACAAATTTAGATATTAAAGACAAAAAAAATAAGATAATTAATCAAAATCAAAAAGGGTAAACTTGTTTTTGACAGTTTTGGCGCTAACGAAGCTATCAACATTGTCATAGCCTCTCGCTACCTAATTTTCGGTAATTTTCTTTTTATTTAAAATTTATTTATTACTCGTAGTGTTTGAAACAAATAATATTAATTGATTTGATTATTCATTCTTTTGAATACATGCAAAATAAAGATATTTTTTGTAAGATACAGATACAGAGAACAGATTTAAATAATCATGCATCAACCTATTTTTAAGACCCTGATTTACCAAGAGAATATACAACAAGATCTTATCAAAGAAAATACAATTTTAATCAGTTAGTATCTATTAGTATTAATAAATTATCATAATTATCATAAATTAAAAACAAATTTCCTAGGATTATTAAAAATCTAAATCAGTTTTGATAGTCAATGTGTTGCTGATGAATTGCAAGTCCATTAAGCTTAATAAAGGAATTATATCTAGTACACCACTGTGCAAGTTTGCAAATAGTTCGTACAGAAAAATTGTCATTCTATTATAGGTTGACCGTAGTAACTCACTTGGTTAGATCGTCCGCCCGAAGAGCGAAAGAGCTGGGTTCGATACCCAGTCAAGGTGAAAGTTTCTCTATTTATGTACGGATTCACATTTATAAATAGTAATCACAAAATTTTGTAGATATTAGAAAATTAAAACTTAAAACTTTTTCAAATGGTTTCAAATTCATTAAAAAGGATAATAGAAGTTCAATATTACTTCTTAGTCGTTTTTTTTACAAAATAAAGTTTTAATTTAAAGATTGATTACTTTATTTATGTCATAAATGAATCAAGCAGAAAATCTATAAAGAATGGATTCTTGTTACATAAACAAAAAACACTTTTTTCCCTATGAAGAATTTGGGAGCATCAGGGAACACACTGTACATGAATTTAGAAAAAGTAAAGATATTAAACATAATAGGAATAAACGGAACTGTCAGTTTGTGGAATTTAAACTTTTTGTGAATTTTTTTAATTTAATTTATTAAACACATTTATTGATACCTAGATTTTTAATATCATTTATTATAATTAATATTTTTTTAAAGGAAGCAAACTATAATTCCTTATTTTATTGTGGCTATACCTCTTTCTACGAGCGTATGATAGATGACAGAAATACCAAGTTGCCATTAAAAAATATTTTAATGGAAAATGGAAATAGTAATAATCAAGACGTCCAGATTTCCAAGCAAAATATAACTGAAAAATCACCCTCCATTGTGACCGGAAATATGCGTTCTGTTAGAATTACGATTAGATTAAGAGATTAGAATTCCGACCTTTTTAAAAAGTTTATAAATTTTACATTTGACCTCAATTAGTGGCCTTGGAGCAGGTCATATGGTCACTTCGATGATCAAACCAATGGGGGCGTTTAGCGAACGCAACCATTGAGACTGCTGACTGACAGCGCTTCGCTGAACGCTGCTGCTGAATGTGCGCTGATTGTCAACTGCTTAGTAAATTAGTCAGCGCGATTTTATTTGCTGCCGGCGTTCATCATATGTCATTCTAACCTCAAACAATAAATACTGCTGTTGCAGCCAAACAGTTTGTTTTACATCGCATTTTTGTTGTTTAATTTCTTTTACAAAAAAGATTCAGAATATGTTCAAATATGAGTTGTTACGCGTTGCCTGCCGTTCAGCAAACTTGCAACAATTGGACTAATGAAACAATAGACCTGTTGAGTGCTGAACGCTTTATAATTATTATTATTATTATTATCGGGGATAATATAACTAGTGTTATGATTATCATCGGTGATAGCCCGAGTTAAAACCGACGAAAATTGACCGAGTGCGAAGCACGAGTTCAATTTTCTAAAGGTTTTAACGAGTGGTATCATCGTTGATTAATCATAACACGTGTTATATTTGGTGAGAGAATATAATGAACGTTGAAAGAAAATAAACACTGAAACTTTCTGTCACTTTGACAGTAAACAATTTTATTTATTAAAAACAGGTGACAGTCAACATGCGGTGATAGAATTATCATCGATTTGATAGCCTATTCTGCGAGTTTGTTTTTGTACTTTCACCAATGAAATTAATAAAAAATGTACCATGTGACACGTGAATTATATTCTCGATTACATACCGTGTGTAAACCGTAGGGGGTGAACACTAATATTTGAAGCAAACACTATGTAGTGAAGCAAATGTTAAAACCAAGGCTCTTAATAAAGGCATATCGTTCATCAAGATGCTGTGGTTTTGAAATTTGTTTAACTACTATCAAATGCAACGCCAGTTTGATAAATAGTATCGCAGTTTTTTGAGCTGAATCCACGTTAAAGACAGGCAGACAGATAGAGGACCCTCGCTAATAAGTTCAAGTGCTCTATACTGTAGTGAGACAAGGGGGGGTATCGTCATGTTCAATAAGACGGGACATAACAGTAAATCAGGTTTCCGCTAACCTGTTAAATTTTCTGGCATGGACGTGATCATATAAATTGATAAAATAAAAATAACTAACTTACCTACGTTGTGTAAAAGCTTATATATAACTAAAGCACTTGCTTGAGCAAGAATTTTATTATAAAGCACATGATTTGACCCTAGGTTCTTTTCAAAGTAGTGCTCAGGACTAGTGTAATTTGAACGAGCTGGAGGGTTAGCCTCAATAAAACAAAACAACTTCTCGAACATAATTATATACATTTTATTTTCACTATTATATTAAACTCAAATTCATTATTTACAAATTGATAAAAACCTCGTGACAACAGAGCCAAGTGATATTTTATTATTTTACCAAAAAATTGATAGGACCTAATTAGATGCCTATTGCTAACTCTGTGACCTAGTACTTTCTACTATGTGTGTCTACTATCAAACCAGATACTACCTATCGTAAACTCTTTCCCTTTTGAAATAATTTTACAATTTAAATTTCTCCCTTTTTTTCTCTCTCCTTATATTTATGATTTCTGGATGGACTAAATAGCAAGTGATCTTTGAAATAAAAAATATATATATGTTTGTTGTGTCAATTTCTTCTTGCTAAACCCATTTTGTTTTTGTTGAACAAATATACAATTTTGATAACCTGCTCGCCTGTTGGTATGATTGCCCATCACTTTGGCTAAATTAAATTACTTTTGAATAGACTTGTATTGTTTCCTAGGTTAATCGCCTACGCTAGCTTAACTACGCTTTCATGCACTTTTCTACGCTTTCGCCGTTGTCGGGAAATAATACAAGCCAAAAAAAACACACGATATAAATTAGACCAACAGAACGGTATGCATTCTCAACTCGATGAACTCCGACAAAGACTGTTGTTGATGATAACGTGCAAAAGCACAAAATACTGATGATTGGTAAAGATGACTGCCGTGCAAAGCACGTAAATAAACTGATGATAGTTAAAGATGATTGTGATGTAAATATAATTATAGTTGTTAGGTAATGTTTGGTCAGCTGCACTTTGCTGATACTGCCAAATACCTATGATAATTTCCCTCGTTGCCCTACTAGGTAACGAGGTCAGCTGCGCTTTGCTGATACTGCCTGTTTCCCTAGAGAGTAATTATTTGCCGATCTTCTGCTTCGTCCTCAAAGAACAACTAGTCAAGAATGCTAACATAGCAGCAACTAAATATTACCCTAAAACCAAAAAAAGTGTCTATGATTTTAACTGTAACTCTAAATTCTTTCATTCCTGCTCTAATTAATTTCCTAATCAGTATATAAGTCTCAAATTTAATCCCCTCTAACCTACATATATGACTCAAACTTGTCTATATGCTTCCTGTTTTCGACTTCAGATATCTGATGAACATCTTGCCTTTATAAAAGTACAATTTGCCTGTCTAACTCTTTATTTCCACTACTAAAAATAAATATGTGTCTCAGTCTTAGTTATGCCTTAGTTAGCCTTTATAAAAGTACAATTTGCCTGTCTAACTCTTTATTTCCACTACTAAAAATAAATATGTGTCTCAGTCTTAGTTATGTGCCTAACCTTATACTATCAGTCTGATCAAATCAATTCAAGTTGATGTTTGTAATTATTAGCATACCTGTAAAAATGCCTTAAACGTTCGCAGATTCCCTTGGCAAAGTCCTACTTTGACGAATGGTTCTCCTGTCTTAATTTTAACGGCACTAAACTTAACTTTCTACCTAACTAAAACTTAATTCCTCCACTTAACTAAATTCACTTTAATTTTTGGCTAATTCACTTAGTTAACTGAACACAATTTTAACTACCCTTTCTTTCCACTAACTCTACACAACTTCTTCTTTTGCTCCACTTTATCTATCCGCTCTGCCTTGATCAGAGATCAAAAACTAATCCCTTGCTATCTTTCATGTTTAGTTTTCTTCTCCCTTTTGAACTTTTTTTCAAACTCCACCCCCTCTAGACTCAGCATCTACCCCATTTACAATTTAAGTCACCTAGCTTTCTTCTGATTGGCAAATTCTTTCCCACGAAAGATCCCTCTCTACTTAACGTGAAATTTGCATCCCCTCAACCATTTTGTTGGATTTGAATTATATTAAGTGCAAATGATCGCAAATAAAATTTATAAATAAGATACGGTCTTGTATATCTTAATAATAAAATAAATTTGAAATGATATGACATGCTGATAATGTATCCGTACTAAAATATATTTTATTATAAATTATGATTACCCTGTGGTAGTTATTCTTAAATGATTAAAGTCTATTTTATGTGATCTGTTTAAAAAAAATTAATATACTTAAACCTTGGCTCTGGTCTTACACTTAATGCCTGAAAATTAGATAATACAAATACAATTTATTGAGATTCAAGGAAGGAATAAATGGTATTTGATTTAATTTTTGTTACTTCGGTCCCACGCTTGTCTGAAATTTAGGACAAATTGTTATGTAGCCATATTTCAACTTTGGCATCAGGAATTTTGTAAACGTGACTAAACGTGTGAAAAAAAAAACACCGACAGCATAAGACTGCAATAAAATTTGCTAAACTGATCCCCTAAAATTTGAACCTTTCCTTTTACTAAGTTCCAAGTTACCGACAGACATCTGTTTATTATATTTCTGAAAACTAAAAATTCCTTTGGTTAATAAATTCCTTCCTTCAAATCTATACATTTCTTTGTAAATAAAACGTTCTGCTCATAAAACATGCCGAACCCATACACGAGAATTTCGACGGCTTGAAGTCCGTTAAACTAAACGATTTTATGGTTACCAGAAAGTTCGTTGGTAATATCCACAAGAAAGAATCACTACACACACTTATTAAAACTGAAATAATAATTGTTTTTTTTTTTAAATTTTCAATCGCGACTCACCACAATACTAATATGTGGTGTGTAATGATGTGATAGGTAAAACTTTCTATGCTATTCTACGACGAAAACTGAGTTAAGTCCTAATAAGATTTTCTTCTACGATGGCCCCATTAAGAGGTAAATACAAGCACTTAAAGTATCGCCCAACATTATGTTATTTTTTAATTTACATGCTTTCAGTAGCGGATACTTGATATATAGATAACAATATTAAACCATACATAAACTTTTTCAGCAGTCTTTGAAGTGTTAACTGCTTTAAATACAAGCATACAAGCGATCATACTTTTTAAAAATATGGCAACACGCAATGCAGTTGCAGTATGCAGTTGAATTCTATTATTAGAAACCTGTTATACTTTATTTTTTTAACTTTGCAATGACGTCAAAGTGATGATTTCAATTGTATGAACAAAACAAACCAAGTAAATTTTACTAAAACTGTCAATGGAGCAAATATGAAATTGTAGTTTCTAACTAATTCATTTTTAACTACATGTTGGCAACATGTGGCGCTGTTGGCGGTTTTACTACTATTAAAAGAAATAAAATTATCAGTGATCGCTTAGTCAGGGTTGTTCCAGGGTGTACAATTGTACAAAAAGCTGTACAATTGAATATTAAATTGTACAACTGTACTACAATGAAAAAATGTAGCAAATTCTGTACAATTATAGCATAATTTAACTAATGATTGATTTAATACCTAAAGTTTGAAATTTGGCGCGTTATCGCTATTTCTGTTTAATAACCTCGCTATTCTTACTGCTTGACCTTCATGACTTTCAAGTTTCACTGCTTCCCTGACAGAGTGACAGATGACATGTGATCTTACAAAAATTTGTTTTGCTGTTTTGGTTCTAACGAAAAATCATAGTTTTGAAAAATGGACAAGTAAGTATTGCCTTTTTATTGTTGTCAAACAAAACAAATAAAAATTTTACAGGTTTATATTTATAAAAAGGAAAGTTGAAGAAGAACTTCGACAAGAATCACCAGAAGTCAAGGAGGTAACCTCCTTCCCAGAAGTAGAGAAACACAGACGACAAGATATCCAAGAAGTCCAACATAGAGAACATCTTCTTGATGATGAACAATGCATTGTTAATAATGAAGAGACACAACCTCCAAAAAAAACAAAAAAAAGGTATGTCCCAAAAATAGAGAAAGTTGCTAAACTTTATGACTGGATCGATGCTGAAAAATCTATTCCATTTTGTACATTGTGCAATACCACTGTAAAAGGTGGAAATTTTCATTTAAAGAGGCATCAAAATAATTCCTCACACATTAAACATTTGAATGCTACAAAAAAATGTGTCAAAATGTCACAAACATTATTTAGTCCCAAAGCACAAAAGGAGGCACAGTTAGTCAAAGAAGCAGAACTCAGAATGTGTGCATTTATTTGTGACAAGAATTTGGCATTACTATTAATGGATACATTGCCTGCCTTCAATAAAGCGATTTATCCAGATTCAAAAGTTGCACAGAATGTTAACATAAAGAGAAAAAAAGCAACCAAACTAATTGTTGAAGTTATGGCACCTGCTTTTAAAAAAGAAATATGTGTTGATTTAAAGCTTACGAACTTCTCTATAATTATTGATGAGACGACCGATCTGAGTACGAAGAAATCTTTGACAATAATTGTAAGATATTGGAAAGATGGTCAAGTGCAAGACAGATTTTTGGACTTACTTGAAGTGACGTCATCAACTGCAGAGTCTCTTTTTAATACAGTAATTAAATTATTAAGAGATAATGGGATACCAATTGAAAGAGTTATTGGATTTGGCGCTGATAACGCGAGCACAATGATGGGGAATATTAAAGGTGTTAAGAAGAAATTTCAAGAAATTTTGCCACATATTTATATTCAAGGATGTTCATGTCACTCACTACATTTATGTGCTTCGGCAGCAGCACAGAAATTACCTGGAACTGTTGAGCAATTCACACGAGATGTCTACAGTTACTTTTCACAAAGTAACAAAAGGTCAGAAGAACTTAAAGAGTGTCAAATATTTGCAAGTGAAAAACCCAGCAAGATGCTTTATCCCAGTCAGACAAGATGGCTGTCACTGAGAGTATGAAATTATCAGGTATACTGTTTATTACTTATCAGTATTGAAAATTATAATTTCAGGCTGTTGTGGGTAGAATTCTCCAGCATTGGAACTCCTTAATGCTGTTCTTCCAAAGGGCTGCATTAGAAGATAACCTACCCAGTGCAAGATCCATTTTAAATGCATTGACTAATAATGTATTTAAACTGTATCTATTGTTCTTATCATATGTGTTAGATTTAATAACTAAGATTAATATTGAGCTGCAGTCTGAAGCCCCAAAGTTGCCTGTTTTGCTTAATAGAATAACAGCTTTGTATAAAACACTTTTAAAATGTTTCATAAAACGAGATGTACTACATCACACAGATTTTAAAGACGTAATGGTAAATAATCCTGCCAATTATATATAACTAGATCAGATATATATAGGTGCAAGAGCAGATGTATTGTTAAAGTCAAATGTACAGATAGCAAAAGAAGATTTACATAATTTTCGTCTTCGTACATTAGAGTTTTACATTGAGTTGTGTAATCAAATTAAAAAAAGATTTGACTTCAATGATAAATATCTGCACTATGCAGCTAATTTTACTCCCGAAGTAGTGCTCTCTGGGAATTTATTATCTATAGCTGATTTCGCTTTGTTATTTCCAAACGTAGAGATTGACATAGAGTCTGCCAATGCAGAATGGCAGTTACTGAGTGAAATTCAAATTGAAAATTGTAGTAAAGAGACTGATTTGAATATATTTTGGAAAAAGGTGTCCCAACTAAAAAATGGTTGTGGCAATCCAATGTTTCCGAATTTGCTCATAATTGTCAAAACTATTTTCAGTTTACCTCACTCATCAGCGGCTGCTGAGCGAAACTTTTCGCAACTGTCTTTAATCAAAACATCTTTAAGAAATAAGTTGTTAATATCAAATTGTGCTGCTATTTTGTCAGTCAAAGAAAAACTAAGGACTGTCCCAGGTGGATGCTTGGAATGGAAACCAGACAAATACCTAACAAATTATAAATTTGATTAAATTTGCAACTATGGGCATCAAAACAATTTTTTATGTATTGTTGAAATTCCATTTTTGGGATTAAATATTATGTGATCTATTTTTTTTTTATGTAAAGAATCTATTTTTTGTTAATTTTGATGTATTTTTAATTTTAATACACAACTAAATACAATAAATGCATTTTAAAAATAGTTAATAGTTATTTATATATCAAGGGAGCAAAGTGGATAATTTCCTCCCGGGCGCAAATTTGCGGCCCGACGCGCAGCGGAGGGCCGTACTTGCGCCAAGGGAGGAAATTCACTTTGCTCCCGTGATATATATATGCTTTTTTCTACGAACGAGATCATAAAAAGTCTAGAAAGTCATATATTTATATCAATTTGTTAACGTTTGAGAGAAATTAACGTAGTGGTATGTGGTAAGTAGGTATCCTTGACGACGACATAAACAGACATAACAATTTTTGCAAATTCATCAATTTCACAATAAATGTACATAAATAAAATGCCGTTTTATTAAAATGCGGGAGGTAAAAAATATTACCTCCCGTGGGAGACAATGGACTACTTTGCTCTCTCAAAAAGGGGAGCAAAATTACACTTTCCACGCAGTGAGTAGAAAAAAAAGTTTATTCCTCTTAAAGAAAATAGATGGCGACACTGTACAATTCTAAAAGAAAGTTGTACATTCCGGTTTCCTTTTTCAGTACAAACTAAAATTCCCTAGGAACAACGCTGCGCTTAGTCTTTGTATGGATTGTTTCCAATATCTCGTCGTGTAGACGTTTGCGAATAAACCGATTTACACTACTGTATGATGGGTTGCCTACCTACACATCTTTATCGAAATTTGACAATGTCGCTAATTTCCTCTTTTTGACGTCTTTTAAAGTTAGAAAAAAGGTACTGTATCAACACCACCTACATGTTTATTACGTATTTGCAATTAAATATCTTTAAAAATAAAATTTTTGTAGTACATAGTTAGGCCAAGTCGATGGTAATAGGATGTGCAAAATAACTCATAGAATAGGAATCTTAAAGCAAATAGCGGTGACAACGCATAAATAATCAGAAAATTAACGCTAAAGTTGCTATTTTGAGGTTACAATTATACTTGATAGAAAGGTTTCATAATTCTCATGTGTTTTTGCGAAGTTTTTCTAAAGAAAATCCCTTTAAATTTACTAAACCTCCTTTGGTAAATGTAATTTCTACTGTTAAGACGCCGGAGCACTGGCAGTTTTATCACACAATTATTATACTCTTTAATAAGAATTTTGTTAGCATCTCACGAAACAGGTAAAAAGCAAACCCAATAAAAACTAATAACTTACCATAGATTAATTCGATGGCATACAATTTACTCCGTGAATTTTATGAATCCACTTTTTTTTGTGATTCGTCGTCTTTCGGAATCTTAAACAACACGTGAATTTTTGGTTCTTCATTGTAATTACCGTTGCACCGGGTACACAATAATACAACACTTGTTTACCATTTAAAAAACTTTCTAGTCCTACATTATATTAATTATACAAGCTAATAATATACTACACATATAAAAATTACACAAATACACCAGCTAACACAATTACACAAATTGACATAATACTATTATTTATTAGTACATACTGTCATTTGTTTGTTTTTTGTTTACTATTGTAGGTGACGTCACTATGTCGTTTACAATATGTTGTGAGGCCTTAGTTATGTAGGTGGTGTTGACTGTATAGTATTTTTTTAACTTTACAATGACGTCATAAAGGAGAAATTAGCAACACTGTTAAATTGCGAAGCAAATATGTAGGTAGGCGTTCCATCATACAGAAGTGTAAATCTATTTCTTCGCTAACTCATGCACGACAAGATATTAAAAACAATCAACACAAGGATCAAGCGATCGAAAATTATTTTATTTCTTAATAATACTAAAACAGTCAATAGCGTCACAATGTTGCCAACATGTAGTTAAAAATGTAACTACAGTTTTGTATTTGTTCCATTGTCAGTTTTAGTAAAATTTACTTCTTTCGTTTTATACAACTGAAATCATCATTTTGATGTCACTGTAAGATTAAAAAAAATAAAATATTTATTACTATAGGATTTTTTTTCATCATGCATAAATCAGTTTCAAATTACGCTGTTGCCGGTTTTAAATATCTAAAAGTGCTTATACTTCTTGAAGGGGCCATCAGAGAAGAAAATGTTATTAGAGTTTTTAACTCTAATAAATTATAGTTATGTTTAATTTAATAATTTGATATAATTTGTAACATACATTTCTATTTACACTTTTAAAAATTTAATTACTTAATAATGATATTTCCATGCGCGCGCGCGCGCGCGCGCACACACACACAAATTGTAATGCTAGTTGTCTAGCACTTCGTCCTTTAATCTCCGGTTGGGTAGATCTATTTTCGGTAGGAAAGATTGGTGCTATCACGGTATTGCAATTCTAATAAGACTACCTCAACCTCCAGTAAGGTGATTCTACCAATCATTTCGGCCTTCGATGTGATGGCTGTATATAAAATCGTATCCACCTCTCGTCTTTTGTTTAGTTTCGAAGCTTATTAGAACTAATCAATGTCATTTGGTCCTTCGGTCTCCAAGCTTAGGTTGGTTGGTTCTGTATGATGACCATTTTAGTATCCAGTCTTCGATCAGGTAGAAAACGTCTTATTGAAATTTGGAAGCTGCCCACGAAGCTACATATAAAGCCTTTTCCATTACCACCCGCGATAAACCTGTAACGAATAAGTTCAGATCATCGATTCCAGATTGATAGAATGTTTGAATAAGCATCTTGCATGAGGTGAGTAGACGACGTACCAGATGCTTCAACAGAATAGACAACACCTTAGTCTAGATTAGTGGGTCCCAATGAATAGAATAATCACAAAGAAGGGGGGGGAGAATAAGCAAACTTGAGACAAACTTTCGCAAGTTATCTGGGCTAATTTAACGCATAACCTTACTTTTTTTAAATTTATTGAAAATCTCCATTAAATTGAAAAGTATTTATATAGAGACGGTGAATAATTCAGTTGAACAAGTTATGACATTAGGTTAAATGCCATCCTGTACATTCAAGAACGACAAATCGGATCTTCACAACTTTACATGGGTTGCGTGTAGCGACGTATAGAGCTCGGTCAGAACGGTTTAGGTAGTGGTGTTGTTCTTTGAAAAGGTCATCGATCCTGCGGTAGGAGCCTGAAATATTGAGATAATTTCAAGATGTATTTTTTATTTCCATCGGTCAAGAAAACTCCGTGACGTCACCCACATACATACAACTCACTATACTTTTAGTCCTCACTCGGACAGCCTGGTCAGCCTTTTATATCGCAATCCCCTTCCCACAAATTGCATTATTTTTCTTTGGAGATAGTCCACCTTGGGCACAGCTTGAATTTATCAGATTTTGCCTATTTGTAGGTTACAACATTAAAAATGTGGAATTGTAGAGCTTGTAGCTACTTTTGCAGGTTTGGTTAGCATTTTGATAGTTGGACTTTTAAGCCCAATGAACAGAAAGTCGTGTTATTATTTTATTACATTTTAATTATGTAGTTTTTTCCTCAAACTTAAATATTTCAATTTCGCGCACTTTTTTAGTAAGAATGGCAATTCAACAAAACAAAAATTAATCACCAACAAAATAATGATTTTGTACAATACGATTGATTCTAACCCAACATTCTAAAACTTATTTTATTAAATTAAAATTATTTTTGCCATAGTTCAAGACAAATATCCATATGTTAGCAATAAAACAAATCAAATTGATAAAAATCCATAAATATACCTATTACCGCACTATAGAAATCCAAGGAAATTTATAAATTTTCCAAATACATATGTGAAAGTCTCTGTTATTGAAATTTAAAATTCTAACCTAATTTTTAGCAGTTTTAACTGTTGGCATGGCATGTAATAATTGCCAACTTGAAATTATCAATTGGCGCGAATTTTAAATTTATTTTGATTCGCTTGACGGAAAATAAAATTAAAAATTGTGCTTTTACATAAAAAAAAGGTACTTTAAGATACGATTCTATAGCTTACCCACAAAGCCATATCCATACAAAGTTAAAATCTTTCCAATACTCGTTAGCTTCTCTTGCTACCTCACCGGTTTAATGTGCGTTTTAATTCATTTTGTGCCTTTAATATCGAGTCTAAATCTACGGGCAGTAGTAGCAACAGCAGCAGAAGGAAAGAACATAAAGCAACACGAGCGGCAGGAGCAGCAGCAGCAGCAACCCTTGTCTCAATACCATCCCTATATAACACAAGGGGTGGCGTCCACTGCCAAGCAAGCAAAGCAAGGCAAGCACAGCCGAGTGAAGAGAGTTAGTTGCATTCTTCTTGTGTATGGATAGCGTGCGCGCGCGTGCATTAGCTTTTAGTCCTTTTCGCATAGTGGTAGTAATCCCTCGATATTCCTCCTGCTGCCTGGCTGCAGTTGCAGCACTGTGCGTGTTGCCTACGCACACACGACCGGTGGTGTGCTGCTGCTAGTGCTGCTAAAGCTCGCGTGCGTGCGTGAGCTTTTCGCTCTCTACTCGAGGGAGCTTTCGTCGCATGAAAATAATAGTACTTTGCTCGTCCTATGTTGTACTTGCTAGTCCTAGTTGTATAGTAGCCCGACGTTCGCTCTAATGAAAAAAGTGGTTGTGAATTGACTGTTAAAAAAATTTAGTGCAATAAATGTGCGTGCTTCGTTTTTTAAGAGTTTTTAAAAAGTGTACTTAGTTCGTTGATTTTTTGTTTTAAATATTCCATAATTTATAAACGAAAACCATGAAAGTATTTTGTCATAATGTGGCAGGATGACTCATTTATCTAGGGAGACATTATTAATTATCATAACGTGCTCGCGGACGATTTCTCTTACTTTTTGGAGAAAAATATGCTGAAAGCTGTTACAATAAGGTAATTTTATGTTTAGAATAAGTTATTTAACTAGTATAAAGTTTATTTTATTTAAAATTTTTCTTTATGTGAAAATTTTAAATTAGTTGACTTAATTTGCTAAAACAAGTATGTACTAAATGATTAGAAATAAAATTAAATAAACTAATTAATTAAAAGTTTATATATTTTTTCATTAATACTTTAGTAATAAATCAGATTTTAAATAAATAATAAAAAATATGATTTTAAATGTATGTATTTCTAAAAGATTTTAAAATTTATTTTAAATTATTTTTTTTAATATTTATATAAAATGTTTTCAAAATACCCAACAACTTTAATTTATTTTAAAATTAATTTTTAGTAAGTCTAATAAAATTTAATCATGTGTGACTAAATTTCAGTATTAAACATGGAAAATTAAAATTACTTTTAGTATCTTTATTTGTATTATTGTGTTTAAATTGAAATATAATTATTATATGTTTAATGTATTTGATGAACATATACGGCAAAATATTGAAGTTGAATTAGGATTTATAATATACCAGAAGTTTTAAATATATATGTACTCTAAAATTAGTTTTTTAAGTCGAAGAGTTTTTCTTCTCTTACATTTTTACATCACAACTTTATTTATTAAGACGTCTAACTTGTAAATAATTTAAAAAAAATATTTTATATGAATAATATAAATATAATGATATATAAAATTAAATTAATTATTTTACTAACATTATGTAAAAATAAATTATATGAATTAATAAATTATGCATATCTTAGATTTAAAAAAGTAAATTTGAAAGAGAATCAATAAATTTTAGAATAAAGGAAATTTTTTATATTTCAATAGACAAGTCAATTCATTGTCAGATATTTCTTCAATTGCTATTTATTTTTAAATTTTAAGTTTCAATTTCTAACTATAATTATGTATATAAAATGCAATCATATTCAAAAAAATTAATTTAAATATATTTAAAGTTTTTTTAGCTGTATCAAATATTTATAAATTTTACTTACAATTTTTAAGAAATTTCAACTAAATTAAAAAATATATAATTCAGTACAAAGAGATATTTTATTTACAATCGCAAATTAGAATGTAAATTCAACAAAAATATTGATGTAAAGATTTTTTTCATAATAAATTAAAATTTTTAATACTACATACGTAGTCTTTAACCTCTTATACCTTTCGTTGTCCAGGATTTGTAATTAATTTTAAATTTAAAATACAAATATATTAAAAGTATTTTATTATATTAATATACTAATTTGACTTAGATTATATAAACTATATAAATCAGTAGATTATTTATAAAACTTCAAATTAAAAAAAAATAATAAACAATTAATTATTAATCATAAAAAGGTATCTATGTCATACTATATGCCATTTATAATCAAGAAAATAACATAAATACTACAAAAATAGTTATTATGATTATTCTTTTTATTCGAGATTTAGATTTTAACTTACAAAATACAAATAGTTGAAATAAATTGAAAATTCTGTTTCGCAAATCGATTAATATTCAAGCCAGGCATTCGCTCGTTCATCTTTTACCAATCAGTACACTACTACTCCTAGCAATAATAACAAAACGGGGGAAAGGTAAGGGTAGGCAGCAGCAAGTGTTATACTATACTCAATACAAGAGGGAAAAAGGGGGAACGGACGCCCGGGGAAGCGAAAGCCCTAAGAAAAGAGAAAAAACTCCCCCCTTCAGAGTAGTAGTTAAATGATTTAATTCAAACGGATTTGGCATTCGACCTCCTGATTCGAAATCTCTCTTCTCTTCTTCCAAAGAAAAGTGATGTTCTAAACTTGGGCTGCTTAGAGTAAGCAGGCGAGGATTAAGTGGTTTATCTCGCAAGTATCCTGATGCCGGATAGTCCTCTTACTTTAGCTATCTGTATCTTGCAGAAGCGGCAGGATTTCGACCGAAGCTGCCAGGAGTGATGGTAATAGTCTAAGCCACCTCGATAGTTTGCGGTCAATGTTATAATCACTAATTCAGGCCTGACTTACTTAGCTTAAAATGTACTGTTTTACTACTAGCGGACGCCGATTCGTTTTAATCTGTTCATAAATGACGCTTTCTTGGATCTCTTTAAGAAGGGCATCAATAAATTAAAGAACTCAAACTTGTTACAATTATTATTTAATTACCGTAACTTCCGGTATCACATCCTTTCCTTATTTGCGCACATCCACATGTGTGAGAGTTCCCATCATATTTTATTTTATAATGGTTAGATTCCATTTTCACTTACTCACGGGGCTTAAAAGCTGGCGCACTTTATCAGATGCATGGATTAAAGAGTTAACCTATACTTAATGGTAAGGCTTTTGTGCTAATGCCTTTGATTGCGCCCATTAGTGTAACTGGTGCATTCAGTCCTACGAACACGAAATACTTGGAATACGCTCGTCATTTGTCCATTTGTAACGATCTACATCGTGCGATTAGATGGAATCTAACTATTTGAGAAATAACGTAAACCGCAATTTGGTTTGTTACTACCGTACTGTACCATTTGTCTCTCTTTCTATTTTCCAGATCAAATCGCACCGTGGGATTTCCGCAATTGAAGAAGCGCAATTTAGAAGGACATTTAGAGACTTCTAGTTCAAGTATGACTAGTGTTGCTGCTAAAAGCACAAAAACAAGTAACGATATTAGTATAAGCGACCTAAAAGACGATAAGCGTAGGAAAAAGTCGTTCGACGAATTAAAACGCGAAGCCGATTCGCCTAAACAAGTGTTGCTGCCGCAGAAAAAGAGGGTTCTGCCAAACTCAGCGACAAACAGTCCTGCCAAAAAGAACCAAAAAACAGGCCAGTCTGTGCCTTCGCAGGACGAGAGTGCCGTTAGTGAAACTTTAATTAGAGAAACCGAAGCGGCTCTAAAAAACTTATCCGGTAGCTGGCCCGGACCCAGGGGCTCGTCATACGGTAGACAGCAAGAAGAATCGCCAACTTTTGAAAATTTATTCGAGGAAAAGAAAGGTAACCCCAAATTATCGCCGTCGTCCTCATCGAATAGCAGCAGTGATAACGCGTGCTCCCTAAAAGACGTTATAACGTTGCGCGATCCCCACGAAGACGTAGATAAATCCTCCAAAACTAAAATTAATAAACCGGTAAAAGTTAAACAAGAAACGGAAATCGACAATTTGATCAAAATCGAAAGTGAGTGTGCTTCGATACAGGCTCAGACAAAAACGAAAGGTAAACAGACTAAGGGGAACGAACCACCCTCGCGTTATGAACCACCGGATTTTAACGAATTGGTAGACGATTCCTCAAATGAATTAGAAATTGATATGTCTGAGGCAGCTGTTGACAAGGACGATGTTAATGATGATAAATTAGACTTAAAAAGCAAGAAAAAAGAAGCCGAGGACGTCAAGCGCTCCAGATACTCTTCAGACGAGTCGTCCGCTGCTCAAACGCAGTCCGTCTATCATCCATTTCCTCGTCCTGTCACTTCCTCGGTATCGCCTTTTTCCTCCACTTCTGCTTTCCGGCCACCGCAACAAACCGATCCCAATAAAGCAACGTCGAATAAACCGCCAACCGGCGGCGGCGTCCTGAACCCTTTGGGTCCGTACCCAGAAGAGGCGACCTTCGTCGGTTATTCAGCCGCCATCAGCGGTGTTCCCGCATCTTCCTCTGGGGCGGCAGTCGAAGACAAATTAAAGACTAACGTGAATATACCTCAGCTGAAACAGGAGGCCGGCAGTTCCCAAGCGGATTCGACGACGGCCGCCTGTGCGGCCAACACTGCGGACGGGGTTAAAGCTTCGGTCGCGTCGCCTGAAGCTATGAACAAACACTATACGATCCTTCAGCCGGCTACTGCAGGATCGAGGGCTGCTAGTGCACTTCAGGAGGCCGCAAGGGAGGGTGTGCCGAGCGTTTCGGCTGTTTCTAGCAGTTCGTCTTCGTCGTCGACGTCCAGCGATTCATCTGCTAAGATGACTTCTGGTTACGACAGGATTACTGGGACGTTATCGCCAACAAGCATTGGAAGGGGTAAGTCATTCGAGGGTTTTGAATTTATATTTAAAAAGGGAAATAATTTAGTTTATGAAAAGTGTATAAAAAAAAGCTTTTTTATTTTAGAAAATGAAATGTTTTCTATCAAATTAAAAATTAAGTACAGTTGATAAATTATTAAAAAAAATATGTTTTTTGTTTTGATGAAATTGATTATTTTATTTAAAAGATTGAATTTAAATAATTATAATTATAATAAAATTATTAATTTTTGAAGCATTTAGTGATTTTATTTTAAAACTCCGATTTAATAAGTGTAAAAAGTAAATAAATTTTATTAATAATATGATTAAATGGCAATTTATATTATATTTTACACCTATTATTTAAATTTTTTAAATAAAAACTAATTTCTTTTAAAAGTATAATTAAAAATATATAGAGAATATTTTCTTATATAAACTATCCTATTTAGTCGTTTTTTATATAATTATTATTATTAATATAAAACGTTTTTGTTTAAATTCTTTGATTAAATTTAAAAAGAAAATAATAAAATTAGTTTTACTAAAAGCAATTTTATAGAAATTATATGTTTTTGAATAGTAATAAATTTAAATAATTTTTAATAATAAATAATTTGTATAAAATTAATATACTTGCGCTTAGAAATGTTAACTAAATTTTTACAAAATCAAGTACAATATACAGTTCTATTTATTTACCAAGCAGTATATGTAAAGCGTATAAAAGAGTGTGATGTATAATTGGTTGCCTATGTGTGCATAATGCTTTCACTCGATTATTTTCAAATACAACATAGGGAAATTGCACATGTTCCAATTTAATTTAATAGCGCTGTTTATAACTAGCTTTTTTTATAATAATTATCAAATTATTTTTTTATATGATATTTATTCTTTTAGATGGATATATACAAAACCAATTTCTGAAAATAATTATAAAACTAATTTATAAATCTCACGAAAGCTTTTTTTATAAAAACTTTTTTTCAAGTGTTTTTACAAAATTGCTGATTTCATGTAAAAAAAATCTCATATTGATATTTTATAAAAAGGTTATAGAAATCTCCAGATATTTCTTTGAATTCGTAAATAATTAAAAATATATAATTTTATAAAAGAATGTATTAGGTAAATGCGTTACAAATAATCTCAACTCAAATTATTAATCGTTTCCACAATTGACAAAACAATGTCGACTGGAAAGTTCAAAATAAACCATTGTTTGTCGTCATTCATTTGTTAAAATCGCCGCAAAAACTCTTATTATAACTTTTTCTCTAATAACTCCGAAACGATACTTTTCGTTAAAACCTAAATTTCCGTCGTTCAAACTTAAAACAGTATCTGACACTGCTCGGATTCGCTGTTGTCGTAATAAGTCCTCGTCGCAGCCTCCTACGACTCCGAGGGACTTTAGGACTTTGTTGTGTTTTACAATAATGTGTGTAAATTCTGAAGAGGGTTAAAATGGTAGTAAGTCGCCGTAAAGTTCTAATTGAGGACAGAAATCTCGTAGCACGTAGCTGTCACCTGCCTCTTCGGTGCCATCCAGCGACACGAGCAGTATTATGGGTTTACTTGATACAAGTTATAAGCCGGCATGTCAGAGACAACGACGTGACTCGCCTCAAAACGGTCTTCTTACTACCTCACACCCTCTTCTACTTCTTCTTCTTGTGCTGTTTGCAAAGCAAAACGCCTTTTCATACGTAGCGAAATCCTTTCACAACGTCTTTCTTAGACCTGTCGTCTGTACTTGAAAGGACACGATGTGCGTGCGTGTGCGTATGTGTGTGGGTGTGCTGTATGTGCGAGTGCTCTCTCACTCGGGCTGTATTTGTTAGGGCCGGATATAAATAAATAATACAAGTCTGAAATCCTGTCTGAAACATTCAGAACGTAATTGGGAGCTGAAAAATAGCAAACAACAAACGGGTGGGTGGAAATGTGTTTGCAAACGACGCTAGTCCGCAGGTGCCGTGACCGGAGCCGCGCACCCGCACCGCTCTCCATTCACAGCTGCGGTTTCTTTTTTCAAAAAAAGATTTTTCTCGCGAGTCTCCACCCGGACTCCTGGATAGGCTAATCGACCCGCTAGGCGGGGTTTTCCGTTTTCCTTTTTCCATAAAGATGTATTACGCGCTCGCCGTGGATGTGTGCATCCTTCATGTACTTTAATACGATGCGAATGTTACATGATATACATTACATAAATAAAGTATATGAATCAACAGTATCATCATATTTTACCAACCTAATACATAATGGCGTCCACATCGTCGTCCCCTATTTTTCATTCATTTAATTATTGTAGCATCCTTACCTTTACGCATAATTCGAGAGATGCGGTGGTACACCTCTGCCAACATTTGAATAGAAATTACTTATTGAATATGCAATGGAGGAGACAAGGAGACTTGTCCGGCGTCGCGGCGCATCGCCTGTGACGTCTCTTGATACCGTCATTCTCGTAAACGTCATTAAAGGGAGAACTAAAGATGCTAATTACCACCCTATCTCTCGCCCTACATTCATAATCAAAACTGATTCGGTTTCTCTCTTCGTCTCCTTTACACAAAAATAGAAATTTACACCGACATATGTTCACCCCAAAAACTAACAACCCTCGCTTATTAATTTTTGTTAAATTTAAATATTATGATCACTTTCAGCGTTCAACTCCCTGTTGAGAACTTTCTGCAACTTTAATCGACCGTTAAATAGTAGTCGCCCGTTTCATTAATTAACGGGAAGTTTAGTTTTCCTATGGCCTTTTTTTTAATTTTAAAGATGCGTCTCTTAATAAAATTAGAAACTCGAGGAGTGAGATAAAACTGTCTCATTTTGTATGCAAATTTTACGTAGGGGATGAATCCTTGATGGTGGTCTAATATAACATACGTACATGAAAACGTAAAGAGCGAACAACTTAGGGGAGGGTGGTTAATGAAAACCAGTGTTCCGTATTTTTAAATTGTACAAACCGATTTTAACTAGTCCGCCTTATGTTTATGAAACACAAATTTCCCGAACTCGTCGCCTAAATTCTTATTAATAGAGATCGCATAAATGCAAACTATGGAGTCAGGTATGTGATGGCCTGTATTCTAATTTAATAAAAATTCCATATCATATCATTTTCAACTAGAAGTTTTTGTTGTCCGGAAAGCTGCAGCAGCGCCCTCTCGGAGAATGTCTTCTAAGCAAAGTCGCAACTCCACTAATTGATTCTTCTGTAAATTCTACAATATAAATACAAAATAAGTATTATAATGGGTTCTGATCTAAAACTTCCTAATAAATCAAAACTCAACATTTTAGTTAGCAGATATCACTGGTAAAACCGCTCTCCTAGGAAAGATTGACAGTAACTAATGAATTTTCCAATTTCCATTTTCGAAAATAGCCTAGCGACAGTTTTGCATCAAATGTTCTTTGTCTTCACAATCAAAGCACCTGAAAATTTACATCCTGTTAATTACTATCTCAGTACAGTTTTTGTTGAGATTCTCTGATGACAGAATATTTTCTTTTGCTACCCATAAGTCCATTATTTATTATTGCTGAATATATCGGAACATCTCTTAAAGTCAGTTCTTGTTGTTAGCGTTTGGCAAGGATTTCAAAGCACCTATAGCGACAATCTCCTCCCGAGTGCTATTTATCACCACAGTTAAATCACTTTACATGACAACCGAAATGAAATTATTTTAAACATTCGTATCTAAAGCGTTAGTTAATTTATAAACCTTAAGAAAGTTCTGATGTATGTATTGATGTTCCATTGTTTTATCCGTGGAGCGAACACGTCTTGCTAGAAGCTAGGAACCCCACATGAATGCATTATATTTCTAAGTATGAATTCTTTTTGATAACAATTTTGAAACTGTCGACAAACGCTGGTGATCCATTCCTCCGGAGTATGCGGAAACTGTTCAGAAAATCAACAGCAATCTATTGTTCGTAACGACTGGAAAAAATCAAAAAGCATCATGAACGTTCTTTTAAAGTGACAGAAGAAAGGTCTGAAAGCGGCCGTTGCGTTCTATTTCCTATATTGTCGGCAACGAGTGCCACAGTAAAAACAACAAAGCCAAGCCGTAGCTTTCTTACACTTTTTTAATTTTCTATTACTCTTTACTGTTTCTTGCACTTCTAACCACCCACCGTCATCTTTTATACGCTACTGCTATCAAAATCATTCTGATTTGGACAGCGTTGTTATCAGTCGTCTAGCTTCAGCTTCATATGACCAGGCGTTAGTTAGCTGGTGTGTTACTTGTTTGGTTGATTCAAGAAGGACTTGTTGGTTAGTTTGCCAGTGACAGTCATTCAGGATGTTGGTCTGGGTTTGGTATCGTGATGTAGGCAACAACAGATACGTCATGAGGGTATCGGCTTGTGTAATTTTGGTAACTCCTTGACGTTATTGTGTTCCAATTCCATTTTATAGCATTTCAAAAACGCTTTAGGGACAATCTCATCTTGAATGTCGTTTATCATTACACAGTTAAAACATCTGAAATTACATTACGTTACATATGTTGTTTGTTGGTGACGAAAGACTGAAACGCCCGCTTTTCTAACAGCCGAAATGTTTGGCTTCCCACTTACTGGGTAGGATTTGAATAGGTGATCTACACTCTCATTTTGAATGACCATTATCGATACAGTTAAAGCATCCAATACTACATTACATATGCTGAGTCTTGTTGGTGACGAATGTCTGAAATTCCCGCTATTTCACAGTCCGAATATTTGGCTTGCCACATACTGGGTATAGTTTGGCCATTTAGACCATTCAGCACGTGATCCTTGCGTAAACGGCTTACTTATTAGTACTCCATTGACTATTATATCAAAAAAGGAGTGAATTCCAATTGCAGCAAAGTGGCGATGATGACTGTATGATGATCATCTGATGGACCTTTGGAGGCGACTGTCATTTAGGATACTGGGGCTTTCATCCCATAGTGCCTATTTGTAATGGCTGCGACGAACTAAAGACATCAAATTGATGCCATTCGTAATATGGATCAGTTATAGAATCGGGCTGATTGATGTAAGTGAAAAAAGGAGATATTGGGAATTGATGGGATTGAATTTCGAGAAAATGATCTGCGTCTCCGACTACCCCAAAGTACCCCCGTCCCCTCTATGGATTATTACTTCAGAAAGAGTCAAAACCTACAACCATTAGACAATATTTGGATCTTACGTCGTGGAGGGCTGCTGTTGAGGAAAAATTCGCCAAAACTATTCTCCCACCGATAGAAACAGAGCTTTGTTCTTTTTAATTTTTGTTTTCTATTCTTTGTTTGACAGACATCTTATCTTATTTTGAATGTCCTTTGTTATCACAGTTAAAGTAGCCAAAACGTATGTATATTGTCGATTATGAAAGACTTAATATGGCCACTGTTGTTGACACTCCACTTGTTCATTTATTACTTCTGAAGAGCTCATTCATTCAAGCAACAGATGGATTAAATTTCTAAATGGCTTTTGAAATTCTATGTTTTTATTGTTTTTGCATTTGACAAAGTCCTGGGTAGGAAACTAGGAACATTTTAGATGCCTAGCGACAATCTCATAATGAATGTTCGTGGTAGCCGCAGTTAAAGCTTAGGAACAGCCATTGCGACATTAGATTTCGCTGATATAAAGAAGACGTTGATTTAAAGGAGCCTACCACATGAGCTAGTAGGAACCTACGAACTTCCATCATTGCTAAGTTTAATCTTTTAATGACGCGGCCGCGCCAACCTTTAGGTTATGATCGATCGTTCAGCTGAAAGCTTTCCAGTCACTCAACAAATACTTACCATAATTAACCACCTGCCTGAGTTGAAGACTCATATTCAGTGAAGACCTGTCCAGCTGCCTCTATTAACCATCTACCAGCCTGTCACCGCAAATTTAGTACTTCTATAATGTTGTCACCGTTAGATCCGACGATAGTTTTAGCATCCATTCCACCTGCCGCTATCAGTCGGCTATTTGCATCTTTGAGTTGCTACAAGGGCTACTCAAAGAAATTCTAAAGCGGCTACTAAAGACAAAGAATTTTGTTCTCTTTTCTTAATCTAAAGGATAAAATAAAGCTATCCTGCTTTACTACAGGGTGTCAAGTTTCGTCTAATTATTTATTTATAGAAAATTATTTTTTCATTGTTCTCATCTAAACAGATTCTGTGTCGAAAACTCGTAAGGTTATTTAACATTAAATTGTCCAACGACAATCCCATTTTAAATGGTTTTCGTCGCAACAATTAGAGCACTTAGATTTGTTTGTTTTGCCATCGACGACAGTATTTTGTCAGAAAGTCTGTGTCGACGGAGGTCGAGAAACGGGGCAACGTATTAATTATGGTCGAGAAGAATTAACGATAGCAATTCACATTAGTCCGTGAGATTCAAAGGACGCTCTATTTCAGCACAAATGAACGCAACTATAGAAATTCTGATCATTAAAGTTAAAGTAGTTGATTTCTGAGAAACATGCAAGTGAAAAAAGAAAAGAATGATAATAATAGTGCGAAACAGGATGTTTGTGGTTTAACCACTATTAGTAATGGGAGCTATTTCACCTATTTATGATTATTTTTTGCTGTTAAGAAGACGTTGAAGATGGCGGGCGTTGCAGATCAATACTATTTTGGCCTTTGGCATTAATTTCTTATTTTTCAATTAGAGCCTTAAACCGTTTGGATAGAAGTTTCTTGAGTAGAAACTTTTAATAAATCTGCACAAAAAAAAGTATTTATTAAGAGACTACTACGTCGATCAACACTTCTACAAAGCCAAGCTTTTACCAAAAGCCGGTAAACTGCAGAACTGTTAACCGCCATCTTGAATTTTAAAAATGTCTCTAACGATCATTAATTTTACTTTACTAGATTTAGATGTTTTTGATCCTTTAGTGGGAAATAAGTTTAATAATAAGGTATTTTATAAATTGTTTTCAACATCAATGATTTTAAATAAGCATGAAATGGCAATCGGAGGCTTTTATTTGTTTAATTCTAAGATTTTGTGGACTGTAGACTAATAAACTACTAATAGATCAACGTATTACAAAACTCATTAATTCATTATCGAAGGTAAAGTAGGACTGATCACTTCATTAGCGATGACAGTTAAACCAGAAACATCCTGTTTTGCCTCCTTATCGTAATTTAATAGTTATTTATGGAACAAGTGAGTTAAGTAAGATATTATCCACGAACGAAAAGTTTACCCTCGAGGACCGACAGGCCCGAGAGGCTTAATTTTTCTGAGTGGATAATATCCTTAACTCACGCGTCCCATACAAAGTTTTATCCAACACCTCTTTATTTAAGTTTAAACATCGAATTTGCAATGTATAGTTAGACTGTAATTTTGACGGTAACAAATTTAGTACTCTAGCACGATGACTGGATTTTAATAATATTAAGTAACCTAAGCTGGTGATTGGTTGTTATCTTTGAAGGAGTGAATTTTGTAAAAATAACCCACGTTGCTAGGGGCAACGTGGGTTATAATGTAACATAAGAGTAAGGAATCACTTTCCTTATTTAAAATGACCATAGTAAACATGGTATTTATATAGAGGTGTTGGATAAAGGTTTCTTTCTCACGTAAGTCTCAGCATTTCACACAGAATTACCGTAGCTTCGGTAAAAGCAAACACATTTTTTTTTTCAAAGTAATTTTAAAAATTTAATAGGACGTGCCAGTAAATGTAGATGGCGCTGTACAGCAACCAAATATAGAGTCACTGCATCTACTATCCATTTTTTTTCTAGAGTCCTCTGACTTTGAAAGCATATTGCTCGGGAACTACTGAACCAAATTAAATATTTTAAAAACGAGCAAGTAACAAATTCATTTCTACATACAACAGTAGAATATTATATTTCTAACTGGTATACTTTTGTTTTTATCGGACGATACGCAATAAAAGGTACCCATTTTTAGGGACAATTTCATTGAAGCAAGTTCACTAATTTTTTTCTCAGAAAGTATATGTCATATATCTATGAGATTTTTGTAGGGATTAGAAAGAAACCTTGCGGTTCTTATGCTATTGATTCTCAGACAAAAAAGCGTTTTATTTAAGATTTATGTGAAAAAATAGCGAACAATGCGTTCTTGTTTATTAATAGAGATAGCGTCAAACTTTTTTCGCTAAATCAACACTTTTTATGCGTAGACATTATTGTTTTTAAAAAATGTTCCTAATTTTAATAATAAAAATGCGGAAACAAAAAAACGATCTTTGATGATAAGCGGTTTCAACAAAAAACGGGTTTTTTGTTATTGCACTTTTATTGTTAAAATTCGGAACATTTCTTTAAATAAAATAATGTCTACATATGAAAAGTGTTAATTTAGCGAAACAAATTTGACGCTATCTCCATTAATAAACAAGAACGCATAGTTCGCTATTTTTTCATATATATCTTAAATAAAACACTTTTTGTCCGAAAATTAATAGAATAACAACCGCAAGGTTGCTTTCTAACCCCTACAAAAATCTTATAGATATATGAGATATACTTTCTGAGAAAAAAAATATTTAACTCACTCTCAATGAAATTTTCCCTAAAAATGGGTACCTCTTATTATGTATCGTCCGATAAAAATAAAAGTATATCAGTTAGAAATATGATATTTTACTGTTACATGTAGAAATAAATTTACTATTCGCTCGTTTTTAAAATATTTAATTTGCTTCAGTAGTTTTCGAGCAATACGGTATCAAAGTCAGAGGACTCTAGAAAAAAAATGGATAGTAGGTGACTACCTAGGCCAGCCGGTTGATCAGAGTAACGCAACCCGCCGCCATATTGGGGCAGAGAAGGGTGATTTTTAGTAATGGACAAATTAAAACCACGTTTTACGTGTTTGACATATTAGAGGTTTGATCTTTCAGAATAAGAAAAACCTTTTAAAGTAAATGTGGATTTGATTAAATTCAATACAGAACAAATAATGAACAATTTCGTGCTTCGTTTGCCCCAATATGGCGGCGGTTTGCGGTACTCTAGTCGACCAGCTGGCCTAGGTAACTAGATGCAGTGACTCTAACAAAATATAGAGTCACTGCATCTAGTCACCTAGGCCAGCTGGTCGATCAGAGTAACGCAAACCTCCGCCATATTGGGGCAAAGTAGGATGATTTTTAATAATGGACAAATTAAAACCACGTTTTACGTGTTTGACATATTAGAGGTTTCATCTTTCAGAATAAGAAAAACCTTTTAAAGTAAACGTGGATTTGATTAAATTCAATACAGAACAAATAATGAACAATTTCGTGCTTTGTTTGCCCCAATATCGTGGCGGTTTGCGGTACTCTGATCGACCAGCTGGCCTAGGTAACTAGATGCAGTGACTCTAACAAAATAATAGGCATTTACGAAAATTGAATCAGGTTGAGAGGTTGACAAAAAGAAAATGACAGAAATAGTGATCTGACTGATCCGGTTCAGTATTTGTAAATGTCTACCTGTCGATATGCGGTTGGTAATCATGTAGGCATCCAATGAGACGCATGCTTTAGTTGTAACATAACCTTCAAACTTTCGAAAATGTTACCGCATAATTAGTTTTAAAAAGCTTCCGCTAGAATGCAGATCAATCTATAGCGCGTCCCAATCAAAATGTAATATACAGGGTTATGATAATGTAATGCACAAAATTCATAAAACGTACAACGATCACTTTGGAACAAAATGCAAAAACACGTCAAATGTTTTTTTTTATTCCGCATCTTTTGACATAAGTTACAAAAATAACACGTCAAATTTGTCAAAGTTATGACGTCATTAACATATTTTTTTAATGGGAAGCTAAGATTTTTATTACATTATTGGAGAAAGCTTGTTTTGTTACACTAGGGAACAATAGTTGCAGTAGGGCTCACATAAGAAAAAAAAACGAGAAAATGAATAAAAAACGAAATAAACGTAAGTTTCATAATAATCGTTGTACGTTTTATGAATTTTGTGCATTACATTATCATAACCCTGTATATGAGTTGATTAAAAAAAACATAATTATGAAGTTTCCTTTTGTTTTATTTTTTCCAGAAGGCAGTAAATGTCCGACTCCCGGTTGTAACGGTCAAGGACACGTTACAGGCCTGTACTCTCATCACAGAAGGTGAGTTTTCTCTCTTAACTAGGAAAAGTTTGATCATAAAATTTTTAACGTCCTGTTTCTGTAGTCTGTCTGGATGTCCGCGTAAAGACAAAGTTACTCCAGAAAGTAAGTTTGATGTTTGTCAGTCCCATTTGAAATTTTGTTCTTGTATTAGATATATATATCATCATCAGATGAGATCTATTGAAACGGCCACATAGCGTTTTCACGATTGCGTTGCTCTTATATTATCAGCCACAACTATTATTGATCTCAGAACATAAAGTTGACGTTTCAATAGATTCCAATAGTTTCGAAAGTACAGTCTGTACCGTGAGCAGCAGCAGCAGCATCCGCCGCTTTGCATTATTTTATTTAGTTTTGCGGATAGCATTATTATTATCATTATTATTATTATTCTTTATTCTTATTGCTTATTTTGCGGGGTAGAGAGCATCTTATTATTTTTCTCTTCCGTTGTTGTTGCGTAGTTATTATTTTTATTATTATTATTATTATTATGTAGCTTTCCATTGCAACCCTCCCTGACCTTATTCATGCATCAGAATCAGGTCACGTATTGAGTATAATAACTTTGAATATCTAAACGCATTGTGTGTGGTTTTACTTACTAATTATCTCTAGATTCTCGTGTTCTTTTTAAAATGAAAAACAAGATATACACAATACTATCGTTATTTACATGTGTTGGATTGGATTATATTTATTATTATTATTATTATTATTATTTTCTCTCTACCCGCTCGTTACGTTTATTTTATTGACGTTCGACATAATCAACACAACACACAAAACAATAACAACTTCAACATCCATAACAACAAATACTAATCCGATTGTATAATTATTATACTCAATGTGTGTATTGACTGGATTCTGTTGACGTGACGTAGTCCTGGCGATGCATGAGACTATCTTGAAATGCCCGACTCCGGGATGTAACGGTCGAGGACACGTTAGCTCCAACCGGAACACGCACAGAAGCCTTTCCGGTTGCCCCGTTGCTGCCGCTAATAAACAAGCCGCTAGAGAACAAAAGTATCAGTCCAGCCTTCAACATCGTATTAAATCGCCACATACTGCGTTTGGTGAGTGTCGGCATGATCGCCTTCCTTTCTCCACCCTTATCATCAACCAACATTGATGTTAGTTACCACCATTCAACAACAATAATAACGATAAACATTTAATTTTCTCTCTTTCAATTATAAAAACAAAGATTACCGGATTTTAATTGACTAATTTAAGCTATTTTCCTCTTTTAGTGAGTTCGTGTCAGGGGGAATTTAGTTCCAGTTTCGACGGCGGAAAACAAACGCCGATGACCACTACGTCTGTGGATATAAAACCTAGCTATCTAGTCACCTATGGTTCCTCTTCGAGTGGTAACAATCAAGATGATTCCAAATCAACTTATGGTGCTTACTACTCGAAATTCCAAGAAATGAAATCCGATAATTCCATGAAAATTCCAAAATCTGAAGTCACCACCTCCAGTTGTTGCAGCGTCACTGGACGAAGCGACCTTCTTGTGCCAAAAACCGAATCCTCGTCTAACTCCTGCCGATCACCCCCTTCAAGTATGCGACCCGCATACGATCCCTACATGAGTCAAGATTCCAATTCCTCCTCGATGTCCAGTATGGAAGCGTTGAGCTCACGAGGAGCGCCCCCGCATCACCAAATGCAATCCTTATCTCAACACGCGACCATTCCCCATCAAAACCCCCACCAGGCGAACTACAGTCTAGAAGATGCTCGTCAACATCAAATGCCTCACAGATCACCTTACCATCAATCACCAATGTCTTCAGATGAAATGTATAGATCCGACCATCCCTCTATGAGAGCTTACGGTGACATAAGCGAGACCATGAGCGGACCGATCGCTAGACCCACCGTTACCTATCCTAGTGAAATGGGTCCACGACCTTACGATACCTCCTTAACAAGACCGTACGATCCAGGAACCGCCACTGCCTTCGAACGATACGACTCATCAAACCAATGCGGATCATTACCGCAATCTGTGATGCCACAAAGGCCTCCTCAAGGCATGTACGGATATGGAACTTTAGAAGAACAACAAGATCAAAGATATCAACAAGAAGCGGCCGCCGCGGCCGCTCAACATCAAATGGCCATCGCTAGCGCAGCAGCTGCCGGTATGATGAAAGCTGAAGGTGATCAACAGCCGACCGGACCCCTGTATCCCAGGTGGGTAAAATCTATTAAATTAAGAGAATGTAAGACGATAATAATTGGATTTTTATGTATTAGGCCCATGTATCAATACGACGCAACGTCAGGTCCTCTACCGATGGGGTTTTCAGCAATCAACTTATCAGTAAAATGCGTGACCACAGCACAAGCTCAAATCAAGGGAACTGGCCCCCATACGTCTCCAGGGGGTACAGTTATCGACCTCTCTACCTCCAGTGTAACGACTACGAGTCCACAGGTTGGTAAAAATAGCTCTAGAGATAGAGGGAGAGTAATTTCTCTTAAAAACACGTACTATACGTAAAAAGGGATGATATAACCGCATTTTACGCGTAATTACATTGTAACTTACTTAAAACCGCGTTAATCGAAACCGCGGTGCCCACACGGGTTGAATAATTAACACGCGGCCCGTAATGAACTGCATATGTATATGTATGTGTGTGTGTATGATGGTTATATTATATTTCAGGTGGCGTACAGCTCCCCTCACTACGGGGGACAGCGCGTTGGCGCGAGTCCGCAGGCCGCGGCCAGTCCGCATCTCTCGGCCAGTCCCCAGGTCCCCAGCCCACAAGGTCAAACCTTGGACCTCAGCGTCAGTCGCTTATCCCACAGGTCGGTTTGCATTCATTTATTATTCATACAAGGCTCAAGTTTACGTATATACAGCAAAATATACAATTTTATATGTATTCATCCCCCTTTCCATTTGGGTTCCCATCGTAATATTAGAGAAAGTTTTCGAGAAAAAAAATTGTTACGCAAATCGCGAGTCAATTAATTGTTTCTTGCGGGTAGATTAAATTATGATTTTTTTCATCAAAAACGAGCGTATTTCCTAAAAGCATTTGAAAATCGATTGTCAATGCTATTAATAAAAATCCGCGAAATTCAAATATTATATTTTGTTTGGCTACTGCTAATAGTTCAAGTGGTAGGCCAATGAAACATAAGTATTCAAATTTCGCATACTTTTCAATCAGGTGTGACAAATAGAAAAAATAAAAATTGATTGTCAAATGTTTCTTATTTGGGGAATACTAATAATTATTCAGGAATTTAAATAACTTTTCGGCACATAGAAACAAATTTAAGTTTAGCCCTGATGGTGAGCTACAGCAAAATGCGGGTTGACCTGATGACGTATTGTTATCTTGAAGGCTATTTCTTTGCAGTAGCGGCACCAGCCCGCAATACCAAAACGGTCACGGTGATGCAGTTCCGGTGCCTCCTGGCTTTATTGGGCCGCGCGATGAGCAAACGGAACCCGTCGATTTTTCCACCGCTAACGAGCCCGTTAATTTTAGTGGAGTACGGCCTGTTGCGACGTTCGCCGGCCCCGTCCTCGCACCCGGATCCGGTTATAGCAGAGAATCGACTCCGGATAGTGGCGGTTCTCATTATATGGAAGCTTACCGTGATGCATCTGGTGAATATATTTCTTCTATATTCAATTTTTATGGAATTTAACGAGTGGGTATCTAGAATGAGAGTGGTTTCCGCAGGATATGGACCGGTAAGTCCGCATCCGGGTTACGGGATGACTCCAGTTCCGGCCGATTATCCGGCGAATCCATATACGTCGTATCCTGGCGGTGGTTATTCTTGTGCTGGCGGTTATCCAGGTCCACCGACGACTGGATATCCTGCACCACCGGGTGGCTATTCGCCAGGTCCCTGCTATTCGATGCCACCGCCGCAGCATACGATGTCGCAGCATGATAAAGGGGCCAATAAGGATAACGGGTAAGAAGTGTTTTATGTGTCGTTTGGTGTGTTAAGATGTTGAAATGTTTTCAATTTGCAAGTTTGTTAGTTGCAATCCTTAAAAACTAGCTTTGTTTTAAAACCAATCAAAAGAGAGTCCGGATTTAGAAAACATTATTTCGTTTTAGATTTGATATTTAGAAAGATTAATGGGCGAGTTTTTTAAAGTGAACATAACCATACTATTTTAAACGTCAAACACTTCTACCAACTCACTTAAAATCACGGTCGTACACCGTAGAGTTCTTAAATAATGCTTATTTTTAAAAGTAAGATTTTGTCATTTTGTCATTTTTTTGGTGTGTTTCAAATTCTTAAGTTTATGTCCCTGAAACAACGAAATACATAGCGCCACCTTCGCAGATAGGTGTGCTACTAAACCGTGTTTTTCGGTGAGAAATCTGCAGCTAATTAAAAAATAGCACTAATTCTGATAGACAGTGATTTATTATTTGTGTTAGCCTACATCAATCTCTACAACTTGTCTAAACTGTTCAATCCTTCTGTACAATGATATTATTTTAATTACTTCTCCAATATTTTAGAAATGTCACACATTTACATAGATGCACACCACATCGTAGAAGGAGATTATTGCCTACTTTTTAAAAATATTACCCTGTATAATATAATATAAAAGTATTTTATGTAGATCACTCGTATATGTTTATTTGATAATCAGTGACATATAATATCAGTGAATAAATTTCTTATTTACTATACATACAATACTTTTTACACGAGTATACACTATACAGTGTGTTTCATAAAGCTGGATCCATTTGGGAATTTTTTTATATTCTGATTGTATAAAAACTTGGTGGACCAATCACCACTTCTTCAAAAAATACTTGATGTACTACGTCATGTCGAAATTGACAGGTGACATTCGGTATCTGCCAAATTTCCTATTTAAAGAAAAATGACCTTATTTGTTAAAATATGGGCAAATTTTATTTTATTTTGGAGAAGAAATGTTTCCAATGCCATTTTACGTTCACAATGTTCACATACCGAGTTTGAACGAGATATTTCGACATATACCCGTCTGAGCTGGTAATTTTTCATAGCGGGGAAAAATTAAAAAACATGCCTTCTTCTCAAATAAGAAGTAAAACTGTAGGTCCCGTGTCAATGCGATGTTTGGCACGATAAGAATTTCTACTGGGCGTGGAATTCCCACAGATTCGGCTAGATTCTACCGGGTGATTTTTTAAATTTCTGATCTAGAAAGCCATGACATAATTTTAAAACAAAAGATGCGGAAAACGTAGGGCGTAGTTTGAATCGTTCGATTTGTCACAACTGTCAGATTTCAAAAATGTTGACATAAACATAACCTACTCCAGTGTTGTTCTCGCTTTTGCCGTCTTTTGTGCTTCACTGTTTCCTCGTGTTTTGAATTCCGTTTCGCCAGTTATTATCTCGGTTATTATCAAAAATCAGTCTTTTTCAAGACTAACCTTTCGTTTGTGATTGAACGCTTAGTTTTCAACGTTATTTTGGAGTGTTTTTCATCACAACAAAATGGTGTTCACACAGGAACAAAAAACATTTATGATCGAAGCTTACTTTCGTAATGGTCATCAAGTTAATGGTCAATGGGTGTATGAAGCCGGAACATGTCTTCGGGAGTTTCAAGAAAAATTTCCAGATCTTGCGGTGATAGAGGCAAATTTTCTCATGACTCTGTCTTATGTTTCGCAAATGATCACTGTTTAAATATTTATCAATTTGTTTAATAAATGTAAAAGTAAGTAGTCAATTTGTCACATAAATGACATTTGGAATAGCAGTGTGATCAACGCTACGCCCTACGTTTCGGTGACCTTCGATACGGCGTAAAAATCACGACTTACTAGATCAGAAATTTAAAAAATCACCCGGTAGTAGGGTTGGCCAAATGATCATAGAATCGGAACCATGAGGTACGAAGGATGCTCCGCCATCCCGATTTCTCACCCAAAAAAATAAGGAAAATTTTGTTTTTTAACATTTTTTTATACACCCCCGTAACTGACTATTTTAAAATTATTATTATGGAATATAAAATGCCACGAGAAGACTTTTCCATATTTTAAGAAATAAGGTCATTATTCGCTGATTTTAAAAAATAGCGAATTTGACTAATACCTGATGTCACCTGTCAACTTTGGCATGGCATATTTAAATTATTTTTGGAAGCAGAAGTAATTTCTCCACAAAGTTTTCTTCCAATCAAAATATTTAAAAAAAATTCCTATATGTATCCAACTTTACAGCACACATATTATTTTAATATTTGCTTATTTTTAAATGACATTTGAAATAACGTTAATGTTTGTAAAGATTTTTGTAAATATTCGAGGCGTAAAACTTTTGATTTTAGAAACTATAATCTTAAATTATGATGTTACAACTTTGTTACTGCGTGTTACTGAGGGTGCGTTCGGCATTCTGAAGAGAGTGTTTTTTTTTATTGTTCGTGTGTTAGCTCTACCGCGTTCTGCATTACCAGATCAGAGCAATTGGAGTGAACTCCAACTGCTCTCGATTCACAGAGTATAAGTTCATTTTTCTATGAATCACAATTCAATTTGTTGTAAGAAAAGCAGCGAAAATGCTTGGGTCCGTGGGATATATATTTTTGAATATTTTTAATATTAATAAATACCTTTTTTAACACATTAATTTTATTAAAAAAAATATAATAAAAATAAGTTTCATCTTACAAAGTGCTTATTTTATTAGGTCATTTCTATAAACTCTTTTCTATAAACCAAAGAAATGAAATTCTTTTGCAACTTAATATTAATATTTTTAGATTCTGCTATCTATTTGTTTAATTAAAAAAATAATAAAGGTTATTAATAATTTCTATAGTTAATTCTACGCACTGTATTACAGAAATTCTTCGTTTCTTAAAAAATAAAGGTTAAACTTTGAAGTTAGGTAGGAATCACACTGCTCGATCGACCAGCATCGACCGTCCACCATCGGCTTAAAAAAATCGGTCGACTGCTGATCATTAAAATATTCAAATCAAACTGGTCGGCCGACCTCGAACGGTTTTTTCTTCCTAACCTCTCATTTATTAATTTTCGAATAAAATTTTCAAAATGAGTAGCAGTGGTGATAGCGATTCCGAAAACGTAATTGTTAATTATATGATTTTGAGGAGAAAGAAAAATATGAGCCCGAGAAATGTATTTAAAGCGGGAACAAGGAGAATTTTTTGTATTGTATCCGCTATTCATCAATGTTTTAGTGCAGCTTATAAAACCAAATTTCATCATGGGCTATTATACTAACTGCAGTAAAACAAAATCGCAACATTTTCACATTCATGCCTATAAACTTTATACATAAGTTATGTTCTGACAAAACTTTGCAAACACGCCCACGTATTTGGAAATGCAAAGTAACAACGCGCATGCGATCGTCGACCACAATCGGTCAAAATTCCAACCGGTTTGAATTTCAAGCTGGACGATCGAGCATGGTCGACGGTGGACGGCGGATGGTCCAACAGTGTGACGTTACGCATACAGTTATATGTGTTCGGAATTTCGGTCGGTCTCGGACGGTCGACGTGGTCGAGCAGTGTGATTCCTGCCTTATGTAACCAAAATACAGCCCGATGTGAACGATTACATTCGAATATTCTTGTGTGCACGAATTACTCTAACCACGTTATTTGTCGACTCTACAGAGTACTGAAGATCGGAATGCCGTACGTATCCTGAATAGAATCAAACAAAATACTATAATTATTATACCTGTCGCATAACTGGCCAATAGGTAAAAAATCGAAAATAGAAAGATAACAGATTTTCCCGACTCCTATAACAACGCCAACTAACTTTCATTTAGGAACTCTAGTACACCGTTACTATTAGTTATTTTTACCATATGATTATATCGGCATGTTCTCTAATACCTTGTGAGCTAGAAATACTGTCGCCTGTTTGAATTTCCCGCAAGTTTGATAAAATACCAATGGCCGCATTCAATAGACTTTATACCGGTGCTGCTCACTGATAGATTTTAACTGAATTATGAAAAATTCGTTACCGGTTGATATATTTAAAGTTATTTGTTAAATGTGGCATAGCCTAATTCGGTATTTGTAATAATAATAATGGAGCAGCTAATATTAGACGGGAATAATTTTAATCTAAATTGTAACATGTATTACGCACAACAAATTAAGGCTCCGTTATCGCGTAAGGTAGAGTACCGCTTAAACAGCTCTGAAGTATTTCATTACAATTTTTAAAAATTGCACTTAGTTTACATTTATTGTACATGAGATTTCTTAAGAGTGTTATCTAGTTTATATTATGCTTTATAGCAAATACAAAATAACAAAAGCTATTTCCTTAACGAATATAAGAGTGTAAATTTATAAAAACAAAACTATAGCTAGCGAGCTTTTAAAAATGGTAAGGTGTACTTCCTAAATTATCGTTCAAGCATTATTTGAGATAAAAATGCCCGAATATACAACAGTATAAAAGAACTTTATGAACTAAAAAAGGTCATATCCCGCGTTTATTCAAACATTTTGGTAAATGACAAGTATCATTCTTAGTTCAGGCTTTTGCTCACGTAACGCGCTGTAGGTGGATCGTTATTGTTACATATATTTTTGTGATTGTCGATGTAAAGTAACAGATTATTGTTTATATACCTTCCCATACTTTAACTGTCCTAATCTTTTTACTATTATTTAATAAATTCCTGAAGTAAATGTTATTTTTCTTTACTTAAGAGCATGTAACGCTTAATTCTTGAATAAACTATTTCACTCTTAATTAGTCCTGATTAATTTTTTAAAACAAATATATATTTTCAATATTTTAATATAGTAATACTTTTTTTTTTCTTAAAACTAGCAAGAACAACATATTTTTAAAGATTTAGCAGTTTTCTATTCCCCTTTTTAATTTCAACTACCTTAAATTATTCCTTGGCATTTAAAAATTAGAAATTTCAGTTAAACTTAAAAATTTATTTTATTATTATTATTTAAAAATATTTTGAAAGTTCACGCATGTCTGGCAACACTGTAAGCAGAGAACTGCGATGCGATCAAATAATGTTTCTATTTACATTTTCAAATTATAGTTTTAAAGAAATTAATTTCCTTTTGGAGACCATAGCGCCATCTTTAGGTGTTTATAGTTAATGAAGCTTCCTATTATTAACACTGGCAGCGATAACGGGTACTTAAACATAGAGTCACTGCATATAGTCACCTAGGCCGCGCTGTTCGATCAGAGTAACCCAAACCGCCGCCATATTGGGGCAGAGAAGGGTGATTTTTAATAATGGACCAATTAAAACCACGTCTTGCGTGTTTGACATATTAGAGGTTTGATCTTTCAGAATAAGAAAAACCGTTTAAAGTAAACGTGGATTTGATGAAATTTAATACAGAACAAATAACAAACAATTTCGTGGTTCGTTTGCCCCAATATGGCGGCGGTTTGCGGCACTCTGGTCGACCAGCTTGCCTATGTAAGTAGATGCAGTGACTCTACTTAAACATCAAGGAGCGCTGTTCTAACCTCACTTTAATTGTACCGGTACAATATATGTAAACAAACCGTATTTAGAATGTGGTGAGCAAACAACTACCGGTGACCCAGACCGATAAGTGACCGTTTTCATTCACGAATTTTTTGTCACCGGTTACGTGACCGGTAAGTCTGCTGAATGCGCCCAGTGTTGGCACCGTTCAATCTTGCGACAACCATTTATACATTGGCCTCAGTCAGCAGACTTACTTCTGATAAACCGGTGCTGTTCACCGATAGATTTTAACTGAATTATGAAAAATTGGTTAGCGGATGATATAAAATATTGCTCAACAAATAAATGAACTGGACCATTTGCACAGATTGGTGTATTTTTTTTAAATATTTAAACATTTCCCATAAAAACCATCGAGTTTTTGTTTTATAGTACTTTTGTTAAGCATATTTAATTGCACCGTACCCCAATACCCATTTTTTTATTAATAAAATATAGAGTAATACCAATACAAACAAATGGTCCAATTCATTTGTTTAGCAATATATTTTTTACATGTTAAATATAGAGTGACATAACCTAATTCTATTGCTCTTGCAAGAAATATAAATATATTTCTCTCATTTTTTAACTTATACGATTCCCGCTTTCGCTGAAGCTTTATGCTATTAACAATAAACAATTAAGACAATTAACGACACTGTCAACGTTAAAACGGCGGTAATGCAGTTGCCAACTGAAACTGAAAAAAATGGAGTATAACCGCGCGCCAAATTTAAATGGTATAACAATAGTATAGCATACATGACGCAAAAATTAGAATTAACAGAAAGTAAAAAATAGAACGTGACATAATATTGATAAACTTTAACAGATTTTAACATATTTAATTTAATAATTCATTATGATCCTGTTAGCCTTGAGCGTACAGACCTATATCTAGAAAGATCCATCTCAGAGCGAGACTTCCATTAGATTATCTTTTGACTCGTTATACTTTCGTAGCAGACATTCTCTCACCAGTGCAGGATTTACGTATAAGCTACACGAGCTATAGCTTAGGGCCCCCACTTTCTTGGGGGGCCCCAAGGATACCCTCTAGGTATCCGAAAATCGTATTTGGCACTGATATGTAATATCCGAACTTATAAAGGGCCCCTTATCTCAAATAGCTTAGGGCTTTATCAAGTCTAAATCCGGCCCTGTCTCTAACTATGTGATCCAATGTTTCCTCAGGTGCACCACAGTAACAGTTTTGGAACTTTTTGGTAACTTCTCGTTTATGCAGCGAAGCTACACATTTGGCGTGTCCTGACCGGATGCGATTCAGCTTCGGTCAGTTATATATTTTGGTGGTTTTTGTTGGGGTCGCTTAGGGTTTTTCTCCATTTCTCTGGGCTATTAAGGGGTTCTTGGGATGTTCTTCAGTTTGGATTGGGAGGTTTTTGTGAAAGGTCAAAGTGCTAGTTTTTTCTCCATTATTGCGTCTTGACATATTAATTCAGACGGAGTAGTTACTTATGATATGTAGCCATGGTATTGTGGTATTTCTAAATATGCTATTAGGGCTTTTGCTCCCTCTTCTAGGAATTTAGCCTGTAAATACATAGAAATTAAAAAACAAGGGTGCTAGTACTGAGCTTTGCGGAAGGTCATTTTGTTGAGTTTTTAGTTGCAGCTTTATAGTCTTTCAGTAACAGTATTTAAATATGAATTTTAATTAGAATTCTTTTTTTGATGCTAACAAAACATATATGTACATAACTGAAGAAGTATCTAGAAGTTTATGGTATAGCTACAGAGACAGAAAACACCAATAAACAAGTAATGACGTGTTGTAGGTATTTGAAGGTCGTGCCTAAAAGAAACACAAAAGATTAATGAAACAATGTCCGAATGGTTGAAACCCCTTTGCTGTTCCAATGTGTTCGTAGGGAAACTAATCTTGATTTTTTCAACTTCCTTTTTCGAGTTTGATCATCAAATACGTCTTCTGCAACTACTTGTATACAAACACACACAATGGACTTCTTACAACTGGAGACTATTACTGATCTTATTATTCGGCGCTGCTCAACGTATTCTAGTCACGCAACTCACAGGTGGCGCTTTTCTAAGAATGGTTACTATCCTAAAATCTCACCCATCATCAGTAAGCAAGCAAAACTGGTTCTCATAACATCTTTGTTTGATATGCCCAACATCCAATTTTGATCAGAGATTTACGTCAAATCGTCATGTTTGCCAAAGTTTTAACAAATTATATACAGGGACAGTATTGCCATTGGAACATATTCGCTGGCGCGTCTATATGACTATTCCAAATTTCCAGTTCCCTAAAACTGTTTCTGAGAAAGTGTGAAGTTGGTTTACGGGCATCTGTATTAAATCACTTGTGCTGGTTACTATGGGCGTCCCAAATTCCCAGATTAGTTTAAGTTACAAAAAAGGAAGTCTGAGATAGACGAACGGTAGTGAGACCTATAAATCTTTCTGTACTAATATAACATTTACGCACCGCTTCCTCGATTTGAGAGACAAACGTCTCTTATAAGGGCCGGTCACGTTTGTAGTTCCAGGTACTGTATTTGTTTTGAAACATGCACCACAATACCAATCATTCAGGCTGCGTATTATCGATTTCTTGTAAAACACAGGCTTTTATTTTATGTTACTTCGCTAAGTACATAAGTATATCAAACCCTCGTCGGTCGACCGGTTAAAGGATTTTTTATCTTTATAATAAATCCTGGCCTTAGAAACAGATTTTTTCTTTCAAACTGAATGAAATTTAGACAATACAGCTGGAATATATTTATAAAATTATTTAAAAACTATAAAAATAAATTAAAAAGTGTCAAACGAATTTTTTAAATTTATTAAACTTATATTTTATTAAACAGATTTATTAAACAAATATTTATAATTACTACAGGACTCGACAGATGGCGCCACTATACGAAAGCTGAATTTCCGAAAACTAGAAATTTCTCCAACGCTACCGGGCTTGTTGAAGACGTTCTTACAAATCGAGGAGGTCGTGTATTTACGAGCTCCGTAATGTTATGTATTAGATCCTGTTATAAAAAGTAAATGATATTTGACGTTTTCGGTTTGATTATGTTAATAAAGTTTTTTTAAATTAAAGATTCACTCTTTTTCAACTCAATTTCGACATTAATTATAATGACAAATAGTAGTTTGCACATACACCACGAGAGGGCTGTAACCATAATACCGACGCGGGCAACTAGTTGTCATTATCCACACTCCACAGCTGACTGTCTCTACCCGGTGCTCTTCAAGCAACCCCTTATGTAGACGAATAATCGCTCGGCGGTGAGGTAGGTTAGGTTAAGTAAGATTTTATGTCATATCTTGAGGTTAGGCGAGAGGTTAGGTTTTAGATATAGAATGCATTATTTTCTTTAGAAGAATTTTTCGAAAAATTGTAATTCCCAAATCTAGCGACTCAGTCGCTATCGTAATTTGTGTTCTACATACAGTTCTATATTGCTGCCAACAGCTCGATGGATTGTTAATTTTGGTATTAAAAATTAATTAAAAGTAGTAATTAAAAATAAAACATTCGCTAAAACTATTGTAGAACTGATCTACTTGTCCGCTAGGGGCAGCACTGTACCGTAAAAAATAGTACTACGTCAAACCATGACCAACTACTATTAAATATAAACATTTAATAGCATAGTTGGTCATGGTCAAACCTAATAAAAATTTATGAATAAATGAATTTTGTTTATCTTATGGTTAGGTTAGGTTGGCTTGAATTTCATTGGGTTTAGTTGACCCAAAAATATATAGTCATTATTAGTTATTATACCTAAGTTATAGCGCCCATTGACCCAGATATCCCTAAGGCCAATTATACCAAACCATTAATCCTTACTTAACCTTAAATAGGCATTACTTTACACTGGCGTATATGCAAATTAAGTTGTAGTTAATGTTAAAAGGAAATTAATAGTTTAGTGCAGAGTCTAGGTTGATTCAAAGCATTTACAACGTTTAGGCTTTTTGGTAGATATTCTACCAAAGTCATTTAGAAGGTATGTCTTTCCTATTGAAGAACGTTAGAATATCTCTAAGCAAAAGCTTACTTTTTTTTTAAATTGGCTTAAAGTTTATACCTGTATTTGTGTGTGGTACGTATTTTGTTAAATTGATATTACTTCTAAAATTCATAGCAGTCAGTTATATATAAATTATAGATTATTATGGAGCACAAGAAATTAGATTGCGTGTTGAAGCAGCATCAATTTAGAAAGCTACGTAATCTAAAATAGACAGTGGCGCACATAACTTGTCTGGTGCAGTATCTTGATTAGGCAACACATATCAAACAATTTATATTGTTATGCTGGATCAGACGTTGCATACCAATTGTACCGGGTGTAGAATCACTTCACTCGCAATACAGTTTTATGAGCATTTTATTTCAAACCCTAATATTATCTCCCCTAATTATTTTACAATAGAGATATTAAGAAATGCTATAAAGAAAAAAAATTACGAATCGAATGATGCCTTTGGTTACGGAACATTTTGGAAACAAGGGAAAATATTTGCTACCTAAATGCCATTTTAAGATTATACTGTCTGTCAAGCAGTTAAATCTAACCTTAAAAACCACATTTAAGTACGAAATATTTTCCCTTCATAGTTCCAATGTTTCCAAGGGACAACTGATTTTTGCATAAAGGTTGATTCAGACCGGTGGTGGCGGAGCGGTGGCGGATCGGTTTCTGAGCGGTTTCCGCTTTGGAACATTCATACTGCCCGCGGTAGCGGGACGGCGACGGTTTTGCAGTGCAGACATTCATGGTCGTGCATGTGTCCCTAATAATGTTAAATCCGTTTTTCATATTGTTATATGTATTGTTTAATGAATGCAAAGTTGTATATAAGAGCTTTCTATTCATTAAACCCATCAAAAATGTGACACCCTATATAACAAATACCTGAATACATTACTTTCCTTTTCTATATAAATGTTTAATAATATTTAATAAATAATAAAGTTTAAGCGATATTGAGTTAATTAAGTAGTTTCTAGTTTATTAAGTATTCACTAAAAACTGAGTGTCTTTGTCAATATTATAATAAAAAAACTAATTACAATGAAATGCTTGTACGTTATTTACATTTACGTACGGTGTTTTGTTACTTTTCAATTTGCAACACCAGCAGTCGTAATGGACTGCACTGAATAGCGTTGTTTCAGTCAAAAACATAATTCTACCCTTCTCTAACCGCGCGGTTTCTTGCTAAAAATCGCTTCTAGATCGATTCAAACCGCTCCGCTCTCAGACCGCCGGCTCACCGCTATGTCGTTTTTTCCGCGCGCGGTTTTACTTCGAATCATCCCATTTAAAACTAAGGAAAGCGATTTGGGAGCGAATCCGCTTCCGCGGTTTAATATTTTTTTGGCGTAAAATGAATTCTTCTTTCGATTGATACCATGATTTCTACTTACATTTGCAAGGGTACAAACTTACGAGGAAAATGATAAAATTCCATTGGATTTCCTATATTATCGTTTACAAAAAACACACTGTATTATTTTATAACAAAACATTTTAGTAAACAAAACAGTTTCGAGTGCAATAATATTAACATATAATATTTTTGTGCATGACTATTATCAAATACTTTAATATTATTAATACCGGAAACTCTATATACTTTACCAAATGAAAACAGGCGACATTTTTGTGGCGCCATCTTCGCAGATGGGTGTGCAACGAACAAATGGTTTTTCGGTGAGAATCCTGCATCTAATTAAAAAATAGCACTATTTATGTTAAACGATGGTTTATTACTGTTATGCTAAAATATATAAAATTTTACAATTTATCTCAACTATTCAATCTTTCATTACAATGACGATTTTTTAATTACTTTCCCAATATTTTAGAAATGTCAGGTTTATTTGCACACCACACCGCAAGGGGCGCTATTAAATTTTGTCTCCCATTTTTCGAAATAAGTTTCCTGTATTAATAATATTAAAGTATTTGCTATTATTAAACCTAAGATTTTGTTATAAAAGAAATGTCAAATCTGGTAACTTTCAGTGTCGCCAACATACTATTTGAAAATAAAGGGGGTAAATACCACTGGCTATAGCCCCTTTATTTTCAAATAGTAGCAACAACGATTGATCTCGCCGCTGGAGCAAAAGCACCAGAACGATGTTGGCGATATTGAAAGTTACCAGATTTGACATTCCGTCTTACAATAAATCTTAGGTTAAATAATTATCATGCACAAGAATATTCACAATATAACATTAATTTGATAATGGACATTCATGTTCTGTAAAAACGACCATATTAATATGACATACGAGGATGGTCTGAAAAGTTTCCGACCTTAACGTGAAGATGGCAGCACTCGTCAATAAAAGCTAGGGAATGTAGTTGTGGATCTTTTGACAGGTACTCACCAAAATCTCAGCCATTTTGGACGCGCAGTTGTTATTTGACAATCGTTTGAGTGAGTCGATGTGAGTGTTTTTGTGAAAATGGAAAAAATCGAGTATCGAGCTGTCATTAAATATTTGTTTTTGAAAGGCAATACGCCTACGCAAATAAAAGATGAGTTGGACTCTGTGTATGGGAACTCTGCGCCATCATTTACCACAGTGAAATTTTGGGCAGCTGAATTTAAACGTGGCCGTACCAGCTTGGGAGACGATGAACGTTCGGGACGTCCAAAAACTGCAACCACTGACGATAACATCGCTAAAGTTCACCAAATGGTGCTAAACGACCGTCGAATTAAAGTGAGAGAGATAGCAGAGGCTATGAATATGTCCAAAGAACGTGTTTGTCACATATTGAATCAATAAGATTTAGGCATGAGAAAGCTGTCCGCGCGTTGGGTGCCGCGTTTGCTCACGTTAGACCAAAAACGTGTTCGAATGAACATTTCCAACGCTTTGTTGGCACTGTAAATCAGAGTTTTGGCGCCGATTAATTACTGTAGATGAAACTTGGATACACCATTATACGCCCGAAACAAAAATACAGTCAAAACAGTGGACTGCGAAGGGGGAATCGGCTCCAAAAAAAGCAAAAACTGTTATGTCGGGTGGGAAAGTAATGGCGACTGTTTTTTGGGATAGTCATGGAGTTATCTTAATCGATTATCTTCAAACAGGAAAAACCATTACAGGAGCATACTACGCATCATTACTTGACAAGCTGAAGGCAGAAATTGCGGAAAAACGGCCACATTTGCAGAAAAAGAAAATCCTGTTTCGCCAAGACAATGCGCCGTCTTACACCTCCGCGGTTGCCATGGCGAAAATCCACGAATTACGGTTTGAACTGCTTGACCATCCTCCTTACTCACCAGATCTAGCCCCAAGCGACTTCTTTTTGTTCCCTCATCTAAAAATTGCGCTCGGAGGACAGAGATTTTCGTCAAATGAGGAGGCAATCACCTTCGTGAACAATTATTTTGCAGAGAAAAATGCCGAGTACTATTTGGACGGGTTAAAGAGATGGGAGCATCGCTGGGAGAAGTGTGTAGACTTACAAGGAGACTATGTAGAAGAATAAAAATAAATTTAAAGAAAAAATGTCTTGTATCTTTGTTAGGTCGGAAACTTTTCAGACCACCCTCGTATACCTCCGTAATTGTAATTTGTCACCAACTTTTTATTGAATTTCCGCAACATCATGCATTAATTTTTTCTTTATTAAAGTTTGTGCCTGGTTTGCTCCACGATGTCGCTACTATTTGAAATAGACGGGCTATACTTCTTCTTCTGAGGGACCGCCTACGGAGGGTTTTGTGTAAAGAATTCTTACCACCTCCACTGGAGTTTGGTCTTCTGTGTATAATCTTCTTGTACACAACCTTCTAAGTGATGAATTAGTAGATGGTCTAACCATGATTGTCTAACCCGTAGTACTGACTTCGACAGTTTTGGATTTTTTTTCGGCGGAGAAATTCTTAAAAAAATAATAATTTATCAAAGTCCTATCGACAGTATAGACAGAAGACTTGACAGTGAGAACCATCACACTTGATATTATTGCCAGGTCGCGGTAGGTCTATACTAATGAGGATATTTACACTAAAATTATAATTCTCAATCACTAATAATAATTATTAATAATTGACTATTGATTAAATAAATAGATTGCTTATTTGCATTATTTTGTATTACGGCGTTTAAAATTATTGTTACTATTTAGTAGATTTAGAAAATGATCTTGCATTGATTTATGTACTTTTTGTTCATTAATTATTTCAACCTAATTACTAAATACTAAGAATTTATTTGTACCTCTACCTCTGATTCGCAGTAACAATATCAATTTTTTAAGTAATTTTAAAGTTGCAATGATATCTGTAATATGTGTTAGCTAATCAAAGTAACGACACTCTGTATACTTCATTAGAAAACATAACCTCACATTATTTTTATAAATGTCTTGTGAAGTAGAGATTTTAGGTTAGAAGATTAAAGAAGTAGAAGAAACTTTAAATTCGCATTTTTGTCTTCGATGAGTTTAGAAACTATCGATTTATTTACGTAAGTCTTATTATTTATGAATTTTTTATCTTTTTGCTAATGTAAACCAATATACGAAAGCGTTTTTAAAATATTTAAACTAAAACTCTAGCCAGATCCTTTAAATAATTCATATTCATTCTAGTTCTTGCTTTTGTCTATTAATAAATTATTTATTAGTATTTACCGTTTAATTATGTTGTAACTTGTAACCTCCAATTATTTGTAATTTAAAATTAACTAAAGTTAAAAAGAAATAATAACTTGATCTTTTTCTAATTGTTAGTATTAGAGTAGAATAGTAATATGATTTTTACAGTTTTCTGTAAAAGTAGACATCTGTCAAATTCAATTTTTTGAGGAAAACAGTCGTGATTTATTTTTTATTAACCAATCAAATAATTCTTTTTTGCGGTTTAATTTAAATGATATTTAAGTATAAGAATATTGTTGATTTTAGCCGATAGAATAATTTAATTAAATCCATTGATACAGAAAGAATTCCTTCCTTAAAGAGTTTAACAAATACCTACCTGTTCCTAATGTAGACATAACATGTATAACTTTCTTGATAAGACCTAAATCATCTGTTGACAATGCTTGTTATCAACATATAATATCGTGTCCTTGACTAATAACTAGAAAGCAAGTTGCACCTAACTTTTCATAATACAGATTATTGTTTAATAGTTACCTTTGAACGAGAAGTTATTATTTTTGCGCGCAATTAATACTAACAATAAAAGTTTAATGTTTTAGTAACATTTTATTTTTCCTGTATTAATTTATAGTTTCTTGTTTAATAATGTTATCGATATTGGTTTGGTTTGATTAGAATTAATTATTGAATATAATACACGTGATCGTTTAATGTCAACTACAAAATCCTATTATGAATTAGTAGATTCGGTATGCACATGCACATGCAAGGGTAAGCATAACAATTTTATTATTTTACAGTGTACTTATTGTTGTCAGAGACCTCTGTGTTCTTCCACCACTTTTCTCACTTACTCCGGTACGTCTTATGCTGAATACTAATTAGTGTTAAGGAGAGTATTGATAGGGAAAGGCCATGTTGGTCTTGGTGTGATTAATTTACATATTATATTTAGAATGTAAAAAGTCAGAATGCATTAGTTAATACTTAGTTAATAAAAACATTAAGGCTGACGACTAAGCACGTAAGAAAGAGCAAACCCTACCTCAAACTAAGTTTGAATCTGAATACCTCCGTGTTTTTCTTTTGGTGACTAATAACAGCAATCGCGATAAAGTCCTGACTGGTATAGGTTATTTGCTTGTCTTAGAGCCCATCTTTGCGTTTTGTTCTTTGTAAATTGCATAAATACATACAATTTTGTTGATTTTTCAAAGTGAAGTATTTTGTGGAGTGCTTTTGGATATAAAAATGCCCTACAAGAAAAAAGGAAGACCCTCCAAATGGTAAGAGTAGAAATATTTCTTGTTATCAGAATTTTATAGATATTGTGCAATACCGCCATTGAAATGGTAAGAACAAGTCTTTTAAATTTTGCTGTTGTGACCTTTGTACCTTAATCTTCATTCTAGAATATTTTACATAGAGAGAAAGATTACTACTACATTTATTTAGATTCAGTAGAGAACAGTAGTATATATATATATATCGTTTTATCACATAAGACCTGAAGGTCTTTGAATGTCAGAACAAAAACCATGTAATAGCCATCAGAAGCTAGGGAAGTCCTTCAATTAGCTAGCATTTTTGCAGTGAACTTTGATTTTACACCCCAAATCTCCGTCGGCATTCGTAGCTTCGGCTAATGATGATCTCTTTGTCAAAAATGACCTGTTTGGTTTTTGACTTCTTTAAATATGACATGATTTCTGCGGTAGTGATCAAAAACTGATAACAATCAATGATATTATCGTGTTTAGCAAAAACAAGTCAATACTCAAGTCAAGAACCATCAAGCACTGACATATTTGTCTGACAATTTCTAATGTAAGCATCAAAAGTTAGGAATTTTTCTTGACCCATCTCTTTGCACATCGAACGTAAATAATAGCGAAGAATGACTACGATATTTATTCGTATGGCGATTCCGGCTTAGACTAAATTAACAAATACTGCAACAGGGGCATTCAAATGCAAGACCAGAAAAAAGATTCTAGATTAACAATTGAACGCAACTACTGACAGTGTTCCTTTTGATGCCAAACAAACACTTCTGTGGTAGACTTCAGAACCTGAAAATCCATCGATTCTTCTGCGCAAAGATTCTGGCAATTAAAAAGAATCGTAAAAGAAATATTCATTATCGCCGCCTTCGTCGGCGAATATTAATTTGTTAAGTCAATCTACCACAGAGGTCAGCAACTGCGGGAGATAGCTTTTGTTAAAAACCGAAAATAAAGCCCAATGGTAATATTGGACCTTAAATTAAATAAAAATAAAATTTGACAACACTGCTACGTTATATACATAACCTAATATCACTCGCCCTGCAACGTTACCCGAATTAGAATTTTTAATTTGTAGTTATTTGTTAATCTTATACCGACGTAAGCTGTAAAGCTTTTAATTTAGTCGATCAAGCCTTTCATAATTAATTTTTAACCCTACAAGGAGGATGCTAAAAAGCTAGTCTTCAAACCAGTATACCGACCTGTTCTCCAGATCTAATTTTTAACAATAAAGGTTAGCAAATTGTTGATCAGAAACAACTAGAAGACATTTTCCAGTTAAACTTTTGATGATCGATTGTTGTTGTTCTTTATTTGCATTTTTGTTTTGCTATTATGACTCTTTGTTTTTTCCTCTTTATTATTGTTTTGTTTTGCAAACCATTTTTAAATGGATTTACTATTTTCTTTCAATAATAAAACCACTGATGATCAGTTTTTCATCGTAGCGCGCACCGTCTAAACTTCACCGGAGCGCGACCCCCTGTCCGTGGCAGGGACGGAAAGGAGCTGATTCAGTGCCCCACCGTAAGCTGTGATGGCATGGGACATGTGTCAGGCAACTACGCCACCCACCGAAGGCAAGCTATTCACCACCTCTAGTGATTCCGTGTTAATCCTTCCGCTTTTAATTGGGGCTATGCTTATACCGGGGACGACAACATGACGTCAGTAAATTGACGACAAAGGAAATTCTTACCGGTATCACCAAAGCCTATTAAATCCTTAACCCTGCTTGTGGTTAGTAGTAACATGAATGTTTGTTAATCTTCGCTACTGCCTTACAATCGATACTTTCCGAAAAAAAAGCCTTTTAACAAAAAAAAAACAAATTTGCCGACTATGACCATGTCTGAACACTTAAAGCAAAAAAAACATATTGGCTGCAACTGAGTCAGATCCTTAAAACACTTGTGAATAATTTTTTCCTTTATTTAGTTACAAGCTTATTTTTAATTTTATTTTATTTTTTATTTACCTATCAAACCTGCCTCGGTATTTGTATATTTGTGTTTAACTGCTCACCAGCAACATTGCTTCAACACAATTCCTTCTTCTTTTGCAGTCTTTCAGGCTGCCCAAGAGCCGATCGTTCTCAAATACAAGCGCACTCGCAGGAATTGAAGTGTCCAACGCCCGGATGCGACGGCTCAGGGCACGTCACTGGGAATTATTCGTCTCATCGAAGCCTATCCGGATGTCCTAGGGCAAATAAGCCAAAGAGTAAACCAAGGGATGGTCAAGATTCGGAACCATTAAGGTAAGGATATATAACAACTCCCTTAACCCTAGCAAGAATGAACGGTTTTTTTTTATAAAATCATTCTATGTGTCCTTCTCTTTTCTGTTCATGCATTCTCAGATGTCCTATTCCTGGTTGTGATGGATCAGGGCATGCGACAGGAAAATTTCTGTCGCATAGAAGGTAAAGAATTGTTTGCAAACAATTTGCATGCATATGTGTAGGAAGTTCTTGATAAAACACACTTTTGTTATCATTATTAGAGAGTGGAATCGCATAAAAAGGTTTAATTTAGAGCCTAGAGCATTGTTGACTAATATTCGCGCTTGGTATAGTGATCTGTTCACTTACCATACGATTTGAAATTCGAAATAGGGTCAGTACAAACTTACAGGGTAGCAAAAAGTCTCAGCTGGGATGATTTGAGATATCCCATTCATATAGGCGCCAGATATCTTAGTGCAGCTTGAATAGCTAAGCTCCCATCACCTGGATAAATGCTTATCAAAAGAAATTAAAAAGATTATTTGAATAAAAGGATGAATCTGTACACAAGCAGTCTTTGATTATAGATGTGAGGTATTAACCAAATATAAAGACCTATCAGACTTTACGAATTCCAAATATGTTGAAAAAAGACAATTTAATAAATTGTCATGAAACCGTTGAGAGATAAACTTTCAAGAGCAGCTAACCTATTATAAAGCCTAAGTTTAACTAATGCATTTGTTACTAAAGCGTGGATCGCGACCCCCAGAGCGCCTTCGGGGAACCGCGAGAGGGTTTTCAAAATAAAACAAAGGTATATTTATATTTATCTTGAGTGTAGAAACACAAATAAACATGTGGTGCCAGGTGGTGGGTCGCGAACAAAAATGCCATCTAAAAGGGGGTCGTACCTTCAAAGAGTTTGGGAATCTAGGACCTTAATGTGTTAACTAACTTAGTCCAACTTAGTGTTCTTTTACTTTTGACATTTGATCAACGTGGGTGAAAGTTGCAGTTCTTCTCCAATCGCGACACTTATCAGGTGTACAATCTAAAGTATTTTCTTTCAGCTGATGTTGGACATTTTCTGAAAAGTTACCAATATTGGTCGATGATATCCGCGAAGTAATGAAAAATTGAGGTTTCTCTGTAAAGTGTTGGGTTGTCTATATCATAGGCAAGTTTGAAATACTTAGACACTTTCTGTTGGCGTCGCGATCTAGGCAAAAAGAACTCCTCAAGTAAGACATCATCAGGACGATATGTCCATTTATTCAATATGTGTACGTATTCTGCACACGCCTCCTTTGTCTTGGTGCAATTCACGTTGATGTATCAGAATAATTTTGTGCGCATCTGGTTCCGCTCTCTAATCCATCGTTAGATGTCTTTCTAACCTCTAATTCGTATCTACATTGTTTTCTAGTGCGTCTGGTTGCCCAATAGCAAATCGCAACAAGATGCGCGGCGTCATAGACAGCGGTAGCAACGTCGACCAGCACAAAGCCGCTGTGGCCGCGGCAACCGCGATGAAATTCGAAGGTGTCAATTGTCCTACCCCAGGCTGTGATGGTACAGGACACGTGAATGGGTCGTTTCTAACGCACCGATCATTGAGCGGATGCCCTGTCGCCGGCCAAACGGTGAAAAAGCACAAATATGAAGAGATGCCTTCTTTCTATGCGAAAGGTTATTCAACAGGTAAGCTTTTCAGATATTCATATGCAGTATGCGTGAGTAAATTTAGCGACTCGAAAAGTGGCAAAGTGTTCTAGATATTTCAAAATTGACCAAAAAAAAATTACTAAGTGCAAGTTTTTCTTGTTCTAAGAGTCTTTTCATGGCTAATTTGTGATTATGAAAGTTAGCTTTTGTTTGAGATTGGAGATTTTATTAGGAAGGTTTTAATTGTTGCAGGTATGGATACCTCTGTGGGAAACGGGGAGGATCTAATGACGTTAGAGGCTGAAATTTCTGAACTGCAGCGAGAAAATGCTCGTGTAGAATCTCAAATGTTAAAGTTAAAAAATGATATTACTGCCATGGAAAGTCATCTTAGTCACGGAGAAAAGGTAAACATTTAGTAATAAATAATATCATTTAGAACACATTCACTTTGCTCTTAAAAAATTTGAAAAATAAATCAAAATTGAAGAGTCCCTTTTCAATCTTCAAAGGTGTTACCTACTTCTTACACTAACTGGTGTTGAATTTTCAATTAACTTCCAAAATCAAAATTTGTCAAAAAAAAGTTCTTGTAATTCGTAAGTGCACCTAACTTCACTTTCATATCCACCAGTGTTTTAATAAAAAAACAATCGGACTACAGTAAACAATTTCCCACCAGGAGACGCAAGCCCTGACCCAACGCAACAGCAACCTCAACGAGTATTACGAGAGCTTGCGCAACAATGTCATCACGTTATTAGAACATGTGCGTCTCCCAGGAGGTGGTTCGACGCCTGTTGATAAAATTGGCCAGGAGAACTTCGACTCGTACCTCACTAAATTACAGACCTTGTGTACTCCAGACGGGTACTGTAGTGAAGAAAATAGACCGCTATATGAAACTGTCAAATGTGCTCTGCAAGATTTCACTGTACTACCCACACCAATTTAATAATGATGATAATAGTGTGGGCCTTTCAACTAATTATTTATATTTAAAATTGAAAAAGGAGAAAAAAATGTGTGAATATTTGTGTAACTATTTTGTTTGTTAAGGTTGTTAGTTACGTCTTTAGATGGTAGAAGTATAAGAAATGTGGATACCTGTTTGAAAACACTGGAGTAGAACAGCAAAAACAAAAGAGATCTGGTTTGGTTGTAGTCAACGTGGTTCGTAAAAAAGGTGAAAATTATAATGAATTATTATTCTAGCCTCTTTAGTAACAATATTTTTATACATTGGATGTTTCTAAATAGGCTTTGATATTTTAGGCTAAATGATAAGTATTGGAAGAAATGAGAATCAATTTAAGATTTGTATCAGCATAACAGTGTTGCCTTTCCAGATTTAAATCAATTCAATGGATAAAATCGGCTTAAAATTCTAAAAATCATAAAATATGATTAGTAATATTATTAATTTTTATTATTATTAGAAAATTAATTCAGTTGAGTTATTGCTATTAATAGAAAGAAAAACAGAAATGGTGATCAATAAAAAAATCGGTATAGATTTCAATAATTTAGTAAACTTGGCAACATTGTTCTCAATTAATCAAAATCTTAAAAGAGCCAATGGTTACCATAACCAAACTACGAGAAAATCAATAATATAAATGCAGTTTTTGTTTTGGTCGCTCAAATTTATTTAATTCAACAAACAGAATTATTATAAATTCATTATTAATACTCCTAGAGATTTTCCAATCAAAATGTTCCACTTAAATTGGGGATTCCCCGCAATTTTTTAACATAACCTCAGATTGTTAAAAGTGGATTATTCTACCATGTAAAGATATACTTGCATTAACTTTGAAAATTATTAACAAACAAAAAAGATGAAAAAGGAAACCAATGTCGTACTACTATTATTACCTGCACACACACACACTAAAGAAAGTGTTTTTTAATTATTTTTAAGTAATTAATTAAATAATTGTGATCGTATGTAAATAATAATAAAAGTCTCAATCCCCCCCCCCACCAAAGCAGTGGTAAAAGCAAAAAAGGAATAAGATTAGTTAAAAGAGAAAATTGAATGAAAACATAAAAAACTTTTGTAGATAAAAATTAAGATGCTCCCCAAATTAAAACTAGGGAAAAAAAGAGACACGATGTATTATAATTAAAAAAAATGTACATACATAAAACTGTTTTAACTTGTCGTATTTATTATTAAAGATTGTGTTTTTTTTCTGCTTTTATCATGTCTGTATAAATATAAGTAGATAATTTAATTTTTAAAACTTATTGGTACTACTACTTTAAAAAATCAAAGTGAAAAAATTTTAATTAATAATAAATCGGTAATAAGTGTAGTCCCCAAAGAAAAAGAGTTGTAATAATTTAAGTTTTAAACATTATTTATTATTATTACGTAATAGTGTACCTATTGTACAAATATACAAAATACCTTCCTCCTAGAGGAGTGTAATATATTTTAATAACTTGCTTCAATAATACCGTGTAATTTTGTTCTTAATCTGTGATTACGCCTACCTAATATTTATATACCTATTACCTAATGTTAACTGTAAATTCAGCGTTTGTGCAATTATATGTTATTAATTAACAACTTAGAAATTATTATGTTTATGGTGTTACTTAGATGAATTTAAAGAAAAAAAAAAGATATTTTGTAAACCATTTATAAATAGAGAGTTGCGTCGAAGAATAGGAATATTCTACCTCTGGTATAAACTGAAATTCAAACAATTACGTCTTTCTTCCATACTACTCTCTATTTAAACGTAATGTTTAGTTTTTTTCCCTATAATTTAAATAGCGATGGGCATGTGCATTATTACACTATTATTGATTATTTATTGATACAATTATTAATTTATCGATGTATTTTATTTAAAAGAAAAAAAGAATTTTTGAAGAGCTGTTTACTAAAATTATTGTGTAATGTAATGTGTAAATAATGATGCGAATTAGTATACCAATTCGAATTCTTAAAAGTATTATTTGTTCACACGGTATATCTATGTTAATAATATACATGTGTTGTTAAATAAACTGGAGCGAAAGCAGAAATTTATTGTTAAATATTTGTCAACTTAAAACAAAAATAATGGTACAACAGAAAGTTTATTTTTTAACCAACAACACACACTGCCGACTCTTTTTCCTTTATCACTTCCTGGCCCTCAAAATAAAAATTGTTTTGTCCATAACAAACAGGTACAGATTCGATAAGGATTTTGTGGAAAAGATGAGAAAAAATAAGCAAAATGGTAAGTATTCATCTGTGGCTGTCCACCAGAATCTAGGCAGCATCTGTGAGTTAAGGTATAATCAGAGGCATAGCTGGGGTATGTGGTGCCCCTGTGCAAGACGGCGCAATATAAGCTGTATTTTATTAGTAAATTTCATTCCAATTTTGCACTGGTCGTATTCAATTTATATTACATTTTACTCTGTCAGGGGACTGTAGCGCTCCTGTGCCGCACACAGGCTACACAGACGCTAGCTACGCCTCTGGGTATAATCAGAAAAAATTCTTCAAAGGTAATCCTTGACTTAATTTTGTTCTCAAGTAAAAATAATACCAATTTTGTTCACACTGTAAATACTTATACGTGCAAAATTAAAAAAGGTAGTAAAATATTTATTCTTCAAGAAATAATAACAAAAGTTGGAAATGACTAGAAATAATAATATGAATAAGAATTTCACATGGTAGTCTAACTAGATGATTACTACTAATTATTCAGATTCAAATTACCACTAAAACTCATGCAATCACAAATTGGTAACTCAAAGTGCTTTGTCAACAGATTTGAGAGGTAAGTAATCTGAGTAACTAGTGATACCCGAAATGCAAAAAATACACCAGTAAGGAAAAACTAAAACGCTGTAAATATTATTAATATTTTGCATTTAATTCAACACAAAAAGATTCACGGCGGGTCTGAAGCAGCTTCAAATGACGAAGATTTGCACCAAAAATCTTCTTGTAGATTTCGAATTGGAGTATTGAAACAAGCTGAAATCCAAAATTTCAGCTTTTTTTCCCGAGCCGTCTTTGAGAAAATTTAATTTTAAGGTCGAAAATTACGAAAAATCAATGGCGAAATTTCAGGTGTAGTTTGTATTCCTTTTAATGGGCTTTTCTGTACAAAAATTGCAGGTTCTGTATAAATATGATTATTTTTCAAGAACCGTGTGCTGAAATTAGTGCGGGAAACCAGTGAAAGTAGCTTTTAATTTTAATGCTAAGAATATACACGAGCCTATCGTTGCGGAAGATGTTTTGAAAATCGGAACGGAATTCCGGCTTTCCAATAATGCTGTTGTCGGTGTTGCTTGAGCTCTTCGTATTTCCACTAGAAATAAACAAATGTTTGAACCAAATTTGAAGGGAAACTTGCGTGTCATGAGACATTCACTAGACAATTATTTTATTGTTAAGGATTGCAATGTAATTCATACAGAAAAGATTAATAAGAGCTGTTAGTACAGAAACACTAATTTATTGCAGTGATATTAAAGGTCTCTAAAAAGTAATTTATGAAAAAAGAAGTGTTAGTGAAATCCATAATAGTTTTCGATAAAATGAATTTTAAAGTTTTATTAAATTTCGAGTCCAGGCCTGTAACACTAACCTGCCTTAAGTTGTACAAATTTAATTTAAAAATGTGATACCCTTTTAGATGTACCTGCCTTTTGAAAATTGTTGTTCACATGTCACATAAAAAAGCTAATTTATGGTTGTCTGCATAGTTTGACGTAAATAATGTGGATGGAAGTTATTACTGCGTAAATAAATATTTTTGCAAATATGACCTGATCTAAAAACCTCAACTATGCATTTGTGTTTATATTAAAACAGATGTTGCAAAGAAACATGGCATTTATTTTTCACACATTACGGTAATTAGTAATTACATATTGTTATGTTGGTTTTCCAATTCGTCTTTTACTGCAAATTAATTGTAATTAATTCTTACACAAATGGTGTCATATTTCCAACGATTTGAAGGTAGATTAGAAATGTAAGAACACATTTAAGAAACTTTTATACAAATCCAGATAATTTCTGAATACTGGTAATTCGATGAACAGATAACAGTACATTTGAAGGGTCGTGTTAGGCTGGATTTACAGTTCACATTTAAGTTGAGTACCTAAAAAATGCAACTCGTGAATATGTATCATTGTGCCAACATTCAAATTTTACTCCTTAAAATAACGAAACTACGGAAGTGTATTAATCTTAAATACAACACACTGTATAAGCAGTAATAATGATGATAATATAATAACTGGATACAATTACATATATCAATTTCTCCTTCCTAGTATTTTTCGAAGGCTATGTTCGTTGAATTGTCTTCAATTCAGTCACAAAATCCATGCTCTACAGCTTGTGGTTTTACTGTTACTGCAGGTAACAACACTTACATTGCTTTCTAGTGATAATTCCATGCAGTAAGCATCTACCTGTAAAACCATAATGGAAGAGGATAAAATAGGAAGAAGGAACAGTCAAGAGAGAAAGCAGAGCATTTGTTGTATTCAATAAAACGCAAACATATTTTTTTATAAAATATAGTTGAAAAGTTCTGAGTAAATACATAATTAACATATTTTAGTTTTTATTAAAACTGCTCAAATTCTAAAATCACATTTAAATTCAAATTATTCAGATATTTCAGTATAAAACTCAACTTAGAACTAATTACTTGAGGAGAAAATAAAACTGAATCAAAAAATATCAATAAAATAAAATTTATAAACCGTGTAAAACATGCAATGAAAAGAAGAACTAAAATATCAACTATAAAATTAATGTTCGTTCGGTACACTTATCAGTATTAAAAATCTTTTAAATTAAAATATGGAATAATAAACTATTAAATTCTAAACTGTATAACTACAGTGTAAAAAGTATTAAATTATGGTAACGACTACTTCTTATCGGATATATTAAGCTCCAACGCTAGCAATATCAAACAGATCACTTGCACCTTCGATTTCTGATAAACTAAATCTATAATCACGATTTGTTGGGAGAGGACTTAACCTCAAAAATGGTTTATTAACTGAAACAAAATAAAGCATGTTTATATAGCTCATTTTATTAGGGTTCTCGAATGTATAACCTCTAAAACTGTGTTATTATGTCAATTTGTGTTATTATTATGTGGTATTATTATCACTTTGTAATATTTAACATTTATTTGACATATATCATGTCAATGTTTATTCAATCCAAAAATATGAAGAAAACTGTATTATTGCATAAAATTTTCTACCGCAACGCACCAGTAAATATAGATGGCGTTGTAACATTGTAATGTTTTCGATATTCAATAGCTGATGACGTAGTTTTTAGCATTTGTTTTTGCTGTGTTACATTTTAATGGTGATTGTAATTTAGACAGATATAAATTTATATTCATGTTAATATTTAGGATAATTTTGGTTACATGTCTAAATATCAGTCATAATGTCACTCGACAATATATCGTGGTCAAAATACCACATATGCCAATATAGCACATGCAAAAACATCCTAAGGACGGAATATCTTATGAAAAATATAATTATTATGTTTAAAATATAATACTTAATTATTTATTTTATTCAATAAAAACTTCTTTCGACTTATTTACACCTGTAATTATAGTATATGTACTAATAGTTCAAGAGATAGCATCACAAAAAGGGAACAAAAAAAATGTATTTGACACAAAAAATGAACTCCACCAGTGTGTCACGACAGCGTGACAGGGGGAGGCTCTACTGCAGCTATAACTTTCACTGTGGTTTACACATTTCTGTTCCATTGGAAAAGTGTCAGTCTAATTTTTCTTAAAAAGGCAATTATTTTCAATTCTCCACTGGTCTGCCAAGTTTCAAATTGGTCATTTCGCACTATTTTTCACACAACACCCCCCTCACCCCGCAGACTGGCGTAGTTCCGCCTTGGAAGCGGCCGACCATTTTCTTTGGAACATTTTGTCTCAAATAATCAGTAAAAAAAGTACAAACATTTTCAAGACAGGCAAGTTTTTTTTTTACATGTTTACAGCCCCCCCTGTCTCGCTGACTGTGTGGCAGACTGGCAGAGTTCTTTTCTTTGGATAGAGAAATGCCTATTTAATCATATTTCAAAAGTTTTCAAATGAGTTACTTTTTTGTGACGTTATCTTTTGAACCTATTGCCTTAAACTTAACCTAACATTGCAATTAAATATACATACGAGGTAAGCGCCATAAATACTCGACCTAATATAGAAAAAATAAACTTGGTAAAATATAATTTTTATTTTTCAATATAATCTCCCCTAATGTCAATACAGTTTTTCCTTCAAAATGTTCAATTACAGCTGCTTGCAACTCGTTCTCTCCCTTAAAACGAGATCCCCTAAGGTCTTTCTTTAAATTGGTAAATAAATAATAGTCACTAGGAGCCATATTCGGACTGTACGGTAGATGATCCAATGCTTCAAAGCCGCATTCGCGAATGGCAGCTTGTGAAATTTCGGCAGTATGAACGGGTGCATTGTCGTGTAATAATCGAACACCCTTGTCAATTTTCCTCGACGTTTTTCACGAATATTGTTTCTCAATTTATGCAATAAAGACGCATAAAATGTACTGTTAACAGTTGTATTGCGTTCTTTAAAATCAATCAGCAAAATGCCGTCACAATCCCAGAACATTGTTACCATAACTTTCTTTGTCGATTGAACGACTTTCGCCTTTTTTGGACGAGGTTCATCAGGTCGCTGCCATTCCATCATATCCCTTTTGGATAGAGAATCATGATACAGAACCATTGTTTCATCTCCAGTGACAATGGACTCCAAAATCGACTTTGGGTCAGACATCACTGCTAACTCCTTAACTTTCAAACGGCGATCTTCTAATACCATTTCTTCAATGATTGCAACTTTTTAGGGCGTTACCGCTTAAATTGGCCGACCTTCTACTTCAAGAGATTCTTGCCCCAAACGGAAACATTTTGACCACTTTTTTACAGTGGAATATGAAGGAGATAAATCACCATAAACGCCGTCTAAACGTTGTTTGATTTGATTAGGCGTGTGCCCTACTTTGGTTAAAAATTTAATGACCGCACGGTACTCAATTTTCGTACTTAACAATCGCTGTACTCAACTTGTCACGATGCTTGAGTGGCTACTAAAATCTATTACGCTTCTACCCGTAATATATATAGTGTAGGCCTCTTACATCTTCAACTATGACGCAACCGAGTTTGAACATGTTGGCATCTGTAGAAGCCTGCCGGGCCGAGAATTTATGGCACTTACCTCGTACATATATCTCAATATTAGAATACCACACTAGTTCTCACCAATTCATTTTTTCGCGTGATATTTTGTTCTTGGGATATTTTTATTATGATATTGTGGTAAAATATATGATATTATTCATATTTTTTTACTAGGATAATTTTTCATGTGATATTTTTTTTAGATACTATTTTAACCGTAATATTTCGTCAGATGATATTATGGCTGTTATATTTAAACATGATAACATAATTTTAAGTAGAATATTCCAATTTTATCATTTTTGAAATGTCTGTAATTGTCATTCACAGATTCCTCTAACTTCTAAATGTCTACTGTCTACAGCATAATTACTTTGAGTTATAACAAAATACTACAGAAGTACAGATTAATCTTTGGCGCATCCCAATTACCTATATTATGTTAACAAAAGTTTCTATAATGCGACAGCAAACATAACGTAAAATTTGGATTTAATTTACACTATATTTTATTACTAGAATAGAAAGAAAATAAAATGTATCTCTGTTCATGCAACATGATCTTGGCCTAGAAAGAGATACAATTTGAGACCCTACACTGACTTTAATAGTTCAATTTTGAGGTTATGCATTCAGGACTCTAGATTCATATTAGATTAATCTAATTAATTTATTTTGAATGTTCAAACAAAAAGATGTAGAAGTTAGACATGAGGCTGCGAATACTATTTCGTTAAAGGTTGGCAAATAGAGTTAGAGAGTCTGAAAGGAAGAACTGTGGAGCCTCCGAGCTCCATATTATTGTACTCACGCACTCATGAAAACAATAAATTTTATTAAACCTTTATATACAGTGAGATTGAAAATACGTAAACTTAATCAGAGTTATGGTCTATCCATGATTATAAGATATCCGAGTGACTAAAGCACAGAGGTAACTTTTGTTATGGTTTGCAGGTTTGCGCAACCCCCAAAAACAATAACGAAGATATATTTAGTTTTTCGTAATAATAATCAACGCAATATATTCATTTTAATTGAATATAATAAATAATTTACCAAAGACACCGAGCAATTTCACTTAAATTCCAGCTGTAATCCATACAAAACTGATTTGCCATTGCCATGCTTATACTGCTCGCATTAGTTTGCATACAGAATGCAAACCAGTCGGTTATATTATATAGTGCATTAGTAAGGTCCGCCCACTGCATTCGAGTTCATTCCTTGAGCGATGTACCACCAGGTTGCAAATTGATTGATAACTCAGTAGCCCAAGTACCATATAGTGTGTAAGTGAGCGTAAACAGTGTTTTTATTATTGTAAAAAATTAAATAAATGATTATTCAAATTCTTTTCATTTCAATTTTCATTTTCAGTCCTGATTTTGTAATCACAATGGGATTCTGGGTTCAGTTATGTTCGGTTTATCCGGCTTTGCTTAAAACATGAAACTTATTATTGAGAGTTTTCATGATGACAAACAACTGGCAAACGGAATGACCTCTAGAAGTGACTAAAATGTCAAAAGTCCAACAGCAACATAAATAATCACGTGCTTGAGTTTGATAGTTATTGACTTAATGAGAAATCATACAAGGAGCATCCAGTAAAAGTCATTCCAGTGACCTTGAAAAATTACCAAAGATCAAACATTCAACTCCAACATAATCAAGTGCAGTGTCATTTGAAAGCTTTGAATTAATGAAAAACCATGCAAGGGGCATCCAGTAAGAGGTGTCCCAAGTGACCTTGAGAGGTCACCAAAGATCAAAAATCCAACTTTAACATAACTAATGAAGTGCAGTGTCATTTGAAAGCTTTGACTTAATGAAAAACCATGCAAGGGGCATCCAGTAGGAGCTGTCCCAGTGACCTTGAGAGGTCACCAAAGATCAAAATCCAACTTTAACATAACTAATCAAGTGCAGTGTGATTTGAAAGCTTTGACTTAATGAAAAATCATGCAACGGGCCATACAGTAAGAGGTGTCCCAAGTGACCTTGAGAGGTCACCAAAGGTCGAAAATCCAACTTTAACATAACTAATCAAGTGCAGTGTCATTTGAAAGCTTTTACTTAATGAAAAACCATATAAGGAACATCCAGTAAAAATCGTTCTAGTGACCTCGAGAGGTCAGCAAAAAAGGTCTGAAGTTCAACTTCAGAATAGATAATCAAGTACGGTGTGCGAAAGCTATTGAGAAAGATTGAGATTAAGAAATGCAATAAAAAGTGCTCCAGTGATCCCAGATCAAAGTTCAACTTCAATGTAAATAATCAGGTGTGGTTGTCATTCAAAAGTTAATAACCTACAAAAAAACCATGCAAGTGGGTTGAGATCATTCCAGCGACCTCAAGAAGTCATCAAAAGTTAAAAATCCAACTGAGGAAGAAATCCAACCTACTCCATGCTAAGTTTCATGAAATTGTGGTAATGGAAGGTTCCTTCAGACTACCCCTTTGCCTCTATAGATTGACAAGAGCATCACAAAACATTGCAAGAAGTGGTGTCAGGGAGTTTTTCAATAGAATTTTGTGAAACTTCACATGGAGTACGTGCAGAGGCAGTACTTCAATTCTAACAATAGGAAAGAGTCACTTCGTAGAACAAAGAAGTTTCGGAGTAAAAGTTACAGAGTAACCTTTAGCAAAAATAAAATAGAACTAGGTAATATGTTTTTGGACTCGTACATAACCGAAGAAATTTGATATATGTATTTAAATTGTTGCAATCCACAATTATTTGTGAATTTTAAAAATTGATTAACATACTCCCAAATTGTTCAAAATGGTGAGCACTTTGGACATATTATTTAGATTTTGAAGAAAAATATTTTCAAAAAAGTTCAAAAAAAATGTAAAATCAAAAGAAAGTTGATTTTTCACCTTGACCACTTTGATTTTCACATTAGCAATAACTGCATTGTCAAAAAAACAAAAACTGTTAACTTTAACCCCACATAACCTAATATTTTTGAAGTCTATGTTGAATGTTCTCTTAAAATATAATACACAAGTTATATGGATAACAACACTAGAAAACAAGAGACGCTAGAAAAAATGAATAGTTCATTATTTGCATTAATTTTAGTGGAATGGAATAACCCACACAGGGTTATTATGGCCGTTCCAACTTTGAGTTTATCAAATGAATGACAAGACGTACAGTAATGCCACTTGCCAAAAACTGTCAAATGTAAAACTGTCACTTCCAGATTTGAAAATGTTGTTTTAGCACAAAAAGCTTTGTAGATACTACTACTGTTCATATATCCCAAGCTGACTTTTCAGACGGTCATGTTTGGTAATCCTAGCTACTATAAGGCTATCTGAGCATATACACAATGCAAAGATTATTCATGTTTATAAGGGCATTATTTAGATGGGCATGCATTGACCGCCTCCCAGTGGCGTGCAGTGAGAATTTAGACTAGAGAAGCAACTACGATTTTAAATTTAATATACCTATGTACAGGCGCCGATTCACGGAGGGCGGGAATCCCCAAAGTTTTGATATATACTTTAGTATTCGAGTTACATAAATTTTGAATGTAAAAGTAGTTAATGTTTATTAAATATTGTGCAATATATAACATTTATAAATACAGTGAAGTCTCGTTGATCCGAATCTACATTAATCCGAATACCACTATACTCCGGACCAGCCATTTATTTACATTGATTACATTGTAATCCGGATTTAAGGTTTTGATAATCCGAACTTTAGAATTAATTGTTTTTATTCATCAAGTTTTGTTTACAGTAACGAATGCAATGGGTATTCAGATGTGTAATTTGATACAAAACTACCGTTGTAGATAAGATAAATAAGATTTTATTTTATTTATGCTTACGTTATATTTATGTCAACAAATTCTTATTATAAAAAGTCACGTATTTTAAAAGTGGTTACATTGCAACTTTGTAATTCATATTAGTTACAAAGGTTTAAGTTAAAAAAGAACTGTTACTTCTTTTACGAATTACGACTTTATGTGTCTCCAGCATACTGCATATAAAAAGATTTTGTGCTAAATTTAAAAATTGTTAAATATAAAAAGACCGCATTGTAACTTTAAATATTAAACATTTCCAGATTTGTTACAAAATCTGAAGGATCATTATAACTAAGTTAAAAAAACGTTAAAACCTGCGGAATATCCGGAGATGGAAGAAAAGTTTTTGCATGGTTTTAAATATGTCACCAATATCCTCCGAGATTTTGGCCGAAAAGGCATCTATCCAGCAGTGTGCGCGCATACGAAACAGTGATAGCAGTCGCGATACGACGTATGTGCTATTACTCTCGTACACATAGCGTACGAGCCTGATAGCACATACGTCGCATCGCGACTGGTTCCACTGTTTCGTATACTCTGCACGCTGCTGTGACTTTATATAACATGTTTTCAAAACGATGACGTCAGGGCAAGTAAAGATTAGATACTTAATTTTAAAAAGACGCAATTTGCATGTTTTAAAAATCGCAGGAAAAAAGCTGTTCCATGATTCGGACGCAGTGAAGCCCTCTATGAAACAGTTGCAAAGTGGTGGCTTTGCAATGGGTAGTAGAAAATTTGAAATAATTGTGATGGCGGAAGATTTAAAAAAAATCATAACTAATGTATTAAGTTTAAAAAACACGGAACAAGTAAAAATCACCGCCTTTTTTGGTTAACAACATAATAATGCGGAATTTTATTTTTTTGTGTTTGTAAAGCACTTTTTGCGTAAATAGTTTTGTAGTTTTATTTATTTTTAAATAAAAGTTTTTGCAGAATGTTTTAATTGCGTTTATGTATAAATATACCTGAACTAAGGTAGAAGAGGAGCGATTAAGTAAGTAAGTAAGTATAAATATAACATTGTAACTCTGCAGACGCAGTAATCTGGAAAGCGCGATGACTCGGATTGCCCCTGTTTTAATTAGTCCGAATTAGCGAGACTTCACTGTAAATATACATAGGATAAAAACAAATATTGTTTGTATAGTAATTGTTATTAATTTATTTAAAACAATTATTTTCAAAAAATGCCCTCCCCCAAATAATTCTCTGGATCCGCCCCTGCTAGGTACAATAAAAAACAGTGTTACAATTATTAAGCTTAAGAGCTTTTCAAAGAAGAACTTTTGAACTTTATACTTATGGAATTTGTTGACTATTATTCTTTATTTAAAAAAGTACTGTTATTTATTAGGGTTCCTAAATATGAACTGAGCTGTGTGTTATTTAGGGTTAAGTCACGCTTGTCAAATTTTCCTAGTGACATTTCATATTTTTCATATTTTCATAAGATATTTATCAGAAGGTTGGCAATCATGAAAATTGGTTTAATAAATTAAACTGTAGTATGACATTTATATAAATCTGAAATTTGGTACAATTAATACTTTATTAAAAACTGTCGTAAAATTGATGTATATACTATAGTAGTTTTAAAAATTCTCTACAAACAATAAATAAATGATAATGTGCACATTAATAGTATATTAAGTATCAAGAACAGTAAGGACAGTTTACCGATCGACGACAATGTTTGGCGACTTCGCTACGCTCAGTCGCCAATATTGGAGGAGATCGATAAACTCCTTATTGTTTGAGATGCTTATACTATTTTTTGTACGATCGCTATGAATACAAAGGTATTAACTAAGGAAATATCCTGAAGATGGTAAAAAATAGATTAAGATAATTTATTTTTGCCCTGTATATCCACCAAACATTAAGTAGGTTTTGTCGTTGCCATGGATAAGTTTGTAATTTTATTTTTGAATGTCGCGATATTTTTGTCGTTACCATGGATACGTTTGTAATTATTATTATTTTTGAATGTTATATTTGTCAAATTTGTAAGAAGGAATGAATCTGAAAACGAATATAATTCCGATATTGAAGAGGTCTGAGCAAATTTAAATAAAAAAACATACATTTTTTTAATAGTCCAATTATTATTTAGAAAATAATGATTTTTTTCGCGATCGCGAAAGAAACATCTAAAGATCATGCATTTATTTTATAAATTACATATAGTTTACTTACCGTTCAGTTCTGTCAAAAACAGAATGGTAAGTAATTACTTACCGACGCTTTTTTTCTTAGCAACCAGTAAATATAACCTACTGTTCTAAAACCAAGTATGGTAAACAATCCAAAATAGCATGGTCGTACAAAAAAAATTGTACATGCATAAAAATAAACATGACAGCATAACCTAAAATTTATACCTGACAGCTGCTGAATGTTGTCACTAAAGTAAAAAGAGAAAAAAAAAAGTATCTCTGTTTCAGACAGCTTAGTTTTGGCTTAGAAAGAGATAGATTTTGACATCCGTGTCCTAACTCTAAAATAACACAGTTGAAGTTTTCATTTAGGAACTCTACTATTTATAATGCAACTCGATTTTCCGGTCTTTTTTAGCAAAATACCTGGTGCAGGTTTTAATATTTGTTGTTAAATTTGAAAGTTCTGGTTTTGATCTGCCTTTCTCAACAATTTGTAAATTTATTTTGGTTAGTATGATTATAATTGTCAGTCTTTAGAATAATTTTAGATTTGACTTTCTTATAGTAAATTATTTATATTGAGGATGTGGCTTTATTAATTAAAATTGCTTGGATGTTGAATAATGTTGATAGGAATTACATATTCCCCTCCAAAACTGTATGCAGAAAAATCTAATAATTTATAAACTGAACAACAAAAATCGATCGGTTGTATCAGGAGTACTAGAACCTTAGACCGAAGTAGCTGCATTTGTAGTCATGACGATAATGCAATCTTAAATTTGCATACAGAACAAACTAAATAGAATTATTTGTCTTTAAAAAAAAATCCAACTTATATAAATTGAAATAATAAAATGTTTCAAAATACAGTCTCATTCGCAGATTTACATTTAACACACACTAAACCGAACAAATAACCCAATTATAATAAATAAACATTTGGGCATGGAGCACACTAAAAATAATGTGATCTTTAGTAAGATGTACAAGGCACCAGCCGACTAACGAAGGCGCGACTGACTAGTTGGCGGGAAGAAGTGCAATAAGCAACGAAAACAGTACTTATATGCAGTGTATGTAACACATTTGAATCAGTATTACCTTTCCGCGCAAGTTTAATAAGCTTAATTTAAAATAGCTTTCTAAATAATTATACTTTTTGCTGTACGGAATTGATATTGAGCTTTAAGTTGATTAAATATTACAAATTTAAATAAACGATAACCATAATTTTATAAAAATATTTTTGTCAGCATTGGTTTTTATTTTTAATAAATTCTTAAGGGAAGCATTGCTTCCATGGACCGCACGCCACTGCCGCCTCCCTCATTTTGCACACTACCATCCAATATTTGGAACAATATCTTTTGTTTTGTGGTATGCTGATCATATATTACACAACCACCACAACATAATATGTTTGTTAAGAACACCTTGAAGTGTCTAGTATAGGCAAAAAGTATAAAAAAACAAAATCTTCAATTAGTTCAAATTCTACTGTTTTTGACAACTGACAAATTTTTGAGTTATACAGCATGTCTCAAAAATAACGGACAATACGTGAATACGAGATAGTTGATGATGTGTAGAGAAAGTTTTTCCCATAACTTTTTTTTCTAAAATATTTACTTTCAGAGTTATTTAAGGTTCAAGTTTTGAGTCCGGTCCTGCACGTTCTGCTCCACAATCTCCTGATGTCGCATAATGCTGAGGACTGTAGTTTGTTGAACTTTACAGCATTTGTCAATACAGCACAATTTTGTCAATGCCGCAAAATACCCAAATGAGTTGATCTTGAAAACACTCGTAAATAAGACACGTTCCGTTTTGCCATGTTATGGTTTGTTTATTTTAAAATAAATTCAAGGTCTAATAACAGCTTAAAACATCTTACTTTAAAGAGAGCATCTGATATCATATTTCAATAAGTTAAATAAGTTAAAGTTATGTGTGGCGGCATTGAACGTAATTTAAAAAATGCGATGCTAATACATTTTACTAGAATCTGAAGCATTAATATTTAAAACTAATAGTAAACCTTTTCATTAAAACTGAAATAAAATTTTACAAAAATGATCTTGGGCTCGAAATTTCTCATTTATTATTCTTCAATAATAAAAAAAAAAGAGCAATTTTTACCATTAATCTATTTTATTTAAAACAGAAAACACCTTCAAATAAACTCTTGATAATAAAAATTATTAGTTTGATGAACTATCATCAAACGTTTGGGACTTTTTTGCAACTATGCTGTTTATAACAAAAACGCTTATTACGGTGATATGTCATGGTGTTTATAAAGACGTAACCTTGACCAATATACGTGTTTTTAAATCGACTTCTCCGAATTTTTGCTTAACTCTACACATATCGCTTTACAATGTTTTGACTATCCCAATGCTGGATGACTTATTATTTATTATCAAATTGATGCAAAATATAACAGGACCGTATTAGCAAAAAGTATTGCAAACAATTTTTAACAAATTTACAAAAAAAAATTTTTGAAGGTAGTTTTTTTTTCTTTAGTTTTAGATTCTACCTCGGACGCTTTTTAACCCTCTGCGTTATTGTTCGTTATTTTTGAGACACCCTGTATAGATTCTAAAGGTAAGTTCGCAGCTATGCATTTATACGATTGTGTTTGTCTGTCAACGGATGAATTAAACACTTCCTTTTCAAAAGGGGTCATAGCGGTGTGCGTAAATTTGACAGTATAACTTTTTTTGTGGTATCGCTTTAACTTATTAACGTAAACTAGTGTACAAGCTAAGACTCCTTCTTTAAAATAGTAAAAATGTTGTTAACTCAATAACATTCCCAGCAAAGAAAAACATTATTTTTTTTAACACCTACCCTCACCACGTATTTGAAAACTATACGCTGTCAACAGAAGCATCTACCACAAAAGATGAACTTTAGCCAACTTTTCCTGTCAGCGGATATAATGAACGTACGCTAGATAATAATGAGCTGTGATTGGTAAACATATTATTGGAAACGTATAAACGCATAGCTGTGAACTTACTTTAAAATGTGAAATTAGAAAACTAACCTCAAAATTTGACAATTGTCAGAAATAGTAGAATTAATTATAACTGTATGAACTAATCAGAAGTAGAAAATCTTAAAAAAATGCATTATTTTGTAAGGAAGGAATGACTAAGACTTAAAAACAAATCCTGGAACTGGAATTCCAATTTAAGCTTTGTAGAGTCAGAACGATAACCAAACCCAATTAAAATCTTTTTGCTAGAACTGAACCCAGAACCAAAAACTTTAGGGTTTTCCAGCTATGCTTTTAATAGTGGTTGGCTAGAACTGGTTGAAAGTTTGCATTTTCTAATTATTACATTTTGTGTTGATTGCTCTTTTTTTTGTTTTTTCAGTAAAATATGGGTTTTAGGGTACGCAAGATTTTTGCCTGACCCCATACTTTTTTTTGGAAGCACTTGATGAGTTAGTCCATCAATAAGGCGATAATGAAGTTTTTAAACGCAATCTTAATGTAACATAACCTCTTACTCATTTTTTAATCAAACCTAACATTTTTACACTTATTGCCTCTTTGTTGCATCTTCACCTGAAAACAATTTCTAAATGGCAGTCTAGACATAGGCATTAACTTTCAAATTCTGCACCTCAAGATTGACATCAATGGACTTCACTCAGTTTTTGGGTACTCTCAAAAAAAAGATAGCCATCAGTCGAAGATTTCACATGCCCCCAAAATAAAGTTGACCCAAAACATGTTACAATTTCTTTAATTCCATTGGATTTTCAGAATGTGACTGTAGAAAGTTAGCAACCCTCTTTATACATCCTCTATTTAATGCAAACCATTAAATGAAATACTAAATTATTGTTTTGTTTGAAACGTTTTTAAATTTGATTAGGCATTTGTTTTCCGATTCTAGTTAAAACCACAATTCGGTGTAATTGCAGTATAAAATTACAGAGAAAGATTCATCACTCATAATTTTATATGCATGATCGTATGGGATTCTGCACTGAACTGCAGTATCGGCAAGGATAAGCTCAACACTGATTCACATTCACATTCACAGGCCCATAAAATAAGAAAAAAGTCTTGTAGTTGAAAGGTGAGGTAGCATACCGTATGCTTTTTGGTGTGCTGAAAACGAATTGAGGTCAGAATTGATCAATCACTCAAGATTTCGACATAACCTCAAAAACACTTCAAAAAACACCTCAAAAAATTTATAAAAATACATCTAAAAAAAATCTTTGGGTGATGGGTCAATTCTAACACCGGATTCATTTTCAGCACACCAAAAAACATACGGTATGGTACCTAACCTTTCAATTACAAAACTTCCTTGTTTTTTGTGGGTTTGTGACAGGCCCACAAAAGAAAAAAAAAGTTTTATAGTTAAAAGGTGAGGTACCATACCATATGTTTTCTCGTGTGCTGAAAACGAATCTGGGGTCAGAATTGACCCATCACCCAAGGATTTCGACATAACCTCAAAAACACTTCAAAAAACAACTCAAAAAAATTATAAAAATACATCTTAAAAAAAATCTTTGAGTGGTGGGTCAATTCTGAACCTGGATTCGTTTTCAGCACACCAAAAAACATACGGTATGGTACCTCACCTTTCAACTACAAAACTTCTTTGTTTTTTGTGGGTTTGTGACAGGCCCACAAGAAAAAAAAGTTTTGTAGCTAAAAGGTGAGGTACCGTACCATCTGTTTTCTCGTGTGCTGACAACGAATCTGGGGTCAGAATTGACCCATCACCCCAGGATTTCGACATAACCTCAAAGAACACCTCAAAAAATTTATTTAAATACATTTAATAAAAAGTCCTTGGGTGATGGGTCAATTCTGACCCGGATTAGTTTTCAGCACACCAAAAAGTATACGGTACTTTTTTCTAAAGGCTTTTTTATTTTGTGGGACTGTGTTATAAATGATTTTTTGTTATTTACTATTAATTAATAAATGGCTCTCTTATATACAAGCACAGAAAATTTCAATAATTGCATGGTATTTTTGCTATGGCTTCAAATTGAAGAAAATTAAAGTGAGGTTAGGTTTTGTACAAGAAATTGTGATAATACTTGTAATGTGCTATGTCCTACTCTTATCATTTTCTTTAGAACACTCAATATAAATAAAACTTATTAAGCTTAAAATTTATTTTAAACACCTACTATTACTTACTTTGTCTTGTTGAAAAGTCATCGTAATGTGAATGTTCACTATTAAACGATGTATCTGCAAATACAAGTTATGTGGTTAATCAGCTATCTTAAAAACTGTAATTATTGATTAGTATAAATTACGAATACCTTTCTTGAACAATATTTCAGCCACAGCTAGGTCGGGGTCATCATCGGTGGGCTCCTGTTTTTTAATTACAGGTTCAATATTTTCTTGAGTTATATTTTTGAAAGCCTGTCATTTTAAACAGAAATTATTTTTTTTCTTCAAGATTAGCTTAAATTATAGCATTATAATACACTTATAACAAGCTCATTATGAAGACACACGGCTAAATGTCTTGATTAGTTGCAAACTGAAAGCTAGTGTTTTCAATTTGATGTTACTTATTCATTTAGTGGTTGCTCTATATTTGCCCATTCAAGGTGTGCAATGAAAAATAACCGAACAGAGACAAGTAGTGTATGTTTGAAATGTTTACAAATTTGTGAGGTTATGTAATGTATTTTAAATATACAATTTCTAACACACCACTGTGTTCCACATTTTTTATAATCTACAACATCAAACTCTCTCTGAATGACTTCTGATCGAACACAAGGCCTTGTCAAACATGCAAATAAAGTATGAATGAACCAAATACGAATTTTACATACTAAAACGCCAAATCGAAAAAGCTATAAAATAACTACTAATGATTTCATAGTGATCTAGGGCAGCAAGGTTAATATGATGCTATATTTTATCCTATACATTTACATAAAAAAAATAATAAAGCTTCAGGTTAGCCTTGCTCTCCTAGATCATTATGAAATCAAGAGTACATCATCCAGCTTCAAGTTATTCAAAGAATTCACCAGTTACAAACTTGCACACAATATTGCCTAAGCTTAATTAGCGATAAAACAAACATAATGATATGCAGGATCCGCATACACCTATAGTATGATTTTAGCCCTGTGTGTTATAAAGTGCCATCATATTACATAACCTCACTAACAAAATTTGACAATTAAATGTAATCAACATAAACATAACCTAAACTATAAACATAATCAAATGCCATCAAACACATACCCTTTCATATGTCCTCTTCTTTGTCATTTCTTTATTTTCTTGTTTTACATTTGCTATTATAGGATTAGTGGAAGATTTTATCGTTAATTGATATCCCCCTGGTGGTGAAGATGGGTTCTAAAGCAAAACAATAAAAATATAGACAAACTCTTTAACCTGTCGTTGCATCAAAAACTCACAGCTAATTGTATATTACTACTTAATGGTGCACTAAGTACAATAATCGAGTCATCGCTTCCAAAACAATTAATCAGATCTTCATTAGTAGCATACAAATACTTTTTAGTATCAATATCTTCTGTAACGTTCTTAATGCTCTGCTCAATCCTATTCTTATGCCGATCTAAAGCACTTTCGTAATCTTCTAATTTCTCAATCTCTTGTTTCAAATGAGTAACTCTCGAAGAGAACTCTTGAGCATTATAGGCTGGAAAAGCTTCTCTATAGGCAAAAGGTCTGAAAAACACTTATTGTAAATTTTATTTACACTTTTAAATAACGCTGTTTCATACTTCCACTGAATACTGTTTTTACTTCGTTTTTCTATAAGTCCTATTCCTTCCAATACATTTGTGATGTCGTAAATTCTACGTTTTTGGCGAACAGCAAGCAAGTCTGCAGCCTATTCAGATAGGAACAAAAAGATTGATAAGATTTTCAACATCTTTCTTATTGTGTTTTTTAAACTTACCACTTTTAAATCTAAAACACCACCTTGGGCTTTCTGTAATAAATTTACAAATTTCGTTGTTAATAGTCCCAAAGACTTTTCAAATCTGCTTGGTTGTATTTCCGCCATTATTCCATAACAAGAATATTTTTACTAAATTCGAAAACCATCGCCAGAAGTTTGTGTATGAAAAAACCGGAAAAAACGTTTATTCAAGCAAGTACACACTCGTAAACAGATTTACATCCTTGAAAATTTCTTGCGATTTGTTGGTTATTTAACATTCTAGGGAAATCTTATACCACAGGTTGGTATAAAGACTCTATACCAGAGTGATTTTTATTAGCTTTTATTGGAAGCTAAATGACGTCAACAATTTAAAATTTAATGCTACAAATCTAACAATATACTTTAGAACATAAAGCATTCTTATTAACAGTTCTATTCTGTAAATAGTAACATTCTTTGCACGGTCCTACATATTGCTATTGGTAGGTATGATAAAAACTTAAGTGCAACCAAGGATATTTTTGCGACAACCGATACCAAGTCTACAATCAGGAAAAAATTTTCAAAACTGGTCTTTTCCAATAATTAAAGTTATTTTGAGGACAATATGAAAAATTTAGCTCGAGTCCCGGCGATATCTATAGCTAGCAACGAAAGATGTCTAGATAATGATCGTCAACCGAACTAATAGTGTAAAAAATTGTGTAAAAAAAGCGCACGGGCTGTATAGGCAGTTCTTTCTGTATTTTGTAGGAGAATGTTAAAAATGATAAAATCACACCTTTTGAAGAATAGATATCACGATCTAAAAATACATTTCTAGCATTCTTTTAAGCATGACAAAAATAAAAAGATAGAAATAGCGTAAAGGCGAAAGCAAAACCTGTACAATGTAGTTTCTGGTTGAAAAAATGGACGAAGAATTCTTTTAGTCTTACCAATCTTACCAGACTCAACTCACAACTTAAAAGCAGTTAAAATATAGCTTCAATACCTGAATTGTTAACGAATGGAAAACATCTGAAGTTGAAAGAAATATCTCACTGGAATTGTAAATTTAGTACTTTAGTAGTCACATCTCATTTTTCACAAAACAGAATTTTATGTGCAATAACGGGGTTTTCTTCAACAGTCCATGTCCACAGGCATCAAGGACAATAAATTCGATATGTTGTGTGGCTATTTGATTTTTTTAATCTTAGCCGTATATAAAAAAAAAGGTACTTTGGAAATTTATCCATCGATGGCACTAAGGTCCGAACCGCTTGAGATGGTCATATTTTATGGCCACTTTTTGTTCGCAAAGATTCGGCTACACAGGTGTCTTTCTTGAGCGGTTTGATAAACTACACGAACGCTTAAAACGCAAGCTTTCTCGTTTAAAGCGCTTACGTTGGCGCTATTTACGCTAAACACAAAAAAACGCTCAAAACGCAATGCGTTGTTTCTTATCTTGTAAATTAGACGATCTATGATAGGACGTATATTTCATTTCATTGTTCCAACTCCATCAAAAAACTTTTAACTTGTATTTATAATGTTTATCCACATCCAAGAAATGCGTTATTCTATTAATTAATGAATTGGTTCAACGTATTTATAACGTTTATCCACATCCAAGAAATGCGTTATTCTATTAATTAATGAATTGGTTCAAATGGTTGGTACGTAAATTCATAATGTTTTTATTTCTATTTGCGTGTCCAAAACAATACTGTAAACAGCAACATTTTATTTTTTAAAGTTGATATCACTGTTGAACAGCTGTTCTTAAAACGTCATTAAACCTTAGCATGAAACACAGAATTAGAATTTTCAGTGTTGCCATCTCGTAAGACGTTTTTGTGCATTTGTCCTTTAGAACTAAACTTGGACGCGTGAGCTAAAAATGTTTCTTATGAAACTATATAGGCCAGTAAAATAGAATCCGTTGGTGGAAATAAATGTTAGAAAGCGGGAGATCGTTTCGATCGCTTAATTTGACGTGAAATATAAATATCGTAGGTTTGCACGGTCCCTCGACGCGAGCTTACCTGAAGGCATCAAAAGAACCACGAAATCTTCGGACCATTTTTAGTTTTTCGCTTATAACTTTAAAGCAGTGCTTTCCAACGAAAACTTTAGTATTACTAGAATTAAAGAACATTAAATTCTGCGTTGGATAAGTATTCAACACTTTAAATTCGGTCCAGTGGTATGGTCTAAATCGACGGTCGAAAAACGACAATTTTACAAATTTTCGATTTTCTGCCAGACCGGACGCCCAGAGGCTTTCCGTATAAAAAAACCCGTTGGACTCATTCTGATTGTTAATATAAGTCGCGAAATACCTAAGCTTTGATAATGTAAAGGTTGTCGGATTAAACTAATGGCTCTTTCTTTGTCATTCACCATCATAGCAATTGGAATCAATCTATACGAAGTGTTGCAGTACTGATCGCTCGATCATTTCGAAAAAAATTTTTTTTTTGTGTTGTCACAACTAAGTATTGGTAGATCAAAACCACTGTTATTTTATTTTTATTCCTTTTGATTGAAATATTGCAGCCATATTTGTTTCGTGGTGTACGCAGTTTTTTGATGTAAACGTAAATCTTGACATTACGTATCATAACGAGAACTTAAAAAGCCCATAAATACCAAAATAGTAAAGTTTCAGATTTAAAATATTTTATACATAAACTACCTCTAACCGTGTACTTTTAAAAAGAAAATCAGCCCTAAGACTTCATCTTCATCTGGATATATGAAATATGCCCCTCTAAAAAGCGGAAATTTTTGTAAAAACGTTGTTAAACTTCGGAGTTAAATTGCACCCATAAGTAAACATCCTACCAAAATTATGTTTAGATTAAAAGATGTAGTCCGATATGTGAGCAATACAATGGTTTTTACCGCTTGTCTCTAGGACCAATTCTTCTTGAGATATCAAGATTTACGTTTACATCAAAAAACTGCAAGAAACGTCGTGCACCACGAAACAAATATGGCTGCAATATTTCAATCAAAACGAATAAAAATAAAATAACAGCGGTTTTGAGATCAAAACCGTATTGGTAGATACCAATACTTAGATGTGATAACACACAAAAAAAAGTTTTTTTCGAAATGATTGAGCGACCAGTACTGCAGCACTTCATATGGATTGATCCCAATTGCTGTGACAGGGGATGACAAAGAAATGGCCATTAGTTTAATCCGGCAACCGCTACAATATCAAAGCTTAGGTATTTCCCGACTTATATTAACAATCAGAATGAGTCCAACGGGACTTTTTATACGGAAAGCCTCTGAGTGCCCGGTCTGACGGAAAATCTGTAAAATTGTCGTTTTTTGACGGATTTTGACCATATTACTGGACTGAATTTAAAGTGTTGGATACTCATCCGACGCAGAATTTAAAGCTCTTTAATTCTTTTAATAGTAAAGTTTTCGTTGGAAAGCACCGCTTTGAAGTTATAAGCGAAAAACCAAAAACGTCCGAAGATTTCGTGATTCTTTTGATGCCCTCAAGTAAGCGCGCGTCGAGGGACCGTGCAAACCTAGGATACTTGTATTTGACGTCAAATGAAGCAAACGAAGCGATCTCCCGCTTTCCAACATTTATTTCCACCAACGGTCCCAATCGGGTCTAATTTTACTGGCCTAATAGTACAACCAAAAAATGAAGAAAATAAACCGGAGTGAACCTAGCAGCCGCAGACTAGCAGTCGGAGTTGATTGTGAACGAGCCTTGCTCCCAAATTGTCAAATTTAAAAAGTTTTTCACCACTCCAATTATTAAACTAATAAGATTAATAAATATTAATTGGAGTTGTGAAAAATTTTTTTTAAGCAGCAACTAATGTCGTGCACACTTTTGCTATCAGAAGATTATTTATTAATAGTGGTTTTAATAAAGTTTTAAAAAGCTTTGACAGATTGCAATGACTATTTTTTTATTTCAAACGGTCTAAACCAGACAATTTGGGAGCAAGGCTCGTTCACTATCAACCCCGACTGCTAGATTCATTCTCTCCAGTTTATTTTTTCAGTTTTTGGTTATAGTAGAGCAAAATACTATGTCTTCACATTACATTAGATTTGCACAAAGCTGTACATTAGGTGAAAATCTTTAGAACGTCTGGTACACGCAAACGCAACAAATTTATTTACAATAAATAAATAAGTTTCCTCTTAAAAACTTCTCAAGGTTGGCCATTATAGGTATTTGCAATGGTTTGTAACATACGTATAACATAATGACTTTTATTTTTAAATAAACTGTACAAAGATAACCCTCAAAACATAACCTCAGATTTCCTACAATAAAAATGCCAAGGAGAGTCGTTATTACCGGGATGGGAGTCTTATCTCCCATAGGAATAAATTTAAAAAGTGCATGGACAAATATAATCGCTGGTAAAAGCGGCATAACAAAATTAGAAGGTCCATTGTATGAAAAATTACCCAGCAGAATAGCAGGCGTGATTAAAGAAGATGGCGCGAATTTTAAACTTGGCAAGTATTTTTCAAAAAGCGAACTCCGTTCAACGGGTACCGCTATAGCGTACGCATTGTTAGCTACTAAAGAAGCTCTAAAAGACGCCAAATGGGACACTACAACTGAAGAGGAAAAGCTCCATACTGGAGTGGCTGTCGGAATGGGTATGGTTGATTTACGTGATATCTGTGATACCAATGCATCATTATCTAAAAGTTATAATCTAGTTAGTCCATTCTTTATACCTAGAATATTACCAAATATGGCAGCAGGGCAGATAAGTATAAAATATGGCTTTCGGGGACCAAATCATGCTGTATCAACAGCCTGTGCGACAGGTGCCCACGCAATAGGCGATTCATTTCGGTTTATCAAGAATGGTGATGCTAATGTGATGGTTTGTGGAGGCACTGAAGCTTGTATTTCACCATTAGCCATAGCTGCTTTTTGCAGATTACGTGCTTTAAGTACATCTTTTAATGACAACCCAGCAACAGCTTCTAGACCTTTTGATAAAAAACGAGATGGTTTTGTAATGGGCGAAGGAAGTGCCATATTAGTTTTAGAAGAATTAGAACATGCTCTATCAAGAGGTGCTTCTATTTATGCTGAAATTTTAGGATATGGATTATCGGGTGATGCTTCACATTTAACAGCTCCAAGTGCGGATGGTAAAGGTGCGATGTTAGCTATGGAGAGAGCCATGAAAAATGCTCAAGTGAAACCGTCAGATGTAACTTATATAAATGCGCATGCTACATCTACACCATTAGGTGATGCAATAGAAACAAAAGCAATAAAGACGATTTTTAAAGAACACACTCAAAAGATGGCAGTGTCTTCAACAAAAGGTGCACATGGACATTTATTGGGTGCTGCGGGTAATTTAGAATCTGTTTTTACAATAAAAGCTGTGCAAGAAGGGATTCTTCCACCAACTGTAAATTTAGAATCGACAGATGAAAAAATGGATTTAAATTATGTACCAATAAAACATCAAAAATGGGTCATTAATGACGATAGTACTAGGATAGCATTAAAAAATGCTTTTGGTTTTGGTGGTACAAATGCATGTTTATGTATAGCACAATACAATAATAAATAATATTAGTTTTATAAACATTTTTATTTATTTTTCTGAGAATTATTACATTTAATTATTTATTTAGCGTATTTCTTTTTCTTTAATAACGCCACTATAAAAAAACAATCTATAACAATTTAACATGTATGGAATGCAACAAATACATTTTTATTATATGCAAAACTTATTTTAACATTCTGATAATGCTGCGAGTAATAAATTATACAATACACTTACCATTCATTCACAAGTGCATAGCGTCTGATTTACACAAAGTAAAAAAATATTGGTAGCTGTCGTAGTAGTAATAATAAGGCGTTCTATATTTAACAAGCCTGAATATTCTATAAAGCTAAAATTTCAAAATAAAATGTAAATACAAAAGTTCTATTGGATGTTCCATAACCTCAATAGAGGAATCTGATTATAAGGTTAGGTTAGGTTAACACAACATATTATTTTTCAATAGGGTCCCATTGTATCTGCTGATAAGAAGGTTCGATTTGAACTTCATGTGTTTACCTTGCCCATTAACGATCTTTCAAACCAGTGTGCCGAGAATGAGGTTATAATATGTAAAACAATTTCATAAATTATTTTAAATCCAATGTAATAATTAGTAAGCCTATTGATGGTGTATTCCTTGAAACATCAGACCTATTTGCATTTTTAAAAACAACTGATGTAAAAAGACCATCGTGGTTTTATTAGATTAAGGGGGCAATGTCGCTAGATCCTCCGAGAGCAGTTGTAAGACTTTGTATTAGTTCTTTTTAATGTGGTAGCCCTGAGGATGTAGTTTTAACTACATACTAGCTTTTGTTTCAATTAATTTGACTAAAAAACAGTCTCAAAAGATTTGAACAACAAACACGCTACTATTCACTATGCTGTTCAAATCCTGCGATGTTGTTTTCCATTCAAATTAATTGAGACAAAAGCGAGTATGTAAATAAAACTATAAAACACAAATGGTTTTTCTTACATTCAAACACAAAGCTGTGGACCTCTGAATTGTATTTACTAAATGGAAGACTATTATAGGCATCTGCAGAAAAAAAGATTCAAGGCTTTTCTCTGTACTTATTTTCTTGCATCCTAAGTAAACAAGCAGCAAGTCTGTATAGCAATCATCATCAGCGAGTATCACCTGTGATGGTCCATTTGATAAATACAGCCAAAAGTAGGATTTTGAAGAAAATCAAGAACAGAAATTCAGTACTGATTAAAGATGATCGTGACTAACCCATTCTCAATCTCAAACAGTGCATCATAGTTCGCAAATAAAACTTTGAGCCTTCTTTAAAATATTTTTCTGTTTTGAACTTTATTGTAAGATTTTGCATGTAACATTTTAGTATGAATTTGTTTTGTAAAAATTGTAATTGTTATCTAATCTATTACTCAACACAAAAAATGTAAGAACTATTCTAAAATTTGAAACTTTGAGATTATTTAAACTTGCATTATATAAGTTTTCTATTATTACATAACCTCAATGCAAGAAACTAGATTAACTAACCTAAGATTTCTAAATGTCAAACATCAAATTTTAAGGTTATCTTAAAGTAATTTCCATATTAGTTTAAAAATCTTATAATATTGCGATTGTATTTAAAAGAAAAAATAAAGTTGAATGAATATCCAAGAGTGTTGCAACATAAAACGCCTTGATTATAAATTTTCTCCCAAAGTACGACAGAAAGAACCGTTAGGTTGTTTTAAACTGTGTTCAGTATTTCATTTCTATTTACTTGAAGAGCTCACTTTCTATAGTTTCCATTGTTGTAATTAATTGTAACTACAACAATAGCTTTAAGAGTAAAATTAGTTGAAATACTGAATGCATTATTACTAATTTTTTTCATTATTACTGGTTTCATTAAAAACAAAACTATTTTTTGTTGACACACTATAAAATGGTAAATCCATTGGAAAACCATCATACAATAGGTATGACCCTATATTCAGTATGCAATTGTTTTAAGAAATTTTGCTAAATTAATCCTTAGAAGGAAAAAGAAACTTACAAAATTGCCCAGCATTTAAAAGTACCAAAAGTAGTAGTGCACAAAAGGGATTTAACAAAAGCATACTGAAAATCTCGATTAAAATTAACAAATTAAAAATAACCTTTACTCAAAGCAAAAAAAGAACAAAATTGTCTTACAAAAGTTATCATGTGTGTATATTTTCCATACTGAAGATCAATCATAGCAAAAACGATTTGTTTTAAGTATACACAATATATTTAAAAATAAGAGAAAAGAAGAAAATAATATTAATAATAATGATAAACCTTAACCATCAGACTTCCCGTAAAATATACCATCATGATTTCTTGCAATCTCTATCTCTTCTTTCTTCTTTATTTTTATTCTTCAGTTGGAAGCATACTTTGCCTGCACAAACATTCGAGGCACTTGCAACGGACCATTTACGCAGAGCTGCGCAAACTTTTTCCTTAACGTTGCACGTAACTGTTGCCGCTTTTCATTTAATTGCCCTTTATTACTATTATATTCTTGCATTTCTTCAGGTGTTATATAGCAGTCGCTATCATTATCACAATAAAACTGGTCCTGCAAATTTAACAGATACAATCAAGATTTTATTTGATATTGAAAGCATTTTTAATGAATAATGGTAATTATATACAAAGGTCGAAGACATTTCTTGTATAGACGAGCTGTGCATTCTCAACCGTCCTTTATATACATATAATTTTTTTCACTACTAACACATTTATTCCTATTATTTTATCATTTTTATATTGATAATAAAGTAAAAATTTTGGTACTTTTCTGTTATCATTTTTAAAAATCAATTTTTTTTGTTTTATAATGATTTATTCATGCAAACAAATTTTCAAGCTCCTCTTCGCACCATTTAATAGAGGTTAATTCCTTGGCCCAGCAGTAGAAGAAGCGGACATATGATACGAACGGTAGACGTGAGCCGACAAATCATGTTCCGGTTCGAATGTTGACTTTGTTACGGCAAGTTGATTTGTTGTAATTCCATCCAATTCTCGTGCCAAAGTAGAGCTTCAGATTGTGGCCATTTGGACAAATTCGTTCAGTTGGTATCACACCTTTATCTTGCAAAAACACGACGGCCTTTTCTTCGGTACGTGGCAAGTTGAAGATATTCATCGATAAACAATTCAGAAGCACAAAAATAATACAAAACTTTAATCATTATAAAACAAAAAAATTTGACTTTTAAAAATGACCTCCTGCGATGAGAATTTTTGGCCTCCTGATTCTCGATTGTAAAAAATTGACTTTTAAAAATGCCCTCCGATAACGGAAAAGTACCAAAAGTTTAATTTCTGGGATTAAAAACAAAATAATAACAGTACATTTTAAAGCTAGTAGCGAGAAAAATAATAAAACTTTTCATACTAGAATGGAATATTTGCCTGCAGGTTAGAATTTATAAATCATATTTTATTGTAATATTATCAAAAGCAATTTTCGTTTGAGGCATACATAAAGTGACCAGATATTCCGATATCAAAGATCTTATATGAATAAGTTAAGCAGAATAAAATACAAATGCACTTTTAATTCACACCTATCTACCTAAGACTTGATAACTGGATGTACCATTCATGTGCTTCACATTTTTTCATTAACTGTGATGGCAGTTACTTGCCAAATGCTTTACCTTATAAATTACCAGCATAAGCCCACAGTCTCACTGCAAGCCACTACCACCGACCACCACCAATTAAAATAATTTCGTGCAGTCCCACTGAAGCAAGTAGTGACCACCAGTTTCATGCAAAATTTTAAATTTCGCACTTGTTTTATGTTCATTTCCTTTTGAAGTACACATATGGTAGCAGGTGGCTAACAGTGGTTTAGTGGGACCAGCGGCATTGATTAATGCACGTTTAAATTTTAGTTGATGGCAGTGGGTGGTTGACGGTGGCTCAGTGAGACTGCAGCCTAAACCATCTAAAGCCATAGGTGCTCGCAGAAATTTATTCAGGGAGGATGGGCAAGCCTAGTATGAACGGTATGCTAGGGTGGCAAGTCTAGAATTAACGACATGCTAGGGGGGCAAGCCTAGAAAAAAACGGCATATCATACAAAATTTTCGATAAAATTCAAATTGTTCAACTTCCAGAGGGGGGGCAAGTGTCCCTCCTGGCCCCCCTTCAAGGCGTCTATATCTAAAACTAACATTGAATCCAACTCTTAACTTAATATTTAATGTAAATGCGTTACAGTAGGAAATCCATAATCCGAACACACTGTATTCCAAACATCCAGTAATCCGAACAGCAATATTTACAAGCTAAAATCCGAACAAACCTCTTTAATCCGAAATTCTCTTTAATTCGAACAAATCTCTTTAATCCGAACAAGAAAATTCTATGTTCATACTAAAATTGAATAAGTAGCATTCTTGGAAGGTGAATATTTATTATAAATGAGATTATAGTAGATTGCTGAAACTGTTATGACCCGACGGGTGCAAACAGATTCTACGAAGATCAACAAACGCTTTTGTTATTAATATAAAAAGTAATAAAAACCCTGAAGGCTACAGATGTAAAAAATAAGCTATAAATATTGTAACGGGAGAGAAAAGGAACGAACCTCTTTTCGAGCGACAGGTGGTGTGTTCTGCTGCCTTCGAGAGAATGACGCATCGCACAAGCATGTAAATCAGACGCGGTTTATTCTGGTGTATTCTAGAAATACATGGTATGTTCGGGCGATTTCTGGAACGTTTATAGGATGGTATAAAGTCGACGCCGCGGAGAAAAAGAGTCAGTCAACAGCAAGTCATTAACTGTGTATTACAAAATAAATAGTGAATATAAATGTTGTATTAGAAATTCATAGTCTGTAAATAATAGTTTTTAATGGTTTATAATCATAGCGTTAATTTATAGTGTATTCATTAGTGTATAGAAATAAATATTTGTTTGTGAATAGACGATTTAAACAGCACTTGTATTATTTTTAAAAAGAACGTTACAGTGGTGTCAGGTGTGGGGTTCTAAAATAAATAAAATCGCGTAATAATTAAATAAAGTGCTGTGAGAATAAATTTTTAGTGTTAAAATTAATTTCAACAAACGATTAAAATGGTGATGAAACTATTGAAAGATCTCTTAGTAATAGATTTAAAACGGGAATTGGACGAGAGGGACTTGGATAGTAATGGAAAGAAAGAAGTTTTGATAAATCGGCTAAGAGAATGGCTTTTAGAACAGAAGGAAGATCCTGAAAATTACCGCTTCGAAATACCTGGACCCGCAATTGATACTAGTTTGTTGTTAAGTAAAATGGAAGAAAGTTCTAGAAAAGCCGAAGAAAGTTCTAGAAAGTCCGAAGAGAATTCTAGAATTTTAAGAGAGGAATTACTGGAAAGTTCTAGGAAGGCCGAAGAGAATTCTAGAAAACTAATGGAAAACACTAAAGCATTGGAAGAAAAAGTTTTGGAAAATTCTAGAAAGTCCGAAGAAAATGTTAGAATGCTAAAGGAAGAAATACTGGAGAACTCCAGGAGATCTGAAGAAAATTCCAGAAGGCTTAAAGAAGAATTGCAGGACAATGTCAAAGCGTTAGAAGATAAAGTTTTCGAAGAATTTTTTGAGAATGCCAGTGCGTTAGGACTGTTGGAAGGTAGATTGGCGGAACAAGATAGGGTAATAAAGATGGTAGAAGAGAAAATAGCCCAAATGCAATTACCATCAACAGCTAAGAAATACGACATAACCGATATGTTGGAAGATAGAATGAGGCAACTACGGTTTCCCTCAACTTCTGAGTTTAATGAAGTAAAGAAGCAAATTAAAGAAGAAAAGGGTCCTGCTGTAGGGATAAAAGTAAAACCACCCACGTTCGATGGAAAGATACCTTGGTCCACCTACTACAAACAATTTGAGGCGGCCGCTGGGGCCAACGGATGGACAGGCAAGGAAAAGGCCGTTTCTTTAACTGTGGCTTTGCGTGGAGACGCGTTGAACGTCCTGCAAACAATCCCAGCAGGACAGGAAAATGATTATCAATTGTTAGTGTCTAGATTGGAGATGAGATATGGAGACGCGCATCTTCAACAAGTGTATCACGCGCAAGTGAAGAATCGTATCCAGAAGAATGGAGAAAGCCTGCAGGAGTTTGAAGCCGATGTTGCGCGGCTTGTCCGATTGGCGTACCCTACGGCACCCGATTCATTTCTGGGACAGCTCGCTGTGTAGACCTTCATTGATGGGTTAAGAGACGGGGAAACACAACAATCATTGAGGCTAGCACGACCAAGAACAACTGATGATGCGCTTGCTCACGCCTTAGAATTTGAAGCTGCAAAACAAGCGTCCCGAGGTCACGGGCGTGTTCGAGCCGTTGTGGAAGAAGAAGAAGGTTCTAAGGATCACCTAGAGGAGTTAGTACTGAGAGTTCTTCGGAAGGAAGAAAGCCGTAAGAAGAATCATCAAGAAGTTCGAGGGCCTCGTTGTTGGAATTGCGGCGAACAAGGACATGTAGAACGCCGTTGTCCCAAAATAAGAAAAGTACAACCGTCGGAAAAGTTAAAAGGGGTTGGCAAGAGGGGGCGAACGTTGACTGCGAGTGAAGATGCCCCGGAGATCACGATCCATGCCGTAACATCAAAGAATAGTAACGGCAGTTTGTTTGTAGATGGAAAGATTGCTAACCGAACTGTTCCACTACTTATTGATACGGGGGCGACAAAATCCATCGTACGCCCTGATGTTCTACAATCAAGTATTAAATTGTTACCGACAACTACTCAACTCCGTACAGCAACAGGTGAAGTGATACCAACACGCGGAGTGGTGAAGATGAAGATTGGCATTGGAAGTGAAGAACGTGAACATGAGGTGCTGGTAGCCGATATCACTGATGACTTCATCTTGGGAATGGACCTCCTGAGAAAATTTGGTTTTACGTTGGATTTGAAAGAGGGTGTTCTGAAGGTCGGTAACGAAGAACTTCCGTTGCACCCACGAGAAGATCCGGTTGTAAGGGTTTTGCTGACTGAAGATGTGATATTGCCGGGTCAAAGCGAGATGGTTGTCGAGGCAGGTTTGGATGGAGATCTTCGGGTAGGATGTGTGAGAATGATGGAGCCTGTTTGTGATAAGAAGATCCATAGTGGCATATTGGTGGGAAAAGCGCTAATCAAGGTTGGAAAGACTGTACCGGTGAGGCTTATGAACGTTAATGTGGATCCGGTGACATTGAAGAAGAGTACCCTTGTGGGACAGTGTGTGCCAGTATTCCGAGTAGCCAGGTGTATGGCTGATGTTCCAAAACCAGTGCCCAAAGACCATGGTGGAAGATTAGTGGGTATGGTTACTAGTTCGTGCGAAGACCTTAACAGAACGGAAGTGAAAGAGGTACAGGGTTTGGTTCACCGATACCAAGATATCTTCGCTCTTGACGATAGCCAGAAGGGACGAACAAATATAGTAAAACATAAAATCAATACAGGCAACTCTATGCCTGTCCGTCAGCAGCCGAGGCGTCTACCTCTAGCAAGGCGAGCAGAAGCCGAAAAGATTATTACTGATATGGAAGAACAAGGGGTCATCGAGCCATCCAGCAGTCCATGGGCATCACCGGTGGTCCTGGTCAGTAAGAAGGACGGGTCAACGAGATTTTGTGTGGACTATCGGCAGCTTAACGACGTGACCAAGAAAGACAGCTATCCCTTACCACGCATCGACGACACGTTAGATACCCTGTCTGGTTCACGATGGTTTTCGACTTTGGACTTGAAGAGTGGTTATTGGCAAGTTGAAATGGAACCTGAAGACCGGGAGAAGACCGCGTTCACTATTGGTTCCGGACTATGGCAGTTTACGGTTATGCCTTTTGGTTTATGTAACGCTCCGGCCACCTTTGAGCGTTTAATGGAGACCATCCTGAGAGGGCTGTCGTGGAAGACCTGCCAGGTATACCTAGATGATGTGATTGTAGTCGGAAAATCATTCAACGAACATTTGAAAAACCTAGAGGAAGTGTTCCGAAGACTACGTGGAGCCAATCTGAAACTGAGTCCGAAAAAGTGCCACATATTCAGGAAGGAAGTGAAATATCTCGGGCACGTCGTATCACAAAATGGAGTGGCAGCCGATCCCGATAAGATTCGTGCAGTTCAAGAGTGGCCAACACCGAAAGATAAACACCAAGTTCGTAGTTTTCTTGGGTTATGTACCTACTACAGGCGTTTCGTTCCTGGGTTTGCCAATATAGCGAAACCTCTGACAAGGTTAACTGAAGATGGGCGCGAGTATGTTTGGAGCGGAGAGTGTGAAACAGCTTTCCAACAGCTGAAGCGTGCCCTGACAACAGCACCAATATTGAGCTATCCACGGACAGAAGGGAAATTCATACTTGACACAGATGCAAGTAATCTGGCCATTGGGGGGGTACTTTCGCAGATACAGGATGGACAAGAAAAGGTCATCGGCTATTTTAGTAAGGTTTTGTCGAAAGCCGAGAGGAATTATTGTGTGACCAGAAAAGAACTATTGGCCGTCGTGAAGTCCGTTGAGCACTTCTATAAATACTTGTACGGACGGAAGTTTTTATTGAGGACGGACCATGCAGCGTTGAAATGGCTTCTACAATTCCGTAATCCTGAAGGCCAGGTCGCAAGGTGGATCGAACGATTACAAGGATACGACTTTGACACCGAACATCGAGCGGGCACTAGTCATCGAAATGCCGATGCTCTTTCAAGAAGACCCTGTCCAACGGATTACCGTCATTGCTCTCGTTTGGAAGAGAGGGTTTGCCAAGTACTAAGGACTACCATCGTCAACGACAACTGGTTGCCGGAAGAATTGCAACGACAGCAGGAGGCTGATCCCGAACTAAAAATGGTACTGGAATGGAAGCGCGTGGGAGAAAGGCCTGCCTGGGAGGCCGTCAGCCCTTTCAACAGAGCGCTCAAAGCATATTGGGCCCAATGGGAGTCCTTGAAGGTGGAAGACGATCTCCTGAAGCGAGTACTGGAGAGTGAAGATGGCACCACCATTAGGTCTCAGTTCGTGGTTCCAAGAAGCCTAGTGGCTACAGTATTGCGACATCTCCATGACGGTGCCTCCGGAGGACACTTCGGTGTGAAAAAGACCTTGGAGAAAGTTAGGGAGCGTTTTTATTGGGTCAACTGTAAAGAAGACGTGAAGGAGTGGTGCCGGAAATGTGAACTATGTGCCACTGGCAACGGACCCTTGGGGAAACGAAGAGCACCTATGAGGCAGTACAATGTGGGTAGTCCTCTGGAGAGAATAGCTATAGACATTGCCGGACCATTTCCCGAAACTGACGATGGGAATAAATACATCTTAGTGGCAATGGACTATTTTACCAAATGGCCAGAAGCATATGCCCTACCAAACCAGGAAGCTGCGACTGTTGCTGACGTACTAGTCAAAGAGTTTTTCAGTCGCTTCGGAGTGCCCATGGAGCTGCATTCGGATCAAGGCCGCAATTTCGAGTCTGTACTCTTTGGAGAAGTCTGTCGATTGTTGGGCATTCGCAAGACTCGGACCACACCGTTACATCCGCAGTCCGATGGAATGGTAGAACGCATGAATCGAACAATGGGCAAATATTTGGCCAAGGTCGTCTCCGATCATCAACGAGACTGGGACCAATACCTGCATCTGTTCCTGATGGCTTATCGTGCATCGGTCCACGAAACAACCGGTCAGTCACCAGCGTCTGTGATGTTTGGACGCGAGTTACGGTTACCGTGTGATCTGGAATTTGGGTCTCCACCTATAGAGCAGGAGGTAGCCGGGAATGATTATGTCATCAACTTAAAGAAGAAGTTGGAGGATATTCACGACCGAACCCGAAATAATAGTCGAATCGCGAGTGACCGGATGAAGGCTACGTACGATGTGAGAGCCCAAGAAGGAGGGTTTCAACCTGGAGAGCTTGTCTGGTTATACAACCCGCAAAGGCGTCGTGGCTATTCTCCAAAGTTACAGCGAAATTGGGAGGGTCCATACCAGGTGAAGAAGCGAATAAATGACTTGATTTATCGCATCCAGAAATTGCCAAGAGGGAAACCAAAGGTGGTACACTCCAATCGTCTGGCGCACTATGAGGGAAATAATGACGCAGTTCCGGAAGATGAGGCTGAGGTGGCTATCAATACCGTAAGGCCTGGAGATGATCAGCCAACCTTTAGAGAATTTATGGCTGCGTTCTCTGGAACTAGAAAAGCGCGATTCGGAGTCACGACTGAGATGCAACAAGATCTCTTCCGGGTCCCTGGTGATTATTCCATTGCCCACTGTGTCTCCGAGGATCTCCGTATGTCTAGGGGGATCGCAGTGGTGTTTAGAAATAAATTTGGACGGCTGAATGAACTTCGAGAACAAAATCCCTCTGTTGGTAAATCCTTACGCTTGCCTGATCATGACCGATCCATTTACTACTTGGTAACCAAGCAGTTTTACTACCAGAAACCGAGTTACGCCGACTTGTGGAGGGCACTATGGAATTTGAGAATCGAGTTGCTTACCAGGGGAATTAACAAATTGGCAGTTCCCAAACTCGGCTGTGGGCGGGACCAGCTGGATTGGAGAATCGTTAGAAACATGCTGGAAGTTGTCTTTAGAGGTACGGACGTCAAGATCTTCGTCTGCAGTTTTGACCCACAGCCCGCATTAAGGCCAACGAAGAGTGTAGACTGTTATTTCTACCGTAATGGAACGTGTAGTCGAGGTGAAGACTGTCGATATCGTCATGACCCGTTCTACAGGAACCAGAGCATAAAACCTGTTCTGGGACAGAACAGACTTGAAGAGGGGGGCAGTGTAACGGGAGAGAAAAGGAACGAACCTCTTTTCGAGCGACAGGTGGTGTGTTCTGCTGCCTTCGAGAGAATGACGCATCGCACAAGCATGTAAATCAGACGCGGTTTATTCTGGTGTATTCTAGAAATACATGGTATGTTCGGGCGATTTCTGGAACGTTTATAGGATGGTATAAAGTCGACGCCGCGGAGAAAAAGAGTCAGTCAACAGCAAGTCATTAACTGTGTATTACAAAATAAATAGTGAATATAAATGTTGTATTAGAAATTCATAGTCTGTAAATAATAGTTTTTAATGGTTTATAATCATAGCGTTAATTTATAGTGTATTCATTAGTGTATAGAAATAAATATTTGTTTGTGAATAGACGATTTAAACAGCACTTGAATTATTTTTAAAAAGAACGTTACAATATAGTAATCATACCATCACAAAGGTGTCGTAAATGTTTTGTTAATGTTTAACGAACGGTTTAAAATATGGTGTTGGTAAATAGACAGTCAGTGATATAAAGAAAAACAAAACTAAAATCCTAGAATATGTCTCATCTGCTGACAAAGGTACATGAAATAGAAGAATATTGAAATTAAGACCATGAAATGAGAACACAACGCTATACAAGGAGAAAGAAAAAACTTAAAACAAAAAATTACTGATTTTCCTATTTAGAAATAAAAGTTTTGTAATAAAATTGGTAAATTACATAAGTTAATTCCTTTATAATAAAGTACCATGACCTAAAGCAATGTTTATATTTGTACATCCAGTAATCCGAATTCCTCGTTAATACGAATTAGCCCTGCATTTATAGGTTCGGGTTAAAGAGTTTCTACTGTATTATCTAATACAACATCTGACCTAACCTCAAACTAACCTTAACCAGTGTTCTATGAAATAATTGTCATTTTTGTTTTATATTATTCTTCATTCTTTTCTGTCCATTGAAAACTATACCTTTTAATTTTTTTATGTTAGAATGGTTAAATTTCATATTAAATCAAATAACATTGTGTAATTTTTAAAGTCGTGACAAATCTTTAAATTGTAAAAAGGTGAGGCTACTCACCACACAATTCTTCAGTTATTTCGAAATAACTCGAAAAGCTTTTATCATAAGAAATTGAATGTTAGCTCAAATGAAAGCTTGTTAAATTATTATTCATTTAGCTTCAGATTACTTTTCTCTGAAAGCTAAACTTACGAATTTATTATAAAAAATCGAAAAATATTTCATCTTAATTATCAGTTACTATACGCCAAGCTTTTGGCGTTCTTATTTATAGTGATGAAGGAAACTCCAGCAGTACACTGTCATATCCAGTCCCTGGTTCATCAAAAGAATTCAACGGTGATAAAGTATTAGAAACACCAATGAGAATTGAAAGTATAACAAACCTGAATGAAAGTCTGGAAATGCTCGGTGAGAAGCCAATAAAGAAGTCAAAGTTGTTTAGAAAAAAATATTCAGTAGAGAAGAAAACGTTGGTACAGACAGTTATAGCGAGACGAACATTTCAAATAGAAGATGAAGATAACGGGAAGAAAGATGATCTTAATATAAAATTATTAGATTCACTAAAGGAATATAATGCCACTGCTGACAGAAATGAGAAAAATAGGATTATTCTCACACTGTTTGAAGACTGGTCCTATAGAGAGATTCTGAAACATTTTGATGCTTGATTCCATATGATAACAGTAGCAAAGGAAATAGCAGGACAAAAGGGAATTCTTTCGACTACACATATAAAAATGGGTAGACGTTTGCCTGTAGATGTGTAGCCGAAAGTAATACAGTTCTATGAATCCAATGAAGTAAGCCGCATTATGCCAGGAAGGAAGGACTATGTATCAGTAAAGAAGGATGGAAAGAGAGCCCAAGTACAGAAAAGGTTTATTCTCTGTAACTTGAAAGAAGCATTTTCAATTTTCAAAGACAGCAATCCAAAGTGTAAAATAATGTTTTCTAAGTTTGCGGAGCTTAGACCTAATCACTGTGTATTAGCTGGAGCAAGTGGCACTCATTCGGTCTGTGTGTGTGCAATCCATCAAAATGTTAAACTCTTGTTAGATAGTGGACGCATTTTAGAACTTACTAAAAGAACTTCACAACCAATAAAATGTTACAGAGATTGTTTGGCCCGAATGATTTGCAAACCCTCCTTCTGTGGAGTGCTATCAGTTACAGTGTTGTGAGTGCCTTGAAACATTTAAGTTAATTGAACAAATACAGTAAATTTATGATGAGAACATGCTTGAAAACATACTTATAGACAATGGGTTTCTGTGGACAGGTCTTCATTAGAAACATTCTATGTCAGCTGACAACTTCTTGGAAACACTTGCCAATCAGCAGCCGGTGCTGTTAAAGCATTCATTTATTGCAGAACAGCAATCAAATTTTTTAATAGAGCAAAAAATAAATTTACAACAAGGACATTTCATAATCATGTGTGATTTTGCTGAGAACTATTCTTTCGTGATTCAAGACGTCATACAAGGAGTTCACTGAAACAATGACCAAGATACCATTCATCCATTCATATTTACTATATAGAAGATGCAGAAATAATGCACAAGAATTTTGTAGCTATTTCAGAATGTTTGAGGCCTGTAGCCTGTAGGCTGTATGAATACTGTAGCCATTCATCTATCTCAGAGACAGTTACTAAGCTTTTTGAAACAAGAGTTTAGAGATATAATAAGGCAAATTATATACTTTTCAGATGGCGCTAGTGCTCATTACAAAAACAGAAAAAATTTTCTCAACCTGTGGTACCATGAGAAGGACTTTGGTATAGTACCCACAGAACGGCATTTTTTTGGAACATCATTTGGTAAACAGCAACATCAATTTTGTTTATGACTCTCTTATTGATACATTGACAAAGAGATGCAATAATATAAAAGTCCTGTTTTAACTGAAGCTGATCACTTTATATATATAAATAAAAGAAAATATTTCAAAAAAATATTTACATCTAAATGAATATGAATTTATAAACCTTAAAGATTATAAGTAAACTAACCTCTAACATTTCCTGTAAACTAAGCTGCTGTCCATTACCATATGTAAATCTTGAAAGTGGCATATTATAATCTCTTTCTAGTTGACAGCACCCATCGGAACAAGCCATTTCCGAACCCTCCGGAGAGCTCGGTATACTAGAAGCTAAAGATCCTGTCTCGCAACATCCATTATTGTTCTCTGATGAATAACCGCAGTCATGAGAATGATCACTGGACGATCCGTTTTCTTTCCTAGGATAATCTGTAGATGGCAAGTAATGATTAAATTTATAAGAATTCTTTCTACTAGATGACTTTTCACGATTGCATTTACAATTATCCAACCATAACTCATTATTGCTACAGTTCAATTTTTCCTTACTATCAGTACATTTCCCCTTATCATTATTTGTGCCATTATTACCATTGCAACTATGATTGTTTTCACTATTATTAGAGTGAGTCTTATAAATCTTTCCAATCCCACAACTACTATTACTGTTACCCTTTGAAGTTGACAAATCATCACAATTTTTACAATTAAGCGGTTGTTCGTTGTTCTTATCTAGTTTTATGGACGAAGAACACGTGCAATCTTTGTCAGTATCATCTTTACTATTATCAAAATCAGTACTACCACCGTTCTCGCCACACTGGTTGCAATTGTTCTCTTTCCCATCCTGATCGGCCATTCTTTCTTTTTTACGTTTGCGTTTCAACTTCTTCTGTTCCCTGCGTAATTGTTTCTGTTGCTCCTCTTTAGTTAATTCAGCATAAAGTAACTCTAACTGTGAAACACCCTGTATACGTTCTACGGTCGTCTCGAAACTGCGACATAAGGCATCCACGGCCACTGCAGCAAACACCTGGCAGGTACACTCCTCTTCACGCATACGTATGTATATGCGATGAAGCCTTTCGTACATGCATATACCTAGGCAGGTTAGCACTTCCTCTTGAGCAATTTCAAGTGTTTTTGCATGTCTCTCTCTACGGCTACACAGAAAAGAGATAAGCAATTATTAAAATTACAAAAGGAAATTATAGCGAGTATCAATCATACCTTCCTAAAAGTTCAGGTTCTGCACGACTAATAAGTTTTGTTATGTATTCAGTCTTGGTTTGTAAATGGATGTGCTTCTCTTGTAAACATCGTTTCATGCCACTGTAGAGTGCAGCAACGTAGCCTTTTTCTTTGCAAGGCTCGGGCTCTTCAACCAGTAGAGCATATGCTATAAAAATAAATAGAATAAAGATTTGAGGTTATGTAAATGTTAAAACACACTTAAAATAGTTTCCAATCATTTATTAACCCCTTAAAGGGAGTGTAGTACAAAAAGATAAATTTTAGAATAAAAAAAATCTAGGAACAATATTGAAAACCGCACTTTTTAAGATAACTAATAACCGAGACACAGCCAGTAGAAGATTGTCTGAATTCGTTCTTGACATCACACTGACACAGAGTCCTGATACCTAAGCATTTTAGATGCATTGCGCTCTTCCCAGTCTTCGGGTTGATTGCATTTTTTAACAATGGCATTTGGGTTTTATACTGAGACAAATCCATGAGAAATGCGAGCGAAAGAATAAACCACTATATACATTATTCATAGATTTTAAGCAAGCATTCGACAAAATAAAAAGACCACAGATTTACGAGGCTATGCAAGAATTAGGATTTAGTAAAGAGCTAATAGCACTGGTAAGGATGACCTTACAAAATACAAAATTTAAGATACGATTTCAAGGATGGGAATCGAGAATAGTGGAAAGCAATGTAGGTTTAAAACAAGGAGACCCGTTATCTACAACGCTGTTCAACATAGTGCTGGAAAACGTGCTTAGGAAAGGAGAGCTAAATACAGAAAAAAATATACTTAAGGACTCAGTGCAGTGTTTAGCATATGCCGATGATGTAGTGTTATTTGCAAAAACGAAGGAAGAGCTCAAAATAGTGTTCAAAAAGATAGAGTTACAAGCGCTAAAAGTGGGGTTGGTGATAAATGAAGAGAAATCAAAATATATGATTTTAGGCAATAGGAAGCAGGAGGAAACACAAAATCTCACAGTTAGAGCACTAGATACGAACAAGCAGTACATTCTGAGCATAACAAATCAAGTGGTGTATTTGGGGGCAGAGATTACAAGTGAGGGTAAATACAAAAGTGACATACAGAGAAGAATAACAGCGGGTTCGAGATGTGTCGGGGCTTTAAAGAACATACTAAGTGATAAAAACATATCAAGAAGTACGAAAGTGCGCATATACAAAACAGTTATAAGACCTATAGTGACATTCGCGAGTGAGACGTGGGTGTTAACAGAAGAAATTGGGAACATGTTGGAAATATGGGAGAGGAGGGTACTAAGAACAATGTTTGGAGGAATTAAAGAAAACGGAGAATGGAGAAGAAGAACGAATGCGGAGCTAGCAGACATATACCAGGAGAAGAGTATCAAAACAGTTGTACAGCAAAATAGATTAAGATGGTTGGGACATATAACAAGATTGAAAGACGAAGACCTAACGAAGAAAATGTACAAAATGGAGATAAGTGGAAGAAACAGGAGAGGAAGGCCAAGAAAAACATGGTGGGCGGACGTAAAAGAGGACCTAGAACAGTTTCATCTAATAATGGAATGGAAAACAATGGCCAAGAACAGAAAGTTATGGAAAAAGAAGATACAAGCCATAGGCCAATAGGCCTGCAGTGCTGATTTATATATATATTTGGGTTTGAACCAAGATATTACATAGGCTCAATTAAGGAAAATAAAAGGAGAGAAGAAGATGAAAATCAATCAAACACTACGAGACTAAACAATTTAAATTGGTGCAAATCTAATAGTTGTATGTTTATGCCAAGGGAATGCAGTTGCTGCAAGGAAAATGCTCTTGTAAATGGAGTAAGTGGAGAAAACGCGTGCATTATACTTCACGAATCATTTGAAAATGTAGTTTTAAACTTGGATAGTTTAAATACGGCAAGAGACAGCTTAATTTTAAAATGTAAGGCGGAAGAAGAAAAACAACGATACTACAATGTGTCTAACAAATTGTGGTGGCATTTGGGTTATCGCAATTTTGTCTGTTGGATTAATTCTTCTTAAATATGAGAAAAGTTCTCAGAAGTACAGTGAAGTCTCCCTAATTCAGACTAATTAAAAGAGGCAATCCAAATAACTACAAAAATATTAACGCAAAAACTGTTTTAAAAACACAAGAAATAATATGAATTAATATGAAATTAATCAAAAAAATTGGTGATTTTTACTTGTTTCTGTTTTTTGAACTTAATATGTTAGATATGATTTTTCTTTTAAATCTTCCGGCATCACAACTGTTTCAAATTTTCTACCACCCATTGCAAAGCCACCGCTTTGCAACTGTTTCTTAAAGGGCTTCACTGCGTGCGAATCATTGAACAGCTTTTCTCCCGGGTCAATCCATACGTAGTGATACAACACTGGTTGCTTGACCATTTTTTAAAACAAATTATATTTTGTATGCTTCATATGTTGACAGTTCCGAACCACTATTATTGTATTTTTATTATCATTGGTTTCAAAATGGCGGACATTTTTTAAGCATTGTAAGCAGTGACGGTAATTTTTTTATCTCGGCTTCGGTAAGTCTTAAGACAATGAAACAAAAACTATAGTGTTAACCACATTATAGGATACAATTATATGCCTCTATACTACTCAAAAAATGATTCCTTCATAATAAATTTTAAAATCAAAGTTTTGTATCGCAATCGCTGAAAAAGCTATTTTCAGAAATTCTTTTAAGGGAGAAGGCAGTTTGTTGAACACTTTGAAACACTTGAACATTTTTTTGCAAGTACCTGTGTACCAATAGTTTGCGTCATAATTATTTGGACTTTGAGACTTGTGTAGTTTTTTCTACAGGGCCATAAACATTTAAGTTTTTAAAAATTTCTCTTAGTTCAAGGTTAAATATCTCTGGTAACCAGTTGTTGAAAAATCCTAAATTTATACACAAAGGTCCTCCAAGGCCTTCCAAAGGTCGTGAAAAATTCAATAATTTGCGTTAAGTGATGAATTTTAAGTATTTTAATAAAGTATTTTGGGATGAAGTGCTTTAAACTGACGTTTGGAATGCAGGCAAGTACATATAATTATGAAGTAAAGTAATTCTGAAATAGAACATATTTTAGGATAATTAAAGTTTTTAACCAGGCAACAAAGTTAATTTAATTATATTTTAAATAAGGTCACAAATGTTTATAGTGTTAGCTTTTTAAAACAAGCTAAGCATTTAATTGTTCACTTAACCATGTTTTCTAGTTTTTTAACAGTATATTAATGTTTGTTCAAGTTTGAACAAGTGTAACATGTTTGAACAAGCACAAAGTTGATAAAAACCTTTATAATTTTTTGTACTATTTACCTATTATAATAGATACAACTATTTACTAAAAATCTAAGAGGAAAAAACATATAGATAGAAGAAGATTATCCAAGAGAAATACAAGAACAAAAGAAAGCGCTGGTAAAATATATGAAGATAATTAGATCAAACCTTACAACCATCAGATACAATAAACTGATAGTAAATGGGGAACCTTACACTCTAGAACAATTACAATCTTTAGAAATCATTGAGACCGAAACAAAGGAAGAGAAGGGAAAAGGCGGAAAGAATACAAAGAAAGGTAGAATGACGGGTCAAAGGTCACCGGGAAATGCAGAAGGAGAGACATTTGAAGAAAGACTACGAAAGATTACAAAAGCTGGAACATGATCCAAAAATCTAGCAGCAAACGATAAAGGGCAGACAAGGGAAACGACACAAGCTGTGGAAGCTTGTAGGACAATGAAAACAAAAATATAATATATGAAATTGGTACGAGGAGTATAACATCAATCACTCGGAAAGAAACAGATATGAATAAGAATAATGAATTAGAAATGGATAAAATAAATAAGGTCACAAACACAAAACAAAACAAATAAGAAGAAAAAATAACAAAAAACAAACAAATAAAAACTGCAACGTGGAATTAATTAATACAATGTTGCGGCCAGGTAAACTGGAAGAAATATATCGAGAGAATTAGACATGGGAAGGAACAGGGGAGATAATAAAAGGTAGATATATGTTCATGTATAGCGGAGAAGAAAAAAGAGGAAGCAATGGCATTGGTTTCTATATAGGAAAGAAGTTAGTAAATAATATAATAGAGTTTACACCAGTGGACGGAAGAATCACATTACTTCGACTGAAGTTTAAGACCAACTATATCTCGATCGTTAACATATATGCGCCCACAGAAGTTGCAGAACATACTGAGAAAGATAACTTTTATGAAAAACTAAGCAAAATTTGTGAAAATTTGTCCAAGAAAGACGAAGTGATAATTTTGGGCGATGTGAACGCTCAAATAGGGAAAGAGCCATATTTACTCAAAATAACTGGAAACGGATAAGGAATAATACACAATGAAACAAATGATAAAGGACACAGGTTAACCTGATTAGCAGGACCATTGAACATGACCCTCCAGTCAACAAAATTCGAACACCCCAGGAAAAATAAAGTTACATGGAGACACCACCCTGCAGGGGTCATTGAAAACCAAATTGACCACATAATGGGCACAAAAGAAATTAGCAGAAAGATAACAGACACAAGAACATACAGAGGAGCACATACTGAAACAGACCACTACCTAGTAATAGCAAACATAAGAATGGTAGAGTTACAGAGACACCACTATACCAACAAAAACCATAAAAAATGGGATGTGAAACAACTACAAAAAGACGAAGTGAGGAGAAAACTGGATGCTAGCTAGCCACCGAATTAATTCCAAGTTAGTATGGGATTGTCTGCAAAACCTTATAACCCTGTCTCACAATAGGGTAACCCTGCTGTGGGTTCCGGGACACAAGGGGATCGCAGGCAACGAGTGAAAGTAGTGCAATTAGCAATTTAATTTTCACTAAATGAAAAAATATGTATTTCCTTTTTTTTTAGATTGAAGCAGCATATTCTTAATTTTTGGAGGGTGCTTCGTCATGTCTACTATACTACTTTCTATGCCTAAGTTCATATCTATTAAAATTAAAAAGAGGTTTCTGGGAAAAACATTTGTCAAAAATGTAAAAGTGTAGTTTGTATGGGAATTGTAGCCTGAATTATGTGTTTTTTTATGAAACTATAAATGTTATTCATTTTTAGAAGAGACCGGTGTTATTTCAAAAAAACTAACGCGCTCCTTATGGGAAACATGCTTAGAAAAGCCCATCTCAGTGTCGCCAAGGCAATTTCAAGAAAAGGTGACAAGTGTTGTTTTTCCCAGAAACCCCTCAATTGCTGTCTCTACCTCTTATGTTAAAAGTTGGTTCCTCTTGACCATCTCTCACACAGTACGAGTACTACTTACTATTACTACAAGATAAAAAACACCCAAAAATCATTTTAATTCATAACAATACCAGTTCATTTTAATAGAATCACATAGAAATAGATATTTAAATGATAAGTCTTATCGAAATTTTCTTACACACGTTATTGTTTAAAAACTTTTTTTAGGAGCAGAGTGTCAGTTTGCTAACCTAACTTAACCGAATTGAAGAGTCTGCAACCTAACATCACTGATTAAGATAACCCATGATAATAACCCATTTGTGAAAAAACACTGGGATTATTTATCTGAGCAAAATGATAGGTTCAAAGCAGATGATCAGTGTGCATTATCTGTGAACGATATTTTTTGTTTTGTCTTTGACGTATATTATTGCAACAGGCGTATTCTGAAGTGGATTGTATTTTAAAAAGTACCATACAGTGCGATTTAACCTTAAAGCCATTTAGTCTGCGCCCAATCCTAATCTCTAGCCGAATCACTTGTCAGTTCTCTGACAAGTACGTAACCTTAAAAATGTAAAGAAGTTATTAATATTTTTGGGTACTGTCAGCCAATTAAAAACTTGTTAGTTTTTTAGTATATACCTATATTTCGATTATTTTTACAATCTTCGTCAGGGTATAACTAATTAAAGTACACATATGTGTTAAATGAACTAGAAAGGTCAAACAGGATTTGACATCTGTAAGAAACTTTTTGTTCTATGATTGTCAATAAAATGTCAATTTTAAAGTGTCAATACAATCACTACTTCCCGGAGAACATCACATTCTTAAATAACAACACAGTATAACAAAAAGTTTCTATATTTACATTATTATTACTAGGAATATACTACATTACGTATCAATGATCACCTGCCAATGTATTCAATGTCAATAGAAAATTGTATGTGGTATGTAAATTTTGTAGGTCCGATCTAAAGTTGATACTATTAGAATTTTGATTGATGTAGCACATTTCTAAAAATAACCGTTTATTATAATTGTCTTCAGTCGCTAATATTTTTGTATTCTCAAAGTCAAATTTGTGAGTTTCATTTTTGAAATGTAAAGCCAAAGCAGTCGTGTCTTTGAGGTTCTTAGTGTCATTTTTGTGTTGTTGTAATCTGGCGCAAAGTTTCTGACTTGTCTGCCCAACATACATACCAGGACAATTGTTGCAAGGAATTTGGTAAATAATTTTAGATCTTTGGTGTTTAGGAATTTTGTCTTTCACTTTAGAATGTAGGTCACTAATATTCAGAATGTTCTTTTTCACTAATTTAATGTTAGTTGCTTTTATAATTTTTATGATTTTATTGGTCAAGTTCGGAATGTAAGGTATTGGTTTAAAGTGTGACGTGTCTGTGTCTTGTTTTCTTGTGGAATTTGGAATATTTTGTTTAAATAATAAGTCATTTATAAGTATTTCTGGGTAATTGTTCTCCATTAGAATTTGTTTAAATTTTTCTAAAGCACTGCGTTTGTAATCAACATCAATTACTTTTTCTATTCTATATTTCATGGCTTGGATCATGTTTATTTTTTGATTTTTTGAATGAAACGAATTAATTCCAATAAATATAATACAAGAATTTGAAAGAAGACAAGAAAATTTCTTAATAAAAAAATGTGACCGAATCAAAAGATTACACATAAATAAACTTGAAAGACTAATTCAAGAACAAATACAGACATTTTCAACAAAAGAAAAGTGGTTCAAGAACCTATCTACAATAAACATCCCCAAAGATATATTATACTTTATATCATTAAGCCCTAAATTTAGTATTAAGCCTAATAAGAATCAAATTTGTCTATATAAACTATTGTCTGATATAGAAAATATTATACAAGAACTACCAGACACGTCTAAAAGTTACTCTAGAGCAAGAATAACGAACATCACACCCATTTTCAAAAACCCATAAAACCAGACATTTATAACCAAATGTACAATAAATGTAAAATTTTTTTGAAAACTAACAAAGACATTGTAATATTAAAATCTGATAAAGGGAATGTTACTGTAGCTATGAACACTAACGATTATAAAGACAAGGTTATGAATTTATTGTTGGATGACACTACATACAGAAAACTAAATAAAGACCCAACAACCAAGACACAGAACAAAAATAATGAATTAATAAAATCTTTAAAAGTTAACGAATGTATTACCGATCAACAAGCTAAGGAACTAACAATTTATAATGCAATAGCACCGAAATTCTATAGCTTACCCAAGTTACATAAAGAAACAGTACCATTAAGACCAATTATCAGTTCCATAAACTCTCCTACAGAAAAACTTTCTAAATTTATTTCACAAATTTTGTCAAAAACGTTCACTCCATTAGCAACCTACTCTATTAAAGACACTTTTGAATTCGCTGAAAAAATGAAAAATTTAGAAATCCCTGTTAATTATAAATTAATTTCTTTAGATATAGTTTCACTTTTTACAAACATACCTTTAGATCTTACAATTCAAATCATAAACAATCTTTGGCATAAAATACAAGAAAACTGTAATTTTCAAAAACAATGGTTTATTAAAAGTGTCGAATTAATATTTAATTCGAGTTATTGATCTTTCGACAATGAATACTATCAACAAATAGAAGGTTGTCCAATGGGGTCAAACGTGAGTCCCATAGTAGCGGAAATTATAACAACAAGTCTTTTAAATGAATGTATACCAAAACTAACTTTTAATCTTCCATTTTTGTATAAATACGTAGATGACATTATTTGTGCTATACCTCTAGATAAAACGGATGAGATCTTAAATGTATTTAATAACTACCATCCAAAAATAAAATTCACTGTAGAAGAAGAAGTGAATTTCTCTGTTCCTTTTTTAGATACATTAGTTATCAGAAAAGACAGAAAGGTTTTTCTGGACTGGTATATTAAACCATATAGCTCTGGTAGATACCTAAATTACAATTCGTTTCATTCAAAAAATCAAAAAATAAACACGATCCAAGCCTTGAAATATAGAATAGAAAAAGTAATTGATGTTGATTACAAACGCAGTGCTTTAGAAAAATTTAAACAAATTCTAATGGAGAACAATTACCCAGAAAGACTTATAAATGACTTATTATTTAAACAAAATATTCCAAATTCCACAAGAAAACAAGACACAGACACGTCACACTTTAAACCAATACCTTACATTCCGAACTTGACCAATAAAATCATAAAAATTATAAAAGCAACTAACATTAAATTAGTGAAAAAGAACATTTTGAATATTAGTGACCTACATTCTAAAGTGAAAGACAAAATTCCTAAACACCAAAGATCTAAAATTATTTACCAAATTCCTTGCAACAATTGTCCTGGTGTGTATGTTGGGCAGACAAGTCAGAAACTTTGCGCCAGATTACAACAACACAAAAATGACACTAAGAACCTCAAAGACACGACTGCTTTGGCTTTACATTTCAAAAATGAAACTCACAAATTAGACTTTGAGAATACAAAAATATTAGCGACTGAAGACAATTATAATAAACGGTTATTTTTAGAAATGTGCTACATCAATCAAAATTCTAATAGTATCAACTTTAGATCGGACCTACAAAATTTACATACCACATACAATTTTCTATTGACATTGAATACATTGGCAGGTGATCATTGATACGTAATGTAGTATATTCCTAGTAATAATAATGTAAGTATAGAAACTTTTTGTTATACTGTGTTGTTATTTAAGAATGTGATGTTCTCCGGGAAGTAGTGATTGTATTGACACTTTAAAATTGACATTTTATTGACAATCATAGAACAAAAAGTTTCTTACAGATGTCAAATCCTGTTTGACCTTTCTAGTTCATTTAACACATATGTGTACTTTAATTAGTTATACCCTGACGAAGATTGTAAAAATAATCGAAATATAGGTATATACTAAAAAACTAACAAGTTTTTAATTGGCTGACAGTATCCAAAAATATTAATAATTAAACAATACAGTCATAAACTAATTTTATAAATGTAAAGAAGTTTCACCTTTATAGGTAAGTTCAGAGTTAGAGGTAGAGCGTAGAGTGAAACCGCATGACTAACGAGTAAGAAGAATTAATACGAAGTAGAGTAAACAGAGTATGCGCTTAAACCAATACAGTAGATAACTACTGTTCCTATAAAGGTTATGTTGTATATTTAAATATAATTGGAGATTTTAATTTCTAAGATTTAATGAAAAATGCTTTTTCTGAATTTGATGATCTTTCAAAACTATACAATTAATCCTACCTTTCAAAACTTTTGTACGACACTCTCCACAAAACCGATGTTTACGTAGATAGGTCTCCAAAGTGGCATGTAAACTACTGGCTTCTATTATACAAGCATCCCTTTTACACTCAGGACGCATGCAGTCCCATACGTCACGCCAAGCAGGTGTTATAGGGCGACTACGTTGGGAATCTAATGAATGCAAGAGGCAACGATGACTTTTCTTGTTGCGACGTATCTGACTATCTACTAGATTATTGAGACGTGCACTAAAAACAATAATTATTATTAATTTATTAATTTATAATCACAAAAATATACGAACCTGTGGCCATGAAAGAGATTACATAGAACTTGAGGCGTTTGTTTTTCTTCACGAATCGTTATTATACCATCCGGTTTTACCACGATTGGATCTAATGTTGGATGACCATACTTAAAAAGCTGGTAATATAATCTTTCAACGCTAAAATGAGAAATCCAATCAATTATCAATCTTAGGTTAAATACTTCTTGACCTACATGATTATTATTCAGAAAAGAAATAATAAACACAAGCTTAAGAAGTTATTAAATTTAAAAGTAAGTATACCCTTTCTGTTTTGTGTAATTTACCTTCTTCGACATCCTACACAAGGTACTGCTTGATTCAAAACATGTAACATATCTGATCTTGTAACCTGAAGAGCTAAACGTAACTCATACTCGGTTAGTATGCTCATCTTACGAACAAATTCTTCTAGCTCCTTCCCTTTTACATGTTGATTATCACAAACTAATCCCATGGATTTCAAATCCATCACCATCTGCAATAGACACACACACACTGATAACAAAATATATTTTACATAAAAACTGTACACATGAAATGTGCCACATACATTTATACAAATAAAAGAATATTTATTTAATTTCTCTATTGTAAATTATCAACTTATACGCGTATAAAGATTTTTATTGTGAAATTACCGTTAATGTTTCATCCACAACAAGGGGTAACTGTCTCCTGCTAAGAGGTTTTGGTGGACGATAGACATCAACCAGTTTCGCCATTTCTTCAACAATAACAATAACACATTTAAAATTATGTTACGAACATGAAGTCTCGTAATTTAATACCTGTTATGTTTTTGTGTGTTCCACTAAAATCGAAATTTAACAACACATTACATTGGCTGCCATTTGTAATTTGACTTCCGTCAATTAATTAAGTTGTCTTCCGCTAGATGACGTTTTCCAAGCAGAAAAATTAAAGTCAAAACTTTCCAGTAAATAAGAACCGATGACTGACGATAAATAAACAAACGTGGAAAATGTATTTTTCTTCAAACAAGAAATTTGTTAAGAAATACACGAATAATTAAATATTATTTTATTATTATCAAATTAAGGCGTCTCTCTGCTATTGTAATAGACTAAAAATTAAAATCACACAAAGAAAATATATTTACTGTGTAATTAAAATTAATTATTTCCGAATAATATATATAGATATAAGCAATAAGTTTCTATTAAATATATAATAAAAGAAGTAACAAATCAAGGTAAAGATAAAAAAGTTAAAATGCTCATTTGATCATTTGAAGTACCGCCATTTTGATAAAAACGTATTTGGATGTATTAACCCATGATTAACCCAAACTCTGACGAATTCTCAGCATTGAAGTGGTATGGGTTATCACTGCGAATTTTCTCCAACTTACTACATAAATATTGTAGAAAATGTTACGCTCCTGTGTAGTTAGCACCCTTACAGTGGCGGATCCAGAGAATTATTTTGGGAGGAAATTTTTTGAAAATAATTGTTTTAAATAAATAATAATTAAACAACCATTACTTGCTTTTATCCTATGTATATTTATTTATAAATGTTATATATTGCACAATATTTAATAAACATTAGCTACTTTTACATTCAAAATTTATTTAACTATAATACTGAAGTTCCAGAGAACTTTATTTGTTGAAAAAAACGAAAAAATTATTTTAAACTGCTAAGTTCACGCCGCACCCATATTTTCACAAAGTTCATTTTTCGGCATAACTGTAAAGGTAAGTACGCATAGCAGCGGATCCGTAGGCGGATGTCATATGATTGGTCGGTTTGAGTCAAATCGACTCAATGACTGCGGATCATCTGCTGTGAGTACTTACCTGACTTACCTTAAGAGTTCTAGAGTTCATTATTAACAATAGTTCTGATATTTTAAGCCTATACGTTATTTAGTGTAAGTTTACGTTCACGTCATTACTAAATTATGACGTCAAACTATGCGCTGTTGCCATACGGAATTGGATATTCCTCGTTTGATCTAACACCTCTGCTGCATATTTTCAGTGTACGTGTTTAAAAGAATTATTCTCTTATGAACAATATGAATTTGTTCATCCCCCATCCATCGTCCCTTGTCTTGGATAGTCATTCTTATAGTATACGAATCCAATTTGTCATAAGGCAATTGATAAATAAATTCTACTTCCTTCATGCATGAACTTGGATTTCAATTTTTTTGACAAGATATTAAGTGATACATGTTCTCCTGCATCCAAATGTGGTATATCAATTGAAGAGCACAGCCACACACATAACGTCAGGTACTTACTGTTCTTATATATGTATTTCATAAATTTCATTGCTAATATTTGCATCTACAGAGAATCAATCTCTGTAGTTTGTTTTCGATTTCGTTTCCTCTTTGGACTGGAAACTTCTTCCACAGATGAAATGTTGGAAACAGTCTTAAGATATATCCTCAGTGCCTGAGAAACTCTCTCGGATTCTATTCAGTTAATGCAATTGTAAATACAAAATAGGTAACAAACTATTGTAAACCGAAGTTAGAAAACACAAGAAATAAATTTGACAATAATGCATGTCACTTACACAGGTGTACCAACCTGTTTTTCTGTTGAAATAAATGTGTATTTTCTCATTAAATTAACAAATTACGTTTTGGTTTAAAAACCTATTTGTATTTATTCTGTAAATAAATGTATTACTAAATATATGAAAATTAAATTTTATTGTTTTCGATAAAGCAAATAATCTTTCTTTATAAAATTCAATTTTAAAAGTTATTATTTGCACAGTTGGTTGTACTGTAGTGTTTAGAAGATTACTGTAGTAATACAGGTTGCTTGTGTGTGGTCTTGTACACTACTTATATGTTATCTCTTGTAGAAGACAATAAAAGACATGTTTACTTCTATGAGATATTTATTTATATTCTTGTTGTTGATTACTGTTGTCATGGCAATCACTTAGCATGCAATGCCTTCTTGAGGTAATATGGATGTAATGACTGATTTAATGTGAATATCATTACATTACACCCCGGGTAAAAAAAGGCTGAACATGTACCAAATGAAATGAGCCGTGAGTCAAAAGGGCATTTAATGCATTCCTCAACAAAAAAACTAGCATACATTAATGTCGTACTTGTATGTATCGGCATGTTTAACGTATACTATAAAATAGAAAGAAGGAAATAAAATTTAGAAACGTGAACAAAACCAAGGAACAACATAATAAGTGCTTCGTGAACAAGTGATGCTTGCGTTACGATTTATTTGTTGTAACTTTCAAAATTAAAATTAACTATGCTAATTTAATTTAAAAGCGTTAGCTTAAGTAGTAAGTTTGTGGTTAACATTGATAAATGTAGTTATATTCATTTTATCCGTAGGAATGGAAGAAGTGGGGTTGTACTCATAAAACAGAGGCAGCATTCATAGCATTGTCCTAAGATTGTAGGAAGTACTAGGCGAAATTGCTTGTTGGAGAGTATGATTGAATCTTCTTGTATCCTGTTATTTGAGGAGAATGAACACTTGAAGCTTAATCAGGTAGCACATATATTTGGGAGGTCCAAATGCTATTCAGGATTGTTTAGTTGAATGTTATCAATGTATGATATCACGTAATGTCGAGTTGACAAGGCTCACGTGGAAATTTATAAGTCACTACTGTTATTTTTTGCACTTGTGTTTATGGTGTATAACTGTAAAGTTACACATGCACAGGAAACTGCACATAATGCCAAAGTTTATTAGCGAAATGGATTTTGCTATTATGATAAGATAATTTGAGTTCGGTCAATAGCAGTTGCACTGTTGTAATTTTCTCGGTTAGCAAAAAGTCGAATGTTCGCATTGTTTTAATTACGAGGTAATAAGGCTGTTTAATCGCGTGACCTTTGCATAACATTTCGCGTTTTGACATAACAAAATTTTGTTGTTTAAGGTTAAGGTTGTTGCGAAGTTCGTTGATGGTTATCCGAGAAAACAAACTAAACATCAAAATTAAATAAAGAAAAAAATATATTAATCCTGTTATATCCAAGAATAATCTCTTCTTATGGCATCGTTTCAATGGCGAAACGAGAGATGTCGGCATCGTTGTGTCCGATAATTGTTGAAGACATTTTTCAGGAGCTGTTACTACGGGTGTCGTAGCTTTTAGTTCTTGAGGAACGTTATTGATGTGATTTCCATCAGGAACTGGAGGTGTCGTAGCTTGTAGATTCCAGGAATGTTTTACTGGATCCAAGGGAGTTTTTGTAGAAGATGCGGCGGTTGATATTCCCAAACCGTTGGCCTTCAGAAGCTCTTGCAATTTCTGATTTAGGAATTGGTTAGGATTCAATTTTATCTGTATCCTAATTGACTGTGATGTTGTTTTAATGTTTGTAGGAGATTGTGATTCTGTTTGGTTGTAAAATAAATGTACTTTTGGAATTAAATCATTTGTGATAGTTTCTGTAATGGAAGTATTAACCTGCGAAACGTGCTTTTCAATAATTGAATGGTCAGGTTTATCAACACAGAAAGTATTAGTGGATGCATGTGCACCTGAAAGAACATTGCATTGTTAAATGACGTTTTGAGTATCGTCACTTAATTGGGGGTTATAACACGGATTTTGCAAATTTGATTACAGTTTGTAGTTATGAAATTATGAGAAATGATTTCGTCTTTGAATAGGTTAACTAGACCAAAAAATTCAGGTGAATCGTCTTGCAGTAACCAGAAATCTGTAATCTCTTTGGGAGAAGATATAGTATTTGATTTTGGGTTGTATGAAGTAGGTTTATCTAAAGAAGAACCCAAGTAGTATTTTAATAGTTCGTTGATGAACGTGGTGTATGGTTCGAATGAAAGTTTATTGTTATCAATAAACCTGATAAGATTCGAATGTAGTTGTAAAATGTTATATGGCAAGTTTGAAATCAGAACATTATATCTTTGAATCTCGTTGTCAATATGTAGGAAGTCAAAGTATCGATTAATCAGGACTATTGACATTTGTACATGCGAACTGTCAAAAATAGGAAATTTTACTAAATTTACTAACTTTGCCATATTGAAACGTAACCAATAAAATATTTAAGTTACTTATCTTATTTAAATGATAAAAAAGGATATTTATAAACTTCTGAAAGTCGACTGCTTGCGTGAGATAATCAAATAACCAATTCAAGGAACTCCAGGTTGCAGGTTGCGTTTGTCGGTAGAGACAGAAAACCAGAGCAATGGAATATTGAAGATATGGTGTTGATCATATAAGTTCTTCTTACGTAACGTCGGAGGTCTTCAATGTAATGTGTAGATTACCATGTGGGAATACAGGTAAATAATGTAAACATGTGGTACATGGCTGTATTATATTTTAGATTTATTTTCTTTATATCTGAAGATGGCCTTAAGGGTTAACCTTTAATTGAAAAGGCCGAAACAATTGTTATGTATATTTTATAATAATAAAATTTTTTGATGGAGGAGACTTTGAGTGTTCTGAAATATTTTTTATGAAAATCGCCTCTGTTTGGAGCAATGGATATTTTATTTAATAGGAATACAGGTTGCTTGTGTGTGGTCTTGTACACTACTTATATGTTATCTCTTGTAGAAGACAATAAAAGAAATGTTTACTTCTATGAGATATTTATTTATACTCTTGTTGTTGATTACTGTTGTCATGGCAATCACTTAGCATGCAATGCCTTCTTGAGGTAATATGGATGTAATGACTGATTTTATGTGAATATCATTACAGTACTCTTACGTCACTACTTTTATATCTATGACGTGAACGTAAACTTAGACTAAACGGTGTATAGATAGATTTTAGGGTGCTAACTTCACGCCGCACCCATATTTTCGCAAAAAGTGTTCTGATGGCAATTTTCGGCATAACTGTAAGAGTTCTAGAGTTCCTGATAAAAAGTTTCAATAGTTCCGCTTAATTACCCGTGTTGGTGGGCACCTATCGGGCGCGTCTCCAGGTGGCGGATAGGAGAGGTCCAGGGTATTTGACTAGCAAGTCTCGTGAACTGCTCTGGATTGGGTGGCTATAAGCCTATCACTACGATGATCCAGAGGCTTGAGTGGTGTAAAAATCACAACATAGCGGTGAGTGAGAGAAGCGTCTGAGCGATTGACACTCGCAATATGGCCTAGGTGGAAACTTCCCCGCGGACCACCCTCCCAGCCCTGCTGTCGTGTCGTGGCTAAGGGCCTGCACTGGGGTTAACGGCGCCGGCTATTGCACTATTCTGTAGCAGCGTAGTCGAAAAACCATGCATTTTCTACTGTCTGAGGTCATGTTTCACGGACAAGATAGGAGATGTGTGCGGGTCTTGGCTTAATTGTCCGGACCGAGAGGAGACAACCTCAATAAAAATCCTGAATCCTAGGGTATTGGAACCAGGCCAAGGGATGCGTGGCTGAACAAATGATCAGTCCCTACTAGATCCCCCGTGGGGCACCGGGCGCACCCCACGGTATAAGCCATTTTTATATTAAACCGTCAATACTCGTGGGAACAACATGGAAGATGAATTCAACTTAAATACTTTATTTACAGATCCCCCAATGGATGTTGAGGAAGACCCTGGTCAAGCCTCTCCTTGGACTGTGGCGGAGATTATCGGGGTACACCCACAGGGGCACATGAAACCTGTGGTTAATCCCCCTTCTCCTGAACCCCGTAGACTTTCAGTGGCACAACGCCGTAAACTGGGAAAACAGGCGGCATTAGAAAAAGGGGAGCCCATTAGGCATCGTAAACCCAGGTCTAACCATCGTTAGGGAAATCCGGGGATGTCTAAAGACCCAGATCAAAACCCAGACAAGAAAAGAATTCATTCGGATGGGAGCACGTTGTCACCATCTGGGTAACAAACAATCAAAAAAAGAAAAGAGGATGCACAATCCAAACCCATCTCTTCGACTTCAGGGCAGACCTATAGTCAAACCCTGACCGCGAAAAAGATGGCAATTGTAATTCAAACCTACCCTGAGGGCGGATTAACCCCAGAAGAGGCTAAACAATTACAACAGGGTCTCACAAAGTTGATCTTTGCATGCGATCCTGGTACTGGGCCTCAGTTTACAGGCAGTTACTACCACGCGGGAGTACTGTATGTGACCTGTGCCAAAGCACAAAGCTGGCTACAAGAAAAGGCACCTACACTACAGCCGTGGGAAGGTGCAAAACTTAGAGTAGGTCTGGCGAAAGATATAATCAAAACCTCCAGGGTCGTAGTGTGGATTCCCACAGACCTTCTGGAGGCTAAAGAACCTGCTAAAATTCTGGGGATGCTCAAGACCCAGAACACCAATTTAAACATTGATGATTGGAGAATTATCTCCAGCAAGGCTGAATCCCAGGTGGTAACTCTGGTTTTAGCTATAGACGAGGGCTGTATGAAGACACTGAGCAGAGTAGGATATAAAGCCGACCTTGGATTAGCTCAGGTAACCTTCAGAACCTCGAAAAAAACTGAGGAAATCGTCAATGCTGGAGCTAGTACAAGTGAACCTCCAGCACAGTAAAGCGACATCTGCCGCTTTCTGTAGACTATGGGCAACAAACAACATCAATGTTGCCCTAATTCAAGAACCCTGGTTATTCAGGGGAAAAGTTTCAGGCCTCGGCAGTGTCAAGGGCCAACTGCAGGCTCTCTAACCTGCAGCTCATTGTGGGGGCCGACTCCAACTCTCATCATGAGGCATGGAGAAGCAGCAATAAGAACAATAGGGGCGAGTATCTCTTAGATTTTATTGTCTCCAATGACTTGGAGATCTTGAATCGGGGGAACAAACCTACTTTTGTTACACGAAATCGCAAAGAGATAATAGACATCACTTTGTCCACCTCTTGTATAAGCTCCCAGATAATCCGATGGCATGTGTCAGAGGAACCGTCACTCTCGGACCATAGATACATTCGGATGGAAATCAATAATATCGATAAGCCACCCGTACAGTATCGCAATCCGAGAAATACGGACTGGGAGAAATACAGGCAGGACCTTAAAATTAATTTAGTAGACGTAAAGAAATCTATTAAAGATAGTACTGATATAGAGGTAACTTCTTCACATATACAGGAAGCAATTAATCTCTCTTATCAGAATAACTGTCGGGTAATACGAAAATCCACCAGTAAGGAGGTGAGTTGGTGGAACAATGATCTGGCAGAGCAAAGGAAAAACACGTGTAAATTGTTTAATAATGCGAAAAGAACAGGGAAATGGTATGAATACTACCAATCTCTGACTGAATACAATAAACAAATTCGTAAGGCCAAAAGAAACTCATGGAGGGAATTCTGCCAGGAAGTTGAGAATACTTCTGAGGCAGCACGACTCCAGAGAATTCTGGCCAAAGATACGGTTGAACCAGTAGGCACCATCCTAAAACCAGATGGGAAATACACCGAGACTAGCAGGGAAACTCTGGAGCTATTGCTTCAGGTACACCTTACTGGCTCCCACATTCTTCATGAGAATGAAGATTTGCACAATGTTCCACTTCCACCTGTAAGGGCGGAGAAAACAGATTGGCAGATTTCGAACAGTATTATAACCCACGAGAGCATTGAGTGGGCAATAGACTCGTTCAACTCATACAATGCTCCTGGCCCGGACGGGATTATACCCGCGCTATTACAGCAGGGGAAACCTATTCTGGTGCCCATCCTTTGTAGAGTACTAAGAGCAAGCTTGGCCACGGGTTATATTCCCCACGCCTGGAAAGGCTCAAGAATGGTCTTCATTCCCAAACTGGAAGGGGTCCCTCCCAGGCAAAGGCTTATAGACCTATCAACCTATCATCTTTTGTGCTAAAGATAATGGAGAAACTGATAGATAGACATATCAGAGAGAGTCTGCCCTCGGGTAGCTTTGTTCCATCCCCATCAATATGCCTATCAAGCGGGGAAATCATGCGAGACCGCTCCTCATCACTTAGTGAGGAAGATCGACGAGGCAATTACACGACAAGAAACAGCGCTAACAGCTTTCCTTGATATTGAGGGGGCGTTTGACCACACCTCTTATAGATCAATAATAGCAGTAGCGAGAAAGTGCGGTATAGGAGACACCCTATGTAGGTGGATCAACAATATGCTGCAAGGTCGAAAGATCCAATCTACCCTATCAGAGGAAACAATGGAGATTGAAGCTGTCAAAGGGTGTCCACAGGGGGGAGTTTTATCACCCCTATTGTGGAACATGGTAGTGGATGAGCTCCTTGCTGACCTGAATAGGCGAGAATATTATACCCAGGGATATGCTGATGATGTGGTCATACTTATCTCTGGGAAATTTGACAATACGATTTCAGAGCTTATACAAAATGCTCTATGCACTGTGAAAAGATGGTGTGCCAAGGAGAACCTTAGTGTAAATCCTCAAAAAACGGCACTAGTACCATTTACCAGAAGGAGAGATCAGGGCAGGATTAAACTGCCAAATTTCTTCAAGAAGAAACTTGAATTGAACCAGGAAAATATTTAGGTATCATCCTAGACTCGAAGCTAACCTGGAACCCGCAAATCAAAAATGCCATAAATAAGGGCAAAAGAACCCTCATGGCAACGAAGCGAGCCCTAGGCAAAACCTGGGGACTTCGGCCACGCTTAGTACACTGGCTGTACACGGCTATGGTTAGACATAGGATAACCTATGGATCGCTGGTTTGGTGGCCAAAAGTAGAACAGAGGCTAGCCAAGAAGGAGCTATCAAAACTTCAGAGGCTGGCCTGCCTGTGTATTACGAGGGTGATGAGAAGTACCCCGACAGCAGCTCTGGAAATACTTCTAAACCTGCCACCGTTAAATACATTGTGAAGTTATTTTGAATTTTGCAAATTGGTAGCAAATCTTATCTATCTCAGGGTCGAATTACACGATGTTCAATCGTAAAAGTTACCTATAAAATTTCTTTAGTATATACCTTAATATGAGACTCTTATTATAATCTTTCAATATGGGATTCTTTTATTGAAAGATTAAACATTATCAATAAATATTTAAATTTTTTACACTCATGCAGTGGTTAATAATTCTCAATTAATAAAGTTTGGTTATTAATAATAACCACTGACATATATATCTGAAATGTCAAACATGACAGTTATCAATTAAAATATTTCTCAAGAAGGAATAAGTAAGTATAGCATATATTGTTTATTAGCTCTTTATTTTAGGATTTTAAAATGGAAAGAAATCTTAACCTTGTCAACTTACATGTAAAGTTTTTCTTCAGGTAAGTCTTCCTTGTATGGCTATCCAATAGTTTCTTAAAATTTTGACATATGTATTTTTTTCTCCTTTTCCAACAATTACCTCCACTTTCACAACCTACAATTTTCACAATATACACTTTCCACCAAGAACCGTGATCACAGCCGTCGATTCTGCAGACCTCACATCACCGGACTACTGGACTGCCTCATAAACTGCTTTCATGGTTTTCTTCTTATCTAGGGCTCGAATGATGACTGCCAGCTCCCCAACACCTCTTATTTTCAAATCTATTTCTTATGATTAAGTTGCCTTAATAATTATTTTCTTTTACAGGAATATAATGAAGACTTCAAATATTCCACACCTTGATGAGTAACCAACCCAGCTCAAAGATAGTTTTTTAAATTTTATTTTCTTCCCTCCATTACACTTACTGTATCATAATACCCTTTAATTTTTCTTTGTGTAATTAATGTACTTACTCTTCCTTTATTCAATAAACCACTGGACTTCCTTTTTATATATTTTAATTTAACAAATTTTCTTCCTGAACTTTATCAGTTTACCTATACCATATACACATTTATTTTATTTTCTATTATATAGACAAATTTCTTCTTTTAGAAAATTTTATTTATTTATTCTCACCTTGAACCGACATAGGGTTGGCAAGTTACATACCTTTACTAAAGATATGGCTCCAAACCTAGTATCCTCGCTGGATGTGGATACGCAAATAATAGCAATAAAAAAAAAGAGGACTGTGAATTCTTGTTATTATAAATTGAAGTTGGTTGGAACAAAAAGGCACACGATAATTATAAACATGTATTAACACGATAACATTGGATGTATACATTTACATTAAATAAAACTATTTGAATGATGATGACTGACAAAGTCACTTCCATGTTAGTTAGCTGCTATGGTTGACGGTTATATCTATTATTCTAGAATAGAGTTTAACTTAGTTGATTAGTCGCGGATATACAAAAGACCGACTTACCAAAAGAGCGTTTCTTATAGGAAGCGGGAGGTTTAGGTTTCTGTTTATGTAATTCAGTTTAACCTAGTTGCAGGTGCAAATACGTCGCTAATCTCTCGAGATGCGTTGTTCGTTGTTACAACCATTGGGCAACCATTGTTGATGCATAGGCCGATGAGATGGACTGCCGCTGTTTGTCTTCTCGGACTTTTGGGCGTCCTTAAGCCAATATTCAAAGAGAAATAGTCAGGAAACGATTTCGTTTGAGATAATCGGTGCTAACGATCGTTTTGTTGCAACTTATTTTTGACGTGTAGGTTTACCATCAAAAAACGTCTGTATCGACTTGGATCGCGCGAATTATTGAAATATAAATTACATTAAAAATGAAGACGGAACATAACCGCCCACCAAAATTCAGTTGAGAATTTTCCAACTTGAAATGATAACTAAAATATGAATAACAAAACAAAACAAAAGAATACAACGATAAAGTAGTGATTTAATTTGCGCTTAATTTACACACAACATTATTGTGAAGGCAACGCGCACAATTTGATCAGAGGTATCTTAAGTGAGCCTTGTAGGGTACGCACTGTTGCTACACGGACAATCCCGTCAGTACCAGGAAACAATTTCTCAATGCGTCCCAGTCTCCACAACAATGGAGGCGTTGCATCGTCCTTTATGAGAACTAAAGTTCCAATATCATTAGTAACATCCGCCGCGGTATGGAACCATTTACTTTTCTGATGCAACTCGTGTAGTTATTCTGTTTTCCACCTACACCAGAATGATTGGTGCAATTGCTGAATGAGCTGCCATCGAGAAAGCCGTGAAGTTTTAAGATGGGTTAATTGTGGGTCCGGAATCGAGGTTAGCGGTTCCATAGTTAGGAAATGTCCTGGAGTCAATACCGAAATATCGTTGGGATCGGTACTGAGGCAGCACAAGGGGCGAGAATTGAGGATTGCCTCAACCTGTATGAGTAAGGTATTCATTTCCTCATAAGTGAGGATTTGCTTACCTATGACCCGTTTAAGGTGCGTCTTGACTGATTTGACTCCACTCTCCCAGAGCCCACCAAAATGTGGTGCAGAAGGAGGATTAAAGGACCACTTAATGGCTTCCATTTGAGCACTATATTGCATGTAACTATTCAGTTCACGATAGGCGCCCCTAAAATTGCTACCACAATCACTGAATATCACCGAACAACGACCTCGACGTGCTACCAAACGACGTAAAGCTGCAATAAATGCATCTGAAGACAGATCAGAGACTAATTCCATGTGTAAAGCCTTCGTGGCAAAACACACAAATAGACAAATGTATGCCTTTGTGCTTTTGGCTCCTCTAAGTCTCGAGGTAGTGACCAACAAGGGACCAGCATAATCAACTCCCACACAACTAAAGGGCTTAACCTCAGAAATACGTGGAAGTGGTAAATTTCCCATGGGAGGCGAGTAAGGCGATGGATTGGCCTTGAAACATGGCATACATTTCGACAAATAATGTCGAACTGATCGACGGGCTGAAAGTACCCAGAAGTTTTGCTGTAACAAGTAGATCGTTATTGTAATACCAGGATGTAGATTTTGAATGTGAGTCTGCTGGATCAACAATTCAGTCAGACGATGGTGACTGGGTAAAAGGGCAGGATGCTTTGCGGAAAATTCTAAATTCGAGAGTGCAAGCCGTCCTCCGACTCGGAGCGTACCAGCTTGATCAATGAACGGCGATAATTTCTGTAGCCATTTCGAACACCTTTTATTAGATTTTAATTGAGATATCTCATTAGAAAATACAGAGGTCTGTACTATTCTTACTAAAACCATAAGAGCTTCATGGAACTCCGAGGCAGTTAAAGGACCAGATACCTTCTCTAGCTTTCGACAATTATGAATGAATCTACGACAATAAGCAGTGATACCTTATATTTTTCTCAAAGATGAAAAACGTTGAAGAAGAGAATTTATCTTAGATGGTTGAGTTTGGGCTATCAATACGATGGGCTTCAATTCCACCTCCAATCCAACCAAAGGGGGTTCTGAAGGCTCTACAGATGGCCAATCGTCCGGAGGAAGGAGTAAAAAGTCAGGACCCGCCCACCAAAGCGAGCATGAGAGAACCGCCTTAGGAAGAAGACCGCGAGACCGATTTGTTTAAATTTTCGTAGTTTCGTTGCTGTTTTTTCGTTCACTTTAGTAATGGAAAGCACTAGCAGAAAAAAGTATAAATGCAGCATTGCAATGTGCAATAGTAGGAAGTGATCCTACAATATCATTTCATGAATTTTTTTCAAATTTTACCTTACGATAAAAATGGTTTAAAATCTTACGTTGGGGTTATGGAAACCAACACTCAACAGCAAAATAATATATACTTCCTTATTTCGACAGATCAACAATTACAGATACCTGAAAGAATAAATTTCAACATCGAACTTCCTAAAAATATAACAAAATTAATAAAAGAACTTCAAACCTTATCTATGCATCTCGATTACGGAATTCTTTCAGCATCTGTAGCCCTTCTGGCAGGATTCATTGCAAAAAAACTGAAGAAAGAATTGAATGTCAATAGTCTGTTAGATTCTCTGTTAGCTGCCTCCTGTTCAAATTCACTGATAGGATTTGTAAATCTTGAAGACAGAGGTGCATTAAAATACTCCACTAGAAGATTTACACTTTTATTCAACCAAATAATCGAACTTGTAATACAGATTGTAGAACATTTACCTGGAGAATGTAATCCGTCTAATATTCTAATATCACTAGGTACTTCTAACTCCAATTGCTTCTTCACAGTTCTTGCCACGACCACAAGGAGGAACTTAGTAATATAATTCTTTAAAAATTGCTAAAACCTTGTTTGGCAAACAGAAACATCGCAAAAACGTGAACAGATAATGTACTTACTGCTCACTTTCTCTATATCCTAAACCCAGCTGACGGAAAGTTATAAAATTGTAATTTCAATAATGTTATTAAACCACTTACCAACTTGTAAATTAATTTTAATAACATAAATAATTTAATTATATAAATTTATTTAATTAATTCCCAAAATATTTACGTAAACATGCAACGCTTGACATTTGTAAGGATTACCTAACCTATACATCATCAAGTGACAAATAAACATCAGCGTGTCAGCTAGCGCCAAAACGGCAAAATTTTGCGTTTTCTCAGAAACAAAGTTTATATGGAAAATCGTAAAAGTGCCCAGGCCGGATAAGAAATGTCGTCTCGTGAAATCTAGAAGGTCGTGCAATTAATACTTTATTAAAAGCTGTCGAGAAATTGATAAATGTACTATAGTAGTTTTAAAAATTCTCTACAAACAGTAAATACTTGATAATGTGCACATTAAAAAATTTTAAATGCATAAAAATAAACATGACAGCATAACCTATAATTTATAACTCACAGCTGCTGAATGTTGTCACTAAAGTAAAAAGAGAGAAAAAAGTATCTCTGTTTCAGCTTAGTTTAGGCCTAGAAAGAGATAGATTTTGACATCCGTGTCCTAACTCTAAAGTAACACAGTTCAAGTTTTCATTGAGGAACTTTAATTCTAAGCTCCAACAAGGTGTAAGTCCCTATAAGTACACAATTGAATACCTGAAGTGACAAAATGAACGAAAAAATAAAACAAGAAAAACACTATTCACATTCAAAATTATTTTATTTATACAAATTATAATAACATTATAGAGAAATTTAATTTGTAAGAAGTGATATATAAAATAACGTTTATACATAAAATATGAAAGATATTACAAATAAGAATATTTATTATTTTTTTATACATACTCTCTTGTTAACGATAAATGGAAGAATATGTGCTTGTACCAACAATATTTAAAAAGTTAATGCAGTAGGAATGTTACAATAGTTAAAATCGGCAACAATAGAAAATACATTTACATATAATATGACCTAAACGTAAAACGCTACCGAATGTTTATATCCTAAATGACAGTTTCCAACTGATATAATCCTCATTAAACACCCTGTGTTATGTATGTATGTACGTAATAACAGTAAATACACTATTGGTAATGTCATTATTAAATAACAGTACATAAACATTTTATATTAACATACGCTTTTGTTTTTCTTGATTTTTTTGTTTCTTATCATCACAAAACACTGGTGAAAAAATCTATTTCAAAAGTACAAATTGCAGAACATTTTTATCACCACATCACATATTACATTATACAATCAATTCCAAATTTACTTAAAAAAAGGAAGCACAGAAAATTTAAATTTGGACATATTTTGTATATTAAAGAAGTCGTTTTGAAATTTATTCAAGGAGGGGGCATTATCATATCTTTTTATCTTGGCAACCAACATCTACAACTGGCACTAACGTCTCATAAATTGATTTTATTAATATTAGACCATGAAGAACTAATACTTTGTAGTTATTTCTCTTAAATATACTCATCATACTGTACATGAAAATATAAGTTGTACTTATTATATTTATGTATATTTTTTTAACATCTCTTCTAAACTCTATGAAATTATTATTTCATTAAATCTACAATTTAACGATTACAAAAAAACACAATCTATGGCAAGGTTCTTCTTGTGTGTATAATTATAACAAATAATTAAAATATGGCACTGATATTAGTATTATCATTAGAATCCAAGCAAATCTACAATTTCTAAGCATTATTGCATGCTCCCGTGAAATTAACAAAACAAAAAACAAATGTTAAAAAAATAATTATGAATTGGATTGGGTCCAATGCCCCTGCTTGGAAACTACTATACTCTATCATCTATTTAATAATCCTATTTATTAAATTATTTACAACCAATCTTTTATTTTCACAGATATGCGATACACTTGTAAACATCAGCAGCAGCCGATTTTTTCCCTTAAGTTTAGAATAAATTCTACAATTATCGTTATTTAAGTTAGATAGTTTGTGCATTTTTATCTTTCTTTAATAATCGAATTAAAAAAAAAGTGAAACAGAGAGAATTAAAAAAGTTGGTTCGGATTTGGAAATTCAATTCACAAACGACCTTTTATTATTTATGATTAAGACTAAATATCTTTCGACTAGATTGTGTGACAAAATTCACAACTCTTGTCATTACAAAATTAAAATTATTTTTATTAATAATTAATCAATAAAATGCATTATTTTTTGTCTTCAGCAGTATTCTCAATGATCTAAGAAAAAAACCATTCTTGTCTAATTGTGTAAGTATATAGACCATCAGGAAAGGACCATTTTTGTTGCTACCGTTTATATCTGGTATAAGGCTATTAGGGGTGGTTTATCCAATACTTGTAAAATAGGCCCTAAATAGGAAAGAATGGCTAAATTAAATTTTCAAAAACTCATTATTAAATAATAAACTGTTACCACAATGTGGATTTTACAAAAATATCATCAAATAATAACCAATAAACAGACATGCAACATTTTGAGGCTACATAAGGAGTTTACGTTTATTCAATTTGAAAACTGAGCAGAACTGTTGGATTACATTAGTAAATGTAATCCACAATAAAAAATAGTAGAAAATAATAATTATATGATTTTTATATTACACAGATACATCAATACAAAAGATCTCAGACTAAGATTACAATATAGGTTATGTACAGTTTTGATATGGGATTAACTTTCAGCTAAATGAACACTACCCTTTTTGAAAGAACACAAATGCTCAAATCGTTTTATACCAATAAACGTAAACACCTATAATTTGACAAAACCTTAAAATTTTTAAGATTACCAATGAAATGCCAGATCTTAGCAATTTGAGGTTATGTTAGCAGCCAAGGAATTCGTTCAAAGAGAATACTTAACATTAAAATAAAAATGGTTATTATTTGTGAAATGCTCACTTTTAAATATCACAACAAGGTGCTTGAAAATGATATTTTTATTATTACTCGTTACGTTAAAAATTATTCAAAAACAATTAAATGCCTCACTGAGAAATAAGAAATATATGTACATAGGAAAAGTGACAGTAGTCCTCATATAATTTATGAATGCTCTTTGGCATCAGGTATTACCAGTGGTGATATTCGACCGATGATGCTGTCTGGGTAACTAAAGCTTTTAAATATCTCCATACATTCCAGACCAATAAAGACATTACTATTTATAGTCGTATCAATATCACCATTAAGTAACTACTATTTTACAGCAGGTGCTAAATAATTAACAAAACGGGAATTTGTTAAAACCAATAAAGCTCACATTCTGAGATTATGTTTTCTAATTTCTAGCGCAACTCAAAGCATTGAAAATTTTCAAGTAAAAAAGTAAATATTTCTGCCACTATAGTACCGACCAAAAACAAGGAAAGGAAGCATGTTTTCCAATTATAGTATATTAGTGAGAAAGTCACCATATGATTTATTTACATGAGTTAGGATTAAAAAAATTTACATTTTTAGTAAACGTTACCAACATAACCTCACAAAATGAAAATCGTTTTAGGTGGCATCTTCAATGAGCAGCACAATCAAACTTGTATCTCTCAAATAATTTAACATTAACAAAAAATTATTCATTTAATGCACTTTTGCCACATACAATATAGATTAAAGCATTGCGGAGGTATATGTAGAAACCAAGGGTCAGAGCAGAGAAAAAAATTCTACTAAATACACATACTATTAGGATCAATGTTACTCTTCAATGTTTCAAGAGAACTGGGACGTCATCTATCTGCCTGTGACTTGAGAGAGGCAAACATTTATTTTCTATCTGAGAAGTTTATAAAAGTTTAGTATAGTTTACTATAGAAGTTTAGAAAACGTAAAATTTTGTATAAAGATCAATTACAGGCAAATAATATTTAAAAAATGGAAGGAAAGGAAAACGGATGTATTTTAGATCAAATTCCGAATTTTCTTGTTGTATATAAAAAAATTAATTCTTTCAAGTCGTGCAAGTTAGAAACAGATAGGACACCCATACGTCTCAACTCCACTTAGAGAGTAGAGTCGATACAGAAATCTTCTAAGTAGGAGGATGATGCAATTTGCATACACTTATAAACTGCAAGCACACCAGAGGTGCATGCGTTGTCATGTGTACACACCTTACACTGCTGAAGGTAACAAATTTCAGCAATATCCATTCACTCCGAAGAACTGGCATCTGTTTCTCTATTCCAACCAAAGTAAAATTCATATTTTTTGATGTTGTTTCCTAATTTCTAAAACTCAAAAAAGATTTAACTTTCCCTGCTGCTAACTGTTAAGTATGGGTAAACAGTAAATATTTTTCTCTACTATAACAAATAAATACCAAACCACATCAAACAACAACGGGAGTGGTAATCGGGTTTACATATCAGTTAAAGTCCCGACGAGTCCCAAAATATTTACTAATATTTTTGTCCTCTCAGGCTTCTCACACTGCCTAATAAGGATTGTATAGAACAAATAAAGCATTAGTTTAGATTTTATTAGCAGAAAACTCACTGCACTTTAAGATTGCAAACATAACCTCACAAAATTCGTGTTCTAATATGTAAGGCAAATTAAATGCAAAGTTTAATAAATATTAATTTCAAACATCTTGTTTTGCTTTTATGAGTTATTATTACAAAAATAATACTGGCACTTTAAAAAAATGAAAAATTAATATAATTACTACTAATATTTAAAATGTGCTGGAAAATTTCTTAGTAATGGAACCTCCAAGTTACTTTTTAAGTTTCAATAAATAACGTGAAACGTATATTATGTATACTAATAATAATATATTTTAAATCTTCTAATATGAAGTACGTATAATTGGAAAAAGGGGAGATGACAGTAACACTACAGGTCATATTTTTCATAATAAAAATGACCCATTTTGGTTTTAAAAGTGCCACTGAGACCCCCCCTTGATGTCTCATTCACCCGGCGTCGCGCTGGAAGCCCACCGATCGAATTCGATACCCGAATCAGGACTGACGCCTATTTGAGCTAAAGGGCTCAAGAATTCCGTATGTTGCCTGCACTTACAATCCTCCCGTAACCCGCAATTCGGACACAACCGTGGCTTGTTGCTCTCTTCCATTTTATGGGTTTCCTGTTGCTCCTGCCGGATTTGCTCCATGATGGCACTCGGACTCTGCGAGGACACATCCAGTTTCAATTCCCTCTCGAAATTGTGCAACTGCTCCATGAAGTGAAAGTTCGGCGCGATGTTCGACTTGCGGGCTCGGACCAAGTTGAAGGCATCATTCAGGTTTAGGGAACACTTATACATGAGGTATGCGACCGTGATTGTTACCGATCGTGAAACGCCGGCTAGGCAGTGGACCAGGATGCCTTTCTTGTGGGTCCTTGCTTCGTCTGAAAATATCCAAAACACAATTGTATAAGTTATTTAAGTGTCTGGTAAATAATTGACTAATTATAATGAGAAAAAGAAATGATGTTCATCTTCAACAACAAACTTTTTGGTGTTCACATTAAAGCATCATAATGAAACTAACTCGATGTGTCAAAATAACAAATTGTTTGATAAGGAAGGTGAAGGCGATTCTAGCAGTGGTAGTTAGTTACTACATACCATTTCGAGTGTTCTGTTAGCCAGTGGCATATGTTGTATTCATGTAAGTCGCCTAGAAGCAACTGGTTAATATACTTGCCGCTCGCTAACAGAACATCCAAAAGGTAATAACTGCCGCTAGATTCTAGTCATACAGATTTATGATGAATTAAGCTTGTCAATGCTGTCAAACTAGGTACCTGAAGAACAAATATAATCTCAACTGTTACCATAAATAATTTTAATGTTAGCTACATAAAATCTATCCTAAACTAAACATTGGTAAATTACTGATGTACAAGACACATCTCTAAAAAGTTCGAAAATTGCGAAGCTACAGTTGTCTCAAACAGTGTGTTATCCTAATATGCAGACAAAAGCAGTTAAAAATAACTTAAGCTGGCAAAGTCTAAATCAACCATTGGTTTTCTCCATGAACTTTTGAATAACATCATGTAGTCTCCAGATATTCTAAACGATGTGACTAAACAGGAAAGGTAAAATTGTAATGGACGTACAACCATTACATTAATTAATGAATATGCATTTTAGTGTTAAAAGCAATGAATTTTAATAGCACCATCTATTGCTTCTGTTGTGGCATAAAAGACGCCTACTTCCTTAATTTACAAATTACCGATTTAGCATCACCCTCATGAAAGGTCAGATGCCAAAACTGTAAACTTGTTAGGTAGGGTGATAGTAGTCTAAAGATTTTATTATTCATATTAAATGGAGGATACAGCAGCATTTAGTTTACTTTTAGTTTTATGGAGGGAATTCTTGCGTAACAAAATGTAAATTGCTTGTGGGCATTAGAGCTCCAGAGAAGAAAATTTTCTGTCAAACACTATTTAATATAGAAAAGGAAATGAAAAGCAGGTAATGTAATTGAGATTGTTAAGATGAAAAGACGTTTATACTACGATTATATATATGCAATGGATTGATTGGAAGATATCATTTCAATTTTGATTTGATCTATATTTTTTATTTTTGTTTATTGTTTCCAGCCTTATTTTGTGGAACTCCATAATCATGAAATAAATAAAGATTATTAAAAGTTTCACAGTTTTATTAAAATACAATAATTGTTTATAATTATATTACTTTTGATAATGACAGCATAGCTGTCGAAACAATATTGTCAGGTTGTATTTTAATAAAACTGTGAAACTTTTAATAATCTTTATTTATTTCATATTTTGTATTTTTTTTTACACAAGAATATTTTAAAATTCGTGCTAAAATGGCAATATTCAACGGGAAATGGAAATTCACAACTGTCATAACTATGAATTTCTAGGTTATGCATGTTATGTCATTTGTCAATGAGTGCATTAATTTCCTATTTTTAATTGTAGGTTGAAGAAACCGCTCTGGCAATTCTTTCAATTTTATTTAATGGCAAAACAAAACGTTACCATCATTATTCTTTATAAAATTGTAGAAACCTATTTTTGACTTCTGAAATTTTGCATTTGATGATGTTAACAATAGTATAACCTACGGGGGACTCAACTGAGGAGACGAATCGGCAATGGGCGTTCCAAACATTTGCGTACCCAATGGCCTGTATTTTAAAAAATTTTCGTTAGAGGGCGCTTCGGTCCTTGACAACGCTCAGACCACGCTGGCCATTGTTGACAGTTCGCTGGAGTGCCATATGGGTCGCAATGTTTCATAAAAATTAGCCAGATTTGCGATAAAATTTGCGATAAATCGCATAATCTGTCAACACTGTCAGCGTTGTCCAGAATCGTAGCGCCATCTAGAAGTAACGTTCAAACTTGAATTAACGTTCAAGGTCGGGGACGCTTTATTTGACTCGTTTCGTCTCCTCAGTTGAGTCCCCCGTAGTATAACCAAAGGAAATTTCACTAGAATTCATGCCAACTTTAGTAAAAATCCCTATATTTTCCTTCAACCCAGATATAAGTCATTTTATTATTAAATTATGAATCTTTTGTATCACAAATGGCATATCCTCGAGAGTCGAGATAATAAATGGCATATCCTCGAGATAATAATTATTAAAAATTAAAAAAAAATGGAAAAATCTTCTCAAGGTCAGTCAGCTAGGGACGGACAACTAAATAAAATAAACTCTGATGAGATTTTTAGGTTAAGTTACTTGTCCACATGTGTAACATATTCCAATCTCAAGATTTAAAGGTGTCTTACTGTTTTAAGTATTTTTGGTATTTCAAATCTCAAAAGCTTTTCAATTAAATAATTTGCGCAAGTTTGTCATAAAGGTGATCTAAATATAATATGATCAATTCGATTGTCCCACAACTTCTTTTTCTGAACAATTCCAGGAAAGACGAGACGCGCCTGGCCACGTGAAAAATTAATTACGAGGCTTCGAGTTCCTCCCCCGCCCCAACGCCGCCGGTCCACATAAATAGGACCGAACGTGTAGGCGACCTGGATTTTCATAATTGATTCACTAAAAACTTCAATCAACCCCTTCTTTCTGTCTTTTCCCTATCTTTTTGAAATCACCCTCGTGAGTGCAATAAAAGCAACTTTCTTCCTTTTTTCTATTCAGTCAGTCAAGTCTTCCACCAGCAGATCAGATCTGGTGGTGGGAGTGATCGCAGCGAATATCGACTTTCTTAATGAAAACAGAAATTAGGACAACTGCGTAAAACCAATGCCAGCAGTAATATGATGCTGGTGAATTTCAGCTGTGTGTAAGTAGCAAAAAGGGTTCTCTTCCGTAGGCGGCAAAGTTTACATAACAAGGACAAAAACGGAAAACAAAAAGCAATGAGACGACGAGCTAAACGAACGATTTACATAAACGCTGCTTTCGGTGCTCCGTGAATGGAACAGACCCTCGTTGACCTACATACACCCATTCATGTCTACTGAATGAAACTACGACGAGTGAGGGTGGAGGAAAGAGACAGGTGCTAAGTCAGCCGTTCTATGGTTTACAACCGTCTCTCTTCCACTCGACGACGACGGCGGCGGCGGCGGCGGCGCTATTGATTTTCGAGTTGGCGGTCTCTCCTGCTGTACAAACCCGGCAAAATTTTAGCACGATAAATCCACCCACATCTCACGTGTATATAGCCCAAAACATCAAATCCGCCCCCGTAATAAAGCAAGAACGCTTAAAATGTGCTACTGTAGCTGCTCTTCAAACAATCCATATCTTCTATTATTAGCACGTTGTTATAGCTTCTGGGCATTTTGTCGCATTGGGCAATTTTAGAAAGTTTTGCTGTTGTTATATATACCTTGTATGGGTGTGTGCGTTCATTATACACCCACGCGTATATATCAATGAACACCACCTCTCCCTCGCGCTTATTTAACATTTTCTTTTTTATATATAAGACACACAATTGAAAAATTTGTTGAATGTCTTATTACAATAAAGTTTCTAAGATATTACACGGAGCCGGCCATGGCTTCTATATCAGTTTAAAATATTAATGCGAGACCAAATCAAGCGACCTGTGAATGGAAATATCTCAATGTGAAATCAAAATCCACTTGATTTGCTTAATTTTATGCTCGCACAAACTGTACTTACTAGATTTCACGAAGTAAAAATTAGTAAAATTCAGTATTACCACCTTTTAAGAAGAAAGTTACTAAATCTTCAATTAGTGTCAAGCACACTGTGCTATGAGGTTAAGTAAGTGTAGTTTTTTAGATTAAAGGAGCATAGAAAACATAGCCTGCTCTGTCTATTTTTATACTTACCGATGAATTCGATCGCCCGTGGAAAGTGACTAGCTAAATTCTGGGACCAATGGTCTGTAATCGGTATCTGCATGTATTTCATACTTCCCAGATCCTCAAACACGTTTGGCAAGTCGGGCGTTACATTCAGGACGTACTACGGTGGAAAAATAATATCAATATGTGTATCAAACGATATGGCGGCAAACATAGAGACTACAAGGGAACGTTAGTTGATTTTTCAATAACTATTAATTGATCACTTAGATTTTCAATTTGAGTCTGGGCTAGGTTAGCAGTTCTTTCAAGGCAAACTGTAGTAGGGAATGTTAGTATTTCATGCAAGTTCTGATTTTAAATTATGGTTGTGAGGTACCAATAACAACTTTTAAACACTTTGTATATTTTGTAAAAAATTTTGGGTTTATTTGGGGAAGCACTAGATTGAATACAAACCTGTATACTATGCCTAGCGAGAGCTTGCCTATCTTCACTATTAGCAGCATTTCCTAGGAACAAGTACGGTAAAATTTCAACAGGAAATTCCTTGTCATCTTCCAAACCTGAAGATGAAAGTTTTATTTAGAAAAAGTATTTAGAGACGCAAACACTTTATTCTAAAGATTTCAGTTCCAAGTGGAACTAATCTAAATATACTGTCTACTAATTTTTTTTTCACATAATTCATTCACATAGAGTGGGCTTCAGCTTTTTAACCCTTCGTTACTATTTTAATCAATTGAAAATATTTTAATATACACAAAACATCAAATTTTGAATCTAACTCGGCTAATTCGGCTCAAGAATTATGAACAAAAAGCCTTTTGGCTATTTGCGATTCCCGATTTGTCCAATGACATTTTGTTTAATGGACCTTTGGTTGAACAGGACTTTTGGTACAACAGAATTTTGGTCCATCGAACGTTTGATTCAAATGAATTTATTGTCTAATAAGACTTTTATTATACAGCCTTGGTAGTGTATTGTCTAGTGTGCTGGACTTTCACCCAAGCGGCCCAGGATTGACTCCTGTTACCGACAGATCTGGTTAAGATTTTCTGCAGATTTTCCTTAGCTGTATCACAAATGTGGATTTTTTTGCTAATACCACCTGTAAGTCGGCGACAGCCGCATTAGGGCCTACCTAATAATAATAATCGCCCCCTCCCTCCCACACACGCTTTATAGCTTCTGGGGCCTGGTTTTCAGGTTATGGGTTGTAGCAATTACACAGGCCCACAAAATAAATAGTCTTGTAGTTGAAAGGTGAGGTAGCATACCGTATGCATTTTGGTGTGCTGAAAAAGAATCCGCGAATCCGGGGTCAGAATGACCCATCACCCAAGGATTTCGACATAACCTCAAAAAATTTATAAAAATGCATTTAAAATTCTTGGGCGATGGGTCAATTCTGACCCCGGATTCGCGGATTCGTTTTTAGCACACCAAAAAACATACGGTGTAGTACCTCACCTTTCAACTGCAAAACTTTTCTGTTTTTTTGTGGGTTTGTGACGGGCTCAAAAGAAAAAAAAGGTTTGTAGTTAAAAGGTGAGGTACCATGCCGTATGTTTTTTCGTATGCTAAAAACGAATCTGGGGTCAGAACTGACCCATTACCCAAGGATTTCGACATAACCTCAAAAACACCTCAAGAAATTTATAAAAATACATTTAAAAAAAATCCTTGAGTGATGGGTCAATTCTGACCCCGGATTCGTTTTCAGCACACCAAAAAGCATACGGTATGGTACCTCACCTTTCAACTACAAGACTTTTTTTATTTTGTGGGCCTGTGTTATTATTATTATTATTTTGGTCATTAAGACTAAAACAAAAGACTAAATAAAAAGATAAACAAAATTAAATATCTAACACTTCCAGTAACGGAGAATTACTGAGCTCAATGTGTTCATTTATTAATGGTACCCTGAGTTTGTGTTTGTAGATCTCAAAAGTTTGTAAAATGTCTAATTTGCGTTTGTTATTACAAAAATGTAGGTATTTAATATTATTTTGTGCGATTCTGTTCTAAAATAATGTTTAATTTCAATAATAATAATAATAACACTTTTTTTGGGCCGGCGGTGGACTAGTGGTGTCAGTGCATCACTCGTGTACCAAGGGTCGTGGGTTTGAATCCCACTTGGGGCGACGGGATTTTTCTAATTGGAAAATCCCGCCACCTCAACTATGGGTGTGTGTATTCGTGTTGTATGTTAGATGGGGGACAGATGACCTTAGTAGTTGGTTCCCCCGTAGTGTAGGCGTGAAATAAAAAAAATAACAGCTTTTTAAGTTACGTATTTAATTAAAAAAAAATTTGGCTAATTGCTTAACAGAATATTAACATTGTTGCGCGATTTAATATAACGTTACCATTTCTGCAGAAAAAGCGTTTGTAAGTACTATTTATAACCGTTTTCATACGGATAACACTGAAATAGGAAGCTAAAGTATTATTCTGCCAGTTTGGTTGCATCCGCTTCTCACTTCTAATTAATTTAACACGATTCGCTTTTGCAGGGTTAATTATAAACCTACTAAAATAAAAGACGCCATATTTAAAGACAAAAAAGCTTTTTGGAAATTTTAGATTTAGACACCGTAAATTCGATTTCATCAAAATCAGCCCTGGTAACTGTTGATTTAAAATTATTTAATTATTTTTGTGCCTACACTTTCTTCGTTTGGTTTAATTTTTGAGATATGGACCTCTACGCCATAAATACTCGCTCATCCGTTTATCTGAGCTCTTTGTTCCTAGCTGCTCCTGAATAAAACTTAAAAGGAACGTGTACGATAAATAAAAGGTTCGTATTATAATACCGAAAAACTTAAAATATCAAAACAGAAAGTTAAAAAATGTCCGCTTAATAAAACTTAATCCTTTTTCAATGTTGAAATGCTACCCCCATTAAAATCCCTCCTAACCATCTACGCAAAAAGCTTTTGCGACAGCAACCGCCTAAATAAATTTTGCCATTACATAATAAATAATATAAACATCGTCACTATTAGCATCCCTTTTCTTTTCATCCGCAACGCTTACGTCAGTGGTTTTGAAAACACGACAGAAACTGTGTGTGTTTCCATTAAAAGTTTTTAAAATTTCAAACGGAGCAAGATATACAACAACACAAGAAGGTGCAGCAAAAATGTAAAATGATTAGCGGTATGGCGTAGCTTGACGTAAGTGGGCGCCCACTTCTGTATGTTCCCACTGTGAGAGAGGAGAGCAGCGGTTGGCACGTGTTTGCCCTTCGTATGCTTATATTCGCCCTTAAAAGTGAATTTAGGAAGGACGTTTAGGTAAAAAACGTTGATGTTGTAGTATCATTGTAGAATTGAACTTGAAAATTTTACGTAGAGCTCAAATCAGTTCTGTATCGATTTGGAATGTGTAATTGATGAGACAAAAGGACGAACCCTTTTTTTGTAAATGTCAGCATACACGTTTCGTGTACTTCAGCAGGGCAATAATGACGTCAAGTAATACTACTACTACATAATTAAATTCAGTATAATAATAAGCTCGATTTTAGAGGGTAGGTATTAGCCAAAGGGTAAAAATGTAGCTTTAAATAAATGACGAGTGGGTTTGCCATAATATGATTTTTGCTATTTTTAGACCGAGAAAAATCCCTCTGATAATGTAAATAATGAAAAATCCAAAAATAGCCACACCAAAGTAATCCATTAGCAAAGGGGTGAATATATCATTAACGTATTATGTACATTTAAATTAGTTATATTCTTTTTGCCATCCTTAAAAACCAACCATCGCCCACTCTATGAGTTATAAATAAAATAAACGCCCTTCTTATTTGCATTTGAGTCGTTTTCTATTGCGTCAATGAAATAAAAAGAATTAAAATAAATATGTAATTAAAATAAAGGGCGGCAATCGATTCAACTAACCTAGAGAGCTGTCGCATCGGTCATCCGTATCAGAACTATCCGTTGAACTATTTGCTGCCGATGATAGACTGTCACAGCTCCGGTGTGGTCGATGAAGTGGCGGCGCTGATATCCTTAACGACCTTAATCCCATAAGGGGTAATGGATCGGGCCCTGCAGCCGGAGGCATTGTGCCAGTCGTGTCGAGCAACTCGCTACAGCTGTCGCACCATTCTGGATAGGATGCTTTAAACCTTGCGAAACCATCTGAAACAATACGAAATACACGATTAAATATTTCTTCAATGGACTTCGAAATTGTTTTGCCGTTGTGTTGTTTATTCTTATGGCTTTTTCAATATACCTTATAAGTCTGGTATAAGATTTTTTTACGAGTTCGATGTTTTCAAACGAGGCGACGAGCCGAGTCTATAAGTTCATTTCATACTGTCGCATTTTTTTAATGTTTGAACAAAGGTTTGCTTTATTCGACTCTTGCTTAAAAATAATCTAGTCACCTTACAATAAAACTGTGATACTTTGATAACAACCGCAACGAACTACGTTCGTTGAACTATTACGGAATCAAATATATCTAACTAACGTTTGTTTAAGTCTTTCAGTACCGTGATTTTTTTCTGTATACTGAACTGACAGCAACTGTCAACTAAGTTAACAACGCGTCGCGTAGTAACGTCTTGATAGCCTAGACCTGCAGCACTTAACAACGTCCAGTGGGTATTCACCTTGACGCTTTTGATTATTATCTAAATGGCCCTTGTTCAGTATACAATTTTTTTACGTGTCTCGCCCTAACGGGCTCGGCCATAATAGTTATTTATGAGGCAAGCTTTGTAAATTAATCTTTACGGGCGAGATGGAAAGTTTGTAGGGCGAGCGACGAAGGAGCGAGTCTCCATGATCCAGTGAGTCCAGTAAAGATTAGTTGCAAAGCATGTCGCGTACAAAGTTTTATTTCCACCTTCACAAGGTTTTTTTTTATTAATTTATTGTATATTTTGTATAAAAAGGCATTTTGTAATCAAAGGCGGTAAGACAATTTATAGATAGACGTTGTCAGGGTGCAAGTGATTAAGAGACAAACTAGTTCCCATTAGCATTTTGTTGGTGAGCATTGTAGAATTTTACAGGTCTGTTCTAGGAACCCGTAAAGTTTTACAGGTCTGTAGCTGTAACTACACATTTACTTAGTTACCATAAATACATACTAATAAAGTGTCATTTATAGTAAATGCTTTTACCGGACTTGTGACGTAAAGTTCCATTTTGCGGGCTAGGATTATTAGTCTTGCAAATAAAAACATGTGACACAGTATGAGATAAAAAAATTAAGTTGACTTCTAATATCTCAGGAATCCTGTTACATGTTTCTCATCTTTTCTGACACTGATAAAGTGTCATTTATATGTATAGAAAGAGAAGTAAATGCTTTTACCGGACTTGTGACGTAAAGTTCCATTTTACGGACTAGGATTATTAGTCTTGCAAATAAAAAGATGTGACACAGTATGAGATAAAAAAGAATTAAGTTGACTTCTAGCATCTCAGGAATCCTGTTACATGTTGCCATCATTTCTGACACAAATAAAGTGTCATTTATATGGAAAGTAGAAGTAAATGCTTTTACCGGACTTGTGACGTAAAGTTTCATTTTACGGACTAGGATTAGTCTTGCAAATAAAGAAATGTGACACAGTATGAACTAAAAAAAATTAAGTTGACTTCTAACATCTCAGGAATCCTGTTACATGTTCTCCTTATCATTTCTCTTCGGAGAGTACTATTTTTGCATTAATAATCATTCCGTTGTATATTTTTTTATGCAATTTATCTTTGATAGATGCTGATTAAAACTTCTTACTTACTTGTCTGGAATATCATTGTTTTACTGATAACCTTAATTATATTAAAAAGTTAGTTTATTATTTTGTGAATTGATAAATATCCTAGATATGAAAGAAAAAAACGATCAAAATGGAACAAGACAGCCTTTCTCATATTTAGAAACTAACCTAGACGTATATACGACCTCTTCCTTCAACCGTCATGACCCATTTTGGCCGCCCGATATTCCAGGAGCATAATCCGATTATATACACGAAAAGAAGATAAGAAGAGTGGATTTTAATACTTTATAAAGACATATTTAAAAATTTATGTTCACCAATGTTACAAGATTAAAACGTATAAGGGAAAATTGAACAATGAAGGACAATCAAAACACCCCCATCGTTGTTACCTTTTATCAATTTATTCATTAGAGTTAAAAAATAATCCATTTTTCATCATCGAATAGGTATAATACCTATTATTATAATAAATATAACATGGTGTACAACGAGCGCCTGTCTAAACTTCCGTAACCAGGACACAAGAGAGGCTGCAGCTGAACCTACTTTCCCCAATTGCACTGTTGCTAGGTGACGGAAGGAGCCACCCCATTACACACGGGGTAAGTATGTTCCTGCGGGAAAGCCCCGCGCCGTTTTCACCTACTTTCACGAAAAATTGCTGCGGATATTTAAAACTTTGACCCGAGTATGTGTGTCTATTCAATTAACGCAGAAACGTTGTTTTTTTTGGGCAAATAAACCGACGGATTCGGTTTCGTTTCTCCAAAAAATTCGATTTTACTTTTTACTTTCTTGTTTCGAAGTTTTTAACTAACGGGACTTATGTATTTTAAAAAGAATTTATTTGGGATCCGAGTTTGCCGTGTCAATTCTACCGTTTATAATTCATGTCAGACGTCACAAAAGTTAGGTTATGTAAATTTTAGGTTAGAATTCTTAACATAATAAGCTGCTTTGGCATTTTAAAAAGAAAAAAAACCTTAGGGATTTTCTTTGGATGAAATTATATTTAAAAGGTTAGATTTAATCATTTGGGAAATACGAAACCAATTTTATATAAGCTTATATTTTTTCTTTTAAGAAAATAAATAGATATAATGAAAAGAGAGGTACCGTTTTTAATTAGGATCTAATCAGTAAGTAATGATTATTTATGAACAATTGTTTGCACTTCGCTGATGCACAAGTACAAGATCATTCTCACTACAGGGGATATTGAGAATGATCATAGATTTGCTGTGTGCACTGAGAAACGATACCCCCGATTTTGAAGTTCTACCATGCTCGTGAAAAAGTTAAATTCAGCGGATCAAAGAAACGAAGAGCTGGTCAAAGGAGAATCTTTTTGGACGGATTATTATAATATTTAGGTGTTTTCGAGATAGTTCGTTAAGTATTGAATTATCCAAAACGTTCGATGAGTTTGGTGAGAGGGGGGGGGTACCAAAAACGCAAGATGGAAACCGCCTTCTTTTTAATATTTATAGTACACACTAGCAAGCTAGGACTCTTTCGTTGCAAGATTTATATCAGGGTCACTATCACTTCTAGTAGTTGAGATCACATTACGATGGTTGAGAATTAAGCCTAGTCAGGTCTATCCCGGTCGATGCCCCCCGACGACATCATTAAGTGCGTCTGGCGTACCCTGGGCTGGAACATACCAGTACACCAGGGCCGAGCAAGGTTATCTCGGATGTTGACGCAAACATATAGCCTCTCACATCTTAAGACAACTCCGCTTACTTTTAGGCAAGTAGGCAGTCTTTAGAGCTCTGTCGCTAGGCCCATTGGTATATTGGTATATCGGAGTGGACGAAATTTAAAAAGCCCAGCTCACACTCGAGATGGACTCGATGAGATAGTGTAAAGTCCGCATGCTGGGCTAGGGGGGTATAGGTACTCTCAAGAGGAGGTGGACTCCGATGGGCGAGCATGTAAATACTAAATAGCTAGCTGGAGAGCTAGTAGATGGTAGGTGAAACCCCATGCCGTGATCGTAGCTCTGATGTCAAGGTAGATTTTGACCATGGAATCAAGTATAGGTTTTAGGATTCTTATTGTGAGCGGTAGCCTAATTTAAATTTATCCCATCGCAGTAGCCCAATAGTCAGCCACACGTGCTACCACAACACTGATTGCCACCTGACCCTGGCGAAAGCTGTTATAGGGTAATTAGGCTCTTCAGCGAGGAGTTTAAAATGATTTGATGTGCAAGTGCTGATGATAGTAAGCAACTGCCGCATGTCCTCGAAGCTGTCTGACGATTATATATAGACTGAACATTTTCCATTAGATTCCATCCAAAATCCATAGAATTAAGTTTTTCAAGATTTTCAATCTGACCATTATTATTGGATTGCGTTACTTTTCCTTACAGAGAGCTTAACATTTTCACTTTATGCATCCCTCCTTCTTGCTGTTCTTTATGAAGTTTTCTGACAGCTTATCTTAGTCTTTTCTTCTGTTCTTACACTTTCTTTGTAGTAGCCTTCGCCAGCGACTGTTGATTTCTACATGGAATGAAATGTACAGCCCAAGAATATACTTAAAAAGGGTCCTCGTGACGTATTGGTGAAACAATCAGTGCTTCAAATGCCATCTAAGCGTTCCGTGTCATTCATTGTAAGCAAATTAGGTCAAACGTTTTAAGCACCTGGAGAGATTGTAGAATTATATTTTAATTTTATGAGGCTGGGGCTGTTCTAAAATATTTTACTCGTGTGTAATTGAGAACGCAAGTTTTTTAAATATGTCAATTAATTCATTAAAAGGCTTTTCACCAGTCTGAACAATACAAACCGGACTGCTTCTAAAACTTTTAAACGCAAACTACAAGGTTTTTCACTACTATGAACAAAGGAAGGGGACTCATTAATATTGCTGTCTCATAGACGATTTCATTATAATGATAATAATAAACGAAAAATTCTTATTTTCACAATTTCATTTTGAGTGTAGAAAACTCTTGAATAAAATACATTATTCAGAAACAAAAGTAGGCCGAAGTAAAATCGATTCCACTTTACCTCCTTTAAAGAAAGAAGCCCCGCGTGCACCGTTTTACATTACTTTTATTAAACTTTTTAAAAATTATGTACATTTATTTAGAAATGTGCACTTTTTAAAACATAACCTCAAAATAGAAACCCGAATTGTAATATGACGTGTCATAATTAAATGATATGGGATGATAGAGCCTTATAATCTTGAATGGCTGAAATTCTTCATTATTGACTGCTTTGATTTATTATTTCTGTAACGTCATTAATTTTCTTGAGTTCAATATGGCGGCATTCATTTGAAAAATGGGTTTATTGTTGTGTTGCATTAAAAGAATAATTAAAATAGGCATTTCCAGGCTAACCATTTCCTTCTGATATAGTCCCCCGGAAAAGATGACTCATCTTGCTACCAACTGCTCAAATCTCTAAAAATTGTAAAAATTTATTTATCACAATTAATGCAAGCAGCACAATTTTCGCTAGACGTGTCGTCGCCGCCGAGACCTGAATACCGAGTGTCGAAACCTAACCTAAAAAATATGCAGGCTTGGGTAGTTCGACTGTAGTATTTGTTGCAACTCTATGCATCTGTAATAATCAAATCAGAAACTAAGAATCTCTTTATCCAATAAAGATTTCACCCAAATATCAAAAATACATTATGCAAAACCGGTTTTATGGGCCCTTTCACACGTCAAGGACGCTAAATCCAACTTTCTCTTCCATTTTTCTCCTCAACAAACGAAGTTAATCTCGAATAGGGGGTTAATGTTAACGGAGAGCAAGGTTCGGAAAAAAATAAATTTTACGTGCGAAAAATATAACTTTTCACTCCTTTGCAATCAATCTACGAATATCGGAAGCGAGAGTACTACTATAGCAGTGCTAAATTTAGCCCCTAAACAAAATCGAATCGGAAAAGAGCTGCTCATAATGATGAATATGAAACAGGTAATGAATTGGCACACCTACGTAACGGAAGTGACGCATAAACACAATAAACTGTCGATATGAAACAGACATGAGGCGTGGGTTGGTCTGCCAAACAAGATTCGATGAGTTTGTTTATACAAACAATAATCCAACACACGTGTACGGGTACTTGTATGAGTGCTCTGCTGCACCAAATAGGAGGGCGGGGAGATTTTTTAACAATTAATAGTGCTCGCATGTGATGGACAGATAGTACACCCAGACATGTTCAAATACTAAAGATTTACTTTTGAAACTAACTGTACTTATTTCTATATGGTGTTATTAAACATTTCACGCTGGAATTGTTTCAAAATTAGCACAAACGACACGTCTAATAATTTGAATCATTTTGTATGGTGGAAGAGGAGAAGTCGATAACAACCCCTTTTTCCTACGTCACTTCCTGAGGTTAAAATATTAATACACACACCGCGAAAATGAGCTATTTCCAGAACATCGGTTGTTAAGGTTTCCACCACATAAGTGGACGTAAAGTTTTATTACATGAATATGCATCGAGCAACATATAAACAAGAAAACAACATAAGAAAAACGTTCTGAATAATACATGTGAATTATTTATGTCCAACCAAGTACTATTTCCGTGCTCCCAGCATTATTATATCAGATTTCTCTATAAATATTCTTTAGGAGGGAAAAAAACTACAACGGCTAAACTCATTTATCCGTGAAAACCGTATATAATCAGCACAACCGAACACCGAACGTCAAAGGAGGATGTGGTGCCTTTGTTTTTGTTTTGTTTTTCAAAAAACATTTCACGACCGCAATTATTAAGTGCAAAATTTATATAAATAATAATAAGCCGTTACTGGCACCAGAAGTTCCGCAATGTAGAAGCTTGCCAAGAATAGTGTTGTTTGGATAGTGATAGCAAACAGATTAATAAATGTTTATTAGCCTTGATGTGGTGGTAATCGTAAAACTTTGCCTCCGGAATTTCGACGAGTAAAAAGCACCTGAAAAACCAACTCAAGTTCCACCTAAACTTCAAAAAATACACAACTACGGAAAACTTTTCCGTCTTCCATTCAAGTTGTGCGGGAAGGAATGACAAGTTGGAACGCTAAGATTTATGGATGATCTTTGGTAGAAAAAAATCGAACCAATATTTTTGTTGTGTTCGACATGATTTCGCCAATTTTTTTTTAAATAAAGACCATGTTAGAGGAAGACACTTCCGCCATACTGGAGTCATGCTTTAATGCCCCTTTTCTATCCTTATTACAATTGTTTTGAATTCAAATAATAAGTAAATATTTTAGGGTTATTATTATCAATGCTGTTATTTGTCTGTGATTCACTTTTGAATGTGTTTTCGTATTTTATTTATGTCATAACGCATGTGTGGATATCACTATTGAAAGCATTGAACTCGTTCGGCCACTTGTCGGTCAGAATTCTTGAACAGTTGCAACCAATTCTTGTAATAGACACAGACTTGGCCTTTCCTTACAGACTTACGAAGCCTATTCCTTCAACTGTGGCGTTTAAAATGCAAAAAATACCAAATACCCAGAACCCCCTCAGAAATAAATTTTTGGCTACGGCCCTGAATTAGTGCCGTATTACAAGTTGGGATTAATTGACTGGAAGATTAATTAAGAGTTAAGACGGAAGTGTTGGCAGTCCACAAGTACACAATTAAAAGAAGAAATTGGTCATTACAAATCGCATCCCAGAGACTGTAGAAGGTATTCGCAATCACGTGTTATGGCATTCTAAGGTCCATGTGTTGATCACGCGGGTGACTAATTTCCTTATTTAATTGTCAGATTTGGTTACAAAAATGCCGAGGAAAATACCATGATTTAATCACGTCACCAAGTAAATAAAAAAGAAATAACCTATAATTTAGTACTAATTAAAGACAAATTTGTACCAACAACCATTTAGCCACAATTCGCATTTGAAAAGTGGGGGTGCCGATTTGAGCTCAAGCTAGCGCCCCCACTTTAATAAAAATGACATTTTTCTATCAGTTAGTATTAATTAAGAACAAATTTAGACCACATTTTTTTTCACAATTACAACTATATAGCCTCTATTCGGCATATCAACACTAGCAGCGCGAACTGGCAATCAAGCTAGCACCCTCAATTTAATTTAAAAAAATGTTAAAAATAAATCCTAATAGTTTAAGGAATGTATTTTCCTATTTGGTGTGCAGTATTCAAGCTGGTAGCGGCGGTTGCAACCCATATAGAATTTGCCGATGTTGAACAAACGGACCAATATTGTTTCAACATTGGCACCGTTAATCTTGGGAGCCAATATTGGGACAGTAACGAAATGATAACACTGGCCAGTACTTGGGCCATTTTACATAGCCGATATTGGCAGCCAATATTGGCCAGTGTCGAAATGATAACACTGGCAAGTATTTGGACCATTTTACATAACCAAGATTGGCCCAATGTTGTTGATATGTTGGTATAACTCTAGTCTTATACTGGCACAATATTGGTTGTATATCGGTTGCACAGCGGTGTATAATAATGATCATTATTATATTTTTTAATTAAATTATTGTATTATACACTGAGAAAAATGGTTCGTAAAAGTTGTCCGCGGCGTCATATTAACGCTCTTGATCTACAATTTTTAAAGTAATGGATTTTTCGATCTTTCTCAGTGTACGATATAATATAATTAAAAAATATAATAATGATCATTATTGCTTATACACCGGTGTGCAACCGATATACAGCCAATATTGTGCCAGTATGAGACCAGAGTTATACCAACATATCAACAACATTGGGCCAATCTTGGTTATGTAAAATGGTCCAAATACTTACCAGTGTTATCATTTCGACACTGACCCAATATTGGCTACCAATATCGGCTATTTAAAATGCAGGGTAGGCAAAATCAGTTTTTTAAAATCAAAAAACCCCATTTTTAATCGATTTTAATTAAATTTAAATTATGTTCTAGAATTTCTACTTAGCTAAATTAATAAAAACAACTACTTTTTGTTTTACAAATTATAATTTGGCATACAACTGAGCGAAATATAAAATATACCTAAATATAAAAACATAAAATTGAACTATGTCCTTTTCTGGCAGTCGCATCTTTGTGCTCATCAAAATACAACCAAACTAGATCCCGTCTTCTATCATTCATTGTGATGGACGAGTTCACTTCCTGATTGTAAATGAATATTAAACTTTCACTCCATATCATCGCAAATTAGGGGAATCCACTAAGCCTCTAAACACAGGCATTGTGTATATGGAACACAAAACAGGGATTCCTACATTATTGGCCAGTGTTGCCATCATAGTAAAAATTTTAATAAAATAAGTCTATAAATATGTATTGTTGTGATATAGGCATCCCGCATAACATGTATGCACGATGTGTTGCCTATCTTCGGGCGAAAGGATTTTATAATTTTTTTTTATTTTAAAAACGATAAAATTTTGCATTAAATATGTTGAAAATACACATTACAACACTGTGTGTCAGTTTGTACGTGATTTTGATAAAAGTTCGAGGTTATGTCGGTAAATTTTACGTCACTTAAATGTCAACAAAGTGAGGTTATGACAAATGTCATCTTCTTTTTAATTTTTTTTATAAATTCTTAATAATTTAATTAAAATGAACAATCAAAGTGAACTTAAAGTGAAATAAACAAAAGTGCAGTTTTTAAAATTTTTTGTTCATACTGTTATTATTTGGAGAAATGTTTGGAATTTTTATTTTGTATGGAACAAATTAAAGGAAGGTAATGGAATCTTGTTGCAAATAACTGAATTATTTTATGTATTTACGTCATGGAAGATACATGTTGTATCTCTAATAATTATAATTATCTTCAAAAATCACAAATAAAATCCATTTGACGGATGACATGGAATGTAAACATCTTACCAACAAATAAGCAGGTCATTTTACCAACTATAACAGAAATCTGCTAACTTTCAAGTTAGGGTGATTAACTTTTTTGTGTGGCGCAAATAATTTTAGAATTTAAAATAATTTTCAATTTTTATTTTTTTTAATAGTAATTTAAGATTGTTGGATTGATCAGATAAGAATTAAAAAGGGCAAAGAGAATTAGAATGTCTCTTAATTCTTATTTTGTTAAATCTATTTGACACCGAGATTTAATTTGATTTTCTTTAATTTAATAGTTGTTTTCTTTTCTCTTCATGGAATTTTAAATTTTTATTTCTTTTCTGTGCTAATAAATAAAATTATCCATTTAAGTGTCTAAAAAGAAATTTATTTGTGTCTGGTCCATTAACAACGTTTTACAGATATAATTTAATTAGCCTAGAATACATTCAGTTCTATGGGTACGCGTCGTTTTAAGAAAGAGTCTTGTCCTGAAAAATCGAAAGAAAGTTAAGATGAGATTTGCAGTTGCATTAGAGGCAAATCCTATTATGTACTGTTTATAATATATCATTACTGTATGGAAGCTGGGACACTTTTACTATACCTTTATTTATTTTTATCTTATGTACGCGTAATTTTACCTTAATTATTATGCTACATCAGATTTTATCCTATTTTAGTACTTTTCATATGTTCTAAACATGGTGATCTCATTCTCTAGTCAAAGCCTACATTTTTTAAAGAATTTACATTTTTGGTTGCGTTGATGTTGATTTTTTTTTAATAATTTATACATTTTCGGAAAAAAACGATACTAATATTTTTAAATATTAAATATGAATACACCTTTGAGGCTAACCCTTATGGTAATTTCCTTTTTGCAATGCGAACTTTTCCGGGGAATATTCTGTTTCTTACAAGCTAGTGCCTTTATAAAATATACAATCACAGACATCTCTAAAATGATAATAGGGGGAGATCGATACGGAAATAGGTCGACAACGTGGATCAAGATATATTCGGGGTGACTAACTGTAAGGGAGGGTGAGTAAATAATTCTCAGCTGATAACAATTAACCCATTTTCTCGATTTCACCTCTTGCTATCTTCTTGGAGTTGGAGCTAGATCACATATAAAACGACCAAAACTAGTGCAGGATTAATTGTATTATAGGGGTTGGATTTAATGTAACAGTGTAGGTATGCTTATGCAAACAATTATGCATGTGTGGTATGGTGTAATATATATGTATGTACGTTGTATGTCTATTTAGTGAAAGGCAGGAAATCCGGTTAGACTTAGAGGCGATAAATCTATTTTCGTAAACGTTACAATTTGCGAGTGTTGCAGCAGTCATGTCTCTCCTGTTAGAATTAACGAGAATTTGTACTTGTCTATTATAAACAACAGAATATTTAATATTCGAAAAGTAAGATCGTTTGGGTGGTTATAATGCAATGCAAAATCGGCTGAGAAGGGACTAGGAGTAATTTAAATCTTGGTCTACAAGAATAAAAAGTCTTAGATGTTGGACGTCTTATTTTATCTATCCACTAAAGCTAAAGTTGAGCCAAGTCAAGAGAACTCCCATTACATTAATTTTCAGGGCAATACCAACGGACAGAAACCGCACCGGTGCATTCCGGGCACGATGGCGAAAAGGTGAAGGGTCACCCGACAACGATGACGACGACGATAATAAATGCCGCAAATATTCAGCATTAAATGAATACCATGCTCTCAATTCTCCTTCCAGGCAAGCTTTCACAATGAATGAATCATTTCCTTTTATTATTATTATTATTATATTGTGTATTTATGTGTGTATTTATAAACGTTTTTTGTACTTTTGACCTTTTCATTATCAGAGTTTATTTCTTTAATATGTATAATTACACGTTTTATCGAAATATGAGAGCGCGATACGATGATGAAACGATGATGATGTGATTGCTCTTATTTTTTTTTTTGTTCATGATTCATTTAATTTTATTCGGATGGTTTTTACGATTTACAATATGCACTGTTGTTTATTTCATAAAATGGTGAATATTGGTATTGACCAATCGGCCAGTTTACCTACAATACTCAAGTCCGTCATAGGTTAGTTGCGGGTAAATGGGTAATTAAGTTTTGTAGAAATTTGGGAGTGAGGATAAGTTTTTCGAATGTAGATTAACCAGTCTTTATTCGCAGCACTAGTTAAGTACGTTAGGGGTAGTTTTCCCCAACATTACCACTTTTAGATATAAATGCAACAAAAATCTTTCTGGCCGCGGCACTCAACTTACCCATACACAAAATTGCTGATGATGAAATAAAAAACATAGTGGCTTATGCATTAAAAATCAAAAACAATATCTACTACTAAAAACATAACCTATTAAATAAATGTCAAATCTGGATTGTGAGTGTCGTCACTTGTTTTATCAACTATTATTTATTATTTATTAGGTAGTAGATTCTGATTAGTTTTTCGAATAAAAAAAAATAAAATTATGGTATGAACATAGATTAGATCCTAAGATTAGATCGATTTTTGGTATAATCTTACTGCTTTATTTTATTGATTTTGGTATCTTATAGTAAACGGCACCTGGTATAAGAAATGCAATAGAGAAGTAAACAGGACACTTTTCATAATGGTTGTTACTTATAAAAATTAACCCAAATATCTTTTATATATTATTCTAACCGGTTCATTATTAAATTTGTTAATATTTAATAGATTTCCATTGTTTTGTTAAAATAAACGTTTTCTGCGAAAATAAAAATTAATAAAACACACCTACAGGCACATATATAGGGTGTCTCAAGTCGCCCTGAACATGGACAAATTAAGATGCAAAAAAATCAGAGGTTGCCTCCTCAACTTAAAATTGTTGTAAATGTTATTCTCTAAAACGCTAATTCTCACTACTCCAATAAATTATTCTACAAGTTACAATTATCTTTTCGGATTGTACTAATAAGTTAATATATGCCACCATAATCAACACTTACTACAAGAAAAACTAGCAATTAAACAATTTAAATGTACACAAATTAATCAGATTTCATTTTATTGAATTGATTTATCCTCAACATAAATGCAAAAAAGCTCTTCTAACCTTCCCAAATTATTTCAATTCAACAATTAGAACTTTTTCTTGTGTGGTGTCCATGCAATTTTTTCTTTTTTATTTTAAAGTATTAATTGTTAATAATTACTTTGCCACTGTAGACAATAATTAGTATAATAATGAAAATTTGATACTAGTAATTTTTAATGTATTCTTTTGTTTGCAATAAATGTCACTTTGTTAAATTTGATATATTATAATAAGCCATAGCAAGCTCTGTTCTTATTCATTTTTTTTAATTTTCCTATGCCCTGGGCGACTTCAAACAAAGCGTATAGTATATAACCTGCATTTCAATACAAAAACTGACACCTGCATGCCTGAGTACTGAGTTTTAAAATGAACTAAATAAATTTCAAAAAATATGCTGACGTAATCTTATATTCCATCAACTAACCTACTTCAACAAATTGTTGACATTTTTTAATAAGATATTGCACGAAAAACAACGAGGCATCCTTTAACAAGAAGTGGGGTGGTACAGAAGATAGAGCCAAGCTTATATCTAAAGCTTCTAATTCTGATTTCTAAATGAAACACCCTGTACATTTTGACACATTTGGATTCAGTTGAATAATAAAAATAATGGCCATCTCCACAAAAATGTTGTTTTTGACACTGTTTTTATTATTCAATTGAATTATTTCACTCTACTTGGAATGGATTTCTTTCAATTGCATATTTAGATTTTTCGGGTGAAAATTGGTTATACCAAGGCTTTTAATTTTAAAAAATTTCATTTTTCTAAATTCTTTTATCTCAGAAGCCAAGAAGGGTGTGAAATGTGAGAGAGTAATTCCAAAGTCACCTAAAAAAACGTCATTTCACCACGGCTAATTTATTGAAGCTGAAATATTTTTAGAACAGTTTTTCACCAATAACTTTATTTTCTTAAATGAGAACAATATGAGTCACATTAAATAGAAACTGAAATTCAACGATATAAATTAAACTCCAACCCTCCCTTACTAATAAATTAAATAATTTTTTTCGGTAAATAGGATGTATTTAAATTTTGGTGGTTATTGGGACGCGCCAAAGATTGGCCTGTATTCTAGCGGAATTTTATTAAATTATGCGGTAGGATATTTAATTGCTAAATTGAAAGATTTGAAGGTTATGTCAAAGTTAAATCTTGCGTTTCATTGGTTGCGTACATGATCACCAATTGTACAACGCCATCTATATTTATTGTTGCGCCCCTAATTTCGAACCGTAAAATCCAAATATGTCAAAATATACAGAATGTCCCATTCAAAAATCCAAACTTGGGGTTATTCCCGACGAAACCGGAAGTCGGTGTGAATGTTACAAAATAATATATCCATACCATTATTTCATTGAAAATAATTTATAAACAAAGATATAAGCTTGGCCCTACCCTCCGGGTCATCCGGTAAGTTTGTCACCAAATAATAATGCAGGTAGGGGAAATAAGTTGAGACTTTTTTAAACGCAAGTATTAACGAAGCAATTTTCTTCAGAGTACTTGGGTGCGGATACGTCTGTAATCCCCCCTACCCACCCTCTGACCAAAGGATTGCGAAAAAAGATAAAAATCGACCGGGTTTTTTCGACGAATGCACCTTCGAGAGCTACAAACGAGCTTCAAAACCTTGCCTTTGAACGTTTTTAAATGTTTCCCACTAAGTGCCAAATTCGTTAACGGGACTTGCTTCGACGTTTCCTTGTTCTGAATCTATATATCAGAAAATCTCTTGCCGGTTACCATGATGGTCTTGCCGACCAATCAACAGAAGTTTCTTGTTAATATCTCGCAGAAACGCCGTCATCGTTTCCTTCTTCATCCAACAGTCGCCAAACAACTACCAACAAATACCATCGAGCACCTCAGCTCGCGGCCGACAATATTGACAACAGCTATTTTGCTAATCTTAGAACATGTAATCTTGACAATGGAGTGGAAACGAGGACTTACCAGACGATAACATCAAACACACTAGATCTTACGTGGCCGGAGAGGCATAATGAACATAAAACGGCCACTGTCCTGCTTCTCAGGTAGAGATTAACGTTAATAGTAAGTATAGCAGTAGTAAAAACTCTATAATGTTTGACGAGTAAAAAGATGGTGAATTACGCCATCGTCGATCGTAAGCTCTCTTTCTTCACCAATCTTAAATATTAAATTAGTCGCCAGAAATAAGTCATATTATGTCTGTCACTGTTATCATTTTACTTGTACGGTATATGCGGTCACAGAGCACCTACGGTACAACTAGACACGTTCTGTATATGCAATGACATCTGTTGGACTAGGGCAGAACAAAAGCGAAAACAAATCATATAGTGAGTCATTTTAGAAAATTCAGTATTTACGACTTAAGGAGGAATCATAGGAATAAGTCCTAAGAAGCATTAAGTGACTCAAATCAAACGAGTACTAGGTGGCAGGTCATTCGTTGTAATGGACGTTTTTTAGTGGTCACCAACTACTTAATCACTACCAATCAATTTCGAACGCTCTCTATTACTAAGAATTGTTTTTTATATTTATGCAAGCAAAAAGAATTAAGCATCATAATCGCCCACATTTATGTTGCTCATACTGGCGGCTTTAATTAAACAAAGTGTAATAATCTAACTTTAGAAAACAGATCTTCCTTTGTGTTTATTGCGCTTGTTATTCCAGAAGATGCGTGAACTTGAAAGGAAAGCAACAAATCGTTGGTGGTTGTTGACATGTTTCAGAATATTGTTTTATTTTAATTCAGAATTCAAAAGAAAACTGAACATAGACATTTTAAGTGATGGTAGATTATTAGGGCTAGGCGCAGTCTTATACTGCAATTTTTCACCTTTTCAGACTTTGATGTATCCCCAAAAATGCAGCTAATTTTAGAAAATTTACCCAAAATGAATTTATCATTCTATTTATAGAGCCCGCACGCCCCTAATATTCCTAATAAGTTTTCTATTTTATTATAGACCAAGCCGGAAGAAATTTCAAATCATCATCAATATCGATATTATTAAAAGGAAATCCAATCATGAATGAATCGATTTAATTAATACATAAATGCCAGGTCAAAGTTGATGACTGAGCTATGCACGCCAGCTCATTGTCTTCTTTTCTAGGTCAGTAGTAGTAAACGCACGAATAAACTAATAATAGAATACAATAATTTATTTGTAAATAAAACAAATTCGAAATAATAACAATAATAATATTTTACAGCGTATAAATAATTAAAATGTTTTTATAAAAAGCTTGTTATGGTGTGTAGAGGCCAAGGTAAGGTAAACTCTTAGCAAGGTTGGTTGGTGCGCGCACCGGAAGTCGTGATGGATGGATACGATTTCCTGCCGGATGGGCGACATTCGGCCAACAATCCGAGACTCGTTGGCACGGCTTATTATGCTCTATACAAATATACACACATACACATACGTTAGCATACACACACGCACGTGGGAACCTGGTATTACACCTCATGCATATGCAAATAAAAGTACTTTTAACCAATTTTGAATCTAATAAAACAGTTGAAAACGAATCATGAAAAGAGAAGAAAAATGTTTGGTATATGAGTATATTTTATGGGAATTATCTCGGTATTTTTAGTAGTACTTTCTATAATCAGTGTTGAAAGATTTGTATTATGGGAAAAATATTTCAATAAAAAGCAAGATCATTTTTCCGGATACTTCTTTTTGCTACGGCAACTTTAGTATACAATACTATAGGGTACAATGATAAAAAATTCCAATCCCAAGGAAAAAATATGTAAAAAGCATGGTTGCAAACTTGATTTGCGAGGTTTTTCACCAGTGTGCTAACTGCGATTCTTATGGTTCCTTAAAAATGTTATATAAATTGGCGGTTTTTCACTAGTGTTTTAGTATTATGACAAGATATCTGTGTGTACTGCCAAAATTGACAAAAACTCTGCGGTATCTTCGTTACTTCAGTTATGTAAACTAATTATGTTTTATTTATTTATCAGAAGGTTAAAAATAATCAAAATAGCACACATTACGACACTTTTTAATTCAGAAAATAAAAACGGAATGGCTCGCCATAGCGTGTGTGTGGACCGGCCAGGGCCCCTTGGCCGCACACTTACGGACTAGAGAGGCTGCATATTATGGGCCAGTGGGAATAAGTATGCAATGAAAAAAGAATATGCTAAAAATCAGCGGTTCCCAACTTTTTTCGTTCGCGAACCGCCAAGTCACGTAGCATTTGCTTGCGGACCGGTAAGGCAAGAAATTAAAGAAAACATTTCGCAACATAAATCTTATAAAAATAAATTTACTTTTACACTGTACAAGAACAATCTAAAATAAATAAGTATCCATTCTTGATAACATCTTGATCCATCATGATAACATGAACAAAAGTCGGTTTTTGTACCTCATCCGCTTCCCGCATACAAAACCTCGAACGACCAAAACGGGGACCGACCGGAATTCGGCGGGTACCGAGAGGTCGGGGTTTTCTCTTGTCGCCAAACGAACGTCGAGAAACGATGGTAAGGTAAGGTGCGGCGCCCAAGACTATAACCGGGTCCGACACAGATAGGGCGGTCCATCGTTCAAAATCAGAACAGGGAGCGATCTCCACTCCCTGTCGAGATATCCGAAACGCTGAAGAGTGGGTTTCGGGAGCGGAGGTCAAAAACGGGATTGGGCGGTCGACAATAGGCTAAACGACTCAGGAGGTAATCATATAAGACCTCCAAAACTGGTTCCTACTTAGAAGTCTGATTATGCTGGTGGCGGTAATATTACTTTAGCACGATTCTTCGGTGAAGAACAAATACAAGTTTCCTTATTGTTTTACACGGCATTTGTAGAGGAAACATTTTGAGATTTCCCATTGTTTGACGCCAAGATAGTCGTTTTGGATCCTATAGTTTCCGAGATAGCGCCACTCGAAAACGGACGCATCCCCTAGAACGGAGAGGGCTATATAGATACGGAAAAACCAATAGATGCACCGCTCGTAGAAAGCCGCGTGACATCGTCTCCAAAAACCCCATGTCACACCTAACTCCTGTCCCCAGAAGAGTGTAGGTAACAAAATTTTTCCGGTAGAAATGATTGGGATACTGCGCTGGCAAAGATTCCGTGGTCAGATTTTCGCTCAAACCTACCGTATGGCGGCGGCAGTTTTTTACCGCCTTTGCTTAAACCGTTTATCGGAGACGGTCGAGACTTCAAATCTGAGACGGGAACTACCCAACGCATCGACACACAAAAATGGTCCAGAACAAAGCAAGTCTTGCGGCCTTGCGAAACCCGGATTTTCATCGTTCGCGTTAATCGGAGAGGCAAGACAAGAATTTTTCGGTTCCGGTATGCTTAAAACCGAGCTGAACCCGCTTAGAAATTCTAAATTTCCTCCTATTACCTAGTACTACGCTACCACATATGTACAAAGACGCGTTATACATATCACGTATGTATGTATACAGCGCCGGCTCCGTATAAATTTACTCAGAGTTTACTCTTTGTCAACTCCGATAAACCATTTACAAGCTTATTTAAGGACTATTTATTTTTTTTATACAACATTTATTTATAACATTTATTTATTCACTGATATTTGACTACTAATTACACAAAGCACATATTCAATTCACCGGTTGAACAACAATTATTAATTCTCTTTGTTCGCGGCGGCCCTACATATCCATACGGAAGTGTAGAATTATCTAGAAGTCTCACACGACGGCCGGCCGTCCACACCACTCACGCGAGCTCTCGAATGTTTTCCCATTCGTTACAATAATTCAAGTCTTAAGGACTAAGAACACTGACAATTCTTAAAATCGACACTTTTGGGTTTTGTAGCTGAACATAAGCTATCTCAGAACAGTGAACAACGCACAATATATCGCATCGGCATTCATGAAAACCGATAATTCGCTCCGATAATCTATCGAAAAATTATCTCATCCGATCAAGGGAACACACAGTATGTACTGAAAGCCGAAACATCGTCACGGAAAAAACATCATAAATACAGGAGTCTCGGCCAAAACGCCGAAAACAAACTGACCGAAATACAAAATAGCTGAAAATAATTTTACCAAAGTTAACACGAACCTAACCTAAGCAGGCCCTTCAGACGTCCTAATTCCTTCTTGGCAACAGAACCCATTCTATCTCGACTATATCACACCGAATCCCAAAACGTGGTCCTTAATCGTAGCGTGAAGCCGTTTACCACAAATAACCTAACCTCCAAAGTCGCAACCTACTCAGCCGACATAGTAGTTTTTAGCGTTTTTTTTTACCAAATTTACCTTTCGGCATTTTGACCATTCGAGTTTACGTTTTCGACGTTTGTAAATACGATTGTAGACATAATAATAGGGTGGGTGTTATTAGGATTAATCTTGTCAATCATTAATCAATAAAGAAAAGTTATCAGGACTCTTAATGATTGAGTGGAGTTGAAGGTTGAATACTGCTTGGTTGGTTGGTTGGCGATATTAAAGTCCTAATTTTTATGGTTTCTTCGAGTGTCACTAGATACCAATAAGGGCGGCAATATTATACATTACTAGGACTTAACTTGCTGATTGAGATTTCAATTACCAATACCCGATGATATATGTAGGGATGAAAGAGGAAGAAGGGACAAGTGGTGTGTGGTGATAGTGGACGCTTGCCTAAAAGTAGGGCAGTTGGTGAAAAGTAGAAGGTGCGCGGACGGCCGTGAATGAGGGAGATTTTCGGTGACGCGAGTTAACGACGGTGTGACGTATGTACAACGTAAAGACGACGCATGTGGAAGATTTGCTTAAAAGACGTAAAGACTAAAGACTATTGTACTAATTCTCATTATCTAACCTGTTAATCTTTTATTTCGTTTTATCATAATCCATAATTGTTAACATCAAATAAATAATAGTTAAAATTCAAATTGGTAACTACCTTTTATTTTAAAACACCTTTACCCTTTGAATTAATAACCTATATATATGAGCACTCCCAGCCAGTCTCGATGGATTAGTGGTTTGCATGTTTACTTCATAATACAAAGATCGCAGGTTCGATCCCCGGCCGAGCTGGTAATTTTTCATAGCGGAGAAAAATTTAAAACATGCCTTCTTTTCGGATAGGAAGTAAAACTGTAGGTCCCGTGTCAATGCAATGTTTGGCACGATAAAGATCCCTACTGGGGGTGGAATTCCCCCAGATTCGGCTAAATTCTAGTAGGGTCGGCCAAATGATCATAGCAATCGGTGCCATGAGGTACGAAGGATGCTCCGCCATCCTGATTCCTCGCCCAAAAACAAACAATATGAGCACTCCCTTTTGTTTTTTTAGCTATTGCTATTCATTTCGACACTTTTAATTCAGAAGATAACGGCTTACCGTTGCGTGTGACCGGCCGGCATTTGGGGCGGTCCTATTAGTGCAGAGTTGCCAGAACTTCAGCGCCTTTTATGCTCTTCGTGAATAGGTACATTTGATCTGCAAGAGTTGCTATCGATTTCAAGAGTTGTCAGGGTCTTCAATCTTCGAGACTTGAATTTCCATGGTTCGAATGGTTGAGATTGTAGGTGACTAAAACATTAATGATTAGCCTATTTCGACGTCATCGACAATTTGGTTGAGAATACGAGAAAGAATGGCGGACTTCAAAGCTAGCATCATTAACTTCATTGCTGATATGAGAAGCATTGATCGACCACAAAGGTAATGTAAGTAAAACAACGGAGAAATAGTGTCATCAACTTCTTTTTGTTTTTAATATTAAAAGTATTTGTCGATGCCAAAGGCGTCGTATATTGGAGAGAGATTAGATAGGTGAGTTTTGGTGATGAAATTATTGGTAAATGACAATTATTGGTATGAACTATAACCTTAAAATTAACGACTGCAGTCTGAATGCAAACCAACTTCGTTGCAAAATGATCGGCAGTGGGCGCCACTTAACGTACCGATCTGTAATTTTTGAACTGGAAATGAGACGGCCGTATATAAGCGAAGCTTATATGAATCTAGTAGGCCGTGATGATATTAAGGGTTACGTTTGTTTCCTAGAGTACCACCTGAGAATAACTGGCGATATGTTCTAATATATTTCAAATCTACAGGTGTTTTGATTGGATACTGTTAAGACTGTTACGAAAAAAATAATGCCGCTTTAGGCAAGATTACACTAACCACCCTTAATTTTATGGTTCAACTTTTTTGCTATAAGTTAACCTTGAAAAAAGGACAACTAAATCTAAAATTTTAGTCTGTTTTTCCAACGAAGTTTTCTTTTAACAACTTTTGGGTTAACGATTACATTTCAATAATTAAAAATAATATTTATCTTTAAACATCCTCACTCTCGAATGACTGACCGACGATGTTAAGTGCTGAATAATTAAAAAAGCAAGCGATAGCGCCAGACAAAAATATATCTGCCAGAATTTTTCTTCAGAAAGAAAATTCTCAAAGGTGAACCATTGCTATTTTAAAATTTTTATGTTTACTTTTATCGAAACGAAAGAATCATGTGTAAAAAGTGTTTATGAAACTCTTTAATTTTCAGCCGCTGTACTGGCTGTGTAATCTCAAATTAAAAAGATAAATCTATTCTTGATTTTCCTCTCTGGCGCTTTTCATGGTTACACCGCGTTGCGTTGCCCGCGCCAGAGAGAAAGAGAGAGAGAAATGCAATTTCATTCAAAACTTCAGCGTCGTTACGCATTTGAACACGACGGTGCGACTACAACAGCATCAAATGGTGGTGCGCTCCGCTCCGGTTGGCAGTTCCTATCCTACATATTACAAAGCGGCAGAGGCGCCGGTAAACCGGCATTATAAGAGATCGTGAGACCCGTTCTTAGATTTCTATCGTCCCACGCCGACTAGACCCCGCGTGGGCGGAGATGATGCGTGGGTAGAAACTGTTCAAGCCACCCACTCAACCCTCAACCCCGTTCAAGGGCACCCTTGGATGCTTGCTTGCCGCTGCTTACTGCTGCTTGTGCTGTCTGCTTCCTTTGGCAATTTTACTGGCTGATAAAGCCTACGCTTTTCTCTTACTTTTACTCTCGAGAAGCAGTGGTGTGCGCACCCTATCGCACTCGTTTGGGTTTCATAAATATGCAATTTGCGTGATCGGGACCATTCCTAGACCGACCGATCACCGGGGTTCTCAGCCGCTTATATCGACTTTTACTAGTTATGTCATAATGAATAAAGTTTGTTAGATGTTTTTAACTTTTGGGCTTATTTTAATGTTGTGTTATTATTATAGTGCATATTTTGAATTTTTCCTTTTTTATGGTAATGAAGTACTAGAACTCGTATCAAGAGCTATTTTTAGATTTCAATGTTGTTTTTCAATTATTCCAATTTTCTGTCTCATTCATAAACTAAATTCGAACATTTTTTACATAATAAAAGATTTACATAAATCGGTTTTAAATTGTGCCGCCTGCGCACACATAAGCTTATGGTATGTCCATATTAGGAGATTATACTCTACGGCGAATGAATGAAAGTAGATCAAATCTAGTAGGCACAGGAAATGAAATTCTATTACAAGGTGAGATACATATGTACTCTAGAAAACCGTTCCATTCCAGGAAATGAGAAAAAAGTTGTCCTAAAACGTGCACTAACTATCACGTAATAAAAAAAACTGAAATGTCTAAATTTTTCCTTTTACATAAAAAGGAAACACTTGAAATACTTTTAAAGGTCACCACAATGGAATTGTTGGAGATAACGGAGCGCGATAAAATTTTATTTCGCACGAAAAACAATTTTGTAACAAGTAGGTGTACTGAGCGTTCCATTTTTTAATATGAAAGTTATATTTGCTGACAGCATTGCATCTAGTTAAAAACAACTCATTGCATGCATCCGGTATAGTTGTCATTAGTTATTTTTCATATCTGTTATATATTTTATTTCATTGACGATTTTTAATATGGGAAGTTGTCTACCAGTTGAAAGTTATATAATATTATATTATAATATAGTATTATTATTATTATACGAGTATAATATTTTTACACTACACTTTACACACTTTTTACATGTTACACTATTTTTATGAGCTTTTATATCCCTATGCCAAGCCCATGCACTTCCAACCGGTATAATGCAATCATCGCTGTATTGACGATGATATTAGGTATTGTCGTTGTCTATTGATAAAGAAGTTACTATTGTCACTTCGGGTGACTAGGTTATTTTTCAACGTCAAGGTAATTGATTACTTTTTTAAGCAAATAATCAGTAATCGAGTTCTTTTCATTAAAAGAGTAACTGAACAAATTCAGCTACTTTTTCATTTAACAGTAATAGGTAATTAAATCACTTTTTTATGTAATCGGATTACTTCTCGATAAGCAGATAACTTTGCGGTAATCGGATTATTTTTTGGTTAAAGAATTATTTTTCGAGGATTACTCGGATTACTTTCCGGTAATAAACCGGTAATAAAAAAATACCAAATGTTTTGCTTCGGTATTCGGATTCGGCCAATTTTTAAAAGATTCTGTTTTGGCCGAAACATCATGAAAGATTCGGTATAAGGCAGGCCGAAGCGGATTTCTTTATTTTTTCTATCGCAATCTCGCGCAATCTAAAGTCATTCTTTATTGCGCGAACGGTTTTAAGACACGAGCGAATGTTTTAAAAGACGTGAGGACAATGAAGAGACTTTTTACATGTGTATCTTTCAACGTTTTATCTACGATCATAACTTTTCACTTTACTTAAGTTTTTATTTTATTTAGCATTTTTAAAATGGGTGACATGTCATGTATGTATATCAGCGTGCTTTGATTTTTACGTGCTAAGTTGTTTAGCAACCAGTTTGCAAAATATTCATAAATCATTTATCATACATCTCTTGTTGACATCAGCGTACAATAAAATTGTTATGACACTAGCTCACTAAACGTTAACTTTTTACACGAAAATCAGTGTAAAAAGTAGTCACTTTTTGTATGATCGTTGATAAAATATGTATCAGCATTTCAAGCATTTATTTTCAAGTTCTGTCTAGAATATTGACGCAAAAGGCTCGTACCTATATTGTTCCCACCAGACGTTCTACAATAAATTGAAGAATCTGGGTTAAAAAACCACGAGGGTGAAAATGCAAAATGCATCACGAATCACTCGGCGAGACGCGGCGATCACATACTCGACTTAGATTGCTCCCGGAAAATGCAGAAAACCTACTACCTATCCACCACAGCACAATCTTGCTAAATTAAATTTTAATTACTGAAATATTTTTTTAATGCTATTATATTAACGATTTTGTAGTTTTTTGATAAGCGTTTTTTAATTAAGTTTTTGGTATCGTGTTTTTTATAATCCGATACTGTTTATTTTTTATTAATTTTGTTTAGTTATATTTTGTATTACTTTATTACAGCAAAACGCATAGTAGGAAAGGTATTTTTCGGTCACCAATGTTTTCTTTTTGTAACATAATTTTGTATTCAATAAATCTAATCAAAACTCAGATTTCTATTTTGCTTCGGACGAATATTCGGTGCTTCGGCAAATTTTAATGGCCGAACATTCGATATTCGGTGATTCGACCAAAAGCCGCTTCGGTGCATCACCAACGAATAACATCAAAAAAGTATTTGAAATTATCGATTGCTAGATTACAGTAGTCGGTAATTCGATTACTTTTCTTGTGAAGTAATTGAATTACTTAGTAACTGGATTACTTTTAGTCATGGTAATTGGTAACCAGTAATCGATTACTTTTGAATGGTAATCGATCCAGCTCTCATGGCCACAAGATTTGTCAACCACTTTACGATATTATAATTTTCCTACACACTCTTTAAGATAATCGGATTACTTTTCGGTAATCGGATAATTTTGCAATCATCGAATAACTTTGCGGTAATCGGATTTTTCCGATAATGATTATTTCATGGTAATCAAATTATTTTTCGGTAATCGCATTATTCAAGTCAGCATTTAACTTTTTTGCTAGTCGCCGCCAAAGGCAGCGCTAGGAAGCATCTTAAACAATTTCTTTAAGCCCTGACGATGGACTGTCGATAATCACTGTACCGGGTAACAGGGAATAAGACCAAGCTTATATCTTCTTTGTTTATGAATAGATTTTGATGAACTTTGGTAAGTATATAATAGACGTAAATTCTAATTTTTTACATTTTTTTAAACAAATCAAAGATGGCCGACTTCCGGTTTCACTGGAAATAACCCCAAATCTTGATTTTTGATTGGAAGACCCTGCATGTTTTTGCATATTTGTGTTTACGATTAAACATTAGCATAATCAATCATACGTTGACAAATTTAATTTTTTTTCTTGAAAAACAAACATACATACGTGTATTCATCTTAAGTGAGTCGATAGTTTTTCAAAATTGATTATTTTTACTTTGGAATAAACACTAATATGACTGACAGTACCGCCTGCTTTTGTTCGAAATCTAAGGTTATATCCGGCGAAATCGGAAGTCGGTCATCTGTATGTCAAAAAATCAAAATCAATGTCGAATCAGACCTACTGCATTCTATTTAGCGTCAAACATTTTTAAGATTCGGCCACCCTGACATTGTACGAGTCACTGTTCCTCGCCAAAACCAGGTTATATTAATGATCGGCATTTACGATCAATTGTACAGATATCATCGATTCCTATTATTCATTTGTGACGTACTGCAAACTGTGCATCGTCAAAGATTTTTAAGATTCAGTCACTCTTGCTATTGTTCGAGTCACTGTTCCTCGTCAAGACCGGTTATATTAATGATCGGCATTGACGATCAATAACACAGACATCATCGATTCCTATTATTCATTTGTGACGTACTGCAAACTATTCATCGTCAAAGATCTTTAAGATTCAGCCACTCTGACATTGTTCGAGTCACTGTTCCTCGTCAAGACCGGTTATATATTAATGATCGGCATTGACGATCAATAGTACAGACATCATCGATTCTATTATTCATTTGTGACGTACTGCAAACTATTAATTGTCAAAGATTTTTAAGATTCAGCCACTCTGTCATTGTTCTAGTCCCTATTTTTCGTAAAGACCGGTTATACTATTAATGATCGGCATTGACGATCAAAAGCACAGACAACATCGATTCTTATTATTCATTTGTGACGTACTGCAAACTATTCTTTGTCAAAGATTTTTAAGATTCAGCCACTATGTTATTGTTCGAGTCACTGTTCCTCGTCAAGACCGGTTAAATTAATGATCATTAATGACGATCAATAGCACAGACATCATCGATTCCTATTATTCATTTGTGACGTACTGCTAACTATTGATTATCCACATTTTTAAAAATTCAGCTACTCTGTCATTGTTCGAGTCATTGTTCCTCGTCAAGACCGGTTATATTAATGATCGGCATTGACGATCAATTGTACAGATATCATCGATTCCTATTATTCATTTGTGACGTACTGCAAACTATTCATCGTCAAAGATCTTTAAGATTCAGCCACTCTGACATTGTTCGAGTCACTGTTCCTCGTCAAGACCGGTTATATATTAATGATCGGCATTGACGATCAATAGCACAGACATCATCGATTCCTATTATTCATTTGAGACGTACTACAAACTATTCATCCTCCAGATTTTTTAAGATTCAGCTACTCTGTCATTGTTCGAGTCACTGTTCCTCGTTAAGACCGATTATATTAAAGAGCGGCATTGACGATCAATAGCACAGACATCATCGATTCCTATTATCCATTTGTGACGTACTGCAAACTATTCATCGTCCAAATTTTTTAAGATTCAGCTACTCTTGTCATTGTTCGAGTCACTGTTTCTCGTCAAGGCCGCTTATATTAATGATCGGCATTAACGATCAATAGCACAGACATCATCGATTCCTATTATTCATTTGTGACGTACTGCACACTATTCATCGTGCATATTTTTTAAGATTCAGCTACTCTATCATTGTTCGAGTCACTGTTCCTCGTCAAGACCGATTATATTAATGATCGGCATTGACGTTCAGTAGCACAGACATCATCGATTCCTATTATTCATTTGTGACGTACAGCAAACTATCCATCGTCCAAAATTTTTAAGATTCAGTCACTCTTGCCATTGTTCGAGTCACTGTTCCTCGTCAAGACCGGTTATATTAATGATCTGCATTGACGATCAATAGTACAGACATGATCGATTCCTATTATTCATTGTGACGTACTACAAACTGTCCATCGTCAAAGACTTTTAAAATTCAGCCACTCTGTAATTGTTCGAGTCACTGTTCCTCGTCAAGACCGGTTATATTAATGATCGGCATTGACGATCAATAGTTTAGACATGATCGATTCCTATAATTCATTGTGACGTACTACAAACTGTTCATCGTCAAAGATTTTTAAAATTCAGCCACTCTGTCATTGTGCGAGTCACTGTTCCTCGTCAAGACCGGTTATATTAATGATCGGCATTGACGATCAATAGTACAGACATCATCGATTGATATTATTCACTTGTGACGTACTGCAAACTATTCATTGTCAAAGATTTTTAAGATTCAGCCACTCTGTAATTATTCGAGTCACTGTTCCTCCTCAAGACTGGTTTTATTAGTGATCTGTATTGATGGTCAATAGCATGAACATCATCGATTCTTATAACTAATTTGTGGCATACTATTCATCGTCAAAGATCTTTAAAATCCAGCCACTCTATCATTGGACGAGTCACTGTTCCTCGTCAAGACCACTTATATTAATGATCGGTATCGACGATCAATAGCATAAACATCATTGACTTCCTCTAACTAACTTGTGAGATACTGCATGCTATTCGCCGCCAAGAAAATTTTAAATTCAACCACTCTGATTGCCAAAATGTTACGCCGCCGTTCCTCGTTAAGATCGGTTATGTTCAAGGTCGTATTGATAGACAATACCATAGACGTCATCAACTTTTTATAGTAGCCTTGAAATGATCTGTATAATATTTACCGACAAAGGTCTTTCAAATTCATCCACTCTCGTCAATATACGAGTCACAAATTGACAATTGACAAAGGCGGACCAGATGACGACTAAATACTGATATACAAATCAAACTATCTTTTATTATTCAACATCTTAAGGTCCAATATTTTTTTCTGCTCATACAACAAACTACTATAAAAAGGAGCAAGGACTAACTGAATCATGGCATAAAATATTTCTTAGTGTATAATCACTAAAAACTATCAGTAAGGATGTTCCAAAGTGACTCATCTTTAAAGAAAACTAAAGAAAAACTGATTCATTTGCAAATATTAGATATGTTTAAAAATAAGACACGCGAACACACAAAGAAAAACAATTTTTAGAAAATTCTAGTGATACAGATATTTTTAAACGCGATCGCTGTAAACCTTTGATTAGACAGCCATAATAATTATTTGCCTGCAGAAGCAATAAAAGTGTACAAAATTAGAAAGCAATTCCCCCTACTAGCAAATACTACTATACCGGAGACCGACTCCTTTTGACGCATTTAAAATAAACACCGGAAATTGTAAAACAGCAAAAGACAAAGATTATTAAGTCATTTCTAAGAATTTTCCGCTTAACCTGCGGTGAACCTTTCGTATGTATCAACTACTATACACCTAATTAAAAGTTCCCAGAAAGAGGCCATACCCACGACTAGCAACACACGTAATAACGATAATGATTATACGATGTAACAGAACATTTCAATGGAAACCACTTAATGATTAATAAGTTGTAATATTTCATTATTTGATTTCCTGTAGTGAAATCGTTTAGTCGACGAAGTTCGAATTCACTATCTTCTTGAAAGAGCCCATTGTAGTCCTAACCTATAAAATGTCTTTGGTGTCGTGAAAATATCTGAATTCAGATGTTACTCCATACTTTTATTAAGCTCTTATAACAAAAACAAATGTAAGATTGATAGTGACAATAGTAAAATATACATGAAAATAGTTACAAAAAAAGGTCACATTCTAACCCGACTTTTAAATATTCTCCCAACATGTTCTAAATTCATTTTAATAAACGACTGTTTGTGTAATTAGAAAATAAAACCAAGTGACAGTAATAAGCCTAAAAGTAAAACTCCTCATTACTTTTGCCATGACAATGAATAACGTATACTATATAGAGCATAAATGGTTCGGCGCGGCGGGCGGGAGCGGAGAGGAAGTGCCATGACTATTGTGTTCAGCAAGTTCACTACATAATAAAAATAATAATCGTTGCGTAAAGAGGATATCCTCTACAGGATAAGATCATAAAGACGTCTTCAACACACCAAAACAAGAATACAACACAACACCACACACACGAAGCGGACGTAGTATATTCAAAGCACAGTAATGCGTATTTTATTTATAATTAACATTTGAAGACCACTTATCTCTGTTTCTTCGCCTTTTTATTCGGTACAGGATGCAATGAGCAATAACTAAGTAGATACTAAAATAGTTATAACCGACATAATACTGACATTATTGCAATTATAATTTTTTCTAAAGATAATTACATTGGAGCATCCTGTAATAACAACCGTAGCAGAACAATTAACATTGATGATGATAAGAGAGTAATTATTTCTCAGTGAATGTGGGGGTGTGATTATTGTATAAAAAATGTATTAACGGTAATCATAATAAAAGTACGAAGTACAAACTGTACGATTATGTGATTTTGACACTCATCTCTAGCGGCTAGCAAGCCCAAGATTTTCTTACAACATCCATCTATCTTGATCGCCTCTATTCCTATACATATAAAATAACTAATTTCTGTGTTCATTAACTTCTGTGACATTTCTGCATGTGCACGCATTTCCTTGCAAATAAAAAAAACTGTATCAAAAAATATTTTCCAAATTCACTGCAATTCTTCGAAGATAACTCAACGATTTGTTTTCATCTCCCTTACTACAAGCTCTATACTATTTCGCAAAAATCTTTAAATTACTTGCATTTCACCTTTAACACTGTCTTCATTTCTATAACAGACAAATTCTTTGCAATTCCACAACTTAATTTTTTTGTAAATTCCTAATCTTAAATTTAATATCTAATAAAATTCACTGCAACTCTTCAAGAATTTTGGGAATTCCTATAATTTTTTGCAATTGGAGTTTTCGCCAATTCCTTGCAAATTCCACTTCGAAAATATGTCCAATTCTTTGCACATTTCACTTCGAATATATCTCCAATTTCTTGCAAATTCATTTCTTTAATCTCTAGCATATTCTCATAGTTTCTTTCACTTTTCACATTTCTTTCAACTGCTAAAGAGATTCTGATAGCTCTCCTACAGTCTACAATTTTTTTTTTTTGCAAAATTATTACAATTTATCAAAAAACCCAATTTTGAAATTCTTTGCAAACTCTTTCAATTTGAAATTTAATTGCAAATTCACAGAAATTTCTTGTAACGAATGTTACATCTTGCAATTCTTCGGGACCTTCCTAGTTATTATTTTCTTTGCAAATTTTAGTTTTCCAATTCTTTGCAAATATGTTTCGATTCTGCAAATTCACTGCAATTCCCACAAACCTTCAATAATTTCTTTGCAATTCATTCAAACTTTCTTCAATTCTTTAATTGAAATTTAAATTTCTTACAAATCTTCAATTTCAAATTTTTAATTAAGACAAAAAAATAAGCTGTGTCTTTGATTTTAAAATATTCACGATGATTTTCATCTCTTGTTAAGGTAATTCCAGAGCAAATATACATTTATAAAGAGAAAAAATGTTTCTGTGTATTTAGAAGAGGTCAATTGGTTAATTATTGTGTGCGTTGAAGTGTTTTAATTGCTCTTCATTGCCATTATAAATGTACTTGTAGGGTACTAATGCGCGCTTTTAAAAAAGAATAATAAAATGTTTTGATAAAGTTGTTTAAAAGTCAGTAATATTCGTAAACCTCTTGTTGCTTCATACATAATAACAATACAAATAGTGATACGATATCAATTTGATAATAATAAAATTAATTACATTAATAAAATTATTATATTAATACGTACTTACCTTTTTAAAAGATTAATCATTCTAAAAATAGACGCACTTGCTCCTGCAGAGATTTGAATCCCAAATAATTTAAAGCTACTGAATATAATGCATTTCGTCAATAATTGCATTCAAGTCATAGAGGTAATTCATAGCAGGCAGGAGTAACGTGACGTAGTTTGTTTGACAGAAATACTGTTTCATTGAGACTATCGATTCATTTTATTAAATATCATTCATACTAAAGTTGTTTCATAATATGAATTAACTTGTTGTCTCGTGACTAAGAATTGTGTGGAAATTCCGATGAATTACAACAAAAATTATAAGGCGCAGTGTAAAAACATCGCAATCCCAACAAAATGGGAATACTCCAAGAATTGCAGAGTTTCATATAACTTTAGAGACGTCTTCAAAGAAAGCAGCGAATTTGCAATTGACTAATTCCAAAAATTATTTAAAAGAATTGCAGTGAATTTGCAAAGAATTCGAATTCGCGAAAATATAGAATTTTTTTCAAATTGCTTGAATTTACAACAAGCTAAAATCTTTTTTGACAAATTACTAGAAATTCAAACGATGGGAACTTTTCTAAAAAATTGCAGAGAATTCGAGAATTTGCAAGATGGAATTTTCTACAATTGCAGTGAATTTGCAACAAGCTAAAATATTTTTTGATGAATCCCTAGAAATCCACAAGAGCGTAAATTTTCTAAAGAATTAGTAAGATCAATTTTTTTAAAGTTCAAGTGAATTTGCGACAAGCTAGAACATTTTTTGCCAAATTCCTAGAAATGCACAAGAAGTAAATTTGCAAAGAATTCAAAAACTTGCAAGATGAAATTTTCTCAAATTGCAGTGAATTTATATAGAATTCGAAAACTTGCAAGATGAAAAATTTTTTTGAGAAATTGCAATGAATTGCCGAGAATATGAAAATTTGCAAGATGGGATATTTTCTGAAGAATTGAGGTGAAATTGTGGAGAATTTAGAAACTTCCAAAATATGGAATTTTCTCAAATTGCAGCGAATTAGCAAATTCAAAGCTTTTGCAAGGTGAAATCTTCTCAGATTGCAGTAAATTTGCAACAAATTCCTAAAAATTCACGAGATGGGAAATTTTCTGAAGAATTTCAATGAATTTTCAGAGAATGCCAGAATTTGCAAGATGGAATTTTCTCAAATTACAGTGGATTTGCAATAAGCTAGAATATTTTTTGCCAAATTCCTAGAAATGTACAAGAAGTAAATTTGCAAAGATTTCAAAAACTTGCAATATGAAGTTTTCTCAAATTGCAGTGACATTGCAACAAGCTACGATCTTTTTTGGCAAACTCCTAGAATTCGCAAAATTCATTAGATTCACAAAATGGAAATTCCAGTGAATTAGTAGAGAATTCGAGAATTTTCAAGATGGAATTTTCTAAAATTGCAGTGAATTTGCAACAAGCTAAAATATTTTTTGATGAATTCCTAGAAATCCACAAGAGCGTAAATTTTCTAAAGAATTAGTAAGATCAATTTTTTTAAAGTTCAAGTGAATTTGCGACAAGCTAGAATATTTTTTGCCAAATTCCTAGAAATGCACAAGAAGTAAATTTGCAAAGAATTCAAGAACTTGCAATATGAAGTTTTCTCAAATTGCAGTGACATTGCAACAAGCTACGATCTTTTTTGGCAAACTCCTAGAAATTCACAAAATGGAAATTCCAGTGAATTAGTAGAGAATTCGAAAATTTGCAAGAAGGGATATTTTCTGAAGAATTTGAGTGAAATTGTGGAGCATTTAAAAACTTCCAAATATGGAATTTTCTCAAATTGCAACGAATTAGCAAATTCGAAGATTTTGCAAGGTGAAATTTTCTCAGATTGCAGTGAATTTGCAACAAATTCCTAAAAATTCACTTCAATTTCTGAAGAATTTGCAGTGAATCCTAAAATTTGCATGATGAGATTTTCTCAAATTACACTGAATTTGCAACATATTTTTTCACAAATTGCTAGAAATTTTCAAGCTGGAAATTTTTCTGAAGAATTGCAGTTATTTTCAGAGAATTCGAAAATTTGCTAGATGAAATTTTCTCAAATTGTAATTGTAATCAAATTTTCTGAAGAATTGCAGGGCATTTGCAAGAAAGGATTTTCTCAAACTGCAGTGAATTTGCAACAAGCTACAATATTATTTGACAAGTTACTAAAAATTCACGAGATGGGAAATTTTCTGAAGTATTGCAATGCATTTTCAAAGAATTCGAGAATTTGCAAGGTGGTATTTTCTCAAATTACAGTGAATTTGCAACAAGCTAGAATACTTTTTGATAAATCCCTAGAAATTCACTGGATTTTCTGCAAAATTACAAAGAATTTGTAAGGAATGCAAAATAGTTCTGAAAGAAGAAATCTAACGGCGGAACTTCGAAGAATTGCAATATATTCGCAACTTTACATATTCTTGAATTTTCTCAGGGAATTTCCAAAGATCTTGAGAAGTAATTCGGTAAATTTGCAAAGGATCTCATTGCAAACAATTTCAATGTAATAAATTGAGAAGTTGTGAAATAATTCCAACGCAATTAAAAAGCATAATTAAGGAAAAGGAAAGTAGACTGTTGAATCGGAGATAATTTCCGAGATATTATTACCATCAATGGTTTTTAATATTAGTTAGAAAACTTAAATAACCAATTTGATATAAACTAGGAAAATTCTTGAAGATTCGCAGCGAACGTTTCAGGAAATATAAAACCTCCGAGAAATATTTGTAGAATTGCAAAGAAATGGAAAAAATTGACAAACTGCCTGAAATTCGAGAAATTCTTAAACAATTGCAATTGAAGAGACCGAGTTTGCAAGCAATTATAGACAACTGCAAGAGAATTTCTAGAAATTCCCAAAATATTCTATTACAAATTTTAGTGAATTTGCCAACAATTTTTGAGGAATTTTTCAAGAATTACCAAGAAAATACTAATAATTAAATAGATATATATTTTTTGAGAACTGCAGTGAATTTACATAAATAGGGAGAAATATTTAGGGACTGTAGAAATTTGCAAGGAATTGAAAGAAACTGGGCAGAGAAATGGGAATTGGAGAGAACTTGAAAGAAATTGGTAATGTATTTGAAGAATTGTCTTGAATTTGTACCTACAGTTGGTAAAAATATAATAAGGATTGAAAAAATTCTTCAAGAATTGCAGTAAATTTGCAAAGAATTGAAATGTCCTTGAGACGGGCAAGAGGAATTGGCAAGAGATTGAAAATAATGTTAGGGCATTGCCGTGAATATACAAACAGGTTTTTTAGAGGTTTATAAGGAACTCGAGAGATTTGCAAAGAATTAGGAAAATTGTAATTATTTTATTAAATTCTCACTATACCAATTCCTCCATTGTGTTATTATATACCAAAACATAAGTCTGTTATAAAAGCTTGATTGTTTGGTAGTGATCATTTATCAGAAGAATAAAGGTGGGAGTAAATTATTATTTGTTGAGCACATTCAAATGCATTCAATCATTGATCGACAATTAAAATTTTTCTTTCCTTTTTCCCCGAGCTTGCTCGCTCGTTAAATTTCAATATTTTATAAACAGTAGGAAAAAAGAATCTACATAATATGTTGTTGAATAAAATTAGATTTGGTCGACTAACCAGAAATAAAACGTGGGTGGGTCATGGATAAGAAATGCAGGATAAACGAGGATAGAGTGAACGAGAGAGAGAGCTTTGCAACCAAATAAAGCGAAAGGGCAAACAATCCGCCATTCATTCATCAGACCCACCGCCGCCGCCAGTGGCGGGTGTCAATCAATTCGGTAATTTTAACACCCACGCTTTCTGTCTAACTCTCCCCTCTCGCTATAGTATATAGTTGAACAAGTAACCAACGATCGAATAATGTTCACCCCACACACACGTGAAAATTTCGCGCAGGGAAGTAATAATAATATTAATAATGGTGGTGATGAGGATGATGATAATGTGAAAACACTCTCGAGGAAGCCACCTACGTATATTTATCAAAGACTGTATATTTAATAATAATTCATCATTTCACTGCTATTACGCATGCAATCGAAGAATTCTTATGACAACCAAATAGAAAGTTACACCAAGCAAACCATGAATAATATTGTGAAAGATCACACATTAATCACAACAAGTGCGGTTTCACGTAGGTGGACTCAATGAAAATGACAATTCCTATACATAGTCCTACACATTCTAAGAATCTACTACGCAAACTGTCGTCGTCGACTTTTATATTATTTTGATAGAATGAGACAGCAGGAGGGAAAGCAAAAATCCATCGCTTTTAGTTCGTCCCGTCTGTTATACGTTATGTGGGCGCGCGCACACTCAATCAGAATTGCATCGTTTTAAAAAAATATCTACCAGCTTGATCTGATGCCCACAACGACCAAAAATGTTTTATTTGGAGTAGTATAACTAAAAAGGCTACTCACGGGGCGGCGCAATCATGTTGACACTTAAATATGTATGATTCGTAGTTGTTTACAAGCTTCAAATAAGGAATTGATAAATATCTATTGGTGAATGCGCTTATGGTAAAAGAGAAATCATTAACATTTGTTTCTAACTGGCTTTTTTCATTCGGAAATGAATTTCTGAATTTCCAATTTCTAGTCTTGAATAATGACATGAATATGGGGTAACAATACGTAAATTTGGTAATTCAATAGTCTTTGAAGATATACAAAAAATTGCAAGGAACTATTTTTTTAGGAATTGCAAACTTTATTAAGAATTGCAATCAATTTACAAGCAAATGGAAATGGAATTCAATTTGAAACAATTAAAGTAAATTTGAGGAATTACACGGGGTAAAAATTGTGGTATCGGAAAATCGCAGAATTGCAATGAAATTACAAGCTTCATACCACAATTTCAAGCCACACATGTTTGGAAAATTTTGAAAAGATTAAATTTTTACTAAATTTGAAAGTAATTGAGGAAATGTTTTTATGGGAAAACAAAGAATTAGAAAATTGTGAAACTTTCCATCTAAGAATTGGCCAAGGTTTTGAAGAATTGCAGCGAATTTCTAAGACGTTAGAGAAAGAATTAAAAGAACTCTATGAAATTTAAAATTACAGAAACAATTGCAAAAAAATCTTATCGACAAATTTGATTCTTGAAGAGTTCTTATCAATCCGAATTCTTTAAAAATTTCCTTTAGTTTGTTAAAATCTCCTAAAATTTTAGTCCATGCTGTTCAATAATTATTCTAATCTGTATAACTTACTTTGCACTTCTTTGCAATTCTGCAAACATCTCTCCGATTTTCTACTTTCCGATAGCTACTTTGAAATTCTCTGCAATTCCCCAGAAATATTTCTTTGCAAACTATATACAGTGTGTTTTTTGTAAACGCTAATATAGGAAATCCAATGGAATTTTATCATTTTCCTCGTAAGTTTGTACCCTTGCAAATGTAAGTAGAAATTTTGGAATCAATCGAAAGAAGAATTCATTTTACGTCAAAAAAATATTAAACTTTATGAAGAAAACCCAAATCGATTTAGAAAAAGACTTAAAATGCTTATTGATTTACTGCTTTTGGTAATAAGTTATTAAAAAAAGCTGGAAGCTGAACGCCGATTGGTGTAGCGTTTAACGCTTCAGATTCCTAATCAAGAATCGCGAGTTCAAACCCCATCATCGTATACTTTTTTTTTTAATTGTATTGCTTACTAATTATTATTTTTAGTACTTTATTACAACGATTATTATTTTTTTTATTGTTAGATATTTTTGCTACGGGGGTTTACCGTTATTTTTTGTACAATTTTAACTACCCATCAAAAAGGCAAATGAAAAAAGGGCATAAAACTAATAATCGTTGTAATAAAGTACTAAAAATAATAATTAGTAAGCAATACAATTAAAAAAAAAAGTATACGATGATGGGGTTTGAACTCGCGATTTTTGATTAGAAATCTGAAGCGTTAACCGCTACACCAATCGGCGTTCAGCTTCCTGCTTTTTTTAAATAGCTTATTACAAAAAGCAATAAATCCATAAGGTTTTTAAGTCTTTTTCTAAATCGATTTTGGTTTTCTTCATAAAGTTTAATATTTTTTTGACGTAAAATGAATTCTTCTTTCGATTGATACCAAAATTTCTACTTACATTTGCAAGGGTACAAACTTACCAAGAAAATGATAAAATTCCATTGGATTTCCTATATTATCGTTTACAAAAAACACACTGTATGTAATACCTTAAAAGAATTTTTTTGTATTTCACTTTGAACTACATTTTGAAAGGAATTGAGGAAATGTTTAAGGAACTGCGATGAAGAAGAAGATTTAGATATATTTCATTTTGGAAATGAAAAAAAATCATTGGGCGAAAGTTTTGAAGAATCTGCGAGAATTTCTCAGAGAGATATTTTGAACAATTACAAAGAATTTCATGGAAATTAACGGAATTTAAAATTGCAGCGTGTTTGACACGAATTGGAAGAATTGTTGGAATAACTGCAGTTAATTTAATGAAAATTAAGAGAGATTCTTGAAGAACTGCATCAAATTCTAAAAATTCGTGGGAAGTTATACAAAATTTGTAAAGAATTACCAAATCGTTGAAGAATTGCATAGGAATTGGAAGATATTTTTGGATAAATTGAAATGAATGGGGAAATTTTTGAAGAATTGACAGGAATATAGAGAAGATTTGCATTTCATATATAGCCACAATAAAAAAAAATTAATAGAAATTGTAGAAAATCTCAAAATCAAAAAAATTCTTATACAATTGTAGCGAATTCGACAGTTTTTACAAGCAAGAAATTTTCTGAATAATTGCTAAGAATCCACAAGAAATTATTTCTCATGAATTGCAACGAGTTTTCAAAAAAATTTTAGAAATTTGCACCGAATAAGGATATTTTCATAAAACAAGAAATAGTAGTGAATTAGTTAGGAATTCTTTTGAAATAAATGAAAAAGAAGTCAAATAAGAATTGATAATGGTTTTTGTTACACATTATTTGTATAAAATGTACAAGGAGATGAGTGATGAAGAGTGATTAATAAGGAATTGGAGGAATTCTTCGGGAATTGCCGTAAATTTAAGTATCCTTACGAAAAACAAGATACTGGAAAGAATTGGGGAAATGTTTGAAGAATTGCACGGAATTGGAATATTGGGATACTTCTCATTCGATAAATGGCAACAGAAAAAAAATCAACGAGAATTGTAGAAATTTTAAAATTGCAACAAATTTCTAAGAAATTGGACAAATCTCTTTAACAATTCCACTGAATTTGAAAAGAACTTAAATATAATTACGAAAAACAAGAGATTGGTTTGGTAGGAAATGTTTGAAGAATTGCAAGGAATTGGAATATTGAGAAACTTCTTATTTGATGAATGGCGACAGTAAGAAACCAGTTGAGAATGCGCAGAGCTAGCATTGCCATGACGAACAAAAACAACTGTATACTTAATAAACTAATTTATTTTTGAAAACTAACAATGTTGACCTAACACATTAGTTGTCATAAAAACTAAAATTCTAAGTCCTAAGACTTTTCGTTAAAAAAAAGAAAAGTTGCTAAAAATGATTATTTTTTCGTAAATTTTTAAAAAATACAAAATTTTTCATTTCTCAAAAATTTACCGAAATGAAAAAAAATAAATAAAGAAAATTTAAGATAGAAGAAAGGAACAAGAAATTAATATAACCGTTTGAGGGAAAGTTTTGACTAATTGCAGAAAATCTTCACGAAACTAAAAAAAACTTTAAAAAAATAAATAAACGGCTAATAAATGAGTTAAGGAATTACAAGAATTTATTTGGAATTAAAAAATACTTACAAAATTGGAGCGAATTTTCTTGGAATTCAAGGCATCTTTGACAAATTGCAGGAAATGGAGAACCTTTCTAAAAATCTGTAAAAGAATTGCAAAAAATTGGAGCAATTCTTTGAAGAATTGCACTTATTTAATGAATTTCTGGAGATTTGTAGTAGATTCTTGAGTAACAAATTCTTTTTTAAAGAATTTAGAAAAAAAATTTACTATATATTTTAAAAATATTAATAAATGCAAGGAACTAGTGGAACGGAATGAGTTTAGAAAGCATTTTAGAATATCTTGAAAAATGACAGAAAATCTTCGAAAGAATTAACACGTAGGACAAAGGCATAGGGTTTAGAAACAATCTTGACATGAAGAATTGGAAGTTTTCGAAAAATTAAAAAAAATCGCAGAAAAGACAAATTAACTAAAAATTTTTTCAGAAATTCTGCAAGATTTTGCATATATGTATTGCAAAAGATTTTTAAGAAATTAGAGATGTTTAGGACGTTACAAAATATTTTTGTAACATATGAAATTGCAATCAATTTAATATTCGGAGAAATTTTCGATAATTTCTAATATCGATGAATTGCAAATTACGAAAGGTAGGATTTTCTTAATATAGGTGACAAAGAATTTGATAGGAATCGGTGAATTTTCTTTAGGACATTATTTTCTAGAAATATTTTTTGAAGAATTTCAGGGAATTTACAAGAACAATAATTTTTTTACTAAATTGGCGTGAATTTGCAGTTAAGTGGCAAAAGAAAGGGGGGGGGATTAAATTTTTCGATATAATTACAAGGACGTCTTAAAGAGGTAGTGATATTGTCGTCGCGATATTATATTATATTTTCGTTGTTTGTGGACCGATTTGAAAGCCATTTGCTTTCTTAAAATTAGCTCGCACTGCTTGATAGCACAGATTTGTTCGAAGATTATAAAGAAATCGTGCGAAATTTATAAAATAGTAATTTCCTACCTAGATGCACGGAGTTAGGGCGCCAGCTGCCATATCCCAGCTTGAATAACTAAGCTCCCAGGTGAACGAATTTCTTAATATCTACTGTATTTATTTAAAGCTTCTTGTTCCATGAGATATTATGTGTCTAAAACCAGCAAAAAATTATTTTTGATCATGAATAGAATTACATACACGTAAAATCCAAAAAGCCCACACAAATCAATATACTGTATTGCCATAGAGAAGTTAATAAAAATTGATTCTATAAATGAACATTCTTTGTAGGTGTTAACAACGACAATCACCCACAGAAACCACTTGAATAGTCTACTTTTATTAAATATTCAATTAGGTGGAATGAAATGGGGAAAAAACAACAGGTAAAGCATAGCAAGTAAATTATTTAAATGAATACATACATACATACAGGTTTTATCGCACATTTTACTGCAGTTTTATTTTTATTTAATGCACACATGCACACTCTCGTAACAACAACCAGCATTGTTGAAACGAGTGGGCGTATCTATGCGAAGCTTAATAATAAAACGTAACCTTGCCTTTTTGAGATCGGCTCTCGAAAGGACGTTCGTTTTAATAACTTAAAGAGAAAAAACCGCCTTCGCAAATTATTAAAATTGAGTACGTGTAAATTAAAAGAAGAAAAAGATGATTACTAATCGTAAAATTAACAGTTTTATATAACGTTTATGTAGTTTTATGATTTGTTATGTGGGCGTTGCTTACGTCGTTTTACTACACTTTAAAGATATTAAAACAATTGGTAAACATCAATACGGTTGTTATTATTAATGAATGAGTATGATCTTACTTAATTTACAAATTTCGTCCAGTCTGTTTTGTGTTTCACGATCAAAATTACATCAGATTGTATTTATTCGAATCGATCGTATCTCCATCAGCACAGAAGTGAATCATTTTCACGTCATTGACGATTGATGTGAACCTCTGAACTGAACTGAATAATTTTCGCATTTACTAAAAGATTTATTAAATCTGCAGTATCGCACCAATCGCATTCGCTTAATTATTACCATGAATGGTATTCGTTACCAACACAATCTAAATTAACACAGATACCGCTCGAAACACTTCATCAACGAATCATACGAGAATTAACTTCGTTATGAAATAGTATATCACAGTTGGATAACCTAAATTTCGTTCATTGAATAAAAATCTAACTGAATCAATAAAAGGTGTCAATTTTAAAAGTTGCGCTGGCCCATAACTTGCAAATGTATCTTTATATAAAAAATTTCACCAAAACCGTTTGGAGGAATAAGCGATACAGTGATATTGTCCAAACAACCCCCTGCGCGGTAACCACCTGCTTCCTCTTGTGATACCTCGTTGAAAAACTGCAACTCAACGGTATAATTTTTTTTAAATTGACACCCTGTATACTACTCCATTGAATTGCATTTAAATTCATCCAAAATTCCCCTAAATTTCGGTCTAGGACATTTCGGCGCAGCCGATTCGGCGCAGCCGATTCGGCGCGACCGATTCGGCGCAGCCCTTTCGGCGCGAAGACATTTCGGCGCGAGGACTTTTCGGCGCGTGGCCGTTTCTGCGCGATTATACATATTGATTGAAGTTACTAGAAAACTTTAGCCTGTCCATAACCCTACAATTTAGAATATTTTATCTTGTAAACAAAAATTTTAATACGACTAAAAATATCGGAAGGTTAATTAATATCAGTTAGAAAAAATGCGAAAATAATAATAGCATTCACACAGGTGTTTACTAGAAAATCTTCAAAATTCCATAGGAATTACTATTAAAATATTGGAATATTTCTCTGTAAATCAGTAATCCTTCCTACAAGGCATACTTGTTTATTTGTTTGGGCGCCTCTTATAAGTGGAAGTTGATTTAATTTTTTCTGGTATCCTATCATGCACAAAAGTATGCAGAATTGTTCAAATTTTCAAAGACATCTGTTTGTGTGATCAAATCATCTATCTGTCAGATTACGACTAGGCAATAAAATCCTTAGTAAAATCTTATCGTAAGTTTTTGTTTTAGTCGTTATCTATTTCTAAACGGATTTGAACTAATGAAAACAAGATTATAAATAGGAGAAAAACATTGAAACAATTCTCATTGTTGCCTTATACACTTTTTAACTCCGTATTTTCACATATCATAAACAGGATTACAGTGTTGTTCGAAATGCGTTCATGCATAAATTAAAGATGGTTTTTTCGTTCGCACAAAATAAATCTATAAAATTTAAAAAGTTACAGTTTCTTCCGAAGGTATATGTTACAGCAACGTCAAATTTATGAATCGGTATTTCGCGCCGAAACGTCCCGCGCCGAAACGTCCTTTCGCCGAACCGCCTGCGCCGAATCGGCCGCGCCGAAACGTCCCGTTCCGCCTCAAATTGGTGAATTTACTAATTAGAGGCTTTCAATCGAGCTATATATAAAACAGGTAGCCATCGAGCTACAACTCCAAGAAGATAATATAAGAATACACAAGCAAACTTCAAATTAATTTTCTAATTAATCAATTTTAATTGATTACAAGATTGATCTTGGTATTATCTCAAAAATTCTTCAATTGGCAATAAATTAATTTAAAATCCAGAAAAATTCCTATATAAATCTAAGAAATTCCTCAAAATTCTTAACGAATTTCACTGATATTGCATGTGGATTCCTTACTGAGAAATTGCTCAGTAACTAATAAAAATCGCATCGCAATTCCTTTTAAAATCTGAAATTTCTTGACAATTCGTATAAAATTTCGCGAAATTTCTGAAAATTCATCGTGATTTCTCCTGAGGTTGAACATAAATTCCTTGCAATTCTTCATAAGTTTCTACGCAATTTCATCATGGTTAGTAGAGATTCCTCGCAAGTTCTTGTAGATTTATTTTTAAATTTTCTTAAATTACTGAAAGGATTCCGCTTAATCCTTATGGAGATCCGGTTTCGGCCAAATAGGCTAAAACTTCGTATAAATATAGTATAATTCTGATAAAAAGTCCCTACTTTCTATCAGGATTTCTATAGGGCACAACCTATAGAAATCCCGACTTTAGCGGCTGCAAGCCGCTGAATGTTCGTAGAACCAACGTCTCAGTCCTTATGGAAATTCGAGTTCGGTCAAATTGTAATTCTGATGAAAAGTCCCAACGCACACAACTCATGAAACCCCGACTTTAGCCGCTAGAGCGGCTTTTTCTTGGCCGAAACCAGATTTCCATGAGGATTGGGGCGTTCCGTTTTACGAACATTCAATAACTTGTAGCGGCTCAAGTCGGGCTTCTATAAGTTGTACGCATTGGGATATTTAATTAGAAATATATGAACTATATTTTCACGAAGTTTCAGCCAATTTGGCCGAAACCGAATTTCTATAAGAATTAAGCGGTGTATTTTTATGTAAGATTCCTCACAATTCCTAGCTAATTCCCTAGATGTTACCTAATGTATAAATCCATTTCAATTCTTTCAAAGATTTCCCAATGTCTGCAAAATTTCCCCCTTATTATTTTATATTTGAAATTTTTCTTAAATTCTGGAATTGCTTAAAAACTTGTACGATTCCGCACAATTCCTAGCAGATTCTCCAGATGTTACACATAAATCCATTGCAATTTTTCAGAATCTTCCCAATTTTTACAAAATTTCCTTAAGGTTATTAAAAATTCCTGGAAATTCCTTTTAGATTTATTTTTGGAATTCTTCATGCATACTGCATTTTCTGGAAAACTTAACTTTTGAAAGTTCTTTTAACTAATGTTGCACATAATTCCTTACAATTCTTCAAAAAACTGCACTCAATTTCTGTAAAATTTCCTCATGGTCCCCAGTAAACGTTCCTCACAAGTACTTATAGATTTATTTTTGAAATTGTTTATAAATTCTGAAATTTCTTAAACTTTGGAAGATTCGTGTAAAACTCCACCAAATGCATTGGTTTATATGTATAAATTCCTTGTAATTCTTGTAAAATCTCCACAGTTCGCAAACAATTTCTGCCAATTCCCTAGATAGATTTTTAAAATTCTGCATAAATTTTGGATTTTTTCCATTTGAAAAGTTCGTTTATTCCCTTGCAATTCCTATCAAAATCCCTGATGATACATATCCCACGCAATTCTTCGAAACATTTCCAATTTCTGGTTAATTAAAATCTCTAGAAATTCCTTTTCGATTTATTTCTAAAACTAATCATAGATTTATGATGAAAAATTTATTTACAATTCGGTTCAATTATTGAAAGTTTTCCCCATCTTGTTGCACGTAAATTCCTGACAATTCTTCAAAGATTCCCAGTTTCTAAAAACTTATAATCATGGAGAAATAATAAAAACAATAAAGAGAATAATAAAGATAAAGTACTAACAGATTTATTTTCGAGATTGTTCATACATTCTTGAATTTCTTAAATTCAGGTTCGTGTAAATCTGCAGAAAATTCATTAGTTTATATAAATCCCTTGTAGTTCGTGTAAAATCTTGAAAGTTCGTAAACAATTCTTCACAATTCCCTATAGGTTTTTGAAATTCAGAAATTCTGAAATTTCTTTCATTTAAGAAAAAAATCTCGTTTATAATCCCGCGCAATTCCTAACAAATTCACCTAACGTTACACATAAATCGCTTGCAATTCTTCAGAAATTTTCCAATTTCTGCAAGATTTCCCCAAGATTACTCCTGGAAATTCCTTTTATATTTACTTTTTGGAATTTTTCATAAATTCTGCAATCTCTGAACTAATTCATTTAAATTCCGCGCGACTTTTGAAAGTTTTCGACAGATTTCCCTAATGTTTCACATAAATTGTTCAAAAATTCCACAATTTCTATAAAATCTTCCCGTGGTTAGTAAAAATTCCTCGCAAGTACTTATAGATTTATTTTTAAGATTATTCAGAAATTCTAGAATTTCGTGTCAGATTTTGCAAATTCGTCATAAATTCTGAAATTTTTTCAATTAACAGAAAATTCCCTTAAAATCCCTCGCAATTCCTAACAAATCTCCCCGATTATAAACATAAATTCCTTGCAGTCTTTAAAAATGTCTCCAATTTCTGCAGAATATCTACGTGTTCGTTAAAAATCTCTCGCAATTCCTTGTAAATTTTAATAAAATCTTTTTAAAGATTGTAAAAAAATACTTACAATGATCATTTCTTATGGGTATTTTCAGATATTTATTATTATTAGTAAAATTGCAGTGGAATTCTACAAACTGGAATCTATTATAGAGCTAAAGACTCACGCAAGATGTCTGGGCCGATAGTCCTTAAGAATTTAGAAAAACTTTGAGGTCATGAAGATGAAGATTTATGCAGTTAATAACAGGTTGCAAACTTAGGAACGTAAGTGCTTTTTAGAAGAAAAGAACAGCGATGCAATTGAGTAATAATACTATAGTCCTAAATATTTGAAAATTAAAGAGATCTAAAGACTTAGAAACCTGAAGATGAATAGTTTGAGAGAGACTTATAGGCCCAAATATTTGGCATCTTCAGGAGGTGTTGACTCAACTATTTGAAGAATAGGGTATATCTTGGAGTGAGTACAGCAATACTAACAACTAAGGTTTAGACACACAACCAAAAACTTTCGGGATTCAGAACTGAAGTTTGGAAAAAGATATAGATGACACAAACTTTGCAGATTTTAAGATTCAAAACCTTATTAGCGTAAGAAATCAGAGCCCTATCACAGCCAGAATTGCTTAGTGTAATGTTACTCATTGCTATATTTGTCAATTCGTAACTCTTATTGACTTAGGAGGTTTCATTACTGAGTATTAATGTTGTACAAGTGGTAATGACTCCCAGCCAGCACACTGAGGTTATAATGACGTTATTTTTAAGTCATTATTGGTCGACGACGTCATATGACTAATAAATGATGTACATAAGACGTCATATAATGGGGCGTACGTAGACGTCTTCAAAACGACGTCTTTTGGACGTACAATACAATACGTAGTTTCATTAAAAAGATATTATTTTAACAGGGGCCAAGGAATACTGGTCATATCAAGCAGGTGGACACAATATAGAGATGTTTCGACTGTAGTATATAATAAATGTTATTTCCAATATTCATTTATTTATAATTTATTATTCCAATTATTTATTTATAATTCCTGTCTTAGTCCTCGTATAGGACGTTTTAATGGCGTCTTATATTGACGTCTTTGGGCTGTTACATAATATTGTCAGTTTTACGACAATTTGACGTTGTTACTGCCGAAAAACGGCGACATTATGACGTCAGTGTTCTGGCTGGCCTGTTGGCTGGACACAGGATGCACGTCTTGCACACCCTTTAGTTGCGGCCTATATTTCTTTTAGATTAAAAGCAGTCGAGAATGCGCAAGCTGCACTTAAATAATCAACTCAAAAGCTAAACATTCTTTTTAGATAGTTGAGTAGTTTATCTCATTTTTGAATTTTGACCGCCATTTTAAGGGTGATCTTTAAGAGATTAGAAGTTGATGTATACTATATAGTATGTACATTATTTTCTACATCTTTGATGCATTATCCGCATCTGAAGCCAAAACCTTGAAATTCCAAAAGGGCCGAACGGACGTACTTTTCGATTTCAATGCGTATGTTCGTTACTTTATAATATAGTATACTATATTAATATTGGGTATGTTTTTAAAATAGATACGGGGGCTAGTTGCAAAACTATTTATTAATCTAAAGATAGATTATAATTTAAATAGGGCTAAACGATATTAAAAACATCTACGTTAACGCGATTAAAATTTCAATTCATTTCCTGAGGATGTTTCTATTTAAAATCACAATGTGTTGTATAATAATAAATGTGTACCTCTAATGATATAATGGCAACATTAAAATTTGTTTGTTAAAAAAGCGCATGTATTTATTATCCGGTGTGCCATGAACAGTATGGGATGTACAAAATTAGAATGTGTAACCTACACAAACAATAATAAGCCCGAATGGATTCTAAAAACAAAAAAATAGCGCCGGATATGTATTGATGTATCACTTCCGGTACAAACGCAACTATAAACTCGTCACTTTATAACAATAAAATATGCACATCTTCAAACGAGGAATTATCATTGTTGTTATTGTTTTGCTTGTGAGAATCTCAGGAAAAAACGAAATGTATAAATAATGGGCTAGTTTTGCACAAGGTAATAGAAATAATATTTTTACCGTGTGAATGTTTTTAATTACGCCTACCTTTTCTTTATTCATAAACAATAAGCTATTACATTTAATTACCGTTGCGTAATAAGCCTGGTTAAGTAATAGTAAACATCTTATGAATGAAACGAAATCTTTAGTGAATGTTGAACTTAAAAATATTCAATGGATAGAGTAAAAGTAGGTACTTTAAAACAATCGCTGAATGGAGTAACAGTAAACATGCACGAATCAAGCTCGACTGCACTGGGCGATTGTACCTGTGGATCACAACACACAGGAGATAAACATGCGACAAAATCGGGTGATAACTCGTTACTACACGACGATCGTATCAAACAATCGTTTCCCTTTCATTTTTCCAAACACTCGAAAACCGGATGACAAATGAATAACGATAACAAAACAAATGTTTTCAATTATTTACATACTAACCTTCTAGACAGACCACACGGCAACCATCTTGCGTCAACCTTCGCAATAAAACGCTGAGCGTAGAATCGCTGAGATGTTGTCTTCCGCACAAATCGTTGTATAACACGAACAAATTCTCCTTGTAGCTGCCGCAAATTTTATTCTTCAATTCCCTGCACTTTATCGTTGAAACCAAATCAATTTTACCTGCAGCCAAACGTCTCAACATAATAGAAGGAATGGAAAAGTTCACAGCATCCCGAATGTGAGATTCTCCGTATTCATTAGAACTACGACAGTCTAAAATTACTAGGCTTTTAGAGTCACTGCGTAACTCTGCCAATAACCACTCTTTCGATACGAATTCATAGTCGGAGTCCTGTGTGGTAGGCATCTTCTCTGGTTCCTCTTATCAATATTTACAATAACCCGCACTTATCACTAACTTTTAAGTCAAACAACACTTAAATTTAATTATCACATTAGAAATGCTTTAATCTAGTTGCGAATGTAGCTACTTTTCAGTCAACAATTTCAATTAAACACTAAAAGTGCAAACCATACACGCTCTCCCAACACAACGTTACATCTCAGAATGACTACTGCACTGCTCTACTGTTTTTCGTTCTCCATCTTCGCTTATTGTGCGCGGGCGTACGAGTGCATATCGTCATTCACGATCGTTCCATTGGTCCAAAGTCACGTGGTAATACGAAATCTACCAATCGAGCCTCCGAACGTCATTTCATTGATGAGGCTCGGACATAGCCTACTATTATGCAATAAGTAGCGCCATACGTTCGGTGCTCCTTTCCAAACTACTACCCTCCTTTATTACGGAGCACGTCGATGATTGAAGGACGAACCCTTTTGGGTTTATTGGTTTATAGAGCGTGGGTGGATATGACGGATATATAAAAAAGAGGCAGGATTTCGTGTTTAAGAATGACGTCATTACCGATTCGTCATTATTATTATAGAATTGGCGATTCGCGTGTATGGTCACAGAGTTTCTCCTGTACAACTACAGCTACTTTAAAAATCTGCTCTATGATCGAATTAATGACTCAATTGCTTTTGTTTTATGAATGAAATGCCAATCGCATTTATTAAGCTTTGATCTTTATGTATATTAGTTTGCACGAAGCGTGTTCGTGTAGTCATGTAATTAAAGGAGAGAAAAAAAAGTGCGCTTGTCTTTCAGAGAGAAACAGAAAACTGAATTAATTTTATCAATTCATTTTATATGAAAAAAGACCTCTTTTTGTAAATATTTTTAATTTTTTATTTACGAAAACAAGATAACAGATTTTATAACAGGTTAAGTTAGCAAATAATTTGCATTGACCCGTAAAAATAAATAAGATATAATTAGGTGTGTACGTGAATTCTTGAAGCAATTTATTAATGAACGACTTTTACTTATTAAATGTTATTATGCAAAGATTTATATTGGAATAAATATTTATATTTACATATTTTAATTAAAGTTTATATTAAGTGAATGACGTAATTTATATAAATTTTTGTTTTACTACATAATAAAGTAGATAATATTTATTGCTCTAGTAGTATGGTGTTTGATTTTGTAAAGTTATACAATAGGCGTCATACAGCATTGCATATTTGGTTGCCTAGACTGATGTTTAACGATGCCGGAAAGATTACCGAATATAGTTTACCGTAAAGCGATTCACCGAAAGATCAATTTACCGAAACAACAATTCGTCGAATAACAATTGACCGAAAAACATTTTTTACCGAAACACAGTTTACCGAAAGGGAAGTTTACAGAAAGTTTACGGCATCTGTAGGCATACATACATCCCAAGCAGCATCTAAGTAGCGGTAACTGAGATCGGAACTTTGATTGAGTAGCTGTTACGTAACTACAACTAAATTTATGTTTTTATAGGTTTAATTACTTCAATTTGGAATATTTTAGTAATTATGTAGTTACTTCTACTATTTATTAGGACTATGTAGTTCCATTACTTCTAATTGGCTTTTTAAAGTATGTGGAACGGTCGAACGGTATTGCTACTTAGTATAATCACTTTAATGTTGTTGCAACTTAAAGTGATATTATGATTGTAGCAGTAACTTGCCCGAAGCTACTTTAAAGTTTTTAAAACTTTAAAGTATCACCGAAAGTTCCTGCCACCGCACCGGTCTGAAACCATTGCTTAACCTTTAAAGTAACTGAACTATACAGTAATATTGAAAGTAAAACTTACGTTTATGCTACCCAGGAGAATCACTTGAAAGTAATTTTCACTACTTATTTTGCATCAGAATTACTAGGAATTTCCAGTTACTATGAAAAAATTACAATGAAGTGACAGTAACTTCTAAAGAGGCATATCTCCTGTAGGTTAGTTTGGAATTTGGAGGTTAATTGTGTTTTTGCAGTGATAGTAGTTTTGCAAGTTTTTAACAAAAATGTCTCAAAGGCAAATTCAATAAGAAAAAAGAAGAATTTTAGATATGCGTTAACTTTTTATAGAAAATTAAAACAGCAGTTTAACTACTACAACTTTAAAATAAGCCATAATTAAATAATAATTGTTATTAAGTAGCAATCAGTATAAAAATATTGGTCGTTTGTTTACGATTGACGTTTAAATTTGAGGTTAAGTTCCAATGGGAATTTTGCAGTGACATTAGGAGCTAGAAAATGGCTACGGAAACGTTGACGTCGTTTTATAGTCAGAGTCACTTAAAAGTTCCAGAATTTTTTAACTTATTTTATACTTTGTGGTAACAAACTAGAAGTAGAATTTGTTTAGTTCCCGTTACTGTTTATAAAGTAACACAAACTTTAGATACACATTTTACAGTTAATACTACTTTAAGGTGACTTTTTCAAAACTACTCCATATTTACTTGTAAAATGTTGAAGGCTATTAATCAATTTGCAATTTGTTGCAATTGTTAAAAAGTGTTACTATAACTATCAATTAAGATAACAAATCGATGCTAAATTGTGCCTTAGGAATAAAATAAAATAGTTTCTATCATGTTTATCAATTTATAAGTATTTTTGTCATATTTTATTCAAGACATTTTTGATTAAAAAATATATTTAAAGAAGGCGCGTTGTTATTTTTCGATCTATCATCATCGCATTTAACAAAAAAGTTGCGATGGTTTATAATTTTGGTATGCTAGAATGACAAAATAACGAAACATTAAATCTCTTTGTGGATTATGTACGTATTACAAATAAAATAGTAATCCATTTTGTGACACGACCGCAGCATTAGTAGAGAAAGTGAAAGAATATTTGTTAAGTTGCAAGAGTAAGAGAGAGCAACTACGCGACACGATGTGTCAAAGAGAAAAAAGTTCCACGAAAGTAGCAATTACTACGCCGCCACGTTCCCGCTACGTAGCCTAAAGGTAGCTGGACAAGTTCCGGAGAGGTTACTGCAACGTATCTGCTACCCGTGAATTGTTCCCCATTTTTGTTCCAGGCACGTAACAATACGGTAGCAATTACGTTCTTGTCACTAACGGCAAAAACCTTATAGTTCCACCGCTGGTTGATGGTACGTAGTGGTGACTAAAAATGCTGCTTGGGATTACTTTTAGAAATTGGATTTATTCGGCCTTTACTTGATGAAGATCCATTTAAACAAAATACTTAATTAAAATCCAATCAGAAGGTCTTAAACAGCAGTTCCAAACAGATGATGACTTTGCATCGAAACTGCGATTATTAGCTACAATAGCATTTGTACCTACAGGAGCAGTTGACAGTGCATTTGAAACATTGTGTGACGAAGACGTTTTATCCTCAGAAGCACAAGTAGTAGTAGATTACTTTGAGGATACTTGGATAGAACTCAGTGGCGTGCGGTGAGAATTTAAGGCTAGGGAAGCAACCACGATTTAAATTTTAATACACCTAGGTACAATAAAAAACAGTGTTATAATTATTAAGCTTAAAAGTCTTTTAAAGAAGAACTTTTACACTTCAGTAGTATTCTTTTACTCTATAATGATTAATCGGATTGGTAATTTTTTAGCACATCTCGTTCTTTTGAATACTGATTAACCCCAACCTAGTAAGATATTTTTGGCATGATTGGTAATCCCCTTACCCCTTTGAATCGTAGAAATTATGTGATTGACATGATTGAAGCATAAAAAGTGCTGTGACGAAACTTGTAACTATTGCCAACGTTCTTTTGTGACAAAGCATTTTCAAATTTTTATGATTGTTTAGATTTAATCACAATGTGCAAAAGAATACGTGTTTTATACTTATGGAATTTGTTGACTATTATTCTTTATTTAAAAAAAAGTACTGCTATTTATTTATAATGCAACTCGATTTTCCGGTTTTTTTTAGCAAAATAGCTGGTGCAGGTTTTAATCTTTGTAGTTAAATTTAAAAGTTCTGGTTTTGGTCTGCCTTTCTCAATAATTCCCTCCGAAACTGTATGAAGGAAATTTTTTATCAAATAATAATAATACTTTACAAATTGAACAACAAAATCGTTGCGATTCGGATTGCGGATGTACTCGAACCTTCCACCGAAGCAGCTGAATTTGCAGTCATGACGTCATGACGATAAAGCAAGTTTAAATGTTGCGTACAGAACAAACTAAATAGAATTATTTTTCTTTAAAAAATCCGAACTTATATAAATTGAAATAAAATGTTCCAAAATACAGTCTCATTCGCAGATTTACATTGCTTAAGTAACATTTAACAAACACGAAAAATCGAATAACGAAATTATAATAAACATCTGATCACGGAGTACGCTAATAAAAATAACTCGACCTTATACGATGTTAACTGTATATCAATTCAACAAAATTCTAATCTACAAACTATGAAATTGACTTACCAAAATGTGACCGTCAGTTGCTCAACTCCACGTATTTGAGTCCACCTTTTCACAAGAGCTCTTTTGCTGGTTCTTCTTTTCTTCCTTTTCTTGGTTTCACAATTTGGCAAGGCAATAGATTATTTAAATTTCACAAAAAAAGAAAATTAATTGTAAAAAAAACACTTGTGCCTGTCAACTATGCATTTTTCGAGTATTGCATTTGTTTTTGTTTTCAATGCAATAGAGATTAACAAAATAACAAAAAAGAATATTAAGCGAATTCTTAACAAATAAAAAATATACTTTTAGCGTTAAATATGCATTTTTTATAAAAATCTAAATCGGATAAAACTGGTCGTTTTAAATTATTTAAAAGCAAAAGTTGGCGAAGACTTTTTTGGTCAGTTTACAGATATGTAATTACATACGTGGAAAGCTTTGTAAATTAATCTTTATACCCCATCAGCTGGAAAGTTTGTGGGGCGAGCGACGAAGGAGCTTTGTTGATAAGCATTGTAAAATTTTATGGTATGCTGATTCGTAAACATCTGTTTATTGAGCTCTGTCTCTAAGGGTAAAGATTTTTTTTACGGTCTAGCCCGTTATGAAATTATTACGGGCTCTTTATCATCAATACCATAGCGACATACATATTTATTTAAAGATTTACAATTCAGAATACCATAATAAAACATTGTACAATGATCGACCGTTACATGAACTCTATGTGCTCACATGTAAAGTTCTAAGTACCGGTCTTACAATGTAAATTACTATTATTTCCACTTTCTATATAAATGACACTTTATAGGTATTTATGGGAACCAAGTAAATGAGTAGTTACAACTATAGCCCTGTAAAATTTTATGAGCTCCTAAATGAGACCTGTAAAATTTTACAGTGTGCATAAACAGAAAGCTAATGGAAACTACTTTGTTGCTTAACCACAACATTATGATAACATCTAGCTATAAACTGTCCTACCGTCTTTGATTACAAATTTTTTTTATAAAAAATAAATAAATAAAAAACGCTGTTGAAGGTGGAAATAAAATTTTGCACGCGGTACGCTTTTCAATTAACCTTTACTGGCCTCACTGAATTATGAAAATTTGCTTTTTAGTCGCCCGCCCCACAAACCTTCCAGCTCGCCTTAACACGTAAATAACTATTATTTACACTTTCTATGTAAATAACACTTTATAGGCATTTATGGTAACCAAGTAAATGAGTAGTTACAACTATAGCCCTGTAAGATTTTACGAGCTACTAAAAGAGACTTGTATAGTTCTACAATGCTAATCAACAAAAAGTTAATGAAAATTTATTTGTTGCTTAATTACAACACATGACAAGGTGTAAACTATAAATTGTCCTATCACCTTTGATTATAAAATGTGTTCTTATACAAAATATACAAAAAATAATAAAACAATACTACAATGTACGTTGCACGCTTTGCAATTAATCTTTACTGGGCTCACTGGATTATGGAGGCACGCTCCTTCGTCATTCATCTCACACATTTCCCAGATTGCCCGTAGAGATTCTTTTACAAAGCTTACCACAAAATAAGTGCTTTAAACATAAAATAGAACTTCCACTGAAAAAATATGTATTTTAGCTTGATTCCCTAACTAAAATATGTTATAATGAGTCTATGGGATAGCATATTCAAAGGCATTGGCACATTTTTATTAGTCAAGTACCATACAGTATTGCCCCCTCCCCATGTGCCTTGCTTGAAAAAAAAGTACATTCTTTACAAAGCTATATTTTTCAATCAAATAAGTCAATAATTTAAAATTTTTTTAATATCCATGTCAATCTCTTCTATGGACTATTAAAAGTAGGTATGGTATAGTTTTTAGATAACAAAATGCTTTAAAATATAGAAATTTTTGCCTCACGTAGACAGTGTCATAAAATATATGCAGTGAAATTTAATAAAATAATATAATAATACCCCAACATTTTTTTTCCAATGGGCTAACTCAGGTTTAATTCGATAGAGCATGAAATAATAAAATCTTATTGATTCTTATACCTGGAAGAAAAAAACTTACTACCAAGACACTTGGACTTCTGCAACTGGACAACAGCAAGCTAAACTCTATATGTGAAAAGAAAAAGAAATGGATGCTTGTATACACATCAAATAAACACATAGATAAATTGAAACCACAGTCTTTATTTTTATTAATGACAATAAAAAATAATCTAATTCAAAGAAAAATTATTTAGAACAGAACAGTAAAGTAAAATAGGGAATTCTTCCCTGAGCTTGCTCAAATGTGTAAATTAGTCGTTATTAACCTGACATAGGGCTATAACAATTCTCCATTTGAGCAAATTGACATCAATCAATGTTATCAATAAAAAAATATTTACAAATGTTAAAACAAATTTAACTTATGATAATTAAATTTTAATAAAGAAATTTAAATTCTTTTATTCGTAAGAATTTTATTATTAAAACTTTTAAAATGAGAAAAATGAATTCTGAAATTATTCAAAATTGTCTTTATAATTTTGTTATAAAAATTTAATCAAACCCTTTTATTTTGACCAACCTTTGTATATAAAGTACATCAAGATCCACTTCAATCTTATTTAAAATTGGTACAACTGCATTTAATTCAGACAGCCGACTTTTATAAAATGTAAATCCATCGATTGTTCAACACGATCATGGAAATAAATCTTCTTGAATTTATTTTAAAAATAAATCGTTCACAATTCCACACAGTTGTTGAATAACGGATATAAGTCTTCTTTAATTTAAAATATCCAGGTAAATCTTTATTACACTTTGTTAAATTTTCATTTGTAGACATATAACATATGGTTGTCAGATAACCCCACTTGTTTTACAGATTTTTGGTCTTAAGTCGAGCGTGGTTTCACCCAAACGTTTTATTGACTGAATTTGTTAATTTTTGCTGGCCTATATATATATATGATTTATCAAAACAATTGAATTTTTATTATGACGTCACTACACCAAAACAGCTGTTTGTAATTATCACTAATCTTAAATCTAAAAAGATAGAATTGTACCTGGCAAAATAACGATAAAACCAACATAAGACACTTATAGTCTAACATTTACCATAACTGAGAAAATTAACAAAAACGATTGGCGATGAAAAAATCTCATTAGGACTTAATTATGAACAAAACTCACTAAATCCAGCTTAATCCTTTACAAAATGAATACACAAGTACACTATGTAATTGATACATATAAAATTTATACAAGAACACCTGTACAATAGAAGAAAAATTCAAATTAAAATCTAATTTTACGATTTGATAGACCCAACGATGCTTATCCATCATCAAAATCAACTTAAATGAAGTTAAATTATAATCAACTTGTCCAACAGTCCTCAAAGTGTTTGAGTTCAAATAATGGTGAAAAATGTTATATAAGAATCAATATTTGGAAAAATCAAAGCATATCAGCAAAGCCGAAACCTTCATTAGAATAAATGCTCTTTATTAGTATACAAGAGATTATAAGTTTATTGTTCTAGATTGGTCATTACAATATTGACCTAATTTACATAATTTTAATTAAATATGATCCCGAAACTGAGTCAGTCTCATGGAAAACAGAAAAAATCTTCCTACGTTATCCATCGTTGAACTTAAATTTAATCAGGAAAATTAAATCTTCCAGACATGGAAAAACCATCCTAATATGTGACTTGGGTTGCATAAAACATGTATTATTATAAAACAATCTAAATGATTGATATCCTTTTTATAATTTAGACTTTTTATATGAACATTGAGATTACGTCTACATAAAATTTATCCTGCTTAATTTCTATTTTAAAAAATTGATAAATCTATCTGTGACCTAACATGTAGCCTTTAGATTAAATAAACCTAACATCCTAGCATGTCTATCCTTTATTTTATTTTATTGCATGAAATAATTATTTTTATGTTTACGATCAAATCGTCCAATAAATCTTCAATGAGATGAAATCATAACATCGCAATATCATAAAAAATTCAGACAATTCTTAAGAAAAGTATATTTGCACGACAATTACCTTAAATCTTACCTTTATTACTTCATTGCAGTGCTTTATTTAGAATTATCATTGCAAAAATATGTTTGAAGTTAATTCATATCTTCCTAAGCTTCCCGGAAAAAAGTAGTACTTTCTGATTTGATTTGCTAAAATGCACAAAATTCTGAAATACCATGACACCTTTCTTGTCACTAGCACTTATTCACACTACCAACCAGGGTAATTTACCTAGTTGGTAGGTAAATATAATTACCAATGCATTAAACACTAACACATACACTGTTGGAAATAAAAATATGTCTTATATAAATTTAAAAAAAAACACAAATACTAATAATTAAAAACCTAATATATTTGCATTCTATAAATATACAATAATTGTAAACATTCACGGTACATTTTAACATCTACGCAGGTCACTATAAAATTTCTCAAGGTCCCTACAAAACCCTCTTCTACAATCTTGAGACCTTGAACACGGACAGCAATCTGGTGAGTCAACCACAGAACTATCCTCCATTTGTGTCTGCACAAACGGATAAGTCGTACAGTCTAAAGTCCGCTTAAGTCTTCGGTGTATTTTTTCTGCTAAGCTTGGTCTCCTTACTCCAGACGAATAAAGGCATTTACTAGATTTATTATCAGAGGTAACCGAACAATCGCATGGTATTATAGGTTCTTGAGGGTCTTGAATTCTTTTTGGCGGTGAACAATTACATGGCTTTGTTGTACAGACAGTATACTGACATCCTTTACCTAAGTGGTGGTCTTTACCACCTAATGTTCTAACTGGAGAACGACTGGACTGTCTGTGCTGTTCTCTGCTTGGTGAACTGCTGATCACTTTCCTCACATAGCATCCTTTTGCAGATTGTTGTTTGCTAAGCTGTTTTAACAAGCAATAAAAAGTCAGTTGAGAAAATAACTGGAAATACAAGTAAAAGTATAGGTGTTTATTTACGTAATCTTATTAAAAGCCAACGTTTCATAATAACAAGTATAGACGCTTGTTGTTAATGCTTTTCATCTTAATATACCCAATTCAATGACCTTGAAAAAGTTCTTTTCTATAGATTATAAGCCATAAGCATGCCTTTAAGAATGTATGTATGACACTGCCGGCTAAGCAACTTTCATCCTTACTAGTGATGGGATCGCGATACTACCCGAGTGTCGCGGCACTTGAGAATCGAAACAATTTTCCGTGTGAAGTGTCGACTCTTCATGATACTTTAACAACACTTCGCATTTACATCATGCATGCGCTAGTGTAAATATAATCCAATTGAAACGAGAAGCAGTCAAGATTCATAGCTACATAAACAAACTATGGATTAAAAAACAATTATATGAGTAAATTCTGTTATGGTTATATAAAGTGTGAGCAACGGAATTTTGATTCAGAGAAGGCCTTGGAAATTTTAGGTTACATCTGCACTCAACGACCTGATATAAATTTTAAATAGGTAGTAGAACTACTACAGATCATTAAGAACTACTCTGTCACTAACTGACAGACCTACTTTAAATGGCGGACACGCGTAGCATTTTAGTTCGGATTTCGGAGCTATCAACAATCTTTAATCAAGAAATATTTCTTTTGTACTTCATTAAATATGAATGCCATTATTAAAAACTGATTTTTTTTAAAACAGTTAATCTGACAGCTCTCTTCAAAAAGTGACAGTTTAATTAAACTAATTCATACGATTCAAAATTTGACATGACCGATATGTCTATCTCTTTCTTTCAAGGTCAACTCTGAATCAAAATTCCGTTGCTCACACATTATTATGCATTAAGTACAGACATTAAATTATTTATGAAAGCAAAATCCTCTTTTTTAAACAGAAATTTAAAACAAAAGCAACAAATTCTATAAATAACTTGTAATTCTATTCATTTGATTTATTATAAAAACTATTTAAAAATGTAATTTCGCTGACGACGTTGGTATTTAATCGAAAACGTTTTTTTGTTAAGATTGAAGGTGATACTTTTATTTTGGATTTTCAGCAAAATAAATTGAATTAATTAAAATTAATGATCATTGTATTTATTTACACGTGTTTCGACAGTAGTCTTTTTTCAAAATACATTATAATAAGGTATAAATATAAAAAGCTGAAATAGTAATTAGGTACATGAGGAACTTATTCAACTTCAAGTATTGATTTTAATTCATTTTGCTGAAAACCCAAGATAAAATTATCACCGTCAATATTATACTAATACAAAAGAAAAAATCCACAACATAATATTTTTATATATACGTTTCATTCAATGATTCTTGGCCAGTTCAAGAAATCTGCCTTTAATCTCTTTGTAAGAATGATCAAGCAACTTAGAATTACACTCTAATAAGAGCGATACTATTCGACACTTTAAGTGTCGTGACACTTCAAGTGTCATACCACGAATAGTATCATGACACTTGACACCCAAGTTCCCATCACTAATCCTTACGGTACACTGCTATTATTTTCAGTTTTTCTGTGTAATGACTGCATTATTCTTCTATTTCTATCGCTTGTTCCATGAAGTACAGAACTGTTATAAATTTATTTAACTCATTTCAAAAAGTAAGCATTTTATCAAAACATGGCTTGATATAAAAGCTCTACTATATAAAATCTTACACTTCTAATGGCTTTTAAATTTTGGGATAAAGCAGTGGTTATAGAGAAAAATGGAAAATAATAACAGTATATGATTAAGGATGAAAGTCACATAGCCAAGAAACACTCATACATCCTTAAAGACATGCCAAACCTGACAAATTCCTACTGTCCCTCGCTCAGCAGATGATCATTTTTACTAAGAATTTTAAAATGTGCATTAATTCGTAGGCACCTTAATATAATACACATAGTGTTACACCGTTTGAAAGGGGTGGACTCTAAGTTTTTGGCAGATATCTCCGTGCCTATTGATCCTATGACGAGACAAAATATCAAGAGAATTATTCTCTATTGAAAAGGTCTTATCGCGTTTTTTTGTACTATTATTTTCATAATGATCTAGGACAGCAAGGCATAATATGATGCTATTTTTTATTATTTTGTCCTATACATTTACACTGAAAAAAAATAAACTAACATCATATTAGCGTCTTGCTGTCCTAGATCTTTATGAAATTAATAGTACATTCGTAGGCAATGGCCAAAAACATCAATATACAAAATAAGTTACTAAATAAGATTATTGTTGGCAGGTTATCTTCAAATTATATTTTGACCTTCAAACAACATACATACATAATCCATTCCCCTTTTACCGCATTTTGCAGTGTCGGGTTTCCACACAAACTCTTATGGGAGTGCAACAGAGGTAATGGAGCTATTGTAGCAAGTGTATCACTCATACAACTTTCATACCTTATCATGAGCTCACACATGATGGTACTAAATTGTTAAAATTCAGTCACAACCGAGGTTTGCTGATTTCGAATATTATCGACAATTTGATCTATCTTTTGTAGTTCTTGAGTTATTCGAAAAAAAAAAAAAATCTCTATTTTCGTTTTTCTTAAATAGCATGGAAACGGCTAATCTGACACAGTCTAGGCGTTTACATTATTAAGGCACTTTTGCACGGTGAATAAGATAATGCTAATAATAACGCCCTATCGTCATTTGTTTCTGAGAATTTAATGTCAACTTTTGTTTTTCATATGGCGCCCAACATGGGTTTTTACGCAGAGCGATGGCTTCTCGAACAAGCTTTTCAACGATATGCAACTTGTACAGAAAATATTTTGTTTTAGTAGTTATTTAGAAAAAACGGGATAACCTAAAACTGTGTAGATCTTTATGAACATACTGTACCTACTATTTGTTGTAAAACAAGAAAACTTACATAATACAGTCTAAAAGTATGCTTTAATTGCGAAGTAGCCTAACACAAAACAAGAATACACATTTTAACGATGAAACAAAACACATAAATTAGACAAATTGTTCAATATGTCCCTCATTCTGTTCGATATATTTATGGGATCTCAGACTTAGTAGTACCCCATAAATAAAAATCTAAAGGTGTTATATCTGGCGACCGGGCTGGTCAGGCAATGGGTCTGTTGTTAGCTATTACGAGGTTGTTAAGTTTACGTTTAAAAATGTTTGAACGTCTCTGGTATTACGCACCGGGCAGCCATCTTGTTGGAACCAGACTTCATTAAATTCTGCCGGCGTTAATACCCGTCGTATAGCAGGCAATATTTGGGTACGTAGCATTTCCAAGTAGCCAACACCATTTAAATTATTATGGAAAATAAAGGGACCTATCAGGTGATTGTCTGAAAAGGAAAGTTTATTCCTTTAAAACCTAATAAATAAGCAATAAAAAACTATAAATACCTATAATTCCACACCAAACGTTAAAACCAAACCGAACTTGGAACCTGCTTTGGTTATACAAATTAGGATTTTCTGTGGCCCAATAATGAAAATTGTGTCTGTTGTATACTCCACAGTTCGTAAAACGTGTCTCGTCTGTCCATACCACTTTCAAAGGAAAATTAGGATCTTGTTCAGATTTCTCAATGAACCATCGGCAAAATTCCTCTCGTCTGAAAAATCTCCATCATGTAATCCTTGCACGATGACAGGCTTGTAAGGGTGATACTTCATGGCTTTTAACGTACGATGTACAGTCGACTTTGTATTACCCGTTTCTTCGGCAACATTTCGCACCGACGTTCGTGGATTGTTGTTAATTGCTTCTATTATGTCATTGTTACGTTCAGTATTGCCCATTTCGCCTGTACCTTTCTTCGCTTCAAAACTTCCAAACCAACAAACTATTAATAATTCTTCCAAAAATCTGCCAATGTGGTTGCTGCCTTTCTGGGAATCTCTCGAAGTAGTCTACAACCGCGCGTTCAGAATTTCTGTTGGCTCTAAAATAACATTCCAACAAATCTAATTTTTCTTCATTGGAATATCTTCGAGCCATTTTTTTAAATTTTTGGTAATATTTGTTCTAATAAACGTTATTTTAGCAGAGCTGCTTAGCAAGAACACCACCAATTTTATTTATGTATCAATTGTCAATCTGTCAATTGTTTCAGTAAAACAACGATACAGTAGGTACAGGTACAGTACTAAGTGTCAGAGACTTTTTTGCATTCAATAAATAGAAACACGCTTCTTCGAGTTTGCAGATCTGTTCTTAAAAGATCCCAAAAATGTATTGAACAGAATCGGGGACATATTGAACAATTTGTCTAATCTCTGTGTTTTGTTTCGTCGTTAAAATGTGTATTCTTGTTTTATGTTAGGGTACTTCGCAATTGAAGCATACTTTTAGACTGTATTATGTAAGTTTTCTTGTTTTACAACAAATAGTAGGTACAGTATGTTCATAAAAATTTACACAGTTTTAGGTTGTAGCGTTCTTTCTAAATAACTACTAAAACAAAATATTTTCTGTACAAGTTGCATATCGTTGAAAAGCTTATTTGAACAACCATCGCTCTGCGTAAAAACCCATTTGGGCGCCATATGAAAAACAAAAGTTGACATTAAATACTAAGAAACAAATGACGATAGGGCGTTATTATTAGCATTAACTTATTCACCGTGCAAAAGTGCCTTAATAATGTAAACGCCTAGACTGCGTCAGATTAGTCGTTTCCGTGCTATTTAAGAAAAACGAAAATAGAGATTTTTTGTTTTTTTCGAATAACTCAAGAACTACAAAAGATAGATCAAATTGTCGATAATATTCAAAATCAGCATAAAATTCTGCGAAACTTTCCTAATTTAACCATCTCTGTATCTCTAATAATAACGGAGATACCAATGTTGATGACATCAATTTTGAGAATCAAGTTTTTGTAAAAATGTCAAAAAACCAGCTGTTCAAAATTTCAGCTCATTGGTCAATATTAACCCGTGTCAACATGAGGTTAAAGTTTAAATGGGATTTAACATGGGTTTGGTGCATTTCTAGAGACTTTGTGGCATAACTTCTTTATCTTTCTATGTTTAACTTTAATCTCTCTGTGGCACAAGTTAATATTGACCAACTGGGGTGAGATTTTGAACAGCTCACTTTTTTGACATTTTAAAGAGATCTAGGGGGAGGGACCTTAAAAAATTTTAAATTTTGCAAAATAACCGCCACCCTATAATATGTAGTAGTTTTTGTATGTTGTAATTTATTAAGCATTATAAAATATGAAAATATAGTGTTTTGTAATTAGAATGTTATTCACAGGTAAAACGGGCAATTTGTTGAAAATTGCTAACTAAAATAGTTACCTATTTTCTGTATGTATTTATCCTTAGCAACGTGTTTGTTTATCAATCTTATCTACCTTTGATAATGACACAAAGTGTCGAAACAATATTGTCAGGTTAAGATATTAATAATACTTGTGAAACTTTAACTAATCTTTGTATTTATATTATATTTCATGATTATGGAGTTCCACAAAGTAAGGCTGGAGACAGTAAATGTAAAACTTTAGTTGTCAAATTTAGCATCGATATAAAAATTAAAATCGTATACTTCAATGTTGTAAATTTTTAAGTAAATCTTTTCAATAAAATTATTTTTAGGGTCATTAATTGCAATTATTAACTGGGATTAATTAATTTCATTAATAAACATAAATCATCAAATTATCTTGGAATTTAGTAGTAATTTTTGTTAACAAAGTTCGTCAACCTGAATTTATTATACAGTGTAAACTTCGGTAAAATCATGGCCTACTCTGAATTCTATAGTTTTGACACAATAATTGACAAATACTATTTATAGATAAAAAGTATTGATTTGGGATATTTTATTTCAAGTATAGAAGCAGTTGGCAACACTAGTGTCAATAAGTACTGTTGTGAACGACTCACAACTCATATATTTTTGTATAGATACGAAATGGTACTAGGCAACGCGTATCAATAAACTAGTAGAGTCAAATAAATAATTCATAGAAGTAAATCTGCGTTTTATTATCCTTCTACAAGAATTAATAAATATAGCCCTAACACTTCACCCCCACAGTGTTAAACGCGCTATAGTACCTACCATTTCTGTTGATCCACAAGAACATTGTCGACTTTCTTCAAAATACATATTATATTTAGAACATACTGGACAACTTTCTTGTGAGTGTGAACCTCCTTTACATTTGCATGTACCACCTGCAATTATATTAAAGCTAAATACATACTGGGTGTCCACTGTCAAAGTCGATCATAGGCAATTAACATTGTGTATTTTAATTTTATCTATTTTGCAGTAGTTCTATACTTAATCAATACATATTAAAGTAATGAACAGTTTAAATAGTTGTTATCCAATTCAATCCAACACTAAAATGAAATAATTTGAAAATCATGGCTTGGCATACTTAACAACAGTCAACCTTTAAATCAGTATTTTAAAATAAAAATCGCACTCTTACTATTATTATTAGTATAATTTCATGCACAATAATTTTCTTGTAGTTTAATTGGTCGAGCAGCAATCACCAAAAACATTCAATACAATGTTAAATGCATATGTTTGAGTTTGAGAACGAACAGACTGTATATCGACATCTTTGCAAACTTTGACAATTAAGTAATCTAACCTAACTTCTGGTGATTCTTGTGTCAAAATCTACTATTAAAAGGTACCTCGCTTAGAACGCTTCTTACTTCTTCCTCTTACAGGTTTTGCATACTGCTGCAAAAACTCATCAGTTAATTTTGAAGACATTGAATGAGAGGAGATACTAAAAATAAATGAATTATAGAAACATATAAATACATGAAAACTTACATCACCTACCCACATCTACATTTTTCTGTAGAACCGCTATCTAATCCCTGAGGTTTTCTAGCAAGCAAATCATCGTCAGCTTTTCGAAACGCAAATAGAGGTTTTCTAGTCTGTTTTAAGCCATTGCATGGTCTAGACCTATTAAAGAACATTTCAGGAGACATCAATTATAGAAGCAAAGCACTCACTTATGATAACTGAGGGAGTGACATACTTTTCGTTGATGTGGTACATTACGTTTAGATCTGGTTGGTAAATCGGATGGAATGGTTTTAGGATTCATTACATAACTGTTAGTTTTCCTTTCATTGCAAGAACAGACGATTTCCTCAACTGTTGTTCTACAGCTTATTTCTATTTTTGGTGCAATTATCCCCTGAAATGTTTAATCAATGTATTCTAATTGTTTTTATATTGAGTAATTTTAATTTACTGGAAAATTTTTAGAAGGTTCCATTAGTAAATCGACATCTACACCTGCTGCAGCTCCAATGTACGATGTAGGATACAATACTTCAGTGAGACAGGCTTGAAATGTTGATAATACATTACCAATATCGCAATTTTTCCATTGTATCAATTCCGCATATAGAAACTCCTTATCTATATCATCATCAATAATAATCGAGATATGTCATTGGATTAATTAATAAACTTACTTATTAATCTTTGTAGATCACCCAGACTGTGCGCTCTATTAAAAGTTTTATAAAAAACAAACTTTTCATGGTATAAAAGTGGAAATACTGGTACTAGGGCAGTGGTTTGTATAAATGAATCGAGTAAATAGATTTGTAAAGAAACTTTGCCATTAGGGCACAACCATACACCAGGACAAGTTACCTAACAACATACAGAATACTTATTTAACAACTGATTGCAATTTGTGTTTCAGAAGAAATACCTACCGCTTGTATATCAATGTCTACTTGAACTTGCAAAAGTTTTCTATCCATTTTGGACAGGTTCTGCTGTTTATTTTATTAATATAAATATTGCAAGTGCATGATTAAAAAGTGTAAAAAGCAACAATAAATTTTAATTAAAATATTTTATTTTAAGTACTTTAAAGCATACCTTCCTTTACTGTAACAAGTCATGTGTCAGAAAAAATATGAAGTCTTTAAAAAAGTAAGACTGTGGTCGTTGTGCGAGCTGTGGTAGCTTAGATACTGTATTGATTATCAAATTTATATTCTACGACCAAATCTATTCGTCCAAATATAGCAGAAGTATCCAAATATTACATAATAATCTAAAAATAAACTTATACTACATAAGAAGAGAAAGTAAATTATTTAGTACAACCACTTCATTATTGTGATATCTTTATTTGAATTTGGCGCTCGTACAAACTTAACTCTTCTAATATTAATTGGTATTTAAAAATAAGTTTTTAAAAAAGTATCGTATTTAAAATAATTGCAGATTATTAAAATGAATGTTAAAATGTTATAAAACTCTCATAAAAAGTAAGAACACAGCATCACAAAAAAAAGGCCAAGGTTTATTTATTATTCAATCAGCTGAGATCCAATTTTTTCTGTCCTTATTGCAGAGATGACGTCCTCTATATTCTATTTCTCTCATCGACGAACTCGCGCCAATTTTTAAAATTAAATACCGGGTGGGGCAATAGTGTGGGGAAGTCCGATAGCTCCTAAACGGTAACAGTAACAGTAATTATATTATACTGTCATGGCAGACTAAAGTCTGCCATGATACTGTGGTAACAGCTAGAAAAATCGTTCTAATACGGATGTAAACAGTGGATAGAGGCGCATCTAGAGAAATAGGGAAGACGCACGTATTTTTTTTAATTTTTGTATTCGTTCATTTTGGTTAGAAAAATATTTCCAGATAAGCGGAATTTCTAAAAACCCTCAATTTATTTGAAAAAATTAAATTTAAAAATTCTCCTCATTTAAAACCGAATTTGGCCTTGAGCAACTTCCCTCAAAGCTATTTGATGTGAAAAAGTAGGTACCGCTGTGAATGTGAAGAAGCAATATTGACGATTTACTCAACGTTAGATGGCGCTGATGAAAACCAATAAACTGAATTTTTAATTAATATTACCAGAAATATTTAACACCACTTTAATTATGGCAGTTAATTACACAACATCATAACGTACATTATTATATTAATTACTCGTTAATAAGTAGACGATATTTGAACTTGAAAATAAAAAAATTTTCAAACTGACGGGTAATACAGGACTCTTAACTGTTTCATTAGCACCAACAGTGGGTCGTCTTTGGAACTGTAGGAGGTAACAAAGTTTCATCCATTAGAGGACACCAGTATTGCATTTTAAATTTATTTAAATTTTCAAGGTTTTCAAAAATTAATTACTTAAAATTGGTAATTGTTTAATGCATTTATAACTGATATTCTAACTAATTTAGTAATGACGTTTATGAAAATGCAAGAATCTCCTCAATTGACGACATATGCGTCTTCCCTATTATTTTCAAATATACAGGGTGTTTCAGAAAAGTGGCACGCTTAAGGTAATTTTTTTTAAATAGAATGCCCCAAATATTTTTGCATATTTACACCTCTCTTGGCAGGTTTATTCATATCTAAAACTTTAGCGCCATCTAATGACCGGTTTAGAAGTTATAAATTCTTTTTCAAAAAAATTGAGTTTTACATTATCCCACTTAACAGTTTACCGCTTTCACGGCCGCAACTGTGAAGACGAATTTAAGTAGGGATTTTGTTGCAGGGGCTTGTAGGGTGCTCTTCTTTAAAAGAAAATGGACCCACCATGTACAGGGTGTTCAAAATAAATTTTTAAATCTAGAGAACTTCAAAGCTAAAATTCACAACTTTTTCAAATGGAACACCCTGTATATTTGGTATCTTTGTAATGCAGAATTAAATAACGAACATTTTTTGTATGTACGTCCCTATAGCTATCTGTAACCACTTTTGATTTATTGAGAAAAAACTGCAAGAAGTACACATTTAAAAACAATTATTTATTTAAAAAAAACAAGGTTTTTCAAATAAAACAAAAGAAAAAACTATAACAAATACTCCATATGTTGCCCATTTGCATAGACACATATTTGATGAGCCTTTGGAACGATCTTTGTACGTTTCTTAACATTGCCGGCGTGATACTTCTAAAAGCATGTATTATTCTATCCTTCATATTTTGGATTATGGTTGGTGTCTCTGTATAAACAATTTCTTTCACATATCCCCATAAAAAGAAATCCATTTTTGTAAGATCAGGAGATCTCGCAGGCCATTTACTGGCTCCATTCCTTCCAATCCATTGATGTGGGTAGATATTATTTAGGTGGTCTCTTACTGCATGTAAATAATGCGGTGGAGTACCGTCTTCCTGAAGCCACATCCCATTTCGGATTCTTTGAGGAAGGTTCGCCAATAATTGTGGCAGATAGTTCTCCAAAAAATGAAGATAAATAGCTCCAGTTGATGTACCATCAAAAAAATTTGGCCCTATTACATGTTCTCCAATAACTCCCCCACCCCCAAATGTTTATGGAACATCTTTGATGGTTATCAAGTTGTCTGGAAAGTGGGGATTTTCTGTAGCATAATAATGGAAATTGTGCCGGTTAACAAATCCATTTTTATGAAACGTTGCCTCATCAGTGAACAAAACATTGTTGAAGAATGTAGCATCGTCTTGCATTTTACCTATGCCCAATTACAAGACTGTAAACGTTTTAGAAAATCGTCATCAGTTAATTACTGATGCATTTGAATGTGATATGCATTAAACTTATTTTTCTTTAAGATTCGACCAACAGAACGTCTACTTATTCCTACAGATGAACTCACTTCTCTCTGACTAACATGGGGATTCTCAATCGTTGTCAGCACAACAGATAACTCATTTTCTTCGTTCACAACATTGTTAATTCGTTCACTTTTTTCATGCTGTACATTGCCGGTCCTCACAAATCTATCGAGCAGGTTTTGAAAGCTGTGAACTTTAGGGAGCCTCCGTTCAGGATACCGTTGGTGGTAAATTCTGCGGGCAATAAATCAAAAGTGGTTACAGATAGCTACACGGACGTACATACAAAAAATGTTCGTTATTTAATTCTGCATCACAAAGGTACAAAATATACAGGGTGTTCCATTTGAAAAAGTTGTGAATTTTAGCTTTGAAGTTCTCTAAATTTAAAAATTAATTTTGAACACCCTGTACATGGTGGGTCCATTTTCTTTTAAAGAAGAGCACCCTACAAGCCCCTGCAACAAAATCCCTACTTAAATTCGTCTTCACAGTTCCGGCCATGAAAGCGGTAAACTGTTAAGTGGGATAATGTAAAACTCAATTTTTTGAAAAAGAATTTATAACTTCTAAACCGGTCATTAGATTGCGCTAAAATTTTAGATATGATAGAGTCACTGCATCTAGTCACCTAGGCCAGCTGGTCGATCAGAGTAACGCAAACCGCCGCCATATTGGGGCAGAGAAGGGTGATTTTTAATAATGGACGAATTAAAACCACGGTTTACGTGTTTGACATATTAGAGGTTTGATCTTTCAGAATAAGAAAAATCTTTTAAAGTAAACGTGGATTTGATTAAACTCAATACAGAACAAATAATGAACAATTTCGTGCTTCGTTTGCCCCAATATGGCGGCGGTTTGCGGTACTCTGGTCGACCAGCTGGCCTAGGTAACTAGATGCAGTGACTCTAAGATATGATATAGCCCCTCTATTTCATATAGTAGCGACATCGTGCAGCAAACCGGATACAAACTTTAATAAACAAAAAATTACTACATGCATAACGTTGCGGAATTTTAATAAAAAGTTATTCAAAAATTAGAATTACAAAAGTATATGTCATATTAATATGGTCATTTTTACAGAACATGAATGCCAATTATCAAATTAATGTTAAACTGTGAATATTTTTTTGTACATGATTATTGTTAAACCTAAGAATTATTGTGACCGAATGTCAAATTCAACGTCGCCAACGTGATTTTGCTCCAGCAGCGATATCAATGGTTGTCGCTACTATTTGAAAGTAAAAGGTGCTATAAGATATGAATAAACCTGCCAAGAGAGGTGTTAAATATGCAAAAATATTTGGGGCATTTTATTTAAAAAAATTACCTTAAGCGTGCCACACTTTTCTGAAACACCCTGTATATTTGAAAATAAATTCTCTAGATGCGCCTCTATCCACTGTTTACATCCGTATTAGAACGATTTTTCTAGCTGTTACCGTTTAGGAGCTATCGGACTTCCCCACATTATTGCCCCACCCGGTATATCAAAACTTATATAAAAAAAATAGAACGCAGAATCTTCTCGTTCGCAGTAGGGTTCCTAAATATAAACTGAGCTGTGTGTTATTTAGAGTTTATTTAGAGTTATTTAGTTATTTAGAGACATTTCATATTTTGAAGATATTTATCAGAAGGTTGGCAATCATGAAAAATGAATCAATAAATTAAACTGTCAGTATGGCATTTATATAAACCTGAAATTTGGTACAATTAATACTTTATTAAAAACTGTTGTAAAATTGATGTATATACTATAGTAGTTTTAAAAATTCTCAACAAACAATAAATAAATGATAATGTGCACATTAAGAAATTTTATATACATAAAAATAAACATGACAGCATAACCTAAAATTTATACCTGACAGCTGCTGAATGTTGTCACTAAAGTCTAAAGTAAAAGGAGAGAAAAAAAGTATCTCTGTTTCAGACAGCTTAGTTTTGGCCTAGAAAGAGATAGATTTTGACATCCGTGTCCTAACTCTAAAATAACACAGTTGAAGTTTTCATTTAGGAACTCTAGACCGCAGGATCTCAGAAAAATGTTTTCCGACGACCACTTTGAAAAGTAGTAAAATTTTCATGGTTTTTTGTTAGTGAAAGTTTAGAATTACACAAAATATTCCGAAAATCTAGACGAAAACAGCCGAAAGACAAAACTATGTGAAATGACACATTTCGGTGATCTAATTGGTGGACAACTGTGCGTTTTGATTCTTGTTACACGGGTAGTCACACCGACGATTGCCGATGTGACCACTTTTGGATTTTGTGGTTTCTATGGTTTTGGTTTGGCTCATTGTTCGTTGTATCTCATCAAACGTCAATAAATTTGTCAGTTGCAAACTGCAGCAAATCGAAATGGAATTTTCTTCTTCTGATTGTGAAACTCTCACTCCCCCTGAAGTTAGAGAGAAAGCCTCAAGAGCAACAGACAATTTGCTGCCCAACATTTCCAGGGAGCGCTATGAATATGCTTATCAGCAATTTATGGACTGGAAGATTAAAAATAAGTCTAGTTCCTTTTCGGAAACTATACTGGTGGCTTATTTCGGTGAGATGTCTGAAAAATATAAATCTAGTACATTGTGGTCAATTTATTCTATGCTTCGAAGTACTCTAATAGTGAAGCATAACGTAAATATTGCTACATACTGTAAATTAAGAGCTGTGCTGAAAAGACATTCTGTTGATTATGTGGCAAAAAAATCTAATGTTTTAACCACTGATAACATTAAGACATTCTTGGATACAGCGTCTGATAAATTGTATTTATTGACAAAGGTAGGAATACAAATCGGTACTTTGATTATACTAACTAAATTTTACTTACTTATTCAAATTCATAGACTGCACTCATATTCGGCATTTGTGGATGTATGAGAAAAGGTGAGCTGTATAACGTTAAAGTTGGAGATGTTAAGGATGTGAACTCGGCACTAATTGTGGATGTACCTTACACCAAAACCAAAAAACCAAGAAAATTTGTAATTACCGATGATTTCTACACCATATGCAAGAAGTACATGAGTCTCCGACCTAAAGAAATGATTGACAATAATCAAAAATTCTTTATCAATTATCAAAAAGGCAAATGTACGAAACAATCTGTTGGTATCAACAAATTTGGTAAAATGGTTCAAGACATAGCCAAGTTTTTAAATCTACCAAATCCAGAAACCTACACAGGGCACTCATACAGAAGAACATCGGCGACAATTGTAGCTGATAAAACTGGTGATCTTCTAGCCCTCAAACGCCATGGCGGATGGCAGTCTAGTGGAACTGCTGAAGGTTACGTAAACGATTCTATCAGTAAAAAAATTGAAATCTCAAAACAAATAGTCGAGGCCGTAGCTTCCACTAGTACGGCCTCTACGGATGTAACTTTAAGCCGCGGACTCGATCAGTGTGTGACTACATCGCCAGTTCAAGAAGATAGAGGCATACAAAAAATTCAAAACTTCTTATCAAGTGAAGAAAATAAAATGATTAACAACCGTCTTCAAGCACCGGTGTATTTTCAGAATTGCAGTAATTTTACTATTAATTTTAATTAGAAATTAGGTATGTTGTTTGTTATGAGTTATAAAAATGTTTCAAATATAAAAATAAATGTTAAAACAGTAATATCTACCGTGAATTCTACGTTTGTACCCATTTTTTGTGGTCGTCGGAAAAATATCGTGTACAACTCGTGTTGAAAAGTGAATTTCACACTCGTGTGAAATCTTTACTTTTCAACACTTGTTGTACAATATACTATTCTTTCAGATTTAGATATAAAACTATCAATTCATTAATCATAACAGCAACATAAAAAAGATATTAAGCGTTTTACTTTAATGAAGCTTGCTCGGGAGGGAGGGGCGATTATTACTATTATTATTATACTGTGTAACGGTATATTTTCTATCGGCTTCGAATATGTGTAATTTTGCATGTATACTTACTAAAAATTTTAAAGTTCGGTCCTGCAAATCTATATTCTATTTGTAGCTAAAATTTTGTTGTATAAACATATTTACAAAGAATATTTTAAAAAGGTCATTGATCATGGTCACTTGATTTGTAGAAATGTACGATATTTCACTGAAACTAATTGTACCTACTCATTTTAAGAGTGTAAATAATAAGTTTCTTCCACGAAAGAAAACCGCGATTTCTATTGTGGCAAGATTCTCACACTATTATGGACGCGCGAATGATATCGGTGCATTCTTGTTTTAAATAATTTTTCATTCTTTTCTGTACATGGAAAACCGCACTTATTTATTGTTCAACATTTGTTTAAATTTCAGCTTAAATCAGACATTATCACTGTAGCCTGTAGTTATCATTTATCCAGGTTTTAACCAGTTAAATTGGAATTTAAAGATACAGTGACCAGTTTGGGTCAAGCAAATATTTGAATCTATTTTATCTCGGATCTATTAATAGCCACCGCGTCGGCTATAGCACCGGTACGCCTAAACAAGTTACAAATCGTGATACAAGCCAGTTGCTTTGCAGGCTTGTTATTACGATCCTATCAAACAATTTTCCCAGTACTACCTCATTTTCATCCTTTAGAATCCAAGATGGCGACTATTTTTTTAAAATGGCTTCAAAGAAAAACAAGAATTTACTGTCTCCAGTCTTACTTTGTGGAACTCCATAATCAACTACAAGTTAATAGATTTCCTTTTAAATTCTTTTCACACTCTAAACAAGTGGAAGTAGTATTTGTTTCATTATCATAGTCCCAGGTAGTAAAGAGGTACATCATAATGACGTCAAAATCTGGTGATAACTCTTAATAATACGTTATTGGACCAAAAATCGACGACATAATGACGTCCAGTAAATGATTAAAATGACGCGACACATATCACGTAATAATGTCGTCTTTTTTTAGGTAATAGAGATATTTCTACCGATTTATTTGTAGATTATTATTTTACGAGTTTACACAGTCAAAAACTATATGTTGCAATATAGCATTTTGTATCGTAAACAATATTAGCATTATTTCGAAGATATTTTCTTTCAGCTTGTGTTACATTTTTCATAATGATATATGTTTCAGTGAAGCTATTGCAAAGGCTCATTGTGTTTAAACCGTGTTGTTGCGGCGAAGACAAACATTTTATCTATATTATTTTCGTACAAATATTATTTTTAGTGCATTTTTAATATTTAATAAATTCCAACAGTAATTCATGATCTGCAATACAATAATGGCACTACTTTCAAATTTTGAACCAATCAGTGTAGGCGTCGCTTACGTGAGGAGAGCGCGTAGTCCGTGTTGACTATCAGTACCAGTCTTTGTTCTGTCATTTTCATTCACCGTCATTTTTGATTTGCGAGTTTAAGAACTGAACATGTTTGTGGTGAAAAACTTGTCACAACTTAAAGTACGGTCTATTACAGAAATATTTGGCAAATCTTTTTTAGTATATAACCTAGTTCAAACCTTATATAACCTTAAAAAGTACTAGTAGCTTCATATGTACTCCTAAAAATCCGGAGGAAGAGGGGTACCAAATATAACTTGAAAAAGACGTTAAATTAACGTGTTTGTAAGACGTGAAATTATTGGTCTGAGACATTACCACACCATGTTTACGTTATACAACGACGACATTTCGTCACTCAATGGCCAGTTTTTCACGTCATTTTCACGTGCCTTTGCTAGTTGGGGTTAATATATTTGGTTAAATTAAATTGTTTAATAAGTTGTTAAATAAAAAACTATAAGTAGTAATAAGAATAAGAACTGAAAACGAATGATTCATTTCTGCTTGTATTCATTCACAAATGATTTTGCATTCGTTTGCGTATGAATAAAAGAATAAAACTACCTTCGTTAAAATTCAATTCTTAGAATAATGAATCATAAATTTTTAAATATAAAATTCATTCACAAATGATAAAATAAGAAAAGAATCGAATTTTTTTCATTTGCGAGTGATAATTTTCTTACCCTGTTCAAAGGTGTTGCTGTAGCGCCCTACTTCTACTTTCAGCATTCTTTGACGCAACTCACATTTTTTACCAAATCTTTCTAAAAATTCTAGCTTCCATTGAAAAAGTTGATGTCAACTTTTAAAAATCAAAAACCAAGAACATCATTTACTTTATACTTCTGAGAACGGTTTCGAGTAATAGGAAACGAGGCGGCAACACACAAAACATCAGATAGAATATTCGAGAGCCTACTAGAACATTCCGTAAGGCATATATGTATAAAAGTCGACCGCATGAAGAGCAATCAGTTAAACAGAAATGTTTAGTATGAAATAGTATCAAATAAATGTCTGTGCATTTAATATAAATATTGAGACAAAATTCGTGAAATGGACCAAGTATTTATGAGTGGTTCGATATTATATACTAATATGAATTTTCCTGTCATTTAATGATAGTAACCTGATCCTCAATTGATTTAATAAAATTCTTGATTTTCCAAAAGTTATTAACAATAACATTTTTGTGTAACGATTTAAGAAACATTTATTTTTCTAAACTACTAAAATATTAAAACCAAAATTATTCAGCAAATCTCTACATTAGGTAATAAAGATTAATATCAAGTAAATATTTTTTATCCAACATGATTTTCTTATAAACAATAAGGGATTTATAATAAACAAATTCAATTATTTATGACTTCTTAATCGAGTAGGAACATTTTTCTAATTAATTTATATTCTCTATACATTTATCAAAACATTGCTGAAAAAAAATTTTTCCGATCCAAATTTTCTAAGAAATTACAGCAATTTTTGTCACGTCACGTAAGTACGCTACCATCTATTCGGAGATTTATCAATAAGACTTTACTACATTTGTGTCCAAACAGCTGATGCGCTCTTGTGTTATGCTTATTGTTGCTAAAATTCGCGTACACGACGTGATAAAGATTGCTGTAACTTCCTAGAAAATTTGGATCGGAAAGATTTTTTTTCAGCAATGTTTTAGTAAATGTATAGAGAATATAGATTAGTTAGAAAAATGTTCCAACTCGATTAAGAAGTCATAAATAATTGAATTTGTTTATTATAAATCCCTCATTGTTTATAAGAAAATCAGGTTGTATAAAAAATATTTACTTGATATTAATTTCTATTCCCTTATATAGAGATTTGCCGAATAACTTTGGTTTTAATGTTTTAGTAGCTTAGAAAAATAAATGTTTTTAAATCGTTACACAAAAATGTTATTGTTAAAAACTTTTGGAAAATCAAGAATTTTATTAAATCAATTAAGGATCGGGTTACTATCATTAAATAACACAGGAAAATTCATATTAATATATATTATCGTACCAGTGATAAATACGTGGTCCACTTCACCAATTTTGTCTCTATTTAAATATTGTAGTACCCTTTAAATAAATTAGTTTAAGTTTGTTGATAGTTTCATAATTGTGCATTTAATTAGCTCAGTTTAAAATGTGTTATTGTAAATATTCTTTTCTCATTATACTTTTAAACAGCATCTTTACTTTTATTTAAAAAACGTAACAATACAGAACTATCTCAAAGATAATCATTATGAAAATGATCTGAATTATGCTTCAGATCTTGTGGATCACTACACTGCATAACTCATGTGTTTAATCAGGAATAGTTTCATCTGTTTTTCCACTTTCTGTTCTTTAAATAATAATCATAAAGATTGCTATGATGTTACAGTAACAATAGGTTATGACAAGAATATACACTTCTTGTACTGCACAAAACATACCCATTTATTTAAAACAATCACATAAATAACAAAATTTAATTATAATTTAAAAAAAAAGTTTCCAACAGAATCATCTCGATAAACTAGTTTTATTTAGGGGTTTTATTAGAAGGAAGAATTTCGTATACTGTTAGGCCGTTTTTAAATGATTCAATATTATTGATGAAATAGTCCTTTTGCTTGTTATTGTTAGTTATCTCTTGTGGGTTTTCTATATATTCCAGTTTGTAATGATCTTGCAATTTTCCCTCCTTTTTCTTGGCATCTGTGTCATCTAGAATTAAAATTTCAATTAATGATGAAGACGTTTCTAGCAATCAAAAGGTTTAAACCATTTACTGCCGTGTTTAGAATATGCCATCTTAGCGAAGCAATACAACCAGTTCAGTATTAAACCGCAATGGCCGAATATATTTAAACCAGTGGCTTGCACCACTAACATCAATTTGATTTTGACATTATCGATAATTGTTTGGTTGTAATAACATTAATCTCTGTTGTAATATCAATAAAGATAATTGTATCAAACATTCTTCACCATTTCTGCTTCTTATCCATTACATAAGCAATTGAAGATTATTATCGGAATAATTATTTATTGTTTATATCAAAATTACTTCTAATATTCATTATTTTGTAACAATAAAAACTTTCTCAAATGATAATGCCCTTGTTCAATTAGGTTTAAATACATCCATAGATACTGTTCATCACTAGAAAATGCCTCAGTAGCAAATATTTGAGAAATAGAGGTAACCTCATTATTTGAAAACTGTAAAAATGGTATAACCAGAAAAGACAATTTAGTTAAACTGCAGTTACCTACATTTTATAAATGATATTACTGCATATTGAAGCAATGTGAAAAATCTAATAGCATTTTTGATTCATCATTCTGCACTTACTCTCAAGAGTGCTCAAAAATTATGCAATTATTTCAGTAGTTGTTTACCGGTTGCTCTATAATTGCACAACCAAAGCGTGCAACAAGAAACAATTTAACATGGAAAAGTGAGAATGTTTGTAATGTTTACAAATTTGCGAAGTTATGTAATGTGATTTGAACATGGTTCCGTACTATAAACTTCTAACATGTCTAAACATTGTTTTCCCACACTTCCAGAAGTGAAATTAATTATAAAAGCACCAGTGCTTTTATGATTGTTAATTCTCAAATACCTATTCATAATAACAAAAACACAAATGTAATCTTCATCAAAAAACAAGGTTATGTTTAAGAAATTAAGCAAATTGTTCAATGTTGAATTGTCTCGTGAATCAGATCAATGTAGAGCACTTTGAGAGTGACCTTTAATGAAACGCAAGGCCCCACCAAACACACAGATTGCATTTAGAGCAAGTTTGGTGAATGAATTATACACGGATTTTGCTCACCAAGCAACCTGAGTGATAAGAAAAGGCTACAAATATCAGAATCCGCTCTAGGGCCGGACAATCTGGACCCTTGCCCTGGGCAACAAATTATAGGGGCAGCATTTTCGCTGTGAGTTTGACAAAATATTGAAAATGCCAAATTATATCAAAATTTGCACTTGACCAGTTCAGATTGCGATGACAGTGCCCATTTTTTATTTAACTTTTCTTTTTAAATTAATAGCAAAAATCATCAAACAAAAGCGGGGGGGTCGTTAGTTTATACATTAATTTAAAGGCAGTAAAGGGAAAATGAGTGTACCAGATAAGTGACTGATCTCCACATCATCTTTGAATGATAGCCGTCTGCTACGCTCTACATGCTTTTCAGTTATGCGCCGTCCAGTTTTTTGTTCTTTGCGTTGTTCTGTATAAACATCATTAATTAAATTAAGATAAACATATTAAGAACAGTACCTGATGTTTCTTTGAATTCTACATTGTTTATATCCATATCTTCTGTTTTTACTTCAGAACTTTGTGTTACTGCATTCTCACTAGCAGCGCCTTCATATCCCACAACCTTAAAACAAACATAAAACAAAATTAAATCTAAAATTATTTCCAAGGCCCTTAAATATAAATACCTGAACAGTTAATTTCTTCGCAGTGTCCTTTTTACTATAAAGATTATGTTTACTCCACCAGTCTCTAACATCTATAATCTTTAACGTTTCAATTGCTGCAATTTCTTGCTTTACTCTATCAAACATATTCTTACAACTAACAATCTCTGCCCAATTCCTATCAACTTCATCTTCAAGATCTACACCAACATTATTTTTAATTTTTTTTACATTTTGCTTTATTTGATTAAATTTCTTAATTGACATCTTTTTTAAAAGTTTATGAGTGTGCTCTAAAAATGCTTCTATCCTTGAATCGACATATTCAGTTGTATGTTTACCAGCTTGCGCATTTACAGTAATGCTGTAACCCAAAATACCGTATGTGTCAAGTATTGTACAATAAACACTATATCCCAATTGTTCTTTCGTACGCAAGAAATCAAATAGAGGCTCTTTGATTAACAACTAGAAAAATTAGGTAAATAAGATTATATTTGGCTAACTCTTTCACCAAATCAGATTATGGTTGTTGGAGCATAAATGAAAAATTTAAATTTTTAAATGCACCTTTTCTTAGTTAAATCAGCCATCATGTATTTATGTATTTACGGACTTTAACCTAACCTAACTTAACCTCATTTTGTGAAATGGTTTTTTGATGTTTCATATTGCTCCCGTACAAAAATCCAAGTCGGCAGTATGGCAGAGTGGTTATAGTGGATTTGTATCGCTTAACATAGTTAAGTCGAGTTTGCGTCGGTCAGGACTCGGATGGGTAAACCACGTGCGCAGTGTACTTGCCTAATGGCTCCGCTGCCTCGTCTCACACGCACATATCCACTCTGCAGCTCGGTGTGTCTGACGCCTCGACACCGAAAGGTATATGAGGTTAAAGATTATATATAATAGTATATACAAAAATCCAAGAAACTTCAAAATGCTTGATTTATTTTTATGTCTCCGTAACCATAATGCGACCTTTTACTTACCATAATAAACTCTAAAATAACATTATCTTTAATTGTAAGAATTCCACATTGATAATAATTTATAATAATTGAATTTGGATTATTTTTGTCAAAAGATTTAACTCGACAACATCGTTCTCCTGATGGGATTTCATTAACTGTTATCTGAAAATCACAAAATAATTAAAGAAAAAAGAGAGCTTAGTATAATAAAATATTTTAAACTAACCTTAGGGCACTTATCTATAGAAGAATTAACACATTCTAGTTCCTTTAAAAGGATTTCTGTTGTATCCAAAGCAATTTGTTTAGTAACATTACCTTGAACCAAACCTTGTATATAGAGATCCTTCAAAATATCTTTTGAGAATTGCTTCATCATGTCAAATGTAATTGTTGACATAGCTGTATGTCGATCCAATAATGAATAATATTTATTTTGACATATAGATAATTCAATATCTCTATAACGGAATAAGATTTATAAGCAATTAGATAAATATTGTGTTAAAAAAATCAAAGTTGATTATGAAGTTATGAACATAAGGGAAAGTTCGAAGTTTCCATTTGTAGTTAATCAATCACAACAGGTTACTCTTCAGTCAAGTCTGTATGTGCTGACTGCAAAGTTGCTTGGATTTGATTTTTCAAATTGGTATATCAAGAGAGAGGTTACAAAATCAGCAAAGTTTTCAAGCTTCATTGTTACATCATAAATGGAAAGTGATGAGCTGCTAACATCAAGTTAATTTGCTGCCAAACTAATGACAAGGATAAATACAGAGCTGCTAATTTGTTTTAAGGTTATCTTAGTACACACTTTACGTAGATGTGAACTATCAAATCTCTAAAAAGTTGTTAGTGCTTTTTCTACTTTATTTAGAATCAATAAATAAAATGAATTCATCACAAGAACATGAAAGTTTTACTATATACAAATACACTGAAATGAATATTTGTTTCTTAATTGATACAGCTATGTTACACCTTGTTATACCTATTTCACTTTTTCCTTCTCAGACGTTTGAATTAAATTCTGTTTTAATTTGTTTAAAACTTATATGTCGACCATTCTAGGGTTTCCATCAGGGTTCAAACAACATTAAAGTAGAATTCAATTAATTGAAATGCTTGAGAAAGAAAAATAAAAATGATAAAAAAGTGAAGTTAGATTGTGCTGCACCGTATTTTCATAAACCCACGGCTAACTTTTTTTTTCCATTGCTTGATATATAGACTTACTTGCAGAGTTTGGATGGCTTGAGAAGTACATTATACAAATGCTTTATTCGTTTTTCCTTAATAGCTTCAAATATATCAACCGTTATGCTATCACTGATGCTTTTTAAATATTTAACAATTAAAGCTATAAGTATCTGTAAACCAATTGAAATTTTTAATAATTTACACTATTTATTTTAATTTAATACTTTTTTAACTTACAGGAAGTTTTTCATTATAGCCAGAAACTCTTAAGCAGATACCTTCATCATATGGTGTCAATCCATACGATAGTCCTGCAATTTCAGCAGGAAATGCTTCTTCTGCTAAATATATCATTACAAAATCGACAAACAAGTGTGCCATGCAAGCACTAAAATTATATAATATAAACTACAAAATTTAAAATTAATTCATTTCAAGTAAGAACTATACCTTTGCGCTGATTGTAACGAAAGTGGTGTAAATAAATAATAATAGTAGTAAGCCAGAGGTAGACCAAAATTCTGATCTTTTCTATACCACAGCTCAGCTGAAAATGTGGCCAGAATCTTCTCTGGATATTCAGGGATGTTATTTTCAATAGGCAGTATAGAGAACTTATCAGTTAAAAATGGATTAGGTGCGGGTAAGGCAAATTGAGGAAAAGGTTCCGCTGTTAACCATTCTTTTGTCCAACACTCAGGAATATCTAAATTTGGATAATATTAACTATAAAAATGACATAAGCATTATATATATTTACCTTTATCAGTATACTTAGTTTTAAACCATGGTTCTACTTTATCATATACAATGTCTTCTGGAACTTTTGATGACATAAGTAAGATATTCATTTTGTCTGGTACTAAATGTTCAAGAACCATTTTAATTGCCTAAAAATGTGTATTAGTCATTATTGTTTGTTACTGTCTATGCTAAGTTTTTAATAACTATAAGCAAATGTTCTGCTTAAAGTAAACTAATTCCAAGCCTACCGAGGATCGTTTCACATGCTATATATGGATTAGGGCTCCGGAATGTTATAGCGATTTACAAAATGACGATTTTCAAAATGACGAGTAATGAATCAGCAACTTTTAAAATAGCGACGTAATATAACAGCGTGTAACAAAATAGCGACGTCACAAAACACCGCTTGTAATTAAAGAGCGATGTAAAAAAAGATCGTTGTTACAAAATAGGGTCGTAACATTTTAGCGACTTAAGTAATAAAACAGCGACTTTGCAAATACTGTTACTAGGTACCTGAAACTTAAAGATGGTAAATGTGTCACAATTATTTTTTAATGTCAGCGGTATTTCAGAATGCAGTTTATTAATTCTCAAAAAGGTGGCAAAATTCTCCTTTTCGAAGGTTATAAATATAGAAGAGATAAAATCTACATTCATTCGGAAAATTGGCGCTGTGCTGTAACTGGTTGCAAAGGTAGACTGGTACTAAAGCTAGAAAATCGCGAAAATCCTACCGTGACTTCGGAACATACACACGGACCGAATGTAGGAAGTAATGAAGCTGACGTAGTAAAAGATCAGATTAGAAAAAGGGCACGTACTACTGAAGATCGTCCAAGATCAATTCTACAAGAATGCTCCAAAAATGTCAGCCCTGAAGGTCTGGTTGCTCTACCAAATTATGAGGCCGCAAGACAGATTATTCACCGACAAAGAAAATCGTCACACAATTCAACTTCATGTGATTTCGCATCAAAAATACCTGACAAATATCAGAAAACATTGAAGGGTGACAATTTCTTATTGTGGGATTCAGGGGAAGGAGAGACAAGTGAGAGAATTCTGTTGTTCGGGACAAATGCAAATATCCAGCTTTTAACCGAATTTAACCAATGGTGTGCAGACGGGACCTTTAAGGTAGCACCTGATTTTGCATTTCAAGTCTACACAATACATGTTTTCATTGGAAAAAAATCAATTCCGATGCTGTACGCAATTCTAGGCAATAAAAGAAAGGAAACTTACATCAGGCTGTTCAACAAAATAAAGGAGCTTCAGCCGACCTTAGAGCCTGAATCGGCAATGTTCGATTTTGAAACGGGAGCTTTAAACGCGTTTAAAGAAATCTTTTCCACAACGGATATAGCAGGATGTTTTTTTCACCTGTCCCAAAACCTTTGGCGACAAATTCAAAAAACTCTGGGATTAGCAAATTCGTATAAGAACAGTGAAAATGTCAGATTAAAATGCAAGATGCTGCTCGCACTGAGTTTCGTACCACCCAGAGATGTACAATTTGCATACGAAATACTTGACGAAGAACGCTTGCCCCTCGAAATGAAACCCATAACGGATTACTGGGAAAATACATGCGTGGGAAGAAGACTGGAGGGAATTGAACCAAGGTATCCGATCAGCATGTGGAACATGTTTGACCGTCTTCATTCAGATCTACCGAGGACAAACAATTCTTTGGAGGCGTGGCATGGTGCCTTCCAAAGGACTCTGGATTGTCATCGTCCTTCATTAGCAAAGCTTCTGGAGAGATTACAGTTTGAACAAGATCAAACCGAAAATTATATTTTACGATACCGGGCTGGTTTTAGAACTACGGAGTCCTCCAAAAACAAATATGTTCAGCTAACGAAGCGCCTTCAGACTATCGCACAGGACTATTCGTTGGGGAGTGTTAAAGATTATTTAGAGGCTATCGCTTTGAATTTGGCAATATAATATAATGTATTAATAATTTAATTGATTTAATAAATCGCTTTTTTTTAACATCGCCTTCTAATAACATCGCTTTTATGTAATAAACGCTGTTTTTTTACAATCGTTATTTTATTACATCGCTAAATCAACATCGCTATTTTGAAAATCGTCATTTTGTAAATCGCTATAACATTCCGGAGCCATGGATTAGCAATACATGGAACACTCTTGATATTTTCTAAACACAACGCTGTGCTAGGAAAACTGTTTCGATTTTAAGCTGAACAAGATCACAAGATCAGGACTGTATACAGGAAATTGTACTTTTGTTAAGAATGTACAAAAAATCTTTGTTTTTAGAGTTCCAAAGACACCTAAAGCTTTATTTGCATTTGTTGCCCAAACAGAACTTTAGGAACAAACGTCTTCATATTTGTTTAATGCACTTTAAAATAAACACTTTAAGTATTTGCTCTTTTAACTCGGAACCAAAAGAACGCGGTTTTAGAATTTTAGCATCACGTGACCTAACTGTTCCAATAACCCATAACTGAAAATGGTTTTGATATAAAAAAATATTGCTAGTGTTATTTAGCACTGAATGGATGAAGTATTAGTCTTTAACGAGAATATATATTTGAAATAATGAAATACGTAAAACAATATTTAATTTTTAGATTAGGTACAGGGTGATCCACTTAACTTTCCCTTCTACTTTTCTCTGTTATTTCTGTAGTTACAAAAAAATTATTCTCACAAAAGTTTTTAAATATGACATAATAAAAACAATTGAAAAATAAATGCTGAAGTTTTATATATACAAATTGAATTTTTTTAAATGGAACACGCTGCATTTTATTGCAATTCTTTAATGTAGAATTTTGCACTGATTTCAACAATGTAGAACACATAGTATTTACTTCTAATACTTTCCGAATTATTTATGTTTAAATATGTAAATAAATAATATTAAACAATAACACATAAAATATTTAATTAGAATAGATCACTTTCATTTAGGTGGCGCTGTAATCGATGTTAGGTATAGAAACATAATCTCACTTTTTCTGACTATTTATTTCTGCAGATTTTATTGTTATTGTAACTGCAAAATGCCTTATGAATGTTGTGTGACTCAGTGTTCATCTATTAGCGATAAATATAGAAGTATTATGTTTCATAGATTTCCAAAAAATAAAGAGTTAATTAGAAAATGGTTGATTGCCCTTAGATCAGGAAAAAACCAATAAAATACACAAAAGTTTGCTCTAAGCATTTTTTACCAAAAGATTATAAAATTACCAGTATGGGTAAGTTTTGTAACTTTGTAATTTATTTTATATCTAAGCTTACATATTTTATTTTTAGAACAATGGAAAATTCTTAATTACAGAACTGCAGTTCCCTCTCAATGTTTACTTGTAAGAAAATTTGATAAAGGTTACATCAGAGAACGATTTAATACTATCCAGTACGAAATTAATTAATTTAATGATGTCTGTACAATTTTAAAATGTTTCTTTTTTTTATGTATAGAGGTGATTGCTATTGAAAGATTATTAATATTATTATTAAAGACAAAACAGTAGTAACGAAAAAGCTGCACCTATCGATTTGAACATTGCTAGAAGTCATTTTATAATTGATAATTTCATGGAATTTCCTGATGAACTTTCCAAACAAAAAAACAAACTTCTGTTCAAACTGTGTTTTCTTGTAGTAGGTCTCCGTAGAATAATAATTGAAAATTTAATAGGACAAGTTAAGAAAAATAAAATGTTATGCAATCGTATGTCTAAACATATGTGATAAATCACAAATGAAATAATCTTTTATTAATTGTTTTATGTAACAAAATTTCAAAAATTCTATTATCGCTCGATTTTCTGTAAAATCTGTTTATGTAAATAAAAAGTATGTATTGTATAATAACATTATATTTTGTTATAATAGTCTCTATGTAACAGTTTCTACATCATTAAATACTAAAACACTGTGTTTCTTATAAACAAAACAATAATAAGATAAAAAAACAAATCATCGTCAACGTTAATATTTATCCTTAGTTTCTTTGTAATGTCATAAACAAACGACATGTACTCTACACCTTTTTCAGCTTTCCGTTTGTTCCAAACAACTAGCTGTGAAGTGCACAAACATATTCTTGCACTTTGCCTATAGCAAACAATATTTAAATTTTGTGTATCAACAAAGTAAAGAAAACTGCTTATCTGTCAGTGTAAAATATTCAAGAGAATAACACAACGCTCCAATATGTTTACATGATGCTGACCAGCCTGCAGTGGCAGAGCAAGAACAAGTACAGTTAAGTACTTATGCCAAATTGCTTTAATTTCTTCAATAGAATCATTGTAACTTTATATTCAGAAGCTTTTTGCTCTGCACAAGTTGATTTGATATCTAATATTGATTCGATATCGATATAATATCTATTGCCTTCAAAATACGCTTTTGTGACGTTTTCAATGGTTTAAAATAAGCACCTTTAAGAAAACTTCTTACTTCTTCAACTAGAACCACTTTCGCGTTTAATAAGAGAGTTTTGTGTAATTATTTTTCCTTCCAAATGGATAATCTACAATTTGTAGGTTATAGTTCAAAATAGAAATTAAACTAAAATATACGAACTTACTGACGCTTTAAAACCTCCTTGGAACCTGTTGTTTTTGCTCTTAGTTTTTTTAATTCGTTGCATGAACAATTTAAGTCCATTTTTAGTCTTTTAATTACTTAAAATTCACATACAACACACGACATACATAAACGGAACGTTGCTGTCAAACTTTTAATACCTAACCCCGACTGTGCGCACCTAGTGGTGATTTGATTAACCAAACAGTTCAATTGTTCTATTAGAAACCAATTAACATTATTAATAGAAATAACCTAGAGTTACTGTAACAAATGTTCTATTTGAAGGCCGTTCTCTTGTTAAAGATGTCAAAGTAACAATTCAAAGCAAATGATTTAAAATCAGAGCATACTCGATCAAATATGCGATAGTGTGTAATTTATATATTTAAAAGCAAATACATATTTTGAAATTTGTCAAAAGTAAGTATTATATATTCTATATTGTTGAAATCAGACTGAAATTCTACGTCGAACAAGGCAATAAAATACAGGGTGTTCCATTTAAAAAATTCAATTTATATACATAACTACGGCATTTATTTTTCAATTGTTTTTTTGATGTCATATTTAAAAACTTTAGAAAAAACCCTACAACTTTTGTTAGCATAATTTTTTTGTAACTACAGAAATAACAGAGAAAGTAGTGGGGGGGGGGAGTTAAGTTGGATCACTCTGCACATTTCACATAAATGATTAAAATGTAACTATATAAAAATTTGTAATTAAGATAAGTTAAACTCGACTCTTTTAACCTAGCTTTTAATCCAATTTGATCTAATCTAACCCAAACTTTAACCTAAGCTTTAATCTGACATTTAATCTGACCTAACTTAGTCTAACTTCTAATATCATACACAAAAGCCATTTGTGTTTATTCAATTTTAATTAAACTGCTCGAATTAATAATTATAACAAATTTCAAAGTCGTCAATAGAGTTGCATATAAAGTTACAGATTAAATGATATTAGAGTTAGGTTGGATTAGTAATGTAAAAGCTCAAGAGACCTGGATACATAGCAAAAGTGGAACTGTAAAAGCCAGAACCCTTGTAACTTTAACCTGAATATCTCAAAAGCTACGAAGTTTTCAAACGCCAGAGTTCTACAAAGCCTGAAGGTTACAACTGATGATACTTTTATGAAAGCCTGGAGAGCTACAATTTAGAAAATGTAATTTTGTAAGAATTTTTGAAAATTTCAACTCTGAAAGCTTCAGTCCTTGAAAATCTGAAACTAGAAATTATTAAACTTCAAAACTGCTAAATCTCAAAAACTTTGAAATTTCTAACTTATATAAATTTCGAATCCTGAATCATAAAGTTATTCTGGAGCCCTAAAACTATGAATTTGTAAAACTTAAAATGTTTTGGTACAATATATTAATCTTTTTAAAAATGAAAACTGCAAACCTGCATTTTAGAAATTCAGAAAAATCTGAAGTAAAAACTTAAAAAACTCCAAAAATCTAAAGTTTAAAAACTTCTAAATTCAAAATCTTCAGACACTGAACTCTGTAATCTAAATCATTAGAACTTTGGAACTTAAAAATTCCACTCAGACTTAGAAGACAGGAAACGTAGAACTAGTTACATGTATGATGGAAAATTCTAAATTTTATAATAATAAAACCTAACATTAAAAACATTGAGCATTTTCGTTACTTTAAGCACCACATAAATTCCAGTAACCGTAATAATTAATTGACTTGCAAATGGTACATTAGATGGGATGATGAATTAACCAGGCTTTGACATTTAATGCTTACAGTTTTGAGGTTACAGTATTGATTTCACTTTTTATATATTCTCCAAACACTCTCCATTTAATAATACTGTATCATCTGCTTTTTTTATTATCTTCCATTTTTCCATTATTACATAAAAAATATCGAAGGATAATTTATTTCTTCTCTGTTTAACTTCATTGACAATCATACTAATCTTTTTGGCCATATATGTGAATATCTACAAAATCTGGTACATGTTACACATCATTCAAAAGACACTGATGATTAGAAATGATCCGTGCCACTCATTGATGGCTTTTCGAGTGACATTTATAAACATCTACCAAATAATTTCAAAGTTATTTGTACATATGGTCAAGAAGTTAGGTTAATTGGTATCATCCTTTTTGAGGTTATATTGTTGATTTACGGCTTGTGTATCTACTTAGAAACCAGATTGAGAAATTGTTGAACATATTGTAGTTCATGTAGGTACAATGAATACTGTAGATTATGGAAATAACGAATGTAATAACTTATTCTAAATTAAATCTTAAAGATCACAAGCACTACATTAGACTACAAGTACTCAATTAGGCATTCTTGTAATAAATCAAATATTTTTCGAGGTACAACTTTTAGGTTATGAATTTGTGGCTTAAACTTACCTCTGGATTATATTCGAAAAATAATTGTGAACCAGTTAAGTAATCTTTCGGTGGATAGAAATGCATACTTTCTACCAAATCCTTCACTTTATCGGAGGCACTTTCATGTTCAAATCTAAACGAGTTTTCCTCATTGCTTTGAATTTCCTTAAAAATGCGTTCACTTGGCCCTAATTTCTTTAATAGACTTAAATATGAAAATACAGCATGAATCACCTACACAAAATGAAAGAATTTAGACTTCCGAGACATTAAAGAAACAAACTTACAAGGTCAATTCTACGGCCCCACAGATCGAATATTTTGTTGATAATAAAATTAGTTGATTTACGTTTAATGTTGCATTTTTGGAAATTATGTTTTAATAAAGAGAAAGGGAAAAATCATCAATCGAGATGAATTAAAAGTATTATTAATTATATAGGGAAAATTCCACTTAGTACTCCACTAGATATGCTGCACCTGTCATAATTAAATAGCAACTTATAACTTAAATGGATCTTGCATCTGTTTGGTGTTTTATAACCTCATAACCGTACAACTTTAACTGTATGTATACTGCCGTGCTAAGCGAAAACAACCTATCTGCAAAACTGCAATGTAGAAATGTACTATATAGAATGTAAATGTGAGCTAAGAAAATATATGGTATATTTCTGACTTGATGTTTTGCAGATAGGTTGTTTTCGCTTAGCACGGCAGTATAAACACAAAATTTTACTGCAGAAATAGTCAATACAATTCCAATAAACAGTTATTTACATCACAAGCTGCAAGAGTTTACTTTTAGGAGTTTAGATTGGCCAAGGCAAAGCCCAAGTGCAGCCGAGGTTAATTAAAAACACCGAGCACCTGAAAGGGCTTTGGCAGCGAGTAATGTATTAACCTTTTCATTCTCTGCTTGACATTTATTAACCACCGTATATAAATAAATAAATTGATGATTCAGTGATTATAATATAATAATGTTTGTATATACAACAGTATTGTTACCAAGGTAATGTTGACAACAGCCACTTTATAATTTTATATTTTAAAAAAATTGAGTTTTACTTCGTTGTCCAGGGACCAAAAGTTTTTCATACCTAGCAACCACCTCGCATGTTTTACTTTCGCTTTCGGTTGCTTTATCAAGATAGAAAGTTAGACTTTCGTAAAGGAGAGAATGAAAAATAAAATATGCAGCTCAGTCATGAAAAGTCTGTGCAGTGTGTGACGCTTTAAAACATAACCTCCAAAATGAAGAAATTTTAAATGCAAACATTTTATAAGTTTATGAATATTATGAAATATAATATAAATACAAAGATTAGTTAAAGTTTCACAAGTTTTATTAATATCTTAACCTGACAATATTGTTTTCTACACTTTGTGTCATTATCAAAGGTAGATAAGATTGATAAACAAACACGTTGCTAAGGATAAATACATACAGAAAATAGGTAACTAGATACAATACATAACAAAAACTAAATATCTAACACTTCTAATAAAGGAGAATTACAAAGCTCAGTTTGTTCATTCATTAAAGGTACTGTGCGTTTATGTCTGTATATTTCAAAAGCTTCTAACATGTCTAATTTGTGTTTGTTGTTGCAAAAATGTAAGAATTTAATGTTGTTTTGAGGTGTCATTGGGTGGTTCTGTTCGAAAATGTGTTTGGCATAATTTGATTTTTCTGGATGTTTAAGTCTATAAGAGCGTACGTGTTCTTTGTATCTTATGTCGAAATTTCTAAGTGTTTGGCCAATATAAACCGAGTTACAAAAAGAACAATTCAAACGGTAAATGCCGGATTTCATGATATCTTATGTTTTGTCTTTAGCATTGAATAAAAATGAAAAGGTGTTGGTGTTAGTTTTATAGGTTATTTTGTAACTGGTGGTTTTTCTTAGTATAGTTGCAATTTGTTCTGATATCTTGCCCAAGTATGGTATTGATATGTAGTTTGTGTCTTGTATTTGAGTGTCAATTGGAAATATTCTTTTGATAGCTAACCTATAATCTTTTTGTTGAATTAAAGTGTCAATCATGTTATGGTTATAATGGTTTGCATATGCTAATTGTTTGATGATTGAAATTTCTTTATCAAAATGTGATCATTTCATTGTAGTAGTTAAAGCTCGGTGTACTAAAGATCTATAAGCCGCTAGTTTATGCATTTTATGATGACATGAATCGTTAGGTATAGTGACGTCTGTGCTTGTGGGTTATCTATATATGGAAAAATCAAATTCATTGTTTGTATTAATTGTAATAGTTAAATCCAAAAAATTAATAGCTCTATTTTGTTCTGTTTCTAGTGTAAACGTGATGTTTGAGTGAAGACTGTTAATAAGAATTAAAAATCATTGATAACCTCAAAAGAACTGTCAAAACAAGCTAAAATGTCATCAACGTAACGAAACCAAAAAATAATGTGTTTAGAAAGACCTAATTCAAATATTCGATCTTCCAAATTATCCATAAATATATTAGCTAATAGAGGACTTAGAGAATTACCCATAGGTAAATTTTTGGATTTAACTATTACAATTAATACAAACAATGAATATGATTTTTCCATATATAGAAAACCCACAAGCACAGACGTCACTATACCTAACGATTCATGTCATCATAAAATGCATAAACTAGCGGCTTATAGATCTTTAGTACACCGAGCTTTAACTACTCCAATGAAACGATCACATTTTGATAAAGAAATTTCAATCATCAAACAATTAGCATATGCAAACCATTATAACCATAACATGATTGATGCTTTAATTCAACAAAAAGATTATAGGTTAGCTATCAAAAGAATATTTCCAATTGACACTCAAATAGAAGACACAAACTACATATCAATACCATACTTTGGCAAGATATCAGAACAAATTGCAACTATACTAAGAAAAACCACCAGTTACAAAATAACCTATAAAACTAACACCAACACCTTTTCATTTTTATTCAATGCTAAAGACAAAACACAAGATATCATGAAATCCGGCATTTACCGTTTGAATTGTTCTTTTTGTAACTCGGTTTATATTGGCCAAACACTTAGAAATTTCGACATAAGATACAAAGAGCACGTACGCTCTTATAGACTTAAACATCCAGAAAAATCGAATTATGCCAAACACATTTTGGAACAGAACCACCCAATGACACCTCAAAACAACATTAAATTCTTACATTTTTGCAACAACAAACACAAATTAGACATTTTAGAAGCTTTTGAAATATACAGACATAAACGCACAGTACCTTTAATGAATGAACAAACTGAGCTTAGTAATTCTCCTTTATTAGAAGTGTTAGATATTTAGTTTTTGTTATGTATTGTATCTAGTTACCTATTTTCTGTATGTATTTATCCTTAGCAACGTGTTTGTTTATCAATCTTATCTACCTTTGATAATGACACAAAGTGTCGAAACAATATTGTCAGGGATAATATAATAAGTGGTACGCTTATTATCGATAATTTTTTTTAATGTTACGAATGTCAATCCCAACGACGAAAATACAACGAGTGCGAAGCACGAGTTGTATTTTCCAAAGAATGGGGCTATCATGAGTTGACATTTGTAAAAATATTATCGATTCTTAAGCGTACCACGAATTATATTTAGAAAGAGAATATAATAAATTAAAATGAGGACCACAAATGCACATTTAAGAGAAAAAACTTTATTTAATTAAGTACATAATATTCCTCTTTTAAATCAACGCAACTCATCACAAAATTAGTCATTGCGCGTAACACACTTAAAAAATGTATCTGACGTTTCTAAATTATTTTATTTGACAAGTGAAACAAACGCAAGTTAACTAATACCTAATCGATAATAATTGTTAGTCGCTTATTGTCACTACGGTACAAGGTCCTATTGGTCAATATTTTAAATTTAAGGAGCAACGATTGGCTCATTATTCAATGTATTATATTCTCAGGTTAAGATATTAATAAAACTTGTGAAACTTTAACTAATCTTTGTATTTATATTATATTTCATGATTATGGAGTTCCACAAAGTAAGGCTGGAGACAGTAAAAGTTTATGAATAATCCGCATTTTTTTTTCAAAAATAATCTCTACTATATATTGTAACATATAGATGTACATTAACCATTTCAGACACAAAAATTTTCTCTATGTGTGCCAGTAGAATCGACACCAATCTAAGTTTACAAATAAAATACCTTGTCTAGGTGAGTAAAACCTGATTTTGTAAGTACTATGTTAACCGTAAATGATGCATATATAGAATTAAATTCAGCACCTGATTCGTCATTTCCTGCATATAATGCCAGAGCCCAAACTCTGAAATTAAATAACAATAAATGAAGATATGATCATACTATTTTTATTATGGCATTGTTATTACTTCGTTTTTAGGAATGATAACAAACTACCTTTTCCTTCGTGCCCTAATAACCAAGAAACATACACATGTGGTTTACTTTTATACATATGTTGTAATGAAGGCATTACCCATGTAAGGTCTACCTAAAATTAAAAGACTATAATACTGATTAATAATTTATATATATTTTCATACCTGGCAGATATCTTTCACAGGTTGAACATAATACAACCTCTTAAATTGTGGTGTATTAAATATTTTCTCGGAATAAGATTTAAAATCGAGTGGCGGTAAACTGTTATTAGAGATATCAGAAAAGCAATTAACAACGTAAGATTCCAACATATCAAGTGAAAGACTTGCCTAAATCATTATTAATATTCTTATTAAATTAAAATGAGAAAATATTTTACAATAACATACTTGCACTGCCAACGTCATTCTGTGTGAGGAATAGTGTCTTTTTCTAAATTCATGTAGCATCTCGTATAATTTATCATCAGATATGTTATCTTTTAGAGTCGTCAAGCTTCCCCACGAAAAAGAATTTACAGGGCAGGATGCTTCACAAAGACTTACCAGTAGTTGCTGTTTTCTGAAATCGTCTGACGGCACAGCCATTTGAAATTCTGCAACAATAACAGCAACAAGTCATTTAAGAAATTTATAATTTATTTAATTAATGTCCGAAATGGGCCTCGACTGTTTATAAAAATTTTTTCCAATATCTGAAATTTACTTATCCAAAATCCGATATTTGTATCTTATTCAAAATCTAAATTTTATCTATTGTTTGAGTTTCATGCTTTGCCTCTTCAATCTCAAACTATACTTTCAGATATTTTTTCGATAATCAGATAACTTTCAGATACCAGATGGATATATCTGACCTACTATGTATCCAATCTGGACAATATGGATCAGATTAAATATCAAATTAAAAAATTCAAGTTGCACATCTTGTCTTTATTGTATTAATACAATTAATAAATTCATGCTAAATCATACTCTACCTGACTCTATTGCTTCTCTTTCCCTTTGCATCGATTCTCTTTTCAATAAGGGCGAGATAAAAAATTGTGCAAACTTATCCATTGCCTGATACAAATGCTTCTCAAAACACTCAAAATAGAATGTGGTCGTTTCACAATCAGTCAATCCGTTATCCGAACCTCCATGTTTCTATAACATGTATATTAATAAACGCCTACTAAAATATCTACATAACAAAAACACCTGTATAAAGGAATCAAAATCATTTTCTCGTGGAAACTTCTGGGTACCCATAAAAACCATATGCTCTAAAAAGTGTGCTAAACCAGGAACTTCTTTGGGATCACTGTAACTACCAACACCAATGCATAAAGCACAATCAGCCTAAAAATTAAATTTTTGAGGCCCATTAATCATTCATCTTAAATCATTTTAAATGCAATTAAACCGACCAGATTTATTTCATCTTGTGCTCTTTTGTCGGACTTTCTAGGCTTAGCATCATTATCATCATCGGCTTCACCGAACATTGATTCTACACTTTTTGCATCATCATCTGCTTCTTCTTCTTCACTACCGCTGTCTTCATCACTCTCTTGCGACAAAACAGTTGCTACATCTTTAGATTTATCACTGATTAAACAAGCTGTTAATCCATTTTGTAAACGAATTACCCTAGAGATAAATCAAAGTATTAAGAAAAAGCCATTGAAGCTATATTTAAAATTTAAAATGAATTACAGTGGTTCCTTGGTTTACGAGCATAATTCTTTCCAGAAATGTTCTCATAATCCAAAGCACTCGTATATCAAAACGAATTTCCCTATAAGAAATAATGGAAACTCAGATGATTCGTATTCAGTATTCATATAAAAATGATACAAAAATACGGTATTGTTTCAGCACAATTAGACCCCGCACACATGAAGCGTTAGCTAATACGCGACTATACTAACGCGCGTTAGTGGCTGCATTGCATTACATAAGTCTCGTAAAATTTCAAACGCGCCATTCGAGATTCACTATACTATTGACTGGTGACGCTTTAACTGCTTGCCACGTGTATGGTTAAGTGTTTTTGTTATCGCGCGTTCAACTCAGCGTTAATCGCTTAAGCTGCGGTTTCCTAGGACAGTCGGCCAGCGAAAACTGACATCGACCGACATCCGCGGAAATCAAATGTGAATAATTAAATGCAGGTGGTTTCCTAAAGTCCACTATCATCCGTTATGTAGAATTCTGCTATGTTTGTCAGTTTTCGTCGTCGGTTCTGTTTGGTCGAAAGTAGATTCCAGCGGAAAAACACCAAGCGAAGTTCAGTTCAAGAATTAACTTGTAATTAATAACATGACATGTAGGCTTACATCTTACATGCAAAATGAGTCAAAAACTTTTGTTTAATGAAGGCGAACAATGAATTAATTTGTTAAAACAGTATCCTGTTGTTTATAATTGCAAATTAAAATTCTAAAGACTTAGTTGTCAAAAATCTATCTGTAGGAAACCACCCCCGCCACGAAATCACGGCGGATTCGGTTTCCACTCCGCTTTTGCTGTTTTCTTTCGCTTCAATGTCAGTTTATGCCAGCCGACTGTCCTAGGAAACCGCAGCTTTAATGTGTACAGGGTCCTTATTACTAAAAATTCACTAGATTTGGACAACAAATTAATAGTTACTTTTAGGTGCAAGGTGTTTTTGATTGGCCGAGGGGAAGCGTAAGCGTGGCCGAGGTTAGTTAAAAACACCGAGCTTTCGTGGTTTTTACAGCGACTTTCTACGACCAACTGTTCTTGAGATATCAAGATTTTCGTTTACATAGAAAACTTGAAGAAACGCCGTGCACCACGAAACAAATATGGCTGCCGTATTTAAACCAAAAGGAATAAAAGTAAATTAATAGTGGCTTCGAACTACCAATACATAGATGTGATAACACACCAAAAATTATCCTGTTCTGAGATGGTCGAGCAACCGGTGCGGGACCACTTGGTTATGGTTTTAGGTTATACGAGTTTCACCACATTTCCCGTTCTGAGCGTCAATTTCTAATTTGTATAGGTTTTTAAGACTTAAAAAAAACTTATTCAAATCGAAGTAGTTTGGACCGATTCCGAGATAACGCTCTTTTTTTGCTTATCGTTACTCCACTATATATCAAGATAGAAAGTTACACTTTCGTAGGGGGAGAATGAAGAAAATGGTTTACGCACACACACGTGGTCACAATGCTATAGTAAACAGATACCTCGTACGACACGATCGCGAGAATCACGTGACGTTCGGCGACAAAACGTAAAAATTTGCTCGTCTTGCAAAACACACAAACCAAATAACTCGTAATTCAAGGTTTTACTGTACTTATATTCCTTTTGATCGCTCGAACTTTTTGTTGGTGATGGCAAAACTTCAAACTGCACAGTAGATTTTGGTGGTACAGTAAATTGACTGGCGACTGCTGTTTTTTCATATATCTGTTTTTGAGTGCTTTTATTCATTATTGAAACTAGCCTCTTCTGTAATATATTACTTGTAATAATTTTTTTTTAAAGTTAACCTAAAATTCTTGAATGATAACACAGAAATAAAAGTAGAAGAAATGAATTCTCAAATGGCGATTTCGTTTACAATAGTAGGACTTCGGGCAACGGGTTTGTGAGCATGCGCACTGGCAAACACCAGATCTGGATTAAGAATATTTTGATTCCCTAATTATAAAAATCTTGACAGAGACTTTATAGTAAAAAAGAATAAATATGTATATTTAAATTGTTGGATTATTTTTATTAAAATACTATATTGTTTGTAGATATATATGAGAGAGATCCTACTATATTAAAACGCCAATTGATCTCGGGAACAAAAGATCAAATTTACGCGGCGACCTAGATATAAGCTAGGGGCAACGAGAGAAGCAAAATAACACCAAAATTATGGTTCCTACTTTTATGGTTTCTGAGATACAGAATTATTTTAATATTAGAGGCTTTTGTATGGTTTTTGTCTGATTGGGATGATCGTCAAAAAAACTATTTTTTCCCCTCCCGCCCAGCCCTTTTTCAGAGTTGGGAATTTTTTTAAATTAACTGCGTTAATCTGGCATCTCAAACATGGTGAATCGAAAATGATTTTTTAATCATATTTTAATCAATATTTTATAATTAAATCATCGCGCGTCGTAGGCGCTCGGACCCCCGATTTTGTTGATTAATGTTCAATTTTAAAACGGTTTAATAACAAAAAAACAGAAAGATCTGTATAAAGTTTATGTGTGCAAAATATAGGTAATTAAAAATATAACTATAATAACTAACAAATATATCTAAAATAGCAACAATATATGTAACTGCTTCTCTAACTTTTACTGCAATACATTTATAATAGTTATCTTGTTACAATTTAGTCTATTTCAAAATATTGTAAATTTAATTGCAACACAATTTTATTTAAGATTATGTTAAAATATTTTAAAAACTTGCAATTTTTCTTTTATGTAATAACAGGCATAACGTCGAGTTAATATTAATATTAGTGTTAAAATTATTAAAATGCTTATAAATAAATTAATATATTGGTAGATAATTTTTTCAAACGCAAACCTTAATTATTCATTGCAAGAATACTTGCAAAAATAGTGGTCATTTAAATTGTAGTGTTTCATTATTTCCTGTGATATTAATTATCTGCATATTCATAAAAAATTATTAAAACTGTCTGAAATCTTCCAATCTTAAGTAAATCATATCTTCATGTTAAGTATGCAATACAAAAACAGGACGATTCTTTTAATATCAATTACAGGTATTTTAAGAAACATACCCTGTTTTGATAAGCCTTGTACTGAATACTTTCTGCGAACTGTACTATAGCTAAAAACAAATAGCCAAGATAATGATGCTTGTAAGCACTGCATTAGTTTTGCATATGTATGAATCTTCTTTATCAATTTCTGTCTCATTTTAAGAGAACCCTTTAAACCGACGCCTCTCAGATGAACTCGATGTCGTGTAATTATACAGATATTTGATATTTATAACATACCTAGTACAAGTAACATCAATTATATATACCCATTTCCCTTTTTAATTGTCATACTGTCTTTTGATTTACTTACAGTGAGCATTACCTCTTTAGAAGTTGAAGGTAATCCTAAATTTTCCTCCTACCTCTGGTAAAGCCGAATGAAGTAACCTTAATAGGTTTCTGTCCCTGTAAAGCAAGATGGATACAGATCTTAATAATAGTTTCATCTATGATCATAAACTATGAGCTCAGAGTTTGATGAATCGTGAATTTTATAATTTATGTCAGTTTACAAGTATATTTCACATTGTTTAACTTACCTGGCTGCTGTTAAGCTTTGCAACCTTGAAGATGGAACATTTTTTTGTGCATGCAAAAATAAACTAGAAATTGCTCTTTTTTTTCAAACATGTTTTTTTATGCCCCTTTATTACATCACTCTCTCAAAAATTCTTTGAACAAATAACATTATGTGGAATGATATTCTCATCTACTCTTCTATTTATGGAGAGGCTTTTAGTCATGCGGAATATCTCAAATTATTCCTACCAATATTAAAATATGATTAACTATTAATAATTAACTATAATAAACTGTAGTTAACACTACACACTTATTTATTATACCTAAGTAATTAAAACACTACACGAAAATGCCATGTATTCTTTGATCAGAATACAAAATGCGTACAGTAAAATATATTATTACGGTCCTGTACATACCTATGATAAGTAATGTCTGTATATTTCTACTAGTTTCATAAGTTGCAATTAAATAAAGTTTTGTGATTTTTCATATAATTACTAGAACTTTTGTTTAAACAACAATCTGTAAAGAAATACGTTAAAGTTGCAAAATGTGTTAAACACTAACCTAAAATTCGCTTAAAATTAGGTTCATGACCTACACCAACAACGTGAAAAACGAGTAGTTCGCCATCCATGATGGCTAAACTTTTTTTTTCAGCTGGCGCAAGCGGCATTAGCTTTCTTCTACTTTTATTTCAGTGATTCTCATTCATGATACTTTTACATCTCTATTGTCTTTGGAATTTTATAGCCAAATATTAGGTATTTTAAAAAGAATGGGGAAAACGGATATGTTGTTGATTGAGGAAATTATTGCATTTTCATAATCGTTATTACTACATTAGTTAGAATATTAGTAGTGCATTAAACAATTACCCATTTTATGTAATTAATTTTTGAAAACCTTGAAAATTTAAAATGCAATGCTGGTGTCCTCTAAAGGGTCCCATGATCAATCGGATTGACATTCTGACTAAATCAATCATACTGACATTCCTGAGTTCAATCATGGGGGGACCCTACACTATCATTGAGACCTTATATTAAATTCAGACTGACAGTCGGTATGAGGTAATTTTAGCTCAGCCGACAGTGAAGTACCTTTAAGTGCGGATATCAAGTAAAAAGAAGGTTTGTTTGGCCATTGTCTTGGCATTGGCACAGTACTATATATAACAATCAGTAGGTCTATTTGTGTGTCGGCACAATAGATAAGATACTATTATTTGTATGGCGGCACTTTCATGTCGTTAAGCCAGCTTCGAATATCACGCCCATAAACGAAGCAGTGCACCGAAGTTTATCGGTCGACATCGCCTACGAATGCCGGTAAATAACACGTAGAGACGTATTCTGTAAAATATGGCTGGAGCAAATTTTGTAAACATTAAAATCTCTTGTTATATATATGCGATGAATTTGGCTAATTAAAAATAAAAATTAATTATATTCAATTTCATCAAAAACTTTCAAATAACGAATAACTACTGTTAGATCGTAGATAATTAATTTATAATTAAATTGATTTTTAAAATGACTGTGAACTTTGGAAATGCTTTTCAACTTCCCTCTTTTATAAATTCTTATATGATTAAAAAATTACCTTTTAATAAATAGATTTAAATAATGCAATAGTTATATAAAGATAATGTTACGTGAGTTCTTGACTAACTCAAGTTTACATAAGAATAACTTGGGCGCCAATTAAATAACATAAAATAACTGAATTAAATTATAAAGAAAGACTCATCTCAGGGCGAATGTGGATTCTTGTGGTTTTAAAAAATATACAAATTGAAATTGAAATCACTTTTAAAATTGAAATCTTAATTAAGTTTAATTATTACTAAATTGTTCAATTCACTTAACTGCACTTCACAAGATTGTCTTTTCTAACGCAGGTTCCAGATACAGAAAAGGAGATAACTTCCTACCTTTTTATAAAGTTTGTCTTCTCCAATACCATTGGCAGCATATGTCACTTTATGTTGTCCCAGTGCTGGTTTCCAATTCTGGTTGACTTTCCTTTGCATGGATTTCCCATATAACACCATCCACACACACACTTGATCTTGATTACACACTTTTGGTTTAAATAATAGCGGGTACTATTTCCCTTGTTCGAAGAATATTTGTTGTATTTGTTTATGTGTTTAATTAAATAAAACACCAGTTTATGGTTTTAACGAAGGTTTATTGACTAGCTGAGGGATCAGTTTGAGGCGTTAAGCAACTGTCAGCTGCAGCCTTGACCCTCGCGGAAAACTAGATTTTAAAGTTGAAATAGTGAAGAATAAAACTGGAAAGCTAATAAATAGTGTGAAGTGAAAGTAGTGAAACACGAAGACAAAAGAATTTTCAAGGAATAAGCCAATTTAGAGAAAAGAGAACCAAAAATCGGGTGAGAAACTTCCGTACTTATAAGTGTCAATTTCGCAGCACACGGCGCGGTCACGCACGTCTACGTCATTTCAAGACGCCCTACGATTGGCCCAACCAAAAATAATGTAAACATAAACAAAACAACATAAAAGCTAAAGGAGCCTACACACGCGAAAGCAACCAAATGTCGGAAATGGAAAACGAACAAGTAACAAGCATAATCCAAGGATGGCAAACGGAAATGCAAACACTGCAAGTGGAATTACAAACATTACAAGCAGAGTTACGAGCAGAACTTCAAATATCACAAGACAATGTATCAGAAATAAAAAAATTAAAAACGGAGATAAGTAAACGAGATGAGGAAATTAGCAATGAAAGAAGAGCAATACATACGAAAATAGAAAATTTAATGAGGAAACTACAAAATCGGAAACCGGCCGAAAACAAAAATAAGAAGAAAAACAGAATAATCTACACTGCAGGAGAACTTCTACGGTTACAAAGTGGGGTATATAGTGAAAAGTGGAACGAAGAATGGTCAAAAGTAACTACCAAACTTAAAATTAGATCAAGCAGGAAGAGGAAGGAAGAAAAAATGAAAAAGAAACAAAAACAATGGAAAATGGGTTCATGGAACTTACAAGGATCCAACTACGAAGGGGCAATAAAAGAACTAGAGCTAGAGGCAAAACGGTACAATTTACAAGTTGTCGCACTACAAGAAACAAAACAAAGGGATACTTTTGAAGTAGAGTTGGAAGATTATGTATTGTTTAATAGTGGAAATGAGAAACGAATTTTCGGAACTGGCTTTTTAATAGCAAAAGAGTTAAAAGACAAGATAAGAAGATTCGTACCAATAAATGAAAGGCTGTGCTGTATAACTTTGGAGATAGGGTGGAATACAATAGCCATTATCAACGGACATGCCCCAACAGAAGAAAAAGACGAAGAAAGTAAAGATGAATTTTATGAGACCTTAGAAAACCTTTACGAGCAAGTAAATCACAGCCGAACAAAACTGGTAAAAATGATTATCGGCGATTTTAACGCCAAAATTGGCAAGGAAGAAATCTTCAGACCTACAATAGGCCAGTATAGCAAACACGACGAAACAAACGAAAACGGGACAAAATTAATCGGTTTTGCAGCAGGAAAGGGCTGCAGAATTGTAAGCACCTATTTCCAAAGGAAAGAAATCCATAAAGGTACCTGGGTAGCGCCAAACGGCAAAACCATTAACCAAGTGGACCATGTGATGATCCAAACGAAACATACTAAACTGGTAAAAAATGTTAAATCAAGAAGAAAAGCAGACTCGAACTCAGACCATTATTTAGTAGAAGTCACAATGGCAGGGGATTACGAGAAAACCGTAAAACAACAACCTAACAGACTAAGAAAACCAGAATACGAGATAGAACGCCTAACACAAAAAGAAGAGCAAAAGAAGTACGAAGCAAAAATCGAAGCAAGACTACAGGAAAGACAAAGAAACGAAGACGAAATCGAAGTAATTTGGAAGAGGATCAAAGAATGTATAAAAAGTGCAGCAGACCAAGTTCTAAAGAAGAAACTCAGCAAGGGAAAGACTAACAAATGGTTCAATAGAGAGTGTGAAGAGGAACGAGAGAAAAAGCTAGAAGCACGGAAAAAGATGTTGGAAACTGGAAGGCTGGAAGACAAAGAAGAATATGTCAGGCAAAGAAGAAAGACAAAAAGAGTATTTAGAGAAGCAAAGAAAAAATTCTGGGAAAGACGAACAGAACAGTTAGAGGACTACTATAAAAATAAAGAAATAAAAAACTTTTACCAAGACATAAAGCGGACAAGAAAAGGCTACCAACAAACAGCAATAGCGTTCAAAGACGAGAACGGAGAAAGAATAAGTAATGAAGAACACATAATTAAAGGCTGGAGAAGATATTTCCAAGAACTGCTAAATGGGGAAGAGGCCACAAGTTTAGATGGAGAAGAAAGAATAATTGGTCCCCAAAGCAACGGAGCAGAAGAAACAGAAACCGAAAGAGAAAATGTAGTCCCCCCAACAGAAGACGAAATCAGAGACGTAATGAAAAATTTAAAAAACGGGAAAGCCCCAGGGGAAAACAGAATACAGAATGAAATGATCAAGAATGGCGGAGAGGCATTGACCATCGAAATTCACAGCTTAATTACAAAAATATGGCAACAGGAGGTGATCCCTAAAGAATGGGGGGAAGCTTTAATAACCCCCCTTCACAAGAAAGGAGACAAAATGATCTACAACAATTATAGAGGTATAGCATTGTTGGACTCAATCTATAAGATACTCGCAATAACACTAAGGAACAAACTACAAACTTACACGGAAAACGAGATAGCAGAATATCAAGCAGGGTTTAGGCCAGGCCGTTCAGTAACGGATCAGTTATTTGTATTAAAAGAAACACAGGACATGTGCCGAGAATATAATAAGGAGATCCATATCGTTTTCATCGATTTTTTAAAGGCATACGATACAATACAACGAGATACGATTTTCAAGGCAATGGAGAACCTGAATATCCCTGGGAAGTTGATTAAACTAGTGCGGATGACACTTCGAAGCACGTCCAATAAAATCAAGTGGAAAGGAAGAATATCAGAGTGTTTTTATGTTAGAAATGGTGTCAGACAAGGAGACCCACTTTCAACGATTTTATTCAATATAGTTCTGGAAGATGTACTAAGAAAAAGTAAAATAAACCGGACAGGAAGCATAATAAACAGAAATCAATGCATAGCTTACGCTGACGATCTAGTGTTACTAGCAAACAGCAGAGAAGAGCTGATGAACATAACAAAAAAAGTAGAAGAGAAAGCGAGGGAAGTGGGGTTACATGTTAACGACAAAAAATCTAAATATATGGTGATAGAGAAACAAGACAGTGCAGATGAAAACGGGAACTTAATAATCAGACTACAAAACGGAGAAACACTGGAGATGGAGAAAGTTAAAAGATTCACCTACCTAGGGGTACAAATAACAGATGACGCAAGAGAAGAAGAGGAAGTAAAATCAAGACTGACAAGAGGAGACAAAGCAGCAGGAGCATTAGCATCCATCCTGAAATCAAACTATGTGTCACGAAAAGCGAAAATTCAAATTTACAAAACAGTACTAAAACCCATAGTGACATATGGATGCGAAGTATGGAAAATAGGGACAGCTAAAGAGTCAAAGTTGCTAATATGGGAGAGGAAGATGTTAAGGAGAATTTACGGCGGGCATAAAGAAAACGAAGAATGGCGAAGGAGGACAAATAAAGAGTTAGAAGATCTGTATCAAGACGTGTCAATAGTGCAGTTTGTAAGACAGCAACGAGCAAGATGGCTGGGACATGTGCAACGTATGGAGAACAGTAGAGTGCCCAAAATAATGCTGAAGATAAGCCCAGTAGGAGTGAGGGCTCGAGGAAGGCCGCGAAGTAGATGGAAGGAAGAAGTAGTACGGGACCTGAAGAAAGTCGGAGTAGAAAACTGGAGAAGAAAAGCGGCCAATAGGAAAGAGTGGAAGAAGATTATCCAGGCAATGGGCCACAAAGGCCTGTGAAAGCCCTATATATATATATATTATTGACTAGCAATAACTTTAGCTAGTAATTTAACTTAAAGGTGGTTTTTTATAATCTTATATACACTTTTACAAATTATAACTTTCTACACTTTCGCCGTATATTAACACACCAACCAACTTGATTTGTCTATGCAAGACTAATTATTTGTACAATATTATTTCTTAACGACTTTTGACGCCTTTGAACAATTAGTTTGTTATTAACTGAACTTAAATTAACGTACATAATTGAAGATTCATTTACAAAACGAAAGCTTTAGTGTTATGTATTTTTATAGCCTTTGGTGGCGCAACTGTATTTACCCATTCCGTAGGTACTACGGCACAGTTACGGGCTATTTGCAATATAGAACTCACGTTATCCGGCCCTGTCTAATTTGCACTGGTCGGTCGCGCGTCTGAAGCAAAAATGGGGTATTGGTGCTGTGGGTGCTGAACGCTGGCTGCCCACGTTTGCGAGTCATGTTACTGTACGTTATTATACTGTGGCATTGGCTCCCAGAAACGTCAAACGAGGACGCTGGGTGAAAGAATAGTACAAGAAAAGCATGTAAAGTATACTCATTTAAACTTGTTTCGTGAAATCTCAAAGACCAACGCTGAAGATGATTATAAGAATTACTACCGCATGAACGAACGTCTCTTCAACAAATTGCTACGCAAGATCTAGCCGCGTCTATCTAGAACAGATACAGTCATAAACGATTATATATCGGTAGAGGAAAGATTGTCGCTGACTTTACGGTTCCTACCCCAGTAGTGCTGGCATAGGCGCCGAGTTTTCATAATTATTTTAATGAGGGCTGGTCAGTCTCGAGTTGTGTATCAACGGCGCAACATAAAAGTGTACAGCAGATTCACTCGATTGTCGACACTTTGAAATTTGTCAGCTAGTTTCGAATATCGCACACACCACAATCAGTTCGTCGGGGCTTGCCGATCGTCAGCGTATGCTGGTAATAACGACCATTGAATATCACTGCATAACTGTTGTTCTGTAGCCGCCAACAGCCCGAGAATACAACAATGTCACACTCGGCCAGCTGAAGATTTTTGCGGAGTGCGTTTAAAGCTGTGCCAACGCTATCAAACACATATCCGGTCATGAAAGTTTTTTTTAAATCTAAATGTAATACGCGTTGAAACTGGAAAATCAAGTGAAAATCCAATTATTTAAATTTAGACTCACTAAGTCTTGTCAAAAGGGGTGTCCCAATAGAAGACCGAATAAATGTTATCTTAGTCAACCATATTAATTAAATTGTTCAATTTGGAAATGATCCTCGAGCGGCTGCACTCTAGTACGGGTACACCAACTAGTAAGCTTTATGCCAGTAGTGATCCCTTAAGTCACTGTCTTTGGAGAAACCGTTTCGCCAGGTACCTTCTCTGGTGTAATTGTGACTGTACAGTCTATTGAGTCTGATTCTCTGCATTTGATGGACAAGATATCCCGGAATTATCTTTAAGGGTTGTCAAGATTTTACAGAAATGTGGCTTTCATTTAAAAACGAATGTACTAAAAACAACTTACAGCTGTACATATGGATATAGGCTCGTTCATCAAGGAGTGAAACATTTATTTTCCTTTCTGCAAACAAATCACAAAAATATCCCAGTCGGGCAAGGGCGTTGACTGTAGGCTCCTTCGTTAGATTTTCAAATTAGAATTTTTATTACCTAAGATATATTAAGTAATTATGTTTGGGGGCTTAGCCCTCATTAAATTATTTTAATGGGGGCCACAGCCTTCCAGCCACCACATAGTCGGCCGAGGCCTATGAGTGCTGGAATAGAAATTCATATGAAAATTACGTGCCTCTCATTCTTTTTTGCATACCACAATTAATATACCGAAGTAATGGTCAATGGCATATAATAATTACGTACTTCATGGTATAGCTTTGACACGTTAAAATGAATACATAAAAACCACATCTTTTTCACATCTTCGTCACTGCCATGCCATTCCTATGCTTTTGAATATGTGAATGGAAGGACACCTGTTGTTAGTTGAGTCGGCTTTGCCTGTTCTACAGATTTTACTTACAGGTTTATCGATAAATGTGATTGGCTTTGTATAGATGTCGCTACGGTTATTTGTTGTAATTAGTGTTAATTCGACATTTGTATTTCAGCATAAATAAACTATGTGGTATTTATTATTGAAATAGACAAAGATAATAATAATCTTGAAATGGTGATATCGTAGGTTATAGATTGTGAATTTCACACTTCCTTATTATACGTCTAATGACTATAAGTTGTACAATATAATAAAAAAAAAATAATGAAATAGATATCTTTTGTAAAATTATATTAGTTTCTATGTTTGTACTGATAATGCACAGTATTTTACGTAAATAAACTGCTTTGAGCAAAATTCACTAATAAATTGTTTCAGAATTCTAAAAATCATTTAAGGACTAAGTGACATGTAATAAATACATCCTTTTCATTTCATTTTTGTACATCACAATGCCATGTAAAATGAATGCAAAAAAGACGGACATTTACATTCTTTTCATGTATCTTATATATTTATTTAAATTCTGAAGATGTAATTTGTCGCATGCAAAATTTACATAGTATTCATGTAATATCGCTACTTGGGTAGCGACTGGGCGAAGTTTCGAAGATTTCAAATCATTTCTCCTTCAGCCATTTTAGAAACCTGCGAGGAACGTATCTAAATATGTTCTCCAGGTTTATATCAAGGTAAGTCCATAATTGAAATGTTGTAATCATGTTTTATATTCAGGCATAGCTTTTTATTTTTAAATTCGATTACTAATATTTAAGAAAAAAGAGCAGTACAGTACATACACAAAGACTTGGTTTATGAAGAACACAGGTCGCTCGGAGCTGTGTGAGAGACTCTGCACAGATTCCCCATGTCCGCTTCAAATAAAATATCGTTGACCGTCTTCTCAGCCAATTTCCTTTGAATGGGAAGACGACTTTTCAATTTATTGACTCAAATCTTGGCTATGTTGGAGTAGGTCAGGATGTGTTGTTTGTAGGATAAGCAGCCAGGTATCAGGCGCGCGAATCCAGGGGGGCTATGACTCCCCTCAAAGCATGAATTTTTTTTAAATTTCGGATCTTATATTTTTAAGATATTAAATGGAAAATATTATCTAAGAAACTAAGATTTTAACGAAAACAAATATTTTGTTGGTATATTATTGTGACCGACAGATGAGAGAACTGTGCCATTTAAGGCCTAGTCAACCATGTGACTACCGACATTTGCATTCAAAAGCAACTTCCAAAACAGATTCATTAATCTTTTTATACTGCCGAAGAACCTTTTAGATATAGAAACTCTAAGATTTGAAAAGTGTTTATTTATTTATTGACAACTCCTGTCATAAATATAGAAGTAATAGATATTTAAGATACAAGTGTAAAAAGCCATTCTTTATTGCGCAAACGGTTTAATACACGAGCGACTGTCTTAAAGGATGTAATTGCATGCACTTAAAGGATGTGAGTGCAAGTTATGAAGTTGGTAACTAATTTTATATAAATAAAACTGTAGAGTAGTAAGAACTATAAGTAGTAATAAGAATAAGAACTGAAAACGAATTCTGCTTGTATTCATTCACAAATGGAATTTTTTTAAACAGTTGATTTCGCATTCATTTGCGAACGAATAAAACTGTCTTCGTTAAAATATAATTCGTGAAAGAATGAATCATAAATTTTTAAATATAAAATTCATTCGCAAATTATAAAATAAAAAAGAATTGAATTTTTTTCATTCGCAAGTGATAATTTCCTTACCTTGTTCAAAGGTCTTGTTGTAGCGTACTTCTACTTTAAGCATTCTTTGATGCAACTCACATATTTTACCAAATCTTTCTAAAAATTCTAGCTTTCATTGAAAAAGTTGATGTAAGAACTAACTTCTAAAAACCAAGAGCACCATTTTGTTTATACTTCTGAGAAGGGTTTCAAGCAATAGGAATATTTATGAAGCACCAGATCACTAGTTTCCACTCCAAAAAGTTGAGCCAGTCATTCCTTGTAGCTCACTATACTTTTCACTGTAAGATTTGCATAATGAAAATGTACTCTATCCGTTCAGTTGTTAATTATACTTTGAATAAAAAGCATCAGGCCAGTGAGTTTAGATTCCGGTTCTGGTATAACACAAAATACTTGTTCTTGTGGTTTTTCAGGTTTTGGTTCCGATTCTGTCCAAGTCGCTTGTGACACTTGTGAAACTTTAACTAATCTTTGTATTCATATTATATTTCAAGGCTGGAGACAGTAAACTCTTTACTGAATTTTCTGGAAGTAATTTATAAAAAAAAGTCCCAAAAACTATAATAATATTGCAGGTACTTAACTAGGTTAACTACAGTGCAGGACATCTTTAAGTGACCGCATAATAACGTGTGAGCAACGGAATTTTCATTCAGAGTTGGCCTTGAAAGAAAGAGATAGACATATCGATCATGTGCAATTCTGAATCGTATGAATTAGTTTATTTAAACTGTCACTTATTGAAAAGAGCTGTCAGATTAACAGTTTTTGAAAAAGAAAATTAAAAAATCAGTTTTTAATAATGACATTCATATTTAATGAAGTACAAAAGAGAAATATAGTAGAAATTTATCTAACACAGAATTAGCAACAAAATTGAAGAAATTAATAACACACCTTGTATCCTTCATAATGTTATCGATTCCGTTAAAAGGGGAGTTGCATTGTGTAGAGATGTAGGTGGGGGCCATATAACTCATCTTTTTAAATAAATTTTTAATTTAATTGTATTATTTAAAAATTTCTTGATTAAAGATTGTTGAGAGCTCCGAAATCCGAACCAAAATGCTAAAATGCATTTAAAGTAGGTCTGTCAGTTAGAGACTGAGAGTAGTTCTCAATGATCTGTAGTAGTTCTACTACCTACTTAAAATTAATATCAGATGTAACCTAAAATCTCCAAGGCCTTCTCTGAATCAAAATTCCGTTGCTCACACCTTATTTTTATATCAACTACTATATAGAAATTGCATAAATCAATATTTTAGAAAATTTACTTTTAGGTAGTGATGGGAATTTGGGTGTCATGATACTATTCGTGGTCGTGACACTTCAAGTGTTACGACACTTGAAGTGTCAAATAGTATCGCTCCTATTAGCACATGCATGATGTAAATGCAAAGTGTCGTGAAAGTATCGTGAGGAGACGACATTTCACACAGCAAATTGTTTCGACTGTCAAGTGTCGCGACACTCGGGTAGTATCGAGATCCCATCACTACTTTTAGGGTAAGTTAGCTGTTGTGTAGTACAACCCAAAAACATTTACATATAGCAAATTTAATAATATTTGATGTGCTATGCTACCAACCCATCCAATAAATCAACCAAAAGGTTCAAATTTATTTTTAGGTTGTCATCCATCAGATATTTAAAAAAGTTGGGTTTAAAAGATTAAAAACAACTTGATGATACCAGAAAACCTACTCAGAAACTCAGTTTCTGAAAACTGCATTTTAAAATACTGCAATGAATTGAGAAAACATTCTCGATCGGCGGCGAAATTAGAAGTATAGAAAAAACCACAGCGTTCGAAATATATGTGTAAAAGCCGACCGCATGAAGAGCAACCAGTTAACCAGAAACGTTTAGTATGAAATAGTATCAAATAAATGAGTGTATTTAATATAAATATTGTAGTAGCCTTTAAATAAATTAGTTTAAGTTCATTAATAGTTTCATAATTTGTGCATTTAGTTAGTTAAGTTTAAACTGTGTTATTGTAAATATTCTCTTCTCATTATACTTTTAAACAGCTTCTTTACTTTTATTTAAAAATAACATAATAATACTGAACTATCTCAAAGATAATTATTATGAAAATAAACTGAAGAATGCTTCAACTGTAGTGGTTCAATATAATGCATAACTCATGTGTTTAATCAGGAATAGTTTCATCTGTTTTCTCACTTTCTGTTCTTTAAACAATAATAATAAAGATTGCTATGATGTTACAGTAACAATAGGTTATGGCAAGAATATACACTTGTTGTACTGCACAAAACATACCCATTTATTTAAAACAATTCACATAAATAACAAAATTTAATTATAATTTTAAAAAAGCTTCCAAAAGAATCATCTCGATAAACTAGTTTTATTTAGGGGTTTTATTAGAAGGAAGAATTTCGTATACTGTTAGGCTGTTTTTAAATGATTCAATATTATTGATGAAATAGTCCTTTTGCTTGTTATTGTTAGTTATCTCTTGTGGGTTTTCTATATATTCCAGTTTGTAATGATCTTGCAATTTTCCCTCCTTTTTCTTGGCATCTGTGTCATCTAGAATTAAAATTTCAGTTAATGATGAAGACATTTCAGTAATCGGAGGTATTTTCTAGCGATCAAAAGGTTTAAACCATTTACTGCTGTGTTTAGAATATGCCATTTTAGCGAAGCAATGCAGCCAGTTCAGTATTAAACCGCAATGGCCGAATATATTTGAAACAGTGGCTTGCACACTAACATCATTTTGATTTTGACATTATCGATAATTGTTTGGTTGTAATAACATTAATTTGTGTTGTAATAACAATAAAGATAATTGTATCAAACATTCTTCACCATATCTGCTTCTTATCCATTGCATAAGCAATTGAAGATTATTATCGGATTAATTATTTATTGTTTATGTCAAAATTACTTCTAACATTCATTATTTTGTAACAAAATAAAAACTTTCTCAAATGATAATGCACTTGTTCAACTAGGTTTAAATACATCCATAAATACTGTTCATCGCTAGAAAATGCCTCAGTCCCAGACATTTGAAAAATAGAGGTAACCTCATTATTTGACAACTGTAAAAGTGGTATAGCCAGAAAACACAATTTAGTTAAACTGCCGTTTAAAAAAACCTACATTTTATAAATTATATTACTGTATATTAACTGCCATTGAAATAATTTGGAAAATCTAATAGCATTTTTGATTCATCATTCTGCACTTATTCTCAGAATGCTCCAAGATTATGCAATTATTTCAGTAGTTGTTTACCGGTTACTCTATAATTGAATAACCAAAGCGTGCAACAAGAAACAATCTCACATGGAAAAGTGAGAATGTTTGTAATGTTTACAAATTTGTGAGGTTATGTAATGTGCTTTGAACATTCGTGTAAAAAATTTCTAACATGGGTAAACATTGTTTTTCCACACTTCCAGAAGTGAAATTTATTATAAAAGCAACAGTGCTTTTATGATTGTTAATTCTTGAATACCTGTTAATAATAATTAAGACACAAATTTAATCTTCATCAAAAAAACAAGGTTGTTTATGAAATTAAGCAAATTGTTCAATGTTGAATGGTCTCGTGAGTTAGATCAATATAGAGCACATTTAGAGTGACCTATAATGAAGCGCTAGGCCCAACCAAACACACAGATTGCAGTTAGAGCAAGTTTGGTGAATGAATTATGCACGGGTTTTGCTCACCGAGCAACCTGAGTGATAAGAAAAGCATACACATAGCAGAATCCGCTCTAGGGCCGGGCAATTTGGACCCTTGCCCTGGGCAACAAATTATAGGGGCAGCATTTTCAGTGTAAGTTTGACAAAATATTGAAAATACCAAATTATATCAAAATTTGCACTTGACCAGTTCAAGTTGTGATGACTAGGATGACGTTTCCATTTTTATTTAACTTTTTTTTTAAATTATTAGCAAAATCATCAAACACTAATAAAAGCGGGGAGGGGGGGCTTGATGGCTAAGTATGCCAATTGGCAAAAATATCATGTAACTAATAATATATTATTCAGAATCAAGGCTTGCTTTGACTCATAATGACATAATGAATTAATTACAATTATATATAGTGTTTTTTAAAATTTGACGTCAACGTAGGCTGTGAATAGTCGATTGTGAATTATTGGACAGAGGTTGGATTTGAACGTTTTGACAATGACATTTATTAATACGATCAAGATCCGTTCACAATCAACTACCCATAGCCGCCTTCGACGTCAAATTTAAAAAAACACTCGAAACAAAGCCCTGTACAGATAATCAAAAGAATATGAAATTCTGGACATTGGACTCATCATTTGGGCTTATCATAACTTAGACAATACTCGTCATGTTGTTTTTAGAAAAATCAGCTACATCGTTAGTTTATACATTAATTTAAAGGCAGTAAAGAGAAAATGAGTGTACCAGATAAGTGGCTGATCTCCACATCATCTTTGAATGATAGCCGTCTGCTACGCTCTTCATGCTTTTCAGTTATGCGCCGTCCGGTTTTTTGTTCTTTGCGTTGTTCTGTATAAACATCATTAATTAAATTAAGATAAACATCTTTATAACAGTACCTGATGTTTCTTTAAATTCCACATTGTTTATATCCATATCTTCTGTTTTTACTTCAGAACTTAGTGTGACTGCATTCTGACTATCAGCACCTTCATATCCTACAACCTTAAAACAAACATAAAACAAAATTAAATCTAAAATTATTTTCAAGACCCTTAAATATAAATACCTGAACAGTTAATTTCTTCGCAGTGTCCTTTCTACTATAAAGATTATGTTTACTCCACCAGTTTCTAACATCTATAATCTTTAACGTTTCAATTGCTGCAATTTCTTGCTTTACTCTATCAAACATATTCTTACAATTAATAATCTCTTCCCAATTCCTATCAACTTCATCTTCAAGATCTACATCAACAAAATTTTTAATTTTTTTTGCATTATTCTTTATTCGATTAAATTTCTTAATTGACATCTTTTTTAAAAGTTTATGAGTGTGCTCTAAAAATGCTTCTATCCTTGAATCGACATATTCAGTTGTATGTTTACCAGCTTGCGCATTTACAGTAATGCTGTAACCCAAAATACCATACGTGTCACGTATTGTACAATAAACACTATATCCCAACTGTTCTTTTGTACGCAAGATATCAAATAGTGGCTCTTCGATTAACAACTAGAAAAATTAGGTAAATAAGATTATTTTTGGTTCTCTTTCACCAAATCAGATTACGGTTGTTGCAGCATAAATGAAAAATTTCAAATTTTAAATGCACCTTTTCTTAGTTAAATCAGCTATCAGCTTATCCTGTACCTAACCTAAATTAGAGTTTTTGAACACATAACCTCAAAAACTGTGTTATTAGAGTTAGGGCATGAATGTCAAGATGGCCATTATGAGCATACATTTCCCGTTGGTGCAATAAAAACATCATTCACCCACCAACACCACCTTCATAACAACTATACGTGTAAGTGGCCACGAATTAACGACTTAATATGCTTGCCATCCACTAACAAAACATCCCCCAAAAGGGTACGTACGAACCACCACTGCCCATGGATATTATGAAAATACCACTTGACTGGTCGTTGGAACGCCTAATATTTCTTTTTTGAGGTTATGTATTTACGGACTTTAACCTAACCTAACCTAATTTTGTGAAATTGTTTTTTGATGTTCCATATTACTCCCGTACAAAAACCCAAGAATGTTTAAAATGCTCGATTTATTTTTATGTCTCCGCAACCATAATGCGACCTTTTACTTACCATAATAAACTCTAAAATAACACTATCTTTAATTGTAAGAATTCCACATTGATAATAATTTGTAATAATTGAATTTGAATTATTTTTGTCAAAAGATTTAACTCGACAACAACGTTCTCCTGATGGGATTTCATTAACAGTTATCTGAAAATCACAAAATAATTAAAGAAAGAAGAGAGCTTAGTTAGTATAATAAAATATTTTAAACAAACCTTAGGGCACTTATCTATAGAAGAATTAACACAGTCTAGTTCCTTTAAAAGGATTTCTGTTGTATCCAAAGCAATTTGTTTAGTAACATTACCTTGAACTAAACCTTGTATATACAGATCCTTCAAAATATCTTTTGAGAATTGCTTCATCATGTCAAATGTAATTGTTGACATAGCTGTATGTCGATCCAATAATGAATAGTATTTATTTTGAAGTATAGATAAACGAACATCTCTATAATGAAATAAGATTTATAAGCAATTAGATAAATATCGTGTTAAAAAAAAAGTTGATTATGAAGTTATGAACATAAGGGAAAGTTTGGAGTTTTCATTTGACATCTTTTTTCTACTTTATTTAGAATCAATAAATAAACTAATTCATCACAAGAACACGAAAGTTTTACTCTATACATATTGAAATGAATAATTATTTCTTAATTCATAACTTGTCATACCTATTTACCTATTTTACTTTTCTTTCTCAGACGTTTAAATTAAATTTTGTTTTAATTTATTTAAAAATTATATGGTAATTATTCAATATACCGACCCCTATAATTAATAACAATTAATAATTATATTTGGCCATTCTAGGGTTTCCATCAGGGTTCAAACAACATTAAAGTAGAATTCAATTAATTGAAATGCTTGAGAAAGAAAAATTAAATTTAAAAAGTGAGGTTAGATTGTGCTGTATGTTTATAAATCCATGGGCTAACTTTTTTTTTTCGATTGCTTGATATGTAGACTTACTTGCAGAGTTTGGATGGCTTAAGAAATCCATTATACAAATTCTTTATTTGTTTTTCCTTAATAGCTTCAAATATATCAACCGTTATGCTATCACTGATGCTTTTTAAATATTTCACAATTAAAGCTATAAGTATCTGCAAACCAATTGAAATCTTTAATAATTTACACTATTCATTTTAATTTAATCCTTTTTTAACTTACAGGAAGTTTTTCATTATAGCCAGAGACTTTTAAAGAGATACCTTTCTCAGATGGTGTAAGTCTATATGATAGCTCTGCAATTTGAGCAGGATATGCTTCTTCTGCTAAATATATCATTACAAAATTGACAAACATTTGTGCCATGCAAGCACTAAAATTATATAATTAAACTACAAAATTAAAAATTAATTCGTTTCAAGCAAGAACTACACCTTTGCGCTGATTCTAACGAAAGTGGTGTGAGTAAATAATAATAGTAGTAAGCCATAGGTAGACCAAACTTCTGATCTTTTCTATACCACAGCTCAGCTGAAGATGTGGCCAGAATCTTCTCTGGATATTCAGGGATGTTATCTTCGACAGGCAGTATAGAGAACTTATCAGTTAAAAATGGATTAAGTGCGGGTAAGGCAAACTGCGGAAAAGGTTCCGCTGTTAACCATTTTTTTGTCCAACTCTCAGGAATATCTAAATTTGGGTAATTTTAACTATAAATCTTATTAACTAAACTTAATAAAAACGACATAAGCATAATATTTATTTACCTTTATCAGTATACTTAGTTTTAAACCATGGCTCTACTTTATCATATACAATGTCTTCTGGAACTTTTGACGACATAAGTAAGATATTCATTTGGTCTGGTACTAAATGTTCAAGAACCATTTTAATTGCCTAAAAATGTGTATTAGTCGTTATTGTTTGTTACTGTCTACGTTAAGTTTTTAATAACTAACAGCAAATGTTCTGCTTAAAGTAAACTAATTCCAAGCCTACTGAGGATCGATTTACATGCTATATATGGATTAGTAATACATGGGACACTCTTGATATTTTCTAAAGATAAAGCTGTGCTAGGAAAACTGTTTCGATCTTAAACTGAACAAGATCACAAGATCAGGACTGTATACAGAAAATTGTACTTTTGTTAAGAATGTACAAAAAATCTTTGTTTTTAGGGTTCCAAAGACACCTAAAGCTTTAGTTGCAGTTGTTTATTACAAACAGAACTTTAGAAACAAACGTCTTCATATTTGTTTAATGCACTTTAAAACACTAAAGTATTTGCTGTTTTAACTCGGAACCAAAAGAACGTACTTTTAGAATTTTAGCATCACGTGACCTAACTGTTCCAAGAACCCATAACTGAAAATGGTTTTTATGTAAACAACACTGTTAGTGACTTTTTTAGGCTTTTGTTATTTAGCACTGAATAGATGAAGTATTAGTTTTTAACAAAAATACAGATATGAAATCATGAAATACATAAAACAATGTTTAATTTTTTTTGTACGACCCTGCTATATCGGATTGTTTACCAAACTTGGTTTTAGAACAGTAAGTTATGTTTACTGGTTACTAAGCAACAACGCGTCGGTAAGTAATTACTTACCGTTCAGTTCTGTCAAAAACAGAACGGTAAGTAAATTATATGTAATTTATATAATAAATGAATCATCTTTAGATGTCTCTTTCGTGAAAAATCATTATTTTCTAAATAATTATTGAACTATTTAAAAAATTTATGTTTTTTATTTAATTTGCTGTGAAAAACACCCAATAAATAATAATAACAACTATCTATTTATGTATGTTGAAACGACAAAAATATCGTAACATTCAAAAATAAAATTACAAACGTATCCATGGTAACGACAAAACCTACTTAATGGTTGGTGGATATACAGGAGAAAAATAAATTATCTTGAATCTATTTTTTTACCATCTTTGAGATATTTCCTTAGTTAATACATTTGTATTCATAATGGTCGTACAAAAAATAGTATAAGCATCTCAAACAGTAAGGAGTTTACCGATCTCCTCCAATATTGGCGACTTCGCTTCGCTTAGTCGCCAAACATTGTCGTCGATCGGTAAACTGTCCTTACTGTTCTCGATACTTAATATACTATAGATAAGGTACATTTCACATAAATGATTAAAATGTAACTATAAAGAAATTTATAATTAAGGTGAAATTAACCTCTACTCTTTTAACTTAGCTTTTATACGTTATTTAGTGTAAGTTTACGTTCACGTCATTACTAAATTATGACGTCAGACTATCCGCTGTTGCCATATAGAATTGGATATTCCTTGTTTGATCCAACACCTCTGCTGCATATTTTCAGCGTACGTTTTTAAAAGAATTATTCTCTTATGAACAACATGACTTTGTTCATCCCCATCATCCTTTGTCTTAGATGGTCATTCTTATAGTATACGAATCCAATTTGTCGTAAGGAGATGGATAAATAACTTCTACTTCCTTCATGCATGAACTTGGATTTCAGTTTTTTTGACAAAATATTAAGTGATACATGTTCTCCTGTATCCAAATGTGGTATATCAATTGAAGAGCACAACCACACACATAATGTCAGGTACTTACTGTTCTTATATATGTATTTCATAAATTTCATTGCTAATATTTGCCTCTACAGAAGATCAATGTCTGTAGTTTGTTTTCGATTTCGTTTCCTCTTTGGACTGGAAACTTCTCCACAGATGAAATATTGGAAACAGTCTTAAGATATATTCGCAGCGCTTGAGAAACTCTCTAGAATTCTATTCAGTTAATGCAATTGTAAATATGAAATAGGTAACAAACTATTGTAAATCGAACTTAGAAAGCACATCTGAAATAAATTTGACAATACAGCGTGTCGCTTACACAGGTGTACCAACCTGTTTTTCTGTTGAAATAACTGTGTATTTTCTCATTAAATTAACAAATTACGTTTAGGTTTAAAAACCTATTTGTATTTATTCTATAAATAAATATATTACTAAATATATGAAAATTAAATTTTATTATTTTTGATAAAGCAAATAATCTTTCTTCATAAAATTCAATTTTGAACGTTAGTATTTGCACAGTTGGTTGTACTCTTACATCACTACTTTTATATCTATGACGTAAACGTAAAGTTAGACTAAACGGTGTATAATCTAATTTGGTCTAAACTGACGAGAACACTAACCTAAGTTTTAATCTGACGTTTAACCTACCTAATTTAGTCTAACTTCTAATATCGTACACAAAAGCCATTTGTGTTTATTCAATTTTAATTAAACCGTTTGAATTGCACCCACTGGCACCGACTCCATGGGGCTTGGTAGTCGGCAGGGGGCAATATTAAGATGCATCTGACTAAATAACATATAATCAAACCTCGATAGCACACACTAAACAATCAAGACGAAAGACTAATCTATACTTTGAGGACGGCACATACTTGTACAATAATGAGTAGGTCTAATCAACTTAATAAAAACTCGTACGTCTTCGCCTGTATTCCGGCCCAGACGCGTACATTATATTCGATGGAAACATACTTCTTAAACATTCGTGCGTCTCCACCTGCCTTAGGGAATTTCAGGCCACGAACATCGACGGAAATGAATTTCGTAAACTCTCGTGCATCTCCGGGTTCCTTCGGGCCCACCACGAAGATCGTTGAAAAGCAACGTCGAGTTCGAACACACTCGTAGGCCATTGGCCAACGAAGATTGGCGGACATACACGAGTGTTTACGAATCATACAACTGCCTGGCTTGCCGATGTAATTGTTTGTTACACTGGCCACTCACCGCCATTGCTGTCAGTGTGCTAGTTATTTGAGAGTGAGTGAAAACAACTTTTCACATGCAATTTTCCCCGGACCCTCTTTTTTTGCTGGGGGAATCCCCCGAATTGTGTCCCCCAATATATTTTACAAGTCGGCGCCAGTGATTGCACCCTTGCAGCAGCAGTGGTTACTATTTACCCTTTCACGTAAGTAAATTCCTCTACGATTTTAACATGTTAACATTCAAAAATTCTGAGTCTGAGATTCCAAGACTCTAAGATCCGAAAATTCCATATTTCAAAGAGTCCATTTTTCAAGACTCCAAAATTTCAAATTTCTCCTCCAAGATTACAAGACTGCTAGTTTGCAAGATTTTCAAACTTCCAAGACTCTGAGTTTCCAAAACGCTACATTTCCAAAACTCTACGTTTCCAAGATGACAAATTTCAAAGTAGTCATTAAATCGTCAATAGAGTTACATATAAAGTTACAGATTAAATGACATTACAGTTAGGTTGTATTAGTAATGTAAAAGTTCAAGAGACCTTGACACATAACAAAGGTGGAACTGTAAAAGCCAGAACCCTTGTCACTTTAACTTGAATATCTAAAAAGTTACAAAGCTTTCAAACTCCAGAGTTCTACAAAGCCTAAAGGTTACAACTGACAGCATGGATAACTAATTTAGAAAATGTAATTTTATAAGAATTTTTAAAAATTCCAACTTTGAAAGCTTCAATCCTTGAAAATCTGAAACTAGAAATTATTAAACTTCGAAACTACTAAATCTCAAAAACTTTGAAATTTCTAATTTATATAAATTTTGAATCCAGAACCATAAAAGTTATTCTGGAGCCCTAAAACTATGAATTTGTAAAATTTAAAATGTTTTGATACAATAAATCTTTTTAAAAATGAAAACTGCAAACCTGCATATTAAAAATTCAGAAAATTCTATCTTTGTGAGTTCTTGAAGTAAAAACTTTAAAACTCCAAAAATCTAAAGTTTAAAAATTTCTAAATTCAAAATTTTCAGACACTGAACTCTGAATTCTAAATCATTAGAACTTTGGAACTTAAAAGTTCCACTCAGACTTAGAAGGAAATATAGAACTAATCACATGTATGATGGAAAATTCTAAATTTTATAATAATTAAACCAAACATTAAAAATATTGAGCATTTTCGTTAATTTAAGCACCACATAAATTCCAGTAACTGAGGTAATTGATTGACTTGCAAATGGTAAATCATTAGATTGGATGATAAATTAACGAGGGTTTGACATTCAATGCTTACAGTTTTGAGGTTACCGTATTGGTTTCACTTTTTATATATTCTACAAACACTCTCCATTTAATAATACTGTATCATCTGCTTTTTTTTATTATCTTCCGTTTTTCCATTATTACATCAAAAGTGTTCTGGGATAATTTATTTCTTCTCTGTTTAACTTCGTTGACAATCATACTAAAGTCCGTCTGCGGAGACCTGTCACAGGATGTCAACAAACGATAAGCGATGCTATTGGTCGGCACGCACGTGGTCTCATTAATGCTTAAACTACATAAATACGAAAACATGTATATGCAATCAGTTCTCGTTAACGTTTGTACTGTGCAGTTTGTTTGTTGCATTTGTTTCGTAAGAGTGATGTGTTTGTGTAAGTGTTCAAGAATGGCGGAAAATCAAGAAAACATTCCTTTGAAAAGGAAACAAGTTGCAATCTCCAGACGCGAAAAGGAGATCATAGTTAATAACTATATGAGGTTGTGTGAACAGCATGTAATTTTTTCAGTTTGCAGAATAAAAAGATTATTTGCCGCGGACGCTGTTTAAAAATTGCTCTTTTGAGGGCAAACAGCTCTTTTAAACTAGGCTTTGTTATGTTTAAATAGCGAGTGACGAGTCTGATTTAATTGTGGTGTATTTAGTTTTCATCAGTATCACTTTCCATTCCCTATTACGCTGAAACCGTAAGAGGGAGTTAAGCGCACACGGTACGGAAATGCGCATTATCATAAATGAAGCTTCAAGGGTCAGCAAACTTCAAGCGTGTTTACGTCTTGCAACAGGTCTCCACAAACGGACTTTAATCTTCTTGGCCGTATATATGAATATCTACAAAATCAGGTACATGTTATACATCATCCAAAAGACACTGATGATTAGAAGTCATCCGTCACTGAGCCTACAATTTAGTAGATCGGGGTGGCAAAATCATTAAAACAATCATCACACATTTGAGGTTGGATTCGATCGGGCAGTGGTCCTCAAGATTTATGTTGGGGGATAGTCCGAAGCTGGACAAAGTACCATCTTCTAGGGGAAGGTGCCGGCGGGTGAGCGCGTTTCAGCTCCGGCACTAGCCTGGAGATCTAGTCGAGGATGGATAGTAACCTCGCGCCCACCAGTGAGTTACTGGTAGCATTGTGACGTGTAGGCAATGCACGCTAATTGAGTGTATCTCAATTCGTGTCTTAGAGATAAGACGGGACGGAACACCCGGACGTTCGTACAAATTCTTCAATCAAAGACCAAAAAGCTTCAACTGCGGCCTACTTTAAAGTATAAGGCAGTAAGCTATACTTAGAATGCTACCAAACATTTTGATGTCCCAATACTTCGGAAAGAAAATTCCTTAAAGCATACACAACACAATTGTGTCACAGTCTTGTTGTACCTGCAGGATTACAAGGCTTCTACTCATTGATGGCTTTTCGAGTGACATTTATAAACATTACCAAATTTCAAAGTTATTCCACATACGGTCAAGAAGTTAGGTTAATTGGTATCGTCTCTTTTTTGAGGTTATGTTGTTGATTTACCACTTGTTTCTACTCAGAAACCAGATCGAGAAATTGTTGAACATGTTGTAGTTCATGTAGGGACCATTAATGAATGCTATAGATATTTGTTATTAGCAAACACTGTTGGTAGATGCAGGTGTGCAATGCTCTAATTATTGAAAAAGCCAATTATGAAAACAACGCATGTAATAACTGCTTTCTAAATCAGAAGTTAAAGATTTACAAGCACTCCATTAGGCATTCTTGTAATAAATCAAATATTCTTGGTAGCAGACAGCTTTATAAGATCAACAATGTTGAGGTTATGAATTTGCGGCTTAAACTTACCTCTGGATTATATTCAAAAAATAATTCTGAACCAGTTAAGTAATCTTTCGGTGGATAGAAATGCATACTTTCTACCAACTCCTCCACTTTATCGGAGGCACTTTCATCTTCTTCAAATCTAAATGAGTTTTCCTCAATGCTTTGAATTTCCTTGAAAATCCGTTCACTTGGCCCTAATTTCTTTAATAGACTTAAATATGAAAATACAGCTTGAATCACCTACATAAAAAGAAAGAATTTAGACTTCTGAGACATTAAAGGAACAAACTTACGAGTCTGGTCAATTCTACAGCCACGCAGGGCGAATACTGTTGATAATAAAAATAGTTGATTTACGTTTAGTAGAAGCCAATTACTTAAAAAGAATTACAGATTATCCATAAATTTTTGAAATATTTACATTTAATGTTGCATTTTTGAAAATTATGTTTTAATAAAGAGAAAGGGAAAATCATCAATCAAGATCAATTAAAAGTATTATTAATTATATAGGGAAAATTCCACTTAGTACCCCACTAGATATGCTGTACCTGTCATAATTAAATAGCAACGTATAACTTAAATGGATCTTGCATCTGTTTGGTGTTTTATAATCTCATAACCGTACAACTCTTAACTGTATGGATAACAGCACATTTTGCTGCAGAAATAGTCAATAGAATTCCAATCAATAGTTATTTACATTACAAGCTGTGAAAGTTTACTTTTACGTGCAAGGTGTTTTTGATTGACCGAGACAAAGCGTAAACGTGGACGAGGTTAGTTAAAAACACCGAGCACCTGAAAGGGCTTTCGCAGCGTGTAATGTAACGAACTTTTCTTTCTCCCCTTGACATTTATTAACCACTGTAAATACAGCATGAAGAAATAGTCAATAGAATTCCAATGAAAATAAATTATACACCTCACTCATGAAAAATCTCTGCAGTGTTTGATGCTTTAAAACATAACCTCCAAAATGAAACAATTTTAAATGCAAATATTTTATGAATAATCCGCAATTTTTTTTGCAAAAATAATCTCTACTATAGATGTATATTAACCATTTCAGACACAAGAATTTTCTCTGTGTGTGCCAGTAGAATCGACACCAATCTAAATTACAAGTAAAATACCTCGTCTAGGTGAGTAAAACCTGATTTTGTAAGTACTATGTTAACTGTAAACGATGCATATATAGAATTAAATTCAGCACCTGATTCGCCATTTCCTGCATATAACGCTAAAGCCCAAACTCTGAAATTAAATAACAATAAATGAAGATATGATCATACTATTTTTATTATGGCATTGTTATTACTTCGTTTTTAGGTATGATAACAAACTACCTTTTCCTTCATGCCCTAATAACCAAGAAACATACACATGTGGTTTACTTTTATACATATGTTGTAATGAAGGCATTACCCATGTAAGGTCTACCTAAAATTAAAAGACTATAATACTGAATAATAATTTATATATATTTTCATACCTGGCAGATATCTTTCACAGGTTTAACATAATACAACCTCTTAAATTGTGGTGTATTAAATATTTTCTCGGAATAAGATTTAAAATCGAGTGGCGGTAAACTGTTATTAGAGATATCAGAAAAGCAATTAACAACGTAAGATTCCAACATATCAAGTGAAAGTCTTGCCTAAATCATTATTAATATTCTTATTAAATTAAAATGAGAAAATATTATACAATAACATACTTGCACTGCCAACGTCATTCTGTGTGAGGAATAGTGTCTTTTTCTAAATTCATGTAGCATCTCGTATAATTTATCATCAGATATGTTATCTTTTAAAGTCGTCAAGCTTCCCCATGAAAAAGAATTTACAGGACAGGATGCTTCACAAAGACTTACCAGTAGTTGCTCTTTTCTGAAATCGTCTGACGGCACAGCCATTTGGAATTCTGCAACAATAAGCGCCACAAGTCATTTAAGAAATTTATAATTTCTTCAATTAATGTCAGAAATGGGTCTCCACTGTTTATAAAAATTTTTATCCAATATCAGAAATTTACTTATCCAAAATCCAATTTATCTGGTATCCGATATTTTTATCTTATTCAAAATCTAAATTTCATAGGCGCCAACTTTTCAAAATTTTAATGAGGGCTGGTTAGTTTAGAGTTGTGATCTCAACTGTATAACTAAATGCAGGGCCGGAATAACAACTTAGGCCCCGCAATTGAAATTTCGGGGTTCCCTTTTTATATATTTTTATGACTTTGCTAAGAAACTTATTTCGACAATAAAGACTTAGTTCAGCTTTCATAGATTAAAAAAATACGAATCAAATATAAATTCATTGTGAACTGACAAATGAATTACAACAAAATTAATTGAACAAATTTTGAACAATTTCTTTATATATCAAATTAATTACGAAAAAAAGTTTTCAATTTTTGCTGTATGTTTAAAAAAGTTTTTTTTTACATTAACTAATCAAACAGTCACTCGACTGCAACCGGCAACCGAAGCGCCGGCACGAAATAGATACGAAAAACATAATCAGTTTGTTATTATAAGAAATGAGCGACGTTATTATTTTGATGCTATATGGACGATTGTAAATTTTAACCACACGACAAATGCACATTCTTTTTTTTTAGTCAGGTAACCAGCTCAAAACTTTTTTGAGAGTATATTTTATAAGGTAACTAGAATGTCATGTGAGGTTACGAATCCCTCTATTTAATCACTATTCACTCACTATCAGTACCACCGTTATCTTCGGAGCTTGGTATGTGTTGGGGTAATCTCCACTTGAGACGGGTGTGTATATTTTTCTTACCTAGTTGTTTCACAATACTATTGTTGCTTGTGTGAAGTTTAGTTATGTGCTTTTTCGTTATTCTTCGGACAAATTCTTTTTTTTATAGAAAATTTTTTTTCACTTGTTTATATAGAAAAATTTTTTTTCATTTTTTATAAAATTTTTTCGATGTTGGCATTACCTTGGTGTTATTTGAAATTTTTCCGCTTAGGAACGTCGTCTAGACAAAAAAACAAATACTTATGAATATTTTGCACATATTAGCAGGGTACGTTCCTGGGGTACTTTCCACCCAGGTGCAGAACTAAAGTGGCCGCCCCTACAAAAACTTTTTGTTGTTTCCATCTAAAGGTCTATTAAGGTTGTATAAGTAAGCATTAAACATATTTTTGAAAAATCGTAGCATTATTTTTGATAGATTTCAAAATCGTTTTACACTTATCTAAATTCCGGTCGCGTTAGCTATTCGGAAAGCTTAAACAAATTAAATGCAACGCTATTGTTGTGCGCGTTTATGACTGATGACGTTTACTTAAACGCGGAAATGCAGATAAACGTCTAGTACTAATGTTCATGTTACACACGTAAATTAACAAAACTTATAAGTAAAAGGACGTAAAAAATTTACTAGTGGAAGTAACTGCCAGTCAAACATTAATGATTCGTCAAAGATATTCGCGTACTTTTTAAAATTAAAAATCAAAAGGCTTTCGCAGCTAGGCAGCAGATCACAATATCCTTCTAATGCTGTTATAAGATTCGATAAATATTGTTGCGATGTTGTCGGTTCTATTTAAAAAGACTGTCTTTCTCTTTAAGTTTTTTAAATTGTGGGTTTTTTCCAACAATATTAGTCAATTTTATTTGTCACCGGCCGCCCCTTATGTTATCAGCACCCTGTCCAGGAACAGCCCTGCATATTAGAAATAGATAGAGTTAATAAGTGCAAACCAATATCTAAAGGCAAGAACTAAGTCTTATTTTTTTTTTGATAACCTATAATAAGTTGGTGAAATTTACACTGTAACATTTTGCATGTTCTTCTTCTTCTTCTTCACTAATCCTTAATGCCCTTTTTGGGCGTCGGATGTCCGGTCCCTAGTCCTGTATCCATTTTTTCCATCTTTTCCTGTCTCTTGCAATTGTTTTTAATTCCTCCAATGTCACTCCCATTTCCTTGATTTGTTCTATCCATTTTCTCCTGGGTCTTCCTCTTTGTTTTTTAGTTGGTTTTCCCGCTTCCATAATTCTTCTTGTTATTCTATTAGGTTCCATTCTTACTATGTGGGCGTACCAGTTTAATTGTTTCTTTTTTATTTTTTCCATTATTGGTTTCCGTTTGATCAATTCTCTTATATCCTCATTTTTCATTCTGTCCCACTTAGTTCTTCCTGCTATCTTTCTAAGATGTTTCATTTCCATTGCGTTTATTCTCGTTTCATCTTTCTTTCTTATTGTCCAACTTTCGCAGGCATATGTTATTATAGGTATTGTTATCATGTTGTGAATTTTCTTTTTTACCTCTAATTCTATATCTTTGTGTCCTAGTATTGTTTTGTTGATAGTATAATACGTTCTTGTCGATTTATTTGCTCTATTTGTTAATTCTGCTTCCATTCTTCCGTTATTATACTTCCCAAAAATTCATACTCTTTCCTATATATTGTTTTTGCATTTAATTTCTATATTTCTATGTTCTTTTTTTTGTTTTTCATTCACTACCATGATTTTTGATTTACTGGAGTTTACTTCCAAATTCATGTTTTCTATTTCCTCTGTCCATGCGTTTATTAGTTTTTGCATTTTATTCTTGGTGTTTGCTATTAAAACTATGTCATCAGCGTATAGGAGGCTGCTTAACTTAATTGCTTCAAGGTTCTTGTATCCTATTACTGTTTCTAACTGATTGTGTTTTTCTTTCAGTTGTTTGGTTATCCTGTCCATTATTATTATGAAAAGCAGAGGCCTTAGGCTATCTCCCTGTTTAATTCCTTTTTTCATTTCTTCGTCTATCAGTTCTTTTTCAACTTTCAATTCTCTCAATGTCCTCCATGTTCTTCTTCTGTCCACTGAGTCAAAGGCTGCCTTCAGATCGATGAATGTGAGAAAAAGTTCCTCCCCTTCCTCTATCTTTCTTTCCATGATATTTCTTATTATGCATATATTGTCACTTGTTTGTCTATTTTGTCTAAACGCCGCTTGTTCTTCTACTAGTTGGGATTCTACTTGATTTCTTAGTCTTTTTTCTAATATTTTTGTATATATTTTATAACTTGTTTGTGCTAAACATATTGGTCTATAATTTTCACACTGCGTTTGTAATCCCTTCTTATGTATCAGTATTATGAGGTTGTTTTCCCAGTCTCTTGGTATTTTCTTCTCTTCCCATGCTTGTTTATAGATTTCCCAGAACCAGTTCAATCCTTCTTGTCCCAAGTATTTTAGCATCTCCGGAGCTATATCGTCTTCTCCGCATGCTTTACCAATTTTTATTTTTTGGACTGCCTCTTCTACTTCATCTCTCTTAATTTGTTGTTCCTGGTTTATTCTTCTTTGATCTGTGTTGGTTTCTGAGTCTACTGTGGTATGATACTTTTCTTTGTAATATTCTTTCCAAGTTTCTAGAATGTCTCTTGTATCTGTTTGTATTTGACCTTGTTTATTTTTTATAACTTTTGTGTTTTTCCTTTTTCCCCCCTTAATCTTTTTATTTTCGTCCAGAAGTTTCTGGTGTTTGTTTTGTGTAATTCTGTTATCTCCTCTCCCCATTGTTTCCAAGATTCATTTTTTGCTTTCTTAATTGTTTCCTTCACTATATTTCTTTTTCTTATATAATCTTCCCTATCCCCTATTTCTTTTGTTTGGATATATCGTTTCCATGCTTTCTTCTTCTCTTTTACCTTATCTCTTATAACTTCGGTCCACCAACTTGTCATTTTCATGTGTTCGTTATATTTTCTTCTTCCACATATTTTTCCTGCTACCTCCTTCAATGTTTCCTTAAAGCCGCTCCATCTTTCTTTTAATGTCCACGTTATTTTCGAATTTTCAAATCTCTTTTTTCGTAGTTCTTCATCCGTTTCCTTCTGGTATTTTTCTTTGTTCTCTACTCTTTTTAGTTTGTGTATAATTAAGCCATTATATTTTATTGGTTCTTGTTCTTGCTTTAATCTGGTCTGATATTCTGCTGTTACTAGTCTGTGTTGTGTTCCTATTTCTGCTTCTTTCTTTGTTTCTACTTTATGTAATTTCTCTGTAAGATCCTGTGAGAAGGTTATGTAGTCTATTATGCTTTTAGCATTACGTTCTTCTGCCACAAATGTGTATTTATCCTCTAGTGGTTGATCCCATAGTGTGTTTCCTATTATTAGGTCATTTTTTCTGCAGAAATCTATCATTTTTACTCCGTTTCTGTTTTGGGTATTTTCTCCATATCTGCCCATGCTTCCCATTCCTCTGTTTTCATCCTTTCCCACTCTACTGTTCCAGTCGCCCATTATTATCATTCTCTGGTTTTCTTCCTTCAATTCATCTTGTATTTGTTGTAAGTCCTCATAGAATTTTGTCATTTCTTCTTCTACGGTTCCCTGTACTGGTGCATATATTTGGATAACGTTGATTATTTCTTCAAATTTTAAGGTTATTGCTATTATTCTTGAGTTTATTGCCTTAACGTCTATTATTCTTTTATTTATTTCCACAGTGGTTATTATTCCTACTCCCTCTTTTGCTTTTTGACTTGTGTCTACTCCTGAGTAATGTAGTATGTGATTTTTTGTTAAATATGTAGTTCCTTTACCTCTTTTTTGTCTCACTTATTCCTAGTATGTGTATATTAAATCTATTAATTTTTTCTGTTAATTCTTTTTCTTTTCCTGCTAATGTTCCTATATTCCAAATTCCTATACCTATTATTTCATTTTTAGTTCTTTTTCCATTATTATTTTTTATATCTTTTTTATTCGTATCCTTAATCTTGTCCTGTTTCTTTGCCTGGGTCTTCTTTTTATATTGTGTACTGGTTAATTCCTTTGGGAGTTTTTTGGACTTGCATCAGTATTTTGGTCTGTTCTAGTTATTTGAATTAATTTTTCTTGTAAGTCCTCTTTCGGGGATCTCTCGCTTACTGTTCTTCCTTTTTCTTTCTTTCCATGTTTTTCTTTGCATGTTCCGAATACTATTATCAGTACTATTACACTAGAAAAATCACTAAATCTGGTTATTTTAGTTACTCTTATAGCAAACGAATACATTATACAGGGTGGTCCAGACCACCCGTACACCCCTTTTAAAATGCGGGGGATTAAAAGTTTTTAACAAAACGATGGGTGATCTTACTAACATCGATGTGCTCTTTCGGATAACGCCAAAATGGAACCACCCTGATTTTCCCTTGTAGAGGGTAAGGGGAGTAACTTTGAAAATTCAAATGGGAACCCCTAAATTTTATTGCATATTTAGATTCTACTCAACAAAATATGAATAATTTATTTGAAACATTTTTTTATCTTGCCAACAGGTGGCGCTGTAATCGCAAAAAAACGATTTTTTGCATTTTCTGCTGTCTCTGGCATATTTACAGGTGCAAATAACAGTTTTTCATATTTTTTACTGAATAGTGATGAAAAAGCTTTGCTAGTGTGTACTTTCATGAGAAAGAATTTTACGTTATAATGAAAAACGCAAATTCTCTACCTAAGGTGTTTTTGACAAACGGGTTTTTTTTTCTAACGTTGTATGTGATAACAATATTTTTTGTCTTAAATGTTATTAGAATTTGTGTTCCCTTCTAACATTTCAAAGATTCTACTGGGGAAGATGGTTTTACTTCAAAACATGTCAAGTCACCGTGCATTACAAAAATGTGCTGACGAGAATTTCACTTTGTAATTCACTATTAAATTTCGGTGGTTATCTTTCTTTTAGTGTACTGCAATGAATGATGAAATATGGATATCTCATCCACTCATATCAGGCCATAAACTAAGAATAATTTAAACGAATAAAATTTTAAATTGTGAAATAAAAATTATTTATTTGAACAGTTGATTTTCAACAATTACATACTATTTAAATAGACTTGCGAAGCAAAGAATTGTAGCAAGTTATTTTCTGTTAAAATTAAATATTAAATTAGTACGATTTAAATATTATTTTGCCATATGCAGAGCAGATTACAATTTAGAATGTTTTATCGATCATTTTTATTAGTTAAAAAAGTAAACATTAATTACATATGCTTAAAATAAATATTCAGATAAAGATTAAAAAGATTAAGCAATATCTAAATAAGTAGACGTGAAGGTTCAAAAACGATCTAAAAATTTCAGAAAAGAAGTTGTTGTCAGGTAATATGTTTGTCGAAAACACCTTAGGGAGAGAATTTCCGTTTTTCATCTTAACGTAAAATTTTTCTCATGAAAGTACACATTAGCAAAGTCTTTTCATCACTATTTAGTAAAAAATATGAAAGACATGTTATATATGTTATTTGCGCCTGTAAATATGCCAGAGACGGCGAAAAATGCAAAAAATCAATTTTTTGCGATTACAACGCCACCTGTTGCGAAGATAAAAAATGTTTTAAATAACTTATTCATATATTGATGAGTAGAATCTAAATATGCAATAAAATTTAGGGATTCCCATTTGAATTTTTAAAGTTGCCCCCCCTTTCCCCTACAAGGGGGGTCAGGGGGTTCCTTTTTGACGTCATTCGATAGAGTACATCGACATTAGTAAGATCACCCATCGTCTTGTTAAAAATTTTTAATCCCCCGCATTTTAAAGGGGTGTACGGGTGGTCTGGACCACCCTGTATATGTATAATTCTTTAGCAATTTTTTTGTGACTATTCAACACAGTTATATTATATTAATGTGCTTGCATCATACTACTTTACAAATAGGCTTTTAGTCTGTGTAATGTAAAAAATGATCTTTCAGCTGTACATGCCGATTTCATCAAAGATTGAAATAATTTGTTGTCTTCGTGCAAAAATATTCCAGTTGGACAAGTAGACTGTAGAGTCCCTTTGTTAGATTTTCAATTTAGAATTGTTATTACCTAAAATATATTAACCATGTTAATGAGAGCCCAGCCCTCATTAAATTGTTTTGATGGGGGCCACAGCCTTCAAGCGACCACATAGTTGCCGTCTATGCTAAATTTTATCTATTCTTCGAGTTTCATACTTTGCCTCTTCAATCTAAAACAATACGTTCAAGTATTTTTTGGATAATCAGATAATTTTCAAATACCAGATGGATATATTTGATCTGATTCAAATCTGAGCTAGTATACAGTGTAGAAATAAAGTAACGGATAAATTCGATAACTTTGTTAAAATTAATTTTTTGGAAAAAATCTCGAAGGGATATAGCGATTTCATTTACTTGACGCTAAACTGTACCATTTTCAACTTGTTACGCCATTTGTTTTTAAAGTAATGACGTCATCGATAATTATTTTAAATGACAACCTATATTTTTTATTGTCAATTTCGGCAGTACTTTGTATTCTCTTTTCAACTGTAGGTATACAATTTCCAATATGTTACATTTGAAAAAATTGAGAAAAACTGCCCTAAAGTTCGAATATTATAAATTCTTTAAATTTGCAAAATGAATCTAGTCACCGTATAAAAAATGTTGAGAAAAACAGCCTAAAATTTTAATTAGACTAAACAGAAACTAAATTGATTAACAAGAAAAAAACCTCTAATAAGAATAACATCAATTACAAAAATAAGCACAGAAATAACAGTTTTTATTACACTATATGTTCAAAGTGACGACCCTGTACCATCTGACAATACCCAAGGCGATTATGAAATTTATTTCTCACATTATGAAGAGTTTTAGGTAATATTAATCTAATTTCATGTCGAATTCTTTGCTTGAGATCTTCTAAATTATTGGGTCATTTTTATAGAATAGAATAGAATAGAATAGAATAGAATATTTATTGTGTACTAGGAACAAAAAATATTGTATGGTACAAGTCAAAAACAAAAGTAAAAAATACAAACAATTCAAAAGTTAATAATTAAAAAAATTTTTTTTTTGCAAATTAACAATTTAACTGATTAAAAAACAAAAAATTCTTAAGAATTTACAATAAAAAATGTATCTAAAATTTAAGTATAATTTAAAAAAGTTGTTTTAGTTATTTCCCTGATATCGTATGGCTCCACAGATATAAGGCATTTCTTTATAATTTTTTTAAAACTATTGATGGATGTAATATTTCGCATTTCCTTGGGAAGTAAATTAAAAAAAGATAAGCAACTGTATAAGCAGCCTTTTTCGAGTAAAGTAGTTTTATGTATGGGATAACGAAAAAAATCTTTTTGTCTAGTAATACGGTCGTGGTCAATTTTAAAATTTGAAAAATAATCTCTGTTTCTGTATACGTAGCAAAGGCACTCATAAACATATAAACCTGGGACAGTTAGTAAATTTAGCGACCTAAAAACTCCTTTACAGCTTTCACTAGGTTTCAAATTAGCTAAAGTTCTCACTGCTCTCTTTTGCAGTATGAAGATAGTTTGACTATGTGCACCACCCCAGAACACAATTCCATAAATTAAAAGTGAATAGAAATGGCCATAATAAGCAGTTATCAGTGTGTTATGATTAACCACTTTTTTCAATTCTTTCAAGAAATAATGAATTTTACTGAGTTCACCACAGAGCCGTTGTACATGCTCCAACCATTTCATGTGTTCATCTATTATGACCCCTAAGAATTTGGTTTTTGATGTAAGTTCAATGTTGCTGTTATTTATATCAATTTCTCTTGGATAAGCAGTTTCATTTCGATTGTGTCTAAATAATATACATTGAGTTTTATTTGTATTCATTACTAAAGTATTCTCCTCGAACCATTTAGTAACGGTTGAAATAGCAGACACTGTTTTATCCTTTATCTCGTTATAATCTTTCCCAACAACTAACACAGTCGTATCATCAGCATAGTTTGTTAAAGTCACTGAATGATCATTTAAAGTTGCTGAAAGATCATTTATGTATAGTAAAAACAAAATTGGAGCAAGTACACTGCCCTGTGGGACTCCTAAAGTAATAGGTTTTGAATTTGAAAAATGCTCAGCTGAGTTTGCTGTAATACTTACTTTTTGACAACGGTTACTTAAATAAGACTGAAACCAATTGTAGGCCATTCCTCGGATTCCCATTTTTTCCATTTTATTCAGTAAAGTCTGATGGTGAACACAGTCAAACGCCTTGGATAGGTCCAAAAAAACCCCGAGTGCAATATTTCCCCTATCAAGGGCATCAAGAATCTCTCGTACAAAAGTGAAAACAGCAGTAGCAATAGACTTTGTTTTCTGATATCCATGTTGGTTCGGTGCAATAATATTTTTCGCGTTCAAAAAAGACACCAATCTTCTGCACATGGCAATTTCAAATATTTTTGAAAAATTAGAAAGAAGGCTAATTGGCCTATAATTCTCTACTACTAGAGGATCCCCTTTTTTAAACAGAGGCTTTACTACTGCTATCTTCAACATTGTTGGGAAAACTCCATTTAGCAAGGATGCGTTAATAATGTAAGTTAAAGGTTTCAAAATATAAACACCTACTTTTTTCAACATTACATTACTTATACCATCATCTCCACTGGAGTATTTGTTTTTTAGACCAGCAATTATTTCAATGATTTCGGCTTCGGTTACTTCAGTTACATAAATAGAATCTGGTATATTACTTACGTGATTAAGATTAGTGTTTACTGGGATTGTGCCTACAAGTTTATTTGCTGCAGTTACAAAAAAGTCATTAAAAATACTAGAAGCCTCAGATGGAGAGAGAACTACTTCATCGTTTGATTTAATCCCACTGAACCTTTCATTTTTTGATTTTTTGATGCCCTTTTCTGTATGTATTATGTTCCATATAGTCCTTGTTTTATTACTAGACTGAAAAATTTGATTGTCATAGTAGTTCTTTTTTTCTTGTAAAAGAAGTTTAGAATAAAAACCCTTATATTCATTGTATGCCTCCTTGGGCAGCTGATTTTGAATATACAGTTCAAATAGAAAGTTTAAAGTTTCTTTGGCATGAATAACCTCATCGGTCATCCATTTTGGTTTTTGGTTTTGATGAAATCTTACTTGCTTAAGAGGAAATGCCAAGTTAAAATGAACTAAAAATAACCTAATAAAAGTACTGTATTTTTCATCTACTGTTAATGCCTCATATACTGGGAACCAAGTTTCATTTTTTAGGAGATTATAAAAATTTTGATAATTTTGTGAACTAAAAATACGTTTATAACTATATGAGTTTTTAACATTTTCTTGTTTTTCAAAAATGGTGATTTCCTGACCAAAATGATCAGATATGTTTTCATTTAAAACACTAACATTATAAACTGAAAAATTAGATAAATAAATGTTGTCTAGGCAAGTTGACGTGGTGGGAGTGACTCTAGTAGGACAATCAACTATAAATTTCATATTATAAGTGTTCAAAATATTGTTTACAGAATTTATATTTCTAATATTTTTTTCTAATGGTAACATATCTATATTGAAATCTCCAGCCACTACCACAGACTTTTTTCCACCATGAGTTGCAAGATGCAATAATTGATCTAATTTATTTAAAAAATCGTCTGTGCCTGTGTCCGGGGGCTTATATATTACACATATGATGTACCAATGACCATTTAATTTGAATTCAGCTGCTGTACATTCAAAAATATAGTCCTCACTTAGTGAATTTATATCATCCCTAATAATTGGTCTTAGAAAATCTGCACAATACAGAATAACACCTCCATGTGCCCTTTTTGCAGTGCGACAATGATATGAAGCGACTTTATAATTTTCTAACTGGTATGCCTCTATGCTACTTGCATTTAACCAAATTTCAGTTAAAGCTACAAAATGGACATTTAGACTGCTTACAACTAAATTTATATTATTTAGACAATTAGATAGTCCCTGAACATTTTGATGAAATAGTTTTATACAATCCTTGCTATTGGTCTCTATTTTGTTATGTGATTGCTATAAGCTCTTTGTTTTTTTAGACTCAATATCTAGAATTCTTTTAAAACAAGGGCATTCTGGATCTGTTACTCTATGATTAACTTGTAACGATTTTTTTAATTTGACATTTGTTTCAAAACAATTTATACATTTTACTATTTCAGATTTACAATCAGAAGTCTTATGACTATCACCACAAGTATAACAGGTTAGGTTATTTTCACATTTTACCGCTATATGTCCATATCTTGCACACTTAAAACATCTAACCACTGAAAAGTATTCATTCACAGCACATCTTCGCCATCCAATATTTACCTTACCAGCCTGACATATCTTGTTTTGAAGAGTGACATCCGCTTCTAATATTATGTTACCTTTATTGCGTTGTCCCCTCTGCCTATACTTTGAAAGCACCCTTAATTGTATATCCTCTTCAGGCCCTAGCTCATTTTGATCTTTGAGAGTTTGTAGTATCATTTCATCATCTCCTACTACAAATTCTTCTTCAACTCCTCTTATAATTATTTTTGGATTTTTTTGTTTACCATCTACTACATTGTATTGATTACCAAGTTCATTTTCAACCTTTTTTCTGATTTTTTCTTTAGAATTTTTACTGTCGCAATTTATAATAACAGCTCCTTCTTTACCTTCTCTTAAGTTTGCTACTCCTACTGCTAGACTTTTTGGATCAATGTTTTGTCTAAGATCAGTTTTTGTTTTATTGCTTTCTTGTTTCTCTTTTGGCTTTATAACTAGTACTTCATTTTTTTCATTTTTTTTCTTTAGCATTTCAGCATATGGGGTTATCTCTTTCATATTTTTTAATAATTTCACTTCTTGTAATAATTCCTTCATTATTTCATCTTGCTTTTGTGTGTTCTGATTTTGAGAATTAATGGTGGCTTTCAGTTTATTTATTTCATCAGAAAAATACACTAAATATACACTTGGGTACTTAAAAAGCAAAGTGTATAAACTTTACTTTTTAAGTACCCCCATAGAAAGAAGTCTAATGGCATTAAATCAAGGGATCTAGCTGGTCATTCCACGGACCTCTCTTCCTATCCACCTTCCTGGGAAAACTTGGTGCAAATAGCGTGGTACATTAATTGCGTAATGAGAATTGAGCTCGGGATTGTTTGCGTTGAGAAATAATGTAGGCACCAGTTCCAACTGTAAAAATTGCAGGTATCTTTCTCCAGTTAAATTATTTGCGAAAAAAAAAGGCCCTATGATTCGGTCACCAATAATACCTGCCTATACATTAAGCTTCCGAGGATGTTGTGTAAGAGTTTCCTGCATCCAATAAGGATTTTCTCTAGCCCAATATCTACAATTCTGTTTATGAACTGTAGTGTTTAAACAAAATGTTGCTTCATCCGAAAATAAAATACTCTGGAAAAACATTGGTTCGCGAAGACAAATTTACATCATCTGGTCGCAGAATTCTTGTCTACGATCAAAGTCATCTTCTGTCAACTCATGAACCAATTGCAGCTTATATGGGTGAAATTTTTGAACTTTCAAAAATTTTAAAACTGAAGTGTGGCTTAAGTAACGTCAATAAAGCTAGCACCCCCACTTAAAAAAATTTAAAAAAATTAGCCTATAATTTAGTACTAATTAAGTACAAATTTGTACCAAAAAAATTAAATTTGTACCAACAACCGTTTGGCCGCAATTCGCATTTGAAAAGTGGGGGTGCTGGCTTGAGCTCAAGCTAGCACCCCCACTTTAATAAAAATGAAAATTTTCTACCCTATAATTTAGTACTAATTAAGAACAAATTTGGACCAAAATTTGTTTTTTCATAATTACAACCATATAGCCGCTATTCGCGTATCAAGACTGGCGGCGCGAACTGGCAATCAAGCTAGCACCTACACTTTAATAAAAATGAATTTTTCTACACCATCATTTAGTACTAATTAAGGACAACTTTGGACCACAATTATTTTTTTCTTAACTACAACCATATAGCCGCTATTCACATATCAAGATTGGCAGCGCGAACTAATAATCAAGTGAGCACCTTCTCTATTATAAAAATGAAAATTTCCTACCCTGCCATTTACTACTAATTAAGGACAAATTTGGAGCATTAAGCCAAGTGTCGATAATTGGTAAGAATTAAAAAAAGATTGTTACAAATAAATCCTAATAGTTTAAAGAATATTATTTTCCTTTTTGGAAGGTTTCCGGAAGAATTCAAGGTTGCAAACATAATGCATTTTTGCACCCTTTCTCCCTCTAAAATTATTATTTATGACTAGCAATAAAATGCGATCGGTTGGGTAAGTTGGGTTTGCAAGCTCCAAAATAAGTTCTGAATTAATTGCATTGCTTTTTGTTAAAAATTCATAGAAGGATTGATAATTTAAAAAAGTATTACTTCAAAAAGCTTTTGTTTTAAATTAAAATGTCACATAAATTAATCCCATATTCAATTGTTTAAAGTCAATTATTCATTTAGTTTTTTATTTGCCAATTACAAATATTATGAACAACTATTATAGCACACTAATTTGAAATAATTTTATTAGTTTTTTTTAAGATTTTTGTTTATTACAGAAAGACCTGAATGTGATTTTATAATTTGGACCCCTAAAGGAATTGAAGTACAAACGATCGAAAGAGACGATGCTTTTATAAATCGAATGGTCGAGAAATTAAAATCTTTTCATACAAATCATTATGCATTAGAATTAATTGATAGTCGTCATGAACGAAACATGAAACTTTGTTTTCTCGATTGACCAAATAATGAAATGTTATAATTTATAAAAATGTAATTTAATGTAAATAAATTATTTAAGGTTCTTTTACGGTAGATATGGTAGTTTATTATTGTTAGAAATACTCGGGTTTACATTAAAGCCGACTTTGTTGACGCTGACAATTACAAATACCATTTTAAAAAATTTTAACAATACAAACGACGTCAACAAACACGACAGTTTGCGGTGACCGACTGTTCACACTAATCCTTTCTTCCAGGAACGGACCGACACCGACCTGCAAAACATTCTCACAAACAATGGTGACCAATAACTGTTGGCGACGGTCCGTGTCTGTGATGGTTGATGTGAATACCTTCATATAAAATGTAATGCAATAAGATGTGCAGTACAATGTTTTGTCGGCCAGGTGACTGTTGGTAGCCTGCTGTATAGTGAGAATCAGCCTTTAAATGGCAAAGAAAACATGCAAAATGCTACTTTTTTAAATGATACACATAAGTAAATAAAGAAAAGAACCTTAAATAATTTTTTATATTTGCATGTCCTAATGAAGTCATTAGCCATGAAATTTATTTGAATACTGGAAACAGTAACATTTTATTTTTATAAAGTTATTTGCGAGGTGAACTCTTACAACTGGATTGCAACGCTCGCAAAACTGGCATTGCAGGCTGCATAAATGCACCGTGTAAATAGCCAGTTACGGGCGTAACAGTTTTTACTTCATTATTAACAAAATTAAATTTTGATACGATCATCATGGGATGCATTGTGTTGTGTATTTAAGTGCAATATGCTCACAATGAAGATGAACGTAACGTAACAAAATTTAGTTTCGTAAAATTTTATATTCTTACTTTATAAATTATAACTCATTTATATGACCTGTCCAGGATATTTAGAATATTTGAATATTCCTTGATTTCTCAAAAGCATATGATTGTATTAGTCATGAAATATTAGCAGATAAACTTTACAAATATGGCGTTAGAGATATTCCTCTTAAATGGATTATATCATACTTGCAAAATCGGAAACAAATGGTAAGATTAAACAGTGGGAATGGACAAGTAATGTCTGAAATTGAAAAAAATTCAATAGGAATCCCACAAGGAAGTATTATGGGCCCCCTAATCTTCAATATATATATATATATATATATATATAAATGACTTTTGTAATGTACTAAGAAACACAAACCATCCAGTTACGAATTATGCAGATGATTCATCATTACCAAGGGCAACCACATGGTTGCTGAATGGGTAGTTAAGCGCACAATTTCGTGTAGTCGCATGTATACCTAACCGTACCGTAACCTACCGTAATTTTATACCTATACATTCGACTACACGAAATTGTGCAATTAACTACCCATTCAGCACCCAGTTGGTTGGGCTTGATCATTACTAATTAAACTAAAAAACATGACCAGTTATCCGACGAAGTTTTAACTGTGTTAAATACTGTCAAGGATTGGTTTATAAAAAATAAGTTAGTCTTAAATAATGAAAAAACTAAATATGTATTATTTCAAACAACAAAGGGATTCAAACAGATTCCTCATTATCCTGGACAGGTCATATAAATGAGTTATCTAAAAAGTTAAACAGCGTGATATATAGCATGAGAGTTATCAAAAAAACTGTTAATATCCAAACATTAAAAACAGTTTATTATTCTTGTTTTATTTCAAAACTAAAATATGGGATTTTATTTTGGGGTGGAACAACTGAAATTAACATTAATAAAATATGAATTCTACAAAAACAGGCGATTAGGGTTCTGTTTGATATCCCGTTTGGAATATCCTGTAGAAGTTTCTTTAAAAGAAATAACATGTTAACTGTGGTTGGAATGTATATATACGAATGTTTGATATTTAATTTTAAATATAAGCACAATTTTGTTCAATATGAATCACAACATGATCACAATACAAGATGGAAACAAAAATATAATTATCCTATTCATAATCTTTCAATGTAGGAGAAGAGTCCTTGTTATAAAATTTTCAATAAACTACCAAATGAAATAAAAACTATAGAAACTTTAAAAAAATTTAAAAGAGATGTTTGTAAGTATTTAGTAAACATAGAGCCATATACAATTAATGAATTCTTTGATACAGCGTAATTTATACTGTTTATATGTTGCTTAATTATATTGTTAGAGATAAGAAAGTTGTTCTTTGACGTGTTTCAACACACTGTTATTTGTATTTTGTGTATGCTTGAAATAAAATTATTATTATTCAAAAGGTCCAATGAATAATTATTTTTGTTAGCAAAAATCATTCTTTGTTGAAAATACTATTGCATTTATATCTCGTTAATTTCTTTAACAAATAAGGTATTTATTCTATGAAATGAAATATAATTTTTCTTATTTCATACAATATTTTAATTCATTAAGTAGCAATTATCATTTATGTCATAAATATGTTGACATACATTCTATACTCCAGACCCTGTAAGTTCCGATGCATGTCATCAATAATTTTTTCAAATTCTTTAAGGGCGGTTTTTTGTTGTAAACTTGACAAAAATAAATATACGAGTGCTTGTCTTTAAAGGTTTTTTGAGTTATTATTTTGCACATGTAAATTTTACTGTAATCCAGTAAAATCATCTTATTTATTCCCATCTATTATATTTTGAATTTGTATAGTCGAAATAAAATCTGTAAAAGAATTAACTGCGTATAACTTTCATATTTGTCTTTCGACTGTTGGCAATACTGCTGTTTCTCGTTTGCATATCTATCTACAATCGATTTTTATTTTCATTGTTTTAATTTGTGTTTTGGCGTTTGCTGGTTGTGGTCATAAGGTTGAGGTTGATGGTTATAATTTTGCAACTGTGTTTCGCGAGATATTTTATACATGTGTCTACATGTTGCGTAACTATTAAAAACAGTTTTTCAAAAATAAATAATTCATTATCTTGCGTAATTTCTTCGATTTGCAGGAATATTAAAGTGAGGTTAGGATAACACCCCCGCTTTTGCGACAGTCAAAGAAGCTAATATTATCCTTAGTTCATTATTTGGAGAAAAAACGTAATAATGGTGCTCCAATCTTACCACTCACTGCAGTAAGAGAGGTAGGTACGTTTAAGAATGTTACACAATGGATATGTGTATCATGCATCAGTTATAATTTAAATGGTTGTTTACAGAGAGCTGCAAATGCTCTTAACATCAACATTTGCACAATAAGTGGTATTTCTGAAGCATCAAGAAACAATCAGCTTGTAAGAAGTCCTAAACGGAAAAGAATACGCACGAAGCCTGTTAGAAACATAGACAATTTTGACCAAGTAGCTATCCGTATGTTGTTTATGAGATGCATCAGAAACGTTCGCATAAATAATTTGACTGATCTCCAGTTTAAGGTCGCCACCCGCAGCCGTACATGCTAAATTTTATAAATGAAGCATCACTAATATTTGCCTCAAAAACTACAAATGTCGATTATTGTGGTGAAATGAACAAAGATAACTTCTTGAAGTGGTTTGAGCACCAACTGCTAAAGAATTTAGAAGAGCCTTCACTGATTATTTTAGACAACACTAGTTATCACCGATGTATTGAAAACAAGCCGCACAATAAGGGCAATAAAAAAGCAGAGATATAAGAATGGCTACGGAAGATGAATATGCCATTCGATGACCACTTACTTAAGGTTTGGGTATAGGCAAAAATTCGCTGTTATAAAAATGCGTATAAGTCAGTTATTTAAATCGAGTTGAAAGTTTTACAAGATGTATTTGTCAAACACAACTAAATAAAATATCTGATGCAAAAAAAAACAAATTCCGGGAGCCTATATCGAAAATAGGTTTTTAGTGATTTATAGAAATTAAATTAAGTATTTTGTTATAAACTTATGAACGTAGGTTCTTTGCATCATTGCTGAAGATATGAGAAAAATTTATAGTTTGTTGATCATTATTAACCTATTTAATTATAAAGATTTCATCAAGAAACATGAAGTCGATAGAATTAAAAGATATAACTAAGCAAGTTTTTTTTCAAATTGCTTAGATTTCGGTTACCTCCTGCTTCATACCATTTAAAATCAGTAAACTAATTATAACTTTGTAAAAACGAAGAAAAATCTAATTAAATCCAAAGAAATAGGTTTTAACCATTTCAAAATCATTTTAATAGGAGGGGGTTCACCAGTTTTCTAATAGGTGGCACAAAAATCAAAACATATTCACGCTTAGGCCACCAACAAAACCAAAACTACCTGACATCCCTGTGGGTCAACCTTTTTACATTTTCAGGAAGTTACTCGAGGATTATGAATAAAGGTTTGGACATACATAAAAATACCCAAAAATGTAGGTAGTAAAAATAGTTTAAACTGTTTGAATACAATACTATTTCTATCTCACAATCTTTAATTTAATTTAGAACTTTCAAAAGTTATTACAAAAGGTACTATAACCTACATCTATAGATTATTTTACGATAAACTATAAAATATGGTTCAAGGTTCAACACTATAATATTTAGTTAGACCTTTTATGGGAAAAAGTAAGCCTAAGGATTATTTGACCCATATTAACTTTTATGAATGAAACCAGTTTTCGGCAAATGTCAATGTATTTGTTAACTATATTAGTCTGTGGATAGAGAGAGAGAGAGAGAGAGTGGTAAATAACAAAAATGCTATTGTATATTTTTAATAAACCTTCTTGAGAAAGAATGCATTATACTATTACTAATTTATTAGATTTATTTCGTCGATTTATGTGAAAGATTAATCTTGATTAATCTTGATTATTGATTCTAGTTGAATTATATCAGATGGTCATAGTGTCAAGATTCAAATAAAAGTAGGATCAGTTATGAATTAGAATAAAATAAAACAAAAAGTTTAGAATATTTAGGAAAAAACATTTATTTTAATATATGTAAATAAATTGATATCATTATATTTATGATTGTACATGCACATTTTCTGATTATACTACAATTTATTTACAAACTATATTAATCTTATTACTTATTATTTACAATTCATGTACTTATATGTTCTAACTAGTTTTTTGAGCATTTCCTTCATTCCATCTCGTTTTCAATCCTCTAGGGATACGCGGATCAGCTAATTCTGGTAAGACACAATCTTCCCAAAATCGAGTTAGTTTTGGCAACATATTGTTCCAAAATACAGTATCTTTTTTAATTTTTATAGTTTTCAAATCCACGTCAGTGTATAGAATTAAATAACAATAATCTTTATTGCATATATTTAATTGACCCTGTATTTGAAAATAATGACAATGATTTTCTTTAAGATGCAGCTGACCATCCGAATTTATTTTTACCCACAATTTTTTATCTTCTCTTACCGCCTCTTTAATATTTTTCAGTCTAACTGAAAATAAACATTTTACCTCAATAATGGCCTTATCTTCAACCAATCCATCAGGGCTCGCTCCTAAAAATGGATATTGTTTGTCAACAAATAATCCACATTCTCTCACAGTTAAACCAATATTTTCTTCAAACTGTTTAATAGCTTTCTTTTCATTTTCTACACCATACTGTATTGCTTTTGTTTTTAAATCCGGATTTCTGTAGAGCATTTCTTTTAATAGATTGTAAGGATGAGTACTATTACGCCTCAAACAAATTCTTCCAAAAGTGGAGGCAGTGATACGATTCCTTCTGGCTTGATACCAATGTATATTTTCTCTCTGGCCAACGGTGGTTCTTTCTAATTCTTCTGCATTTATATTACTTAAGCGAGTAACTATCTGTTTTTTAGAATCTTTAAATTCTATTTCACATAAATCAGGTTGTGCAGCATTATCGCCATAATCCATATCTGGTTGGACATTACGCATGGAGTTATTGCTATGCTTACTCTTGGACTTGTAGTGTTTTCTCGTTTGTCTTTTGAGACAAAACCTATTTAAAAAATACTTATTCTTTTTTGTCGACAATTTATGAAAAGAAGTACCATAATTGTAAGCTAAACCTGCTCCGATACATCTGGTTTGATATACCCCCCTTTGAATTAAATTAACCCTTTTTCCTCCAGTAAACTTTGCTATCATTGCCATTAACCGTTCTGCATAGTTGGTGGTCACATTTTGACTTAACCTATCAGCTTTCCTAACGACATTGTCCAACGCTTTTACTATGTCTGGAAAAATATTTGCAGACTGTAATAGTGCAATGTGATTTTCTTCTTGCATGTTATATTTTTTGCAAACTTCTTTTCTGCAGTTTTGGTGATTTCCAAAAATATGATGCACTGAATTTTTTAAATCATGTCTTAAAGTTACTACGTCTGAAGTACGAGAAATTATTGTCCTTATTAAGCCACTAAAACTTGCAATTTTTAATTTTACTATATTTCTTACCGTACGTACAGTCATAGTTTTTGTTTGTCACTAGTTTATATAAATTGGCTGTAAAACATCTAGTCGCGTGATTTGCACATTCCAACTTTATCACATGTCGTCCGTACGATACGCTGTCCAGGATGCGAGTGTAAACGCTAGAATCTCCATCCCCTATTAAATATTTATACCTAACTCCATAGGCGTTTACACTATTATTAAACCCTTCTACAATAATTGTGTGCTCCATTGCAGTAGAAGATCCGGCAAAATTTTTGTAGCATGTGTGAGGATTGTTGGTTGTAGCACATATGTAACAAAATTTATTCTTTATGCCTAGATGTAAGAGTTTTTTTGTTCTATGTCCGATTATGCAACCTACTCCAGATAATGAAGAGTAGCTGTGGCCATAGGTTCTCTTAGCCCATCCTCCATCGACAACTACACTTATGTAAGGGATTCCCTCTTCTACGTGACCTTCTTCAATAGCCAATTGTTTCTCGTCCATTGCATTTTCGTGCATTTGTTTGATTAGAATTTCCTCCCATTTTCCGCGTACACTTTCTTCTTCTTTTTTGAATTTTACTTTTGACATCATTGGATCATCTAATATGGAAAATAGTTCTTCGGCTTGTGAAAAGCCACTTCCGATTGAAGAAATTCCCCAAACTAAAGATGTGTTTACATTGCTATCAACATTATGTGTTTTTACTTTAATTTCATTATTACACATATTGCAGAAATAATGAAAATGGCTTATTAAAGCAATTCGGGTTTCTTTTATGTACTTCATTTTTCCCATCGTACAGCGGGCATCGTGAACTGCTAATTTATATACTTCTTTTAGGAAAGATGCAATATCAACAATACGATTACCAGATGGAGATTGTTGAGGTTCTTCTGAATTAGCAGACTCTATGCATAAATTGGGTAGCTTTTCTTCTCGCAAGCTGGAAAATCATGTACAATTTGTTTACGCTTTTATAGTTGGATAAAAATAAAAGAAAAATTAATTTTGAGTAAACAATCTAATGAGGAATTGTGTATTAATACTTATTTACATGAAACTAAATTTATTAATGTTATGGTAACACTTACCTGGCAAAATATTCAATATGTGCATCTTCCGAAACGTAGTCTTCCGTATTTTCAATCGCGCTCCGTATTTTCATGCGTTTCACGTAATTATTTCTTGCTTTAGCAGCCTTGTTTCTTCTTCTTGTAACGCAGGTGCTACGTGGCATTGTATTACTTTTCTTAAATTATTGTAACAACAAATTCTTGTATTGTGCGAACATAAAAAAACTAATAATAAGTAATAATAACACAATAATAACAAAATAATTTTGCAAATATCCACTATATACCAAACGTACAACAGTAACCAATATCTGTATCTTTTTCATTATTGAGTTATGATTTTCTGAAATGCCAACATTTTATGCTAATTTAACAATTATCTCTTACTATAAAAATACACTTTTGTTCATTAATATTATTATTAGTCTATGTAACTATTTTTAGCATCAATTGTTAATAAAAATAAAAAAGGGATTATATTTTCAAATTGTTACAAGTAACTAACTATAATATACATTACATTTTCGCGAGTTTCTGAGAAAAGTCTCACCCTTTGCTTGATGGAACTTCCTAACATTTACGCGTTTGTCTATTTAATTAATTATTATACCTAAAATTATTTATTGTGAAACTGCGTTATTATTCCTATTTAAAATCCCAATCCTTATGCAAACTTGACGTACTATAATAAAATAGGCAATAAATCATTCCCTTATTAAATATATGTACTTATTTTAAAGTTCCAGCTTAATTGTAGTTAATTAATAATATTAACGAACCGTTAGGTTAAATTAGATTTTCGTTGTTATATAGTTATTTTCGGAGGTAGTAGTTTTTTTGTAAATAACATATCTATTTTTTAATTTTATTTTAAGTATAAAAGAAGGATCCCAGATGCAAAGATCGTGTCACAACTTTGAGGGATTATAGTCATAAAATCCAGGTAGCCCTTGCCGCAGACAATTTGCTATGCTGAAGGTTTAATGTACACAAGTAATTTTCAGTTTGCTACAGGTCCGCCATCTGATCGGAGTATTCTGTCAACTCCTACTTATAACCCAGTCCTTAAGGCAGAATTGCTTCATATAATGGAACGGTAGCTTTAAGTTTATGTGTTAGTTAATTATATTTTGTGAAGAGGGGGGGTACGGTTCGGTGGTGCCCCTCACGTAGTGGAGCTGGGGTGGTTTTTGATGTTCTCGGTATCAGCGGTAATTCTCGGGCGCCAGTTATTTTAACGTGGTATGCTCCACGGCTCCGGGTACCTACAAGTGGAGAAAAGATAATCCAGGGAACTGCTGGGGTTGCTTAGGTCGGCCCAGTCTGGATCACTCCACCTATTCCTAAAGCTCTCGCTCAGAGGGTATTAATACTAATAAATAAAACACACAATATTAACCAAATGGTTTTTATTAATAATACCAATAAAGCAAAGCATTCAATTCAACCCCTAACTATTACCCTACACTACTCTGTCGTAGCCACAGCAAGCGGGTGCAAAACAGCAAATGCATAAATTACTCTACGGTAAGGCGCAGCAAGTCGGGTGCAAAGCGTAAGCAGCAAAATCAACGTGCAGGTGAGGCAAGGTATGTTAACGGGAGGGTACAAGAGATTAGGGATTGCGGTAAGGGTGGAAGTTTGGATGAGACCCCCAGGCATACGCACAGGGAGGTCTCGGATAAGAGGGTGGATTTAGGATGAGACCCCCAGGCATACGCACAGCGAAGTCTCGGATAAGAGGGTGGATTTAGGATGAGACCCCCAGGTATACGCACAGCGAGGTCTCGGGTAAGCTACGGACAAGAGGGCGGATTTGGGATGAGACCCCCAGGCATACGCACAGCGAAGTCTCGGGTAAGAGAGTGGATTTAGGATGAGACCACCCCCAGGCATACGCACAGCGAGGTCTCGGGTAAGGTACGGTAAAGAGGATGGATCTAAGATGAGACCACCAGGCATACACACAGCAAAGTCTCGGATAAGAGGGTGGCTTTAGGATGAGACCCCCAGGCATACGCACAGCGAGGTCTCAGATAAGGTTCGGTAAGGAAGGTGGAGGTACAGCGGGCGGAAAGGGGATCGGTTTATGGGTCAGAGATCTTACTCTTATATTTCACCAGGAATGGTCTGGTCGGTCGGCTCTGGCTGGCTGGTCCTGCTGGGAGTCCTGGATGCGGACTGAATAAATCGTCGCTCTGCGCTTGTTTATATAGGCGCTCTCGGAACGTGGGGGAAAAGGTAAGAGTAAATCGGAGCGGCGCACGCCAAATATCGGTTAGGGAAGGGACGCGTGCACTCGCTTGAGTCGGCCGCTTATCCGAACGGTTTAAGATTGCTTGTGAAGATAACCACATTTATTCACACATTCAAAATAATTAATAAAATTCAATAACTTCGTTACGATTTAATACATAATATTAATTTTCGCTGCAGAAAGTCTGACAGTATGGTCACAGAGTACTCCTTCTTCCACCATATCACTGCATCTATAATCCAATTGAAAACATCTAAGGAACAGCTAAAACATATTATAACCGAAATATTGGCAGAAATGGATACTCCATGGAAAATGCCTTGGATATGTGGAAAGAAGCTTTAAATACAATCGCACCAGAAATATGGAAGAAATGTATTGACAAAGACGAACAAACAATAAACAAGCAATGAGAGAAGGAAGTTCGATTTGATATTGAGGATACTCAACCCCTTATAATACATGTCGGCGATTAGGACGATGACAGCAGCTGCTACGGCGATGATGGTGAAGACGATTAGAATAAATATATTTTTGAATATTTATTTTAGAATAAATGTATATTTTTGATATTGTTTGTTTATTATTATACTGTATCTTATTTATTTGTCTTTCTAGAAATTAAATAAAACTATGTAGTTGTGTTATTTAAACTTTTCCTTGTTACTGAATGTAAGTATTTTCACAATATGCTATATGCTTAGTTCAGTTACTTTAGGCATAAACATGGCGTCTGTTCATAAATCCTTTTATGTCCGATTGCATTATAAAGTACTGTTTATTGTATTGTTTTGCGGCAGTGAACTGGCTTATTATTGTACTCGTAAAATAAAGTGGTAGTAGTAAAATAAAATATGACAACTGTATATTACATGTCAAATTTTCTTCCGTCAAGAATAGATGTCAAATTTATAAACTTATTTTTTTTTGATAATTAGCCAATTTTAGGAATCTAACATAAAGCTTTGTATGCAACTCTTACATAATCGGACCTTATAGACTCGCCCATTTTATAGGCCTTGCTCGCTTCGCTCGCTCGGCCATAAACTGGGCTTGTCTATAATGTCCTACATTATGTACTTGTTACATAAATAGCTATTTTCCACTACTAGCTATGAAGTTGACAATTATTGCGTCTCCTAGCCAACTGAGAAGTTGAATTTCTCTAGTAGTGGTTAATAATTTTTTTCTATTATTAACCTAGGTTAATAATGGATAAATTCAAATGTTTTGAGAATCCAGGGATAGCTGTTTAACAAAAACTTGTGCAACATAATTTGTATACCCAGGAGATTGTCTTTAACGTATTTGCTGCTTGAAATTACCTAACACCTTGGTGTATAATATACTATTTATTTTGTTTTAATCGCTTTATTTTATCGTTTTACAAACTTAAACATTTTGTTTAAATTAAACACATCTGGTGTTTTTTAGTTCATGGCAAGGTACGTACTTCAGCAAAACAGACAAATAGGTAATTCTTGGAAATGCTTATTTAATCTTAACCTATCCTAATTCCAGTGACACCTAATAAGTTTTTGTAAATTAAACGAAAAGCCTTTTCCGAGTTTATTATTCATTTTTCTCCCTTACTTGTATAATGAAAATTGCTTATTTTTCTTTGCACTATTTGCCATTTCAATTAATGACCCAAGTGTCATAACATCCTGTATACATGTGCTAAATTGGTTGCATATACATAAATAGTCATTCCACTCATGCAAAGAATGTTAACATTCTTCAATAACTAATTTAATGACGTCATTTGAGGTTATGACGTAGGATGTGACGTGCATTGGAACTTACAGGGTCTGGACTTTACTTTAAATTTATAATCATTTTCAACAGTACAAAAAATACATCTGGCAAACTTGAACAAAGTGTTACTGCTTAACGGGCTTTGTGTGTATCAGACAAGGATGGGATTTTCGGTGTGGCGCGGATTGCCTAAAGTTAAGGATGCTACGTGAAAACAATTGAATAATTTCTATGTTGCCAACTGTCATGCTACTTATCAAAATATCAATAACAAATTCTATTTCAAACTAAGTATTTTTTTTAATTAATAACTAACGAAATAACGCAAATAGAAAAAATAGTATAAAGTATTCGTTTCATAAGACGTTTTAGCGCACTTGTCCTATAGAAAACTCGGGGGGATCGTTTTCAAAACTCGGATGCGTGCGCTAAAAACGTGTCTTATAAAACTAATACTTTAATATACTATATTACATTTTTATAAATTATAACATTTCATTATTTGGTCAATCGAGAAAACGAAGTTTCATGTTTCGTTCATGACGACTATCGATTAATTCTAATGCATAATGATTTGTATGAAAAGATTTTAATTTCTCGATCATTCGATTTATAAAAGCATCGTCTCTTTCAATCGTTTGTACTTCAATTCCATTACGGGTCCAAATTATAAAATCACATTCAGGTCTTTCTGTAATAAACAAAAATCCCTGTATTTAATACCTAATAATATTATTTCAGCTTCATTTATCTGCAGCTGTATGCTTGTCATTTTAAAAACCTCATTCATCTGAAAGGGCTATTTACAATTTAGCAGATTATTACTTACTATCTTGTGAAGCGTGAATCTAATTTTACTTACAAAAACTGTAATAAAATTATTTCAAATTATACTCCGGACACTGAACAGATATAGTTAAAAAAAAAATCAAGGCAGCACAGATTGTTCTGATTGGTTTTATGTGAAAGTTAAATTTACAATAGAACATTTTTGTATGTGAATTGTTAATTCACATACAATTGTTATAAATGATGTCACTTAGAGAAATTTATACTAGTATAAATAATAACCATACATTTTAAAAAATTGCATTTTATTAATTTAATAAAAAAGCCATGAAAAGTTCGCGAGTGCTATGTGTTTACATATATTATAATATATAATAAATATTTTTTACAATAAAACAAAGAAATTACATACAAACATACTATATATACGTCGCATGGTAAGGTGGCAATCTCAGAACAGTTCTGTTGCTTTCCTGTGTTAATTCGTCGATTACGTTAGCACTCACTGTGTTTAGGTGCATGCTGTTTTACTTAAGATAACAATTCAGCTCTCACATACTGTCTTCGTAGGGGATAGTTTTTACTGCAGCCAGTTATGTATGTCAGCTTTCTTTGTTGCTAGACGGAATTTTTTCAATTTTTCTTATGTGATAACTTGCGTTATCCAAGACGATAACGCAACCTTCTTCAAGACTGGGCAAAATATTTTTAAACCATTGTTCAAATGTATCTGCGTTCATTTCTTCATGGTAGTCATTTGTTTTTTTGGATTTCAATAACAGTAATCCATTATCTACAAAACCGTCATCAGATCCTATATGAATTTATATGATGGATTTCTCAAGTCAGTCGATAACCCTCTTAAAAATGCATCTCATGGATTTGTTATGGACATGTCAGCCCACGCTTTTTTTGCCATTTTTGTCTTCTTCGGAAACATTGTCCAAAATCGCTCTTGGTCTATGACACGCCTTAGGAGCAGCAAAATAATCAGGATGTTGCTTGTGGTCACGAAGTATGTTGTAAACACTGGCCAGACCAATTCATAAAATTATAGTAAATAAGCGGTGGGATTGGAAGGTAAATTAAAACATGACCTATCAATCTAGCAACATTTTCCTCTTTTTCGTGTTTTTTCCATTGAGGATGCTGCTCTTCACACACTTTAAAAGCGTTCATAATTATTTGTTTCACCTCTACAGAAAAGTGCTTTTTTGGCGTTTTTTTTGGTGGTGACAACTGAATATTGTTGACGTTTTCATCATCCATTTTTAATAATTTTGCAGTAAGGAAAATTCTACAAATTAACCAACTCATTATTATTATTAACTTTTCATATAATTCTAACTTACTTATTGACAACCGTTCGTGTATTGAATGGTGCGAGTCTTAATAAAGACTTGTAATGTACCTAATATGTAACACAGTTGGAAAAACTGACGGAACTTTCAAAACAACTGACGTAAACGCATCCGTAACAAGCTGGCGTTTGCCGTTTGTGTTTGTATGTGTAAATGAGACTTCTATCGAGTACCGCCCCATTTATTTCAACCAATGGATACTCAAGTTTCAAGTTGCATCTGAATGTCTCTGGTTTTTCATTACTATATCTGTTGGGTAAACGCAGTATAGTATGCTATAATAGTTGTTCATAATATTTGTAATTGGCAAATAAAAAACTAAATGAATAATTGACTTTAAACAATTGAACATGGGATTAACTTATGTGACATTTTAATTTAAAACAAAAGCTTTTTGAAGTAATACTTTTTTAAATGATCGATCCTTCTATGAATTTTTAACAAAAAGCAATGCAATTCAGAACGTATTTTGGAGCTTGCAAACCCAACCCATCGCATTTTATTGCTAGTCATAAATAATAATTTTAGAGGGAAAAGGGATGCAAAAATGCATTATGTTTGCAACCTTGAATACTTCCGGAAACCTTCCAAATAGGAAAATAATATTCTTTAAACTATTATGATTTATTTGTAACAATTTTTTTTTAATTTTTACCAATTATCAACACTTGGCTTAATGCTCCAAATTTGTCCTTAATTAGTAGTAAATGGCAAGCCGGCAGTACTGCAAGGTGGTTATGGTGGATTTATACCGCTTAACGGAGTTAAGTCGAGTTTTCTCCGGAAAGTACTCGGATGGGTGAACGCGAGCGCAGTGTACTTGCCAACATGGCTCCGCTGCCTCGTCTCACGCCCGCATATCCACTCTGTGGCTCGGTGAGTCCGGCGCCTCGACACCGAAAGGTATAAGGGGTTAAAGATTTTATATATATATAGTAGTAAATTTTCATTTTTATAATAGAGAAGGTGCTCACTTGATTATTAGTTCGCGCTGCCAATCTTGATATGTGAATAGCCGATATATGGTTGTAGTTACGAAAAAATAATTGTGGTCCAAAGTTGCCCTTAATTAGTACTAAATGATGGTGTAGAAAAATTTCATTTTTATTAAAGTGGGGGTGCTAGCTTGATTGGCAGTTCGCGCCGCCAGTCTTGATACGCGAATAGCGGCTATATGGGTGTAATTATGAAGAAACAAATTTTGGTCCAAATTTGTTCTTAATTAGTACTAAACTATAGGGTAGAAAATTTTCATTTTTATTAAAGTGGGGCTGCTAGCTTGAGCTCAAGCCAGCACCCCCACTTTTCAAATGCGAATTGCGGCCAAACGGTTGTTGGTACAAATTTAATTTATAGTGGGGGTGCTAGCTTTATTGACGTGCTGGTCGGAAAAATCTCGAAATTTCTTGTCAATCCTACTAACCGTTGATTGACTTATGGGTTGATCTGGGTACGTTTCTCTAAAAAGTTGACACACTTCTTGATGTGTTCGAATTCTGTCGTCACAACCAATCATCATTAACACTTTAATTCGCTGTTGATTTCTCGCTCAATGCGCCATTTTTATTAATAAAATAGTTTACTCAAGGTGAATTCTACTTTAGAACGAGAAAATAACATTTATTTTTTTGTTTACTTCTGACAGTTGTAACTAAGGCTATTGTTATATACGGTGACTAGATTCATTTTGCAAATTTAAAGAATTTTTAATATTCGAACTTTAGGGCAGTTTTTCTCAATTTTTTTCAAATGTAACATATTGAAAATTGTATACAGTTGAAAAGAAAATAAAAAGTACTACCGAAATCGACAATAAAAAACATAGGTTGTCATTTAAAAAAATATAGATGACGTCATAACTTTAAAAACAAATGACAACAGGTTGAGAATGATACAGTATAGTATCAAGTAATTAAAATCGTTATACCACTTTGAGATTTTTTCCAAAAAATTAATTTTAACGAAATTATCGAATTTATACGCTACTTTATTTCCACACTGTATATCCAATCTGGACAATATGGATCAGATTAGATATCAAATTAAGAGACTCAAGTTGCAAATCGTCTTTATTGTACTAATAGAATTAATAAATTCATGCGAAATCATACTCTACCTGACTCTATTGCTTCTCTTTCCCTTTGCATCGATTCTCTTTTCATTAAAGGCGAAATAAAAAATTGTGCAAACTTATCCATTGCCTGAAACAAATGCTTCTCAAAACATTCAAAATAGAATGTGGTCGTTTCATAATCAGTCGATCCGTTATCTGAACCTCCATGTTTCTATAACATGAATATTAATAAACGCCTACTAAAATATCTACATAACAAAAACACCTTTATAAAAGAATCAAAATCATTCTCTTGTGGAAACTTCTGACTACCCATAAATACCATATGCTCTAAAAAGTGTGCTAAACCAGGAACTTCTTTGGGATCACTGAAACTACCAACACCAATGCATAAAGCACAAGCAGCCTAAAAATCATATTTTTGAGCCCCATTAATCATTCATCTTAAATCATTTTAAATGCAATTCAACCGACCAGTTTTACTTCATCTTGTGCTCTTTTATCGGACTTTCTAGGCTTAGCATCATCATCAGCTTCACCGAACATTGATTCCGCATCAGACTCTACACTTTTTGCATCATCATCATCTGATTCTTCTTCACTACCGCTGTCTTCATCACTCTCTTGAGACAAAACAGTTGCTACATCTTTAGATTTATCACTGATTAAACAAGCTATTAATCCATTTTGTAAACGAATTACCCTAGAGATAAATCAAAGTATTAAAAATAAAGACATTGAAGCTATATTTAAAATGAATTACTTATATTCCTTTTGATCGCTCGAACTTTTTGTAGGTGATGGCAAAACTTCAAACTGCACAGTAGATTTTGGTGGTACAGTAAATTGACTGGCGACTGCTGTTTTTGCATAAATTTGTTTTTGAGTGCTTTTATTCATTATTGAAACTAGCCTCTTCTGTAATATATTACTTGTAATAAAATTTTTAAAAACGGTTAATCTAAAATTGTTAAATGAGAATTTTATAACCATCAAATATTGGGTAGTTTGAAAACAATTCTCATTGCTTACAATTACTGTTTTTAATAATAGTTATATATACTAATCAAATACTAATACATGAAAGCGTTCGCGTGTATGTTTGACGAGTGGTTTGTGTGTTTAATAGAAACATACACAAGCGGATAAATCTGCAATGATCTCAGGTATTCTATACCTAAACCAAAAAATGAAGAAACTAAACCGGAGTGAACTAGCAGCCGCAGACTAACAGTCGGAGTTGATTGTGAACGAGCCTTGCTCCCAAATTGTCTTTAGACAGTTTGAAATAAAAAAATATACATTGCAATCTGTCAAAGTTTTAAAAGGTTTTTTCTACTTTGCGTTTATATCAAGGCTCATTCAGAACCGAAAGTAGTGCTGAACTATTATAGCTCATTTGAGTTTCGAATTAGAACTAGTGTAATTTATTTTTTCGAGGTTGTCAGTCATGAACCATGACAAATGAAATGTCATTGAAATCATTGTTAAGGGCGCGTTATCGCCGCCAGTTTTCATAATAGGAAGCTTCATTAACTATAAACACCTAAAGATGGCGGTACGGTTCGCAAAACGGAATTAATTTATTTAAAAGAAAAATTTGTGCTCACAGTGTTGCCAGACATGCGTGAACTTTCAAAATATTTTAAGTTTAACTGAAATTTTTAATTTTTAAATGCCAAGGAATAATTTAAGGTAGTTGAAATCAAAAAGGGTAATATAAAACTGCTAAATATCTTTAAAAATATTAGTTGTTCTTGCTGGTTTTAAGAAAAAGAAAAGTATTACTATATTAAAATATTGAAAATATATATTCGTTTTAAGAAATTAATCAAGACTAACTAAGAGTGAAATAGTTTATTCAAAAATTAACCGTCACATACCCTCAAGTAAAGAAAAACAACATTTACTTCGGGAATTTATTAAATAATAATTAAAAGATTAGGAAAGTTAAATTATTTTTAAATGTCACGCGAATATTACCACCCAACGCTTCCTGGTGCAGAAAGCATTCAACTAAAAATGACTGATTTTCATGCTGCCATATTTAAATTTTCGCGCCGTGTACATCTATTTTATTTCAATCAATACTAAATAAGCAAGCAAAAACATTTGTCGATTTTTATAGATTTTGCTATTAAACAGTGATATAATGGCTGTATTATGGATATTTTAAAAAAATGTTAATTCTACAAGATTGGCTATGTTCGACTACGATTATAAAATTTATCTTAGATATCTACTCCTTACAAACTATCATCCACACTACCTTAACAGTTTAGCAATCGACATCAAACGTTATCTTCCTAAAAAAACGATTATTAAAAGAAAACTGAATGAAAAACGTGAGCTATATTTTGACGCTAATATTTCGCGCCAATAACGCCCCCTTAAATTAAAATTTGAATTTTCAAATGTCAAAATTTGACATTTATCGATTGTTGGTACCAACCAAGATAAAATTCCCCAAATTTTAAAAGTGCGAATTTTTATTTTAAAACTGATAAAATTAGTAAAAAAGAGGTGCAAAGTACAAAAAATAGTATAAAGAACTTGTTTTATAAGACATTTATTGCACTCATGCTTTAAAAAACTCCCGCTACGCGGTCGTTTTTTAGACTAGCATTCGTGCAATAAATCATGTCGTATAAAACTTGTTCTTTAATATATTATTTTCTATTTTGTGTCTATAATAAAGCTGTTAAAGCACCCAAAACAGTGCGTTAATAGCTCATTTGAGTGCTTTAATAGCCCAACTTTTTCGAAGTTGGTAGCATTGAGAAAATAATTGAAAAAAACAGAAAATTGACAAAAACTTCACTCAATTTTCTGTGTCAATGGATTTTCAAATGTCACATCAGTGTTGTCAACTACCACAAAAATCCCTAAATTTAGAAATTGCCATTTTTTTATTTAAAAAGAGAATAAAAAACGAAAATAGAAAAAATAGCATAAAAAACTCGTTTCATAAGTCATTATTGCACTCGTCCTTTAGAAAACTCGTGCAATAAATCTTGCCTTATGAAACTCGTTCTTTAATATGCTATTTTCTATTTTGCATCTATAATAAAGCTGTTAAAGCACCCAAAACGATGCGTTAATAGCTCATTTGAGTGCTTTAATAGCCCAATTTTTCCAAAGTTGGTAACATTGAGGAACAAAATTGAAAGAACAGAAAATTGACAAAAACTTCACTCTAAAAATTTGAATTTTCAAATGTCACGTCAGTGGTGTTAACTACCACAAAATTTCGAAATTGCGATTTTTTTTTTATTTAAAAAGGGAATAAAAGGCGCAAAATAGAAAAAGTAGCATAAAAAACTCGTTTGATAAGTCATTATTGCACTTGTCGTGTTATAGTTAAGTACAATAAGATATTTTATTTCATACTGTCCGGTAAAAGGGTATTTACCGGACTCATTTGAGTCCGGTAAATGAATTATTACGTTACAAGGCCGGTAAAAAATTTTACCGGACTGAAAATCCAATTTGAGTCCGGTAAAAAATTTTACCGGACTGAAAATCTAATTTGAGTCCGGTAAAAAATTTTACCGGACTGAAAATTTTAAATGCATTTTTTTAAAAAATGAACAATGTGAGGCAGTATGAAATAAAACGCCTTACGTCATACTTCCGGTAAACCATTACAGTAGCTCGTTTCAACATTCGAGACTCGGCTCCTTCTTCGCCTCGTCCCGAAACGTTTTCAACTCGCTACTGTAAACTTGGGTTTACCGGACTTATAACGTAATATACTATATTCGTCGTGAATTTACACAGTATGCACTTGCATAATCACTTAATAGTAATTTATTGTATAAGGGTTTTAGATAGCATTTTATTCACGCAAGAATGTTTAAACGCGAGAGCTTGCTCGAAATTTAATTTTAATTTTCTTAAGTGAATAAAATGCATCTAAAACACGTATGCAATACAATGTTTTATCCACAATCACACTGATTTAGAATCAGAATTGCCGAATTTTATCAAAAAATTATTTGACATTTTACTGCGACGGCGGATGTTACCTTGAAAATCATTATTCGTGTTCCATTTGTCGTAGTACCTTTGCTTTACTGGTTGCTAGTGTGTTCAACAATCATTATAATTCCATGTGTTTTATGTATAGAAACCCTAGAGTTTTATAAACCACATTATACGTTGGCAAGGAGTTCAATTATTACCTTATTATATAGTGATTGTGGATAAATACTATTATACAATTTCAACTTAAAGCTGGTAATTATAATATTCAGAAAGACCGAGGTAAACAGTAACCATGGCTACCAGTTTCTACGGCTTTCTGGGTGAGTATTGCTTGAAAGGCGGTAAACATTTAGATATAGTATATAGATGAATGTGAATCCATAACATGTTATTGCATACCTTATAACACTTGTACAGCAAGAGACTGATAAATTCCTTTTTTATGTTTGTTGGGAGCGTGAATCTAAGGCGATAGAGCGTTACCGACACAACTTGCAGTCGTTTTGTGTACCGTCCTTAATATACGATTTCTATTTTATATTTGAATCTAAAACTAAGCCCAAATACTTGATTTTACAAACGTCGTGTATGTGTTTACATGAACAACTGATATGGTTTCTCTATAAGCAACTATTATCATGAACAAAAATTGGGTACATCAGAGGACCTCCTCTGATACCAAATTTTTCTACTTTTTCTAACAAGATACTATGCTCAAGCGTATCAAATGCCTTGGATAAATCAAGGAAAAGCTGCCGCGACTACTTTTTCATTGTCCAAAGCATTATTTATTTTATGACAAAATCAGTCGCGTGCGGTCCATGGATCCATATGGCTAATGATCTCCTCAAGTTCAGAAATAGTCATTTCAGAGAAGTACACAGATTGAGACGCGCTTACAGACTGTTGTTGCAGGCCCAAAATTTCTGGAACCGCAGTCACCTGTTGTTTCAAAGCAAAAACCCTAGTCACAAAAGATTCATTGAACTTGTTTGATAACTGACCATTTATACCTTGACGCGTTGTGGATATGATAGGCATCATATCCACTGTTCGTTGCACAAACTACTAATTTTAGTATAATGTAGCAGGGGCTGTACTAACAATTAAAGAAAAGTTCGGGATTTAGGGATTATATTTGATTCGAGATTAAACTTATCATCTTAAATAAATAAAACAACCAACGACGCACTCAAATCATTCAGCTATGGTATTGAAAGCTCTGATCAGTTTTCTATCAGTGTGCATTTTAATTATCTATGCTTGTACTATTACTGCATACGCTCTAAGTTAGCATAGGCAGTAGCGTGAGGTGCATACGAAATCGTGGAAGCTGTCGTGATATGAGGTATATGTGCTATCGCGCTCGTACACATTGCTCTCACTCACTCACTCTTCCACATTTTTGTATGCACCGCACGTTGGTGGGGGCACATAATTATTAAATGACATTGCGCAACACTTTGGAATATTAATTGTAGCAAGCCAAAAGAATTAAAGGCACGTAATTTGGAAGCATCATAAGACATGATTTTAGCACACGCTTCCAAGTTTAGAATCTTCAGAGCGTACTCTAAATGTCTAGGTCAGAATGCCAAACGTACCTATAGTGTCTAGAAACGCAATGTTCGCAAAATTCCTTTGTTACAAATAACATAAATTGTAATTATTATTTTATATTACGTTGGCAGGATTTACAAGTCACATTTATATTGTTTTACCTTCAATAATTACAGAAAGTAGTTATTAACAAGATAACAAAGTTCAATTAATTAATAACAAATGCACAATTTAAACTTTTAGTAACATATACAGTGAGAATTTTATTTCACTGAACATAGGACTATTGACATTCCCTATGTTCAGTTTTAAAAAAGCCAAGTCAATGCATTGCGAGCAATTAAAACATATCCAAGCAACCTATAAAACAATTGCTATTCGTAGTGTCATTAGAAAGTGTCAAAACTGTGTTTTTTTTCAAAGTTTTTGCCAAGACAGCTGCAGATCCTGACCTGACCTGAAGCTGTCTTTGGCATCAGTGAGGACTTTATGCCTTTATTATGATTAATTAATGAATATTCGTGTCGATAATTATTGTCAAGGATTACAATCATGTTGCAAACATTGTCGCTGGGTAGGCAACCAAACTTGCAGGTCTGCTGGTAGCTGGTGTTTTTTTTATTGTACATTCTTTTGACACAACTGAAATTATTTAGTTTTAGGTTAAGTATAATTACATCCAAATAACAAGTTTAAACAGAAACTTTTATTTAAATTACTTTAACACCAAATGATTTCTTTCTCTGGGGTTATATCCAATCCAAAGTCTACAATAATAGGGTAATAGAGCATACAGAAGAGCTAAAGAATAGAATACTTACCGCCTGCAACGAAATAAATCCAAATTTTTTAAGAAATAGTGTACAAGGATTTTACAATCGGTTAGCATATTGTTTGGAACAGGAGGGTGGTCACTTTGAACATTTGTTAAAGTAATTTAAATAAAAGTTTCTGTTTAAACTTGCTATTTGGATGTAATTATACTTAACCTAAAACTAAATAATTTCAGTTGTGTCAAAAGAATGTACAATAAAAAAAACACCAGCTACCAGCAGACCTGCAAGTTTGGTTGCCTACCCAGCGACAATGTTTGCGACATGATTGTAATCCTTGACAATAATTATCGACACGAATATTCATTAATTAATCATAATAAAGGCATAAAGTCCTCACTGATGCCAAAGACAGCTTCAGGCCAGGTCAGGATCTGCAGCTGTCTTGGCAAAAACTTTGAAAAAAAAACACAGTTTTGACACTTTCTAATGACACTACGAATAGCAATTGTTTTATAGGTTGCTTGGATATGTTTTAATTGCTCGCAATGCATTGACTTGGCTTTTTTAAAACTGAACATAGGGAATGTCAATAGTCCTATGTTCAGTGAAATAAAATTCTCACTGTATAAATAAAATACATATGGGACACAAAAGTACAACAGACATATAGTTACAATTTCCTGAATTGCAAAAATCGGTTTTGCACAGGTCGCAGGTAACTACCTGCATACCGGCAATCTTAAGCCATGCATACCAGAGAGGGTTATCGCGTTTATTTCTACAGTAGTCGGCTGGTACACATCCTTTAAATACTGCTTTCGTTGTAGTCCTGCCTATAACTAAGAGTTATGTGTTATTATTTATATTAATAAAATAAAATCAAACCAGAATATCATACAATTCTCAAATCCCCATAACATCGATGTACTATTGGTGGTGTATGAACTGTTAAGTCGCATTACAATTTTACCACAATGAGGTTCCTGAATCAAAGCAGCACATATCGCAAAAGGTGGGTAATTTTGTTCATGGTGCATGCAGTACCCGCTGTGGTAATTGTATGGTCCTCTGCAATGTAGACATGTTAAACTCAAAGATCCTAAAGAAAAAACCACGGTTCATTAAGGCTGTCAGATATATACGTATAAATGTGTAATAAATAACATTAGTAATAAGTATATGTGTACGTGTATGTAGACGTATACATATCCGTATTGCGTATACCGATACGCATACCTATGCGTATAGGTAGATATCCATATGTTACTGTAAAAGCCCTAATATTAGTAAATTCTAGCATTTACTATAGGGAGATGGTAAAAGTCTGAAAGACAGTTATAAACGCCTCCATTTACTAATATTCCGGCTTTTACAGTAACACATATACATCCGCTTATACACAATTAAAAGTATACACATGCGCTTACAAATACGCGCACACCACTGTTTCCCTAACACACTATAATGACCTATTCCAACATAATTAATTCATCTCGAAAACTCTACTAAACGACGAAAACGTATAAATGTTTCAATTCCCATTGAAACACCTGTCAAGACAGTACTACCGGCGACACCTCGACGTGCTTTTAGATTTTATATCCCCAGAGCTTATTCAACCTTTTCATGGTAGAAAGAAAAATACTAACTGAGAAAGAATGCGGGATGGCTGTGTGCGGGACAACTGAGACACCCCAGAAGAAACTATTGGAAGAAAAGATTAGACAGAAGAGAGATAAAATTGCAGCAAAGAAAACGAAAGAAGTTAAAAGGAAAGTGTTGCATGATGAGTTATCTGAAGATGAGAACAATGAAATAGAATACAACGACCACTCTTCAGATGACAGTTTTGACATAAAAGAAGAGAAGATTGAAAAAGGTGTATCTAAGGGAGATTTTATTATCTAGGTAAAGTTTATGGGAAAGCTTGTGTTGGAACGCATGGAAATGCGTCGCTGTTGTAGATAATTTCAATGAAGATGGATATGAAGTGAGGTTTTTAATTCAATAAACAGGTAAGGTAGTGAATTTGAATAACGTTGTGGAGGTTTTCCCAGCCCCATTAAGGATATGGAATAGATCAAGATTTAAAGGAATGGTCTACTTCAACATTGACTTGTCGGAATACAGCCTACAATTTTTTTTTTAATTTTGATCGATGTGATGTATTGAACTTTTTCTCGGGCAGCCATTCACAAATAATAAGTAAATTATATTATATTTCACTGGAACAAAGAAATTAGTTAGCTAGCATGTGGCAGCGTAGTGAAAGTTAACAGCACCGGACCCTTAAAACGGGGCAGCCATGGTTTAATACCAGGATTTGCTTATGCTATGGTTAGCCTATGGTGTTTGCTTACTAACAATTGACATAAACAAAATTTGTTATAGCAAAATCCTCCAACTTTAGATAGGCAGCCACAGCGTTTTGGGATACTTTTACACACATCTCATCATTTCCAATAGGTTTTACTCTGCTAACAAGTGAACGCTGTTATCTTGCAACTGGATCTCGTGTTGTGGTGTTGTTTGAAAATTTGAAAAACAAATGCTAATCAAACGTCAAACATTTATTAATAATTTATACACATTAAAAACGAAATAAATTATTAAAAATAAATCATCATTAAATCATCCTGAACTTGATATTTGTTGATATTGAAGTGCAGAACAAAAAAAAATGAATGAATTTCAATAGGCTTTCATCATTTTAATATTAGGCAAAAGTTTTTACAGAAATCAGCATAACCTAGAAACTATTTTTCAGAACCTAATTGCAAAGTAGGTGCATGATTCACACTACAACAATTTTTCAATTGTTACACGAGTTCCGAGTACCTACTCTTACATTAGAAAAGTCACTAAATGTGGTTGCTTTAGTTACTATTCCCGGGTGCGAATAGATAATACCAAAAATATGAAGCAAAAAGTATAAAACACTAAATTTGAATTTTTGCTGGTTCTCTTTCTAAAAAGTTTTTCTGCCATTTTGCAATTCGTAAACAACTGTCGAACTCGAGATTACACGCAACAAGAGATTTTATATAAGTAATTTTTGTTTTTGTATACCTTTTAGTTGACATCCCCCTCCTTTAAAATATTTACACGGCGCTAGATCCCTGACTATAATGTTTCCTGTAATTAGTTTTCCATATTCTTTTAATCAAAACTCATCGTGACACCCTGAATAACGTACAAGATTGTATGCACTAATGGATGCAAAATGTGATATGTTAGTTTAAATAAAATCGTTAAATGATATTGCTGCCTTTCTTTATTTCATTATAAGATTGACTAGTTAAACTTCAACTATCTCAATATATTAACTTTAAAAGCCTGCTGCTAAACCAAGGATTGCAAGTACATTAGAAATTGCCGCGCATACGTGAGAACTAACATAATTAGTTCTGTACGTATTATGGGTACTGTCAAACCGGGTCAATAGGGACAGGTTTACCACATTACACAAAAGTTCTGGACACATCTTCTGCCTTTTTGGCTATGTATTTTATGTAAAAGTCGTGTCTTGGTCTCTACTTGGCCTGTGCAAAAGAACAATTGTTTAAAAAAATCTAAAACATTTTTTTTTAATTTTTAACTGTGGTGTCCCTATTTACCCTCCATTCAGGGCAATGGGAACACAGGTGTTTATTAATAGTGTGTCCACATTTCAACGATGCTATATGAATAGGGACTGCAAATTTAGAAAAAAAAATTATGAGGTAGGTAGTTAATTTGAAAAAAAAGCAGAAAACACCAGAATTAATGATGAAACGCAAAAATAAACTTTATTCTTATATGTATAAGTAATACATTGTATCAAAAATAGACATTAGGTAATATTTTTACAAAAGTTCAAAATCTTTGGGGTCTATATTGAAGGTGAAAAGTCCCATTCTTTCTGTTGGCTCCTTCAGTTTTCTGATAACTTGATCACCAGATATAACAGATGTGTCTTCAATAGTAGGAAAATAATAAACATGACCCATCTTTCCCTTATTGGGACGTTTTTTTCTAAGGAAAGATGCTTCAATCTTATTGTCATCAAGAACTGTAATCACTTTGCCTATATAAATTCTAAATTTTACGTCAGCAGACTTTTTATCTACAGGAAATTTGCATAAAACCCAGTCGTTAGGAACAATAATATCTTCTAACTTATTATTATTATCACAGTTTGGTTGCTGAGTGTCATGGTCAGTCTCATCATCAGTCTCAATATTGATGCTTATTAAATCGTCACTTTCATTGCAATAATTATCAACAAGCTCATTTTCACATGTTTCCAAATCGCTTTCACTGGTAGACGAATCAGGGTCCACACTTTTTCCTGGTGCAACTTTAAGCTTCTTGTTAGAGATTTTACGTTTGGGTGTGTCCATGTAGCGCATTTCTTTAAGAAGATCAATGAAAGAGTTGTTAACAGCTGCTACTTCAGTTTCATCAAGATTTTCTCTTGGGAGGGATTTGAGGACTTCTTCTCTATTTAAGGGCACAATGCCAGCTTTCTTAAACCCTGACAAAATGTTTTTTTCAGCATTAACTCTAATTAAGTCCATTAGTTTGGTCAATAAAGTAGGAAGAACTGATTTTGGTACAGTTTGATTTTTGCCATCACCTTTTTTCCACTGTAATAAAACACTTCTCCAAGCTATTTTTAATGGCCTGAAAAACGCAAGATCCAAAGGTTGAGTTAAATGAGTGGAATTTGGAGGCAAAAATGCCATGTCAATATTATGATTTTTTAAGTCTCTGATCAGGTCAATTGAAATGTGTGATGAAAGATTGTCTCCTAATAAGACTTTTCTTCCTTCCAACTTGTTTAAATAAGGCAGAGCAACTTTACGGACCCAGTCTTCAAAACATTCCATATCAAACCACCCGAGCTAGTTCTGTTATATCGAGTACCTTTGGGTCCTCCAACAGTCCATGACGAATAAAGATTCTGCGATTTGTACACAACATAGGGAGGCAATAGTTTTCCATCTCCTGTCGCGGCAAACATGATTGAAGTTGCAGATTTTGATGTGTTCATCACACGCTCAGGGTGTTTGCATCCTCTTCGAGCAATTATCTTTTTTTTTCCAACATCATCAGCTAAATTAGTTTCGTCATAGTTAATGACATTGGAAGGAGACACACCATCTAAACACTGTTGTAGATTGTCAAAATATTCTTCAATTAAGGGACGAGAAATGTTGACACGTGCTCTTTTTATGTTTTCACAAAAACGTAAACTAAGTTTGTCTTCATTTCTTCTTAAAAAACTATAAACAAAGTCCTTCCCAGGAAAATTGTTCTTAAAGCGTACTTCTGTTCTTCCCAGCTTATTTAGATAATTTTTAACAAGAACACGTAAATCATAACAATCAATTGGGTATCCCCACTCAGAACTGTGATTAATGTGCAATATAAAATAATTTTCTTCTTCAGGTGTTAAGACTGTTTGGCCCCCATGTTTTCGCACATTACCTTTGGCATGTCGAAAAAGAACACTTTTTGGTATTCCATACTTTCGGCTTGCTGTCCTATAAGACAGTTTATTATGTCTCATATCTTCCAAAGCTCTGTTTATTGTTTCCGGGTCGTGTTTCCTGTAAAGTGTTTTACCTCGAGGTTTATACACGTGTGGCATTTTGCTGTCCCTTTTCACCCGACTTAACCTGCAAAATGACACGTTTTAATTAAAAAAATTATAGCAAATAAACAAACCAATTTTTTACGAAGCTAATATCAGAATCATGAATAACAATACTTACTGCAATACTGACTTGGATTTTGTTGTCGTTATATAGCTTTTTCACTAAAAGTTTTACAAAGTTTTTTCCCTCACATTTTTGCTCAGATTTGACAGATGAGTATGAAGATAGCAAAAAACATTTAATTTGACATTTAACAGTTGACAGTGCCACCAACATGAACAGTGATAAACACAAATTACTCTGAATTTTGAACGGAGGCGGTATGGCCTTTTTCAACAAAATAATGCATTTTTTAAAAACTTTACTCACTTCTGTCCCTATTGAAGCTCTAGTTCCGATTCACCCGGTTCTACGGTACGCATAATAATGAAATTAAATAAGAAACGCAGCCAACACTTTCCACTATTATATGTACGTACTACATTTTAGTTTCAGAAAAGGTCAAGTTATTTATTTGGTTATAAAACATGCATTTTTACATTAATTAAAAATAATAACTTACCGTGACAAAGAATTAATAAAAGGATACTTATTATAGGCACGGAATAAACTAATTTGTGCATAGTGCAATCTTGATGGAAAAGCAAAAATCAGTACAGAAAGCTGTTTGGACTCGTTATTTATAAAACAAAATATTTAATCACTATGCAGTCTTTTGTTAAGTTAGTTACTGAACAATAATAAAATACTATGCATCATGGCTGTTATTATACTTCAGATGTTTTGCTGTCTCAGTTGGCTTTGTTGAAGGATAGAAAATCACACTGTATATAATTGGTTTGACAATTTCTGTTGTTTGCAGGTTATGATTCTGATTGACTGACGGATCTTTTAATTTAAGATTTAGTGATCGATTTTGTGTATAAAAGCAAACAATATACCCGGTATAATGTTTATACCGGGTGACAATGGGACTACTGCCAAACTTATATCTCCAATATTTAGTAATCGAATTCTAAAGTTGGGTTTTTTTATCTGCCAATTCAAGGTGACATTTCGTGCTGTGAAGTTGGTACAAGATTTGAATTTGAATTTATTAAAATATTTCATTCTTCATATTGGTAGAAATGAAAACAACAACTAATTTGAAAGTTAGTTGTTGGACTAGCGCTTTTTTTAGCTACTGCAATTAAAAATACAGAATATAATACCTTTTTTAATAATTTTAATAAGTTATTTCTAATATTTCAGTTTTTTCCACACGAAGAGTATTATTACACTACGTTTATTAATAATTTGTTTCAAGTTAAATTGAACTTTTGAATATTATTTGTTACCAGATTGTTATACCATTTATTGTTTCTTTGGGGTCCAAAATCAGAAATGCAACATCTTCCCTGGATGCTGTGACCTTAAATTGGCAAATAAAAAAATAAACTAGTATATCAAATTCGTCACAGAGAGATTAGGTCATAGGATTAGGTGCAATTTTCAATTTACAGGCAGGTATACACAGATAAGATGGATTACTTCTGGTTTCGCCGGAAATGCCAGGCATTTTTTTTAAATTTTAAATGGAAAGAAGCTCTAATTAATCATACTGGTACATAATCTATAAATTATTTTATTCATTTTTCAAAGATTTTCGGAGAAATGATATTGGTCTACAGTTTGAAATACTGGTTGAATCGCCCATTGTGAGTGTGGGTATTTCTAACAATAGTTTCAGTAGTACATCAGCGAAACATCCAAGTGTAGGTAATATGTACTTTGATTTATAAGTTTATATGAGGATAAATTATAATCACCAATTTCCCAATCACTTTTAATAATAGTTTAGAAGTATGATCGTATATCAGCACTTATTTTTGTAGCGAGTTAATAAGGCACAATGATCTTTACAGTGGATATAATTTATTATTTGATGAACCAACCGTTTAGTTGCATTTATTCGTTTGCATTATTGTTCAATTTATTTATAACCATAATAAATTAATAAATAAGAAGGATTTAAACATAATATTCCTCACAATTAATATATTACTGAATTGTTGCTTTAATTCATCAGATTCTACAGAAGGCTTTGTTTGTTTCTTTTGTTGAATTCTCTTTTCGATTTTTCATTTTTGTAATCGAATTTCGACATTAATATTAACTTATTACAATATGCAAGTGCGAATTTTTAGAGAGGTTATGTTTTATTACAAACTTTGAGAATTTGCAACCGGGTAGTAATGTAATATTTCGAAAGAAAGTTTGATAATACGCAACCTGGATGTTCTGTATTGTGGCGCCCCTTTCAAAACAGAAATAATGCCTGGAATTACAAATGCGAACGGCCGTGTAAGAGACCTTTGTCTCTCACAAATCGAGGAAGCCGTGTAGAAAAATATCATTATGCACATGTTCTCCGCATGGCGCTGGCTACCGGGGGATTTTAGATCAGAACCGCGCCGGTAATTTGAAATTGTTTGAAAATTAGCTAAAATTTTTGCACTTTTGACAGTTAACATATTTCAAATAAATTACAATTTATGGCATGGGCAGTAGTTATTTTAAGAAAAAGCATTTTTTTATGAAAAGCATTTATTTTTCAGAGTTTGAGTACTTTTCTAGAAAGAGGTTTAATGTGCAGTGGCGTTCCAGATATGTTATCGGTGCGTGTTTTGGCAAGGTTAGTTAATACTGGTTTTAGAAGTTTACTTAGAATTATATCCTACAAAGGTCCTTGTTGTGAATCTTACAGATGAAGAATTTTGAAGTAGTTAGTGGGTCAAGAAGATCAGTTAATGTACTGCAAGGATTGCATTCTTGAGGTAAATATTGAAATATATTTAAAACCAGCTCTGTTAACTGGTTTATTAATAATATGATTTTTTTACTAGGATATTTCAAACATCCACGATCTTGTAAACTGATCAGACCTAGTAACGGATAAGCAAATGAATAGTTCCAGATGCAGGCAATCTTTCTTTCATAATCGGTACATCATCAGGAGTGTTTGAAAAACTTGTCTAAAAAGTGTTATTTTATTTTACAGTAATAGGGCGTCCAACAGAACTACTATGAGAGTTCCAATTACAGGACGATTAATAAAAGCTATTTTTTAAATACATTTTAGAAATTACTGTATATAATGTATATAATGCATTACATTTTAATAATTTTCGACCAGAAGATCTGTCTGTATAGCAACTGTTTTCAAAGTGTGGATTACAGATAACAGCACTTATGGGTATTTTTGTATCTGTAATAAATTAAAATTATGTTAACTGTGCTGCCTCTTTCTACTGTACATGCAATAAATTAGATATACTTTTTAAAATGTATAATATAGTATGCATATAATAGAATAAATGAACATTTTATTAAAGTACGTAATTTCTTAATCCTACCAGGAGGAATACGTAAACCTTCAATCCACTTATTTCGCAAGCTAAGATACGAAGGAAATTCGTGGAAACTTTTTACAGTTTTATAATTTCTGCATGTTACCACATAGCATTTTTTATGAGTTGACATTTTTCAGTAAAACTACTACTGCTCTTAAACTATTCTTATATCACAAATTTATTAAACAAAATCAAACATACTAAATTCGTGATAAAGTAGAATAAAACAGAAAAGTCAAATATTTGTCAACAACCTTCAAAAAAGTCCAGGCTTTATTTTGAATGCACTCGTTGAATGTTTTGTAAAGGAATATAGAAATTATTAAAAATTATATTATGTGTTTTTGGAAGATTAAAATATTTAGGTAATAAAGTTAAATAAATTCAATTGCGAAAAGCTACTTAATCAAATTCCTTTTAGCAATAACTAGGTTAAGTAAAAATGCAATGCTTTTATAATAGTTGTAACAGTTTAATGACTTAAATTAATAAAAGAGACGACGACAGAGTTTCGAAGAGTAAACATGTAATAACGTACCAAATTTCTATTTTATAAGAATAAGAAATAAAACCAATTTATTATGGGATACAAATTTGTGTATTATTTAAACTAACATCCATAATCAATAAAACAAATAAAACCGATAAACAAGGGGTTTATCACAGTGTGAACACATCGACTTACACCGAACCGTCGAACGCGTCCATTCCCCTAGAGATCCTTGATAATCCTTGATAATAATTAAGATAAGAGATGAGACATGATGAACCAGAAACCAAGGCCCACCTGACTTGTCAAACCATTATTATTATTTTGACAGCGTGCTAGCTTGGTATCATGTTACAACTTTGTTATTATTCAATTCAAAATTTAATAATTATTCAAATTTTGAAAGAAAAAGAATAACCAAAACTTTATTCCACTACATTAGCATTATGCCTACAATCATTTAACATAAATCAATATATGAAATATTTAACCTAAATAGGGGAGAGTGGTGCACGTTCAGACATTTATCTTCGCACATGAATTATATATTCATTTAATAGGATCTGCCAACTTTCTAATATACAATTTATAACACGTTCATTTGTGTACGAGATGGCATGTAGAAATTAAGATAAAGTTACATACGTTTTTTGGAACACATATTTTTTTCAGAAGTTGCATTTTTCTGAACTTGCCCCATAGAGAGGCACCTCCGGACAACACACGGGGCACATTCGTACATAATTAATTAAAACAACAATAATGTCAATAATTATTTTAATGACTATTTACTTATTTTTTCAATAAATACAAGAAGTTATACCCTACTCTATTGAATGTTAAGATTATGGAAATTAACAGCAAATTTCAGAAATTCTGACTGACTAGCAGTCCCTTTAATCTCAAGACGGTTGAGGAAGCTTGGTGACGATTTCCTCCCGTTTCACAAGTAAAAAATCGTCTGTTAAGGGAAAACAAATCCTTCATGCCCTTTCTTCCTCATGAATTTGACATAGTAGGCTGGCACCATATCCTCAGTAATCACCTTTTGAACTACCCCTACAAGGTATTTACAGGTTTTCTTCGTTGCAAATTTTGCCAGGATGTAATTTCCTATGGCTAAGCTTTCATCATCTAGTATACCCTGTAAGGGGGCACTTTTTTCATTAGTCTTTATCAAAAAATCTTCCATATCAGAATCGTCAGAAATGACGAACTTACTTTTCTTCTGTGTGATAGGTTCTTCTAAATCAGAGGAATCAGTCGAATATTCATTCATTGAATCCACTCTAATCCTCAGAAAGTCGAATATTTCATACAGAATGCCACTTTAGAATTTTAGATTTTGCATTCTTCTGTCCAACGTGCTAATTGAAGGAAAGGGTAAATGTAGCTGGAGTAAAGTGTTATAACCACTTGCTCCACAAGTAAATCTAAGTTGTAATGCGCAGAAACTGTTTTATTTGACCAGGGTACAAAGCGATTACTATCACGTTGCATTCCATCAATTTGGTCTGCACTAAAAATCATAGGTTAAATTGACTAATTAGCGACAACTGTCAAAATTAAAAAATTCAGTTTGTTTTCGAGTTAAATCAGAAAGTCCATGGATTCTGGTTCCAACCAACCAGAACGGGCGTCCAACATGTCTCATCTCTTATCTTAATTATTTATCAAGGATCTCTACATTCCCCTAGAGTCACTGCATCTAGTTACCTAGGCCAGTCACTGCATCTAGTTACCTAGGCCAGCTGGTCGATCAGAGTACCGCAAACCGTCGCCATATTGGGGCAGAAAAGGGTGATTTTTAATAATGGACAAATTAAAACCTCGTTTTACGTGTTTGACAAATTAGAGGTTTGATCTTTCAGAATAAGAAACACCTTTTAAAGTAAACGTGGATTTGATTAAATTCACTACAGAACAAATAATGAACAATTTCGTGCTTTGTTTGCCCCAATATGGCGGCGGTTTGTGGTACTCTGGTCGACCAGCTGGCCTAGGTAACTAGATGTAGTGACTCTAGATTTTGTTGCTGTACAACGCCATCTGTATTTATTGGCGCATCCCAATACATTTGTAAAATTTATCGACCATATACGAATTATCCTGTATATAATAATTGTCAATTGAGAATTTTTTATAAAAGGAAGAAGAAAAGAATGGAAATGTTATTTATTTAAGCTGATAACGATAAACAGTGATATTTAGCTAGGGATAATTATCAATAAATTAATAAATTATTACTGATTAAAATTTAATTTTACATACCAACTTAATTAAAACGTAATAAGTAGTAAAATCATGACAAGATTGAGGTTAAGTTGAGTAACCTTTGTATTCACCATTATAAGGCATATGTAAATAAAAGATTAAAAAAAATTTATTAGTGTGTATATAGTCATAAGCTGAAGCAAAGAGAAATACTATATTAGAAACAAAAATGGCATTAAGACAATTAACAGAAGCAGATTGTGGTCAATACAATCCATTAGTACAATTAACTTCACATTTAACGAGAGACCATGCACTTGTTGAAAATTATGGCCCGACAGCGTTTCCTAGCAGTTCCGATCAATTGGTCGAACAATTCTTGGAAGAAACTAGGATTGCTCCACAAACTTTTCGAATGGACGGTTAGTTTTATTATTAAATTAAATATTGTTTTATTATTTCTTCACTAATTGCAGATTTAATGCGTGAAATGCATGAAATTGAATCTCAAAGAGCATTAGTACCGCCTGTACCAGCAAGCACTGTAAAGGATCATTTGAATGATGGTATATGGGCAGTGGAATATGCAAAACGAGCAGAAGAACATATGTTTAGGGTAATTCGGATTAAGGTTTTAGTTCAAAGATTACAGTTTAAAACATTTAAGTTTTGTAGGAAACAAATCACGATCCTATAGCAGCTGCGCATGAAGCTGTTTGGGCTGAAATTAGTGCAAGGGAGCGAGATCAAACAGAAACACAGGTTGATAATTTGTGGAAAGAACAGTACGAACAGGAATTGTTGGCTAATAATGAGTTACAGGAGAGTGCGAGTGATTTAGCAGATACCGCTGTAGATCCAAAGTTAGCTTACACAAATGTGAGTTTTGGATGTTTTCTATAATAAAAATGAATAATTGTGTGATTTTTGTTATAAATCTTGCAGTTTTTGAAATTTATAAGGCAACAAACTGGTATGACTGGCCTTATAGTTGGTGACACAGATGATTTAGCACAGAATTGGTCGGAAGAGTATTCTGAAAACAATACTGAGACAGAACATACTCTTGATAGAACTTGGAATGAAGAACAAACAACGACTAATGGTAAAAATTTTCTGTTTGTGTATTTAAGCCAAATAATGTTAACAAATACTTGTATGAAAAATTAGGTTTATTAAATAACACTACCTTTATCTGTCAAAAATCTTTTATTAGGTTATGTTAGAGCTGTCAGGTTTCCAAAACCAAAAAGCGGGACACTTGGACACCGAAGGCTCAACTGAAATATCAAATGAAGGGGGCGTGTATCAGAAGAGTTTATTCACCAATAAAATTGTACACTTAACAACATAAATAACAATATAAAAATATACATTTTTGATGCAAAAACAAAAACTAAATACATGTCCATTTTAACAATAAAAAATAAAAGAAAAATTTCCTACTTATAAATATTTTTTGCCGTTTTAATAAGCTTTTTTCCCGCGTTGGTTTTTAAATAATCACAAAATTCATACAAATTATGTTAAAATTGAATTTAACCAATAGCTTGGCTTCCACTGTTTTCATTAATAGGGAGTTTCTCTCTTTTCTCTATACTTTAGTCATATAGCTGAAGCGCGTTCAGTGGCTGCATTTGAATGAGGCAAGAAAAAGACAAATTTACAATTTTTTTCTAAATTTCAACACTTCATGTTTAAAGAATTCCACCCCTATTTGTTCATATGCAACTGCTTTGTATTTATCATTAGTGTTAGCAAGAAAAAACTTCAATTTACAATATTCCTCATTCCTTAAACAGTAAATCTTGATTTCGTCCTAATTTCAAACTTCTCCAGAATTTGCAAAATATTTTCAAAATTAACATCGATTTCCAGTCATAACTTCCAAGTAATTTTAATTTATCATCATCATAGTTAAACCCCTTTTCTAAATATTTTATTATAGTTTCAAAAACTGCATCTGCCTCCTTTGCAAATATTGTTTTCAAGTCTGTATTATCACATGACATTAAAATATTTCTGGCAACTGATCCGTAAAGTTTTTCTTTATGTCTTTGTTATACTGCAGTTTTTAAATCCTTCATCACGGAATGGAATTTAGCAACAAAAGATGAGTCCGCTTCAAGTTTAGTAATTGTTGCATTCAGGAATGTCCCAATATTGCACACGAAACCTAAATATGCTTCAGATAATTCATTTTCAAAAAACTGTTAAAAGAGGTGGAGGTCTGTCTATTGACAAAAAGTACGATTTGAGTGGCTGCAATTTTAAGCACAGTCTTTCGGCAGCAGGAACTAAACTTAACCATCTTGTGGAAACATGCCTCAATAGTTCAAACCATTCTGTGTTGCACCATTCGAAAATCTCTTAGTTGTGCGATTTCTTGCTCAAACTGCTGAATTCGCTATAACATTTTATAATAATACTTTCAAGGTCTATGTGCATCATATTTAAGCTGTGTTTCATTGCATTATGAATGATATGACAATTACATCCCATCGCTACTATTTTATTATTTACCTACTTTTTTCGATTCTGTAAAAATGCTCTCATTTTTGCCAAAATTAACTGATGCATTATCGGCGGAGAAGGCAGTTATATCGGAAGGATATAAATTGTTTTCTTTGATTAAACTTAATAATTTAGACTCAACGTTTTTTGAGGATTTGTCAGACAATTCAAAGAATGAAAGAAGCTTTGTATGATGAACGCCACTATTCCTTTTAAAATATTTAACTATTAGTGGAAACGTTTTTATATTTCCTAAAAAAAAACGATCATATTATAATTTACCACTGAAAGTGAAAAGCTATTAAAAAATATCTTTATTGGAAGCGTCCGTACTTATGGAGTAAAATCGATGATCTTCTAGATCAGCCAAAACATTTTTCCTGCTCTCTGAGCCTAGAACATTTTGGAGAATAACTTTCCCTGACAATCACAGGATACGTAACCGAGACTGTGATTAATTGTGTGATACACTTCGCCATCGCTTTTAGTCGTTGTAAAAAAAGATGTTATACTTTTACTACTTAAGACTTTGTAACATATTTTAAGGGTCTATCTGTTTTCATATGCTTTTTGACATCATTTTCACGACCGTGACTTACAGAAAATTCATTGCCACATAATTTACATATAGCATTGCTTTTACTGTTGCCCTATATTATCCACTTGTAAACAGTTTTCCATTGAACATTAAATTACACGCTATGTTTACGTTTTGATCCAGAAAAACCGACTGTCTCAGACGAGTCACACATATCCGACTACTTTGCATCTGCACCCTGTTGTGTCATCGCTAACCTAACTAACACAAATCATACAATATACAATGCAGTATTACAATGCGAGTACAGTGCCATCTACAAGGACAGAGTAGCATAAATTACTGTAGCTTTACACTAAATCTGCAGTTCGCCAACATCTTAAAAACAGTTTAGGCTATAAATTGCAATGAAACTATCGATTGGCATTATGGTGATGTGAAATATGTGATAATGTTCACTATCTTTGAAAATCGGGATGTTTGCGTCCCGCTTAAGGTCTAAGCGTGACATGGGACAAATTAAACAAAATCGGGACTGTCCCATCTAAATCAGTACACCTGACAGCCCTAGGTTATGTATAGTTTGACATTTGTTTTATAGGTTATATACTGCATTGTGTATTTTATATCTTTTTGCTCGTAAAGTTCTGTTACTATTTATATACAATAATTTATATCTTATAATAACAAAAAGATAGTTCTTTGAATGAGTTAAAGTACTGAATATGCTTATCGATCAAAGACAACTGCATTGTTATTATATTTTCTGAATTCCTGTGTACTTTAAAAATTAATTGCTATGAAAGAATTATTAGTAAACTTGTGGTTTAGAGCTTCCCTGAATGACATATTGTTGTGGATTTTAAAGGGGGTGTAGTGCAAAAAAATAAATTCTAGAATAAAAAATCTAAGAACAACAGTGAAAACCGCACATTTTTAAGATAACTAATAACCGAGATAGAGCCGCTAGAAGTTTGTCAGAGTTCGTTCGTGACGTCACACCGACACGGAGCCGTGAAAACTCAATAGTATTACATGCATTTTAGAGCCAGGCACTCTTCGCGTTAATCATATTTCTTTAACAATGGCGTTTAGGGTTGAACCAAAATATACACAGGCTCAATTAAGGCAAATAAAGGAATACAAAAAAAGAGAAGATGAAAATCAGTCGAATATTACAAGATGAAACAATCTAAATTGGTGCAAATGCAATAATTGTATGCTTATGTCAACTGTAAGGGGATGTATTTGCTGCAAGGAAAATGCTCTTGAAAATGGAGTAAGTGAAGAAAACGTGCATTATTCTTCACGAATCATTTGTAAATGTAGTTTTACATTCAGATAGTTTAAATATGATAAGGCACAGCTTACTTTTAAAGTGTAAAACGGAAAAAGAATGACAACGATATTATAATTGTTGCGGCATTTAGCTTGTCGCAATTTTGTCTGTTGCAACCAAATCTTAACAAACGTTTTTCTTTTGGTTAATTGGTTTAGTTGGATTTCAGTTGTACGATTTATTTTCATATTTGTTTTTGAAATGCCAAACGTCATTTATCACTGAAAATGTTCCTAATTTTAATAATGAAAATGCGGAACCAAAAAAACGATTTTTGATGACAAGCGATTTCGACAAAAAACGGTTTTTTTGTTATTGCACTTTTATTGTTAAAATTCGGAACATTTTTTTAAAGAAAATAATGTCTACATACGAAAAGTGTTAATTTAACGAAAAAAATCTGACGCTATCTCCATTAATAAACAAGAACGCATAGTTCACTATTTTTTCATATAAATCTTAAATAAAACACTATTTTGTCTGAGAATTAATACGATAACAACCGTAAGGCGTCTTTCTAACCCCTATAAAAATCTCATAGATATATGAGATATACTTCCTGAGAAAAAAAATATTTAACTTTCATTGAAATTATCCCTAAAAATAGGTACCTTTTATTATGTATTGTCCGATAAAAATAAAAGTATATCAGTTAGAAATATGATTTTTACTGTTGCATGTAGAAATAAATTTACCATTTGGTCGTTTTTAAAATATATAATTTGGTTCAGTGGTTCTTGAGCAATAAGGTATCAAAGTCAGAGGACTCTAGAAAAAAATGGATAGTAGTCGAGGCAGTCGTGTCGGTGTGACGTCACACACTAAACTCCGTATACTTTAGAAGCCGATATCTACGAAACTACTATCACTAGAAAAGTGCGGTTTTCATTTTCATTCTTAGAATTCTTTATTCTAGATAATATTAAAAAATAATTTTTTGCGCTACACCCCCTTTAACTTTTTTCATTTCATCTACAATGAAGAAAGTAGAACTGGCAGCTTTGTGTAAGTGTCATTCACATGACTATATTAGTCATAGTTGTTACCTGCTGTTGTGTATCGGGATGCTCCAGTAAATATAGATGGCGTTATACGACATCAAAAAGTCTTCAAAATCAAAATGTGCTAGTTGATGACGTAGTTTGTAGCGGTGGTTTTTGCTGTGGTGTATTTTAATGGGATTATAATTTCGATTAGATTATTAAATATTTGTGTTAATATTTACGATAATTTTAATTAGAACATTTAGATTTTATAATTTTTGAAATGTCAGTAAAATGAAATTGACCTTTTCATCAATCAAGCACTACCATGCCCGGTATACTATTTTCGTTTTAATATTGGTAGTAAATCTGAAATATTTCGTGTGGTTTTATTGGTCTTATTGTAACAAGTATCCTGAAAATTTTTAAAAGCCTAAAATATTATACTTACTTTTTATTTGTAGCTTTAGGGCTCACAAAACGTCCATGAATCAGAGGTTATGTTTATGTTTACTTTTTGTTTATGTTTGACGTTTAATCATATCGAGATTGTTGTCATTATATGTTACTAAATCAAAGTAACTAGATCAGTAAAGTTAGTCAATATTCAGCAGTAAAAAAGGTACACCCGTTTTTAATCCTGTCTTTCACCATTGGTGGGAAAAAAAGGTCAATTGTCAATCAATCTTAGGCGTGTCCCAATGGGGGAGTAAAAAACTTCAAGTTTACCCAACTATTAATCTTTAATAAATATATTGATTTAGATGAAGCATCTAATTCAACATTTTGGAACAAATTGCAAGACGAATGGATGAAATTAGCTGAACAAGAATCTGCTGAAGAACATCCGTGGATAACAGAATTTAATGATTATTACGATCCATATAAGGTTAGTATTTTTAATGAAGTTAATATAGAAGAATGAAAAGAATGCACTATCGCTGGTTTTTTCTAATTTGTTAATTTGAATATTTCTTGTGGTTATTTTACAAACTGGGTCACAGACTTAACCAGTACAGGGTCTAGAATCTTTTAAGAAGTGGTCAATTATACATCAACTGTGGGAGTAACAACTACAACAGATATAATCTTAACCAAAAATTAAAAACATTGTTTTGGGTACAAAATACATTGTTGTTATCCCTGGATATATCAAAATTACTTGTTAGTAAAATCTCAAAAGCTAAAGGCATTTTTTAAGTGATTTAATAATACACAGGGTGATTCAAAATAAGGCGGAAAAAGAGAAATGGGTAACTCTATCCATTAATTTAAACAAATGATTGACTAAGTGTTGTCTGAATGTGCTATACTCTGTATATGCATATGTTGCACCATCTATCAGGAAAACCTGACTTTATCTTGTACCAACGTCAGAAAACGTCTTGATTTGGGCCAATAAAATTATTACATTTAAAACTTTGCAGTACGGTGTGGGCGAGGCAGAAAAAGCAAAGTATAGTACATTCAGATAGCATTTGGTTGAATCAAGCATATACGTCAGCAGCTCTCAAACATTCTTGTAAGGCATTAATTTTTTAAAAATGTCATAACTTGTAATCCCATACGTTTTGGGACATTTTTGTAAATAAATAATCTGTTTAGTTACACATCTCTTTTTTTCTGCTTTATTTTGAATACTTTATGTATGTACTTTTTACCTTGTAAAGTTACCTTGTGTCGGTTGTGTGAACATGTTTGTTGTTTGATTGTAAACAACCTACAAACTGAATATTCAGCCTACTGACCATAGAAAAAAGAATGTCTGTCCGACAGTAAAACATTTACGAAAAAGCTCAACACTTTTATATTCTCAACTTCAACATCAAATTTAAAAGAACACCTGGTATAATGTAGGCACAATTTTTGAGGTACTTCAATCACATTCAGTTAGTTTACGGACCTTCTTAATAAATCTAGTCTACATTCTGTAATTAACAATTTATTGCGTTATTAAAATTTGACACTTTGATCCCGATTACTTGATATCAAAACCATGTACCGTGTGTTTCGAAATTTAATGTTGTGAATACGATTCCATCACATTGTTCTAAAAATTCAACTGGGGACTACTATCCATTTTTTTTCTAGAGTCCTCTGACTTTGAAAGCGTATTGCTCGGGAACTACTGAACCGAATTAGACATTTTAAGCACGAGCAAATAGTAAATTTATTTCTACATGTAACCATAGAATATCATATTTCTAACTGGTAAACTTTTGTTTTTATCGGACGATAGATTATAAAAGGTACCCAATTTTAGGGAGAATTTCATTGAGAGTGAGTTAAATATTTTTTTTTCTCAGAAAGTATATCTCATATATTTATGAGATTTTTGTAGGGATTAGAAAGAAACCTTGCGGTTGTTATCCTATTAATTTTCGGACAAAAAAAGTGTTTTATTTAAGATATATATGAAAAAATAGCGAACTATGCGTTCTTGTTTATTAATATAGATAGCGTCAATTTTTTTTCATATATTGGATAAAACAATTTTTTTTAATCCTTAGCAACGTGTTTATCAATCTTATCTACCTTTGATAATGACATTTAATAATCTTTGTATTTATATTCTATTTTATGATAGGCATCTATTTCATTATAAATTTTTATATTCTGAGGAAACCAAGCTTTTTGAGTAAATTGATCTAAATGTATCCTAACCTAAGTGTATTCTACAAATGCGGAAAGTTAAGGTTATGTTTTAATAACAAATCAAAGTAATTTACTGTGTAATAGAAAAGATAGTATTAAAAAAGACGTTTTACAATGCCCAATTGTACCAATTTCATGAATATACTATTATATATAACTATGAGTTCTTCTTGGATCGTGTAGCAGTTAGAAACATAACCTCACTCTTAGAATCGATTTCAACTATTTCAAAATCATATTTAAGCAGTTAAATTGCATACATTTCCATGACTACCTGTATTTCAAAACGAAACCTGGGAATGGATGATAACTAGTATACTCATTTCAGGAATATGAATTTAGTGAAACCAATCCAATGCAAGATATTCCTAGTGCTTTAGAAAAAGGAAAAGAATTATTAGAACAAGGTGATCTACCAGGTGCAGTGTTATGTTTTGAGGTGGCTGTTAAACAAGATCCTAATTGTGCTGAAGCCTGGCAGTTGTTAGGCATTACCCAAGCAGAAAATGAACAGGTAAATAAGTGTCATCAAGTTAGGCGTTTACGAAAATTATACTGGTAGGCACAGCTTTCATTTCACCAACAGCTTTAAAAAATTCAACTGATTAAGCAGTCCACATTTAAAAATTTTATCGAATTTAGCTGCTGCATATTGATGATTTCTGGATCAACAAAACTTGTCGGTAAATGAACCAACATAACTTATAAATTGAACACAATAAACAGTGCGGTATTTAATATACTTGGTGAATGTTCAGTTTGCGATTGCCGAGGAAATTACAACCTTGTGCAGTGTCATCTTGATTAAACTAACCAATTTGACAAGATGTTTTAGAGGTTATATTGTTCTTAAACACTAGGCTAAAGCATTTGTAAATTACCCAATGGTAGATACCTACAGTATAATTTTTATAAACGCCTGTGTTTTATATTTTGACAAGCAAATGAATTATGCAAAAGCATTCTTATTATAATAATAATTGAGGGAATTTTGCAAATTCTATTGTTTAGGTTATGTAGTTATTAGAATTTACAATTACCCTGACATAACCTTAATACCTAAATCTGAGTAGTAGAAAACTTAAATATCAAATTTCCAATAATTTTTTCAGGATCCTAATGCCATCTGTGCATTAAAAAGATGTCTAGAACTACAACCGGGAAACCTAAAGGTCCTCATGGCGTTAGCGGTTAGTTACACAAACGAAAGCTATCACCATCAAGCATGCCAGTCGCTAGTGGCTTGGTTAAAGAATCGTCCCGACTATGCAGACATTTTGCCCCCCAACTTTCAATTATCAGGGCAAGTTACAAGTTTACTAGATCAGTAAGTGGTGGGCTTGGGTTGTCTGAGCTTGGTAATATTGCAACATGTGTTAACTCGCATTTAAATGTTTCTGTTTAAATGAGTTTTCGTATTTGCGCTGATTTAGTATTTTTTTTAACTAACAGTGAGCAGCACAAGATGGTTCAAGATTTGTACATTAAAGCGGCCCAAAGACAGCCAATTAATCCTGATTATGAAGTCCAGTGTGGCTTGGGTGTTTTATTTAATTTATCCGGAGAGTACGACAAGGCAGCAGATTGCTTTAGGGCTGCCTTGGGTGTTAAACCTGATGTAAGTGGTCAAGTAAAAAAAGTTATTTAATAGGAGCATGGGTAAAGAAGATGCATGCATGAGTTGATAGCTTTGTTGCTATTTTAACCCTTTTGATGCATCAAGATTGCTTTAGGGCTTTGAATGACATTCGAGTTAGAGATATTCGCAGGATATATTTAAGAACAAGCCACATAAGACATAAAGAATATACAGTGTTGGTAAAACTTAGCTTTGGGGTCATATGTGAGCAAAAAAAGATAGTGAATAACAATACATCTGAGATAAGTAGATATTCATCACAAACTTGCCATAGTAACCTTTTTGCTAGGCAAGAAATCTTAAAAGTAATTGATTCTATTCGCTATTTTTTCTTCGATCACATATGAAAATTCAAACCCAAAGCTAAATTTTACTAACAGTGCATAAGATACTCCTATAAAGTATATTTAAAACTTCAAGCTTTGAAATCTGTAATGTAATTTCACTGCCCTTCTTCCTCCTCTTATAATTATTACGACAAGTACTTCACATATTAAAAATTAATGTTTATAATTTTCAATTTTATCATCTGTTAGTGTTATATACAGAGGTGGGCAAAAGTATGGAACCAAGTAAATATCTCTGGAGTTTTTAGAGATATCGGAATGAAATTTGGTAAGCAGATATTACAGTAAATTGTGTATTTGCGTTGAATGTTTTGGACAATTTTGAGTTTCCGGTTTAACCGGAAGTAATAATAATAATAATAATGAATTTATTTCCCACAGATATTAAGTCCAATTACAGGAAATTAAAATAATAACAATAGTAATGAAAAAATATATACATATATAGTAATGAGAACATTTTACTATTTGATAAGTTAGAACTGGCTACCAAGAACAGAAGAAAATTTGGATAATGTTAAGTGAAAAATGTCTAAGTTGTTGTGAATGCCATTATATAACCGGCACATAGATATAATCGGTTGTTCTTGTCGAAAAGTTGTTCTAGAGTGATAATAAAAGGGAATATTGTTTCTCGTTCTGATATCAGGAGTTCTAAAATTTAACTGTTTAAGATCAGGAACATCATACTGACCATTTATTAATTGTTAAAGAAATACAAGAAGTTGATATTTACGTCTATCTGAAAGTAGTTTAAAATCAAAGTATACTAGTAAATTCAAATAATGTTGATCAGCTACAGGGTTTCCTAATTTAAAATTACAAAATCTTAAAAACTTTTTTGTATTCTTTCAATTTTTATGTCGAGATACAGATAGTGTGGATTCCAAATAAGACTCCCATATTCCAATTTAGATCTTATTAATGTATTAAACAAGCATTTAAGCGTCTCGATGTTTGTGAAGTGTTGAGCATTACGAATTACAAATCCTAGTTGTTTCAGTGCTGAATTTACGATATTTGCAATATGTAAATCAAACTTCAACGATGAAGTAAAGGTAACACCAGTAGTAAAGGTAGACCTGAGTACGCTTTAGTATTGTGGAGTTCATTGCGTAATTGTAGTCGATTCGATTGCGTTTACGAGACTACGTCATGCACTGACATTTGCTTATGTTGAAAAACAGCAAATTATCAATTGACCATTGATAGATCCTGTTCAAATCATCCTGCAAACGGTGACAGTCATTAAGATTATCTATTTTAGCGTATAATTTCAAGTCATCAGCAAACATCAGTTTGCAGGATGATTGAACACAATCCACAATATCATTGATAAATATAATAAAAAATGTAGGGCTCAGCACACTTCCTTGTGGCACCCCGGAGGGTGCAACAAAGGTGGATGAATTAAAGCTATTGCAAGAGACGTACTGTATACGATCAGTTAAGTATGAGGTGGAAAAAGCAACAGAGGCTCTAGTAAACCCAAATTGAAGTAATTTATCCAATAATAATTTATGATTAACGGAATCGAAGGCTTTTGTAAAATCGGTATAAATTACGTCAATCTGAAATTGCTTATCTAAAGCCTCAGACACATCCTGAGTAAAAATGGTCAAATTTGTAATGGTGGATCGTTTGTTAACAAAGCCATGTTGCTCCGGTGATAAATAACTTTGGACATCATTTTTGAATTTGTGGTTTCGCGCTATTTCGAAAACTTGAGAAAAAGCACTCAACTAATGCCGATTTTAAAATTTGTAATGGAACACCCTGTATATTATTTTAATTTTGAATCGTACCTTTTTTTATTACGATTACAAAAATATGGGGTTCGATATGTTTTATTTCAAGACCAACCGAGATTTTTACAATAAAAGTACTTTTGAGGCAAAAACTAATGAAATCTAGTAGTCTATGAAACAAATGTAACAATCACATTAGTAATCAAAATTAAATTAATACAAAACGGGAAAATAAAACAGGAGTACTTTGTAAAGGGAAAATAAACTTAATGTAGTAAATGTTCAAACTGAGCTCCATTTACTTCTTGACAAAAGGCTAGTCTATTTGTAAACTCCCTTGTAACATTAATTATTACTTCTGGAGGAATTCTTTGACTTTCTTCGGTTATTCTTTCAGGTAGTTCTTGCAAACTGTTTGGTCGATTAAGATAAACTTTGGACTTCAAATAACCCCATAGAAAATAGTCCAGTGGAGTAAGGTCGGGGGATCGCACAGGCCATTCAATGGTACCTCTTCTTCCAATCCACCTATGATAAAATTTCCTATCTAAGCGATCTCGAACAATGCGAGTGAAATGGGGTGGTGCCCCGTCCTGCTGAAACCAGATATTATTTGGTAGTTGTCCATTTTCCTCCAGCGTTGGAATAACTTGCGTATCTAAAAGCTCTAAATATCTATCCCCGTTTAAAGTTTCTTCTAAAACGAAAGGTCCTACAATTCTGTTGTTGTAAATACTGGCCCAAACGTTCAATTTTTGAGGATGTTGCTTATGAGCCTCTTGTATCCAGTGAGGGTTAGTTTGCGACCAGTAGCGGCAGTTATGTCGATTTACTGTACCGTTCAAACAAAACGTAGCCTCGTCCGAAAACACCATATTTCTTACAAAATTATTATCACGGTTGCAAATATCCATCATAGTTTCACAAAATTCTAACGGTCTGTCGAAATCGTCGTCGGAGAGTTCTTGAACAAGGCGAATTTTGTAGGGATGATATTTTTTTCGTTTTAATATTCTTCCTACTGAACGACGGCTTATTGCGTGTATATTGGCAAGTTCAGCAGTAGACAAATGAGGATTTTCCTCTAAAGATATTGCGATATTTTCAGCTACATCGTTTTTTGTAGAAGTTTTTGGACGTCCACGTGGTCAATTAATTACCGACTGTGCCACTTGTGGTATACCTTTGCAAAGTTTTTGTTACTAGCGAACGTGATATTTGCCGATCCGAATGAATATCATTAAAAAGGTCACAAACTTCTTGATGCTTTCTTCTTCGGCTCCTAAAGCCAATCATCATTAGAATTTCTATTCCCCCTTTCACTTAGATGGGGCATTTTGCGTTCAAGTTAAAACACCTACTTATTTTAACTACTATCATGACTAATGTCAGTTTCAGGTCCATAAAGTCAGTTTCATAATCTGTGATTGTTACATTTGTTTCATAGACTATTAGATTTCATTAGTTTTTACCTGAAACGTACTTTTATTGTAAAAATCTCGGTTGGCCTTGAAATAAAACATATCGAACTAGAGCTGGGAGTTTTCATAATTTTGTAGGTCCGGTCCGGCCCGAGCCCGTACCGACTACGGTTAGACCCGGTCCGCACCTTTCCCGAGTACCGTCAGATCCGAGCCGGCCCGACCACCCTTAGTTTGATTTAGATTCTACCCGACCCGCGTACCGCTGATCCCAATTCGACCTGTTCCGTCACGGCCCGTTTTTCAACACGCTTCAACTCGGCCCGAACCGGCCCGTGGCCCGGCCTGGTCCGTGGTCCGGCCCGGTCCGTGGTCCGGCCCGTGGCCGGACTGTAATCTGTATACGTAGTCTGACTGACCTATTAGCCGTCGCCGCACGACCTGTCCCGACTTAAGGCGTATTTAACAGTTCTCTTTTTCATCTTATCCTAATATCCCGGTCATTTTTTATGGGAATGTAATGTAATCTTTCTTTGTTATATATAAATTCTTTTTCTTGAAAATGTCAAATTTGAAAAGCATCAATCGATAGAGTCTTTTTGTTAATTGTAATTGTTAGAACATCAAAAAAAGATTCAGAATTATTATTATCATCAAAATGAGGGTTAGAAAATTCAGACCAAATCTTAATGGCGAATTAAGGCCTGATTTATAGAATTTGATTGACTGAATTTGATCACGTGATGGCCATTAAAATTTAATATCAATGAAAGAGTTAATTTAGCTAGGTACTTTCTATAAACTGCTGGGCCTAAGGGTCGGTTTACAGAAAGTAAATTAAATATTTAAATCTTTAATTCGCCATTAAGATTTGATCTCAATTAAATATTTAATTGAGATCAAATCTTAATGGCGAATTAAAGCCGAATTTGAAAATCTGATTGGCTGAACTTGATCACGTGATCACGATTAAAATTTAATCTCAATTTTAAATACATATTTAATTCAGATTAAATCTTAGTGGCGAACTGAAACCTGAATAATTTTATTGGCAGAATTTGATCACGTGATCGCGATTAAAAGTTAATCTCAATTAAATATTTAATTTGCTTTCTGTAAACCGGCCCCTAGTGTTGTAAGTTCGCAGTCTCTTGCATGTCTGGAGTAAACAGACACAGAATAATAGCGATCAAAGATCAAAGTCCGTTTGCTACGGGTACGCGACTCCACGGACACGCGGACATGGGCTTTTATGATGCTCCTCAAGCCCGGTCACGGTACGACCGTCCAAAGTGCAAAATGTCCGAGCCCGTACCGACCCGGTTTCGGAGCCACCCGAAACCCGTACAGACCCGAAATATCCGCCCGAAGCCCGTACCGTCCCGAGAATTGTACCGGTCCGAAGTCCGAACTATCCCGAAAGAAAATACAGTCCGGCCCGGCCCGACCCGTTAGTATCCCAATTTAGGCCCAACCCGGTCCGATGTCGGTACGGACGGGCGGGCTCGGACCTAAAATCGCAACTCTATATCGAACCCCATATTTTTGTAATCGTAATAAAATGTACTATTCAAAATTAAAATAATATACAGGGTGTTCCATTACAAATTTTAAAATCGGCATTACTTCCGGTTAAACCGGAAACTCAAAATTGTCAAAAACATTCAACACAAATACACAATTTACTGTAATATCTGCCTATCCAATTTCATTCCGATATCTCTAAAAACTCCAGAGATATTTACTTGGTTCCATACTTTTGCCCACCTCTGTATGTATGTTTGGTTATGTCTACAATTAGGGATTCTAACAACCTGTCAAATGGAGTTTTTATATTTGCGTGTCCTAATGAAATTTTTAGAATACTGTAAACAGTAACATTTTATTTTTTATAGTTGATATCACTGTTAGACACTGGTCTTAGAATGTCAAACTTATCTTATTTACACAGTGAACTCATAACTGGAATGTAACGCTCGCAAAACTAGTCTTGCAGGCCACATAAATGCGCCGAATAATAAATAGCCCTGTTAAGGGCGTAACGGTTTTTTACTTTATTATAACGAACTTAACGTAATAAAATTCAGTTTTATAAAATTATATATCTTTACCTTATAAGTTATTATTATACTTATTTTTGTTAACAAAAATCATTCTTTGCTGAAAATACGATTGAATTTATACCTCATTAATTTCTTTGACAAATAAAGTATTTTTTCTATGAAATGAAATATAATTATTCTTATTCCATCCAAGTTTTTAATTCATTAAGTAGCAATTATTTATGTCACAAATATATTGGCATACATTCTACTTTGAATTTATAATAATTTTCAACAGTACGTATAATACACCTGGCAAATTTGAACGAGGTTCTGCTGCTTAGTAGCGACCCGTGGGCTTTGTGTATATGAGATAACAATGAGAATTTCTACGTCGCGCGGATTAAGGTTATGTAAAAAACAATTCATAATTTCTAGTGTTGCCAACTGATATGCTACTTACCAAAATATCTCTAACAAATTTTGTTTAAAACTAAGTAATTTTTCTAATTATTTAATAACAAATTAACGCAAATAGAAAAAAACAGTATAAAATATTCGTTTCATAAGACGTTTTAGCGCACTTGTCCTCTTTCGAAAACTCCCTGCTACGCGGGTCTTTTCTAAACTCGGACGTGTGCGCTAAAAACATGTCTTATGAAACTAATACTCTAATATACTATTATTATTTATCATACGGTATTGATATGTCCGACAAAATTGACTGCAAAGGCTATATTTAATATATTCTTTCTGAATTAGTATTAATTATTGTCATTCACTTATTTGCTGCTGTGCTATTTTTTAAGCATGATATTCATTTTATATTTTATTTCTTTCAGGTAATCATTTCATTAGCAATTCTAATTTCATAAATCTTGGGTTTTACTGTTTTTCCATTTGCAATAATTTAATAGATTTATTTTATGTTCTTCGTGATTTGAAATTTCTTCAGAAAAATCCATATATTTGATAAATTAATTTTTCTTGTCAAACTTTTATAATAATAAATTAATATTTTTAATGTACTACAGGATTCAAGATTATGGAACAGACTGGGTGCTACATTAGCTAATGGCAACAGACCAGAAGAAGCAGTCGATGCTTATCATCGTGCTCTCAATTTGACACCTGGTTTCATACGTGCCAGATATAACGTTGGAATTACCTGTATTAACCTTGGTGCTTATAAGTAAGTTACAACAAACAATATCTAGAATTTTATATATTTATTTGAAATATTTTGTTTATATAATATCAAAATATAAAATTATAGAGAGGCTGCTGAACATTTCTTAATGGCATTGAATCAACAAGCCAGAGGAGGAGATGGAGCAACATCTAAATCTCAAATGTCAGAAACTATCTGGGCAACATTACGTATGTGTATTTCATTGATGAATCGTACAGACTTACGTCCAGCTGTAGATAACAGGGATTTACAAACGCTTAATAATGCTTTTCATCTACATGAAGACTGAATGAAATATTTATACATATTATAGTTGAATATTTTTAAAACTAGTTTTATATTTTAATGAATTTTGTTATGTACAGTTTGTATAAAGGGTGGGAAAGAAAAATGCATTTGAAACAAAATGATGTTATAATATTGGTGTATGCAGCTATTAAATAGTACAAGTTAGATTTTGTTCTTTACAGTAGTTTTCTTTTGTTTTTCCTTAATTTATTGCCTTAATGTATAAAATTTACAACATAAATATAACAATATTTTACCAGAAAAATAGCAAAGTAATTTGATAAATTTATTAATTACATATTATGTGTGACACATTCGTTAATTTTTTTATTATCAGTTTAAAATTTTTATAAGTTAATAATTATGCACATGATTCAAACGTGTTTTTCACTTTTTTTTTTGTTCCAAACTGCTGTGAACTATCTATAATCCATATTATGCAGATGGTGAACGTAACTAACACCTAATTACAGGCATTTTATTAACACAAACACAGCTAAGTAGTAGTAGTAAACGAAGTAATAACCTTCGATTGTCCCAATTAAAAATGCATCAATTATTATATTTGGATTCTCCACTCATCCGTTTTGCTTCAGGCTCTAAACTATTGTTCGCTGTACTTGATGTTACATTGTCGGTGAATGGTTTTTGGGTTTTATGTTTGTCCATTTCTTTTTTTACCCGTGCCTCTAAATGTTTTTGTAATTGTTTAATGTCTTCTGGGGTACCCTATAATGAAAAATTTATAAAAATTAATAATTAGTATACAGGACATGCAACGAACGAATGCTTTGGCTCAGGCACACTCAACTACTCCAGAGAGTTGCTGAGAGGGTAATTAGCAAAATATCCAACTTAAAAACAACTGGTATGCCACTGATAAAAAGTATAATTCACTATTTTAGCTTTACAAGTGCGCATTTAAAACCAAAGCATTCTTAGTCTCACAACTAATACAGTTTAAAAAAGATATTCTTACTGTTAATAGGAACACTTTAATTTCGCCGCTGTAATCAAATGCAGTTAAACGTATACTTCTATCACTGGCTCTTTGTACAGTCATCTCAGCCCAAATCTAGAAAAATATAATGCTCACATAGAAAAGCGCCTCAAAAGTTAGGTTATGTTAAACTGTGCTTTGTTAAGTGTGCTTAGTTTGAAAAGAATTTCACCTAAAACTATGCAGTAGATATTTGCCAAGAATTAGACTGATTCAGAAGCAACAGTAGGAGTACACGCATGGGGTTAGGCATGCACAAATCCATGTGCTACTGAAGTGCATTATCTAGCATTACTTGATGCAAATTCAAGGCTATGACGTGTAGTATTTCTAATACCACAACAGAATAGTGTGGTCTCCATTTATAATGTGAATGAAACTAATTACTAAAATAAATGTTTGACAAATATTATGGCAGCATCATGTAGCATGTCAATTTATCTGCCATTGTCGAGTATCATGAAATGAAGCTGTATTGGTGAATCAACAAAGCTCATTTTAAATGTAGAATTAATTATTTTGTATGTATGTCCTCCTTGAAAAGCATTCAAGATTTCCCAATGGCGGCAATAAGACAAAATAATAATGTCACATTTTAAACTTTTTTTTTTTTAATCTAAAATGTTTTTGACGTCAATAATACACATACAATTAATAACTAGAAATAACAAAACAATTGAAAATTTCAATGGGGTATTAAAAATACTATACGTGATTTACACTGTCTCAACAAACCACGATTTTTTTGGCACACAATGCTAGTTTAAAATTATAATAAACTTAAGTTAGTTCACATATTTGCCTCTTTGGACTTCAGCAATATAAATGCTGGGATAACCTTGAAGATATTCTGTCGTATGCTTAAACTACTATAATTCGATTTTACTCTTACTAATCAAAAAGCATATCTTTCTCGTTTTACTAACAGAAGTAAAAGCATTTACTTCACTCTATGCATACGGTCCACCGTCTAAAAATATTATTATAAGCATTTTTGTTAATTCGAACACTACATAAATTCTGGTAACTGTGGTAATCAGCCAACATGTAAGTGTTAAGCTAGTTTTACATTTAAACAATTTTTGCCAATAACTTGGTATGAGTAATACAGAAATTGCTGACAATTTTCCGATCTCCAATAAATTGATAGAATTAGAAAACGCTCTAATTTATTGTACAATTTTGGGGAATTCTAGTAACTTTTGGTATTTTTTCAGCTGTACCAACATATATAGTTAAATATCTCAATTTTGACAGATTTTAATATTTTTAAGGTTGTGTCTTGTTCGTTTGCTGGAGTTTTCTAGAATTAAATTTACTATTTTCTGACATTGAAAGTGAAGCCAGACATTATCCAATGTCACATTTTTGTTTTAAAGTTGGCAGACTTAAAGTAATACATTATATTGGCTAATTTATTGTAGTGTGTAAAAAGTTTTTATTTTTTTCTTAGAATATAAAAGGAAGGAGCGTAACTACCCGGTGCAATGAGCATTAAAAATGACGGATATGACGTCACACTGTCCGCCATTAAACACCACCTAAATCTGATTTTCCTTCAAACTCCGACAAATACGAAGAAGAGAATTACATTTCATAAGGAAATATTTGTTTGTTTAAAATATTAAATTTACATATACTATGTTTTAAAATTGAGGTTATGTAGTTTTTGTGCGCATTTTGAGACAGTGAGAACTGCCAATGGAAATATCTAATTACAAAACGTATGTGGTAGATGATTATGTTCATTTTCCTACAGTTTTATATTCTAAGATTTTTTCCCAATTTCTTGTCAGTTCTGAAAATCTTTTTCTAATAAATTGATAAGTGTAAAATGAGCTTTAGATAAATCGAATTATTTAACTTTTTATATATTTCCTGAAGTGAGTGTTAATTGTTCTAAAAATTTCAAAATGGAAATAGTGCCCATAATTTTATTCTAGAAATACTTTTTGTGGTTATGTTGTTGATTTACCGCTCATATATTTACTTGGAAACCAAATCTAGAAGTTTTAGGTGGTACATGTATGGATAATTTGGTAGGTATCCATTATCAATAAACACTGCTGGTAGATACTGGTGTGAAGCGTTCCAATTATCAAAAATGCCTAATAACAAATATACAGACATCATTCAAAGATACATGCACATATACGAGTTTACTGTCTCCAACCTACTTTGTGGAACTCCATAATTATGAAATATAATATAAATACAAAGATTAGTTAAAAGTTTCAATAAGTAAGTTGTGAAACTTTTAACTAATCTTTGTATTTACATTATATTACATACATATATATGAAGAAAGCTTTAGGAACTTGCTCATTTTAAACTGAACAAAACAATTTGTTAATTTTTATTCCTTTTTAAAAAGCAAATTTAATATTATACTTTATTTTAAATATCTTTGTATTATGTCAATTCACTTCTAACCTCAAAAATTGTGTGACAGTTACATCATGACAACTGATTTAGGTTAGGTCCAACACATTTGTAGTAGTGGGGTCATTCCATGCCAAATCATCACAGCTCACAACCTGACCATCTCAGATTTTCGTGAAATTTGGTAGGATGGTAGAGGACATAAAGTAACTTACGTATGTAAAGTTATATCTTTCAGTGATACACAGTATTCATATAGCAGGGCTGCAAACATGTTAAAAATGTAAAATTTACGCATTCAAGGTGAACAAAAATCAAGGTCCATTAACTTTATACGTTGCCTCAGTGAGTATTAGCCAATGAGCGCGCGAAACGTCAAAGGGTTACCCAACCTATCTCACTTATATTCATTTTCTATATGGCATCTGTCTCTGTCTTAGGGCTTTTTAAAGTTATTTTACAGCTTTAAAAAGTACATTTAAGCATGAAACGAAGTGAAAAACTGCTTTGTATGCGAAAATGATATTAACTTTATATATATTAAATAATTTACTTGAGGCATTACTTAAAGAAACTAAGATGTCTTTAATTATTCACGAAAATTCATTATTTTGGACTATATGTGTCATTCAATGTTTACTTAAAAAATTTATACCTATCGCTAATTAGTCAAGAAAGTATTATGCTTTTAAAGTTAACATTAGTCGTTTTCTTTTGCACATGTGTGATTAAACATCCAAACAATCATAAAAATTTTAGCATGATTTGAGAATGCTTTGTCACAAAAGAACATTGGCAATATAGTTACAAGTTTCGTCACAGCACTTATTCGATTCAATCATGTCAATCACAAAATTTCTACGATTAAAAGGGGTAAGGAGATTATCAATCATGCTAAGAAAATCTGACGTCGGGAGTTAAACAGTATTTAAAAGAACGCGATGTGATAAGAAATTACAAATCTGATTTAATCATCCACGGCAAAGAACGACTATTGTCCTTACATACAATGTTTATTAATTAATTTGTCTTTTTTAATTTACAAAAATATGTATGGATGTCTTTTTTTATATTACGATATAAAATGTAATAGGATTAAGGTTGCTTGCCCGCGATGTATCCTGCATATGTGAGATATTGACATGAAATCTTTTATATGTTACTAAAGGTTTGTACGGGAAACAAAAAACCTCCGTGATCGCCTATAACTAACCCGAAAGGCGTTGCCTTTTGAGCAAGTTTAATACTAATTAAAAATGAACTGCATATTGATTATTTTAATTTTTTAAATAATTTTTTTATATTTGCTTGTTTGTATATTTGTTTTCTTTGCTCGTCTTTGCTCTGCTCTGCTTTCCTTTTAGTACCTGTTACTGAACTTTTTAACATTAAGTTTCCATGTTTATGAAATTTATAACATATAAATAGCTTCCTCAGCTTCAGTGGTTTTCATTAAACTATTATTGCAACCTGCAACTGTACATCTTTCTGCTGGCATAATGCTATACAGTATAAAACAAAACAATTAATATTTTGTAAAAGCTTTTAAAATAGTAATCAGAAAGAAACTATCACATTGAATAATTACAAGAAATTAATTGCGGAAAAAACAAGACACTAAATAATTTCATTTATAAACTTATAACTTCTGTCAAGAACTGACTTTTTTACTACAAACAAATCTACAAATTAAGTTTGCAAAAGTCCTGACGCTTGACAGTGACTGCAAGCGCTGCATAAACACAAAATGAGTGCAAGTGAGAACAAATAGGTGAATGGTTAGTTCTAGGTAGTCCTCTGACGTATTTGCTTCCGCCCTTCCGTCTCAAAGAGGGGTCCAGTAACTGCTCTACTGAGGTAACCTATAAAAGTTAATAGGACCTTGAACAAAAATAATTCATAACTCTGCTTCTAATTATTGTAGAACTTTCATCTTAGGCTTGTTTTAAAGCTAAAGGAGCATAGTTGTCATAATAAAACTGCTTTATAATAAAGTATTGAATTTTTCATTCCAAGGTCACATGATGTGACTTTTGACCTTAAATATTTAAGAAAGTGTACCTTCGATTTTTTGGGAATACAATATGTTCAGGACCGGCGCGAGGTAGGATCAGCGCGTTTTGAATGGCCCCGCGCTTTATAAGGCGCCACATTACAACTTACAAACACGCGCACTTTCTCTGCTGCTGTAGTCACACTGATGTTTCCGTGTTGCTTAACGACTTGTAAAGCAAACTTCTACCATTCAACCTACGTAAATCTGATTGATAAATAAATTGATGACGTAACTAAAAACATTGCAACAAAAAAGGACAGACAAATAATTTCTTAAACTCACCACTTTCAAAATGAGATTTTGCGAATGTAACACACGCAAAAGCAGTGTTTACGCACTCGTGCTTCAGAAAGATGCAAAAAGCACTGGCCCTTTTAGGCTCTTCAAAATAATTTGACTTAATAATAATAAAATTTGGAACAAGAATTTTCCCCCACCAAACACTTAGGTGCCATTTTAATGGAAATTTTATGCTGAATCCGAAAATGTAAATCATTTTTGGAGAAACTCCTCTAAGCCTCCAAAATTCAAATCCAAAGCTCTATGCAAAAGCAAATTCAAGTTTTGTCAACTCAACCTAATTTAACTTAGCCTAACCTAATCTAAGCCTAGTCTAATCTAACCTTGACCTAACCTAACCTAAATTATTTACATATTCGGAATTATCATTTTTTGGAGCAAACGCCCCTAGGCCTCGAAAATTGGTTGGTGCCAACTTAACCTTCACAAAAACGTCATTACCTAACCAAAACATCATGCAAAAGCAAATTGGAGCTTTTTTCAACCTAACCTAACTTAACCAAGCCTAACCTAATCTAAATCTAACCTAACCTAACGTAACCTAGACTAACCAAATCAAACCTAACTAAATTGTGTAATTGTAAATTACACAATTTGGCAATCCTAGAAACTTAATATACTTATTATTTATTCATTTCCATCGAGATTAAGCATTTTTTTAACTTTTGTTAAAAATCCATTCCCGGTTTAGCAAATCAATTAGCTAAATTTGATAAGAAATAAAATTAAAAAATAAGAAAAAAAAGAAGATAAGTGAAGTTATGTGCACCAAATGCAAAAACAAAGGGAATGACTAGGAACTGCAGCAGTAGCAACAATTGACTCTAGTGTTGATATACATATAATCTTTAGCTTCTTAGCTTTCTTTAGCTTCGTACCTTTCGGTGTTGAAGTGCCGGACACACCGAGCCGCAGAGTGGATATGTCTAGTGTTGGTATAATATTTAATTTTATTTTTTTTTAAATTTTTGTAACATGAAAATAAATAAATTTATATTATGAAATTATTCATTCAAGAAGATAAAACTTGCGAGTAAAATTATGTTGTAGTACATAATGCACCCCATTCCGGCCACTACGTAAGTAACCAACACTTCGTCTTCGGAGGGTTAATATAATTAATTTGATTATATTTCAATATAATTATTATTCAATTCCATGGAGATGAAGCATCTTTTTACTCTTGATCCCCAAACTTGGGGCGTTTGCTCCAAAAATGACATACATATTCAGAATCAACATAAAATCTCGTTAAAATGACACCAGTTTGGTGGAGGAAATTCTTTAATTATACCCAAAATTTAATTTAGAAACCATTTGGGTATTATAAATGACAAAAGAATGATTAGTAATGGATAATAATTTTACTGACATAGAGACCTTTCAATTAAAGTCTGGCCAATGCGTTGCCACGGTACCCAGCATTTTATATTACAATAGGGTCAATGATTTTAACATTTTACTGCTAAATAATGTTTTATACACACAACCCACTATTTCGTGTTTTTTAATTGAATCAAATACCGTTCACATGCGCGCCAGTATTTGGCCATGTAACAATTTCTTCACTTTTCAAATTTGGCGCCGCGTGTTGTGATATAAAATGGCTGTCTTGGCCAGACTCTAATGGAAGGGGTCTCTACCCTGACACTCTACCCTAAGGTCTCTACACTGACAAATGTGGGAGCGCCATCTATTGGCAACAAGAGGATGCTATTACCTACTTGGTTTTATGTTTACTTTGAATTCGAAACAATGTTACAGATTTTGGTTAATTATGTTTTTTCATTGCTTTTATTGTTCAAGTTCGTTTCAAAAAATTTTGTGAAAAACTCGATGCGTGAAGTCATCTTCGACGCATTCGCGCAAATGAATTACTGGCTTCTTCGTCGCTTGTGCTTCAAAAAATGCGCTCATACGCGATTTCGTAAATACCTATAATGATACTCAAAGATTCTACTGTAATATGTAATAATGTGTTTATAATAAATAATTTATTTAGAAGTTCTTTTAGGCCAAGTGCATTTTTGAACCCCGCTCCGCAAAAGCTTACGCCGGCCCTGAATATGTTATACAGCTAAATGCAATCTCTCTTTGGTGTAAGTTTTATTTTGGGAAGCCACACCTTTTACGGAAAACATGCATCTGGCAGTTCAGACCAGAGTATAGTATCAGATATTTAGTATATATCTGTGCAGATACAAGTAGTTATGCAGGGTGTCCTAGCGAAAAATGACAACTTTTAACGCTGAACACAAAAACTTAACAAAACATGCGATTTTCATGATTTAGTTTTATTTTGCTTTAATTTCTTCAGCTTTGTTTTAATTTTTCCTCACTTCTACAGGGTGTTATAAAATAATTACCTATTCTCAAAGTTAAACTCTTTTTTTTAAATGTAGTTTTTTCAGCTTTGTTTTAATTTTTCCTCATTTCTACAGGGTGTTATGAAATAATTGTCTATCTTCAAAGTGAAACTCTTCTATTTTTCAGTCATTAAAATTCATAAGAAACGGTATATGTATACTAAATTGAAAGAAAATGTAAAAAACACAACTTTTAAGTTTTTTAAAATTAAATCTTTTAATAAAAGTAATTTTTTTAGGTTAGGTTAGATAAGAAGTTAGATCCGTTTTACACATCAGAGAATTATAACGAAAATTATAACCAAAATTTTGCCGAAAATTTTCAGTAAAATTCTTGCAATAAATTTGCAAATAATATTTTGGTGCTCTCTTTTACCACGTTTTACACGACCGAGAAAATATAAACTAAATTATGGTCATACGCACGCGTGTTTGCAACACAGCTGGAACATTTATTGTAAACACAGAATGACGCCGTATAAAAATAGTTGGTGTATTCAGAGAAATCTTGTTGACCCATAAATTGTAATAAGGATATTATTGATAAACATGCATGACATTTTCATGTAATTTATTTTAAGGGTTTTAAATATACTTTCTATACAATTATAACTAGTTAATTAACCTTTATTTTAGGATACGGTACAATCTAACATCAAATTATAACATACAATAACAGATTTAACGAATTCCGGACCTGTCACTGTAAGCAATATGGCCGTTCACATTTTATCCACTTGAATAAGTAAAATATAGCTAAAAACATCTTGCACGCTTAGCGATGGAATATTAGTAGATTTTCAGCATTATTATAATTGCATGTATGTTTATTAATATTTTACAATACAAAATAAGCATTCTTATAAACAAAATATATCAATGTAGTGCACACGCCCACTACAGCGTTTTGTGCGCACTTTCTCGCGTTGATTCTCACCAAATCTCTTGACAATATTCGACGAGTTGAATATTATTCTAGCGAAAATTTTCGCTATAAATTTCGGAGTAAAAATTCTGTTTGACACTTCAAAGATTTCTCACTAGAATTTTGCTGAAAATTTTGGCTAGAATTTTCGTTATAATTCTCTGATGTGTAAAACGGATCTTATATTAGAAAGTATGTTGAAGGTTAGATTAAAGGTAAGGTACCTCGTACATACATAAGTACGTATGTATATAAGTACATAAACTGAAAACAATTAGCGTGAAGTAAAACATAATAGTGAAAATCAAATAATTACATCTTATTTTGTTTGGTTAGTAGTCGGTGTTAAAATGCGCAACTGGGGAACCCTGTATAGCTACTTGTATCTGCAGGTACAGGTACAACATCATTCCTATACTCGCCTTAGTAGATAAAATAAATTAAAATCCAAGTATGATATGTGGTAGAAAATGTAAAGTTTCAGTCGGCAAATTTAGATCAGAATACTGTAATGCAGAATTTATAACACCCTGTATTAGTGGGAAAAATTTAAAACAAAGCTGAAAAAAATTAACGCAAAATAAAACTTAATCGTGAAAATCACATAGGTACTTTATTTTGTTAAGTTGGCGCTCAGTGTTAAAATGTGTCATTTTTGGTATGGTACCTGTATCTGAGGTACAGGTACATCATACCTATACTTGTCTTAGTAGATAAAATTTGCAGGTATATGCACAGATATAGTATACTAAATAGCTGATACAATACTCTAATCCTAACAGCCAGATGCATGTTTTGCATAAAAAGTGTAACTACCATATTTAACAATTTTGTTACTCCTGCTCCCAAAGGCTTCCCATAATGAAACTTACACCAAAGAGAGACTGCATCTAAGTGTATAACATATTGTATTCCTAAAAAAATTGCAGGTACACTTTCTTAGATATTCAAGGTCAAAAGTCAAATCATGTGACCTTGGAATGAAAAACTTACTATTTTATTATAAAATAATTTTTTATGAAAACTATGGTCTTTTAGCTTTAAAACAAGCCTAGGTTGGAAATTCCACTATGATTAGAAGTAAAGTTATGAATTATTTTTGTTTGCCTTGTAAGCATAAATTTTACATTTTTTAGCATGTTTGCAACCCTGCTGTATGAATACTGTGTATTACTGCGGCTATAATTTTACATAAGTTACATTATGTCCTCTACCATCCCACCAATTGGTTGAAAAGTTCATTTTTTGTGACAATTTGGCATGGAATGACGCATTGATCAAGACACTCTTTAGATTAAACTTAACCCATTAGACTTACTTTTGTGTTAAGTACCACACGAAGACTGCCTGCAGTTCGAAAAACCACACGACTGTGTGAATTACCCGCTGCGTCGTTTAACCTAAGTGTCCCCCGACCTCTTTCTTGCCAACTGCCTCCGGCAGTTTTATCAAAAGCGAACAATTTACACATAATTTGTAATACATTAGTTTCTTCTTCCTCTCCTGTTTTCACTTCTACCTCTTCATATTTACGTTTAACCGCACGTGATTCTTCATATTCTCTAGCCGATTCGCTGAGAGACTTGTTACTATTCTGAGGTCTGCTTGCAGGATTATTCTCTGAAGCTGGCGTTTCTTTCAAGGCTGAACTAAATAACATGTCAGAGGTACCATTTGCATTTTTACTACAACTCGGTGAGCTATCTTCTTCTTCTTCCGATTGAAATGCTTTTAGATTTGAATTACCTAATGCATCAGAAGCTCCATTTGTATTTGTACAATTATTAAATTTGATTCCTCCAGAATCGGCATCATTTATAACTCGTTCTTTTAGGTTTTGTCCAAAAACAAAATTGCTCGACGAGACTGTAGATGAACTCGGGGTTATTGTTTTCACCGTAGATTCGGATTTGCTCCCATTTTGCAGCAATGGTAAAAATTTAGGTGCGTTGCTACTACTACTGCTACTAGAAGTCACTACACTAGTGTCTTTCAGATCATCACGATTACCACTATTGTTATCTTCAGATGATATTTTTGCAAAAGGGTTCAGTCTGCTGGGATTCAACGAAAATGCAGGCTTTGTTGGACTGCTGCTTACATTACCATTCAATTGTGAAGGTCGTAGTACAGATGAGAATGTGAATTTCTTTACATTTTGATCTGATGAACACTTTAGTCTTGGTGATGAAAGCATATTAGAGCATGCTTGACTTGCTAAATCATTATTTACAATATTATTTCCGCTTATATTCTCTTCGTTTTCTAAAAGTAGTAATGATTAACACTTAAAAATTGTTCGATAATAATAATTTATATCATTACCCTGTTTAGTATTTTTTTCTGCAGTTTCATCCATATTTTTGTTTACTTCTGATAATTTACTGGTATCACCTAAAGAAATACAAACTTATATTAATAGAAAAATACCAAGCTTATTAATGTAAATACAGATGTTGAAAGAAAGGTTTAAGGCAAACAATTATTTTTGATATGTACACATTACATACACACTTTCTAGGTTTATTTATCAATTTCACTATAAATACACAACCGTTAATAGTGTACGGAACTTTGGACTTCTGTTTTTCTAAATTGTATCGAATTGGTTCAAATGGAATTATATATTTTTAAAATTGGAGAAAGCACCTATAAATTTACTAACAAAGAAAAACCTCAATACCTGCTGGACTCTTATCCGCCATTTTCATAATTCATAACAGTATTTACAGCGATGTCAGATCTCAAAAACCACTACCTTCTTGAAATTGCGTCTTTGTAGATGTTGCTAATCGTCATTACTTGTCTCTCAAGTTGCATAATCGGAAAATCCTTCAATATTGTTCTAGCAATTAGCTAATTAGCAGTTATAGTTCGTAAATAATCATTACTTTTAAACAGTGTTGTACAGTATTTAGATACAAAGTATCTGAGATAGTATCTATGATACCGGACACGGTATTTGTATCGGTATATAGATATCACTCTTTCAGAATATCTATTATCTGTATCTCGATACAAAAGAGTATCTATTCGACGGTATCTAGATATAATCCTTTTTAAATATTCTTTAGATACCTATGGAGATTATTCTACAGTATGTCATATTTTACGAAGCAACCATTATCAATTATAGACCAAGATCTTAATAAAAATTTAGAAAATTTGTATGTTCAGTATGTATGTTATTATTCTTTAATTAAATAGATCGTTTTTAAATATACTACAATACTATACCTAGTTCAGGTCTGGTGAACAGGTTCTTATTTAGTTCTGAGGTCAGATAATGACCCCTAGAAAAAATAAACTTATCATTATTGACATCTTATGAAATGTTATTACTCTTAAATGCTAATAGCTATAATTTTTATTTCTAAAATCTTAAATTAATAAATATTGAATGTACTGAGAAGCATCAAATAAAATTCTGATGGCCCGGTATAACGATAGTTTTTGTGTTTTATGATTTTTGTTTTAAGAGAAGTGTCTAATACTGGTATCTATAAATACCAGTTTAGAAAAAGTATCTTATCTGTATCTATTCGATAGTAATTAGGGTTCCTAAATATGAACTGAGCTGTGTGTTATTTAGAGTTAAGTCACGCTTGTCAAATTTTCCTAGTGACATTTCATATTTTGAAGATATTTATCAGAAGGTTGGCAATCATGAAAATTGGTTTAATAAATTAAACTGTCAGTATGACATTTATATAAATCTGAAATTTGATACAATTAATACTTTATTAAAAACTGCCGTAAAATTGATGTATATACTATAGTAGTTTTAAAAATTCTCTACAAACAATAAATAAATGATAATGTGCACATTAAAAAAATTTACATGCATAAAAATAAACATGACAGCTGCTGAATGTTGTCACTAAAGTAAAAAGAGAGAAAGAAAGTATCTCTGTTACAACAGACAGCTTAGTTTTGGCCTAGAAAGAGATAGATTTTGACATCCGTGTTCTAACTCTAAAATAACACAGTTGAAGTTTTCATTTAGGAACTCTAACTCTGATAACTCTAATCAGTTCATATTTAGGAACCTAATAAATTCCAAAAATAACGAGTGACACTTTCAGACATTTCTATTCTATTTTCTGGTGACTCATGTATACCAATCTATACATATTAAAAATTCTGTATGATCAAAAGTGGAAAAAATACGCAATAGATATGAATAGGTGCATTTTACTAGCATAGCGAAATACTCCGTGTGGAATATCTTGGAACTACTCTTATTATTATTATAAATTATAAATCTGACAACGTTGGAAGACATGTGATCGTCAAGTATCAGTAGGATCAGCTGAAATGTAAAAAATACTTTTACCAAATTCACTTTAAAATAATATTAATATTGAATGATGACACAAAATTATTAATAATAATAACGGAGCTCGAAGCTATTTCAACATTAAATTTGTGTGTTTTAAAATAAAATTCTACTTTGTTTTCGTCGAAACTTTGCATTCGATGTAGGAATCCCAAACCTAACCTAAGTGTATTTGACAGTGACAATCGTATATAAAAATTATAAATTGTAAGAAAATGTTTTGAAACACAAACTTGAATAATTTATTTCTTATTTACACATTAAGAAATATGGAATATACGGTAGAAAATTTAGAAAAAGTTGTAACTTTATTTTATAAGTCGGAAGCTGTGCAACAAGCAGAAGCTCACCAATGGCTTACGGAAGCACAAAATTCTGCTCAAGCTTGGAGTTTTGTTTGGGAATTGTTAGATCCACAACGTGTAAGTTTCCACCACCTATCTGACTGTGCTTATATAATTTTTTTCTCTCGATCTTTAAAGAGCTCCGAAGTACAATTTTTTGCTGCAACAACTTTGCACACAAAGTTATTAAAACATTGGAATGAAGTCCCTGAAGATCATTATGATTTATTGAAAAAACGAATTTTAGAATCTATTGTTACATATGCTATGGGCCCAAAACTTGTACTGAATCGTTTATGTATAACGGTAAATCAAGAATTGTTTAGTTTTATTAGATTAGAAGAATAATTGTAGATATTTGTAGTTATCTGCTTATGTTATACATACCATTCCAAATCATTGGCCAAATGCATTTGAAGAACTAGTAGCGAGTTTTCAACCTCATCATCTGCCCAATGTAGAACCTGAACGTGTTTTTTGGATTCTGCTAGAAATTTTATCAGTAATTCCAGAGGAAGTAAGGAATACTTTCATAGTGATTTATAGAAAAACTAATATTGTATTATTTTAGTTTCAGAGTACTGTTCTTGCTACTAGTCAAAGAAATAGGGTCCGAACAGTACTTCACGATGTGACTAAAGATATCTTAAAGGTCGTAGAAATGTGTTTGATACCATTGGCTAATGTTGGATATAGCATGGCAAATTTAACAACTTACTTAAATTCAGCAAAATGTGCATCAGCGTGGATTCAGTTGGGAGGTCTCAGTATTGAAGGATGTTCGCATATTATGGATCTGCTTGTAGATCTTGTTTGTTATGTGTATTGGTAAGATATGAAAGGGGATATTTAAAAGTGGTATAAGGCAAACTGCCAACTTGGATAATGTTTGGAAATATTCCTAACCTTGCTATTAACTGATTTTAGTTGTTTATAGTGAAGTTGCTTGTTTCTGCTTTAGAATGATATTTCTAAATTGCTGTAAGACATCTAAAAAGTAACACTGGGCTATGTTTTGTTATGGTACCAACCAGGGCCGTAGCCAGAAATTTATTTCCGGGGGGGTTCTGGGGGAATTTATTTTCGGAAGGAAGCAGAATGGAAAAATAATTTTATTTTGTTGTCCTTTTATTAGTATTAAGTTTAGTTTCGGGGGGGTTCAGACCCCCTAAACCCCCCCCTTGAATACGGCCTTGGTACCAACACTTACATAACCTAAAAATTAAAACTTTGACATATAACTAAACATTGGTTGCATTCAGTAGAAGCGACAGTTACAAATACGTTGTGCAAATGTTATCACATCTTATGACTGTTCGAATTTTTGGTATCGTATTTGTGAACGTTACTTGTGAACAGTCGAGGCATCATGGATAAGTGGGTTGATTTATCAATCAAGGACGTCAACACATAAAATTCATTTAAGAAAATCAAATTATTTTTTGACTATGGCTCAAAGTTTAATTTCTAAATTTATGTATTTACCAAGACTAACTTTTTCCATAGTGTTTTGCTAAATGTTCAAAACAATAAAGTCTAAGAAGGTAATAATAATAATGTTCTCCTACTACCTCATAATGAAAATATTTAATTCTCCAGAACACCCTGTATGTTATTAAATACAGGGAGATCAAGATTGAATGTCCTGATCCTACACTACTTTCCACGAGCTTGATATCAATATTTACTTCCATCACCTGAGAGTCAAGACAAAAGCAGTGGTGTGCGGATGACACTCAAAAAAACTAACCTCCAAAGTAATGTACAAAAACTTAGAAACACTTTGGTTTGTATGAAATTAAAAACATAAAAAACAAGTTCGTTTTTAATTAAAAAATATATTGAAATGGTTATAAGGATTGTTTATTTTCTCTCATTTGAACTATGCAAAAGTTTATCCTTTTCATACAAAATAAACATCAGGAATTTAAAAGAATTACTGAATGCTAATTGAAATATTTTACTGTTTTATGTGTTACCATTGATAACAGAAATAACAAGATGTGTCAATTTCTCTTGCCACAGTCTTGGTAACCAATACTATTATTATCAATTATTATCATTAAGATCAATTACGATCAAAAATAAGAAGTAAATACAAAAGATTTCATTTAATAAACAATTAAAATTACACAAATTAACACAATTAAACAATTTACAATTAAAATTATTACAATAGATTTATAGTATGTGTTCAAAATGACCTCCATGTACAGCCAGACAAGCATCTACTCGTTTTTTCATATTTTCGAATATGTTTACCAATTGCTCAGGTGTAATGCTTCATACTGCCACAGTAATAGCGTCCTCCAACTCATCTAGTGTATACAAGCGAGTCTGGTAAATTGTATTTTTTAAGATGCCAAACAAACAATCTGGTGGCGTGAGGTCAGGTGACCTCGCAGGCCAACGTCCTGCACCGATTATTCTCTCACCATAAAATTGTTCTAAATACGTTCTTCCAGCTGTATGAGCAGTAGCATTATCGTGCTGAAAATATCCACGTTGCAGTTCCTCATCATTAAGCTGGTTTATAAACGTTTCTAATATTTGTTGGTAACGTGCTGCTGTTACTGTATCTTCAAAGAAAACAGGGCCAATTATCCGCCTCCTGGATATTGCTATCCACATCCCAATTTTTAATGGATGAAGCTGCGTTTCTTGAAAAACGTGGATTTTCTGCAGACCATACTCGATAATTTTGTGAATTAATGTATCCGGACAAATGAAACCACGATTCATCGGAAAAGAATGTGAGATCCAATAAATCATCATTGCGAAGATTTGCATAAACCAGTTACAATATTGAATTCGTCTTTCATAATCAGGGGGAAGTAACTCTTGCACGACAGTAACTTTATATGGATGGAAGTGTAGTATTTTCTTTACTGCCTTGTGAGCTGTACCATATGATAAACCTACAATAATTTTCATTTAATATTTCAAAGTAATTTTCATATAACTGTTACGATTACCTGTTTGTTGAGCAAGTTGGCGGAATGGTTTGTTTGGACTACGTTCTACACGAGTACGCACATCTGCAACAACATCTTCCGTAAGTACAGTACCACGACCACTTGACTTCCCCTTACTAACACTCCCTGTTTCACGAAAACGGTGCACAATCCGGTGTATATGTCGAATTAAAGTTTCTTCATCAATTTCCATATCAGGGAAGCGAGTTATCCATTCTTCTGCACAAAGCATTGGAGAATATTTCCATTCTGCATTATCATCTCGTTCACCGTTGCGAAAATAAGCTTCTATAATAAATTTCTCTTGTTCAAGGGAAGTTCTCTTGTTTGATAGAGGTTATTGACCTGTAACCTGTAATTCACAATTTCTACATAAAATAACTTTATAACAACAATAAAAATATTTTTTATTTACCTTGCACTCAATATAATCCTTCAGTGGTAGTCTTGAAAAAGTCTTTTATGTATAGAAATAATTAAACAACGAAAAGAATAAAGAAATAAACGGAATTAACAACACACGGCAATGAGTTAACAAAAAAAACAATTTTGACAGATTGACATCTAGGGACATCTAATAAATTCCCCAGAATTCTTTATATCACTAGTTTTATTTATAAATTGGATGTAAATATTGATATCAAGGTAATGGAAAGTAGTGTAGGATCAGGACAATCAATCTTGACCTCGCTGTATTAACAAAATGATTTAACTGCCACTAAACTTCATTCGCTCATGGAAAGGGTAACTGTTAGGGTATTTTGATTTGTAATGTTTTTAACCATTTAAAGCTTTCTATATGAAAACTATATAGTGATTCATACTGTAGTAAGTTTGTAAGCATTGATTACAACTCAAACAGTACGGCATCCCAGTTTTTTTCGAGCAACCAGAATAGTTTAAAAATATGCCCTAAAAGCTTGCTAATCTCATGTAAAATAAAATACTTTAGTAAAGTAGATTAATTTATTCATATAAATTTATAGGAATAGATCAGAAACGGAGTGCATGTCATCAGAGGAATTGGAAGTCATTGAAGTAGTATTAGAAGCTCTCTCTTCCATTATGGTACAACCACAAACCCATAAATACACTAGGCACATTTTAAGGCACACTTCAAATATTCTCAATAACTTTGGAAAAATCCTAGAAAGAGAACGACAGAGCACAGATCCGAATAAGGTTATTCTTCAATCTAATTAATTACTGTAACTTCCGGTAAAGGATTTAGACAAACAATTTTGAATAAAATGTGCAGAATAACTGGTAGAACAGTAATTTGGCATAAATTGATGGTAATAGTGCTAAAGAAATAATGTTGAAAAGAGTTAGAATTGTTGAAACCTAAAATGGAATAAATTCAGTAACCAATTGGTGAACCATTTTTGATAAAACCACTCGAACGTGTCCGTTTTCTTTTAATTTGCATGTATCTTCAAGCTATTCTTCTTTCTACAGAGTGTTTTGTAAAAAGTCGGACAGGCAAGGTGTTAGTCTTTTTAAACAAAACAGTCTGTACATATTCGTTTTATATGATTTTTTTCAGGCGTTGATTACAACAGTGTCCATAATGTGAGTTTAAACCTTGTTGTTCCTGCATAATTCAATTTTTGTCTGGAATATTCAAGCCTGGTAATAATTACAAGCTTTGCATAAATTATTTTCACTGCTCTTCAAGTTTGTTTAGACCAATAACTTAGTTTCATGGACGTAAGTTAATATAACGTAAAAGCATAGGCTGCTTACAAATAACAAATTTACAATCGTCAATATTGAAGTTTAATATGTTTTATAGGGTCTTAACGATACCAGAATGGCTCTCGGTTTTTTGAAGAGGATTATAAATACAAATCTTCCCAAATATCAGCTTATGATGCAACAAGTTTTTACCATTTAATGAATCAAGTTTGATTCAATCAATGAGAATTGATTGGGGAAGATTTTAATTTTGTAATTATTGGGGAAGTTTGTCATTTTAAATGCAACTTGTTAAAAATCTTATCAAGTTTGAGAACTGTTTTAATTCGAAAGGATTTATATCTTGAAATTTAATTAGATAGTATGAGCCCAGGCCCTAATAGTATCGCAATCTAAATTTTCGGTTTACAAACTGGGTAAAATACAAATAAAAAAAAATTTGTTTTGAAACAACAAACTGATTTTATGTAAGTATACATTATTGGTATTTAATTAATAACAAGTGGTATGCTTCCTGTTATATTTGTAGCACACGCCTTCAAAATAATATTGCTCCATTGGTCCTCAGTGTACATTTGATATATTTTAGCTAGGGGCGGATTAAGCAGGTGGCGGCTGCCAGGGGCTCCAAATCCCCAAATGGCCTCGAGCTCGATAGATTCTAGTTAAAAACTGCTGTTAGAATGTTCAAAAACACAGTACAGGTACGCCAGTCACTCTTTCATCGGGAATTTTGCTGCAGAATATTTTATGTTTGTATACAATTTATTCACATTTTGTTTCTGCATCAACCCATCTCTGACAAAAGCTGGAAAAGTACGAACTCGTCTCAGTGAAGGAAATTTCAGATACAAGATGGTCAGCAAAAGCAGATGCCCCATTTGCTATAAAACTTGGTTACACTCGTACAAAAGAGGCTTTAGCTGAAATTCGACTCAAATGAAGAAGAAAACACCACAATAGTCAAGGCAACATCACTTCTGAAAAAATTGAACAAAATATATATAATGCAATCAGTGGAGTGTGAACTATTAAAAGGCTCTATTCTAATAAGGTCACTAGAGAATTTTATCGGGCATTTCAGAAAAGTAAAAAAGAAACAACTGATTTGTCAGGGCTATTATTTGATGAAAAAGATGGGCAAGCTGCGGAAGAGAAAAATGTTTTTCAATGAAAGCAAAGCGGTCAGTCATGAATTTGTGAATGAATGATGAATATGCGATAGCACCAAGGCAGAACTATCTCGAAGAACTCAGACATATGAAGCTGGTGTAGAACATTTTAAGGTATTTTTTGATCAAAGATTATCAACTGAAGCAAAAAAGAATGCAATAAAAAAACTGAAGGATATTTACAAAAATGACATTGACATTTCTAATTCTGACAATGAGCTGGATCAGTTCTTGCTATTTCTACAAGGAAACAAATATACCTTCAAAACCGCATCAGAAGGGGTCGGCTAAATGATTTTAGTACTAATTGGTGCCACGAAGTACATCCCAATTCTTCTCTCAAAAATAAATAAATATATTGATGACTTTTCCAAAGCGAAACAAGATGCAAATTCATATACAGGGTGTTTCATTTAAGATTTGTGTCCTCTGGGCAGGTGATAGTACACATAATGTGCAACAAAAAAGCTTATTATCATTAGTGACTGACTATCTTTTATAATAACCAAGAAAAAAATTGTTTTTGAAAAGTGGGTTGGTGGTCAGTGATTTAATAAAAGCAGTTGGAGCTGGATGTACCTCAGTGCATTTTCAAGGTGATATCTGATACATTGAGCAGCTGATGTCACAGTTTGTTTTGATTATTATTTCCAGCAGTTCTCATAAGTTGACCTTTTCAACAAATGTTTTTCGATGTGCATCAAATCAAAAATGGCATAAGGATTTTTTGTTCCTATTGACGAGTACTATTTTAACTTATTTACTGTTAAATTTTTTGAATAAGTTTCCGATTTCTCTTGAAAAGTTAAGTTTTATTACCAGCTGCATATTGCTGGTTTAAGCAACTCACTAAAAGTCTAATATTGAAATGTTTCCGAAAAAGTCATCACTTACATATTTTTTTGTTTTGGTGCTTGGGTGCAACGGCCTCGAAATTTTTACCGCCAGGGGCCTCCATCGACTTAATCCGCCCCTGATCTTAGACTATTATTTTTATACGTTTGTCAAGAGAGATGTTTATATAACCCAATATCCTAAAGAATTTTCAATAAAACTGGTTAAGATTGTGTGTTTAAGATTTTTTATTTTTTTTTCTATTTTTTATTTATTTATTTATTTGTTGGGTAATTATACATTGTGTCGAACAAACCAACAACAAACCTTTTGTCAGTTTGACCAATACTTTTATAAAAAAGATTTCTCTCTCAATTCCTCTCCGGGTAATGTAACGCAGTATGTGTATGCTTTGATGGAAGATAACACAGTGCATTCCATAACACTATAATAACTATCTGGTAAAGACTAGTTTTGGCCATAGTTGGCATGCTTATTCAACACATTAAACACCAAGCATTATTTTGTTATTATTGCAAAAAATAGACTCTGATGTTTGCTGTGGCAATACGAAGTTAAGTCTGATCAAGAGACCAAAGCAGACACAGCTTTTTGTATCACAGGACCATGACCAGCCACGCACAAATTCTTGTTCCAATACAGCAGTATTTTATATGTTACATTTTAAAACTAAGTTTGACTGCTAGAAGAATTCTGTTAGGACTGAACGGCAAGCACTAAATTCCACATAATCTGTTCATATATCATTCGTCTTCTTATCTGGCTTTATTGCACATTTTGTTCTATTTCATCCTAGTTTAAATAAACGCTTAGAATTCTATTGACGCGACAATATATGTAAGATTAAAGCAATAGTATAGAATGGTAAGGATAATTTAATGTTTTGCTATCCTTAACTGCAAATCGTACCTGAAACTCTTTAACATTTATGATGGTTATATAGTATTTCTTGCACAATTAAAAAAAAATTAAAATAAAGTTACTTAAAAGCTTGCTACTTATCTATTCTTTATTAATTAAAACATTTCAAAGCAAAGAAATATTAGGCTTTACCTTACTGGCTCAGATTTACTTTAGTGGCCGAACAGAGCTTCAACCACCTACCCTTTCAATGCAGCTTGGTGAGCTGAGTCGAATGACACTAGTCTCGAGTAGAGTTCCTAAATGAAAACTTTAACTGTGTTATTTTAGAGTTAGGACATGGATGTCAAAATCTATCTCTTTCTAAGATAAAACTAAGCTGTCTGAAACAGTAACATTTTTTTCTCTCTTTTTACTTTAGTGACAACATTCAGCAGCTGTCAGTTATAAACATTAGGTTATGCTGTCATGTTTATTTTTATGCATGTAAAATTTCTTAATGTGCACATTATCATTTATTTACTGTTTGTAGAGAATTTTTAAAACTACTCTAGTAGATATATCAATTTTATGACAGTTTTTAATAAAGTATTGTACCGAATTTTAGATTTATATAATTGTCATAGTGACAGTTTAATTTATTAAACGAATTTTCATGATTACCAACCTTCTAATAAATAGTTTCAAAATATGAAATGTCACTAGGGATTTTGACATGCGTGACTTAACTCTAAATAACGCAGAGCTCAGTTCACATTTAGGAACTCTAGTCTCGAGGTGCGAAAATACCCTGTTCAAATGTTACGCCCCTTTCTGCTACCTATGTTAAGTATATGTGTTTTTTGCGAGTTTAAGCTCAGCGCCTAAACCGCCCTTTTTATGGGCGTGTCCCTAATTGATTTTAATAAATATTTTGATTTTGGAAAAATTCTTTTATTTTCGTACAAAAATATTCAATACGGCGTTAGGTTAGGTTAGAATAGGATAGGTCAGGTCAGATCAGATCAGGTTAGGTTATTTTAGATCAGGTTAGATTAGGTCAAATCATATCAGGTCAGGTCAGGTTAGGTGCGGAACATCATTATATTTATTGCTCCATTGAATTCCAATGAAACAAGAAATTTCCCATAAACTTAACATGAGGCACAAAAAGTGATATAACTATTTTAAGGGGGCGTTTCTGTAATACGGCACCAGCACCGTTCAACTCACCTATTCAAGCCCTGTCGATTGTCGCTACTCCCGCTCCTTTTGGAAGTGCCCAGTAAAGTAAATTTATAACATTTGATCATGAATGTGGGTATGTGTAGATTGTTGAAGGAAAAGAATCGGGAAAAATTTAAATTGAATTTAAAAATACCACTCTTGCTGGCCACCCTGTACTTATTCTTACTAACAATCTTGGTCAAAAGAAACACTACTTACCATTGTAAGGCCTAAAAGGCCTGATTATGAAAAGCATCAAAATGTGTGAGAATTTTTATCAAAACCAACCTACACCAATAAGTTACTGAATATTCAATTGCAAGCACACATCCTGTATAATGTTGAATGGAAATTTAACACTTTGAGGCTTCTCACAGTTGTTTGATTTGAGACTTAAAAGTCATAGTTAGGATTCCTAAATGTATAAACCTTAGAAACTGTGTTATTAGAGTTGAGGCTTGGATATCAATTTTGTTTTGACGATATTATCACTTTGTACATAGTCAGATTACCATCGTTAATTTTCGGATTACTCAGCTACATCAAACAATAAACGAACGAAAACGATCATACACCGTGACTTTCAGGGGGATCGTTTTAAAGTCCTTGGATTTTCAAAATAAGATAAAAAAACCACTGTGGTAATGACTCGTTTATATTTTGTGGTGGGTCACGAACAAAGATCTCGAATAAAAAGGGGGTCGTGCCTTCAAGAAGTTTGGGAATCTATGTTCTAGACCGATCAATACTTATCGTTTTCACAATTATATATATATATATATATGTAAGCGGTTAACGTCAAACGTTCGTTCCAATCTACCATTTGCAGGTCTGCTGATTATTGCATTTAGCAGAATCTGTGTAGCATCAAATTTTTGAAAAGGTAGTTGATATTTGTAATTAACCAAATGTTACATTAATTTAAAAAACTAAAACAGTACATTTGAACTAAAATGTACGTTTGAACTATAGGGTGCATTTGAACTAAAAAGTGCATTTAAACCAAAAGGTGCATTTGATTTAAAAAGTGTACTTGTACTAAAATGTACATTTGATCTAAACGGCACATTTGAAGTAAAAAGTGCATTTGAACTAAAAAGTCTACTTTGACTTAAAAGGTCTATTTTTAACTAACCTAACCTAATCTAAATACTACATTTGAACTAAAAGTGTAAAACGTTAAAAAGTGTATCTGAACTAAAGTGTACATTTGAACTAAAAAGTACATTTGAACTAAGAAGCACATTTGAATCAAAAAGCATATTTAAACTAGAAAAGTGTTTCCCCTCCCCGCCCCCCTCTCTGCCGCGACACTTGTCCCCTCTCTCCCTCCCCACTCCCCGACCCTTCTCTCTTCCCTATCCCCTTACTCTCTCTCCCACTTTCTCTTCCCCATCCCCTCTCGTTCTCCCAAAAATGGGAGGTCAGGACCGGGCTACGTCTTAAATAGCTGAGTCGTGGAAAAGGGGAGACTTAAAAAACTGACTAATTAAATAGCTACTCTAATGATAGAACTGCACAAGTGATTTGTACAAATTTTGAAACTCTCATTTGAATAAATTCTGCTTTGTGCGCTGTAAACTTCCAAAAAAAACTCAAACATCCCCATAACCAATCACTTTCTCGACCTGTATTCTCCTGTAAAGATCTCCAACTGCAATTATTTTCCATTCTCCTCTTTCCAACACGATTATTTTATTCTTTTTGGTGTGGGCTACGTTAAGGTTCAGCTATGCGTAGCAAGACTGCCGCACATGGGGTTTCAAATGTAATATTAATTAAAAAACACTTGCCTTATTTGCTATTTTATACTTTTTTGTATTGTTGCTCAAATATCTTATTAACAAAAAATGGTTAAAGAAAGCATAACCTAAAATTGACATTTAATGTACACTAAATCCTTTTACCAGAATAGAAAGAAACAAAAAAATGTATCTCTGTTGCATACAACGTGATTTCAACCTAGAAATAGATAAAACTTGACATCCAAACCCCAACTCTAATATTTCAGTTTTGAGGTTATGTATTCAGGGACTGTCGTCATAGCATGCTAAATTAAAACACAAGATCTATGTTGGGTGCAATCATTTCTAAAGTAATGAAATTTGCTGCATATCTGGTTTGTGGTAGTTGACAGCTAAGTTTTAGCCTAGGACGAGCTTTCCACATTGATTTGGGCATTCTTTATTAAATTTTTGTTCATTGTAGAACAACTTATATTTACTGGAAGTTATAGTAAACTGTTGCCATTGTACTTTATTCCTTTGAAAATCACATTTAATCTTGCAGGACATAATATCTAGTGTTTATGGATTAATAATAACTGTAGCCGATACACATGCTAAGCTGTTAATTAATCAGTTAAAATCGACAAATCCAGAAGAACAGCAACTTACCACTGATGTTTTAAATTGCATATTATCTTGTTCAGAATTACCTGGCATGTATCCTGTTGATGAGACAAGCAGTAGTTTAACGTTTGGATTTTGGTATACATTACAAGTAAGTTACAAAGTAGTGAGTGATTTTTAAATAGTATAGATTTTACAATATATATATTCTTACAGGACGATATTCTATCGTTAGATGCTGCAGAATGTGCTCAATTACTTTTAGTTGTTAAACCATATTACCGTCGACTCACATGCATTATGTTACATAAATCTATGTATCCATCTGCATGGGAAGATTGTACAAACTCTAGTTGGTCACATGATGATAGGGAACTATTTCGTTGTTATAGACAAGATGTAGCAGATACATTTATGTACTGTTACAATGTATTAAATCTTGAAATGTTGGACATACTACAAACTAGAATTAATGAAGCTTTGGAGAAATGTGGTAATAAACCTAACGATTGCTGGAATGCAGTAGAGAGTTGCCTTCATGCGTTTGCTTCAGTAGCAGAAAGTATTGAATGGGAAAACTTATATCTTCCAAAATTAATGTTGACGCTTCGAAATATACCATATAGGGATCTTCATGTTAAGGTGCTTGCAACAGCGTTGGACACCATCGGTGCTTATTCTGAATGGCTGACTGATCATCCCGATGCAATAGACAGTATTGTTCCATTATTAATGTCTGGATTAAGTAATACAGAAGTTGCACCTAATGCTACAATGGCTTTAAAAGATGTTTCGCATAATTGCCAGAAATACTTAATACCTTATGCTGAACATTTATTAGTTTCTTGTCAGGTACTGTGATTTAGTTTATAAGTAAGTAGGTTAAGCTAGAGAATTAATGAGAAAAAGATATCCATACATTCTTATTTAATTCATTAGAAAATAGACTATAAATCTAAACTTTTGTAAAAAAAAAGTAATTGGAATTTGGTTAACTTGTGTAATGTTGATAGCATGTGGATTTAATAACACTTTTGATTTGCTGCTCTGCAGTGTTCTCAGAAAGTTTCATGAGCAAAACTTGTGTTTGATTGAGTTATGCATGTTTGGTTGAAACTTGTGCTCCATTAAAAGTCACTATCATAGATGTAACTAGGGCTTGGGGGTGCTAAGCCCCCAAACCAAAAATTAGCCCCCCCAAAATAGATTCGAGCCAGAAATTTTCTGTAATAAAGTTAATTTTGTAATAAAAGAGCAAATATCAATAACCAGAAAAGTAGTAAATTAAAATAAATAAAAAAATCAGCAAATAGCTTTTGTTTCTTGATTTAACGAAATTAGATAATGAAGAAAGAATAATGATAGATAAGTATTACTTTGTCTACCTTGATTTTAGTTGGCATTACCTTGGAATGCCCCACGTTGAGACAAGCCAAATAAATATGTGATGAAATCCCCACTTTAGGAGAAATCAAGTCAATAAATGAACAGATATTATTGTGCATAAGTAATGAATTAATAAAAGATAGAATAGATTTTTCAAAATTTTTTATAATTAGTTTGCCCGGCGTTTTGTAAAGACTTTTGTGGCGTAGTTTTGAAAAGACTTCATCATACCGTGGACCTGGATGAATTGGATACTGTAATCTCTGAGAAAGGCCGTACTATACGAAATGTACACAATGCAGTAAGTAAATGCGATAAGAATATTTGCAAATTTGTGAGGTTATGTAATGTATTTTAAATAAAGAATTTATAAAACAGCTAAATACTGTTTTTCTACACGAAACTTTTATGATTCAATGAATTTGCGAATACCTGTTAATAGTAACAGAAACACACAATGTTATGTTTTAAAAAGTTATGCCGATTTGCTTGATGCTAACTAGAGTTCCTAAATGAGAACTTTAACTGTGTTATTTTAGAGTTAGGACACGGATGTCAAAATCTATCTCTTTCTAGGCCAAAACTAAGCTGTCTGAAACAGAAATACTTTTTTTTCTCTCTTTTTACTTTAGTGACAACATTCAGTAGCGGTCAGTTATAAATTTTAGGTTATGCTGTCATGTTTATTTTTATGCATGTAAAAACTTTTAATATGCACATTATACGTTATTTAGTGTAAGTTTACGTTCACGTCATTACTAAATTATGACGTCAGACTATGCGCTGTTGCCATATGGAATTGGATATTCCTTGTTTGATCCAACACCTTTGCTGCATATTTTCAGTGTACGTTTTTAAAAGAATTATTCTCTTATGAACAATATGACTTTGTTCATCTCCATCCATCCCTCCATCATCCCTTGTCTTGGATGGCCATTCTTATAGTATACCAATCCAATTTGTCGTAAGGCAATGGATAAATAACTTCTACTTCCTTCATACATGAACTTGGATTTCAATTTTTTTTGACGAAATATTAAGTGATACATGTTCCCCTGTATCCAAATGTGGTATATCAATTGAAGAGCACAGCCACACACATAACGTCAGGTAGTTACTGTTCTTGTATATGTATTTCATAAATTTCATTGCTAATATTTGCCTCTACAGAGGATCAATCTCTGTAGTTTGTTTTCGATTTCGTTTCCTCTTTGGACTGGAAACTTCTCCCACAGATGAAATGTTGGGAACAGTTTTAAGATATATTCTCAGTGCTTGAGAAACTCTCTAGAATTATATTCAGTTAATGCAATTGTAAATACAAAATAGATAACAAACTATTGTAAACCGAACTTAGAAAACACAAGAAATAAATTTGACAATACAGCGTGTCGCTTACACAGGTGTACCAGCCTGTTTTTCTGTTGAAATAAATGTGTATTTTCTCATTAAATTAACAAATTACGTTGTGGTTTAAAAACCTATTTGTATTTATTGTATAAATAAATGTATTACTAAATATATGAAAATTAAATTTTATTATTTTCGATAAAGCAAATAATCTTTCTTCATAAAATTCAATTTTGAAAGTTATTATTTGCACAGTTGGTTGTACTCTTACGTCACCACTTTTATATCTATGACGTGAACGTAAACTTAGACTAAACGGTGTATATCATTTATTTATTCTTTGTAGAGAATTTTTAAAACTACTATAGTTCATATATCAATTTTACGACAGCTTTTAATAAAGCATTAATCGTACCGAATTTCAGATTTATATAATTGTCATACTGACAGTTTAATTTATTAAACCAATTTTCATGATTGCCAACCTTCTGATAAATATATTCAAAATATGAAATGTCACTAGGAAAATTTGACAAGCGTGACTTAACTCTAAATAACACACAGCTCAGTTCATATTTAGGAACCCTAATTACTATCTAATAGATACAGATAAGATACTTTTTCTAAACTGGTATTTATAGATACCAGTATTAGACACTTTTCTTAAAACCTTCTAATAAATAGTTTCAAAACATGAAATGTCACTAGGAAAATTATCACATCTTGACTTAACTCTAAATAACACATAGCTCAGTTCATATTTAGGAACCCTAATGCTAACATGTCACAGGTCAGATCAATGTTGAGAACTCTTGGAATGACCTTTAATGGAGTACAAGGTCCAACCAAGCATGTAGATCGCAGTTAGGGCCAGTATTAGTCTTTTGCATATAGCCGTGTATAACATGTTAAAAAAACATTTTAACATGTTAATTAACCAAAGAATTATAATTTAAAGTGTCTTATTTTTACTGTATTTTTCTGGCAAAATCATACGCTATTAACCGCTTATTTGTTTTCAGACAGCGTTACAAGTGGAACAATTGAGATTAGCTGAACGTATACGACTGATGTACAGTTTAGGAATAATTTTAAGCATACTTCCCGTTAACCGAATAATGGAGTGTTTGAATGTAATTTTGGGCTCGTCAATAGAAGATATGCAAACGCTCGTAAATTCTCCAGAAGTATGTTGGCTTTAATTTTAGAAATCATACGTCTGCTAAAATCTTAATCTTACATTGCAGAGCTTAAGCACAACAACATCTTTAGTAACCAGACTTAAAATGTTGTCTGCATTATGCTCTACTCTACATGTAAAACCGACTACTAGTGAGCCGGTAGTACAACAGCCTATTTTATTAGTAATACAGAATACTTTACCGCTTTATATGCACATAGTAAGCAAATATTATGCGCACACTGAAATGATGGAAGTATTATGTCAGTTGCTCAAGCACACAATATGTACCTTAATGGATGAATGCAAACCAATTGTTCCAGACATCCTACAGATACTTATTAATATTTACATACAACTACCGCATACTGGTGTATTAAACGTGGCAAAAACGGCAAGTTAACAATTCAGTTGATTAAAATTCTTTAATATTTTTGTTTTCCATTTTAGATTTTAATTATGTTCGCTAAAGATGAGAATGTCAGTGGAATATTGTATCGCTTTTTATACGAAATTGTAGGACACACATTGCAATTGTGTGCACATTTGAATAATACTAATCAGCTGCAAGAAAAGTCTGATGTCTTTGAAGGATTTTTCACTTTATTAGCACAGCTTTCGAAGAAGAGCTCACAACTTGTTTTTGTTAGTGGATTAGACTGTACTGCTTTATTTGAGTGTGGTATTAATATATTTTGATTTTATCTATATTTAAAGTATTTATTGTGTTCTTTTACAGCTACTGTATGTTTGGTACTACCTGAAGTAGCAACAATAAAAGCCTGTACTTCTTTCTTAGTTAATTTTATTACGTTAAGTCGAGAGAATGATCAAGCTGTTGTTGTACAGAAATGTGGAGAGAATTTAGTTAGTAGGATACTTCTAAGCCTAGGTAGGTACCGTTTTAAAAAACCCAAGAAAATATATATTACATAATTTGCTCACTCTTGGTTATGAATATTCATATTGAGTCAATTGAGTGTTTATAAAAGTTGAGGTAGAGGTCCTTGAATTTTTGCATAGTGTTCCTTGTTGAAAATTCAACTCACACGTGGTGTCCCCAAAAGGTTTTTGCCTTCTTTCTTAGAAATTTATCAGGTTCATCAAGATGAAGCTATAATATTAACGATAGTTCTGGTATTTTAAGCCAAGATGAATTTTAGGGTGCTAAGTTCACGCGGCACCCATATTTTTGCAAAAAAGAGGTCTGACGGCATTTTTTCGCATTACTGTGAGTTCTAGAGTTTCTGATAAAATATTTGAATAGTTTCGCTTAATTAACAAATAGGTATAAAAACAATTAAAAAATTTACTACAAAATTAAATTTGTCAAAATGACGGTTTTGAACAGAGTACTGAGTAGCCCCCGAAGAGTTCTGTACAGAACTATTATTAGAACTCCTAATTAATCAATATTTTTAATTGTTATAAGCAAATTAAAAATGCTACTTCAGAAAAATCATTTCGGACCAGTGGAAATGTAATTTGACCAGCTCAACAATAGTTCTGAGTAACCCTCGAAGAGTTCTGTACAGAACTGTTAACAGAACTCTATCATTAACAATAGTTTAATTGTTATAAACAATTTAAAGTTCATAATTAAGAATCATGTGATTTATTGAAATTGAACAATAGTTCTGAGCAGAGTTCTAAGTAGCCTTCGAAGTGTTCTGTTCACAACTGTTAACAGAACTCCATAACTAGCCATAGTTTAATTGTTATAAACAATTTAAACTTCATAATTAAGAAAGACGTGATTGATTGAACTCGAACAATAGTTCTGAGCAGAGTTTGGAGTAGCCATCGAAGAGTTCTGTACAAAACTTTTAACAGAACTCCATAATTAACAATACTTTAATTGCTATAAACAATTTAAACTTCGTAATTAAGAAGCACATGATAACTTTCCCCGTTACAGGTCTGCAATTACAGGTGCCACGATCTGCCAAAGTTCGAAAAACTCGTTTTTTTCTTATCACAACTGTACCTAAAAACGGTCGACGATTCTCCAGATGTATAATGCAGGGTCCCGGATGCCATCCGAGAGTGGAAATTCCATGTCGATGCGACAATCCGTTCTCGAGAAAACGCAATAATGCGTTTGTGGGGTGGGGGGAACGTAACAAAAGCGAATCGGACCAAACCCCGTTTGTTGGTTAGAGAAACCAATTTTACACTATGTGCTGTAAATGGAAGAAGTCGCAAGCAAATCTCACCTTTTTCCAAAATGGTGTCCGCTTGAAAACTTGAGAAGAACCCAAGGACAATCGTCTATTGTTTTCTTATCGAAAATCGGTGCCCATCGGGTCACGGATTTGTCAATGCCAACCGCATGCCACAGGGCACGCCTCCATAGTCCTTATAGTTTCCGACCTATGGCAAGACATAAATATGTCGACAAATCTTTATTACAAAATGAACTAGAAATTAAAGTCCGAAACGATTTTTCTTAAGTAGCACTTTTAATTTGTTTATAACAATTGAAAAGATTGTTTAATTGGCAGTTCTAATAATAGTTCTGTATAGAACTCTTCGATGGCTACGCAGAACTATTGTTCCAGTCCAATAAATCACGTGTTTCTTAATTACGATTTTTAAACTGTTTATAACAATTAAACTATTGTTAATTATGGAGTTCTGTTAACAGTTCTGTACAGAACTCTTCAAAGGATACTCAGAATTCTGCTCAGAACTATTGTTTGAGTTCAATAAATCACGCGTTTCATAATTATGAACTTTAAATTGTTTATAACAATTAAAAATATTGCTTAATATGGATTTCTGTTAACAGTTCTGTACAGAACTCTTTGAAGGATACTCAGAATTCTGCTCAGAACTATTGTTCGAGTTCAATAAATCATGCATTTCATAATTACAAACTTTAAATTGTTTATAACAATTAAATATATTGTTTAATATGGATTTCTGTTAACAGTTCTGTACAGAACTCTTTGAAGGCTACTCAGAATTCTGCTCAGAACTATTGTTCGAGTTCAATAAATCACGCGTTTCATAATTACGAACTTTAAATTGTTTATAACAATTAAAAATATTGTTAATTATGGAGTTCTGTTAACAGTTCTGTGCAGAACTCTTCGAGGGCTACTCAGAACTATCGTTGAACTGGTCAGATTGCATGTACATTGGTCCGAAACGATTTTTCTGAAGTAGCACGTTTAATTTGTTTATAACAAATAAAAATATTGTTTAATTATTCTAATAATAGTTCTGTACAGAACTCTTCGGGGGCTACTAGTGATGTAAAAAAACGCTTTTTTTTTTTTAAAAAACACTGTTTTTTTTCAGCAGACGGGTGCTTAATAATAAAAACTTCTTGTAATGATTAGGGAAACAAGAGATCAACTGATTACTTTTCAAATATACATATATCAATGACCTATAACCTTCAATTTAAGACTCGAACTGATGGGGAGGATTATTATATTTAGTAAATCAGTAGATAAAAAAAAATTTAGCAAGATCAGGACATAAGTCAATATATTTACTGTCATTTAGTTTTACTGCAAAAGTTACATATTTAGTAGCTATTTTTTAAAACGTTGAATTATATTACAGTGACAATTCAACACATTATTTATCAACCAATCAAATGTCATAAATTTAGTCAAACCAATTAACAGACAGCTGATGACAACAATAATCACCATTGGTGGTAATTACAGAGATAATTTGTTAAATTTTCACACGAATTTCACTTTTGGTCCCAATTTTTTTGGTAATCTTGGCCATCATATTAAATTATACTTGTAGTTGATTCAGACGATAAGTGCGAGTTATGCTTTGCACTCATCACAGTTTCCATCTCGATCAACTACTTGTGTTATGACATTCAAAATTAATGGCAAAATTGGGACCAGTAGTAGTATTATATGACACATGATGTTAAATCAGCCATTGAAACTTATTAATTTGCTTAATTACAAAGCTATCACAGCAATAGTAAAAAACAAGTGATCGTATTGCCTTATTTTGGTCTGTTTCTACGATATAATTTGATTCGAATTTTCTCTTATCGAATATAACTCGTACGATTAATAATTGATGATTCTAATTGTGAAACTGGAGCAGCACATTCAACTCGCCCTGCAGGCTCGAACTGCAGTTTGGTTTTACACGTACATATCATTGATAATAATCTTACCACTTGTTATATTACGGCTGACAATCTCCTCAGACAAAGAAAATGAACAATAATGAACATAATATATAGACATATAGACTGATATAGACATAATATACGAAATTATGTCTATATCAGAAAAAAAAACCGATTCAGAAAAAAAACAGACACATATGGTTTTTTTAAAAAAAAAAACTGTTTTTTGGTTTTTTTTTCATTTACATCACTAGGGGCTACTCAGAACTCTGCTCAGAACCGTCATTTTGACATTTAATTTGATAGTAAATTTTTTAAATTGTTTATATATTTGTTAATTAAGCGGAACTATTCAAATTTTTTATCAGGAACTCTAGAACTCTTACAGTTATGCCGAAAAATGCCATCAGAACTCTTTTTTGCGAAAATATGTGTGCTGCGTGAAGTTAGCTTCCAAAAATCATTTATTCGATTTCCGTACTTAAAATACCAGAACTATTGTAAATATTGTAAGAAACTCTAGAACTCTTCTTTATTTATTCAGAACTCTAAGAATTTCTTGATTTTAAGAAATTAGGGGTGTTAACTACACACGAGTGCTTTAAAAATCTAAACAGAACCAACATGAATAGTTGATGCAAAGATGGAGGGAAAAATAATAGAAACAAATAATGTTTTTACATCTTATATTGTTGAACATATTTACATGCCACCAAACTTTTTGTAAATATGAAAATTTAAAATTCAACTTGCTTGTATCATTTAATAATAATTGATATAAATTTAATTATGTTTATGTTTCAGGTGGTTCAGCCCCTCGTTCAGCAGCAGACACCCTTTCAGATATTTTATTAGTATTAAACAAAAAATACTGCACTAATTTAGCCCGATGGTTAAATACTCAGTTAATGCAGGAAGGCTTTCCATCACCTTTAATTACACATCAACAAAAGGAACATTTCGTGAAGTTGGTGTTGAAGTAATGGAAATTAAAATATGTAATTTTGTTTTTATAATAGATTATTTTGTTTCTAGGGAAAAAGCAAACAAAAGAAAACTATCCGAGTGTGTAACTGAATTTTCTTTAATATGTCGAGGAATTATAAAGCCGGACACTAATTGTTAAATGAACGGATTTTAAAAAAGAAATTTTATTACATGTATATTTCTGACAGTATGAATTGTGATCGTCATCTTTCTGTCAAATGATTTATTTATCTGATTTTATTTTCTGCAGATTTTAACTGAATGTAAATATGTAGTCCTCAATTAGGTACCTACTTTTATTATTATCATTAATTCTTAATTGATAGATTTGATAATAACGATGCGGTGGTGTTTTTTTAAGATAAAAATTTATTTACTAAAATAGGGAATGAGAGGATCTATGTAATATCAATTTATAGAAGTCAGTCTTTGAAATTAACAAAGATCTCAATTGTATATAGTAAATTGAGGGTTATTAGCAATTAAACCACAAAATTTCATATTCAACTTATGAAATCCTAAATATCATGTAGTGTAGTGGTTTTTTCCACCGTCCGAGATAGTGTGATTAAAATTGATTGAAAGTGTCCTAGTCTGATAATTTAAAAAAGTAAAAATTTGTAAATAAATTTTATAATAACTAAAGATTCACATCTTCTTGCTTATTATTTTTTCCAATTTCCATCATAATCTGATCAGAATTATTTTATAGGTGTGCTTGGAATGATTTTTGTATTCGTAGAATTTACCTACATCAGGTATTTACGAAAATTGAATCAGGTTAACCAGGTTACTATTTCTATCATTGTTATTCATTCATGCATACATAGAAAGATGTACTGGCCGAATGGACGTGGTTTCCAAAGCCAAAAAACAACAAAAAAAAAGATATTAAACAGAAAATGACAGAAATAGTGACCGGTTTAATTTTCGTAAAGGCCTATCCTGTTCTGTCATCTGTAGAAACTGGTGCCAGGAAGTTTTAAGATCAGTTTAAGATTGGGATTTTAAGAAAACGAAGTAGTGAAGTCATTGCCCTTGTAAGGCATGTGAGTAAATGGAGTTCAAACCAAACCTCGATGGGGAGTCCTCATGATTGACTACTCCAAGCAACATTTTTAGTCATCGCTACATACTAGCAACTACTAGTGGGACTATTAAGTTTTTGCCAATAGTCACAAGCATGTAATTGCTATGGTTTCATTACGTGGCTGGAAGCAAAATGGGGAACAATTTTTGAGTGGCAGATAAGTGGCGGTGTAGTAATTGCTACTTTCGTGGAACTTCCTTCCTATTCTTTTTGACACATCGTGTTTCTTACTTTCTCTTACTCTTGCAACTTAACAAATATTTTATCATTTTCGATCATTGTGATCGTGTCACAAAATGGATTATTCTTTTATTTGTAATACGTACTTAATTATACAAAGAGCGATGAATTGTTTGATTATTTCGTCATTCCAGTAAACCGAAATTATACACCTTTGCAACTTTTCTGTTGAATCTGATGATAGGTCGAAAAATAACAACGCCTTCTTTAAATATATTTTTTAATAAAAAATGTCTTTAATAAAATATGACAAAAATACTTATAAGCTGATACACATGATAGAAACCATTTTTATATTATTCCTGTTATGTTCCTTTATGTGTTTAAATAAAAGATACTCAATTATTGTCATTAATTAACTTTATTAATATTGAGTGAGCATTACATACACAATGCATACACTGTACAAGACGTGCCCTCCAAGACAACTCAAGTGGTACTAACGGATGGGCCAGGATTGGTTAGTTACATCACTACAAATAAATATTGCTAACTTCAATTTATATACATAACAATTCCTAAGGCACAATTTGGCACCAATTTGTTATTTTTATTGAAGGTTATGTAGTAAAACATCTAATAACAATCAAACAAATTGCAAATTGATTAATGGCCTCCAACATTTTACAAGTAAATATGGACATGAAGTAGTTTACGAAAAATTACTTTAAAGTGATTCTCTTGATAGCAAAAGAGTAAATTTTACTTTCAATACTACTGTAAAGTTCTGTTACTTTAAAGGGTTTAACAATGGTTCCAGGCAAGTAGCAGAAACTTTCAGTACTACTTTAAAGGTTTAAAAATTTTAAAGTAGCTTCGACCAACTTGTTGCTACAATCATAATACCACTTTGAAGTTGCAACGACTTTACAGTAATTATACTAAGTGGCAATACCGTTCCATATACTTTAAAAGTTACTTAGATGTAATGGAACTACATAGTTCCAATAAATAGTATAAACAACTACACAATTACTAAAATATTCCGAATCGAAGTAATTAAACCTATTAAGTCATAAATGTAGTTGTAGTTATGTACGAGGTAAGCGCTATAAATTCTCGACCTGGCAGGCTTCTACAGGTGCCAACATGTTCAAACTCGGTTGCATCATAGTTGAACATGTAAGAAGCCTACATTATATAAATTACGGCTAAAAGCGTAATAGATTTTAGTAGCCACTCAAGCATCGTGACGAGTGCATGAAAATGTCCCAGCTAACGAAAATTGAGTACAGCGCGGTCATTAAATTTTTAACAAAAGAAGGGCACATGCCTAATCAAATCAAACAATGTTTAGATGGCGTTTATGGCGATTTATCTCCTTCATATTCCACTGTAGAAAAGTGGTCAAAATGTTTCCGTTTGGGGCAAGAATCTCTTGAAGATGATGAGCGCACCGGCCGGCCAATTGAAGTGGTAACGCCTCAAAAAGTTGCCTCATTGAAGAAATGGTATTAGAAGATCGCCGTTTGAAAGTTAAGGAGTTAGCAGTGATGTTAGACATTTCGGAAATAAGTGTTTGCCGAAATCTTCATGACCATTTGGGTATGAATAAAATTAATGCAAGATGGTGTAAGCGCGTTTGGGGTGCCCCGGGGTTGTGTCGGTATTTGTAAGGGGCCCGCTTACGTAGTGGCGCTAGTGTGGTTTTCGGTGATCTTGGTATCGGCGGTAACTCTCGGGCGCCAGTTATTTTAACGTGGTATGCTCCATGGAACCGGGTAACTGCTAGTAGAGAAAGAATAATCTAGGGAACTGCTGGGGTTGCTGAGGTCGGCCCAGTCTGGATCACTTTATCTGCTCCTAAAGCTCTTACAAAATAAAAGGTTATTAAAGCTAACAAATAAACACACAATTGTTAGACCAAACAAAATTTATTTCTACGAAAGCTCCAACCCTCCAGTAAGCTTCAATCTCTATAACTAAAACAAGCATACGGTTGTCTACGGTTATCTACGGTTATCTACAATAGCCGCAGCAAGCGGGGTGTAATACGGCGTGCAATAACAAGCAAGCGTGCAAATACGGGTTCGGGGTTCTGAAATGGGGTGTCGGCTAATGGCGGAAGGACTGGAGTAAGGAGAGCGGGAGATCCCCAGGCTATGCACTGTGAGATCTCGGACAGGGTGTAAGGGATGAAGGGTGAGACCTTCCGGCTACGCACAGTGAAGTCTCGGAAAAGGTGAGGGGGATGTAGGGATGAGACCTCCCGGCTACGCACAGTGAAGTCTCGGAAAAGGGGTGGGGGATGTAGGGATGAGACCTCCCGGCTATGCACAGCGGTTTATCGGTCAGAGATACTACTCTTATATTCCCCAGGAACGGTCCGGTCTGTTGGGCTGGCTGGTCCTGCTGGGAGTCCTGGACGCGGACTGAACAAATCGTGGCTCCGCGCCTGTTTATATAGGCGCTCTCGGAGCGTGGGGGAAATGGTAGGACTGTAACGGAGCGGCGCACGCCAAATATCGGTTAGGGAAGGGACGCGTGCACTCGCTTGAGTCGGCCGCTTATCCGAACGGTTTAAGATTGCACATCTGATAGTTATATTCATTCTTTTACCCATAATAATCAATTAAAATTCTGTAACTTCGTTACAATGGGTACCGCGTCTTCTTTCTGTTGTTCAACGTCGTGTCGAATGTGCGCGTTCGTTTTTAAACTTGTGTGGAGATGACCCAAAGCCGATTTTGGAGTCCATTGTCACTGGAGATGAAACAATGATTCTGTATTATGATCCTCTATCCAAAAGGGAATCGATGGAATGGCGGCGATCCGATGAACCTCGTCTCAAAAAGGCCAAAGTCGTTCAATCGACAAAGAAAGTTATGGCAACAATATTCTGGGATTGTGACGGCATTTTACTGATTGATTTTAAAAACCGCAATACAACTGTTAACAGTACATATTATGCGTCTTTATTGCATAAATTGAGAAACAATATTCGAGAAAAACGTAAAAAAAACTTCGGAAAATTGATAAGAGGTGTTCGATTATTACGCAATTCACCCGTTCATACTGCCGCAATTTCACAAGTTGCCATTCGCGAATGCGGCTTTGAAGCATTGGATCATCCACCGTATAGTCCACATATGGCTCCTAGTGACTATTATTTATTTTCCAATTTAAAGAAAGACCTTAGGGGACGTCGTTTTAAGGACGAGAACGAGTTGCAAGCAGCTCTAATTGAACATTTTGAAGGAAAAACTTCAGATTATTTTTACAAGGACATTGAATTATTAATTCCACGTTGTAATAAGTGTATTGACATTAGGGGAGATTATATTGAAAAATAAAAATTATTATATTTTACCAAGTTCATTTTTTCTGTATCAAGCCTAGAATTTATGGTGCTTACCTCGTATCTAAACGATTGCTATTAATTGTATATTATGAGGGAGTGCTCCACTCTGTTAGAATAGTTATCTTAAAAATAGTACCCTATTTTCCTCATATAGCTGGTTTTGCAGAAAAACATAATGTTACCCGGTCAAGTTGCTTTCAAAAGAATGAGACTGGATTCATCTTGAACATAAATTTTTTTATACATTTCATAACTATTCAATATGTGATTTCTCACCCATCTCACATAGCAATCTATTTATAATAGAATTTGTTAGAGCTATTTAAAGATTATGATAAGGCAATAAATTAATTTTATTAAAAACACATTAAAGAAATTAGTACTTCTTTGTTCTGGCATTTTTATATTCCCTAAATTCTTTCAAGCATGCAACATAAATTTAAGGTATTGACTTTTAATAGCTTATTAATTTGGAATATTTTAATTAAGTAGATGAAATCAATTGCAGTAGATTAATTTAGCATAATAGAGAATTGTTTACTAATTTGATAAATCTAATCGTATCAACTTTTACCTTTATAAAATAAGCAAATATGGATAAGATATGCAGTAAATTTAAATTTTGATTAGCAAAATTTATAATAATTTGTTTTTAATAAAACGATGTTGAAATTTTAAATATAATTAAACTAATGATTTTTTTTAATTGTTGTAGTTGTTTCTAGTAATGATGCAAATGCTATTATTAAAAACTACATAACAACTGAGTCAATTAACTCTCATCGTTTGTGGTCTTTAAAATTCATATTAAACACACAAGTATTAGTTTAGGAAGTAACAGTAAATAAATTAAAATTGAAATAAATTGATCAACGTTATTTATATGGAATATGAATCTTGTAATTTGATGTTCGGATATTGTCAATTTCACATTTCTCAGATTATAGGAAACTTTATTAAAACTAGTGGCAAAAGGATTCTAACTGCTGAGCTTTTAAGAATTTAATATATGAAATTCATACGGTGTCTCACCCAAAATCCTAAGCTTTCCAGATACCTATTGAAGTAGTTATCAAAAAACTGAAGGGTCGGCCGTAACAACGTTGTATGTAACAAAAAAATTTAACAGCAACACGATCTGACAACAGACGTACAGCATTGTTAAATATCGAGTGTTTTTTTAAATTTGACGTCGAAGGCGGCTATGGGGGGTAGTTGATTGTGAACGGATTTTGATCGTATTAATAAATGTCATTGTCAAAACGTTCAAATCCAACCTCTGTCCAATTTTCAATTAAAATTACAAAAGTGAGGTTAGATGTCATTTTCTGGTTTATTCACAATCGATTATTTACAGCCTACGTTGACGTCAAATTTAAAAAAACACTAGATACTAATGGCAATACTCTGTAAATAATCTGTAAGTCGGCTGCAGTCGCACGTAGGGCCTATGTGATAATAATAATCACCCCCTCCCTCCCGCACAAGCTTATAGCTTCTGGGGCCTGGTTTCCAGGTTATGGGTTGTAGCAATTATTATTATACCTCATTTCCCCTCTGGTGTCAATTCACAAACAAAACAATTGGCAAAAAATAAACTAGCAATATTTCTGTAAAATATTTGATTATTTATGTAACTAGTACATAACAGAGGACTTTATTGGACAAGTCAATTATGGCTGAGCAAGCTTATGAGAAAGGCTAATAAAGAGGGGCGAGTAGATAAAGTCTTACTATGTACAAAGTAGTTTTATGTTCAACAGCTTTGTATAAACTTTTTTGTTATATGTTAAAATTAATGGAAACAGTTATCTCAAAGTGTACATTGCTGTTTGTATTGGTTTCCCATGTTATTTATAATTGTCAAATTATATCTTGATCCGTTTTTAAGATCTAAATGAATATTAAATATTCACATTTATTTTGACGTAATCGAAAAAAGATCAGTCAGTAAGTACCTAACTAATAAACTTTTACAAGCTATAGTAAATGTGTTTAGTCAAGCATCTAATTAAGAACTGTATACAAATTTAAAATGTTTTGAGTAAATATATTATTTGTTTATTGTTGTCTTTTATGCCAATTTGGTTCGCTTATAGTTCTATATTTAACAAGGTCGAGAACATAGTGATTTACGCATCAGTGTGAAATTTACAAATCAAGCCAAGGCCAAGATTTGTAATTTATACTGGGTGGAAATAAATGATTTTCATCAAGTTACCATTTCATTCCCCATGTAAAAGCACGACGTGCCGCTCTACGAAAATAGAGAAGGCAGTACCATAACCTCAAAATAAATTAATTCAATAAATTCTATGAATTGTTTGACAGATTGATTTCATTTATTGACAGAACTAATTTAGTACTAAATCAAAAAGAGTCAAGCGGTACAGAAAAATTTACATGTGAAAAAATTCCAAAGGGAACTTGATGAAAATCATTTATTTCCACGCTGTATGAACGTAATTCTTAGGACTCTCGATTTTGTCTATTATTCCTGCTGAGAATTCAGTTAAAATTGGTCAAATCATTATTTGAGTAAGAATAGCTAAAATAAACTTCTCTATTTGGTCAGCTTATAACTTCGTAACATCAGGTTATTACATTATAATGGTTTTTTGAAATCAGCTCCAGGAGGAAAACAGGATATTATTCTTTACACAAGGGTGGGGAAGTCCGATAGCTCCTAAACAGTAACAGCTAGAAAAATCGTTCTAATACGGATGTAAACAGTGGATAGAGGCGCATCTAGAGAAATTATTTCAAATATACAGGGTGTTGCAGAAAAGTGTGGCACGCTTAAGGTAATTTTTTTTTTAAATAGAATGCCCCAAATATTTTTGCATATTTAACACCTCTCTTGGCAGGTTTATTCATATCTAAAATTTTAGCGTCATCTAATGACCGGTTTAGAAGTTATAAATCTTTTTTCAAAAAAATTGAGTTTTAGATTATCCCACTTAACAGTTTACCGCTTTCACGGCCGCAACTGTGAAGACGAATTTAAGTAGGGATTTTGTTGCAGGGGCTTGTAGGGTAAAGCGGTAGCGCCTCAAAAAGTTGCAATCATTGAAGAAATGGTATTAAATCGCCGTTTGAAAGTTAAGGAGTTAGCATTGATGTCTAACATTTCGGAAACAAGTGTTCGCTGAACTCTTCATGACCATTTGGGTATGAATGAAATTAGTGCAAAATGGGTACTGGGTCTTCTTTCTGCTGTTCAACGTCGCGTTGAATGTGCACGCTCATTTTTAAACTTGTGTGGAGACGACCCAAAGCCGATTTTTGAGTCCATTGCCACTGGAGATGAAACAATGGTTCTGTATTATGATCCTCTATCCAAAAGGGAATCGATGGAAAGGCGGCGACCCGATAAAGCTCGTCCCAAAAAGGTGAAAGTCGTTCAATCGACAAAGAAAGTAATGGCAACAATATTCTGGAATTGTGACGGCATTTCACTGATTGATTTTAAAGAACGCAATACAATTGTTAACAGCACATATTATGCAACTTTATTGCAGAAATTGAGAAACACTATTTGTGAAAAACGTCGAGGAAAATTGACAAGAGGTGTTCGATTATTACACTACAATGCAGCTGTTCATACTGTTGCAATTTCACAAGCTGCCATTCGCGAATGCGGCTTTGAAGCATTGGATCATCCACCATACAGTTGATACACCGGATATGGCTCTTAGTTACTATTATTTATTTTCCAATTTAAAGAAAGACCTTAGAGGACGCCGTTTTAAGGACGAGAACGAGTTACAAGCAGCTGTAATAATAAAAATTATTATATTTTACAAAGTTTATTTTTTCTGTATCAGGCCGAGAATTTATTGCGCTTACCCCGTAACTGTTAGTGTCCTGTTTTACACTATTTATTATATACTGTTTTGGTTTGAGTTATGTTATTTTGTTTTGGTTCAATTTCCTTATTTAACTATTTTTACATTACATTTCAATATGTTTAATTTTCGTATTTTTGGAGTTCATAGAGTTTTAATTTGCTAAATGCTATATTCATATTGTTGAAGTTATAATTATTGTAATTTATGTATTTAAGTAGGCTAAAAGCAAAGCTTATTAGAAAATCAAGATTGAATACAAAATAATTAAGTAAATCGGGTACTCACAAATAAAATAAAAGATCTTTGTTGTTGGATTTTTGAAAAGAGTGAAACAGTATTGTAAAATAAAAAGGAAAATATAGAATTGAATTACTCCTTTTCCCACAAAGAAGAATTTGAGTTATCTTTTAATCATAGTCGGGTATTTAAAATCATGCTAAAAATATCAGACTAGGTGGGAGTTAATCAGTATTTAAAAGAACAAGATGTGCTAAAAAATTACCAATTCGATTCATCATTATAGAGCAAAAGAAAACTACTATTGTGTCATGAGTTTCCAGCTGTATAGAATGATTCTGGTGCTTCGACTGGTGCAAAATAATTCACGGAACTTTAAGACAATCTGGAAAAAAAAGGTATTGTGTGAAGAGTTTTTAACAACTAATACGACTAGCAAAATTTTGATAAAATTTTATTATTCTAACTAATAAATAATAATATTAAAAATATGCAATTAATAATGTTAATCGACAATAAGAAAAAGCTCAAATAATATCTAGTCAATTTATGAACCCCAAAAAACCGAGAATTAATAGGCTTATGTGTGAGCTAGTCATATTTAAAGTATTTGACTTGGTACAAATGAATAATTTTAAATTACATAAAAGAAATGCAACTAAACCACAATAATATAAATAAAATTTATAAATCTGGCAACAATGTTTTATCCTAGGTTTTATCCATTTAGACAATGACAGAACTTGGCAAAGTATCAGTAAGGCCCAGCGGCATAGCTAGAGACTCTTTCATCTCAAACTTATTACAATTGTTTAAATGATTGTTGTTGTTCAATGTTTAAACAAAAACCAAAATAAAGTCCTTATGTCCTCTAAGTCTATGCGAATAGCTATGACACTGACAAGACCAGTAACACAGCCACACACAAAAAAATCTTTTTTTGGGTCTGGGGATCAGACCATGTTTTCTATATGTTTTTGGGGTCGCTGAAACCGAATCCGAAGTCCGTTTTACCCCATCACGTCAGGTTTTTGACATAACCTCGAAAAGTCCTCGCAACCACACAAAAATAAAAAACAGTGCTGGCCTGGGGATTAAGCCATTTTTACTGTATGTTTTTGGGGTCGCTGAAACCGAATCTAAAGTCCATTTCACCCTATTATTTCAGTTTTTTGACATAACCTTAAAAATCTTATTAGTCCAAATTAAATTAAAAGTCCAATTAGCCCCCCAAATTGGAATTTATGGTTATAGGGTAAAGAGGTTATGGGGTCAAGGTGTGAAGGGGTCGAAGGGTTATGGGGTTAAGACATTATGAGGTTCATATTAGGTATAACGGGTTAATTGGGCTTATTATGAGACTTTTTAAGGTTATGCCAAAAACCTGAAATAATAGGGTGAGATGGACTTCAAATTCGGTTTCAGCGACCCCAAAAACATATAGTAAAAATGACTTGACCCCCAGGCCAGCATTGTTTTTTATTTTTGTGTGGCTGTGAAGACTTGTTGAGGTTATGTCAAAAACCTGACGTGATGGGGTAAAACGGACTTCAGATTCGGTTTCAGCAACCCCCAAAACATATAGAAAACATGGTCTGATCCCCCAGACCCGAAAAAAAATTTTTTTTGTGTCACTGTGTAATTAAAAAAGCTAAACCGTTGCATACCAAATGCAAAAATTGATGTTGGACAAGTAGTTTATGCCAGTACAGTGACTTGCGTTGTAAGTAGTGTTATAAAGTGCAGCCGAAGCATCAGTTTATTAAAAGATAAAACAGGTTATTATTTTATAATTAATGTTGAAGAATATTTATTATAATGATGTAAGGTATAAATTATTTAAAATACATTAGCATATGACGTAAACTTATGTTATAAAGAAAGTCTTCTATAAACAAAGTGTATTGAATGTGACATTAGTAAGCTGTTTTTTCAAAAACACAAACATTAAAATTAAACTGGCTGAGCTGGTAATTTTTCATAGCGGAGAAAAATTAAAAACATGCCTTCTTCTCAGATATGAAGTAAAACTGTAGGTCCCGTGTCAATGTGATGTTTGGCACGTTAAAAATCCCTACTGGGGGTGGAATTCCCCCAGATTCGGCTAAATTCTAGTAGGGTCGGCCAAATGATCATAGCAATCGGTGCCATGAGGTACGAAGGATGCTCCGCCATCCTGATTCCTAACCCAAAAACAAACAAACAATTAAAATTAAACTTTAAAGATGAAAGCATAACACAAAACACTTCTTTGGAATAAACTCATTAAGGGTATATTTTTTAATGGCGTTGAAACTTAAGTTCTACATTAATGTATGATGTAAATCTACATTATAAAGATATAATGGTTAATAATTCTACGAAAATTATTTTAATATTTATGTAATTGGTTATTTTATCATTCTACATAAGTATATTTACATTTAATTTCAATTTACGAAACAGGAAGTCTTGATAAAGACTATTTTTAAAATAATTATTGTATAGTATGATCAAAAAGTCTTTGGATCAGGATTGCCATGAAATTAACAAGCTGTCTATGAAATTATTTATTTCTATTATTGTTGACATTTACTTCACAACTTTCAAGTCAATAGATAATAGTTCAAAAGGAACATAAAGTTTTCATTATTAAATCATATACAGTAGTAATGGAAATCATGGTGAAAATGGTAATTGGGTTTATTCGCCTCGTTTATGTTTAAATGAGTTCTGTGAAAGATTTTCCAACTTCGCCATAATCGAACGAAATTTTTTTCAGCAAACATTTGAAAAAACTGGTAACATAAGTGATAGAATTCGATCCGGAAGAAGAAGGGCTAGAAACGAGGATATTATTGATCAGGTAAGGCAACGCATGCAAGAAGAACCTACCTTGTCTTTGCATAGACTGTTGCAAGAAACCAATTTAAGTTACGGGACATGTCAAGCCATTGTTAAACATGACTTGAACATGTTTCCTTATAAAATGCAGATGTATCCCGAGTTATTGCCACCAGATTATCAGAAGAGAGTATCGAACTGTACTTGGTTTAATGACCATATAAATAATGATATCCTTGACTTAACATTTTTTACAGACGAATCTTACTTTTACCATTCTGGATACTTTACAAGTCATGCGTATGTGGAGCAAGAATAACCCTAATTTTCATCGTGAGGCTCCTTTACATAGTCCTAATATTGGTGTTTTTGTTGGAATGTCCCGCAGATGAATAATAGGGCCAATATTTTTTCAAGAAACCATAACTGCTCAAAGATATCGAAATCAATTACTTGAGCCTTTCATCAATCAATTGCGCGATGATGAACTTAATAATGGGTACTTTCAACAAGATAATGCCAAACCCCATGTTGCTCGAGAAACTCTAGAATATTTAAGGCAATTTCATGACGAAAAGTCAATATCAGAAGGTCGTTACCCACCTAGGTCTCGTGATTTGAATCCTTTAGATTATTTCTTGTTGCCACTGCTTAAGAATACGATCTTTAAAACTCGTTCTCACTTTAGAGGAATTACAAGAACGATTGTTAAATCCTGCCATTCGATAATATCTGATCCGCTTGTTAATCTGTGTATTCAAGAACAAGGAAGACATTTTCAACATCTTTTATAATTTTTTATTATAAAAGTTTACCTACCGAAATGTTATTGTTACAAGTTCTTTTCTTTACCTTTATGAACCTGATTATTTTTATTTGTTATTAAAGTATTGTTTATTCCTATAGTAAAGTGTTCTTTTTATTAATGTTATTAAGTAATACTTAAAATAACTGCAAGCACAAGAAATACTAATAGTGTACACTAACCTAACATTTTCTGTGTACTATAGGACTCTGTTTAGCGGTGTCAGCACGTCGTATTTTCTTGACACAGGTGCCTGTCTCCCTTAGTGCTACTCAAGATACATTGGCGCTACTGTACAGTTCACAAAAACTACGGGCAGTAGAAGTAAAAATTCTATAGATGGTTTTTACATTCCATGGCTATTGCGATCCAAAGACTTTTTGATCATACGATAGATTAAGCAGCCAACTATTCAAATTACACTTCTAGCTACTGTAATTAGTGGCTTACCTTTCTTTATGGCAACCTGCCTGTACATATCAGGTGATGCAACTTAAGGAGACAACAATATGGCTAACCATTACCCGAAAAAGATCTTGAACAGCATTTAAATAAAAATACTAGTACTTTTTACAATCACATTTATTTAAATGTATTAAGTTATATGTAAAATTAAGTATAAATATATTTTTCATTTAATTCATAATTACGTATTAATGATATAAGTTAAAATTGTGATCATGATTAAATACTTAACTTAATACTGACTAGCTAGTTTTTGATATTTCTGACAAAAACACATCACTCTTAGCCAATTGGCGAAGAAGCCTTTATTATATGGCCGATGTGCTGTAATTGCACAACATAACTTTGCTGAAATGGGCAGCGCTCTCCATTCTTGTCCAGTAAGCCCTATTGATATTAATAAAATCTCATACAATAGAAATATTCCAAAAACGGTTGCAATTCCAATACTGTAAAGGGCACTTACAAATGATAAACTTAATCTGAAAACAAAAATAAGCTTGCATAAACTGAAATGGATAAGTAAAGTTTAAAACTTACTCAAATTGTTCGTATACATCAGAACAATCATCAGGTAGTAAGATGGTTTTATATATATGAAATGGATGACATACAGACGTGAGTGTAAGATTTGAACTGTACAATAAAGCACCAATTGCTAATGTTATGGCTGCTAAGAATAAACCTCTGTTATGGGATCCAATACAACTATCGAACCTATAAGTAAAAATTTTATGTTTCTATTAAAAGTATTTAAGAAATTTTATTTTTTCTGTAACACCCTGTATATTGTTTTGGGTATCCATCTTCATTCAAAATTAGAAAGTTCGTTTTTTTTAAATAATTAACAAAAGAAGTGTTATTGAATTCCTCAGGATTTCTTGTATATTTAAGATTTAGAAGGTAGTGCGACTTTCGGTTTCACCGAAAGTCTTACGGAAATTTGATAATTTTCCAAACGCGATTCCAAAATGACTCCGTACATCCGGTTGGCGCAAAGCCGATTTAAAACACTGGCTTGTTGAAAAAGACATTCCATTTGAAGATGCCAGTACAAAAAATTGAGCTATTAGAGATTATACTGCAACATCGCGATACTTATAAATCGTATTACATTGAAATTAATTGCCCAAGAGCATCAAATTACAATTTTACGCCAACCTCCGTACCATTGTGATTTAAACACCAGATAGAAAGAATTTGGGCCCAAATTACAGGGTTTGTGGCAGTAAATAATACTACATTTAAGCTAAAGGATGTAGAAAATCTATTAAAGGAAGGAATCGCCAATGTAAGCGCAGAAGATTGGAAAAAAATTTGTGAGGCACGCCCAAAAAATTGAACAAGAAATGTCGAACCTTGATCATATAATTGATGTTCTTGTGGAAAAAGTAGTTTTTACTGTAAATACAGGGACGTCGTCCGATTCAGACATGAATTATACATCAGAAGACTCTGATAGTGATGCCTGGGTAAGTTGATTTATTTAAAAAACTTCTTAGTGTGCTGATGTAATCGTTTTCGGTTCGCAGAATAAAAAGATTATTTTCCGCAGACGCTGTTCAAAAATTGCTCTTTTTAGAGCAAACATCTCTTTTAAAGCAGGCTTTGTTATGTTTAAATAGCGAGTGACGAATCTGATTTAATTATGGTGTATTTAATTTTCATCAGTATCATTTTCCATTCTATATTTCGCTGAAACCGTAAGAGCGAGTTAAGCGCACACGATACGTAAACGCGCATCATCGTAAATAAAGCTTCAAGGGTCAGCTAACTTCAAGTTGGTTTACGTCCTGCGACAGATTACCGCAAACGGACTTTAATCATTTAAACAAGAACAATATTTTTCTCCCAACATAACTTCTGAATTTGCTCAATGCACATACGACAGCGAGATCGTATGCCTAACTGAGTATCCTCATCTGTATCTTATTAGGTAGTTGAGCCATGATAGCAAGACAGTTGCAAATTAAAACTGCTGTCTTATTATTACAGTGGTGTAAACTATCTGTATAGATGGTGATGTATACGAGTCATTCTCCAGAAAAGGTAAAAAAACATGTTACTGGTAAATTGCGTATTTAGCACTGTACATATCAACAGAAACTTTGCAAGACTATTTTGTATGGTTACTTTAAAAAAAGATCTCACCTAAAACTTGAAGAAAAAAAAAATTTTTGTTAATTTTGTTCATCAAACTTTACTTTTGTCATACTCCGAGGCTGTAACCAGCTGCTTTTACGGGTGTATAATGTTACAATATTTTTATCTGTTTCGAATAACTTTTAAATTGAAACAGTGATACTTAAGCTTGTATCTACAGTTTTTATAAACTGATTTATTTATTATATATTCTTCGAAGATTTTTGAATTATAGCCATATTGTAGGTGTAATTAGTTTTGGCGTCATTTTCGAAGCACAAAACAAAAACGTAAAAATTTGGCAACGTGGTGTTGTATTTTGTCTGGCATTCAGACATCTTTCTTTCAGCTGGCAGCAGTTAAAGTTAGCGGAAGTGGTTAGACTCCTAGAATAAGAAGTGTCTTGTTAATTGAAAAACACGTACGTACATTTATTAACCGTCATACCCGTAGATAGCTCAAACATATATAATTGATTTTATTTTTACAATTTATATAATTGATTCGGCTTTGTTATTAGCTGTGTTTGTGTTTCAGAAAGTTAAGTTAGGTTAGCATGCACCGTTTAGAGGAAATTATTTCAAAACTGTAAAATTGTCATTTCCGAAGTCGTCATGCCCGAAGCCTTTTCCATCTTCGGTATTATAAGAATAACATTCTTTAAGAAAATACTACAAAAGTTTTACTGACAGGTGTTCTGCTGTTTTCAAAACATATCAAAAAACCTAAAAGCTGAAGCTTCATTTACGATGATGCGCGTTTGCGTATCGTGTGCGTTTAACGCGCTTTTACGGTTGCAGTGTAATATGGCATGGAAAGTGATTGCATTATACGTGTTTCCGCATTTATGTAAAGTAGTTTAAGCGTTAATGCGACCACGTGCGCGTATTTTGGTCTTACAACAGGTCTCGGCGAACGGACCTTAGTAAGGTTTACCCAGGTAGTGATCCCCAAGTCACTGTCTTTGGAAGAACCGTTTCACCAGGTACCTTCTCTGAAGTAATTGCGACTGTAGAGTAGCATCCATTGAGTTTAATTCCCGCCATTTGATGAACAAGATCAATGCGGCTGTTGCCAGCAAGGATATCCCGGGAATCACCGTTAAGGGGTGTTGATGCGAATATAAGTCTTAAGACACAGCCTCTCAGTTAAGGCAACCTCACCTCCCCATGTCACAACTCAATCTACTGTCAAATTCAAGATTTAACAAAAAAATGGCTTTCATCAGTGTCTTCTGACGCTCAATAGATCGTTAATGTTACCTTTTCCGCATTCGTGGCGGTACTTTGTTATATCAACTGGCTTTCAAGCGCGTTTTAAAGCATCCCAATGCCTTCAAGCCACCACATAGTCGGCGCCTATGAATGAATACATCAATTTTCAATTTAAAATAGAGAACAAAAATAATGAGGTTATGTTTTCTTCGTTTACGTTCGGACCATTTTATGTCTACCGTCGTATTTATTATAATTTATTATCCATTCAAAAATGATTCGTAAGATTTCCGTCAAATATTTATAAAGCTTATGACTTGATCAACCGAGTTAATAAAACTTGATTCATAAAATTTTTATAAACCACGCTATTAATTGTCTGTTTAGTTGTTTTCACAGTCCTTGTATATTCGCTATCATACTTTACATAACCCTGTATATGAACTGAGAAATCTAATTTAGTAATTTTCAACATAATTACCAAACACAATGATGATCCCTTTCAGGAATAGAAATCTGACAAATCGGACAGTAATGCATCCTCCCAATTCCAATCTTCTCAGTTTCCCCAATCTCCATTTCATTTTCAGCAGCGTACTTTAATCGATTGGTTCTTAGTTTAACGACGTAGGTAGACGTTATACATAGTACAATTAAGAAAATCACAGCCACATTTTCATGTACTAAAATTTCTAAAAGTGGCATAACTACAAACTCAAAAACTATAATTAAAGTAACCAACGATGTTATGCTCCACATTAAGAAAAAATTTGTTCTCTTCAACGATCGCATACAACAATAATAAAAATAGGAAAGCATAAGTAACATAAATGAGAATATGCTAATTGTCCACCATATACTGATGGTTGCTAAAAGCAGCATTGTGGGTAGGAGAAATATTGGTAGAATGGCATCTGGTGCCATTCGACGAGCTCCTCCATTCCATGGTATTCTCATGCGATCTTGCAGGGTTGCCATAAACCCTCTAGTTCTGTTTGGTGGTATTCCTTTTCCAGTTATGAGGCTGAAAAGACAACAAAAAATCTAGATTAATTAAATCAAGTCTTCACGGGTTCATTTAAGATTAAGGGATCAATCGAGAATTGAGAGGGTTCCTTTGTAGAAACAAAAGAAAATCTTTGTGATGTCACTACTACTAAATCTGTTAGTTTTTATATATGGTAATGGCTGTACTAATTTCAGCAAAAAGTACATAATATTAATATTATTACACAACAGTAATAAGTAAAGATAGTATAAAAATGTCATTAACTTTGAAACTGTTCACATTTGGAGCAGAAAATGCATATATGAGTTAGTAAAAAATCAAAAATTTAGATATTCAGGATGTCCCATTTGAAAAAGTTACATGTTTATATTTTTGGCCCAGCGGATGAAATACCCTGTATATTGTAGCATCAAAATGAAATTTTATTTTAAACGCGAGTGTAATACAACTGTTTATTCAATTTTGCTTTTATAAATTCTTCTGTTTTGAGCCTACCATTAATAGTTAAATTACAAGAGAAGTTCGAGATCGTACTCGTTTTTTAGAAAATCACAATTATCGCATCGTCATGATTGTGTTGTAATCATAGCAACGAGAGAATGTTTATAAATAATAGAAAAAATCTTAATAGACGTTTTGCAGTGTTTTCTCATTAAAAAAAGGATTAAAGAGTTGTTCAGCCTAGCCACAAAAAAAATGGCTGAAACAGAGGTTTTAGAAGAAGTGGCTGGTATAAACGATTTAAAAGAAGCATGAGAAGATGAGGAAATTATGGAAGCTTTAAAATTTGTATTAAAAAGTACTGAATAAAATTTTTAAACCGCTAGAAGAATAAAATTTCTGTTTTGTTGTTTTACAATACAACAGCTTTAATGGTCTGTTACCAAGTAAATAAACATTATCCAACACCTTCTAACAATGACGCTATTAATATGGTGATTTTGCATAAGTAATGCGATATATTACTCACTAGTGACAGAATATTCAAAAAGCTACTACTTCCATAAATTCCATGATCTTCCAATGCAATTATAACAATTTTTGAAACATATAAAGATTAATTTGTCAAATTACTCTTTTCAGTTTGACAAAACGTTGTGTTGCACACGTATGTAATTGCACATTAGTCACACAAGAAAAGTTTAGCCACGGGACCATCAGGTTGAGTGATTAATTTTCTTAAGAAGAATCCTAGAAAATATTATTAAGAGGAGTTATTGGAGTTTGAATGTTCTATAATTAAAAAAAAATTCTAATTTATACACAGTGTTTTATAAATAGAATTGAGACAATTATTGACAAAATCTTTTCTTGCGAACACTTATATCTCTCATATATGATTGATTATTATACCGGGTGAGGCAATAGTATGGGGTAGTCCGATATTTTTTTTGAAATAGAATGCCCCAAATATCTTTGCATATTTAACACCTCTCTTGGCAGGTTTATTCATATCTAAAATTTTAGCTCCATCTAATGACCGGTTTAGAAGTTATAAATTTTTTTCAAAAAAATTGAGTTCTACATTATCCCACTTAACAGTTTACCGCTTTCATGGCCGGAACTGTGAAGACGAATTTAAGTAGGGATTTTGTTGCAGGGGCTTGTAGGGTGCTCTTCTTTAAAAGAAAATGGACCCACCATGTACAGGGTGTTCAAAATTAATTTTTAAATTTAGAGAACTTCAAAGCTAAAATTCACAACTTTTTCAAATGGAACACCCTGTATATTTTGTACCTTTGTGATGCAGAATTAAATAACGAACATTTTTTGTATGTACGTCCGTGTAGCTATCTGTAACCACTTTTGATTTATTGAGAAAAAACTGCAAGAAGTACACAATTAAAAAATTATTTATTTAAAAAATCAAGGTTTTTCAAATAAAACAAAAGAAAAAACTATAACAAATGCTCCATATGTTGCCCATTTGCATGGACACACATTTCGATGTGCCTTTGGAACGATCTTTGTACGTTTCTTAACATTGCCGGCGTGATACTTCTAAAAGCTTGTATTATTCTATCCTTCATATTTTGGATTGTGGTTGGTGTCTCTGTATAAACAATTTCTTTCACATATCCCCATAAAAAGAAATCCATTTTTGTAAGATCAGCTCTCGCAGGCTATTTAGTGGGTACATTCCTTCCAATCCATTGGTGTGGATAGATATTATTTAGGAGGTCTCTTACTGCATGTAAATAATGCGGTGGAGCACCGTCTTGCTGAAGCCACATCCTATTTCGGATCTTTTGAGGAAGGTTCGCCAATAATTGTGGCAGATAGTTCTCCAAAAAATGAAGATAAATAGCTGCAGTTAATGTACCATCAAAAAAATGTGGCCCTATTATACGTTCTCCAATAATTCCCCCCCAACGTTTATGGAGCATCTGTGCTGGTTATCAACTTGTCTAAAAAAATGGGGATTTTCTGTAGCATAATAATGGAAATTGTGTCTGTTAACAAATCCATTTTTATGAAACGTTGCCTCATCAGTGAACAAAACATTGTTGAAGAATGTAGCATCGTCTTGCATTTTACCTATGGCCCAATTACAAAACTGTAAACGTTCTAAAAAATCGTCATCAGTTAATTCCTGGTGCATTTGAATGTGATATGCATGAAACTTATTTTTCTTTAAAATTCGACCAACAGAACGTCTACTTATTCCTACAGATGAACTCACTTCTCTCTGACTAACATGGGGATTCTCAATCGTTGCCAGCACAACAGATAACTCATTTTCTTCGTTTACAACATTGTTAATTAGTTCACTTTTTTCATACTGCACATTGCCGGTCCTCACAAATCTATCGAGCAGGTTTTGAAAGCTGTGAACTTTAGGGAGCCTCCGTTCAGGATACCGTTGGTGGTAAATTCTGCGGGCAAACAAACAATTTCTTTCCGACTCGCCCAAAACAAAAGTCATGTCTACAAGTTCTTCATTACTAAAATTCATTTTGAAAAACTAAAACGCCTACTAGAACTAAACACTGATGGTCAGTGGCGTGCGGTGAGAATTTAGGCTAGGGAAGCAACCACGATTTTAATTATAATACACCTAGGTGCAGGCGAGGATTAACGGGGAGGGAATAATTCCCCCCTCCCCAATTTAAAAATAAGTATACATAGAATAGAAACAAATAATGTTTGTTTAATTATTATTTATTAAAACAATTATTTTTCCAAAAATTTTCCCCTCAAAATACTTCTCTGGATCCGCCCCTGCTAGGTACAATAAAAAAACAGTGTTACAATTATTAAGCTTAAAAGTTTTTTCAAAGAAGAACTTTTACACTTTATACTTAGGGAATTTGTTGACTATTATTCTTTATTTTAAAAAACTACTACTATGTATTTATACTGCAACTCGATTTTCCGGTCTTTCTTAGCAAAATACCAGTGCAGGTTTTAATCTTTGTTGTTAAATTTGAAAGTTCTGGTTTTGATCTGCCTTTCTTTATAATTTGTAATTTCTCCCCAAAACTGTATGCGGAAAATTCTTTATTAATAATTTACAAACTGAATAAAAAAAATCGACCCGATTCGGATGTATAGAAGGTACTCGAACCTTCCACCGAAGCAGCTGAATTTGCAGTCGTGACGATAATGCAATTTTAAATTTGCATACAGGCAAACTAAAAATAGAATTATTTGTCTTTAAAAAAATCCAACTTATATAAATTGAAATAATAAAATGCGACAAAATACAGTCTCATTCGCAGATTTACATTACTTAAGTAACATTAAATTTAACAAATACTAAATCGAACAAAGAACCAAATTATAATAAATAAACATTTGAACATGAAGCACACTGACAATAACGGCCAAACAATGCTAAGAGCATCGTCTACTATGACCACGCCCGCTGAATCACGCCAAGGCTAAGAGAAGAGCAGTTGTAAGCAGTGCTTATATGCAGTGTATGTAACACATTTGAATCGGTATTACCTTTCCGTGCAAGTTTAATGAGCCTAATTTAAAATAGTACTCTAAATAATTATACTTTTTGTTGTACGGAATTGATATTAATTGATATTAAATATTACAAATTTAAATAAACGATAACCATAATTTTATATAAATATTTTTGTTAGCATTGGTTTTTATGTTTAATAAATTCTCAAGGGAAGCGTCGCTTCCATTGTTTCCATGGACCGCACGCCACTGCTGATGATCGATAAATGCGAGAAATGTACGTTTTGCATACGTGCACAACAATTGCTAGATGCTTTAATGTTTTGTTGAACAAAAACAACCAACACACTTGACAACTAAATAAATAATTGTTTTTAATTGTGTACTTCTTGCAGTTTTTTCTCAATAAATCAAAAGTGATTACAGATAGCTATAGGGACGTACATACAAAAAGGTTCGTTATTTAATTCTGCATCACAAAGGTACAAAATATACAGGGTGTTCCATTTGAAAAAGTTGTGAATTTTAGCTTTGAAGTTCTCTAAATTTAAAAATTAATTTTGAACACCCCGTACATGGTGGATCAATTTTGTTTTAAAGAAGAGCACCCTACAAGTCCCTGCAACAAAATCCCTACCTTAATTCGCCTTCACAGTTGCGACCGCGACAGCGGTAAACTGTTAAGTGGGATAATGTAAAACTCAACTTTTTTGAAAAAAATTTATAACTTCTAAACCGGTCATTAGATGGAGCTAAAATTTTAGATATGAATAAACCTGCCAAGAGAGATGTTAAATATGCAAAAATATTTGGGGAATTCTATTTAAAAAAAATTACCTTAAGCGTGCCACACTTTTCTGCAACACCCTGTATATTTGAAAATAATTTCTCTAGATGCACCTCTATCCACTGTTTACATCCGTATTAGAACGATCTTTCTAGCTGTTACCGTTTAGGAGCTATCAGACTTGCCAACACTATTGCCCCACCCGGTATACTGATTACTAAAATACTAAATTGCCGTAGACTATTTCGTCCCCTCTTGTCAACCTTCTCTTATAAAATTAAAATTCTTCATAAGGTGCTTCAAATCAAACTGTGTGCAAATTTATGAAAAATTATACGAACAAATAGGAGAATACGTTTTATAAAACTTCTCTACTCTTAGCAATATTTCCAACTGACTTTGCTGTTTGAACACCTGAACAAAATTCGTAAAGCATGAGTGCTGCAACTTTAATAAGCTATAACCCAGAAACTGTTCATTATGAAAGATGAGAAGGTTCCGAGATATTTTCCATAAGGTTTGCACCCTTTATTTTTGGAATTAAAGATTTCTAATACTAAATAATTTAGATTATATCTGTAATATTTTTTTTTATCTGAAACATTACTATTACACTACGCGATTATTAACGCATAATCCTTCAATCATTACAATCATCTGCGTCGATAAGAAAATTATTTGTTTGAATTTCACACTTTAACATCTTACAAATGAAAAATATTTATCAATGACAAAGTATTATTATACATAGATGATCCGTATTTAAACGTTTATATAAAAATAAATTATTTAAATATTATAGTAGTAACTTCATGGTATTCCTTGTACCTAGTAATTTATTATTATTAGCTGTGTGGAAAATATTATTGTCAGGTTACTGAGGAAGGTTACTTTGTCAAATTTTAGTTATATTCCAATTTGTTTTCAAATTAAAACAATTAAATGCATGAGAAGGGTAGGCAAACTTTTACGTTTAACAACACCCTGTATAGCTTACCTGTATCTGTAGGTACAGGTACAACATCATACCTATACTTGTCTTAGTAGATACGATTTGAAGGTTTATGTACAAATATATACTAAATACCTGATACAATACTCTTGTCTGAACTTCCAGATTCATATTTTGTGTTAAAAGCGTGTAACTATAAATATTTAACAATTTTTTTACTCCTGTTCCCAAAGGCTTCCTACAATGAAACTTACACCAAAGAGAATCTACACCTAGCTGTATAACATACTGTATTTCTAAAAAAATTGAAGGTCCACTTTCTTAGATATTCAAGGTCAAAGGTCATATCATGTGACCTTGGAATGAAGAATTCAATATTTTTTTATAAATATTTTTATGAAAACTATGCTCTTTTAGCTTTAAAACAAGCCTAAGATAAAAGTTCTACTATGATTAGAAGCAAAGTTATGAATTGTTTCTGTTCACCTTGTAAGCGTAAATTTTACATTTTTTATCATATTTGCAACCCTGCTGTATGAATACCGTGTATCACTGAGGGCTATAATTTTACATACGTAAGTTATTTGATGTCCTCTACCATCCTACCATCATTTCACGAAAATCTGAGATGGTCAGGTTGAAAAGTTCATTTTTCTGTGATGATTTGGTATGGAATGACACGCGAATGACATCGAAACAACAGTATTTGACCTGACCCGAAAAACCAATAGCAGATTGGTGATCTTCATACCAAAAACCTGTAGAAAAACCATATGAAAACCTGGATTTTTTTTGTGTTGTACAGTGTTATTATAGCTAATCGAAGATTTATCATCTATTGGAAAAACCGCCCTTGAGTGTTCTAACCTCAGAGCTAATGCATTAGTAATATTATCAATTTTGAAACCCTGCAGTTTTTTAGTAAAGTCACATTTACATGAACTTAAATAAAATTCCGTTATAACTGATGGTTTTCAGGAATAATTACTCATTCTTGTTTGTACTCGTAATTTGTTTATTTACCTCAGTTGCATTAAAATAGTGAACATGTTTGTATTTCTCTCAAATTTGCAGTATTAGCAAAAGCTCCACTGCCTTCCATGAATGATTGCTGAATCATTATAATTGCATGCATGTTATAATTGTACTTTTCTAAAACAAAAGTTTGGCTTTTTTTAATCAAGAAAACCTTATTAAGGTTTTTTATTCCAAATATTATCAGAAATCCACTGACCAAGTCTGGTACAGGGGTTTTAATGTTTTTCTTCAAAGTGGCAAAATTTTGTACTCAGCTAATAACTCACTCTGTATATGTATATATTAAATGTGATACAATTCAAGGTTATCATAATGTATCATCTTATGCATTATCGTGTCAGGATACTACAAATAAAACAATTTCACGGTTAATATAAAAATAAAAACTGTGAACGCCTGGAAGATGTATTCAATTTAAATCAAAATTATTTGGAAATTTGTCTATATCACAACATAAAACAATTCTAATAATACTTTATGATTTCTATTAAAATACAAGAGGTGATGCTACCATGGAAGTGTATAAATTTGAGGTTACTGTATTAGAAAAATAATAATAATAATATTATAAGTAATGTTATGCATGAAAAGAAGTTATAGGACAAGTTAATTGACACATTTTTCTCAGTGTCTTTGATAATGCTTAATTTACTACTGTAGTAATCACAACGGAAATAGATTAAAGGTTAAAAATAGATCTCCGTTCCCCCGTAAAAATAGATTTTATGTAGAAATGTATGTACCATTGATTTCATAATGATCTAGGACACCGAGGCTAACATGATGATATTTTATTAATTTTTTCAGTGTAAATGCACAGGATATAAAATAATAGAAAATAGCATCATATTAGCCTTGGTGTCCTAGATCATTATGAAACAACAGTACATACACGTGTAATATTTTAATTTTTTTCAAATACATATATGCATACAATGATGCTTCATGCTGATGTATGTAATATTATCACCTAGTAACGCTTGTGGTACATATAAGATTTTATTTTCACGAAAATATCTATCACGAATAGAAAAGTAGTTTTAATTTCTAATTGTTGGCGTTGTCAAAGACGTTGTTTAGATGTTTTTATTTTTAACGTAACACTGATGTCGATTGCAATGTCCAAGTTGAGCGGGCGTTATAGATGATAACGACCGCTTATAATGCCCTGGTTGTTATGGACTTGTTTATATAGTTCGCATCACAGGTATAAACAACAAATAATATGCAAGTAAAAAAAGAAACAATTTTAGATTTCATTATTATATTTTTTCGAAGTCAAATACATAAGAATTGGTTTTTTATCGGATATTTTTATTGTTACACGAAAGTTTTGTTGTCACGGAAATAACTCGCGAATCAAAAAAGAAATGAAAAAATCGCGACAGTGAAGCTGCAGCGATTTTGTCTAATGACTTTGGTTCGAGGGATAATTTCAGTGGTCAGCAAATCTTCAGTAAATTAAAAGCAAAATTATACTGATGTAAAACCTATCTTGAGTTTGTTTTAGGGATCTTAATACACGACATGATTTCACAAACATTTTAAATAACAATCTTTTGCAATGCCAAGATAGAATCATTAATTTAAGGTTTGTTAAACAAAGTTTCGAAACATACCTTCTATAAAACTACTCGCAGCTACACCCATTTTTATCACTTACTAAAAAGCTACCTTGCTTTTCATCATTGACAATGGCATGTCCAGGCTTTTCTGGAGACAAGGGGTCTAGCTGAAATACGTGATAGTCCTATAGTTTTAAATAAGCTTATTTATGAAATTTCAAAGCGTTAATTTCACGTTAGATGGGTTGCATAACCTCAATTTTCTAAATTATAATTTTGAACGGTTTGTCTTTTATGGAGTTAAATATGGTTAACTATAATTAACATGCACACTAGTACACTATAGTCAGATAAAGCATATCTGGACAAATGATTTTTCCATAGAATTTAGTTAATCTTTTTTGTTCATTAACGATGTGGGAGATGATTATCTAATTCTGTATTTAAATTAAGTTTAGGCGAAAGTTAATGTAAGATTTAACCTAAAACCGGTTAGGGGCATTGTAATGGGGAGGTGGTATGCAAGTATTTACTACCTTACCTGAGCATTTAATAGCATAAAAATGTGTTATCATTTTAATGAGTTTCCTTCAGTTGCATAAGTTTCTTGTATATCAAAATCTTACAGAGTTTGGTTAAATAATTTTGGTGGAGGATTGCAAAGCTGCTTCATTACCAAATAATTGTAACTTAAATGTAGGGGCTGATTTTTATAAACGATATCAGTTAAACAACATATAAATTAGGTTGCACTTTTGGATCGTACATTGAAATACTGTCATTAGCTTGAATTTTCATATTGTTGATGCCTAAAATCATGGAAATAATGTTTGTTAGGATATAATGTTTAAATTTCTGAAGATAAAAAGGTGTGAAAAGGTATTTTTAATAATTAAGTTAATAAAATTCTTAAGCAGATAGGGATGTCATCGACATTCAGAAGAGGGTTGATTTTGTAATGAAAATACAAATACCATTAGATTGGGGAATCTTTTTATCTATTAAGATTAGGTAATTGGTTTTTGTGTTAATTACAATTTATAAACAATAATTTGGTTATGTTAAATTTATTTGTCAAAGTTTCTTTTGTTTTATGCAAACATTGTATCACATTCATTTGTTTCGCCAAAATCATATATAATAACGGCCATTTTTCTAACAAACTCTCTTCTAATTAATCTTTCAAGAAGTGTACAATCTTGTGGAGAGCACAATTTAATTTAAGGTTATGTTTTAAGTTAAAAATGTAAACAAAGCGACAAAACTTTGAGGTTAGTGTTATTTTTGTGAAACGTCTAAGTGTTTAAAGTTTTCAAAAACTTCGGTAAATCTAAGTGATTTATTTAACAAGTGTTTCAAATTAATCAAGTGTAACTTATTCTGCGATGGAAATGTTATTAATTGCTAATAAAGAAAAATTGATGACTGGATTATAAATATATGTGGACTTTAATTATAAAATTAATTTACTTACCACTATTATACAAATAAATGGATTTGGAATTCCAATTACTAAAACCCTTTATGTGGATTTATTTGAAAGAGGTCAATGACATACTTTCTTGATTTCATTGTCGAGACAAATGAAAGCAGAGAGCTGATATTTGGTAATATATAAAAATACAGCTGGCAAACTAGTGGCGGCAAATATTTAAAAATGATTTAAAAATATATGAACGTGAGTTTTTAACAATAGTTAGTTTTAATTTTAATAATTAAGAAATATGTCGATATAAAAGTATTAATTTCCAAATAAAGAATACTGAACTATTTTAGGATTAATATAAAGAAAGAATTTAACGGCAGGACAAAAACTGTAGAAGCTAATAATCAAATTTTTGCATATAATTGCATTTAAATATTTAGAGATAAATTCATAATTAAGCAGCGTTGCTATCTTTTAAGTTACTAAAAGAGAAAACCGATTTTTCTTTTGGTATCTAGTTTCAATTTTCTTTTTGTTTCGTTTTTTGTTGTTTGGTATTTGTTAAATTATAAAAATAAAGTTGTGTTGTTATTATTTTGAAAATTACTTTGTGTATCTATTTTTATATTGCTGTGTCCCTATATATAAGAATTTAGATCTCTATAGATGTGACCCGCCTGAGAAAGTCTCAATTTGTGGATAGTTAGATTTTTTACTATAATATATTTAGCCGGAGCATTTATTTCAATTAAAGGTAAGCTAGTAGTGAGTTGTCTATTGCATCTTTATTAAGTTAGTGTCTGTCTAAATTAATTTTATTCAACCATCCCGCATTAAAATATTATAACAATACGTAGAAGCATCTCAGTAAATATTTCTAGTTTAAGTACTACTTTGTGACAGATTTAGTTCAGAGTGTATGACGCTTAACCTTATACAGTTTTTGTGTGATTGGTGTCTGGATTTTAGACACCTACAGGCACTGCATGGTAAACCGTGTGCATGGTTGATGGGAGCATAGATAATTAAGGTTCTGTTGTATTTAATTAATAATAGATTTTCAAAATTTGGTCGGTTAGTGTTCTGGAAGCAGTTTTAAATAAGAGTAATTTTGATTGATTGATATTGTAGATTTTTTAAAATATATTCTGGTGAATTACTTATAATTTCTTTTATTAACTTATTTTATCAGTAATTATAAAATTATGTCCGCCTATCTTATGCTAGAGACTCACTCCAATCTCTTGTTATTTTAACCTGTTATGTATTTTAAATAAGTAAATTTTGTTTTATTGATTCATTTGTGCTATCAGTTATTACAAAGAAATAAGATATGGAATTTCCTTAAGAAGGCTGAGGGTTCTGTTTCCTTCTAAATTAATTTCAAATGTTATTTTCAACAGAACAAAAATACGTTTTACTATTAATAATAATTTGAGCGCCCTTTATTGATTTAAATCGAAATTATCAACTTGTGAAATAGCTTTATTTTTGACAGGTAAGTATTGAATTGTATTATTTTATTTCTTTATGAATTTACTGTTTAATCTTTTTGGCTTACAAAAAGCTAAAAGCTAAAGGCTTGCAGCTTACCAAACAAGCCTTTAATGATATTACCAATCTACTAACTTTCTAACGGATTATTGGAGTAAGTAATTTCGTATCCTTTTAAATATGCATTGGATGACTACTTGCACACTCACTTTGCTTTGCTATTTTAAACAATTTCACTACACTGAAGTTCTCTAGTTAAGGCGACGCTGCTTTTGAATTTATTCCTTTAGTTTTTTAGATCAGCTATGTCCCTCTATATGCTAGATGTAGACTTGCCTTCTCAATTATATTACTGGCCTCTCTTCAATAAATAACTAGGACACACTTTCAAGGGTAAATTATTAACATACAAAATATTATTTAACATGTTTGATTACTAGATTTTCTTTAAATTATCGTAAACATGATTGAAAATGAGTCTTTTTCGTCATATTCAATTTTAGTTATTATTTTGTATTCTATTGTTTTTCCGTTAATGGAAAGGATTATTAACTATCTTCCAAGATAAGCTCTTATCATCTTCAATTTTCTTGAAAGAAAGTTAATACTTGTTACATTCTCCTGTATTATTATTATTGCATAGATAAGAGTTTCCATTTCTATGCCTACTAATACTTTTCATAACCTTAATATGCCGTGGTTTGATAAATATGTCAATACAGGTTTATAAATCATAAACACTAATCTAATACAATGCTTTATTTTTCTAGCTCGCTGCAATCTTAAACGGACAAGAAAATTCATAAAGAAACCTTTTCAAGAAGAACAAAGCTCTATAACAATCCTACTATATTAAAACGCCAATGTCTGTTGGTTATTGTGATCTCGGGAACGAAAGATCAAATTTACGCGGCGACCTAGATATAAGCTAGGGGCACCGAGAGAAGCAAAATAACACCAAAATTATGGTTCCTACTTTTATGGTTTCTGAGATACAGAATTTCTAAAAGTGCAAAAAAATATCGTCGCGGCTGGGATTCGAATATTGGAGTCAATGACAGGCGCACAACCAACTGCGTTAATCTGGCATCTCAAACATGGTGAATCGAAAATGATTATTAGATAACCTATTTTATAATAATTCATAAATTATCGCGCGCCGTATGCGCTCGGGCCCCCGGTTCTAATTTATTATAATTGTATATTTAAAAATGTATTGATAGATAATTCCCACTTTTGATAACTCCATTAAATAGATATAAATGCCGCTTTTTTTAATTAAGATTGATGTATCCTTTTTTTCTTTAAATTAAAACCTTATCTTTTATTCAATTTCAAAAATATTACAATATAAAGCAGAGGATCTGAGCACAGAGCAGTAAGTGTTGAAAAAACTCGTATGGAGTTCCAATTAGATGTATGGTTTTTGTTAATATCACCTTTAAATTTATCAATCGGACATTAAAAAGTGTTAATAAGGTAAAAACTCATAAACTGTCATAATGCTTTCTCATATACAGTTTGGTGGCAGCCCACCGAGGTGTTAAAAGTTTTCCTGCTTAGTTTCATAATTGTTTGTCAGTCAGTTTTAAATCAATCATTAGTTTTACAAAATTTTTCTTGACGAATTCAATAATTCGATTGAAGCTCAAAATAAATAAAGTAAACCATTTTGTTACTTACTAGAAAATGTACCTGGTATTGCATCCACAAATTTTATTGTTTCTGATTTATTGAGTAGTCACAAATATTACTCAGCGTATCTATCAGATTAAATTTTATAACAACCGCATTTTCTACACACCTGAATTATTTTTAAATGTCGCCTAATAAAATTTTTACTGAGAAAGAAATCTTTAATTTTAGAATTTGTAGTCCCGGAAATTTCTCGAAATGGAAATACTACTCGCTACTGATTCGATTTTGCTAAAGTTACTTACTTTTAAAGAATAGGTGCCACAAATTTAAATATTTTTTAGTTAACTGTATAGCAAAAAATGTTTATCTTAGAAAAATCTCTGCTTAGTCCAAAACCTTTAAATGACAGAAAAATTATATTTTCAATTATAAGTATATAAAAACTAAAAATAAATCTATATAATAAACTAATTATTTAATTTCTTAAATTATTCTGTTTTGTTTCCGAAGCGAGTGCTCGATCAAAAAAAGGAGGTCGGTAACTAGTAAACTACTACAGACAATAGTAAATGCAGTTAGTCAGGTATTCAATAATAACTGTATACTAATTTAAATCTAACCTTTTAATTTAATGTTCCTCAGCAAATTAAATGTTTTGTATCTAAATATATCATTTGTTTATTGTTGACTTTACGCCAATTTGATTCGCTTATAGTTTATTAACTTAACAAGGTCGAGTGTGTAGTTATTTACATACGCACCACTGTAAAATTTACAAATTGCGACAAGGCCGAAATTTGTAATTTAGACGAGCATGGATCTTGGAACTCTAGATTCTTTCTATCATTCCATCAAGTAGAATTTAACAAAACGGGCCAAATAATTACTTTAGCATCAAAAAAAGGTTTTTAGATATAAGCAATAAAAAAATCTAAATCAAATGGATACTATCGTGAAATATTCTTAAATTATTAATTTTTTTTATTTTATCAAATAAAACTGAATTAAATTACTGATATATACAATAGAAGTTGTAGTTTCACTTAATGATTCCGCTTTTCTTGTCTTGTAAATGGGGCCCTGCATCATTTAGATGTTGATTCCAGCTCCACAATGGCATTTACACATTCTGTGGACCATAGAAGGACCATGCCAAATCAATTATCATAAATTTGTAATTGCAGGTTAATCCAATTAAAAACGTTAATTAAGAAAAACACCAAAGTACTTTAATGATTATTATTTCTTCCATATACATTAATGCGTTAACAAGAACACAATCAAATTTTTAATTTCATTAATTTTATTGTTGCAATGAAACACTTATAACACTATACTCGCGTGTTTCGTGCTTATTGAATAATAATGTTGTTCAATATCTGAAGACAGACTTTTCTTCACTACAGCTCATGACTGAATGTCTTTACGCAAAAATTACTAACAAAATCAGACAGGACAGAGAGTGCTACAAAATTTGGCATGGGGGATTTACTGACCAGTAGAACAAAAGTGGCCGACTTTGTTTCGCAGGAAATGTTAATAATTTAGAGTTTTTAAAAATCTGACCAGGTTGTCAAACCTCCATTTAAAAAAAATATGTACATTACAACCTAATAAAACAAAATATTTTAATACTTAGATGAAGATGAAGTCGTATAATTAAATTTTTAATTAAATTTGGTACACAATAGCAAGCTCTATTAAAACAGTTATTTTTTATTAGTACAAAAAATGCATGTTTTTGGGACGAATAAGAAAGTTGCCGGACGACGCGGTAGCGGAGTTTCGCAATCTTATGAGTCCCAAAACAGCATTTTTTTGTATGAATAAAACATAATATTCTTCTCCAACTACTTCTAACTAGCAAACTCCGTAAGAGAACTAAACAACATGGTATTAACCCCAGAAGAGCCACCGAAAAGGCCAAACATAACGCCCCAAATGGCTAGTGGAAATGACACGACGTCACAATGGAGAATGTAGAAGTAGATCTAAAGGAACAATCCATAATCCATCCAATTTTCTACTACATTCCTCAATATCGAGTGCGCCTTTGAAGCGAGCTCAAAATTGAAGGTATTCATTTCGCTTCGTTTTAAAAATTTAAAAGGATATAAATATATATTTCCCTCTGAGTACCGGTAAAATAAAAATTTATATTTTTGGTAAACATATCTATTCTTTTAAAAGGCTATATTCCCTTTGTAGTCACGTAAGCAAAACATGTTGTTTCTTATATTATAAAAATTATTTTCCTATTATTGTTACTCTTTACTACTATTCTAATCTCTTACTACGTTTACTGAAGCTTTTTCATTCAGGTGTTCCAGGAGACTCCCGAGTGACTTCCGAACCGCGGGCGGTTCCGAAAACAGCCGCCATTTTTGATTTCTTTAATCTCTATTTATGACGGTCGGTCGGGTACTGTTGGGACATACTCGCAAGTCGTGTGCGGCCTACCACCCACCGATGTTATGCCGCGCGCGCGTGGCCAACCTCCGACGTGTGGAAGAGCCTTTGCTTCAGCTATGTATTTGGTGATGTAATTGGTTCCTCTACTACTCCCATCATCCACAAGAGCGACAACACTACCACCAGCCTGCTGCACTTCTTCCATCCGCGGCACTGGCTGTCTCCTATCCCACGTGCTGCTTCGATTGATTGCTCTTTTTGCTGCTGGCAGCGATTTTGCTTTTAACTACTGCTCGTTCCTATCACCCCGACCATACATGGTCATACATATTCAATCTCATTAGAGCTAAATGGCAACAATTTGCTTTCTCCGCGGCTATTTGTCGTTCGACGTTCAACCCGATACGGTACTGGATTAAGGTAATAATGCAATCAAAACACGCATCATCGTAGATGATGAAAAGTAGCGACTTTAGCGTACTCAAAAATACTTCACATACAACAGAATCTATTATATTTATTTTTGTATTTTGCTGAATTTGCTAAAATGCGTCTGAAATAAGCTGTCGCAAAGCGTAAGCAACCATAAGCGATGCTATTGGTCGGCGCGCACGTGTTATCTTTAACGCTTAAGCTACTTTACCTACATGCGGAAACACGTATACGCAATCAGTTCTCGTAAACGTTTATTTATTTAAATTAAATTTAGTTAAATTTATTTTGTAATTGCCCTTTTTAGGGCAAACATCTCTTTTAAACTTAGGCCTTGTTCGGTTTAAATAGCGAGTGACGAGTCTGATTCAATTGTGGTGTATTTAATTTTTATCAGTATCATTTTTAATTCCATATTACGCTGAAACCGTAAAAGCGAATTAAGCGCACACGGTACGCAAACGAGCATCATCGTAAATGAAGCTTCAAAGGTCAGCTAACTTCAAGTTTATTTATGTCTTGCGACAGCTTATTTCAGACGCACTTTCGCGCACTTAACGATTTATTCTGCCGGAGTCTTTCCGTATATTCTCTTAACAGTTTTTATTAGTGGTGGTAGACGTAAACTAACGTGAGTCGTCTGCTTTATGGCGCGTATATATTAAAAATCAAAACAACATAGGATTAGGATGGTTTCATAAATCTTTCCGGGAAAGCATTTAAACGGTGTAAACGTTTAGTTTTTGATGGTTTAAACATTTATTTTATTAAACTTTGTTTCATCCCTAGTCCAAACATATCCAATTCCCTTCGAGTCGAGAGTCGTGTGCCATACGTAGAATCAAAAGCGGTTTCAAATGAGTTGCTACTCGACCCATCGTGCCATTTAAACTTCTTGCATCGTTAGGTATGTTTTTGCGCAAAAAATAACATTGTTTTGTGTTATTGTAAGTACCTTATAGTCTGCCTTTCCTAATTTAAATGTTTCAGAAGTTAAGCTGGAGGGTGGGAGGGGAGGGAGTTACGTTAAGAACATGGTGTATAAACCTCTGCAATGCAAAAATTATAAATTGCTTTTGCAAGTCAAACTCATAAACGAGAACAAAGATCAATCTTCAAAGTGCTATAAATAAAAGATATTTTTTACATTAATTACACAGCCTAGAATAAACCAATCTATATAAGGTTTGATAAAGCTATTAAAAATTCTTATTATAAATATAAGTGTACGATTGATTCGTTTTTAATTTTTCTTTCATATCAAAAGCATTTAATTAATTAACATCCACCTGTAAAAGAAGAATAAATCTTTTTGCACATACGCCCACTTTCCTAATTATATATTTCATTCAAAAACAGACATAAATTAAAATAAAACATTACCGACAAAAATTAATATTTTAATATTATTGATTAATAAGAATTTCATAAAATTGCACTTCGCTTGTTTTTAATAAACTTCCGAGTCACGGAGATTTGCACAAAAACAAATACATATTTTTATAGGTATCTAAATCACATTTAAAAAACAATATATAATAGTAAGAATTTAATTAAATCAAATACATAAAAGTTAGTGGTCACCTAGACATCCTATTAATAGTATGTGTGGTGTGAATTGCATTTTATATGCATTAATTGTTTCTATTTTATACTTTAATATAGCATTTCTTAAGGGGTGTTATAAACTAAATATAAAATATCGAGTACAGTATTTCATTCGTTCATTTCATTGATAATGTCGATGATAGTTGTGACAATATTTATTATTATTGTGTTAACTGCAGGAGTTACCACAACTGTAAGTAAAAGTTTTGAAATCGAAACAATTTTTTTTAATGTTAGCAATCTTTGCTATTGACAAGTTTATTAGTAACTTATAGATCAGAAATCGTTTTTAAATATTTTTTAATTACTATAATTGGGAAATAGCTACAGGCAGTAGAAAAAATATTGTATGCTCTGCTATCGTAAGCGTACTTTTACATACATTTGCAATACTTTGTACATAAATAACTAATTAGTCATTTATTTAAGGAACATGCAAGTGCATCAATTAACCATGACGATCAAGAATTAATAGCATGGTATCCTATTCCATTGAAGCCTCATTCAAATACACAGGCACTCAATGATGAAACATCTAAAATGTTCTCTTTATACCTTTACGGTTTAAGAGACTTACTCTTACGAACAGGAGGAGAGGAAAGCGAAAGTCAGCAACCTTCATCGATAAGTAACAGAATTTTATTTCCTTACTATCCATGGGGACCTGCTTACCCAATTCGTCCACCAAGTCCGCCTGCCTTGAGATTTCCAACCGATCAAGGAAAAACCTTACCAAGTATCATATTTAACAAAACTCCTTACCAGGTTCAGGTTGTAAACACATCTCAAGTTTCTATGGCTACTCCCAATCTTACATATCCTTTCAATTCAACGAGCGATATAAATGGTAAGTATATAAATTAATATTTAAACATAATCACTTGTTAATAATACATACTTAATCATTTACAGGGTCTATTCCATTTTTTCCATATTATGAACGCTCTCAACAAGATCAAAATGCCAACCTTGGTAACATAACGAACAATCAGGTAACACAAACAATTTTTGCTTCCCCTCATATTGAAAGTGAAGAATTCAAGAATTCTAATGAAAGTGACACCGAAAATCAGGTTAGAATGCAACTTACAAATAACAATGATGATGTATTAAACTCTGCCATAACCAAATTAAAAAATGATTGTCCGACTTCAAATGTTGATGATGAAACCGGAAATAAAAATCTGAATGAGTATACAGATGCGACTGAAAGGATAGATGCGAATGAAAAGTCAGCCACGACTGTTAAATCAGATGCTACTGAATGTATAAAAGCTTCTGAGACTGTTAAAGCACATACATGCAAAACCACCAATGAGTCTGATAAAACAAGTGCGATAGATAAGACTAGCAGCACCACTGAAAAGACAGATAAAACTAAAACACAAACTGCCACTCATAAGATAGAACCTACTTGTTCAGAAGGAATTACTGATGCGACAGCAAATGAAACCAACCATGCGACTAAAGAGATAAACATAACTGAAAAGACACATGCAGCAGTAAAGACGGATACAACTGAAAGGTCAGATACCACCAAGCAGACAGATATTAGTTGTAAGGAAGATGCTAAGACAAAAGTCACTACTGAAAAGACATGTGCTGATGAAACAGGTTTAAATGGCCATGACAAGACAAATACCACCAAACCAATAGATGCAACTGAAAAATCACATGTGACTGACGGGATAAACACTTCTACAAAGGCAGATCGAACTAGTAAAACAAGAGACCAGGAAGCCATTGAAAACACAGATGCAACTTGCACCACAGGTGTAACCAAAAAGACAGATGCAATTGAAAAGACAAAAGATAAGCAAATTGGAGATTTGACGTGTGTCACTGACAAGTCAGACGCGACCAAAAGGATACATGTTACCACAGGGACTGGAGTTACTAAAAAGACAGAAGTAACTAATGAAACAAATGCCAATGAAAAGACAAACGATAGGAAAACGACAGTTTCGTTGAGTTCCACTGAAAAGGAAAAAACTACTGAAAAGATACATGTGGCTCGAGTTAGTGACAAGACAGATGCAACTGATAAAGCAGAAACCACTGAAAACATAAAGGATAGGCAAATGACAGATTCGTCGGGTTCGACTGACAAGGCAACAGTAACGGAAAAGATATATGTTACCACAGCGGCTGTAGTTACCGAAAAAACAAAGGATAAGCAAACGGCAAATGTGTTAGGTTCCACTGAAAAGGCAGACGCGACTAAAAGAGTACATGTTACCACAGAGGCCGGAGCTACTAAAAAGACAGGTAAAACATCGAAAACTACAGAAAAGATAAAGGATAGGCAAACACCAGAATCGTCAGGTTCCAGTGAAAAAGCAAAAGTGACTGAAAAAATACATGTTACCACAGCAGATGGATTTACCAAAAAGACAGATGCTATTGATAAAGAAGATATCACTGAAAGGACAAAAGGACGGCAAACTGCAGACTCGACGAGTTCCACTGCCAAGAGCGACATAACTGTAAGGATAGATGTTACCACAACGACTGACATTACTGAAGAAACTTATGCAATTGATGAAGATGCAATTGATGAAGCAGATGGAACTGATGAAGCAGATGCCACTGAAAAGACCAAAGTGACTAGCAAGCTGGATGTTACCACACCATCTGACATTAACAAAGCGACAGATGCAACTAAAGAAGTAGATGTCAGCAAAGCCACAAAAAACAGGCAAACTGCAGATGCGACGGGTTCCACTGAAGCAGCAGATGCAAAAGAAAAACCAAATGTTACGGAAAAGCCAGATACCGACGAAAAGACAGATATGACACAAAAAACAGGTGCAGTTACCGCCGCAAACACCAACTCTTCTCCAAAGTCGAAATATACGAAAAATACGTCTACCACTGCCAAGGTAGATGAAGATGAAAGACCAAATGTCACGGAAAAGGCAGATGCGACCAAAGATTCAAGTACCAGTAATGAGGCAGTTACCGCCGCAAACAACAACTCTTCTCCAAAAGCAAAGTATACGAAAAATACGTCTACCACTGTCAAGGAAGATAAAAGACCAAATGTTACGGAAAATGCAGATGCCGAAGAACAGACAGTTGCGACCAAAGATGCAAGTACAAGTGATGAGGCAGTTACCGCCGCAAACACCGACACTTCTCCAAACTCGAAATATACAAAAAAGACGTCTACCACTGTCAAGGTAGAAGGAGAAAGATCAAATGTTACGGAAAAGGCAGATGCCGATAAAAAGGCAGGTGTGACCAAAGATGCCAGTACCAGTGATGAGGCAGTTACCGCCGCAAACAACAACTCTTCTCCAAAAGCAAAGTATACGAAAAAGACGTCTACCACTGTCAAGGTAGATGAAGGAGAAAGATCAAATGTCACGGAAAAGGCAAATGCAAGAACAAGTGACGAGGCAGTTACCACCACAAACACCGACTATTCTCCAAAGGCAGAATATACGAGAAAGATGTCTACCACTGTCAAGGTTGATGAAGATGAAAAATCAAATGTTATAGAAAAGCCAGTTGCTGATGGAAAGACAGTTGCGACACAAAAAACAAGTACAACTAATAAGGCAGTTACCGCCACAGTCACTGACTCTTCTCCAAAAGCAGAATATACGAAAAAGTCATCTACCACTGCCAAGACAGATGAAGATGAAATACCAAATGTTACGGAAAAGGAAGATGGCGATGAAAAGGCAGGTGTAACCAACGATGCAAGTACCACTAATGAGGCAGTTACCGCCGCAAACACCACATCTTCTCCAAAGGTAAAATATACCAAAAAGACGTCTACCACTGTCAAGGTAGATCCAGATGAAACACCAAATGTTACGGAAAAGGCAAATGCTGATGAAAAGGAAGGTGCGACCAAATATGCAAGTACCAGTGACGAGGCAGTTACCACCACAAACACCGACTATTCTCCAAAGGCAGAATATACGAGAAAGGCGTCTACTACTGTCAAGGTAGATGAAGATGAAAGACCAAATATAACTAAAAAGGCAGATGCCGATAAAAAGGAAGTTACCACCAAAGATACAAGTACCAGTGATGAGGCAGTTACCACCGCAAATACCGACTTTTCTACAAAGGCAAAATATACGAAAAAGACGTCTACGACTGTCAAGGTAGAGAAAGATGAAAGACCAAATGTTACGGACAAGGCAGATGCCGATGAAAAGGAAGTTACGATCAACGATACAAGTACCAGTGATGAGGCAGTTACCGCCGCAAACACCAAATCTTCTCCAAAGGTAAAATATACGAAAAAGACGTCTACTACTGTCAAGGTAGATGAAGATGAAAAACCAAATGTTACAGAAAAGCCAGATGCTAATGGAAAGACAGTTGCGACACAAAAAATAAGTGCAACTAATAAGGCAGTTACCATCACAGGCACTGACTCTTCGCCAAAGGTAGAATATACGAAAAAATCGTCTACCACTGTCAAGACAGATGAAGATGAAATACCAAATGTTACGGAAAAGGAAGATGGCGATGAAAAGGCAGGTGTAACCAACGATGGAAGTACCACTAATGAGGCAGTTACCGCCGCAAACACCAAATCTTCTCCAAAGGTAAAATATACCAAAAAGACGTCTACCACTGTCAAGGTAGATCCAGATGAGACACCAAATGTTACGGAAAAGGCAAATGCTGATGAAAAGGAAGGTGCGACCAAATATGCAAGTACCAGTGACGAGGCAGTTACCGCCGCAAACACCAACTCTTCTCCAAAGGTAAAATATACGAAAAATGCGTCTACTACTGTCAAGGTAGATGAAGATGAAAGACCAAATATAACTAAAAAGGCAGATGCCGATGAAAAGGAAGTTACCACCAAAGATACAAGTACCAGTGATGAGGCAGTTACCACCGCAAATACCGACTTTTCTACAAAGGCGAAATATACGAAAAAGACGTCTACGACTGTCAAGGTAGAGAAAGATGAAAGACCAAATGTTACGGACAAGGCAGATGCCGATGAAAAGGAAGCTACGATCAAAGATACAAGTACCAGTGATGAGGCAGTTACCGCCGCAAACACTAACTCTTCTCCAAAGGTAAAATATACGAAAAAGACGTCTACCACTGTCAAGACAGATGAAGATGGAAAACTAAATGTTACGGAAAAGGCAGATGGCGATGAAAAGGCAGTTGTGACCAAAGATACAAGCACCACTGATGAGGCAGTTACCGTCGCAAACACCAAATCTTCTCCAAAGATAAAATATACGAAAAAGACGTCTACCACTGTCAAGGTAGAAGGCGATGAAAGACCAGATATTACGGAAAAGGCAGATGGCGATGAAAAGGCAGTTGTGACCAAAGATACAAGTACCAGTGATGAGGCAGTTACGGTCGCAAACACCAACTCTTCTCCAAAGATAAAATATACGAAAAAAACGTCTACCACTGTCCAGGTAGATGAAGATGAAAGACCAAATGTTACGGACAAGGCAGATGCCGATGAAAAGGAAGTTACGACCAAAGATACAAGTACCAGCGATGAGGCAGTTACCACCGCAAACACCAACTCTTCTCCAAAGGTAAAATATACGAAAAAGACGTCTACTACTATCAAGGTAGATGAAGACGAAACACCCAATGTTACGGAAAAGGCAGATGCCGATGAAAAGGAAGCTACGATCAAAGATACAAGTACCAGTGATGAGGCAGTTACCGCCGCAAACACCAACTCTTCTCCAAAGATAAAATATACGAAAAAGACGTCTACCACTGTCAAGACAGATGAAGATGGAAAACTAAATGTTACGGAAAAGGCAGATGGCGATGAAAAGGCAGTTGTGACCAAAGATACAAGCACCAGTGATGAGGCAGTTACCGTCGCAAACACCAAATCTTCTCCAAAGATAAAATATTATACGAAAAAGACGTCTACCACTGTCAAGGTAGATGGCGATGAAAGACCAGATATTACGGAAAAGGCAGATGGCGATGAAAAGGCAGTTGTGACCAAAGATACAAGTACCAGTGATGAGGCAGTTACGGTAGCAAACACCAACTCTTCTCCAAAGATAAAATATACGAAAAAGACGTCTACTACGGTCAAGGTAGATGAAGATGAAAGACCAAATATTACGGAAAAGGCAGGTGGCGATGAAAAGGCAGTTGTGACCAAAGATACAAGTACCAGTGATGAGGCAGTTACCGTCGCAAACACCAACTCTTCTCCAAAGATAAAATATACGAAAAAGACGTCTACCACTGTCAAGCTAGATGAAGATGGAAAACCAAATGTTACGGAAAAGGCAGAAGCCGATGAAAAGGAAGTTACGACCAAAGATACAAGTACCAGCGATGAGGCAGTTACCACCGCAAACACCAACTCTTCTCCAAAGATAAAATATACGAAAAAGACGTCTACTACGGTCAAGGTAGATGAAGATGAAAGACCAAATATTACGGAAAAGGCAGGTGGCGATGAAAAGGCAGTTGTGACCAAAGATACAAGTACCAGTGATGAGGCAGTTACCGTCGCAAACACCAACTCTTCTCCAAAGATAAAATATACGAAAAAGACGTCTACCACTGTCAAGCTAGATGAAGATGGAAAACCAAATGTTACGGAAAAGGCAGAAGCCGATGAAAAGGAAGTTACGACCAAAGATACAAGTACCAGTTATGAGGCAGTTACCAACGCAAACACCAACTCTTCTCCAAAGATAAAATATACGAAAAAGACGTCTACTACTGTCAAGGTAGATAAAAATGAAAGACCAAATGTTACGGAAAAGGCAGATGCCGATGAAAAGGAAGCTACGACCAAAGATACAAGTACCAGTGATGAGGCAGTTACCGCCGCAAACACCAAATCTTCTCCAAAGATAAAATATACGAAAAAGACGTCTACTACTGTCAAGGTAGATGAAGACAAAAGACCAAATATTACGGAAAAGGCAGATGGCGATGAAAAGAAAGTTACGACCAAAGATACAAGTACCAGTGATGAGGCAGTTACCACCGCAAACACCAAATCTTCTCCAAAGATAAAATATACGAAAAAGACGTCTACTACTGTCAAGGTAGATGAAGATGAAAGACCAAATATTACGGAAAAGGCAGATGGCGATGAAAAGGAAGTTACGACCGAAGATACAAGTACCAGTGATGAGGCAGTTACCACCGCAAACACCAACTCTTCTCCAAAGATAAAATATACGAAAAAGACGTCTACTACTGTCAAGGTAGATGAAGATGAAAGACCAAATATTACGGAAAAGGCAGATGGCGATGAAAAGGAAGTTACGACCAAAGATACAAGTACCAGTGATGAGGCAGTTACCACCGCAAACACCAACCCTTCTCCAAAGATAAAATATACGAAAAAGACGTCTACCACTGTCAAGGTAGATGAAGATGAAAGACCAAATGTTACGGAAAAGGCAGATGCAGATGAAAAGGAAGCTACGACCAAAGATACAAGTACCAGTGATGAGGCAGTTACCGCCGCAAACACCAACTCTTCTCCAAAGATAAAATATACGAAAAAGACGTCTACCACTGTCAAGGTAGATGAAGATGAAAGACCAAATGTTACCGAAAAGGCAGATGGCGATGAAAAGGCAGTTGTGACCAAAGATACAAGTACCAGTGATGAGTCAGTTACCGTCGCAAACACCAACTCTTCTCCAAAGATAAATTATACGAAAAAGACGTCTACCACTGTCAAGGTAGATGAAGATGAAAGACCAAATGTTACGGAAAAGGCAGATGGCGATGAAAAGGAAGTTACGACCAAAGATACAAGTAACAGTGATGAGGCAATTACCACCGCAAATACCGACTCTTCTACAAAGGCAAAATATACGAAAAAGACGTCTACTACTATCAAGGTAGATGAAGACGAAAGACCCAATGTTACGGAAAAGGCAGATGCAGATGAAAAGGAAGCTACGACCAAAGATACAAGTACCAGTGATGAGGCAGTTACCGCCGCAAACACCAACTCTTCTCCAAAGATAAAATATACGAAAAAGACGTCTACTACTGTCAAGGTAGATGAAGATGAAAGACCAAATATTACGGAAAAGGCAGATGGCGATGAAAAGGAAGTTACGACCAAAGATACAAGTAACAGTGATGAGGCAATTACCACCGCAAATACCGACTCTTCTACAAAGGCAAAATATACGAAAAAGACGTCTACTACTATCAAGGTAGATGAAGACGAAAGACCCAATGTTACGGAAAAGGCAGATGCAGATGAAAAGGAAGCTACGACCAAAGATACAAGTACCAGTGATGAGGCAGTTACCGCCGCAAACACCAACTCTTCTCCAAAGATAAAATATACGAAAACGACGTCTACTACTGTCAAGGTAGATGAAGATGAAAGACCAAATGTTACGGATAAGGCAGATGCCGATGAAAAGGAAGTTACGACCAAAGATACAAGTACCAGCGATGAGGCAGTTACCACCGCAAACACCAACTCTTCTCCAAAGATAAAATATACGAAAAAGACGTCTACTACTTTCAAGGTAGATGAAGATGAAAGACCAAATATTACGGAAAAGGCAGATGGCGATGAAAAGGAAGTTACGACCAAAGATACAAGTAACAGTGATGAGGCAATTACCACCGCAAATACCGACTCTTCTACAAAGGCAAAATATACGAAAAAGACGTCTACTACTATCAAGGTAGATGAAGACGAAAGACCCAATGTTACGGAAAAGGCAGATGCAGATGAAAAGGAAGCTACGACCAAAGATACAAGTACCAGTGATGAGGCAGTTACCGCCGCAAACACCAACTCTTCTCCAAAGATAAAATATACGAAAAAGACGTCTACCACTGTCAAGGTAGATGAAGATGAAAGACCAAATGTTACCGAAAAGGCAGATGGCGATGAAAAGGCAGTTGTGACCAAAGATACAAGTACCAGTGATGAGTCAGTTACCGTCGCAAACACCAACTCTTCTCCAAAGATAAATTATACGAAAAAGACGTCTACCACTGTCAAGGTAGATGAAGATGAAAGACCAAATGTTACGGACAAGGCAGATGCCGATGAAAAGGAAGTTACGAGCAACGATACAAGTACCAGTGATGAGGCAGTTACCGCCGCAAACACCAACTCTTCTCCAAAGATAAAATATACGAAAACGACGTCTACTACTGTCAAGGTAGATGAAGATGAAAGACCAAATGTTACGGACAAGGCAGATGCCGATGAAAAGGAAGTTACGACCAAAGATACAAGTACCAGCGATGAGGCAGTTACCACCGCAAACACCAACTCTTCTCCAAAGATAAAATATACGATAAAGACGTCTACTACAGTCAAGGTAGATGAAGATGAAAGACCAAATATTACGGAAAAGGCAGGTGGCGATGAAAAGGCAGTTGTGACAAAAGATACAAGTACCAGTGATGAGGCAGTTACCGTCGCAAACACCAACTCTTCTCCAAAGATAAATTATACGAAAAAGACGTCTACCACTGTCAAGGTAGATGAAGATGAAAGACCAAATGTTACGGACAAGGCAGATGCCGATGAAAAGGAAGTTACGAGCAACGATACAAGTACCAGTGATGAGGCAGTTACCGCCGCAAACACCAACTCTTCTCCAAAGATAAAATATACGAAAACGACGTCTACTACTGTCAAGGTAGATGAAGATGAAAGACCAAATGTTACGGACAAGGCAGATGCCGATGAAAAGGAAGTTACGAGCAACGATACAAGTACCATTGATGAGGCAGTTACCGCCGCAAACACCAACTCTTCTCCAAAGATAAAATATACGAAAACTACGTCTACTACTGTCAAGGTAGATGAAGATGAAAGACCAAATGTAACTGAAAAGGCAGATGCCGATGAAATGGATGTTACGACCAAAGATACAAGTACCAGTGATGAGGCAGTTACCGCCGCAAATACCAACTCTTCTCCAAAGATAAAATATACGAAAAAGACATCTACTACTGTCAAGGTAGATGAAGATGAAAGACCAAATATTACGGAAAAGGCAGATGGCGATGAAAAAGCAGTTGTGACCAAAGATACAAGTACCAGTGATGAGATAGTTACCACCGCAAACACCAACTCTTCTCCAAAGATAAAATATACGAAAAAGACGTCTACTACTGTCAAGGTAGATGAAGATGAAAGACCAAATATTACGGAAAAGGCAGATGGCGATGAAAAAGCAGTTGTGACCAAAGATACAAGTACCAGTGATGAGCTAGTTACCACCGCAAACACCAACTCTTCTCCAAAGATAAAATATACGAAAAAGACGTCTACTACTGTCAAGGTAGATGAAGATGAAAGACCAAATATTACGGAAAAGGCAGATGGCGATGAAAAAGCAGTTGTGACCAAAGATACAAGTACCAGTGATGAGGCAGTTACCACCGCAAACACCAACTCTTCTCCAAAGATAAAATATACGAAAAAGACGTCTACTACTGTCAAGGTAGATGAAGATGAAAGACCAAATGTTACGGACAAGGTAGATGCCGATGAAAAGGAAGTTACGACCAAAGATACAAGTACCAGTGATGAGGCAATTGCCGCCGCAAACACCAACTCTTCTCCAAAGGTAAAATATACGAAAAAGACGTCTACTACTGTCAAGGTAGATGAAGATGAAAGACCAAATGTTACGGAAAAGGCAGATGCCGATGAAAAGGAAGCTACGACCAAAGATACAAGTACCAGTGATGAGGCAGTTACCGCCGCAAACACCAACTCTTCTCCAAAGGTAAAATATACGAAAAAGTCGTCTACCACTGTCAAGACAGATGAAGATGGAAAACCAAATGTTACGGAAAAGGCAGATGGCGATGAAAAGGCAGTGGTGACCAAAGATGCAAGTACCAGTGATGAGGCAGTTACCACCGCAAATACCGACTCTTCTACAAAGGCGAAATATACGAAAAAAACGTCTACGACTGTCAAGGTAGATGGAGATGAAAAACCAAGTATTACTGAGAAGATAGATGCTGATGAACAGACAGTTGTGACCAAAGATGCAAGTACAAGTGATGAGACAGTTGCCACCGCAAACACTGACTCTTCTCCAATGATATATACGAAAAATACGTCTACCACTGCCAAGGTAGATGAAGCTGAAAGATCAAATGTTACGGAAAAGGCAGATGCCGATGAACAGACAGCTGTGACCAAAGATGCAAGTACAAGTGACGAGGTTGTTACCACCGCAAACACTAACTCTTCTCTAAAGACGAAATATACGAGAAAGACGTCTACTACTGTCAAGCTAGATGAAGATAAAAGAACAAATGTTACGGAAAAGGCAGATGCCGATAAACAGCCAGCTGTGACCAAAGATGCAAGTAATAGTGTCGAGGCAGTTACCACCGCAAATACCGACTCTTCTCCAAAAGCGAAATACACGAAAACGACATCTACCACTGCCAAGGGAGATGAAGATGAAAGACCAAATGTTACGGAAAAGGCAGATGCCGATAAACAGCCAGCTGTGACTAAAGATGCAAGTACAAGTGACGAGGCAGTTACCACCGCAAACACCAACTCTTCTCCAAAGGCGAAATACACGAAAACGGCGTCCACCACTGCCAAGGTAGATGAAGATGAAAAACCAAATATTACGGAGAAGGTAGATGCCGAAGTTACGACCAAGGTTACAAGTACCAGTGATGAGGCAGTTACCGCTGCAAACACCAAATCTTCTCCAAAGGTAAAATATACGAAAAAGACGTCTACTACTGTCAAGGTAGATGAAGATGAAAGACCAAATGTAACGGAAAAACCACATGCCGATGAACAAATTGTGACCAAAGATGCACGTACAAGTGATGAGGCAGTTACCACCGCAAATACCGACTCTTCTACAAAGGCGAAATATACGAAAAAGACGTCTACGACTGTCAAAGTAGATAAAGATAAAAGAACAAACGTTACGGAAAAGGCAGATGCCGATGAAAAGGAAGTTACGACCAAAGAAACAAGTACCAGTGAGGAGGCAGTTACCGCCGCAAACACTAACTCTTCTCCAAAGGTAAAATATACGAAAAAGACGTCTACTACTGTCAAGGTAGATGAAGATGGAAGACCAAATGTCACGGAAAAGGCAGATGCCGATGAAACGGCATTTGCGACCAAAGATGCAAGTACAAGTGATGATACAGTTACCAACGCAAATACCGTCTCTTCTCCAAAGGCTGAATATACGAAAACGGCGTCTACCACCGTCAAGGCAGATGGAAATAAAAAACCAAATGTTACTGAAAAGCCAGTTGCTGATGGAAAGACGGCTGTGACACAAAAAACAAGTGTAACTGGTAAGGCACTTACCAGCTCAAACACTGACTCTTTGCCAAATGTAGAATATACGAAGAAGTGGGTTACCACCGCAAAGGCAGATGCACATACAAAACCAAATGTTACAGAAAAGACAGCTGTAACTCAAAGTACAAGTGTAACTGATAAGGCAGTTGCCACCACAAATACCAGCGCTGCTCGAAAGACAAAATCTACAGAAAAGTCGCTTACCACAGTAAAGGCAGATGCACATAAAAATCCAAAATTTACCAAAAAAACAGATGTCAGTGGATATGCTACTAAAAGGGTTTCTACTGAAAAGATAGATGCAAGTGATAAGGAAGTTACCACTGAAAAGACAGACGAGACTGAAGAAACAGATATGAATGAAAGAATAGATGTGACTAATGATGTGGATGTGACTACAAATAATAAATTGGTAGATGCAGGTAAAAGCACGGATACAACTAGGAAGATAAATGTGACTGAAACAACCGATATAACTAAAAGAATAGATGTAAGTAGAGAACCAGATGCGGCAACTGAAACGGCAGATAAGATTAATAAGACAAATATTACGAATAAGACAGATGTGACTGCAAAAAGGGATGTTACAGAGGCAACTTTGCATACAACACAAAGAGTAATTACAGAGAAAAACAAAGTTACAAAAAGTGAAAGAGTTCCCACAACAGATATCAACATAAGCAATGGCACCACAGTAAGTGTAGATTATAAAGCTAAAAACAACAGCATAAATGTAACTGTACCCGACATATATGAAAATGAAACAATTTCAATAATAAATAGAACGATAAATGCAACGGAAGATGTTGTGCATCAAGACAGAAATAAAACAGAAACAATGTGGACGGGATTCACGTACGGTAGTGCAAATATAAGCCAAATACCCATAGATGTACCTACAAGTAATGATAAAAATGTTAATAATTCATCAAATGCTACACTCGTTACAGAATGTTTCGATAAAACACCAGATGGAGACAAGGATAAAGATTCTGCTTTCGAAAGCATTGTTTTAGATAAATGTAAATGTTTATATGATATAATTAAAGATTTGTTGCGAAGCATAATTTAATAAAAACTTGAAGTATGATTAACACTGGTAAGTAACTTTCTAAATAATTGTCAGTGAGTGAAAAGTTTAGTGAGAAGCAGAATATGTAAGTACATAAGGTGATCAAGTTTTATCAATAGTTTACAGGAACAGGAAGGTTTATTACTGCATGTTATAAAAGGCCTTTCGATGAAGGCAGAAAAATATACTTATAAATTTGCATCGAAAAGTGTAAAGGTATTTCACAGTTTCTTCCAATCCCATTATATTATTAAAATTGTAAGAATCATTTAAAATAACCACATTCTTTTAAAATTAAGAAAATAAAAAATTATTCCTGTATATGCCTGTCCCCTAAGAACAAATCATTATGTACTTCCTTTTAGTTCATAATTACTACTCCCGAGAGTTTACCAGAACATGATAATAATAATAATAGATTGCAATATTATTGTACAACCCTAATTTAAATCCAGCTTCTTGTATTATGAAGTATGTATTAAAATAAATCTTATTAATGGTCTAAAACTGTACAAATGTACATACTATATCTATTAATGTTAAATCTTTTCCAAATAATAATTTAAACTAAATAAATATGAAAAATGACAGATTGTAATGTACACGGTACACCTAGAAATTAGTTTTAGTATCTTTAGATTTATTGTTTTCTAATTTACAGTATTAAATATTTGCCATTATTCAACTAATAGTAAAATCATGTTTTTTTGACTTTAAAAACCTAACCTAAAAATCCGTACCTTTCAACAGATTCGTCCAAATCTTCACAGTTACAACAGCATAGGAGTATATGATTCCTTTGCTGGTGAATATCAAAATATTCGCAGCAGCACAACGGATCGTTATCCACTAAGCTCATCAAAAAACTATTTTTAAAAACACTTTTCAAACAATAGTTTATTTTTATAATTTTCCCTTAACGATTTGTAACTTTGCGTTTTGGAGTACTTGAGAATTGTTTGGGATGAGAAATGATTCAGGATGGATTACAGTGTTGCCAGAATGCGTTAAAAAGCTAAGATCTACGTTAATAGTAGAAATTGCAATTTATAATAAATAATAAAAAGCAAATTGTTATCTTAATAAGAATAGCAACTTCTGAATTTAAAAGAATACTTGGAAACAATTTCTGTTTTTCCCAACAGGAATTTCTTCTAACCTACACCACATAAATCCATCATTTTTATTCATCTCCGCTTAGTTCCTAACTTCCGATATTCCTACCACTTGAAACATTCAATTATGGATCTAAAACGATTTCTTTGCAGATTGTAAGCAAAACTTATAGAGTGGGTACGAATTTTTCGTGTTAATTCGACTATTATAGTTGCTTGATGAATTACTAAGTAACGTTTCGTATTTGTAAAAATCTGAAACCAAAATCTTGAACATCTGAAGCATTTAAACTTTTTAAGAACAAAAACTTTTTACAGTTGACGAATATAACGAATGATAAATCGGAGAGATGTCCTTAAAGAAGTAGTGTGTTTTTTGTATAGTTTTGGCCTATCTATGTTGAAGACAGTGAAGAGTAATTGTAAACAAAATATTCAATTAAATGTAAAAAATGTTACTTTTCGAAACACACGCTAACGCTTGGTCAGTCCGTGTCCCATTAGCAAGTATTTCACTTTCTACGCAGTTCATTTCACTCAATCACTTCGTTTTAAATGAACTTGCTCAAAGTGCATTCTTTTGATTTGTTTTCAGTTCAAAATTCCCAGTGTTCGTTATTCGCTGTATAGACAGCTCAAATTTGTATAAAGAATACTTTTTTTTATTTAGACTTTCGTTTCGAAGATAGGACGGTTTAAACTGCAGATTTATTAAAATTGAAACGGATTTCGAGGCGTTCGAACCGAGATATGCACTTGTTTGTAATATTTGGCCCCATAAGCGCCAATGTTATTTTAGCATTGCAAATCATTATAAAAATGTATACGCTACAAAATTATTTTTGAATTTTATACACATTGCTTTTCTTTTCTATTTTACGGTCATGTATATATCTTAAATTTCAAGTTTAGTGCCCTATTCGATAGTCCGATTCTTGACTAATTTCGGATTGAAAACCATTAGGACCTAAGCTTCATTCGGTAGAAATCTCAGCTTGTAACTCCAAGATCCCGTGAATGATAAAACAACGATTTAAGCTAACGAAAATTGAGTATCGCGCGGTCATTAAATTTTTAACAAAATTTTTAAAAAATCAAATCAAACAACGTTTAGACGGCGTTTATGGTGATTTATCTCCTTCATATTCCACTGTAAAAAAGTGGTCAAAACGTTTCCGTTTGGGGCAAGAATCTCTTGAAATGGTCGGCCAATTGAAGCGGTAACGCCTCAAAAAGTTGCAATCATTGAAAAAATGGTATTAGAAGATCGCCGTTTGAAAGTTAATGTTCATGACCATTTGGGTATAAATAAAATTAGTGCAAGATGGGTACCGCGTCTTCTTTCTGCTGTTCAACGTCGCGTCGAATGTGCGCGCTTGTTTTTAAACTTTCGTGGAGACGACCCAAAGCTGATTTTGGAGTCCATTGTCACTGGAGATGAAACAATGGTTCTGTAATATAATCCTTTATCTAAAAGGGAATCGATGGAATGGCGGCGACCCGATGAACCTCGTCCCAAAAAGGCGAAAGTCGTTCAATCAACAAAGAAAGTTACGTCAACAATATTCTAGGATTGTGACGGCATTTTACTGATTTTAAAGAACGCAATACAACTGTTAACAGTACATATTATGCGTCTTTATTGCATAAATTGAGAAATAATATTCGTAAAAGACGTCGAGGAAAATTGACAAGAGGTGTTTGATTATTACATGACAATGCACCCGCTCATACTGCCGCAATTTCATAAGTTGCCATTCACGAGTGCGGCTTTGAAGCATTGGATCATCCACCGTACAGTCTGGATATGGGTCCTAGTGACTATTGTTTATTTTCCAATTTAAAGAAAGACTTTAGGGGACGTCGTTTTAAGAACGAGAACGAGTTGCAAGCAGTTGTAATTGAACAGCAGTTGTAAGGAAAAACTTCAGATTATTTTTTACATTGAATAATTATTAATTCCCCGTTGTAATAGTGTATTGACATTAGGGGAGATTATATTAAAAAATAAAAATTATTATATTTTACCAAGTTTCTTTTTTCTATATCAGGTTGAGAATTTATGGCTTTTACCTCGTATCTCAAATTTCAAGTTTAGTGCCCTTTTCCATGGTCCAATTTTTGACAAATTTCGGATTGAGAACCATTATTAGGACCTATGCTTTATTCGTTATGATTCTCAACTTGTAACCCCAAGAACCCCAGAAAATAAGTTGCATCAAGCACTCTACTATATATATTACTGATGTGTTGTCGAATTCATATTTTAATTCAATTCATTTTCTTGTGCAACTTTATTTGAAACAAAACATACTACAAACTCACTACATACTACCAATATTTAACAATAATTATGATTTATTGTAGGTATAACACAGGCAACCACGAAAGGTAGATTAATACTTATAGACTAATATTCCCATTTCTTTATAACACTTTCAATTTTACATTCTATGAGTAGTTCCAATAGAAAATCATTGCCATCAAGAAGTTCTAGTTTATTCAAATATTGACCGGTAGGTACATGAGGAGGAAATCTAGAAAAATCCACAACACCTTTCTTTAAAGAGTAGAAACCCTGAAAGCGTAATGATATATCACTAATTAAAGATAAGAAAAACTTTATAATAAACACCTACCTTTTTAAAAGGACACCGGGGAACAATGTTAACAGAATCTTTAAACGATTCTACTACACCAAAACGATCTGTTATCATTTCCTTGCAAAATTCAGTACTAAAAGCAATGGGAAATAAACGATAATCATTACTTGAAAACTTATACATTTGTGTCAGAACCTAAAGCAAAACATAAATATTGATAATTAAAAATTTCAATATAAATTTTTAAATTGAAAGTAAATAATGATTATGAATTACAATTAAAAAAATTGTCATTCTGCTGTAGGTTGTCCTGGTAGTTCACTTGGTTAGAGTGCCGACCCGGAAAGTCGGAGACCTGGACTCGATTCCCACCCAATCAGGGTGATCATTTTTCTCTACGGATTTGCACAGAGAAAAATGTATTTAAATTTCATCAACAATTGTGTGGTATTGTAAAACAAATTGGTCTTAAAAAAGTGACAGGGACAATTTGTGTACAATTATAAAACAAGATTGTGTCATTTAGTTTGTCAAGATTTTGTGGAAGTCAATAGTAATTTTGTAGAATCAAATGAATAGTTGTGTATAAGTTTCCATAACAAATTGTGTTACTTATTAAAACAGAATGTGTAATGTTATTGCATACAATTTTATACAAAATTGTACAATTGTTGCGCTAGTGCCACAATTGCTTAATAGTATTTAACACAATTACTTGTTCACATTTATACAAATTGTGCAATACTCTGGCACAAATATTCTATACAGAAGGCTAGATATCACAAATAAAATATATATTTTTACATATATTAAAATATATGTAACTAATATGTATATAGCTATACAATGTATAGTATTCACATACTATACAACGTGTAGTATATACACGTATAACACTAAAATTTTCTTTTGCCGTCGGCTGTTTATATATAAATCTCGAATTTACATTAATAGCGACAATTACAAGTGGTGACATCTATAGGATGTCATCCATAAACTTTGCGAAACACAATAATTAGTAGCAAGCAGTTTGAACACTGGATTATGATTTCATTCAAACAAAATATTGTATTTTTCTAAACATTTTTTACAATTATACTTCAACATAATATGCTAGCTTATCCTCTACAACATTGTTCCAAAGAATGCAGAACTAAATCTGACTGTGTTAAATAATTGTCGTAAGTTCCTGTTAGACAATTCAGTAACGAAATCCTACACAACGCTGGACAATACGATTCTACAATTATAATATAAATTTCTCCAACACCGTTTTGAACAATATTGTGCAAAGCTCTTATGAAGTATTTCTCTCTGTGTGCATTTATATGCAATATATATTTAGAAGATGGGCAAGTTTTTTACTTTTAAAAATTTAACCTTGGCTTTAAGGAAATTCTTGGTGATGTGATGATGTGCGTTTGCGTTTTTAATGGTGTTTTTTAAAACGAGATTATTTTACAACTATTGATTGATTAAACAATTAAATGCGATTTTAATTATAATTATGATATTTGTAACAAGTTTAGCTAACTTATATAAAAAACCCTCATGTTAATTTACTCTGAAGAAGCAAATAAATCCCTTGCGGGAGATTAGTAATTTTTAACCAAGAGGTTTCTTAAACCCTTGGCCTTTTGACTTAAACCCTAAGAAATTTAAATTTCCCACAGTATGCCTCTTACCTTCAAGTTGTTAGTAAGATCTTTCAATAGATAGAAACTGACATCCGTGGCCCTTTGTGTTCTATTGTACCAAGATAGTTCAGCTTTCAAGTCCCGAAAGTAGCTGTAGTTGTAACTTTTTACTTGAAGTATCAGAAGTTTAACTGTATAATCATTTTGTTGGAACTAAAATATATCAAAAAATGTCGATATGGAAAGTAGTAAAATAAACAGACGTAAATCGTCTATTCATGAGAAATACTGGATAATATGAAAATATTGCATAAAGAAAAAAAGTACTGTTCCATAGAAATATAATTTTTAGACAAAAACAACTAAAATTATTTTCGAACTTACCAATGACACGTCTTTGACTTGAGAAGATATTATTTGTAAAAGAAGTAATTCAAGTAATTTCAACATCGTTCGTACCAACTTAGAACCAAAGGATGCTGCACTTATTACCCTAATGACTTTGTTTGCTACATGAAAATGCAGTGTATGTAATCAGTAATCTTTATGAAGGTACACCAAAAAAAAAATCTTTTTATAAAATATATATAATATGAAAGAGCTAATTTTATGTGAAGCTTTTTGCAAAATTAATGTGACTAGCGAGAGAAAGAGAGAGGCAATTTTGCAAATATTATCTTGAGAGAATTAAAAAGATATATACTTTCACATAGGTTTTTAATTAATAAATGAATGTTTGGGTAGCGCCACTGTGTTTCGAATTATTTTAATAATCTCTAAGTACTAAGAGAATTGTTAACTTTAAAATCTCAAGTTGAAGTGAAATCTCAATCAAAGATGAATCAGTCATCTTTAAATGAATAATTTACTAATACGGCCACAGGTTTTGAAAATTAAACTTATAATTTTTCTTAAATTCATCAATTTTCAAAATAGAACTAGAAACACTCAAGTATTTTTTAAATAGTCTGCACGAGTCATGTTTGCATGCTCTGCTAGTACTTACTTACAAATTTCTTAAATGACTCTCTCATTAGTGATATAAAATGTACATAAAAATAGTGCTTTTATATGCATTTTATAAAAAAAACGTTAATTTATGTTTGTGTATTTTTCTACACAACAAAATCATTACAGTAATGAACGGTACATCATCCTTTATTCATTAGTTTGAAATGTTTTGAAATTATTGCTTTTACTAATCTTTTCAAATTAAAAAAACGTGAGTAATTTTAGGACAAGTTCAAATAATCTTAATTTCTTCGCTTAGAAACTATGAAACTGTATTTAGATAATAGTAAAATTATATTTTGGAAGGGAATCCCTAAGTAGGTAATGTGTAATGCTTTGAAATTCTTTTATATTTTAACGGCAAATAAATGTTATATCAGTTTTATCTATGCAGATTGTGCACTTCATGTACTGCTAACAGATCTTCATGAGTTTGAATTCATCAACGAAAATCAGCAATCACTTGTTAAAGCTTGGCACGACAAATTATTTGTGCTCCATTCAACATAAAGAGACACATAAACTTAATGTAATTTAGATCGAAGTCTTTTCCCGAATTGTATATTTCCGTCGCTGTTTTTTAATAATAATATGTAACGTGTTAAAATTCCCGATTCAACTTTAATGTAATTTTAAATGCATTTATTGCAAATAATCTTAGGACGGCCCTGTACAATTCAGTATATTTTCGATGGGTTAAAATTTCAGACTTTATCTCGAATCAAATGGTGTTTTCGTTAATATCAACGGTCATCTCAAAGCGTTCTCACGCCAATGAATTGTTTTTAGAATAAAATACAGAAATAAAATTGCCTTGTTTAACAAAGGAATATGTCTAAAAATGCAGTTAAATAAAATTTATATTTCTTTTTACGTGCCTATGTCTTGTTTGTTAAACTGAATGCTGCACAAAATACAGATAATGGTATGTCAGAATATTCTAGAATGTTTATTTTCCATTGGTTTAAAATGTGTCATTGCAGTTTTTGATAGGATATTCATGTTTCCCTCTCTTAATTTTATTTGCATCTCCAAGTCAGTCTAATATAGTCCACCAGTAGAGAAGCGACGGACGGGTCACACAGAGAGGCTTCATGCCTGAACAGTGAGGGTTCGCTCCCAGAAGTTCCCGTTGGAGTCTTATGTTCGCTAGTGTTCCCAAAATTACAGTTTTATGTATAAAACAAAGTTACGGTTTGAAAAGTATGAATCAAGTGTTGCCAATACCGTTTTGAGTTTCCCATTCGGTTTTAGATCTTAAAATTAGAGCTTAACATTTTGTTGTAGTAACAATAAAAATTAATTTTCTTCTCAATAAGGACCCTTATTAACCCATTAGCGCCAACGGATACCGTATGGTATCACAGAACACTGACACGATTTGTCCCTTTGTATAAAGTCTACTTCTATAAAGTCTTTTAGTAAAGTAAAGTCTACTAGTATAAAGTCTTCTATAGTGAGTCATATGCATCCCTACCCGTCTTTGGCAGACACCAACCCTTGCGTTCAAACAGTATTCAGTCCTAAATCAAATGTGTGTGTGTGGTTGGTGTATTTCTTTTTCTAACACGCAAATTTGTGGAAAGAAAAATAATGAACATTCTATGGGCGTAAGTAATTTTTTTATTGTTATTGATAATTTTACGTAAAGTATTATACACTATTTTATTCCTGAAAAGATGTTTATTAATTTCATATATAGAAAATTTAATTTTTTTGAACACAGCTAACGCCAGCATGGCCCAAAGTCCCCCGATACCATATGGTATCCGTGGGCGTTTGGTGGCTCAATAGTTTTAGACAACTAATCAATTTACATAAATCAATTTTACAATTCTAGGCCCGGTTTTTCGCTTTCTCAAGCAATGGATATGATGGTAAGTGATTACGATGGGGTAGGGCAACAAGTTGACGAAGTATTTATAACGCCACCTGCAGTAAATGTGGATACAGATGAAGATCCTGGCGATGATGACGAAGGAGGAACGATTTCTAATCTCACAGGTAACGGAATAATTATGTTCCAAGTAATTATTATTACTATTTCTTAATTTTCAGGCCGTCAGTTGCGAGCTGAAGCGGAAATAAAGCTAGTAAATAATGATAAAGCTGGGGAAGTCGATAATTCTGATGTAAGTAATTTCTGTTGAAATACATCAAATATAAAATAATTCAACGACGTTATGTTTTATAGGATAAGTTGGAAGGGGCATCTGAATCCCATATCTCACCTGAACCGTCATCTGTAACTCCCCAGCATGAAATACCAAAAATGGAATGGATCAATAATCGTCTCAGGAATAAAAAAGCTCCTGAGTGGATTGATGGCGATTTGGAACCCATGTACATTCCCAGCAGCTGATTACTCCCAGTACAAAGATATGTCATGCGTTGAGACTTTTGAGCTGTTTTTTGATGAAAAGATTCTGCAGCTCCTCTGTGAAGAAACGCAACGATATTCTCAATTCAAAAATGAAGCAGATCCTAGGATAAGCATTTCAGAAATTCGGTGTTTTATTGGAATTCTAATTCCGAGTGGCTTTAATCACTTACCTTCAAAAAGGATGTACTGGGATATGAAAGACGATGTACACAACTAAATGGTAGGGAAAGCTATACGAAGAAATCGACTTCTGACAATTCAGAAATATATCCATATGGTGAACAACACGCAAATAAATGAATATGACAGTTCTAACTGTGAACTCTTTGAATATGGTACTGCGACAGACCTGGTAAGTCTTTTAAATATTGCATAAGTATGTCCTTTTACTGTTGATATATTGCTTATACTGAACTCTGTTTTTAGCTGTCATCTTACCTCTTGCAACTCTCAAGTTGTATTATTCTCATAGCTTAACAATAGTTTATTCAAAGTAAGGTATGGTTATCTATGGTTGTTTCGCTCCACTATGTGTTTTACAAAGATTAAGCTAAATGTTGAAATTTACAAGTTGAAATCAAATACATTCACTTTGAATTTTATGAAATCAGATTAATCCCACTGTCTTGTAACATTTAATTCTTTAATTATTAATAACCATTAGCTGGCGAACCAGGCCCTAGAAGCTATGAAGCTTGTGCGGGAAGGAGGGGTGATTATAACTATTACGCAGGCCCAACGTGCTGCTGCAGTCGACTTAACAGATAATAGCACAAATCCCACATTTGTGTTATAGCTAAGGGAAACTACAGAAAACCTTAACCGGATCTGCCGATATCGGGAGTCAAATCCGCGCCACTTGGGTGAGAGAAGATAACGCTAGTTCATACACTACCAAGACTGGAAACAAAACAAAATGGGAAACTATTAAAAACCAGTTCTTGTTTATGTATTTTCATTTCATCTAGATCCAGAGTGGAAACCGGATTAATTTGATTAGCAGATAATTTGATTATGTTTAGCTCAAGAGAAAAACTCTTAGAGATAATTTTTAGTCGAAAGGGTTTAAATTAAGCTAGGATTTATCAAATAAACAAAGATGAATTGCGGAACTTCGTTAATGTGAAAAATAGTCGAATAATTAAAGAAATACCTCGTCTTCACGGATTATTGAAGGCTTTAATTCCCAGTTCGCTCAAAGATAGGCTCCAACAAAAAGAGTTTCTTTAATTGCCAATGAACCTGAAATAATTCGAGCATTACATTCAAGACAACTATTAAACCACCACAATGGATTCAAATTCAACTCAATCGTTACTACTTACGATACAACTGCCACAAAAACATTTTCTTCTACAATATGGAAGCATCACAATGATGCTCTTTTCACGAACAAGCTATGCTAATAAAAATGAGTTCGAAGGCTTTAATTCCCAATTCGCTCAAAGATAGGTTCCAACAAAAAGTAAGTTCCAGTAATTTGCGACCTCTCCGATCGTGTCGAATATCAAATTAAATCTGTAAACGCCACAAACCTTAAGGTAGCGTTTTTAACATCCTCCCTATGGAGTCAGAAACAATGGTTGAAGGTTGCGGTTAATTACAAGCCGTTTCAAGTACAACGCAATGATTTTGACGGTTCTTTCTTTTAAAAAGTAAGCTATTAGATTTTATATTTTAGTCAATTTCTGACAATAAAACAACAGAGCTAAGATTGTGTGAGTCAAACAAGCCAATTCATTGACGTATAATTAGTGTTTAGATAATAATTAGTATATTGATCATGAAAGCTGCACAGTGCTTCTGTTATCCAGATCAGCCACTCCGATCATACCTGCAGCTTAATTTCATAACCAAGCTTTTAATTATGCTACCAAGTTACATCGTTCTAAACTAGCTTTTGTTTATTTAGCTCAATCAATTTTTTTCGTAAAGTGCTCACAATATCCGACTAATTCGTAATTTAATTACTAATTGATTTTTAACCTAAATTAATTTCTAACAACTTAACTTTGTTGATTAAGTAAAGGTAGGTAAGTATAATTAAAAAGATTTTTAATACAATTGTTTTTAATAGATATACAATTTATTTACCAAATTACAAATATATCCACATAGCTATAGATTTTAAAATATATACTTTTAATATATTAATTTAATTATTTTCTTTCTACATTAATTACTTCAAATAACAATAAAAAATAAGATTTAATTTAATATTAATTAACTAATCTAAATTAAAGCTTATTTATTATATAACTTTGTGCTTTGATATTTATTGTTGCAAAACCATTTTGCTATTGGTTGAAGCTACCTTAGCCTTAGACAATCAATAATAATTTAAAAACTTTATATATGTATAAAATAAATTTATACAAAAATGTACTGTTGAGTTTATAATAATACAAACAAGTGCCTCGTTACAATATTTATTTTAAACAAAACCTCTACTTATGTTAATTATATACTAGTTGCCTGAAATAACAGAGAGCGATTCATTTGTAACGTTGTGAGATTAACGAAAACGAAGGAATGGGAGTGAAAATAATGCAGTAGGTAACACCACAGATTTTCCTTATTTTACGTCTTACATGAATCCTCGACATAAAATCTCTTTTACCTTAGGTTACGTAAAATGCTTAACTGTGATAATAGGATTATGTATGAATCACTTCCTGTTATTTCTGGCAACAAGTATACTCAGGGCAGTATTAACGAAATACACATACAATGCCCCATTTTATCTGTTCTCACCTAAAAACCCTGGATATGCAACACATTTCATTTGTCCTGGATAAGTACGTCTCTGCAAACCGAATTACATAAATAGTTTGCAATAAAAAACAAATAAAATAAAAACTAATACTTTTTGGTATCAGATTTGGTAATATAATCAACTAGGGTTATTCTTCATTGTTAAAAAAGTATCGCTTGTATGGTGTGTTGTCTATCTAAGATATATTTAGGCGATAATATATAAAATGGACACCCTGTATATTAGATAGATTATTATTATTATTATAGCGTAATATTTATGTGTAACTAGTGTAATGTGCCCGTTTTATTTTAGGATCACATTTTAATAGTCTGAAAGAACGAACCACAGGCAAGTCAAACAATTACATATCTTTATTTTGTATGACTTATATAGGTATTAGCAATAAAAAATCGAAATTAAACTTTGTGTTTAGTTCACATACATAGACGCAGTGTTGTAATGTATCTAGATACAAGTATCTAGATGCTTTTATGGTATTTAGATACATATCTAGATACTTTTAAAATTTTGTAACTGTATTTGGATCTAGATACATTTTCTGTAGTATCTGTGTATCTGTATTGTGCAGATACTATTTTCATATTTTTATCATACAAAAACTATCATAAATGAAGTTGATGGAATTTTAAATTTGAAATAAACCGCCGAACATAAAACGAATAAAAAACTATTTTTTTATTATGGAATTGCTTTAAAATCTACTAGTTGGTAGTCGCCTCGCTAAACAAGTAGAGTCACTGCATCTAGTACCTGGGCCAGCTGGTCGATCAGAGTACCGCAAAACTCCGCCATATTGGGGCAAAATATGTATTGCATGTATTGTATTGCATTTAATCAAATCTACGTTTACTTTAAAAGGTTTTTCTTTTTCTGAAAGTTCAAACCTCTAATATGTCAAATACTCAAAATGTGGTTTTAATTTATCCATTATTAAAAATCACCCTTTTTTGCTCCAATATGGCGGCGCTTTGCTGTACTCTGGTCGACCAGCTGGCCTAGGTAACTAGATGCAATGGCTCTATAAACAAGTACCGAATCGACAACAAGTAGTAAACGAGTACTGTAATCGTCGGGCAAATATTGGAGCAAAGGAAGTGTGAACTTTAGTAATTCATTAATTAAAATCGCATATTACAACTTGGGGCGGTCAGAATGAAAACTATGTAGAAAAACCTTTTAAACTAAATGTGAACTTAATTAAATTCAATGGGGATAATAATAATTAACAATTTTGGGTTTTTCGCCCCAAAATGGGGTCGTTTGCGGTTCTCTGACCCGCCAGCATGGCCTGGCTGACTAGATGTGAATGAATATTATTACAGAATACGATTATGTGAGGAAGACGCATTCTTGTCCGTCCAGGGCAGTCTTGCCGACTGTTCCATAATTATTGTACTTGTACCATAATTTACAGCTTGTACCAACGAACCACAATTAGATAAAAATGTTCCACAATTTCAGATATGAAAAGAATTCATGTAATAAACAGAAATCATTCTTTATTACATGTAATAGTTATTTAATATTTACGTAGTAAGTCTGGAATGTATATTTTACTGGACTTGTAGATAAGTACCATGACAAGCCATAGGCGAATCCTCTAAGTCTGCGAGTATAGTAAAGGGCTTTGTTACACACTCCTATTTTTTCTGTCAACAGTCAATTTGAAAACTTTCAAAGTAACAACTATCCTAATAAAGTGCTTTTGAAAATGTCACAAGGAGTAAGTACAATCTATTCGGTTACATGAAGGGTAACTAAAGGCAACCAGATTTAGCGGTGTTCGTGGCGTAATAGTACTAGGAACTTGCAAAATTGTTATAGTGTAAATCGTACCAACCCCTACTTTGAAATTAGGTTATCAGAAATAATATCTAGGCTATGATTGTTTTTGTTAAAGTGGTAAAACATTTTCTTGGTTTTCGAAAAATGAAAACTATTGGAATTCATTCACGTTATTAATATTCTGCACAACACCAAGACTGAGGATAGAAAATCCGCACAAGTAGCATGTTTGGAATGCTTTAGTAATGATTTATTTTATATTTTTATTAAAATATTAATGCAAGTTAAGTGTGAAAAGTACATATAATAATTCTAAAAAATGGAAAGGTTTGAATACACACTGTACTTATCTTTAGGTTTTGGTTTCTGCTTAATAGTTATCCATTTTTAATATGTATAAATTTTAATAAATATTGCTGTCCTAGACTAGTCCTGGAATTGATGCTTAGTTAAACAACTATTACCGGTACAAAAAATTGACTAGGAAGTTCTTATGTATCTAGATACATTATGTTAGACTTTGTATTTGGATCTAGATACTTCACAGCAAAAGCATCTGTATCTAGGTACCTTTTTCTGATAGTATCTGTACCTGTATCTAGATACACAAAATAATGTATCTGTTACAACACTGCATAGACGTAGCATGTGATTGGTGACGCAAGTTTAAAGTTCAAGGTTCCAATGGACACAGTTTAATATTACACAAGAAAAAAAATTATAAGGCATGTGATTTATGGAAAACATCTGTAGCTCCAACTAAATGCCCTTTTGTTACTTCACACTTTTAAATTGTACTAGAAGTGAAAGTGCTAAGACATAAAAAAAGAAAAAATTTCTAAGCTAAGCTACGTAGATATGTTTTGTCAATTATAATTTAAATTTATTTGGAATTGGTCTTTAAAAACGCTTCATTTAAATGCAATTTTGATGGTGTATAAACAATACGTAAAACAAGTATCATGCTTAACTTATGGTACTACTTATTTTAAAAAGTCTTAAAGGGTAGACAACTATGATGAGATGTAAAATTAGATTAAGAATATCCCCAGAATGTCGTTACAGACCTCAAAGAAACGTAGCTTGCTTAGAGTAACTACATTTATAGTTAAATATTTGGTTATAAGTCCAGTAAATGAAATTGGCCTCCTGTACGTTTGAATCTCTACTTTAGGTAAAGTTGAACGAGAACACACCAGGGCTATAAATGAGACATCGAGTGAGTAATTATCTAAGTTCAGCCCACTTGGATTGGCTTCGATGTGGCAAGGGTACGGGGATTCCCTATGGGTACCTGGATCCTGGCGGGTGAGCTATGTTATTAGCTTTGGCACTAGCCATGGAGAGCTAATAGAGACTGGATAACACCTCACTCGCATCCGTTGCAGCACTGACATAGGGATGCGTACTTAGATTCTTGCCCATCTCGTCGTTGCAATAAGTTGAAACGCATGCTGTAAAGCGTGTCACGTAAATCCACAAAACAATTCAATTAAATAACCTATGACCAGAAGTGCAAATCATTCAAAGGCTTCTGCAGAAATTACAGTTAGCTTAAAGATGCTTTATTCAGCATCGGCATAACTAAGATTACAATTGTTAGTTCTTACATAAAGTGTACACTTCAAACAACACACCACAAGGTTCTGTCTCTCTTTGACACTCTTTGTTCATAGTATTACGTAGCATTAACAATTATTATTTTGGAATCAGTATGGTATTCTGTGAAATTATCAAGAAACAACCAAGCCCTCTTCATCCTCTTCTTATCCTCTTCACTAGGTTGGAATACTTTTTGACACCTCATAAAATATCTAAGAGCTGCAGACTACCAAAGCAATTAGTTAATTAGAGAAAAATAATTAAAATTCACGAAACAAGGGCCTAAAATCCATTTAAAATTCCCCATTTTTCTACACCTAAAAGAATCTTATCATATTTTCTTATTACTCTCTGGAGCAGATCGTAAATCTCTCATATAAGTAACAAAGAAGAGCTATAGACCACCAGAGCAATCGGGTAATTAAAGAAAATTGTCCAAATTCACGAAAAAGGGCCTAAAATCCTTTTACAATTCCCCATTTCTAGACACCTCAAAAATATCTTAAAAGCTACCAAAGCAATTGGGTAATTAATAAAAATGGCTAAAATTCACCAAAGAAAAGGACCTAAAATCCTTTTAAAATCCCCATTTTTATACACCCCAAAAAATATTTAAGATTTATGGTAATCATAGTCTTAAGGTTTTCTTTGGGGTGCTTAAAAATGCGGAATTTTAAAGAATTTTAGGTATTCTTCTAGTAAATTTTAACCATTTGATTATTACCCAATTTATGCTAGTCTATAAGTCTTAAGGTTTTCTTTGGGGTGCCTAAAAATGGGAAATTTTAAAGAATCTTAGCTACTGTTTGGGTAAATTTTAACTTGCATTTATTATTTAATTTCTGGTAGTCTATAAGTCTTCAGATATATTTTTGAGTTGTCTAAAAATGGGAAATTTTAAAGAATTTGAGTTATTTTAAGATAAATTTTAATCATTTTTTTATTACTCAATTTCTGGTAGTCTATAAGTCTTAAGATATTTTTTTGAATTGTCTAAAAATGGGGAATTTTAAAGAATTTTAGCAACTTTTTTGGTAAATTTTAATTACCCAAGTTATGGTAGTCTATAAGTTTTTAAGATATTTTCTTGGGGTGTCTCGAAATAGGGAATTTTAAAGAATTTTAACTATTTTGGTGGTAAATTTTAACCATTGTTTTATTACCCAATTTATGGTAGTCTATAAGTCTTAAGGTTTTCTTTGGTGTGCCTAAAAATGGGGAATGTTAAAGAATCTTACCTATTCTTTGGGTAAATTTTAACTTGCATTTATTATCCAATTTCTGGTAGTCTATAAGTCTTTAGATATTTTTTTGAGGTGTCTAAAAATAGGGAATTTTAATGAATTGTAGCTACTTTTTTTGTAAATTTTAATTACCCAAGTTATGGTAATCTGTAAGTCTTAGGGTATTTTTTTGGGGTGTCTCAAACTGCGAAATTTTAAAGAATTTTAGCTATTTTTCTGGTAAATCTTAACCATTTTCTCATTACCCAATTTATGGTAGTCTGTAAGTCTTGAAATTTTGTTTGGAGTGCCGAAAAATGGGGAATATTATTGAATCTTAGCTATTGTTTGGGCAAACTTTAACTTGCATTTATTATCCAATTTCTGGTAGTTTATAAGTCCTCAGATATTTTTTTTTGGGTGCCTAAAATGGATAATTTTAAAGAATTTTAGCTATTTTTCTGGTAAATCTTAATCATTTTTTTATTACTCAATTTATGGTAGTCTATAAGTCTTAAGATATTTTTTGGCGTGTCTAAAAATTAGGAATTCTAAAGAATTTTAGCTACTTTTTCGGTAAATTTTAATTACCGAAGTTATGGTAGTCTATAAGTCTTAAGGTTGTCTTTGATGTTCCTAAAAATGGGGACTGTTAGAGAATCTTAGCTATTGTTTAGGTAAATTTTAACTTGCATTTATTATCCAATTTCTGGTAGGCTATAAGTCTTCAAATATTTTTTTGGGTTGTCTAGAAATGGGGAATTTTAAAGAATCTGAGCTATTTTTGTGGTAAATTTTAATCATTTCTTTATTACTCAATTTATGGTAGTCTATTTTAACCATTTTTTAGTACTCAATTTATGGTAGTCTATAAGTCTTAAGATATTTTTTTAAAGTGTCTAAAAATGGGGAATTCTAAAGAATTTCAGCTACTTTTTGGTAAATTTTAATTACCCAAGTTATGGTAGTCTATAAATCTTAAAGATTTCTTTGGGGTGCCTAAAAATGGGGAATGTTAGAGAATCTTAGCTATTGTTTGGGTAAATTTTAACTTGCATTTATTATCCAATTTCTGGTAGGCTATAAGTCTTCAAATATATATATTTTTTGGGTTGTCTAGAAATGAGGAATTTTAAAGAATCTGAGCTATTTTTGTGTTAAATTTTAATCATTTCTTTATTAGTCAATTTATGGTAGTCTATTTTAACCATTTTTTTAGTACTCAATTTATGGTAGTCTATAAGTCTTAAGATATTTTTTTAAAGTGTCTAAAATGGGGAATTTTAAAGAATTTCAGCTACTTTTTGGTAAATTTTAATTACGCAAGTTATGGTAGTCTATAAATCTTAAGTTTTCTTTAGGGTGCCTAAAAATGGGGAATGTTAGAGAATCTTAGCTATTGTTTGGGTAAATTTTAACTTGCATTTATTATCCAATTTCTGGTAGGCTATAAGTCTTCAAATATTTTTTTGGGTTGTCTAGAAATGGGGAATTTTAAAGAATCTGAGCTATTTTTGTGGTAAATCTTAATCATTTCTTTATTACTCAATTTATGGTAGTCTATAAGTCTTAAAATATTTTTTTAAAGTGTCTAAAAATGGGGAATTTTTAAGAATTTCAGCTACTTTTTGGTAAATTTTAATTACCCAAGTTATTGTAGTCTATAAGTTTTTAAGATATTTTTTTGGGGTGTCGAAATGGGGAATTTTAAAGAATTTGAGCTACTTTTTTGGTAAATTTTAACCATTTTTTTAATTACCTAATTTATGGTAGTTTATAATTCTTAACATTTCTTTTGTGGTGTCTAAAAATAAAATCTAATGATTTCTCTAAATCTAATGAGTTTAGGCTATTTTTTGGTGAATTTTAACCATTTTTTATTACCCAATTTATGGTAGTCAATAAGTTTTAAGATATTTTTTTGGGATGTAAAAAAATGGGGAATTCGAATGGTGTTTCGGACTTGAATAGGTGAGACATTGCATGCTTGAATAGTGAGAGAGTTTTTATGTAAGTTCCGTTAGCTAATAATGCAAGCAAGCTTCTTAGACTTCTTGAAATAAACAGTATAGAGGGTTTCAAACTGTACTTTTATGAGTATGCAAAATCATTAGCAACGACGATTTTTATTGAATCTGTCAGGTCGAAAACTCTCGAAGTCGAAGTCTTGAAGTTATAAAATTGCGGTCCTGTTGTTGTAATGTTCAGTAATTTCCAGAACCTCTACCTTGATAGTTCCATGCCATATTCTTTTCTTTGATAACTATTGTAATCATAACTATTGTAATGTAGGAGGAATAAACGGTCCACGATCGACGTGAAAGAATAAATTCGGTACGTACTAAATAAGTTCTGTCCATGTCTGGATTGCGACGCATCCAACACCAACACCAACTGGAAAAATTACTTAGAATTAATCTTTGCCCATCAGAATTCCAGGAAAATTAAAACAAGATTAACATAAGCAAGAAAAACCGTAGCTCCATGTCATGGCATTTCGCGATGAGTGACTTATTCACAATTCTTTATTCTGTCCAAATACTGTACATACCATTTTGCATTCTGTTCAAAAGTCTGCCTCTGCTCTGTTGTTTAATGTCAGGATTTAGTAAAATGATGTTTCCTCCAATATCAACTGAAGAATGTGTTTCATCAAATATTATTTTTACTCTTATGACCTGATTCTTCAGATTCTTATGATTTTTGAAAAAACATGAAATGTTTATTTTATTTCAGGTTTATTTTAATCAATCGGGAGCACCATCAGAATCTTAAAAATATTTTTTACTATTGGTCATACCATCTCATCATAGTTACCTTCATCGAATGCAACAAAAACACAATTCAAAATTATTGTTTGTAAAAATTCACCAAATAGCTGTTTCAATTGTTATTCGAGGAATTCGCACAATAAATTTTGGCTAATGTAGTTGTTGCATGCAAAGGTGCACTGCAGTTATTATTTTGCGACCGCAGTAATATTTTATGACAATGCTCATTGGGCAATTAAATTTTTTAATTTAAACCAAGGCGCATAACTAGAAAGTAAGAAATGCTCTGTGAATCTTTGTATCGCAAAACATTTTTAGAAGGGAGGTATTGTTTGAAAATAACCGCTTAATAAGGGGTTATGTAAAATTTTCTTTTTGTCTCTCTTTGTTAGTACAATTACACTTACAATGGTTCAGCATTAGTTTAACCCCTACTTAAGTTTTATTAACGGAACATCGAGGCAAGACATAGCGAGCATTTTGGATTCTTCCTACCATCAGTTGCTTCACGACAAGATTCGAGTATGTATTTACCAAATAAAAGCATTTCTTATTTTTGAATTTTGTCTTTAAAGGCCTTTAGGTATTGTTCTCTAAAGACAAGCTTCTGTTTTCTGGTTTAAGATTGAATAAACTGCAGTCACATGTAAACTCTGTCATACTGCAGGTTTTACAGTGAGATTTGAAAAAAAATTTAATTATCATTGCTTATAAAGCTTGCCCTTGATTGACTCATAGAAACAAACCTTATTAAGTCAAATTAATCATGTCTTTTACTGTCATTATACAAATTTGTCAGTGTTGTTCCCGCTTTATCGTCATTTATTTCCATTCTTTGTAAATACATAATTGACTCATTTGATTCATTTTTCAAATCCCACTCTACATAATGTACGAAGCGTTTCTATTAATTGTAATGTAATGTTTCTTAATTTTACAGTGGTGTTGCGGAGGTACCTGTATTAGAGGTATTTACTGAACGATAATACAAACCGACTTACGAAATATAAATCAAAGCCACATTTTCTTAAACGTATAAAAGTAGCAAACGCGTTGTACCACGTCATGGTCAGACCTTTCTCTAATACAGCTACTGTAACAGTATAAAAAAAAGTAATTGTTAATGCGACATCTATTTTCTAAAAAAAATAAAACAGCAGTATTAATAAAAAAAATAAAAACTGGTTTACACTACATTTATTTTAATTTTGACTTCTTAGATCACACTTTAAGTAATAGCAAATAGTAAGCGTTTTCATTATTGTTTATTACTATCAAGGCACATAACTAAAAAATAAGAAATGCTCAGTGAATTTTGATACTGTTTACAAATTATCGCCCTGTAAGAGCTTTCAGTAAAACAGCTTATATTTGTCTCTTTCGTCTTCAAATTTTATTTGCGGAGCGCCGAGGCAAGGCACCACGAGCAATACAATTCTTCTTACCATTAGTTGCTTCACGACAAGTTTCAAATATGATGCAGATAGGAACATTTCTTATTTTTTAATTATACACCTTGGTTAACATTAAAATTCCCATAATTTGACTTTGACTAAACTACATCATTTTTACTTTTTCCATAATAAATAGACATTCAGGTACACCAAAAATAAGCAGATATTGCCTCATTTTTCATGACTCATCAGCAATAATAACATTTGATAATCTTAATATCTTTTTTAATAAATTGAAACTAAAATATATATTTTCTTTTAAATTCTTTTTATAATGATTATGTATAACTTTGATAAACTTTAACTATCATTTTTTTTCCTAAGTACCACAAGGAGGACATGGTGTTTTCTGCGTTTCTTCTCTCACGTAATCCTGAACACTAAATTTATTGCCGTCTTTTTGGCCACTTTGTCTCAGTTTTAATTCTCTAAAATAAAAAATAAAAAAAATGATTGTTAACTTAGGTATTGGAAAACTCATTTACCTAGCAATAGCCATAAAGGCAAGTTCAACATTAAGTCCACTCTTTGCCGACGTTTCCATGAAAGCCACAGTGTATTCCCTTGCTAATCTCTCGCCATCCTCCCTGCGAACAATTCTATCAGGCCCACAGTCAGATTTATTACCTGAAAGGAAAGCTCATTATAAGGGTTCACAATTAAAAATTGCCTTACTCTTTGATATAAACTCTAATCAATAACTTGATTATTTGGAGGGATGGTTCGAACTTACCTATTAACATAATAACAACGTCATCTTGAGCATATTCCCTTATTTCCCCTAACCAGGCTCTTATATTGTCAAAGCTTGTTTTGTTTGTTACATCATATAATAATAGGAGTGCTGAAATAGAGGGTATGCTACATTAATAGGAGTATCTCTAAAAATCTAATTATTTAGAAATATGAATAAAAGTAGTTTTTGGAAATAAAAGTTTGAAATTGTTACCATGTGCGTCTCTGTAATAGGCATGAGTAACACTTCTGAATCTCTCTTGTCCTGCTGTGTCCCATATCTGAAGCTTTACTCTTGAATTATCTATTGTCACCACTTTGTTCTGAAAGACAAAGCAATATGAGCATATAATGATCAATTAACATATAACTATATTCAGATTTATTCAAGCACATCTTATAAACAGATTTTTTATATGAATTGATCTCCCAAAAACAGATTCCATAACTTCTTGAAATCTAGTTACATTAAAAATTTATTGTGTATTGACTTTGTTACAGATCTTGTAAACAGTGATACTTCAATTACAGTTTCAATTTACAAAGTGTGCTTTATACTCTGAATATTAAGTTGGTAAGTAAAATGTATTCAGTTTTCATTCGCACGTTCTCTCAAAACTAAACAAACTATAACAAGACAAAAAAAATCAAACGCGAAAGTTTTCAGATTCGTTTATGCAATCGATTAAAAATCTTACCCGAAAATCAACTCCGACTGTAGAAATAAAATTGCCTCCTAGAAAAAGCCCATCCCGAAATCGTACCAAGAGACATGTTTTTCCTACTCCAGAATCTCCCAACAGCATTGCCTAATAAAAGCGGTGGTTAATCTCATACTCAAAAATGTAACCTCTTTGATTTCAAATTTTGTGATTCATGATTCAGCAAATGTTTTTCAAACAATTTATAAAAGATTTTATATTAGTTATTTTGCAAACTTCCACTAGCTTACGAAGGTATGAAAATAGGATATATATAGAATTAAATTGTACCTTATAACTTCGGATTCAGGAAAGCTCTATTGTATTACCTGTTCCGAGTGATTAAGTTTTTTGAACCGAAAAAGAACTTTTTTTTTCAGTAGTAGGTATATACATTTCTTTTCCTGTGATAAGAACTCAAAGAATGAGACTTGTTTATTGGATACTGTTTTTCTACCGTAACACGGTGACAGGTTTCAAGCAATAGAAGACAAAAAGAAAGGGAGAGCGAGGCAGAAAAAATAAACTGCTGGGAGCAGAAAGAACAAACGTTACATATCCGACAGTAACTGTGACCTTACTTTAAAAAATGCAGTTTGAAGTATATATACATTTTACTTTACTACAGATAAAAACTGTAACGAAGTTACTTTATTTTGTTTAACTAGTTTGGGTGTAAGAGTGAATAAGCTTGTCACCCGTTGCGATCTATAGCCGCTCGGATAAGCCGCCGACTCAAGCAAGAGCACGCGTCCCTTCCCTAAGCATTTATTTGGCGTGCGCCGTTCCGTTTCACTCCTACCATTTCCGCCACGCTCTGCGAGCACCTATATAAAAGAGTGTGCAAGCCGATTTATTCAGTTCCATTCCGGAACTCGAAGCCAGCACACCCAGCCGCACCAGAGAGACCAAACCACTTTTGGGAATTGTAAGAGTAAGTCCTCTTAACCGTAACCCTAATTCATGTTCCGCCCCGCATATCGAACCTACGCCCCTTTCCGAGACCTCACGCGAGCATTACGAAATGTCTTATTCCACACATCCTGTCCGCCCTTTCCAAGACCTCACTGCGTGTATTCCGGGAGGTCTCATCCTTAACATCTCTCTAGTATACATTCCTAGCCGAGACTTCACTGTGTGTATACCTAGAAGCCTCATCTAAGAACCCGAATCCCCGTCACCCAGCTTGATTGCTCCTCCGTAAGTCATTTCATTTTATTTACTGATAACCCCGTTACCTTCTCTGAGTAAAACCCATCCAGACCCATTGCTGACCTCTACGACCTCAGCAGTTTCCTGGATTACCATTTCTCCACTAGCAGCTACCCGGATCCGTGGAGCATACCATGTTAAAGTAACTGGCGGCCGAGATTTACAGCCGACCACCGAAAACTATCCAACGCCCTTCGTAAACAACTTGGCGCCCGGGCCGAAAACTTTAGAAGTTTGGCGCTCGAGCAAAGAAGCCTACTGTGTTTAACGCCCGACCCAAGAAACCTCCTTAAGACACATACCTAACTTCGGTTTGCGTTACTCTGGTCGACCAGCTGGCCTAGGTAACTAGATGCAGTGACTCTATTTTGAACAATGAATGAACGTCATCTAACGATAAATAGCACAAGCTAAAACAGCCAGTTAGAAGCGTCTGTTATGTCTATCTGTCGAGCTGCATGCCGGTTCCAAGCAAAAAGCCACGGAAAGAACAGCATGTGAAGTTTAATCTTCGATTGGCTTAAAACTAATTTAGACGGTTAAACATTCTGTTTGGAACAGGTATAGTAGAGCTTTAGAGTTGTCTTTAGAACGGAATTTTTACAAGAAGACAGTCTAAAGACTAAAGACAGAATTAGAGACTATAAAGCGACCGGTATGTTTAAGTTATTCAAAACTCAGAAACTTACAGGCAAGAGGTTTGTACTGTTGTGAACGACTCACAACTAATATATTTTTTGCATAGATACGAAATGGTACTAGGCAACGCGAATCAATAAACTAGTAGAGTCAAATAAATAATTCATAGAAGTAAACTTGCGTTTTATTTCCTTCTACAAGAATTAATAAGAGTAGCCCTAACACTCCACCTCAGTGTTAACCTCGCTACATATGGTGATCCCGACATTCCTGAAGAAAAATTTAGTAGCATTGGTCTTTGCCTGCTGCCCTGAATTCTCCAGGTGAACAACTGCTAGTTCTACCTTCATCATCTGTCAACAACTGCTACTCGACTTCTGTCATCGGAAGATCCTGCTACTGCTTCACTTGCGTGACTTGTCGTGGCTGGCTGGGGGTGACCGTTGGAACCAGAACTAGTGCTCCTTCTCATATCCGATAAGTTCAAATCATTTTATTTACTTAATTAATATTTAAAATGGCGACTGTCAAAGTGCCATTTCCAGTTTTTACGAGTAACGATATCGACCTGTATTTTATTTTGGTAGAGAGATACTTTACTCGTATGCTGATCAACGATGAACTCGCCAAATATAACTTATTAACCCTAAACTTACCTTTCGACGTTTTAGGAGCTCATCGCTACCTAACCATTAATCCCCCAAGACAAAGACCATACACTACCTTGAAACAGGCAGTGATAAAATCTGTCCTAGGACCACGAGAATCTCGCATTAATAATCTTTTGGAGACTCTTCAATTCTCTGGTAGTGTCAAAGAATTACTTTTTAACATTCAAAAGTTAGCAATCGATCTCGATCTAACTGAGGAATTTACCAAAGACTTTTTAATAGCTAAACTACCACCAGAACTTAAAATTCAATCCTTAAATTTCAATGACTTACCGTTAATATCCTTTGTAGAAAAATTAGATTTAATTTATTCTATGCAACAGGCACCACAACCTTTAACTACTACTGCATTAGAAGCTAAACTAGACACTTTGACGACCAATCTTACAACCATTTCCAATGAGCTTTCTACCATGCACAAACGACAATCCACTATGACTTCCAGCATCTCTCCGAACCCCCGAAATCCTCAGCATTTCAAACAACATTTCAAACAACGCCCTACCATACCTTCGGGCAATACTAATTCCCAATTACAAACGTGTTATTATCATAGTCGATTTCAGAATAATGCACGTAATTGTACGCGAAATTGTTCATACCAAAAAAAAACTAACTTCGCACTCTCCTATACTACAGGGAGGGCCATGCAGGGTTAATTCAATCCCTCCAACTTCTCCGTTACCAATCACTTATCCTTCAATCTTTTTACAGGACCTAACCTACAAAATTAGTTTTGTGGTTGACAGTGGTGCGGATTACTCCATATTACCCACCCACGTTGCAGTTTCCTGTAACCATACCATCACGCCTGCCAACATTTCATTTATGGCCGTGAACAACACGTCAATTCCTGTGACAGGTATTGTAACTTTGAGGTTACATTTCCCGATTCCTGGCCTACAGCCATGCCCCTGGAAATTTTATGTTGCTAACATATCTACAACCATACTAGGCCTGGACTTTTTACAGCAGCACAACCTAACCATTGACTGCTTTTCTCGACGAATCATTTGCACGGCAGATGTCAAGCTCGCCCGAAACCGCAGCCAAGGTTGTCAATTTCCAGCTCCAACAGTGAATCCTCTCACTGACTGCTCTTCTCAGCGTGTCATTTGCACGGCAGATGTCCAGCCCGCCCAAACTCGCAGTCGAGGTTCCACAACCCACCAAGTTAAGACTGGCACTAAACGAAAAATATTTTCCGCACAGGCTAATGTTTTGACTCCTTCTTCCGAGTCAATCGTTACTCCTGCGATTTCTTCCCACTGTTTTTCCTTATCTTCACCCATTGACGTACCCTCTACAAGTACTATTAACAACATGTCTAGCAATCTTGATGTCTATAGCAAGATGCTAAACACACACTTCCCGGAACTTTTGCGTAAGTTCGACTACCATCAACCCGTAAAACATACTGTAGTCCATCACATTGACACGACCGGCCCTCCAGTTAAAGCACGCTGTCGTAAACTGAACCCTAATCATCTTTCTTTTTTAGAAGATCATCTTAATGAGCTCTTGGACGCGGACGTAGTACAGCGGTCATCGTCTAGCTACGCCACGCCAAATCACATCGTCGGGAAGCGAGCAGTGGGCGCAGCAGAGAAGCTACCTCCTGGTGACGACCAGGGCATCAACCCCATCGCCCCAACGGACAGTTATCGCTTGGTTGGCGATTATAGAAAGCTCAATTCAGTGATAGTACCAGATCGTTACCCGATTCCTTTTTTAACGGACTTTACAAAAAAAACTTGCTGGCGCAACCATATTTTTGAAGCTAGATCTCCGAAATGCCTACTTCGCAATACCAATAGCGGCAGAGGACATTCACAAGACTGCTATTATCACACCTCTGGGACTCTTTGAGTTCAAACGGATGTGTTTCGGACTACGGAATGCAGCCAGCACCTGGAGTCGTTTCATGGACACTGTATTATCAGGGCTCCCATTTTGTTTTTCTTATCTAGACGATATACTAGTCTTTAGTGCTGATTCCCAGCAACATATTGAACATTTACTCCAAGTGTTTTCCCGATTAAAAGACAATGGCCTAATTATAAACCTACCAAAGTGTCTTTTTGGAGTCAATGAGCTCGATTTTTTAGGACATCACGTTAATACACGCGGTATCAAACCAATGGCTTCCAAAGTCCAGGCTATAATTGATTACCCATTGCCTTCAAGTCAGAAAGCACTCCGCAATTTTATTGGCTTAATTTCGTATTACCATAAATTTGTACCGTTAACATCTATAGTTATTCCTGGTAAAGCTTCGCTAAAGCCTGTCCAGTTAAATCATGAACAAATAGAAGCCTTTAGGCACGCGAAGAATGCTTTGATTACCGCTACTTTATTGGTACATCCGCGAATTAATAACCCTCTCAGTATAGCTGCAGACAGTTCGTCTTCCACTATAGCTGGAGTATTACAACAGTTTGAAGATTGCATGTGGAGACCACTAGCTTTCTGTTCCCGGAAGTTAACCACCACAGAGCAAAAGTACATTATTTTTTCTCGGGAACTTCTTGCAATATACTTTGCTTTAAAGAAGTTTCGTTACTACGTTGAGTGCAGAGATTTTCAAATCTTTACGGATCACAAACCTTTGTGTACAGCAATCAAAAATAATGGTGATCAATATTTACCACGTGAGTTTCGACAACTCGAGTTTATTTCTCAATTCACGACTAACCTCCAATATATCAAAGGTCAAGAGAATATTCCGGCGGACGCTCTAACAAGAGTTAATCTTATTAATGTCCCTGGATCTGATCTTAATTACGACGAAGTCGCTCTATCTCAAGAACAAGATCTCGAGTAAACCAGCTCCGATTTCGTAGTAACTTTCAATTCATTTCCCTTCAAACTGCCAACAAATCAAACCTCTGGGTGGATGTTAGTATAGGCCATCCATGACCCTATATCCCGCTCAAATTCAGGTAGCCCTTATTCAAACAACTACACAACATCGCCCATCCTGGCATCCGTGCTACTAAAAGATTGATTACTCAGCGATATCTGTGGCCATCTATGCACCACGATATTCAGAAGTGGGTCATATCTTGTGCTGAATGTTAGAAACATAAAGTTCGGCGTCATACAAAAACCCCTCTACAATATATTGTAGAACTAGATGAACGTTTTACTAAGGTCCAACTCGACCTAGTACACCTTCCTTCTTCGGGAGGTTATAAATTCCTACTTACCATTATTGACCGCTACAGTCGGTGGCCGGAAGCCATTCCTCTGAAGGATTCTTCCGTGGAGTTAGTAATCACTGCATTTGTCGACACGTGGGTGCCCCGCTTCAGTACACATTCAGACTTTTAGCCTGAATTAGAAGTTATCACTTTTGCCTAAAGCCTAAAACTTTTGTCTCTATGACTAGAGAGGAATTGAAACCTAAATAAAAACTTGAGAACTTTTAAGCTCAAGTCTCAAATGCGCCTTTAGAGTTTTATGAGAGACCTTAAGACTAATCCGCGGCGATTTTGAGACTTTAACTGAAGAATAGGAGGATTTGAAAGACTCTTGGGAACCAATTGTTTAGTGCTACAAATTTTAATACTTGAAAAAGTAAAGAATAGCAAACTTACAACTAGAACTGTTAAAGACCATCACACTCTTTGAAGCCACAGTTCGTCAAAAATTCCGGGCAGCATTGAGGAGTTTGAGACCTTTGAACTTGAAGACTTCCAAACTAAAAAAAAATCAAAAGACTTATAACTGAGATACTGTGCTAGACTGAGAGCGGCTCGATTAACAAGCTAATCTACAAAATAGGATTGTAGTCGCGTAACTCCTAGACAGCTCTTAGACTGTTACACTGCAAATTCAACAGAAAAAAATAAGTCAAAATAGAAAAATCACCAGAAAAGTTGTGGCTTTCAAAATCGCAAGAAGTTGTGGCTCTTCTAACGACAACTTCATAGTAGCAAATGATAAAATATTAAATTAAAATATGAAAGTATGTTACATGCAAAAGAGATAAAAGTAATACCTTGTAAAATGAAAAATAATTGTTAAGTAAGATATATCTAGTTGTTCGCTTTTATATTGTCCAATCTTTATCAAGCACGTATGAGAACTATCATTTGTTTTTGTTCAACAATTGCAGTTACTTACGTTTAATTGTCACATTTCAATTCTAATTTGTAAACATGTATAAATTCTCGTGAATTTATCAAGTTACGTGGTGATGCTCCAGCTAGCATTCTCAGCAGAATTGTAAGTGGAGACGAAACTTGGGTTCATTAATCAATGTCTCCAACACACTGCTGGATATGCAGCGCTGCAGTAGCTTTCGCAGCCGCCTTAGATTTACAAACCACCATTTAAATTTTTTATTTTTCTTTTATATCTCTTATCTACTGTCAAAATTCATCTTCTGACATTTTAATTATTGACATTCAGTAAATCAGTCGTCTAGTGTTACTTGTCAGCGCTTCAAGCGTTTTATGTGTGTAAAGCTATGATGTATTTCAAACTGCTGTAGCGCTGTATTTCCAGAGGAGTTTTAGACGCACCCATGTCCCTGAGCTGAAGCAGGAATCCATGGAGTGGCACAAAAAAAGATATAGTTCCTAAAAAAGTTTAAAGTCACTCAATCTGTCGGTAAAATTATAACAACCATATTCTGAGACTCCAACGAAATTCTGGAATTCCTTTGGAGTTCAGGAATTCTGAAATAGTAGTTTGTGCAACAAGGGTGGATATGATGCCTATATCGCACGAGAACGAAGTTTTCGCCTTCGGCGTCGTGCCTCAGTCGTTCGAGGGTGATATAGGCATTCCACACAAGTTGTACGGTATCTTTTTTCTTCGACTAAGCAAAGCAATTACAAAATAGATCGCATGTCTGCTTGAGAAATCGAAAATAAGGATTAACCTATGCTTTTATCCATGCTAAAGTATGGTTTGTAAAATCCCTCTGTCATTGTAGAATTCTTAAGAGAATTATTAAAACTTTGCAGAAATTAACATTTCCGAAGAGAAAATTATTATTTTAAATTTTGTTTTATAAAAGAAAAAAAATAAAAAGAGTTATTCTCCCAGCTGGAATTGAACCTGCGTCGGTCAGCTTCAGTTTATTTATACCTAGCTCCTACCAGACTGAGCTACCAAGCCCTATCGCAAACTCTGTCTACTATACTTATTATAAAAGTAGGTTGTACTTATTTAAATGATTTAATATTTATGTATTTTTAATTATAAAAGTATAATTGTTAAAGCTACAATTTCACAAATCACGTTATTTTCAAATGCTTTAAGTGTTATTGTAAGAAGGCAACATTGATTTAACTTATTTTAGTTCTATATTTATGACAGGAGTTGTCAATAAATTAATTACAAATAAAGAAGTGTCAAATTGGACTACGTTGATTGGTTGTTTTCATATCCGTACACTGTACGGATATGAAATTATATCCGTACACCTTGCTGGGATTGCATACATTTCCATTGCGCGAAACCTGAAGAAAACGGGTGATTTACAGGTAGGAGTAGAAAAAGTCATTTTTGACACGAATTCGCGTTCAGCGACCGAAAATTCATGAGGTACAAGTGTTCAAGTCAAAACATTAAAAATTCAAAAAGTTATGCGTTATGTTTTCTAAAACCGCTAAAATTCCTTTTAAAAATTCAACCATCAACTGGTTATTCTTGTTTAAAAACTTGTACCTATATTTTGAGAATCGCATTTTTCGACAAACTAAACCATATTTTAGGGTGAGATCGATAAAACTTTGACTTTGTCAAAATATGGGCCACCCTACTCTAGATATATAAAGTCCACATTAATCTATAGTATGTTCTACTTCCTCCCCCTACCTCCGGTCTTAGTCTTACCTTATCAGCCTATTTTTTTAAATCTTTGCTACAATTATGACTTTTGGCAACCCTTTATTTGCAAGATAAAGATGTAGATGCTGTTAAACAACAGGATATGTTATAATTTTGCTTTGCGGGCTTTTCAATTTTTCTACTTAATAAAATGATATAATCTTGAGATTAACATTTTTACAAGGAATGATACTAGTATCTAAAGTCAATATACTTGGAGTTGATCATTGCTCGATAGAATTGCGCGTGCAATTCTGTACAGCCACATGCATAATACTTTAATCATAACTCCATGCGTGCGGCTGCATGAAATTGTGAGTTCGACTACACAATCGGCTATAGTATATTCTATTTTTTTTTCTTGTAGGCAAATACTTAATTTTCTAATGTTAACAACAACACTTTTGCTGTGAATTTTCTAATTAAATTAATTCGATAATTCTTAAATTCTGTAAATTAATTACGATAAATAATTAAACAATTAAAGGGTAGTTTAAATTTTAAAAAAACAGCAAAAGCCAGGGACTTTAAGAGGTTCTATAACCCTTAAGGGGAAGAGGTGCATCTTATAACTTCTCATATTCGCTATGTGCATTGCAACTCGTGGCGACCTCTGGTCGTAGACTGAGAAATAAGGACGGAAACCATAACATTGGCGTTTATGGACGGATATCTAAAGTGTGAAATAATTCAAATATAAAGACTATTTTTTGTTTACTTTCTACATGAGCGTGTACAGTATTTATTTTTATGCGATTGAGAAGAATAAGCATGTAAGTAAATTGTATTTAATATCATATTTTCATGTTATTATTTGACTTTTTGAGGTTATATCCATATATGTACATTTGAAAATTCAATAAATGGTAAAAAATGATATAAACTTGCACTTGCTATTTGAACCATTATTTTTGCAATTCACTACGCAACAAGTATTCCCACCCATTATATTTACAAAGTTTACTGAAAGCGTCCGTCGTTATTGCCCTATTGCTCCGCCTAGCGCGCTTCGGGCGATTATCCCATCCCCTCCAAGCTGACGCACATAGCGAATAGTCTAGTAATATCAGGGACTACACTTTTAAGGTAAAATACTCCACAAAGAAGATGGTACGATACGCAAGGTTTCCTCTTTAGTTGGATTTATGATTGATCGAACGAGTAAAAATATATAGTACAGAGTATAATAACTTAAAATACAGGAACTATTCTTTCGGATAAACAGGAATAATATGTTGCCCAGTATAAACATGATTTAAAGCTAAGGCTATAAGCGGGTATTATAAGCATCAACGATTCGCGAGATATTTGCGTTTGAACTTTTCGCAAAGATGGCGGCTTACGCACACTCCCTCCGGTCCCGCCAACTTGGCAAAGTTTTCAAGCGGCACTTGGGAACACTTCAAAAACAAAATAAATTAGACTTACGCTATTTTACAAACCCAATTGATTAGACTAATAATTCTAATAGGTTGTATGACGTTATTTATAATTATGAAATATAATCAAATTAAAAGATTAATAGTAATTCTCATTTATTAGAAGTGTTAGATATTTAGTTTTTATCTGTATTGTATCTAGTTACCTATTTTCTGTATGTATTTATTCTTAGCAACGTGTTTGTTTATCAATCTTATCTACCTTTGATAATGACATTTTAATGTCAAAACAATATTGTCAGGTTAAGATAAACTAATAAAACTTGTGAAACTTTGAATTTGATTATATTTCATGATTATGGAGTTCCACAAAGTAATGCTAGAGACAGTAAACGTTATTTATAATTGTCTAAAAAATATCGGAATAATGTGGGACACTATAGTATTTTGTGTCTCAAGGGCAAAAAGTTAGCATTTGCAGCCCGCAGTTATTTGAACCCCGAGCGAAGCGAGGAACGAGGGCAGTAGACAACTAGGGGCTGCAAATGCTTTTCTGTTCGAGTGTCATACAAAGGTTTTTTCGCCCACCTGCTAGTATATTTTCAAATGAAACTCCAAATTTTAAACAGTAACCCAATTTACCATAAATTAAAATAAACTTATGTTAGAGGAATGTGATGGAGTAAATGAAAACGAAAATAACGCCAGATTTTTTTAATGGCCTATATTAAATTAACATAATCAGAAGACCATAAATATAACATGCATAGTACTTCGCTGTTTCAGCGGTACTGGAGCACGTGATTGTATGCAGCAACGCAAGACGCGTGTGGTCGAGTTCAAGTTATTTGAAAGAGGGGTGCTCGGTTTGTATGTCACGTTCGTGTTTTTGTTGTTGCAATTTTAAATAATAATAGTAAAATAATTCTATATCACCTATTTATTAACAAAATATTACACAAAATATTATTGAAATAATTCATTACATCTATTTCTATTTAGTAACAGCGTAGAGGTTATTTATTTGACACAAGAGACACAAAACAGGACATTTAGAAAGAACTTTCTGATCAGGTAGGCGAAAAAATATTATTTCTTACTCCAAACACTCTTTAGCGGGCTCTAAAAAGTTTGACATCCCTAGAGCTCTAATTTACAATTTACGCTCTAAAAACAGGCCGATAAATCGGTCAAAATCGCCCTACCGGACATAAAGATATTTTTTTATTTACAAAAATTCAATTTGACTGAACAGTTTTTTTTTTAGGAAATCTAAATTTTATATATTATATTCTTCATGAGAAATGTCATAAGACTAATGTTAAAGTTTCGTTGTTTTCTTTGCTATAAACAAGTGAAGAGGTATGAAACTAAAAAGGTATGAGTTCTTTTTATGCTGTTATTTCCGTTTCCATTATTTTAGGGTAACTGTTTATAAGTATTGGCCATAGAAATTAAAATATAAAATAAAATTAATAAAACATTTTTATTGACCTATACCCATGAAAAATTACTACATAATTAAAGGTCATTAAACAACATTCAATTTTTTCAGTAGTACGTTAAAAAATCAGTCAGCAAAATATATTTCCTACTAGACTAGTAAAACCAGAAAATTAAATAACAGTTTTAGAATTTTATTTACGGCTGTAATAACATTTCGTTTTCGGCAAGTTGTCTGTTTCATGCAATATTCAATTTAACGAGATTAACTGGATTTAATTAACTTTGTGTTGTTTTCATGTCATGTATGGTCAGTACTTATATTTTCGCTTATTTCGAAATGTAGTGAGATTTAGTTCAAAATTTTAGAGTTTAAAGTTTCTCAAGGTCTGATCCTCAAAGGTCACAATATTGCGTCATGTTATATGCTATCGATTTGTTTCCATTTAGGGTTTGGGTACTAGAAGTCATTCACATCAATGCATAATTAAGCATTATGCTGAATTCTTATTCGGATGACCTTGAGAGGCCCTCAAAGATCACAATATTCCATCATGTTATATGCCACCGATTTGTTTGCATTTAGGAGTTAAACTTGAAGAAAGTTCACATCAATGGTTAGTTAAGCATTATGTTGAATTTTTAATCGAATGATCTACAGAGGTCCTCAAAGGTCACAATATTCCCTCATGTTATATGCCATCAATTTGTTTCCATTTAGGCTTTGGGTACTAGAACCCTTTCACATCAATGTATAATTAAGCATTATGTTGAATTCTTAATCGGATGACCTCTAGGGGCCCTCAAAGGTCACAATATTATATGGTGTTATATGTTATCGATTTACTTTCATTTACATCAATATGTAATTAAGAATTATGCTGGATTATTAGTCAGAAAACCTCTAAAGGTCCTCAAAGGTCACGATATTATATCATGCTATATGCCATCAATTTTTTTCTATTTAGAGTTTGGGTACTGTTGTTGAGTTTTGTTGAATTTCTTATCAGCTGACCTGTAAATGTAAACGTCACAATATTCTATCATGGTTCCATTCAGGTTTGAGTACAAGAGTCCATTACCATCAACGCATGATTAAGCATTCTGTAGAATTATTTATCAAATGACCACTTGATCCAGAGATGAAAGTAATCCCCTAGCAAGAAAAGCCAGATGAAAAGCAAGCAGCTCTGCTGGGATAGAAAGGAGTAAATGGTAAACTAAAACCATAACAGAAGATGTCCTATGTTAAGATATTGTGATATTTGACAGATTCTTGAAGGTCAGAACCTGAAAAAGGTATGATCAATTTCCTTGCCACCAGATGTAAGCAATGGAAAGAGGGCGAGAGACTGCATAATGAAACAAATCAAATCTCTATAGAACATTGTGGAACTTCAATGAATCCTAAAGACATATACTTACCGATCCATACAGGTTAACATGAAGGTGTGCAGATTGGAGGAAGCTGCGACGTTTCTTCTTGCACTCATAAATATCTCATCTCTAGAAACTGTGCACCCTAGCTCACCCAGTTTCAAAAGCTGTAGATTGTATTCAATTAAAGTGCTGTGGCTTTTCCACCAACACATTACACGACTTGCTAAATTAGGTCTATCACAAGAGAGAGAGAGCAAAAACTTGACACCAACGAACTGTTTGTCATGACGAATTCATAAGATAAGGAAGGCGAAAAAACTGCGCTTATACGTTTGACCATGAATGTTATTATAGTGTTCGATAAAAGCAGCACAGTGATTCTCATTACGTCTGTGTATTTTCAGTATAAAGATGATATAAACCGCACTTGGAAAACACAAAGAATCTGGGCTATGAGCTACAACAGCTTACATAGCTCAAAGGCACAGGTATCAAACATCATAGTTAGCGGAGTTTTAAATCTCGGTCTCGAGCCTAGAAATGAACTGCATGCTGTCAAACTGCACGTATGAATAAAATTGTAAGTAGGACTAAGGTAGGTGTGAATAGCAACTTTAATGAACTAGATAGTACGCTCTTAGTCGATTAGGTATTTAACATGACGCTCCTATAAGTTGATGTGGAAACATTCTAATACAGAAATCCCGAATTTAAAATAAAACAATGTCCTTTCCCGTGTTATAATTGTGGGACCTTTGATGACACCTGAAGCTCACTTGATTAATAACTCAATTATAATAATCCTTTAAACGTTGTTCAGCATCACCTAGAGTCGCAGGGTACATCAAAGCTACATAGGCGACATTTTTTGATATTAAAAGGTGTCACAAACGGAAATATTTACAATTCAATATTACATACGAAACTCAACTTCTCTTCCGTTCGTACAATATATTGTGCAAGGTTGCCCGCGGTGCTGCCTACGTTATTCCAGCAGCCGCTGACGACTTGGAACTAGCTGCGTATTCCTTCGAAGAAACTCCGCTGCGTCACCCACGTCTGGCCATTCTATTTGGCATTTTATACGGAAATATTTACAATTCAATATTACATACGAAACTCAACTTCTCTTCCGTTCGTACAATATATTGTGCAAGGTTGCCCGCGGTGCTGCCTACGTTATTCCAGCAGCCGCTGACGACTTGGAACTAGCTGCGTATTCCTTCGAAGAAACTCCGCTGCGTCACCCACGTCTGGCCATTCTATTTGGCATTTTATCTACTAAGGTTGCTTCGTCTATGCTGAGCAACCTACGTAATTCACAACCAGCTGCACATTCCTTCACAAGAAACCAGCACACGTGCCTGGTACGGTCAGCTCGAATGCAAACTACCCACAAGCCTGCAACCAGGAAGCGCGAGCTTCCTTAGTTTCATACTTGAAACACCAGCCTACGGATTCCCACTATTATTTTAATCTCTTCCGCCTTGGGCAGTATATAACCAGCTTGCTTCGAGCTTACAAGTCAGTCAGTGAAGATGACTCGTACACTACATCTCCAAGCAAGTTTGTGAGTACCTTTTAATTTATCTAATGCTTAGTTCTGCTTAGTTATGAGGGGGTTGCGCTAAAGCCCTCTCTATGCTTAGTTATGGGAGAGTTGTGACCAGGATCTCTCTAGCTTAGTTTGTAGATCACTAGGAGTTCGGCTCCTACGCTTAGTTTGTAGATTTAGTGCTAGAGCAAGGTGGTTCCGACCACCCTCATAATTATGTTAGATTTAGGAGGACATGTACGTCCTCACTCTGTATAACCAATGTGTGTAACCTTTTGTATTGTATTGTTTGTTGCTAGTATATCGGTTTTTATGACTTGTGTTTATTTTCCTTTCTACCTCTGACTACGTCCTTCAGTCACAAAAACCAAACGTGACAAAGGTCTAAATCTGGAGAACTTCCAGTGTTTGGATTGACCTTAGTATCAGTTCCTGATGGTTGTGATGGTAGTTCAAAAAAGATGACTCAACTCTCAAAGTGAGATCATTGAGTTTGCTTTTAATAATATGACATGACACACTGAAATTAAACAACTGACACAACAGTCTAACAGAATAGAAGTTAGAGTACCCAACACGTAGTGCTCATAAAAGTTGATTTTTGTACCACTTATTTGGCGCATTACGTGTTTTACCTATATAACGTTTGTGTATTGAGATTTTTCATGACCTATAGAGGTCAACAGGTTAACAACTGACTCTTGTCGTCTATATATACCCCTCAACAATTACACATTGTTGAGCATTGCCTGTGCTGTCTAAATTCTAAAAAAGTTTCAAGTTTTAATAAAACACATCTTGGCCTTTTGTGACCTTTAATGATCTACGGATATCATCCAATTAATAATTCAATATGATGTATCATTTGTGTGCAGGGTCTTTACTACACAAATTCTGAATTTGAAACAACTCGATGACATTCAGTGGTGTAATATGACCTTTGGTGACAGTTGGGGGGGGGGAGGCACTCAGTTAAGAATTCAATTCTATATATGTATATATATATATATATATATATATATATATATATATATATATATATATATATATATATATATATATATATATATATATATATATATATATATATATATATATATATAATGATTTTACATTAAATAATATTTAGAATGCAAATTCATATAGAAAAATTTATCATCGACTCTGCTGGGACTCGAACCCAGGACCCTCCACTGTCTAGGTGGTATCTCTGCCAACTGAGCTACAGAATCAATTGAATGATGAATTAGATGTTTAAGCAGACATACAAAGTAACTAGATATTTTTTTTTGAATATTATTAATGAATATTATATTTATTTCTCGCTATGCTGGAAGTCGTACTCTGTAGCTCAGTTGGTAGAGATACCACCTAGACAGTGGAGGGTCCTGGGTTCGAGTCCCAGCAGAGTCGATGATAAATTTTTCTATATGAATTTGCATTCTAAATATTATTTAATGTAAAATCATTATTCAACTTAACAAAAATTAATTTCAACTAAAATTTATATATAATTAATTTCCTTTCGGAATGATTAAAAATAATCTAGATACTTTGAATATTGATGTTGTTGTCATGCGACTTGCTGATCTTCATTACTAATATTCAAAAAAAAATATCTAGTTACTTTGTATGTCTGCTTAAACATCTAATTCATATGGAAAATTTCTCGCTATGCTGGAAGTCGTACTCTGTAGCTCAGTTGGTAGAGATACCACCTAGACAGTGGAGGGTCCTGGGTTCGAGTCCCAGCAGAGTTGATGATAAATTTTTCTATATGAATTTGCATTCTAAATATTATTTAATGTAAAATCATTATTCAACTTAACAAAAATTAATTTCAACTAAAATTATATATATATATATATATATATATATATATATATATATATATATATATGATTTTACATTAAATAATATTAAGAATGCAAATTCATATAGAAAAATTTATCATCGACTCTGCTGGGACTCGAACCCAGGACCCTCCACTGTCTAGGTGGTATCTCTACCAACTGAGCTACAGAGTACGACTTCCAGCATAGCGAGAAATAAATATAATATTCATTAATAATATTCAAAAAAAAATATCTAGTTACTTTGTATGTCTGCTTAAACATCTAATTCATCATTCAATTGATTCTGTAGCTCAGTTGGCAGAGATACCACCTAGACAGTGGAGGGTCCTGGGTTCGAGTCCCAGCAGAGTCGATGATAAATTTTTCTATATGAATTTGCATTCTAAATATTATTTAATGTAAAATCATTATATATATATATATATATATATATATATATATATATATATATATATACATACACATATATAGAATTGAATTCTTAACTGAGTGCCTCCCCCCCCCCCAACTGTCACCAAAGGTCATATTACACCACTGAATGTCATCGAGTTGTTTCAAATTCAGAATTTGTGTAGTAAAGACCCTGCACACAAATGATACATCATATTGAATTATTAATTGGATGATATCCGTAGATCATTAAAGGTCACAAAAGGCCAAGATGTGTTTTATTAAAACTTGAAACTTTTTTAGAATTTAGACAGCACAGGCAATGCTCAACAATGTGTAATTGTTGAGGGGTATATATAGACGACAAGAGTCAGTTGTTAACCTGTTGACCTCTATAGGTCATGAAAAATCTCAATACACAAACGTTATATAGGTAAAACACGTAATGCACCAAATAAGTGGTACAAAAATCAACTTTTATGAGCACTACGTGTTGGGTACTCTAACTTCTATTCTGTTAGACTGTTGTGTCAGTTGTTTAATTTCAGTGTGTCATGTCATATTATTAAAAGCAAACTCAATGATCTCACTTTGAGAGTTGAGTCATCTTTTTTGAACTACCATCACAACCATCAGGAACTGATACTAAGGTCAATCCAAACACTGGAAGTTCTCCAGATTTAGACCTTTGTCACGTTTGGTTTTTGTGACTGAAGGACGTAGTCAGAGGTAGAAAGGAAAATAAACACAAGTCATAAAAACCGATATACTAGCAACAAACAATACAATACAAAAGGTTACACACATTGGTTATACAGAGTGAGGACGTACATGTCCTCCTAAATCTAACATAATTATGAGGGTGGTCGGAACCACCTTGCTCTAGCACTAAATCTACAAACTAAGCGTAGGAGCCGAACTCCTAGTGATCTACAAACTAAGCTAGAGAGATCCTGGTCACAACTCTCCCATAACTAAGCATAGAGAGGGCTTTAGCGCAACCCCCTCATAACTAAGCAGAACTAAGCATTAGATAAATTAAAAGGTACTCACAAACTTGCTTGGAGATGTAGTGTACGAGTCATCTTCACTGACTGACTTGTAAGCTCGAAGCAAGCTGGTTATATACTGCCCAAGGCGGAAGAGATTAAAATAATAGTGGGAATCCGTAGGCTGGTGTTTCAAGTATGAAACTAAGGAAGCTCGCGCTTCCTGGTTGCAGGCTTGTGGGTAGTTTGCATTCGAGCTGACCGTACCAGGCACGTGTGCTGGTTTCTTGTGAAGGAATGTGCAGCTGGTTGTGAATTACGTAGGTTGCTCAGCATAGACGAAGCAACCTTAGTAGATAAAATGCCAAATAGAATGGCCAGACGTGGGTGACGCAGCGGAGTTTCTTCGAAGGAATACGCAGCTAGTTCCAAGTCGTCAGCGGCTGCTGGAATAACGTAGGCAGCACCGCGGGCAACCTTGCACAATATATTGTACGAACGGAAGAGAAGTTGAGTTTCGTATGTAATATTGAATTGTAAATATTTCCGTTTGTGACACCTTTTAATATCAAAAAATGTCGCCTATGTAGCTTTGATGTACCCTGCGACTCTAGGTGATGCTGAACAACTTTTAAAGGATTATTATAATTGAGTTATTAATCAAGTGAGCTTCAGGTGTCATCAAAGGTCCCACAATTATAACACGGGAAAGGACATTGTTTTATTTTAAATTCGGGATTTCTGTATTAGAATGTTTCCACATCAACTTATAGGAGCGTCATGTTAAATACCTAATCGACTAAGAGCGTACTATCTAGTTCATTAAAGTTGCTATTCACACCTACCTTAGTCCTACTTACAATTTTATTCATACGTGCAGTTTGACAGCATGCAGTTCATTTCTAGGCTCGAGACCGAGATTTAAAACTCCGCTAACTATGATGTTTGATACCTGTGCCTTTGAGCTATGTAAGCTGTTGTAGCTCATAGCCCAGATTCTTTGTGTTTTCCAAGTGCGGTTTATATCATCTTTATACTGAAAATACACAGACGTAATGAGAATCACTGTGCTGCTTTTATCGAACACTATAATAACATTCATGGTCAAACGTATAAGCGCAGTTTTTTCGCCTTCCTTATCTTATGAATTCGTCATGACAAACAGTTCGTTGGTGTCAAGTTTTTGCTCTCTCTCTCTTGTGATAGACCTAATTTAGCAAGTCGTGTAATGTGTTGGTGGAAAAGCCACAGCACTTTAATTGAATACAATCTACAGCTTTTGAAACTGGGTGAGCTAGGGTGCACAGTTTCTAGAGATGAGATATTTATGAGTGCAAGAAGAAACGTCGCAGCTTCCTCCAATCTGCACACCTTCATGTTAACCTGTATGGATCGGTAAGTATATGTCTTTAGGATTCATTGAAGTTCCACAATGTTCTATAGAGATTTGATTTGTTTCATTATGCAGTCTCTCGCCCTCTTTCCATTGCTTACATCTGGTGGCAAGGAAATTGATCATACCTTTTTCAGGTTCTGACCTTCAAGAATCTGTCAAATATCACAATATCTTAACATAGGACATCTTCTGTTATGGTTTTAGTTTACCATTTACTCCTTTCTATCCCAGCAGAGCTGCTTGCTTTTCATCTGGCTTTTCTTGCTAGGGGATTACTTTCATCTCTGGATCAAGTGGTCATTTGATAAATAATTCTACAGAATGCTTAATCATGCGTTGATGGTAATGGACTCTTGTACTCAAACCTGAATGGAACCATGATAGAATATTGTGACGTTTACATTTACAGGTCAGCTGATAAGAAATTCAACAAAACTCAACAACAGTACCCAAACTCTAAATAGAAAAAAATTGATGGCATATAGCATGATATAATATCGTGACCTTTGAGGACCTTTAGAGGTTTTCTGACTAATAATCCAGCATAATTCTTAATTACATATTGATGTAAATGAAAGTAAATCGATAACATATAACACCATATAATATTGTGACCTTTGAGGGCCCCTAGAGGTCATCCGATTAAGAATTCAACATAATGCTTAATTATACATTGATGTGAAAGGGTTCTAGTACCCAAAGCCTAAATGGAAACAAATTGATGGCATATAACATGAGGGAATATTGTGACCTTTGAGGACCTCTGTAGATCATTCGATTAAAAATTCAACATAATGCTTAAATAACCATTGATGTGAACTTTCTTCAAGTTTAACTCCTAAATGCAAACAAATCGGTGGCATATAACATGATGGAATATTGTGATCTTTGTGAAATAATCTAGATACTTTGAATATTGATGTTGTTGTCATGCGACTTGCTGATCTTCATTACTAATATTCAAAAAAAAAATATCTAGTTACTTTGTATGTCTGCTTAAACATCTAATTCATATGGAAAATTTCTCGCTATGCTGGAAGTCGTACTCTGTAGCTCAGTTGGTAGAGATATCACCTAGACAGTGGAGGGTCCTGGGTTCGAGTCCCAGCAGAGTTGATGATAAATTTTTCTATATGAATTTGCATTCTAAATATTATTTAATGTAAAATCATTATTCAACTTAACAAAAATTAATTTCAACTAAAATTTATATATATATATATATATATATATATATATATATATATATATATATATATATATTCACATACATATGGTTGAACTAGGTAAGGACCCTCAAGGTGCAATGTGTACGTCTGGTAGGCGTGGCCTCATATTGGTGAGTGTGGCATAATTGTGTTTATCAGAAAGTTTGCCCTTTTATATAATAAACCAAGCAAAGAGATGCAATGGGCGGGTCTGGTAGATCTGGTAAGTAACTGGAGTTTTTTATGAGACTGGAGAATATGTATAAATAATCTGTCATACTTTTTTATTTATTTGTTTTTGATATCAATCATCCTACAATTGACTACAGAACTAAAAGTTGGGTATTGAAAGAATAGTTAATGTTAATTTACGAAAATTATTACTTGGTCGTGCATTTTAGAATTTTTCAGAATTCTTTAGAATCATTTTTTTTAAATGGCCGGGAGGAGCATCCCCTTCACATGTTGAAGTATTGTATTGTATAAATTGTAATTAACATTGCCAAGCCACTGAAGTAAATACATACTTGTGCGTGGTATAGGGCGGTATTACTTTTAACGACAACCACAGAAAGATGTTTATGTAGTTGTCGAGACCGACTGCTTTACGTGCCCATCTGACAGCACGGCAAAGCGTATTGAAGCTTTATCGACGAGAAAAGTGAAGCTCCTCTCGTCCGAAGGACTGGCTTAAAGCTAAAATCAATCTAAAAGTAATTATGTGATAAAAGAAATGTCTGTTAAAAAATTCATATTTTCTTACCTAATACTAGAAATTTCTTTGAATAAGACTTTAAAACAGCAATAAACGCACTCTGGATGACGGTATTTAATTATTTCCCTAAACCTTTTGAACCACTTTACTCCAAATTAACGTCCGTGTTTATGCTAAATTTGACTATTTTACTATTGAAATTGGAGTATAGCTTGTCCAAAACAGAAGCTAAGGTTGCAATATCCCTGTAATTCTCCAGAATTTGCCGGTAAGGGATTAAGTTCAGGTCCCATACATAAAATTTGCGAAAAACTAAACATTGTGTTTGAATAGTTACAATAAAGTAGTGCTAAGAATGTTTTAGCATTTGTTTGTGAAATTTATATTTGAGAATTATGTTTATAACAGTAAATTAAATAAAAAGAAACAGAAGAACCAAATGAATCTAAAATATTTCATGGACGATGCAACAGAGAAAAAATTCAATCGACGAGAAGTTATAAATAAAATGTTACATAAAGTAACAGTTTATTTGGGAAAGATATCAATCTTTTCAGTATGTTTTATTTTTAAGATACTTTTCATTAAGCACCCTACATTTTTCAGAAAAATCTAATAAATTACTTTCTTTACTTTATTATGATTATTTACATTGAAGATCAAAGAGGTTTATTAGTATTTAGGTTTACAAAATACAACCATGAAAAAAGATAATTAATTTCCACATTTTACAGACCTTTCCAAAAAAATCGTAAGTTTCTAATTCCTCTTGTTTCACAGACGATCTTCTCCTGGCGTAATTATACGAATTACCTTCAGTTTCACATTTTACTAATTTGGTCCTTTGTTGATTTTTTGAGCTTTCAGGCTCTTCTTGATTTTTCACCCATTGCGGTTTCACTCGCACGACTCGGCGATAATTAGTTTCTTCGTTTATCATTTCTTAATGGAGAGAATATCACGAAAACGAACTGATAGAATGATCAAAAATCATTTTATATACGCACCATCACTTTGCCGAGGGGGTAGTAAAAAGGAAAAATTATATAAAAGAGGGGCGATATAAATAGAATGGCGTACCTACTTGAAAAACTAAATTACTGAAAAAAAATCGCGAAAGAAAAATCAACGTCTAGTGTCGTCGTTTCAGAATGTCCCAGAATTCTCATTGCAGGTAACACTGGCACATTTTAATTAAAACTTTCGTTTTGCGCAGGTTGCAATAATGGTAATAATAAAACTGATAACAGCGTCGAACTGAATAATATTAATTTATACTACATAGAATTAATTAACTAGTCCCGAAAAGCGACTTTAATTTCCACTCTTTATCATCCCAGTTGAATCACCCGGAAGTTAACCAAAACCGCAGTCAGTACGTAAAATACTCAACAATAACAATCATGACATTGAACTTGATAGTCTTTAGGATCGAACTGAACTGTGTTCAGTTCATCTCGGCCCTTTTGATTTCGCGCTCCAAGAGATGAAGTGTTGCACAGAATCCCCCGTGTTTCTATGGATACAGGAGTTACCTGTACATATTCTCTCATGGTAGGTAGCTACAGTGGCGTGCGTATAACTTACTCTCGTTAGGACAATTAATACGTATTAGTAGTACTACTCTACTTCACAATTCCCAACTTTGCAAACTGAACTTGGGTGTAACTTGAGCCTTTAAATGAACTTGAGAACTTTCACCTGAAAATACTAATTATTTCGAGTTTTGCAACTAAATACCCCCGTTTCCCGAATGCAGAATAAGCAAAGCAGGATCGTCTTATTACCGCAACCGCAAACTTTAGGTAGAGTTTGAATCAACACTTAAGGGAACAAGATGAAAGGAACGGGTCGAAAAGTGTACAGCATGAAAATTTAATTGATATGGTTAGAAATTTCGCTTTGACTGTATGCTTTCAGATACAAACTTTAATAAAAAGCTGAGTAAAAGCTGACAACAAATAGAAAATAAAATATTTTTGAATATGGATTTTTTAAATAAATTAATAAAGATCATAAAAAATTAGTGAATACTTTTTTTATTAAATTCTAGAGCAGTGATAATATTTTTGGAATCGCGAAACACTTTTTATTGAAAATATTTTTCCCGGAACATCAAAACGAGAATTTCTATTTACGAGAACTGATATGAAAATGTAGATAGATCTAATGACTAGCTTTGATGGCCGCGCAGGTAGGTCTAAATTAATTTTTGAAAATAACAAACAGATTATTACTTATTTACTGATGGGTGAGAAAGCAGTCGTCTGGAGAGATAACTTTTTTTTCCGTCCAAGAGGGGGGGCTTCCGGCAACTGCCTAGGGCCGCAAGATGTCCTGATTCTCCGCTGATATAAAAACAGTGGTCATCATTAAAACAGGCGTTTAAACACCCTCCGACAAATTAACTCACAAATAATCTTGGACCAAATAACTCTTGATAAAATAACCTTTACATTAAAATAACCATTCAGCAAAATAGTATTATTCGCGTAAGTAGGACCTCCTACGAGGACATCATCATTATCATACACGATAAGACTTTTAAAATCATACTCCCACCATAACCCTCGGTGAATTCTTTCAATACGATATGCTCTACACACAAAATTGGCTTACGCATTTATAATATAAAATGTAAGGTTAGGTTCAGTTAGGGTCGCCTGATTGATGATATTTATATTTCTTTGTATAGTTGAGTTATCTTTCGCTGGGCTTATTTTGTTGTTGAGTTATTTTAACTATTAATAGACTGCAAAGACTTTAGTCCAGCAGACCGCAACCAAAATTGTGTCGCAAAAGTTAAAAAATGGGTCGCATAAATATTTATTTTTATTATAATCATTTAAGTTCATGTTAAAAATATATGCTATAAGGTCCTGTAATTTTAAGTAATCCCTCCTCTCCCTCTCGTATAAGTCGTCTTAAAATTTTATTGATATTTTTGGGTCACTAGGTAAAAAAGTCAGATATATTTAAACAGTGTAAGAAGAATTATTCAGCATAAAAAAATTTACAGAAAGTCCGTGGTAGCGTAGACCTATCAGCGTAAACGATAGTCCACAATAACCGTTTTTATGTTACAGTTTGCAGTAAACAATCAAAACTAATAAACCATTTTTAAAGTAATAACTTAATCCTTGTGCGGCTTCCAAATGATGAAAATGTTTTTGATTTCTTCTTAATTTGAAGCCCTAATTCACCATAGTTTTTTTTTATTTATCGAAGCTAATATTAATTTTTGTTTGAGTTACTTATTTTGCATTGAATTAAGTGGCGCCCCTAAAACATTTCCATCTATTATCTTTTGTCAAAATTTATTCTAAAATATATTATTTATGTTAGACAAGTATTTTTAGCAACGCTTGCGGTTGCCGATTGTATTGCAGTGCTAATCCTTCTAGTTTAGTATTAATACGGAAGAGTTAATTCAATAATTTTTGCTAAAAAAACAATTAAAAAAATTATAAATTAATTGAAGCAAGTTTAAATAAAGCAAATAAAGCTCAATAATGAGTATTATTATTATTATTATTTTTAATGTGCTGGATTTAATCCGTATTCATTCATTCAGTGGGATTTACTTTTCCAAAACTGAATGTGACAGACTTCTTTCAAATGGTTGTTTAGCGATTCATAACTTTTCTTACAATTCTGCATGTTTCTAAAATTAAATTTTTCGGATAATGTGCAAAATATTAGGTTCTAGTTGCATATTTTTGACGTTATTCGGTAGACCTTTAGGGACTATTCCTAATGTGCTAACGACAACTGGGTACACTTTGACGCTGTTTAAATTATACAGTTGTTTAAACTCTTCAGCTAGATCTAGGTATTTCTCGATTTTCTCGCTTATGGTTTTATCTACATTATGGCAGGAAGGGTGTGCAATAGGGTGGTCCAACAAAAAAGCAAAGTCGGAAATCTTATGCTCTCACCCCCTAGGATTATTTTATATCGGAAAAAAAGGGACCCCTATTTTTTTATTTTGAAATCGGACTATGTTTAGGGGTGCCTCAAAGCCCTTAAAGTTTTCCATGTATTTTATACGAAAAAAAACACGTTTTCGTAGATTTGGTATAGAATTCTAGAAAAGCAATATTTTTCAACCGGACTACTCTGTTTCTTTTCAGAAATGTTCAGAGAATGACATCCAATAATTTATTTGTTAAATTTCTTATATTAACTATTTTTTACAGACTTGCGAAAAATCCCATAAATGGAAGAAACACAGAAAAATCGTTAAAAAATATTTATTACTATTTTTTAATATAAAATATTTTGATAAATAAATTATTGGATGTCATTCTCTGAACATTTCTGAAGAGAAACAGAGTAGTCCGGTTGAAAAATATTGATTTTCTAGAATTCTATACCAAATCTATGAAAAAGTGTTTTTTTTTCGTATAAAATACATGGGAAGCGTTTTCAGGCACCCCTAAACATCGTCCGATTTCAAAATAAAAAAATAGAGGTATTTTTTTTCGATATACAATAATCCTAGGGGGTGAGAGCATAAGATTTCCGACGTTACTTTTTTGTTGGACCACCCTAGTGTGCAATGTCAATAAAAGAAGCAATTTTGTCTATTTTGTTTACGACTGCTATATCGGGCCTATTGTGTCTGATGGTTCTGTCTGTATATAGAGTTTTGTCCCAATACATTTTTATTTCATTATTTTCTAAAACTGAATTCGGCTGATATGAGTAGTAGGGTACTTTTTATTATTATTATTATTATTATTTTTTTAACACAGGTTTCCCTGGTAGCATTTTCAACATAAGCCGGGTTTTAGCCAAGGCTTATATTGTTGGTTTATTGATTAAGGACCCTTCTTACTGTGCGTGTGGTGCTTAAAATCACAGATTTTTGAGTTGTGTATACTAGACTAGGTGGTAAGTCTAGTTTTTTAAGATTGTTTTTAAATTCTTCATGTATTAACCCAACTGCTGATAATATGAAAGGATATATTTCTACCTTTGTGAGTTGGTACATATCTCGCAGTTCATAGGCTAGGTCTAAATACTTACTTATCTTTTCTCTATATGTTTTTTCCATATTATCATCTAATGGCACTGCTATGTCTATAATTTCAGCTGTTTTTTCGGTTTTGTCTATAACCAGTATATCCAGTCTATTGTGTGGAATCATCCGGTCTGTTCTTTATTAATATATCCCAAAGAACTTTAGTTGTGTCATTTTCTTTTCTAGGTGCTGGTGAGTATTTGTATATCGGCTGATTAGTTTTAATTAAGTTTTTATTAATGCAGATGCTTTGATGAATAGCTTTGGCAACGTTGTTGTGTCTGTCGAGGTAATCTCTTGGTGCTAAGTAGGTACATCCAGCAATAATGTGCTGTATTGATTCGCTTGTACTATTACACATTCGACATTTATCATTAGGCACATTGATTTTCATAATATATTTTAGGTAATTTCTCGTCGGCATAACTTGATCCTGTATAGCCGTTCACACAGCTTCTGTTTCTAAATGCAGCTCTCCATATCTTAAATATGTTACAGAAGCGTCGCTGTCGACATTATCACCAAACAGTGCTACCGGGTATCTGCCATGTAGTGCCTTAGATAGCCAATCTTCTTTCATTGAGGCTATGGAGATGGTAGGATCTTCCAATTCTTGCTTGATAGGACCGTATGTTTCTATTTTCTTAACGATATTTATGACGGGCGAGTTCCTTTTGTCGAGGTAAGTTTTAAATTTCTTTATTTGGTTTTCATGTAGTAGCTGCAAATTCAGTAATCCACGTCCACCTTGTTTTCGATGTATACATAACCTACTGCTTGAAGTATTGGAGTAATTACCCTTTGCCCTATTTAGCTCCATTCTGACTTGTCGGTCCAATTTCTGTAAGTCTGTCTTTGACCACTTCAAAATTCCAAAAGTGTACGTCATAACTGGTACAGCCCACACATTTATCGCTGTTATGGTGGCTTTTGAATTAAGTAGCGTGGTTAGTATTACATTTATTCTATTGATAAAAGTGTTTGTAATACTTTTCCGCATTTCTGAATCTCTGATATTTAATATTTGTTGCATACCAACATATTTGTATGCTTCTCCAAGTTCAAATTTTTTTATTTCTGTCCCGTCCAGTAGCTTTATGTTGTGTTCTAGGTCTGTTACCTTTCCACCTCTTCCATGAAGAACTGCGCATTTATCTAGACCAAACTGCATATTTATTGATGAACTAAATGCTTTTACTGGCTTCTTAAGTTCTAACTGGCTTCTTAGTTGGCCAAGTCCATTCGCATATAGCTTAAGGTCATCCATGTAGAAAAGATGCGTAATCTTGACAGGCTGCTTTTCTACATTTATTCCATATTTGGACTTCTTGAGCATGTAACTAAGCGGATTTAAAGCAAGACAAAACCATAAAGGGCTTAAGCTGTCTCCTTGAAAAACTCCGCGTTTTATTGGAATTTCTTCTGTGGTATATTTTGTTTCTCCCACATTTACAACGACGTTGGTCTTCCACGATTTCATCATATGTGTTAACGTACTTGTTACTGATTCATGTACTTTGTATATTTTCAGTACGTCTTGCAACCATGAGTGAGGCACTGAATCATACGCTGAATTATTATTATTATTATTATTATTATTGGTTTCAGTTAATCGGTGTTGGCCTTGTATATTGTAGTCAATGTTTTACGAAATAATTATTAAATAATAACTATACCCTAACAAACAAATGAAGCATCTAGGTCGCTGAGATCACGAGGGCTAACTTGCATACCGTATCGCGAATCACGCGGGCAACGCGCGTCACTCACAGTTTTAACAGCTTATATAATATCAGTGTTGCTTAAAATCTGATCTTAGATTTTATGTGTTTACCAGGTTAGATCCTTCATTTGTTTGTTAGAGTATAGTCGTACTAATCCAAGACCCTTCAACATCTACAATAACAATATAACAGAAATAGGGCCGGCGGTGGACGAGTGGTGTCAGTGCATCACTCATGTTCCAAGGGTCGTGGGTTCGAATCCCACTTGGGGCGGCGGGATTTTTCTAATTGGAAATTCTGCCACCTCAACTATGGATGTGTGTATTCGTGTTGCATCTTAGATGGGGGACAGATGACCTTAGATGTTGGTTCCTCCTTAGTGTAGGCGTGAAATTAAAAAAATATATATAACAGAAATACATCAAAATGATATATTTTAGTTATCGTGAGGTGACCAAAAAATCGGTAAATAAATCATGGTATTCTACAAAAATAATTCACTATAGCTATACACTCTGCAAATGTAGAAGATTGCAAGAGTCTGTTGTATACAGTGCGAATGTGATCTCTGAACATGCAAATTTTTTGCATATATACTTCAACACTCCTGACAGTTATGCAACCAATCTTACTTATTTTGATAGCTTGTTCAGAAAAATTTAATTACTTCTTAAACAAAATAAAATGTGTTCGGGAGATTTATTTACTGTTAAATATCCTGATAGGTACTCATAGTACATACCACATTTTAAAATTTCGTACGAAACTATTAAAAAAATACTTTACCACTATATAGTAACAATCTTCACGGTACTCGATGCACTAGGTGCATTAGCAGGGGGAGCGTCTATACTAAAACGACTAAAAACAAAAGACAAACCTTTGAGGAAGCAAAACGCTTTGCTGTAATTATCTTAAAGCAGTACCGTAGGTAAATGTTTGGGTTTGTGCTTGCAATCGTATTCCGGAAAGGAGATATTTTGCAGTTGATATAAACTTCATGTGTACTGGCCAAGTCAATTAAATCCTTATTAGAAATTCCGTTTCCTATTTAATACTAACTACTACAAACAAAGTTTACTCTTGGCATAAGCAGGGGTATTTATCGATTGATTCTCTAAACAGGTGGTGATACATTAAATCTACTATAAATATTCGATGATGAATAAATACGCCAAAAGTATTTATAACTAGAATAGAATGAAAATACTCACACACTGATCTTTTAATAGCCTGGTTATCAATTTTGAATTATAATTAAACCCTTTTATCTATATACTTATTAATTAAACTTCTGCTGTATGTGTCGTAAAAGATATCTTTATTAATCTATTATGTACATTTTAAATCGATATAATAATAATAAATGGCCATTTATATTAAAGGGGGTTTAAAAAAGTCAGCTAATGCTAATTATAATAGTTTTAAGTACTTTATTTTAAGGTTGTCGTGCGAAAGTAATTTAAATTTAGCGCACATTATGCTACAATTTACAGTGATTCAATTAATGCCTTTGTAAAACAATGGCATTAATGAATTTCTACAGCTTTTACTGATGGCATTGTGTATTGCAATTTCTGCAAATCATTTCAAACAAAAGCTTTGAGGTTTTGAATGTCACTGGATTGGAAAACTATTATCTATGAAGATATTTTATGTGCGTTTTTCTTTATTCTACAAGAAAAATCAATTTCTTGTTTTGAAGTTTTGCAATTTCAAAGTTTCAGATTTATGGTTTTAAAGTAAGTTAAAAAGTAAGAGTAACAAGTTTGACTTATAATTATTTATGTATTAAACATAACTTTTTTGCATTTAATATTATCAATAAGTTTACTTCGTGAAGTTAACGACTACGCTTTGCTGAAGTAACAGTTTAAAAATGCAGAAAAGTTATCTTGTTAATACAGTGTGAATGACCACATAGTAACGCATAAATAGATAACTGTTTAAGACACTGTTTTCCTACACTTTTAATCTCCTTGGATAGCCGGAAAATAGCCCTGAGTATATAGGGAGTACTTTTTGGAGTTAAGTCAATATATTTTATAAAATATTTGTGAAGTTATAATGCAGTAAATAAAAAATAAGCACAAATATATATTTTTCCAAGACATTCACTCTTACCTCGCATTCTTCTACTACATAAATAAAACAGTTCTTACCGTAAATCCAATTCCTACAGTCGCTGAGAAATTTCCAGGTTGAAATTTGCCAGTATCGAATTTTACCAATAAAGAAGTCTTTCCAACACCACTATCTCCAAGAAGTATTGTCTACAAAATAACAGATTGTGTTGTTCATTAGGCTGCAACAACTGCATACCGAGAGTTTACCTTATGTACAGTTTGATTGGAGTCTTCAATAGTATCACTTTCGCAAAGTTTCAAAACCTCTGCTGGAGGCTTGTAGTCTCTGTAGCCCGTCGGCGATGGGGCATTTTTTATTTGACCTGCATTTTGACCAACTTTCAAATTAGGATTATCTTCTAAAGCTACAAATACATCATCGTCCATGCTATCCTCGGTAGTCATTGTCGCCACCTAAATTCCAATTGATTGTAAATTATTGATCTAATAATTTGTAGTTATTGAGTGTTTGCTATTAACAGAGTTTGCTTGAACGAACTGCGTTATAGATTAAAACACTGCCAATTTAATAAAATTAAATACAGGTGCATGTGGCACGCTATTGCATTGCTACCTTTGTAATGAATTTTACCTACATAAAAAGCTAAAATGATTTAAAATTGCTTTGATGTCGGCGCATAGTTTATTTTCCCATTAACTACGTCCAGTAGCTAACCAAGTTTAGAAAACACTTTGTAGGTCGATTTAAAATAACAAAACCATTAAAAGATTTCAAACAAATTTCCTTTTTTGTGGAAGCTGTATTAACTACGTATGTACTTGCTGGTTTTTACTAATACTCTTTTGCAATTTTAAAGTGAGATAGTTTGAATTAAAAAAGCTCAATAAGATTCTAAAAAATGAAATGAACAGAAACACATCAAAGTTTCATGATAATAACGAAAAAATTTAATAGAAGGATGCACAATGCAGTTAATGCATTAAATTTAATTTAATTACAATAAAACTCAACTAAAGTAAGGCTCGGTTAAACAATGGTCAGGATATATAGTCACGGACATACCTAAGTATAAAAAGCTATTTCGACATATTCTAAAAAGTTATGGGGGTCGAAGAAATCTACCAAAAATAATCGACTTATTCCATCACTAGATGGCGTCTTACTAGACCTCTAGAGATCTTTTATAAATTATCTCCGAAATCAAACTGATTATCGTAGAGAGTGAATTTGAGAAAAAAAAGTTTCATTCTAATCGTACGCTGTTTGTACAACGATTGGCGCCAAATAAACCAGTTTTTTTTGTAACAACCAATATACCTTATAACCTACAAATACGGCTAACTTTTCTCAAATATAGGCAATTTTAAGATGTGATTTACGGAGAGTTTCATTTAAATAAGATTGCAAAAAGATTCGTTTCTTCTTCTTTCATTGTTTCAAAGCCTTTTAAATCTAAACTGCCATATACAGCTTGTCAGGACACATCTGATGCAAAAAAGTCTTGCCTTGGTCCTTCAAGAACAAGATCCTCTACTCTCTATACATGTACCCTTGCATCAACTTGTACTACCCAATGAGTCTTAGAAAGATTCCGAAAACCAAACTTCGAAGCACTTTTCTCCCCCCCCCCCCCAAACAGCTAAAAGCAGACTGACCTAAGAAAAACCTAATTCACCATACGAAGATCCCAAAAACCAAATTCCGACGCATTTACACGTCAGGACTTTTTCGTTTTTTGTCTTTTATCCGAATGTCTAATCTGAGAAAAGGGATTTAGCAAAACCAGCCAATGCGCTTGATGTTGCCGCTGAAGATCCTAAAAACCAGGAATGTTTCATCTATCAGCTCTTGGAACTAGACTTAGAAACAGAACGCACATTCGTAGCTGAATGAATTAGTACAAGCCTTCAATAATTTCAACATGATGCCATTAAAAATATACTTTTTAAACTGAAAACATCAGGACAGATTCCGAAACTATCGCAAAAGGCTGGAATATTTAGTTGCATTATTGAAACCAAGCAAACAACCAATCGAAACGAGAAGTTTTGATCCGGTCTCGATGCTACGCCCCATGCTCAAATTTTTTTTGAAAAACATAATTCTCAATAGAATCTCTAAGCCGCTTGATGATAACATAGGAACAAGTAGGTTTTCGACTTGAAAAATCATGCTGTAGTCAAATTCTTAACCTAATGCAGCATTGAGAAGTGAGGACGGACAAGTCGAAGGGGCGTAGGTACCCGCAGAAATTTGTCTAAGGGGGGGACAAACCTAGAATGAACGGCATGCTGGGGGGGGGGCAAGCCTAGCATAAACGACATACTAGGGGGGCAAACCTAGAAAAAGCAGCATATTATACAAAATTTCCAATAAAATTCAAATTATTCAACTTCCAGGGGGGGCAAGTGGGGGCACCCTCCTTGCCCCTCTTTCGGGCGCCTATGCGCAGGGGTAGCTTCGCAAAAGGCTGGAATATTTAGTTGCATTAATGAAACCAAGCAAACAACCAATCGAAACGAGAAGTTTTGATCCGGTCTCGCTGCTACGCCCCATGCTCAAAATGTTTTGAAAAAAATGATTCTCAATAGAATCTCTCAGCCGCTTGATGATAACATAGGATCAAACAGGTTTTGGACTTGAAAAATCATGCTGTAGTCAAATTTTTAACCTAATGCAGCATTGAGAATTGAGGACGGACAAATCGCAGGGACATAGGCACCCGCAGAAATTTGTCTGGGGGGGGGGAGAAGCCTAGAATAAACGGCATGCTAATGCGAAACCTAGAAAAAGCAACATATTATACAAAATTTTTAATAAAATTCACATTGTTCAACTTCTAGGGTGGCGGCAATTGCCCTTCCTTGCCCCCCTTCCGGGCGTCTATGAGCAGTGGTAGCTTTCATAAACCTGACATGCTTACACAAAGTATATAAACTTACTACAGCAAACTTTAAATATTTCTTGTAAAATACTTGCGGACAGAAAGAGTCTCTGGAAAAATTTAAAAATGGCCTACCATAAGGAAGTGTATTGTCTCCGACTTTGTTCAACATATATAAAAACAACTAACAGATCCAAAAAGAACCGAACATCTTACCTACGCCGATAATGCCGCCAAGGAAAAGTATTCACAGAAGTTAAACACAAATCAGCAACAGGTTTGAAAAACTCAACAGTGTATTATCACGACAATACACTGTTATTATATTAAGCTCTCAGTTCTTCAACAAAAAAAATAGTTAAATAAACAAGATAAAATAAAAACACCAGAATAAGTTTCTTACCTAACAGCTTAATCGCACCCTACCTCAATCTAATCAAGAAGAAAAAAAAACAGTGCACAGAAAAACGTGAAAGATTAGAACACAGGAAACGAAACGTAAGCATGACAGTAAAAGAAGGAACTGATGGTCACAAATTTGAGAAGCTCATCGAAATACTATCCAAGACAAGTCTTTCGGCCATTTATTTATTAAAAATAAATATCAAAATTAGGATTTTATGTGATTATTTAGATAGATGGATGATTATATTCAATAGAAAAAGATTAAGGAATAAATACACTTTATTAATGAAATGATAAAGTAAAAATAGCTTAGAATAAGGCAGTTTTATTATTATAAATTATTAGAATATTGAAAAATATAGAAAATTGATATCAAAATTACAAGATTACACTTACTTATTTTATATAGATTACAAAAAAGAAATAATTGCCTTGTAGTTTTATTTTAAACAGGAGGGGCTAAATGCTGTGGATACCAATCTTAACATTTTGTATTTTTTTCCAAAATTTTTAAAAACTGATATTTTCATAATTACATTTGTAATGAATTTGAAAAATAACTGAAAATTAAAAATTTACCTAAATAATGTTGTTTTTAGGCACCGGGCAAAATTAAAGAAAAATAATTATGGAAAAATTAAATTTTGTTAAATTATTATCGTTTATTTTTCAAATGCTACAGCATTTATTTATTGGGTTTTGCCAATTGGGGTATATCACTCAATAAATCATTACTTGTAAAATATTAATTTTAATAATAACTTCGGACCTCAATTTCCACTTTATTTTAGAATCGCCCACAAGGTTTTTGAATTATTTCGTTTTCATAATTTATCCAGAGACTTTCTTGCGATAATTATAGCTATATATCATATGAAAATATTAATTAAGAAATTTATAGAACAGAATTAAGCACAAGGATTAATTTATTCTACCCTTTCTCTATCAGAATTAGAAACTTTTAATAAAAATGTGAGACAGTAAACGAGTACCTGCTACTTATAAGTTTATTCCTGTTTATTGAATTTAGCTTTTATTTAATGTTCCACTTTAGGTTTAATGAAGATCGTCCCTGAGTGCTTAATTCTGACGTCATAGTTGCCAAGTTACTACTGCCTCTTAATATTTTCGAGTTAATCAATTTTTTGCTAAATGAGAATGAAAATGATGAAGGATTCAATTGGTTCTTTTATATTTGCATATTTAATGATATTGTAAATTTATAATTTGGTCTAACAAAGAAACCATAAAATATTTAATACTGGCAATAAAGTGCATCAAAGAAGAATTTAAAAAATTCAACTTTATACAATTATTATTAATTTACATATCTTAGAATAGGCTATGTTAAAATTTTGCTCACAAATAATGAAAAAACAACACGTAATGAAATTTACATTTCAATAGAACTAAACGAGAGTATTAACTTTTATCAAGCAACTTCAGAATTACTATGATTGGGTAATTTTTGGTAGGTTTCTTCTCAACGAGACTTATCGATTGAATTTTAATTAAACCAGATAGCCGTTAAAATAAATTAACTTATCTAAAAGTAGGAAATGAGATTTGCTGATTATTTATTTTATGTCAACATAATATCAAATACAAATATAATTCAAATTTGCAGCCCTACTTGGAATACTCAACATATATTTTCTTATGGTTACTTATAACTGTCTTTCACATTCACATCTTACCATACGTCAAGCTCATTTCTCATTGATAAAAAATCCTAATAGTTAGTCAAAGTTCCATATGGGAATGTAAATGTTCCCACCCTCTTCATATGCATATACATCTATCAAACATATATTTTCAATAGATTCGTTTTCTTCTTGTACACCGTTACCACCACCACCATACCGTTGAAGTATTTTATGACATGCGCCCGCAGACAACGTCACCTGGCACTATCAATCATTACAAGTTCCATTTCGTTATTAACTAATTGTATTATCAAAACGTATCCACTAAACACAAACAAAAGGCTCGCGAAATCTTCAGGTGCCTGCCATATTGGTCCTACCCCACAATGCGATGTCGACTCGGTAGGACGAAAAGGATCAATGAGTTCCCACACCCACACTTTATCTCACTATTCCACCACAGCGCTCTATTTTTATGTTATACTTATCCTTATAATATCCTGATAATTATTAGATATTATAATTATTTTTTAAGGATATTTAATTGACGAAGTCATGATGTATCGTCTTGTTCATTTTTCAAAATAAATTAAATTAAGGACGAACTCTCGAAGTATTTGCGGGCATTTAAAGAAGATATTAAGATGTTCTAAACAAAAAATAGTCTTCTCTAGCTGTATAATATTTAACAGTTTTATTTTATGTGAAATCTGTACAATCTTTCCAAAGATTTCTGCGGGCTGCGTTCTATCCGTTGCCTAACATCGTCAATTACATGACTGTTGTAGAAGTTGGAAGAAGAAGGACACTCGACGTATTTTTGTTTAATAAAAATATACAAGAAGTCTTTATAAATATTTATACACACCAACTTGTGTTTATGAATAATTCAGATCCAAGAGATTCAAATCCCGATTAATACTAAAAAAGAAAACTAAAATACTCAAGTATCGCGCGTTTTACTAGTGGTGGAGATGTAAAGAGATCAAAGGACTACGACAACTGCAATTATCCTTTTCCAACATCAGGAATGTCCAGCAATGTTTTGGAGTATCCTGTTCTCAACCTACACACTCATTTTAACTAGTGCGACCCCTAAAAGTTTGTGTTGCAACCGACAGGAACCTGGAATCGATTAAAAGTCAACTAGAGAGAAACTCGGTCAATGTTACTTGTGATACTCTATGGTATAAATAAACAAGAAATGCATACTGAAAGAAATTCTGTTCAAAAATGCAGTCGTTAAATGGATGTCAAATATTTTTCGCCACTTCTTCGTTATATAATATAATCGTATTCTTTTGTAAATTCACAAAACTACCTGTTGGAGTGTAAAATTTCTTTAATGAATGGAAAACAACCATTTGCATGTTGTGTGTATGCTTTCATAACAAATATATGCATACATGTATCACGTCCTCCTTGAAGAGATTGTTTCAGCAAAAATTAATTTTTGAAATAAATATTCTGTTTTAATTGAAATAAAAACAATAAAAATATAAATATAAATAAAGAAATAAATGATTTGTGATTCATGATTCTAAGGTGGTTTGATTCTTGTGTGTCTTCACCTAATTGACCATTTAGAACAGTATACCTTAACTTTATTGCAATTTCTGCCACAACTCTAAAGACTAATAGTCTGACTTTGCCTTTGCTTGCTTTATGAGATAATAGTACTTTCGAAGTTGGTACGCTTTCATTTCTGCGGTACTTTTCTATTTACGTAGTTCCTACTAATAAATGCAGTGGTGCGCATTCTGTTCTGGATTTTTTGATTGTGTGTATCTTTTGATAAAGATATGAGAGGAAGTTTGATCCAATTTGTTATTGTTAGTAATGATGTCAGGCTCAACGCGTAGTTGGTTAAAACATTCTGGAATATAATCGCCCCTCTGCAAATTTTAAAAAGAGAGATCAACATTTTTGATTGCGGAAGATTTTTCTCTTAGAAGTGTTAACATACACGCTCTGGGCGGGAGATTACCCGGCAGGCGCCTAACTGCTGCATAGCTCTCTTTATTATTTAAACCTTTATAGGGAATTAAGTGTTCTTGTATTCAAGTTTCCCGGTTAGTAGTTTAGGCGATTTAATGAACAATTCACAGAAATTACTGGTGTAATATAATACTTTGAATTCAGGAAGGTCATTGAAATAGTTTTGTATGAGATTATTCCTCCATTAATATTCACTAAATTTGAGTGTATTCTGTCAAAATCCTTTGTAAACAATTCTTAATAAAAATAAAACTTTAAAGATCTCCAACTTTAATAACGTCGTAAATACACGTCCATTTTTCTAGTTGAAAGCTAAACAATAAATAAATGTTTTAATTTGTTTGGACAATTCAATCTCTCATGAAATAGTAACAATATAAATAATAAAAACGTTATTAACTTAGAAAGCGGAAATATTTAATATAGAACATTCAGAGTTTATCGTTACGTTCCGTATTCTTCCAGCAGCAACATCAATGTGTGAAGGCGTTTTGTGTCGTTTAAATAAAGACCATTAGTGTTATTTTGGATTAAATAGTGTAACGAAAGAACGTACAGTAAGTCACTTCGTTAAATGATTATTTTTGAATTTTAAAAAACATTAGTTTTTATTTATGTGCTTCGTTTATGTAGTAATACTGAATTTTAAAAGGGGATCCCTAATTATGTTTACTATGTAATTATTGTTGAATTTTTTAAATTGTGCACTTTATTTACAAACAAATTGACATTTATAAATTTGATCTAATAAATGAAAATTAATAGTAAACAACCATTTGTTATATATTAGCTCAACAAATTGTTTGTAGTCAATCCTTTCGAAAAACAAGATGCACCAGATGGAATTATTTTCTTAAATTTTAGATTCTCGTTGTTACTTTTAAAATAATAATAACAAACAATTTGGGTGGCGCCCTCTATAATGTTCCATTATTTCTGTGTCCTGTCTGGAATTAGGAAGCCTTTGTGATTAACACGCACAACACCGAAAAATAAAGCCGAAAGCTTAATTACGTTAGTATAAGTTCATAATTTTGTAGAATGTAAAGGTTATAATAGATCTACTAGCTCAATCTCGGGACTTTTATTTGTTTGTTAGTTAAGATTTTTGAAAGGGTCCAAAGTATATTAAAACAATGAATTTTGTTAAATTATTTGAAACTTTGTAGACTTACAAGCCTACAAGAGTTTTATACAACGCCCCGTTTTAAATTATTTGAAAGTCTGTAGACCTATATTACGTGATCTCCTAAAAAGTACTTAAATTACCATCAGAACCACCCGATAGATTGTACTAAGTACGTAAGAATATTGGATTTCGTAGAATTACTTGAAACTGTAGACTTATGTAACGTCACCTCTAGCGGTCATTAAAGTCAAGTACATTAAAATATTGAATTTTGTAGAATTATTTTAAAATTTGTAGACCTATAAAACGTGACCTCCTAAACAATACTTAAATTACCATCAAATCCATCTAATGATTTGTTTGACCTCTAGAGGTCATTAAAATTAAATACGTAAAATATTGGATTTCGTAGAATTATTCGATACTTCGTATAATACTTAAATCACCATCAAAACGATCACTGGATCGTTTGATCTCTAGAGGTCATTAAAAGTCAAGTGCATTAAAATATTGAATTGCGTAGAAATATATGAAACTTGACCTCATCAAGAATACTTGAAAGACCATCAAAACGATCTAACTGATCATTTGACTTGAAGAGATCATTAAATGCACAGCACATTAAAATGTTTTGACAGTTCTTTTGAGGTTATCAATGAATTTTTAATTCTTATTAACAGTCTTCACACAAACATCACGTTTACACTAGAAACAGAACAAAATAGAGCTATTAATTTTTTGGATTTAACTATTACATTTAATACAAACAATGAATTTGATTTTTCCATATACAGAAAACCCACAAGCACAGACGTCACTATTCCTAACGATTCATGTCATCATAAAATGCATAAAGTAGCGGCTTATAGATCTTTAGTACACCGAGCTTTAACTACTCCAATGAAACGATCACATTTTGATAAAGAAATTTCAATCATCAAACAATTAGCACATGCAAACCATTATAACCATAACATGATTGACACTTTAATTCAACAAAAAGATTATAGGTTAGCTATCAAAAGAATATTTCCAATTGACACTCAAATACAAGACACAAACTACATATCAATACCATACTTTGGCAAGATATCAGAACAAATTGCAACTATAATAAGAAAAACCACCAGTTACAAAATAACCTATAAAACTAACACCAACACCTTTTCATTTTTATTCAATGCTAAAGACAAAACACAAGATATCATGAAATCCGGCATTTACCGTTTGAATTGTTCTTTTTGTAACTCGGTTTATATTGGCCAAACACTTAGAAATCTCGACATAAGATACAAAGAACACGTACGCTCTTATAGACTTAAACATCCAGAAAAATCGAATTATGCCAAACACATTTTGGAACAGAACCACCCAATGACACCTCAAAACAACATTAAATTCTTACATTTTTGCAACAACAAACACAAATAGGGCCTTTCGTAGCAACGAGTGCGCATGCTCAGTTGTTGAAACTGCATAGTTACCTAAACGGTTCATAGAGCGCGTTTGAGTCAAAAAAATGATCTGGCAACATTGTCCAGCAGGACATCGTCAACTGTCATTTGAAACAAACACAACAACAAAAAGATGGCTACTTCCTTGCCTTTTTATAGTGTTACTTTAAATGAAAATGACGTGCCTGGTGCTTCATTGGGAAATAAGAGACCATCAGAACTGACAAAATTGCAGCTTCAACGGTTTTTAAAGTGTAGAAATGTTTGTACAAGGGGAAATAAAAACGAACTGATTGTGAGGTTAGTATAAAATTGTTGCTTCTTATTAAACATTACTAATGCACATTTTTCTTATGTAACTGCCGAGAATCGCGAATTACTAATGCATGTGCAAGAGCAAGTGCAATATTATTTTAATTATTTTCACCGTTTTCACCATTTAACCTAATACGTTTGACAGTTGTCAGTTAATCGCAATCGCCAATGTTGCCACATTTCTGCAAACATTCATAAAATTCACTTTCGCGCGGCGCATGCGCCACTAATATTTCTGTAACGAAAGGCCCTATTAGACATTTTAGAAGCTTTTGAAATATACAGACATAAACGCACAGTACCTTTAATGAATGAACAAACTGAGCTTAGTAATTCTCCTTTATTAGAAGTGTTAGATATTTAGTTTTTGTTATGTATTGTATCTAGTTACCTATTTTCTGTATGTATTTATCCTTAGCAACGTGTTTGTTTATCAATCTTATCTACCTTTGATAATGACACAAAGTGTCGAAACAATATTGTCAGGTTAAGATATTATTAAAACTTGTGAAACTTTAACTAATCTTTGTATTTATATTATATTTCATGATTATGTAGTTCCACAAAGTAAGGCTGGAGACAGTAAACGTAATATAGGGTGTTTACGATCGTAATTTAACTTAGAATAACTTAGCCGACCACCGACCCTTAAAATCTTATTCTTGTCTAGAAAGACGTTTAACTTGCGTAAAGGCCGGGAAAAAACCTTTGAATCAAATTTGGAATTTGGATTGCGAAGATTATAGCAAAATCGTAAAATATATACTAAAATTCGTTGGATAGTTACTAAAGATGAAAAGTTTTCGAAGAGGCTGACTAAAATTGTATTCTTTTCTTGAACTATTACAACAGTTTTGCGTTCTTCTTCGAAAACGAAGGACCTTGAAACCACATTGTATGATTTACCAGTTCGGAAGGGTAAAGACCCCGTGACGCCATATCAGCGGGGTTACAATGCGTGTCAATATAGTGCCAAAATGAGTGAGATTTTATTTTGTATATAGGAAACACGATTAGATATGAAAGGTTTCCAGCGGTGCAGAGATGACTTAATCCAAGCAAGAGCAATCTGGGAGTCAGACCAGGTATAGATTCCCTCAAACTGTATTTTATCCTGTAAATTATCCAGAACAAACGAAATAAGTCTTGCGAGTAAAACACAAGCTAGTAATTCCAATCTAGGAATCGTTAAGCGTTTGCTTATCGGAGCCACTTTGCTTTTGGAGCACAAAAAAGAAGTAGAATATTCACCAGAAGGATAAAAAATACGAAAATAAGTAACTGCTGCGTAACCTCTTGCACTAGCGTCACAAAATCCGTGCAGTTCTATACTAGTAAAATTAGCAGCGAATAGAAGACGAGGTACACGAATGTTGGATAATACAGGGTACTCAGAATTGTAACGATTCCATATTCGAAAAATCTCGTCACTTGGAGTTTTATCCCATTGTAAACCAGCCAAACACAGCCTCTGAATGAGGTGTTTCGTGAAGAAGGTTACAGGAGCCAAGATTCCCAGAGGATCGTAAATACGAGCCAATTCTGATAGAATATGTCGTTTGGTGCAAGTACGATCTAAAGGTTTAACAGAATATGAAAAATAATCTTTTGAGGGATGCCATTCCATTCCCAAAACCTTTAGGGATTCAGAATTATTATCCAATGAAAGTGGATTAGTACTCAGATATGATTCCGGAAAAATAGAAAGAAGTTCCGAAAAGTTCGAGGCCCATTTTCTAAGTTCAAAACAACCCTTTTGAAGAAGTGAAATAACTTGGTCTCTGAAAACCAAGGCGGCTTTAAGGGATGAAGCGCCTGACCAAATATCATCCATAAAAATTTCATTTCGAAGGACCTTAGCTGCCAAAGGAAAATTATTCTCTTCCTCTAATGCAAGCTGGCGAATTGCGCGAATAGCGAGATATGGTGAACTATTTACACCATAAAATCTCCACAAAATGCGCTGGTACTTACAATCAGACGCGGAAACTAAAATCTGTCGATACATTTGGCGAATATCGGCCGTAAAACAAACTTCATGCAACCGGAAATTTAACAAGATAGCGAAAATGTCTGTTTGTAGCTTGGGCCCAGAAAATAAACAATCGTTGAGCGATCTTTGATTGGGCAATTTAGCACTAGCGTCGAAAACTACTCTAAGACGGGTCGTGCAACTTCGCGGCTTAATTACACAGTGGTGCGGAATAAAATAAGAGAAATCAGTAGATTCAGAATTATCAACGCGGGCCATATGGCCGAGATCTAGGTAATCTTGCATAAATTGGCGGTATTCATCGTATAAATTCGGATCAAGTTGTAGACTACGTTCTAGTGCGTAAAAACGTTTCAAAGTTAGACTGCGCATGCCTGGAAAAATAGGCGATGGTTCCCGAAAAGGAAGAGCTACCATGAACCTTCCTGAACTATCTCTTTTTACATTCTGATGAAAATGTTGTTCACAAAGGTTATCTTCGGGTGACAGAAATTATGTCAGGAACGTTTTCTACCTCCCAAAATTGTTTAACAATGTTTTCAAGTGAAGGTGTCTCAAAAGAGGTGCAAAATAAAGTTTGGTAAATTGGCTTCGTTATGTTGGACACGGGACCAATTAAGACGTAACCAAAGATTGTATGAGGCGCATCTGGCTCACCAGGCTTTCCATCAATGCGACCATCTATTATTATGTTTGCAAATACATCACCGCCCAATAAAATGTCAATATCCGATGGCTTAAAAAATGAAGGATCTGCTAAAGGTAAGTTCGAAATATGAGGCCAATTTTGCACATTAATAGGCATGGTAGGCATTCTCTCACATATTTTAGGTAAAATTAAAGCTTCTACCGTTAAAATGGGATTCATTTTCCCGACAGGTTTTACATAAAATGTTACTTCACCACTGTTCGACAGGGGATGCGATTCACCTAACCCTTGGATAGAAATAGAAGAGTTACTCTTTGGTATACCTAAAGAATTTACACATTTTTGCGAAATAAGCGACGTCATTGAACCACTATCTAACAACGCTCTAAAAATTTCCTTTATTATCGCGAATTTCTACAAGGCAGGTTGATAGTAATACTCCCGAATGTTTGCGAGTCATACCTGAAGTTGTTGTATGATTGGATAAAGTATTAGTTACCTGTAAGACTTGATTTTCCGCGGGAGCATTTTATTCAGCAACCAAATTTTGAGCATTATTAGCTGCGTTGGTTTTAACCTTATCAAAATGTAAAAGGGTGTGGTGGCGAGAACCACAACGCCTACAATTGTGAATAGACCTACAAGATTTTAAATCGTGTATAGTGCTCAAACAGTTGAAACACATATGTAAACCTTTGCAAAAAATATATCTATCATACGGTGATTTTTTCAAAAATTCATTACAAGTTGAAACGGCATGATTACCCTTACATAAACTACAAGTTTGATTAGCATGGTCAGCTTTGGAAAAAAACGAATGTCGAGAACGATTTTGACTTTAACAAGGTTTATCTTTACTGTCAATTTTTCTCGCGTTATCAAAAGATTTATGTTGTAAAGAAAAACTAAGCGTTTCCAACGCTAAACAGTGCTTATTCAAAAAAAAACTAAATCATTAAAATCAGGGACTTCTGTCGCGTCGGTATGCTGTAATTCAAATGCGCGTGCGGAGTCAGAATCAAGCCTATTTAACAACATGCGTGAAAGTATAAAATTCCAATCATCCGGACAAAATTGGAGATTTTCTAGTGCGCTTAAATTTTCGGAAAATGTGTCAAGCAGTTTACGTAATTCTTGAGCATTTGATCTATTTAATTTTTGCGTATTTTCGATACAAGACCAATAATGATTTGCCATAAGACGTCTATTAGAATAGCGTTTCATAAGATTTTGATATGCGACATCATAATTGTTAGAAGTCATAGGCAAACATTGTACTAAAGCAAGAGGTTTATGAGAATTTCTCAATAGGTGCAAGTTGATTATTATTATGCACCAAAACATCAAACATATCTCGGTAACTAGAAAAACTTTTTAAATCACCATCAAAAGTTAAACGATCAATTTTTTGTAATTTTGCGTTCGACTGTAAATTTGAAGGTTTTGATTGAACTTTTTGCTGTTGACTCAGTTGACTGTTGATATCAGAAGTTTCTCGTTGACGTATTTGTTCATAAATAGCTTGTGCGTTAAAATAAGGAATATTAAATTCTTCTTTAATTTTATCTTTGCCGTCCAAATCAGCTTTGTCATCGGTTGCTAGTATTAGTAAAATATTGTTGTGATGTTTACAAAATTCTTCGGGTAAATCTCCTGCGACATTGTACCTAACCTTAAATAAAGTAATTTTTGTTGGGTCAATTTTTGCGTCTTGCGCCAGTTTTTCAATGATTACAATTTCAGTGATACAGCTTTTCCTTACTGCTTGATAGCGTCGTAGTTTTTCCGACATACTTGAAAGTGTAAGTTAAAAGGAGACTTTCAAAATGTATTTTAACTTCCACTGTACAGTGTATGTGCGATTATTTCAATGCGATATCTAAATGTATACAAAAAAAAGATGCAAAAACGAACCCTAGTGCTCTGCGTAAATTCTAGCCAAATACACTAATAATCTGTTATGGTAAATTGAAACAGGTACATAGGTACATGTGTCAAGATAATAATTAATATGCCTTAATAAAATAAATTGCGAATATACTACAATTAACTTTCTCAATACTTGTGATTGCGAATCAAATAAAAATAGCGAATGCGAATATTAAGAAGACACATCAAACTTTAAGGTTAAATCCGGCTCGAAGGACCAAATAATTATGTAGCGAATAGAATATAATAAAATGCCTTCTATACAGTTTTCAAGTTGACGTAATCCGCGATAATATTGCAAATAAGCGTATATCAATTCAACACAATTCTATTCTACAAAACTATGAAATTGACTTACAAAATGTGACCGTCGGTGCCTCAAACTCCACGAGTTTGAGTCCACCTTTTCGCAAGAGATCTTTTACCGGTTCTTCTTTTCTTCCTTTTCTTGGTTTCACAATTTGGCAAGGCAATAGATTAATTAAATTTCACCAAAACAGAAAATTAATTGTAATAAAGAAAAGCACTTGTGGCTGTCAACCATCCATTTTACGAGTATTGCATTTGTTGTTTTTTTCAATGCAATAGAGATTAACAAAATAAAAAAAAAATATTAAGTGAATTCTTAACATTAATTATAAGCATGAAAACCTATTATTTTAAGGGAAGCTCAAAAAATGAGATCTTATATATTAGTAGTTATGTTTCTTTTCTTACTTTGATATCTCTTATTAGAATAAAGGAATTGACCGTCCGGCAGGGACTTAAAAAGCTTACAGTTAGAGCTTCTCTTTGACGTACGTGCTTTCCAACTAAAGTTTCAGCAGTGATGATCGGTTCTGAGGGTTTCTCAACCGAAATTAATTTTCCAACTACTAGAATTTTTGCCTTGAATTCCGAAATTGCTGTTCTCTCACAGAAACGCTTATGCAACAGGTTCAAAAAAATAATAGTATGTGAGAAAAAGCAAAATATCCTTTGTTCCTACATCAGCGTACGTGTGTGTTTAATTGTGTGTGACCCAATTAGTATCTAGGTTTATAGAGTATGATCCGGGAATTAAGATTTGAGCTGGCATAGCTTACAAAGAACTCGAAACACGAAGCTCTAAACATGCAGCCAAACGAAATAAGCACGAAAAGCGTTCAGGCATTTTAATTAAAGTTATTAAAGGTCTGCTTTTGTTTCGTTTTTTAATCTTTTCATCTTTGTGCCATTTTAGTACGCAGTTGCAGACAAAGCTGAAACATGTTCCTAACTATAAAAGCATATTAAAGCTTTTTTGCAGAAATTTTACGGTACTGTTCTGTTATTTTTTAAACTTTAGAATTTGAATTAGTGTACTTGCTAAAATACTAGCAAAAACACGTAGTGTGATATTAGGAATATTTGTCTTGACAGAAAAAAATCATTTTTACAAGAAATGGCTTTTCCAATTGCAAACAATTATGTAAAAGTCCTAACAACGCTAAAAGTATCATAAAACATTCTAGAATTCTCTTCGGACTTTTCCAGTAGTTCTTCTTTTAACATTCTAGAATTCTCTTCGGACTTTCTCGAATTTTCCAGTAATTCTTCTTTTAACATTCTAGAATTTTCTTTCATTTTACTTAACAACACGTTAGTATCAATTGCGGGTCCAGGTATTTCGAAAAGGTAATTTTCGGGGTCTTCCTTGTGTTCCAAAAGCCATTCTCTTAGCCGATTTATTAACACACTTTTAAGGCCCGTTGTTTCCAAGTTCCGTTCTTCCAGTTCGCGTTTTAAGTCTATTACCTTCAGATCTTTCAACAATTTCATCGCCATTTTAATTATTAATTGGAATTGCTTTTAACACTAACAGTTTATTCTCACAGCACTTTGTTTATTACACGATTTTATTTATTTTAAAATCCCACACCTGACACCACTGTAACGTTCTTTTAAAATAATAACAAAAGTGCTGTTTAAATCGTCTATTAATAAGAAATATTTATTTACAAACACTAATGAATACACTATAAATTAACGCTATGATTATAAACCACTAAAACTATAATGAATTTCTAATACAACATTTATCTTTACATTTACTATTTATTTCGTGATACCCATCTAATTACTCGCTGTTGACTGATCCTCTTTTATCCGCGAAGTCGATTTTATACCCTCATATAATCGTACCAGAAGCCGCTAGAACCTACTATGTATTTCTGGAAGGCGCTAGATAAACCGCGTCTGGTTTACATGCTTGGTGCGATGCGTCATTCTCTCGAATGCTGTAGAATATTCCATTTGTTGTTTGAAGAAGAGGTTCTTTCTTTTTCTCTCTTGTTACATTAGTTTAAATTAAAAAGAAGATTTTTTTAAGAAATTTATTTAAAAGTAGTGCGATAGAATTTATTTTGCATATTTCAATGACTTCACCATATTGAGACTTTAGGCAACCTATATGCATCTTTATTTTGTAGCATACGTTCAGGGCCACATTTCATTATTAAATTTTAAATCTTTATTTTATTTAAAAGCTCAATTTCCATAATTATCATTAAGAATGTGCCTCGAAAAATCGTATGCTAATTTTTGTCGTCTAAAAATAGATACAAATTTAGCAAACTTTTTTTTTGTTAAACTAGTTATTCAGTACAACCTTCATCGTGCAGTTTTAAACCATGCTGTAATTTTTAACAGGATTCCTTTTCATCGCAAGCACAACTTATTGATTAAAACTTAATTAAACTCGAAATCAGTTGAAATAATAACGATTTAACTGGAAATGGGAAATGAGATTTGCTGAACGTTGATTATTTGTTTTTTGTCAATAGAGTCCATAGCTAGCATCCGGTTTTAATGACAAACATTTGCACTTAAATTGAAATCCTTTAATATATTTTATTAAAAATGTTTAATTTCATAAAATCATTTCTTAGTTATAAATGAATATTCTGCAAAGATGCCCTGTTTCTTTCAAAGTTTGAAGTATACATACACGACAAAAGTTAAAAAAACTTACATAAGAGATCGTAGATCCTGGTCGTAGTAGAGTCTTAGATCCTGGTATAGAATTTGCTAGATGTACTCTTTCATAATGAAGCTTCTTGGAATGCAATATATCACTCAAACACAAAATCTATTCACTAATCATTAAACATCCAGAATGCACCAGGATAAACAACTCTTTTAATATTTTTTTTAATTCTTAATCCAACAGATTCTTTTTTGAAAATTTCTACACAATTATTAAACAACCACAAATCGTTAATCATTATAACTATATCAGAAGAAATCATGATTAAAGTCGACTTAAAACTTAAAATAGCAAATATTTAACATAGATATTGTTAATAAACAATTTCTAAATTTGTAAACCCTTCAATACCGACTATTAGTGACCAACTAAACTGTACAAAATCTCTTCGCGATGGTGTGCAAAATTGGCTGATGCAATAGTAAGATGTTCTTACATGTAAGCATTTTGGAAACGAGCATCCAACTGTCGTTTAAGTTTTGAGGATGTCTACATCACAATACTAAGATAAATAAACGAATGGAGGTCCTTATATAAATACCACCCTTTGTAAATACTAGGTCACTTCCGCAAGCATAACAAAACCAACTACTATAGCGTTGTAGTGCTTTTTCTGCAAGAAGGATATATTGGAAACCAATCAATCCAACACTCTAACTAAGAAAGAAATGCTATTTTAATCGGGGGTGGTTATTTTTCCTCCCTTGATCGCCCTAACGTAAAAAGCTTTACATCTTGAACTAATGGTAAGTATTGGAATTAAACCTGTATGGTAAGTATATTTAGGGCCGATCTATTCACCTCCTTTTAAATTTATCTGGAAGTTAGTTATTTATAGTTACAATTGTTCCCACAATGGTATCCATGACAATTAACTAGCAGATAAATTTACAAGGAGGTGAATAGATCGGCCCTTAGGCTCATATTCGCAAATCTCTCCCTAGAATTTTGAAGAGCCCAAATTGATATTACCAATCCTGAATTTTTTGGATTTCGCTTCTCAGAATGTTTTTTCTTTGCAAAAACTCGCATTAACATTAAACAGAACCGTAAATTAATAATGCTATGTAAAAAATAAAATTTAAGTATAAGAAAATCATTAAATACATATTTATTAAGTGGTTTTTCTAGAACTGATATCGCATGATTCCAACACGAGATGAACAAGCAACTTTACTTTTAAATGATTGGTCAGCTTAAGGGGCATGGCAACAGGTCCATTAACATAACATTAATAAATTTCAAAACACTGACCAAGAGATAATAATTAACATTTTCTTTAATATTTATTATTCCACGTGCTTGTGATTTCAGAGCCGAGAAATTTTCCAACACTGGAAATGTTTTTGGTACGTTCACTTTAACCTACATACATACATAGGTATCTGTTACAAGTAAAAGCATCCCCTAGTAGATGCACCTACTTTGATGCAGCCAATCGGAAATGCAATCAATTAAGAGTCAACTAGAGAGAACCTCGGTCAATGTTGCATGTGATAGATACTACATTCATAAAATATAGGAAATATTTTGCTATGTAATGTTTTACTAAAGTCTCCCAACTTCTTTAGATTTGCTTTATTCGATGGAGCTGTTAGAAAGTTATGTTTATGTAGAAATGTGTTTACTATTTAGGTGATACATTCCACAAATGAATGAACAACATTAATTTACATATTGTTTATAGAAATAGTAGCAAGTCTTATATGCGTATGTCCAGTCATGTTAATTATTATGTTTACTACTTTATCGATTTTTTAAACAATAGATTACTTTAGAATATCATTAAGTACCTGTGTTATTTCGCAATAATTTACTTAATGTAGAAATTATTATTATTTGCCAACTTCAGGTATTCCTTCAAAGATTTGCTGCTACTTGAAAAGTTCGATACTGAATCCGTGACATCTTAAGAAGCAGATATATTCATATATAGCGTCTCTTGGATGCTCCTTCGAGATAGAGAAGTTCCATAGAAAAAGAGCGAGGTGATTACATATTTAGAGCGATGTTTAACAGGGAACTGCAAAGTAACTAAGGCTGTAGGCCTTTCTCTGATCGTGCATATGATTTCGGATTTAGCTTTTATAGATCTTGACCTTTTTGAAGAGTGGATAAACTTCATTTTTATCTTGAGTACTCCAGATGTAGCATACGTCGATTATTGACTAGCCAAAAGTTCTACTCTACGAATACGGCTTCTATCACCACCACCGATCTTGCTACATGTGCAAAAATAACAAAGCCTGAGGAAGTGGCCTTGCATATGACGCATCAGGTCCAAAATTCTTGATAAAGACTTTTATCAAGAATCAGAAACAACCAACTTACTAGATTCGCAATAATAAAAATAACCTGTTGGGTTTTCTTTCCCATAACCACAAGAGCAGCATTTAGCCTTTTTAATTTTATGTTGATATCTTTGGCCCTATAGTTCCATCTTTAAGGGTAGGATTATGAACTTCTTTGACGATTTTTCAAAAATCGAAAGATTAATCAGGTATAATAGACAACTTCAGATCGATTTCACATGCAAAACCATTGGAAAAAATGTATGTAAATCATTGGAATGGTTTACAAAGAGAAGCTCCTTGGTTCAGACATCTAAAGACTAAGTAAAGACCATTACAAACTTCATCATTGATTCTACATCGCTGTTTGGCTGCCAATTTGACTATAGCAGTGCTTTAATAAACTGGTGAATGCCTGAAGGGAATATATATCTGGAACCGACCCATTCTTATGCAACATATTCTTTGAAAAATCTTTCGAGTCAATCGAACATTTACTTATTTTACGCATTATTTTATCTGCTCAGATTTTGTTATTTTTTCAAGAACTGTACCGCTTACACGGCTTACTTCGATTACAGTATCATAATAGACAACAAAATCTTACCATTTGCGTTTTGAACAATATAACTGAAGCACGACTGGACAGAAGTAATTGTGATTTCTGTTCTAGTTTGTTTTTGTCTGACTCTGGGCATACTTCTAGAAACGTACCCATTACACACGTACCCGTACACATTCTATGTATGTAACTTTATCCCCACGTTCCTTCTAGGAGGAAGTGATTGAGATACGCCCAATCAGCGCGCATTTGCATGGCAAATGCTTCCAGTAACTCATTGGTGAAAGCAAGGTTGCCTATCCACCCTCTACTAGCTCACCAGGTTAGTACCGGAGCGATTACAGGGGATGTACATGCTCATCCGCCAGAACCCTTCCTCTTATCGAATCGAATCGAATCCAACTTCAATTGTGGCAGGACTTGGTTTTTTAATGGTTTTGCCACCCCGATCTACCAATTTTAGGCTTGGTGGGCCCTCGACAGAGCGTCGTTCGTAAGTCTACACGTTATAGACTCCCAGTGTGTACCTCAGTAAGGTGAAGTTGTCTTGATTGCGAGAGGCTATGTATTCGCTTCAACTCTCCTTAAGTGTAGTGGCTTTTGGAACTTCTCCCAATCACTGTACCCGGCTGCCACTTGGCCCATCGGCCAAAAAGCGGGATAAACCTCACTTCGCTTCTCCTCCTTAAGATTCAGTCAGACAGCGGGTTCCTTTGGTGACCATAAATGACCTCGCTTAAGCAGCGGGTTCCTTCGGTGACCATAAATGACCCAAGGCGAGACTCAAATCCGCCCACACCGGTGTCATATTACCAGGGCTCCCTCTGATCGGTATGAGTAATAGTCGGGAATTCTCACGAATTTCTCTACCACACACTTGATCTGACTGCTTCATCCATTACCCAGTCATGTTTCCATGCCAAGGATAGGGTAGAAGATGTCGTGTGGTCTCCCGAACACCCGACACTAGGTCAGACAGCGGAAGACTAGCTCCATATCAGACCCTGACGTCAGGTAAGAATCAAACCATCCACCGGACCCTCTTGTTAGCAATGCTTCTTCAGCAACGTTTTAGAATCATCGTTGAGAAACACCTGCGTGTAACTCTACCACACATTACATTCTGAGTGCGTCGTCCGTTCCCCAGACAGGCCTGGGATTGGGTAGACAACAACCAATTCTAAGGGTAAACGTCGTGCGGTCTGCCCACAAGCTAGTCTGGGATACTAGTGCTCCTCGACACCTCTAACGGCTGCTCAAACCTTTGTCTTCTGGGCTAGTCACGGATACTGATGGAGTGCGACACCTCAAACAACTGCTTCCGTTCTTGTCCGTTGTCCGTTCACCCTCTTTCTACACAGTAAAAAACCAGCCCCGTGAACAATTTTTAGACTACCGGATAAAACTTTTAGAGTTAAAATTTAGAGTAGAAAAAACATTTTTTTCACTCTATTCTTATAACAAAAATAATTCTTCTCTACTGAAATCTATTTTCTCTCTATATTATTAATTAACTCTATATAGATTCAATCTAATAGTATTCTACTAAGTATAACAAAATCCACTCTAATTATAATTTTTTTTAAGAGAAGAAAATCGTTAAAAAGTTATCTGAATTGGTAAAAAAATGGTTGTTAGTGTTCAGGTTACTATATATATGTAGGCTTCACATTCCTTGGTGGAATATAGCCGCTTCATCTGAAGCTTTAAATCCTATTAATGAGGTGGATTAGTCCCAGCCTTCATATTCTTTACTTTCATGTTACTATAGTTAGGATAAATAAAACGAATGGGCACCAATATACATTTGGCAGTGTATTTAACAAGAGCAGCGTTTGCGCAATAACGACACTAACAAAAAAAAATTACGACAATCAGCTGTCTGCTGTATTTGTCTTCAACTGTTATAAACAGTAGAAAGTTTGCAATTTTAAAAGTTACTGAAATTGGTGGGAATATAAAAATTTTACAAATCTTAACTTAATGTAATTGTACAATTTAAAACGTAATAAATAACTAAGCAAAATCTAGTATTCAAAATTACATTGACTAGACCAAAAACAGGAATCTGTACATAAATAATAGTACCTTAATTAATTTTAGTTTAGATTTGTAAAATTTAGAAATTCCCGCTAATTTTAGTAACTCTTCAATTTGAAAGTTTTAACAGTTATAACTAAAACACCTGTTGCAATAACTAAGACCTGTTAGTACAAATATGTTCATGTCTTTTTACTGCGTGTGAATATGAAACTTCGCAATTTGTTTTAATAATTAATATAAGCTAGCTTAAAACAATTTTACATTTTAAACATTTTATTAATACATTATTATTTTATATTTTTAGTCATTAGTGTTACTTATGATGAGTAAGACGGGAGCACTTGGAAACTTATAAGATATATTCAACATTAAACTATTTAATATTGATATCCAACGGAGTTGTACTTTTTTCAATAATTCACATTCAGTGTTTCATTTCCAAACAATAAACAGAGATATTAAGAAATTACGTAAGTAAAGACAATAATCTAAATAGAAAACATATTATACAAATGTTTTATAACAATTCTCTCTAAACAGACAATATTTTTCCCATGTAGAGTAAAAGATTCAAAAGCCAAGAGTAAAATCTTACTCCAAAACCATTAGAAATTTGACTGTTTGACTTCTTCTAGTGGGATGATGTTATCTTCATTCTGCTCATTTGGAGATGTTGCAAATATACCATTGCCTGATGTCACAAACAGCTTACAGTAAATGACATAGAAATCGTACGTTACGGTGTAAACATAGGTTCTAGTCGGAGACGCCAAAATACGTGATCATTTGTTTTAAAATCGAGGAATTGTAGTTATATATCATATATTATATATCACTTACATTCTATTTATCCAATAAGAATGTTCGATTTCTTTAACAACAACCAATTAAAACTACATAATAGTGAAAAAGTTAATAGTGGTGTTTAATATCTGGGAAAATCACAATTAATAATAAGATTTCCTCACCGAAGAAAATGTAATATCTACTATGTGACATTTTTAGCATGTTTTAAGTTTTATTTACGATGTGCTCACATGACGCGTGAAAACCGTACATCAATTGGAATTTAATGAAAAACTGTAGATCATTTTCAATAGGACTTGACTTAATTTCGAAGAATAATTTAATTGTAATTTATTCGAGTGTTCGGAAACACTTAAAAAGAATCACAACTAAATTAGATTTATAACCCTCAGGCAGTACATAAAAAACCTTATAATTAGTAAACTTAAAAATCTCAAAGCAAAACACAGTGCATATATATTATATCCGAACGACACGGTAAATGTCAGTGGAATCCTCACTTAATATGAATTAATCTAAGATTAACAAATCTCGAAACTTCAAAGTTTAACCAAATCCCAGAAAATTGATTTAAACTGGGACTGCACCGTAACGCTGTCTCTGGTTGCGTTCTTCCTACCAACCACTTGATGTCTTACATTATGAATTCCACAAGAGAAGAAATAAATACAGTTTAGTATGGATTGAATGACGAAAAGAAGATTTGTCGAGATTTCCCAACATTTTGCTTATGAGACGGTTTCCCAATGATAATTTTCCATCTCTCATTTAATATCTTGATCTTGAGCTAAATAAATTCTAAAAAAAATTGGTTGCTCTTAACAAAAAATGTTATTTACTCAGGCCTAAGTAGACTATAAAATTTTTATTGCAAGAGTTCTTGAGATGAAACACATTTTTTGGCAAATGGGGTCCTAAATAAATCTAAAAATCAGCTAAATTTTAAAAGTACTATCAGCAGCAAGCACTAAAATCATATATTAAGTTAATCTTATATTAAGTTTACCATGAAATGTGAAAAGTAAATCCCAGATATTATAATACAGAGTGGTTTAAGCTAGTGGGAAGTGAATCCGAAAAATTATAATACCGGGTTCATATAATAAATCCCAAACATTTTAAATTTGTCAGCCAAGTAGTACCGTTACAGAATACAGCATCTTTAGCTTAGCTTTCAGTTAGAAAATAACTATAATGTAATTTAAAAAAAGATCGACGACGTCATCGCTCTAACTTAGATTTAATAAATATGAAGTTTCCTAAACCAAAACATAAAGAATCATTAACGTTCTGCAAGTTTCTGGTGTGGCAAAACCAATCCTAATAATGTAAATTTTTTATTTGAATTATTCATCAACACAGGCTATGCGAGAAAAAAAGAAACCTTGTAACAAGTCTAGTTGCCCTGATTTTTTTATAATAAATACACCAATAACTAAAACTGTTGAATTATTTGCATCACTCTTTTAAACAATTTGAAACAACCCTGTGTACGACAACCAGATTAGCCCTCAATAAGACATTTCCACACGATCATGCATTTATTTCCTACATACAGCTAACTTGCAGTCTCTGAAGAGCAAAACAAGCTCTGTTTTGCCATACTAGTTTGTCTTTAAATGCAGCTGTTTGTAAACGGGCGGTCTAATTACTAAGATCACTTTCACACCACAGATTCCTGATTGATGAAGTGTAGATGTTTAAATGGAGAAGACGCAATCATTAGAAAACATGTTATTAGTTTCTTCCGGAAGTTTCTAACTCGTTTTTAAGTAAAGATATTTATACAGAGAAGGCCTTAATTATTAAGATCACTTCTGTACCGCCAGTTCCCGATTCGGCTTTAAGTGCAAATATTTATATGGAAGAGACATAATCAATAATGAATATGAATATCACATCCGCCCCAAAGAGTTCCTGATTCGTTTTTAAGTGCAGATATTTATATGTAGAGACAATCAATAATGAATATGAATATCATTTACGCCACAAAGAGTTACTGCAAATATTGTATAGAATGACATAATCTAATAATGAATATGATATCACTTTTGCCCCAAAAGTTTTGATTTATGCTTTCTCCAAATGGAATATCGCTTCCGCCACAAAGAGTTCTTGGCTCGTTTTTAAGTGCAGATATTTATATGGAAGAGACATAATCAATAATGAATATAAATATCACTTCCGCCATAAAGAGTTCATGCAAATATTTGTATAGAATGACGTAATCTATTAATAAATATGATATCACTTCCGCCCCAAAGAGTTCCTGACTCGTTTTTAAGTGCAGATATTTATATGGAAGAGACATAATCAATAATGAATATAAATATCACTTCCGCCACAAAGAGTTCATGCAAATATTTGTATAGAATGGCGTAATCTATTAATAAATATGATATCACTTCCGCCCCAAAGAGTTCCTGACTCGTTTTTAAGTGCAGATATTTATATGGAAGAGACATAATCAATAATGAATATAAATATCACTTCCGCCACAAAGAGTTCATGCAAATATTTGTATAGAATGGCGTAATCTATTAATAAATATGATATCACTTCCGCCCCAAAGAGTTCCTGACTCGTTTTTAAGTGCAGATATTTATATGGAAGAGACATAATCAATAATGAATATAAATATCACTTCCGCCACAAAGAGTCCATGCAAATATTTGTATAGAATGGCGTAATCTAATAATGAATATGATATTACTTTTGCCCCAAAAGTTCCTGATTGGTCTTTAAGTGCAGATATTTATATGGAAGAGGCATAATAAATAATGAATATGAATAACACTTAAGTGCATATATTTATATTCTTATTGATTATGCTTTTTCTATATATAAACATCTGCACCTAAAAACGAATCAGAGATTTTCGGGTTGGAAGTAATATCACGATTTTTGTTGATTACGCCTTCTCCAAATGGAATATCATTTCTGCCCCAAAGCGTTCCTGACTCGTTATTAAGTGCAGATATTTATATGGAAGAAGCATAATCAATAATCAATATGAATATCACTTCCGCCGCAAAGAGTTCCTGCAAATATTTGTATAGAATAGCATAATCTAATAATGAAATGATAACACTTCCGCCCAAAAAGTTTCTGATTCGTCTTTAATTTTATATTTATATTCTTATTAATTATGCCTTTTTCATATATAAATATTTGCACTTAAAGACGAATCAGAGATTTTCGGGTTGGAAGTAATATCACGATTTTTGATTACGCCTTCTCCATATAAATATCTACACTTAAAGACGAATAAAGTACTCTTATGTCGAACTAGAAATAAATTATTCGATTTACTCCTAATTTTAAATAAACAACAAAAAATTACTTAAAATTGGTATGTAGTATTGATATTCATGGTCCACTCAAGGTAAGTAAGTTATTTTGAGTCTCCAATAGAAAGTACACCCTGTGTATTCTTTTTTCTGAAATTTCTATATGCAGGTTTTGATGTAAGGATAGGCATTCAAATATAAAGGGGCGTTTTTCACTATAAAGAAGCTCTAAACTTCTTTAATTATTTCTTTTTAATTAAAATAAAAAAAAAATATTAAAGTATGGTCTTGGTCGCGTTAAAAAGGGGTCGTTTTGAAGAGGTAATTAAGTCTTGGTTTTATTATAGGAAAAGTTCTGTTCCACAAGATTTTGGTCATTTATGTGATGGTTTTTACAAACAACTCCTAAAATAATCTATAATAAATTTCCAGATAAAATAAATTAATAAAATATTCTCCTTAATTGCATGTTTAAGGGAAATATTTATACAACCAACTAATTTAATTAATTTGATATAGTGATGAAACAACTAATTGGGAATATTTAACCCTCTGTAATTTTGTTTGCTCTTTGTTAATTGTTTCATTCAGGTTGATTGATCATTTGGAATTAGTTTACTTGAAATTATTCATTTTCAAATTAATATTCAAATAAAAAATAGGTACAGAACAGAATTACAAATTAAATTAAATACAATGGACTACTTCAAACTTTTAAATTTTAATAACTGTAAATCTTTTTGCAAAATTTATTAAATTTGAAACGATTTAACAAAGTGGTATCCTTGAAGGGAAATTTCTTATTTTTAAATTATTCATAATTCTGAATTATATAATATGCACATTTCACTAATTCATCTTTAGACTTGCTTTTGAAAAACAATATTTTATAATAATTACATTAGTAGACAAAATTAACAAACTTTTAACAAAAATAACTGCTATGTAAAATGTAACAGCCCTTTCACTATCTAAGAGCACTAAGAGTCACTAGAAAGAGAGGAGAATTAACAGTCCCCTGAAAATTTTCTAGATTACCTTGGCCATCACACGAGCGCGAATAAATTTATTTCAAATTCGTAAAAGAATAAAAACATGTTTACGGGAGATTATAAAAGCCTTATGAATTCGATACAATCTTGTTATCTCGCAATTCGTGGACGTACCACTACCAGCGAAAATGGTAAGCTGGGATTTAATATTTTTTCAATTTGTATTCATTTTTTTAAATATTTTTCAGACTACTTACACAGATAAAGGACGTAAGGTAAATTAATTATTTAGTTTTTAAATTTTAATTCTAATTATTTTTCTTAATTTTTTAGCCCGAAAACGGCCGTTTTCTCAGTTTTCATCATCTTACATTTTATGTAGGAAATGCCAAACAGGTAAGCAGCTAAAAGAAAAAAAAAACTATTTTATTTTAGTTGCTTTGTTCAGTTTTCATGACCCAATTACTTTTTAGGCTGCCAGTTATTATATTACCCGAATGGGATTTGAACCGTTAGCTTACAAAGGACTCGAAACCGGAAGTCGGAAATATGTATCCCATGCAGTTAAACAAAACAAGGTAGGTGAAACGATCAGATATATTTTAATTAAAATTATTAAAAGCTTCTTTTGTTTCAAATTTTGTAGATTGTTTTCGTGTTTGTGTCTTCTTACGAACCTGGAGATAGGGAAGTTGGAGAACATCTTATGAAACATGGGGATGGAGTTAAAGATATCAGCATGGAAGTGGAAGATTTGGATAATATAATTCGCGTAAGTTTTATTTTGTTTTATAATAAATTTTGTAATCTGTGTGTTGTTTGTAAAATCTCCCAGATTTTGATATAAATTAAATAATCTATATAGATTTAAATTAAATAACCTAAAAATCAATACGGAATTACAAGTAAACACACTAGTATATACAATTAATTATTTGATTTAAAAGTTACAGTAATTTGCTCTTTAACAGTTTTAAAGTTTGTTATTTAATATTTTAAAAATTTAATTAAAGCTTAAAAGCTATTTAAAGTTGAATTTACGTCTTTCCACCTAAGAACCAACAAAATAATTGATATAAATTAAAAAATTTTAAAATTTAATTAACGTATTAATTTTTTAAGTTATTATTCAATTTTTATTAATACTTAAAAAAATTTATAACGATTATCTTTTATAATATTTTAAAATTAATCTTTTGTTTATTTTATAATAAATAATAGAACTAAAAGCTTATGATTACAAATGATCAAAGAAGTTCAAGAAATTCAATTCTCTTACATGACTAAAAAACATAAATTGTTTTGAATTTTTATTCAGAATATTACAAAGTCATAAGAAATAAAAATAAAGTTATGTTAAAGGGTCGAACTAACTTTCCGAGAGTCGTTTTCTACTATAATTAAAAAGGAATTATTGTAATAATAAAATAAAAATTAAATGAGTTCTATATTAAAACCTCTTGCTAGTTCAAATTTAAAAATAATATTTAATGTCTTAATAGTAATTTTTTTTAATTTATTAAAAAATGTAATATATTCTTAGATATTGCAATAAAAAATAATTTTTTTGACATTTTAATTTTAACTCATAAGAGAAAATAATCATTAATAATTATATTACTTTTTATTTAACTATATTAAAAAATAAAACTAGAGTTGAATTCTTTAAATCAAACATTTTAATTATTATTCATTTGTAAATTGTTTTATTAATCATTATATGTATAAATTATGCAGGATTTGATAGAAACTACAGGAAATTAAGTTTTCTAACATACAATTCCTCAAAACACAATAAATTAGATAAACAAAACGAAAATATCATGGAAAATGAAATTGCTTCATTTTATAAAAATCATTGGAATAAAATTTTTGAATTAAGAACTGAAAAAACTATCTTATTATTTTTTTTAAATTTACTTTCTTTAAATTAGTTTAGTTTAATATAGATTCAAAGTTTATCAGAGAGAGCATTAAGTGTAATAAGGAAATTATTTTATCTAAGGTACATATTTGATGAGTTATTTTTAAAGTTTTAAATTACATTTAAATATAGAAATAAATCATGAAAGTATGAAATGATCATGAAATTATTTTCTAAAGATCTTTGCTAATATAAATAATGAATTATGAATAAATTTTAAAAATGTAATGTTAAAAATACAGATAATATTTAGTAATAAATTATTAACTTACTACATAAAATGTTGCTTATGAAAGATTTATTTATGTATGTTAAATCTTTGTATTAAAGATGTAAAGTACTTCTTTTTAAAGAAAACTACAATTTTTAAAACTTTTTTAATTAATAATATTGGATATTTCTTCAACCTATATTTATTTTTATATAATCTTTTATTATTTAATATTTATTATTATTTATTTGAATGACGTACACGATATCTTTTGTAATACAATTGAAGAAAATTAATTTTATATTGAAGAATAAAGAACTAAGTAATTAAAAAATATTTTCGTTTAATTGTAAATTATTTTAAATAAACTATTTACAATAATTATTCAATAAAAATTAAAGAAAATAATTATTAGAAAAATCATACATTTCTCTAATTTAACTAAAAATTTTCTAAAATGCAAAATGGTACTTAGTATTTCGATTTTCCTACTTAATTAAAGAGCAATTTAAAGAATTAATTTGACTACAGAATATAAAACAAACGCAGTTGTATATACTTACCTAATTTCTTATTCAAGGTTGCCAAACAGAGAGGAGCAAAAATGATAAAAGACATCTGGGAAGAATCCGACTTTAACGGCGTTGTAAAATTTGCAACAATCCAAACAGTAAGTATAAAATAATAAGTAATAACATTTAAGATCATCAATGTAAAAATACCTAAAATGTTCAACCCAAAAATAGTTTGGAGACACAACTCATACTTTTGTGGACAAAAGTCTCTACAGAGGTGTATTCCTTCCTGGGTATGTAAAAACACCAGAGGATGCATTATGCAGCAAATTGTAAGTATCGAAGAATTCATATCCAATAATAATTAATTAATTAATTCCCTTTTTAAAATTTTACTTGGTTTGTGTTTGGTTTTTCTAAGACTTTTAATTGCCGTTACAGGCCACCTTCAAAATTGGATTTTATCGATCATGTAGTTGGCAATCAACCAGATCTTCAAATGGAATCTGTAGCTAAATGGTACGAGAATGTTTTGCAATTTCATCGGTTTTGGTCGGTTGATGATTCACAAGTGCATACTGAATATTCTGCCCTTAGATCTACTGTCATGGCTAACTGGGAAGAAAATGTTAAGGTAAATTTAATTTAAAAATTGAAAAAAGTCTTTCTAATTAAATTTAAAATTTATTATTCCAGATTCCAATCAATGAACCGGCAAAAGGCAAAAAGAAGAGCCAAATTGAAGAATATGTAGAATATTATGGCGGCGCTGGAGTTCAACACATCGCTTTGAATACTCAAGATATAATCACTGCGGTAAGGCATAATATTAATTTTATTGAACTTCTAATAAAGACGTATTTTTTATGTTTTTGTTACAGGTTAAAAATCTTAAAGCAAGAGGTATTGAATTCTTACAAGTACCTGACAGTTATTATGATATACTCAGACAAAAACTTAAGAATAGTAAGGTTAAAATTGCTGAAGCTTTAGACATATTGCAAGTAAGTGTAATTTATTTGTAAACCAATAGAAATTCAAATTCTAAATGGGGATGTCATTTCAGGAACTGAAAATTTTAATTGATTACGATGAGGATGGTTATTTGCTTCAAATTTTCACCAAGAACATGCAAGATAGACCAACTGTATTTTTAGAAGTGATACAAAGAAGAAATCATAACGTAAGTAATCACAATCAGTTCTCTCGTCGTCTGTATTGTACTTTATAATATATTGTCAACTAGTGTGTCTTCATCTTTAAATTCAATTACTTAAGTAATATATCCTTTCAGGGATTTGGTGCAGGGAATTTCAAAGCACTCTTTGAAGCAATCGAGATAGAGCAAGATAAAAGAGGAAATTTATAATAGTATAAGCATACAAATAAAAAGACTAAGTAAAATACTAATTATATTTACATACATATCATGTTAACTGAGACTTTCTACAATTAAATGTATATATTTAAGTAAACAAATAAAAACTATATTAATTCGTAAACTCGTGTCATCACTCATTAGATTCATTTGTATCGAAAAACTTGTCCGGCCTCAATTAAACTATACAAAAGAATAGTTGATATCCTTGTTAACAAATATAAAAGTGTGCAGTTAGTCACTGATAAAGTATAATCACAAGAATGAATTTTAGTAAACATCAGAAGCATCACTAGTAGTGTAGTCTAGAATCTTGTAAAATAAGGGTATAGTTGATGTTCTTGATTTATTAAACATAAAGTAAATAAAAAATAATAATAATAATAATAATAATATCTGAGAAACGATGATAAGATAAAATCTTGATTACATATGAGGTAATTGCTGCTATATTTGTGAAAGATAAAAGTGTCTCAAGTAATCGTACAGTTTGCAGACCTGCTTTAAAAAAAAATACCGAAACATGTGACTTTGATTATATTAAAAAATAGTGGTGTTTCAAAGAAGGTAAGGTAACGAGTGTTCAAAAAAGCTTTCAGGCCTGGACAGTTATATAATAATTATTATAATTATATTATAATAATGAAAATTGTGCTTGTAATTGTAAACCATTATAATAATCAACAATATATAGACAGTTTTTTTAATTAGAAAAATATTCAAAGGCAAAACAAGGAAACCGTCAAACTTATACTTAAAAAACATTAAACGAATCCAAATTAATCATTTTACGATCCATAGCCGCTTAGAACTACTAAAATATTTTTGGACACTAATTATTATTATTATTTAACTAAGGTTGCAGAAAAAAGTGGAGATGAATCTGGTTTTCATGGCAACGTCGGGAATAGCATTGATTTGTCTCGCTGGATTAACTAGTGCAGGTAAATAACTCTAATTCAGTCTGTTAATTGAAAATAGTTTCTTTTTGTAAAAAAATAAATTTAAAAATACAGCAGCGTCCATAGATATGCTCCAGATAATTAAATTATTTTGCTTTATTTACCATACGTACTTATTATTAAACTGCATATTTATGCAATGAAGGGAATTTAAATATTATTGGGTATTTCCTACTATTTATTTTTGTTTAAATAAACCTTATTTTTTGGGTAGTTGTCCTTGCAATATCTGCATAACTGGTCGATTAAATTTGAATATAGGATTAATTTCCTAAAAGAACATCATTTTAATAAGTCGATTAAGCAGTGTTTTTTTATCATTTATTTCCTCATATACTTCCAAGGATGAGCGTAGATGTATAAACGCAACGTAAATTAGTTAATTTAGCAAACTATCAATTTAATTCAATTATTTTGTAGTAATACTAGTTACTACACGTGTTTTAAATTAAAAGGTTGATTAGGAAATTCTTTTTTCAAACTAATTTCTAGTCGGTAATATTTGAATTTTTTTTTTCTATTAAATCGTGCCTGAAGTTTAAAGAAAATAATTTTTATTAATATTGTAGATTTTCAGTTAAGATTGATCTTCAAAACAAACAATGCAAGACATTCAAAAGACACTAAATTAATAATACAAAATGCCAATTTCAAAATACATTTAAAGGTTCTCATAAATGCCTCACAAAAGTAAATTTAAATCAATTAGATCCTCCCATCTTAAATTACTAGAATTTCTGTTTTGTCAAGCAAAACTAAATAATAACTAAATTATTGACGAATCCGGTAAGAATTGTGGTTTCACCTAACCAGACTCCGAACTCCTCTTTCTTTTTTTAAAAGAAATCATGCGAATCTACTTCATTTAGATGGCGATTCTAGTTCTTAAATGTCAACAATATTACGTGCTCCATTGAATGGACCATGCCAAACCACATATCTTTTTGTCAAAAACATACATTTGCATTCTACAGGTTATTACAATAATCATCTAAAGTTCCAGAATTCGTCGGCGTTTTGTAATTTCAGGTAAATCCAAAAATCTTGAAATACTGCTACTCTATACTTCCACAAATTATCATAGGGTTGTAATGTTTTACATAAATCCAATAAATGTTGGAATCTGACGTTAAATAAGAAAGATAGCAAATTAATTTTGAGCTTTTTACAATGTTGAAATTAATACATTTTTCCTTTCATTTATGTGCAGTAGTACACAATTACTTGCACATACAAGCACTTAATTACAAGCACAGTTAGATTTTTAATTTCACTATTTTATTTTTCCAATAAAATAAAACCCTTGGAACGCTACATTTATACATATTTAGAATTATAGTGATTTTAATGGAAAAAAAAATACAGACCTGGAAAACCATTTTAAAGGCTATTTACTAGTGATGGGAACTTGGGTGTCGAGTGTCGTGATACTGTTCGTGGTCGTGACACTTGAAGTGTCGCGACACTTCGTGTCGAACAGTATCGCTCTTATTAGAGTGTAATTCGAAGTTGCTTGATCATTCTTACAAAGAAATTAAAGGCAGATTTGTTGAACTGCCCAACAATCGTTGAATAAGACGTACATATAAAACTATTTTGTTGTAGATTTTTTAGTTAAAATTTTAAATTCATGAATTATTTGCAAAACATTAATTTAAAAGCCGAAACCTGAAAAGTTGACGCAACGCCTCCGTGGTTCGATGGCAAACCGTGGCTTGCTAAACTGCACGGGCTGGTGGAATGCAAGATCGAACCCCGTTACAAGCATAACTTTTTTTAAATTTTATTTGTTATTATTCTTTTATTCGAAAAACAATTAATGTCTTATTAATTGGGTATCTTTATTTTTTATTTGTAATGTATTATTTCTTGTACGTTTTTCGAATAAAAGAATAATAACAAATTATTTAAATTGTTTTGCAACTAGTAATCTCACCGACTTTTCTTCGAGAACGAACTATTTGGCATATTTCAGATTTCCCATACTAATTTTCTATAGCAAATGTTAGAACGAATGCGGTGTATAAATAATTTAATGTCTTTTAATGTACTTAATGCATAAATATATAACCATAACAGAATTTACTCATAAACCTAATTGTTTTTTAATCCCTAGTTTATGATTTACGTATTAGCTATGAATCTTGACTGCTCGTTTCAATTATATTATATGAACTAGCGCATGCATGATGTGTAAATGCGAAGTATCGTTAAAGAGTCGTGAAGGAGTCGACACTTCACACGGCTAATGGTTTCGACTCGCAAGTGTCGTGACACGCGGGTGGTATCGCGAACCCAACACTACTATTTACTAAACATTTTTGTGTTCTCCTACCTTTTCAAAACATCTGCATGTTTGGTACAGAAGGTAATAACATTTGAAGATAAAGGTGAAAAGTTTGAAATGTTTGTAAATTGGAAATTGAAATAAGTTCACTAATGAAAATTCACAATTTATTAAACATTAAATTATCAAAACCAAAAAAGAACATTAATTTAATAATCAGTAGCACCACCATTATGGTTAATGATTTGAAAAATTCGATTTTTCATGCTTAAGACCAGATGATTAAGCTCATTGATAGTGACATTACCAAGGCCTACAAAATGGTTCTCCTAAGATCATTTGCAGTGCGGAAAGGATCATTTTCCCTGCAAATCTTTTGAACGATAATATCCCACACGTTTTCCATTGGGTTAATGACTGGAGAGCATGATGGCCAGTCTAAGGTTGGGATTTGCGACGCTACCAACCCTGCTCTTGTGTTCCAACAGCGGTAAGCAGGTGTCAAGAATTAGGTTTTCATGCTCATGACCCTCATAAAAAGGAATTCTCTTGCCATCCATGTTAAAGGAAATGCCATCCGAAGCTTGTTTATTCCGTTAAACCCAGCCTAGATTATTAGGCAACAACCATCAGAGTTTCTACGTAAAAAGTTCAATTATTTCTTTCATAAGTCATGCCAATAATCACGAAACCCGTCAGGTCAGTCAAAATTAAATTTTTTCTCTTTGCTCCAGATTATTATCTAAAAATACCTTTTTTATTAATTTAAACAACATGAAATATAAAATGTATTATTACTTTCGTCCAATCAGGTTTTCAGCTGCAAATTGCAAACATCTTCTTTTTAACGGAATAAACAAGCTTCGGATGGCATTTCCTCTGACATGGGTGACAAGTGAATTCCTTAGTATGGAGGATCATGAGAATGAAAATCTAATTTTTCAACAGGATAGGCACCTGCTTACCGCTGGCGGAACACAAGAGAAGGGTTGGTAGCATCACAAACCTCAACCTTAGACTGCCATCATGCTCTCCGGACGTTAACCCAATGGAAAACGGGTGGGATATTATCGTTCAAAAGATTTACAGTGGAAATGATCCGTTCCGCAATGTAAATGATCTTAGAAGAGCCATTTTGCAGGCCTTGGTAATGTCACTATCAATGAGCTTAATCATCTTGTCTTAAGCTTGAACAATCGAATTTTTCAAATCATCAGCCATAATGGTGGTGCTACTGATTATCAAATTAATGTTCTTTTCTGGTTTTGATAATTTAATGTTTAATAAACGGCGAGTTTTAATTAGTGAACTTATTTCAATTTCCAATTTACAAACATTTAAAACTTTTCACTTTTATCTTCAAATGTTATTATCTTCTTTACCAAACTGGTCATGTAAGGTCAACAAAGGAACACGCTGTTTGACTGAATCTCAAGTGCGAAGAATCGAAGTGAGGTTTATCCCGCTTTTGGGCATATGGGAAACTGCATGCCGCCAAGTAAATGTGCTTAGGAGCTGACCCGACCACCCTATGATCCGGACTGCAGCCGGGTACGGTGATTGGGAGAAGCTCTGAAAGCCATTACACTTAAGGATAGTTGAAGCGAATACATAGCCTCTCACTATCAAGACAACTTCACCAAATTCTGGTACGCACCGGGAGTCTATAACGTGTAGACTTAAACGAAGCTCTGTCGAGGGCCCACCAAGCCTATAATTGGTAGATCGGGGTGGCAGAACCATTAAAAAACCAAGTCCCGCCACAATTGAGGTTGGATTCGATCGGGCAGTGGTCCCACTTAATAACACCGTTAAGCTGGGGAATAGTTCTGTTGCTGGACGAGGTACTTCACCCCATATGAAAGAGGACGGGAGGGTGCCGGTGGGTGAGCAACGTGTTAAGTCAACTGCTCCGGCACTATGCCTGCGATAGCTAGTAGAGGGTGGATAGACAACCTCGCTCCGACCACTGAGCTGATCTGGTAGCAATTGCTGTACTGCCGGTTATGCAACTTGCGCGCTGATTGGGCGTATCCCAATCACTTCCTTCTGGAAGGGAACGTGAGGGTAAGTTCACATAGGTACCCCACGTAAAGCGATCTTGACATTCATGTACCAAACATGCAAATGTTTTGAAAAGGTAGGAGAACACATAAAAATGTTTTTTCACTACTAGCTTTAAAACATACTATTATCTAGTCTGTTGTCACCTTGTGAAGTTAGCCTTCTTGCCTAGTGGTATATAATTTTTTATTATTGACTACTAGTCAATAATCCAGATTTTAGTGTAACACGGGGCAAAAATTCATCCCATTATACACTGGCATCCAGGAAAAAATCCGTGATCGCGATAGTACGTTTTTTATGTGAGAAGAATAAAAGGAATAAAAGTACTAGTAGTGAAAAAAATAATATATACACCACGGTTGTGAAGTGTTTTCTAGAGCCTCTCATCTTATATCCCTCCATGCTGCGCATCTCGGGATCTAATAATGCTCGGCTCTAGAAAAAACTCTTCACAACCTTGGTATATAATATACTATTAGTAAATAAGCCTTTACAATGGTTTTATTCACAATCGATACATTATGTGTTCATTACTGACGTTTAAAAAGTTAGAAAGCAGTTTATTATACACCATAGTCAATAATAAGTTCTCTTGGTTAGTAATGAGTTCTCTTGGTTAGTAATATCCATTACTTACCTTTTGCTCGTTCTAAATATTCTCAGACAGAAGTTTTCGTATCTATCTTTACATTTAGCAGATAACAAACAGCCAGTCACTGTTTTAGCAACTTCTCGCAATTCCGGTGGTGTGGAACTTACATCAGTTTCACTACCAGACATTTTAAATCGTGTAAATTGCAATTAGGAGCAATGTAATTAAATTTGGTTTAGTAGTGACACGAATTTACTTTGACAATTGTTGCAGCAATTGTCATTTTATCGCCACCTGAATAAAAACGCTGGTGTTGTGCCCTACATATATCAAGTATAAGGTATCAATGTAAGAACATAATTATGTACGATTGTGAATAAAATAGTATACATACCTCGGCGGGAAGACATAACGCGTCGAGCAATTGCTGCCCTTGGCGCTTCGCGCCTCGTGCAGCAACATTGCTCTCCGCGTAATGTTCTACTTCCCGCCTCGGTAAGTAATCTACTATTACAGTAAGATACGTTTTTACAAAAATTATATCAAAATTCTAGGTGAACCTATATCAATTTCCAGGTCTGTATATACAGTCTGTTTGATTTAAAGCGCTCCGCTTTGTAGCAACTTTATTTTTAATCAGAAATGGTATAAACCTATATATTATTAAATGGCATAAAATTCTCTATGGTTTGGTTCAGAAGACTTTGTATTTACTAAATCGGCGTAGCGTGATGACGTCATCAAACTTTTTTTTTAATTACATGATAAATATTTTTTTACTGAAATCGATCGAGTATTATGTTCTCTTTCCAATCATAATAAATATTGATACTCCTACATAAGAAGATAACGTGAAAAATGATTTACGACTAAAAGGCTTGGTTTCTGGTTCTTCAATTAATAAAACAGAATTATCTAGCAAGCTTAGGTAAATAGCGAAACTGAATCGGTCAAGCAGAAACTGAATATGTCCCAACCACCTTGTTTTGAGAAAAACAAGAAAAACTGAATTACTCAATGTTGCTTTTATGGACTTTCGTGACTTTTTGGGATATGAAAGAAGGGTATCTATTAGGTAAGATCATATGGTTCAATTTACTTAAAGTTTTGTATTCTACGAGAAAAAAATGCATATAAGACGTGAACATGTTCAGTTTCTGCATTGATTGCAAATAAAATGCAAAGAATACGCAAGAAACTATTTTGTGACCAGTGCCGACCTTTGAGGGGTTGCGAGGTCGGGCGCCGCACGAGGGCGCTAGCTGTTTGGGGCACCGAAGTTTGTAAAATCATTCAATAACAGTTACTTTTTAAAGTTAATAAGGGCGCTCTGAAGGACTCTGCCAGAGGGTGCCGGGAGGCCTAAGACCGGCACTGTTTGTGACAAAAGAACAATGAACTTAATATTAACAAAAGAAATCGGAAAATCCTAAAACAAATAAAAATATTTTTAAACATTGTCTGCTTTCACTGCGCTGTCTTCCTCTTTCTCTTTCATAGGCCATTTTAGGATCAAATTGCTGTTAAAATTCGTCAAATTCTTTCTCAACGTACTTCATAAATCTTTCAGTTTTGGAGAAGTTGTGGAGTCAGTGGGAAATACCTTCAACTGTTTCCTAGGTTGTTCAGTTTTACTTTCTTCTTCGTAAACACTGTTACTAGTTGATTTAGCCATTTTTGCATAGAGAACTTCCCTCAACAAAATATCACTTGCATATGTCAAAACGACGCGACGATGGCTTCATTTGATATCAGCTAAGCTGTTTTTACTTCAGCGCATCCTAGATATATAAGACATACTGTAAAATCTCTTGGTAGATTTTACGTTAAAGCAGATTGGTACTACGACCTTTCTGTGGTAACCACTTCTTCATAAGGGTGACTGTTATTTTTACCTCCTTAGGTAATCAATACCGCTTGGTATCAGATTCTAAAGGAGGTAATAGTTGATTGATCAGTATACGTTACTAATGATTTATTTGAAAATTCCCTTTGTTTATATACAAATTATAATTATTTTTATAAATCTGTGATGCTAAAACATTTACATTAATTACATTAATTGACAAGAAATTTTTATTCTAACATTTTGTTATTTTCTGGTTTGTCTAGTTAGCTCTTTAAGTAAGTGATTATTTTAGCATAATAGCATTTTATACTAACCTACTATTTTTAACTAGTAAGCATATCTTGCAATTATTAGAAAAAATGTGTTTATATTGCAAGAAAGCATTTGTTCATATTTTGAAATGTTAGTTGGCCTAGAAATTATTAACCTTTTAATGTTACATTATTTTTTGAAAGAAATTAAGAAAGTTAAATTTTATGTTTAGTTTTAAACACATACCGCTACAGAGATTGAACACGTCCTATGTTTCTTCAGTCACTGTACTATACTATCGCTTTTCTACATTATAGAAAAGCAGGACATTTTTAATTTTTGCACCATTCGATCGGGCACCCTTGAATTATGGTGAATTCATGTATAACTCAATTTACACAAAAAGTGGACATATTCAGTTTCTGCATTGATCGATTCAACTATAGTTGTTCCAGTGACGTATTTATAAATTTTTCATGGAGGGGTGGAGAGTACTCTATATAATTCCGAATCAGAATACTGTTAGCTCCCCACCCCCAAATATGCCACTGAGTTATTCTGATGGTCTTTAATCTTTAATTAGGAAAAATGTATAACAAAACAGTACAAAAATAAATAGGATATATTGAAAAACTTATTTTAGAATTCTGCTAATATAGATAGAGATCCGCAAGAGGAAATTATTGATATGTATTGATGATTGCATTAGTGAAAGGATCACGTGACGTACTTTTTACTACTAGATTTCTGTTCTAATAATCTTCTTTTTGTATCATAAGGGATACCAAACCATCGTTTGGGATACCAAACCAAGAAACATTAGAGACTTTAAACGAGTGTCCTTTGCAAGGCGACTGAAATGCAAATTTCTTATGGTCGTATTCTTGTTCCTCGTTTTCGATATGATAAAAAAAGAAAGAAATTTTGAAGGGTCCCTACCGCGATTGGTTTTTGACGATATAATAACGGTAAGTGTATAATATTTATGTGCATTTTATTAGCTTCACGTCAGTATACTTGATTGGACTCATAATTAGCAATTATACGGCATAGAGTCAGAAAACATTTCTTAGGTTAGTTTCGGGTAATGCCGGCCAGCGATATGCGGGAAATGCCGGCCGGCCGTCATTATCCCTCTCTATATTAAACATATTTTTGATGAACTTGGAAATCAAACGACCAATTGGGATTATTTGAATTACAGATGCCGAGTAAATATGTTAGAATAACGGCAAAAGCCTCCTGGTCTGCTGGCCAAATGGAAGCAGCATTAAATGCCATTCACAACGGTAAAAAGATCAGGGAGGTTTGAAGAACATTTGGTATTGCTAGGAGTACTTTGCAAGATAGACTGAAACAAGGTAATAACACCTCGGGGCCTTCGATGGGGCGTCATCCAATATTTACCAAGGAAGATGAAGCGTTGCTCGCAAATCAAATCATCAAGCTTTCCAAACTATTTTATGGAATATCAGCTACGGAAGTTAAACGATGCGCGTTTGCCTACGCAAGAGAAAATAACATAAGAAATCCATTTTCGTCAGGCAACCAGTCTGCTGGAAAGGCATGGCTTAGAGGGTTTCTTCACAGAAATCCAAACATTCGTTTAAGAAAACCTGAAGCGACTAGTATTAACCGAATCACTGCGTTCAATATGGAGGAGGTGTCTCGCTTTTACAAAAATCTGACCACTGTAATGGACAAATATCAATTTTCACCAACAAAAATTTTCAATGCCGATGAAACCGGCATTACAACGGTTCAAAAACCGGGTAAAATATATGCAGAAAAAGGACAAAGAAGAGTAGGCTTCATAACTAGTGCTGAAAGAGGAAAAACTACAACTATCATGTGTGCAATGAGCGCTTCTGGCCTTTATGTCCCTCCTTTATTTATTTATGCTCGTAAGAGGATGAATACTCAACTGAAACGAAACGGACCACCTGGTGCACTTTACTGCTGTACAGACAATGGCTCGATGAGCGAAAAAGTGTTCATGCAATGGCTTGATCATTTTTAAAAATTTGTGAAGTCAACGAAAGAAGATCCCGTGTTACTGCTAATTGATAACCACTCTACTCACTGTACGTTAGAAGGCTACACTTTCTGTAAAGAGAATGGAATTGTTATTATAACTCTACCGCCACATACGTCACACCGCCTCCAGCCCCTAGACGTCTCGTTCTATTTTGCATTAAAAACTGCTTACAATTCCGAGTGTTCTAGCTATTTAAGGAGTCACGTAGGCGAAAGGATAACTACAAACGAAATAGCCGAGATATTTAATAAAGCCTACGGTCGGGTTGCTACACCTGAAAAAGCAATCAAAGGCTTCTAAGAAACGGGAATATTTCCCTTGAATCCAAATCTTTTCACAGAAGAAGATTTTGCTGCTGCTGCTGCTTTTACTCCTGCAGAGCCTGCTGATCTCAATGAAACTCTTTCTGGATCCAATACCAAAACACTTAGCAGAGAAAATAACATCAGGGATGAAGACGTCGAAGATGAGACAATAGCGCAATTGCTTGAGTCTAATAAAAAGGGTGAAAATAATGTTCAGGAATCGGTTGGAGTTTCTTTTTCTGAATTGATACCATTACCTGGACCATCAGGAATAAACACAATAAAGCAAAAACAATCCAGTAGGAAACAGCATTCAGAGATTTTTACGTCTACACCTATGAAAATAGTTTTAGACGAAAAAGAAGAAAAGAAACAAAATCAGCTGCAAAAGAAAAAGATGAAAGAAGAAGCAAAACGTAAAGGCACGAAACGCAAAGTTTTCGGGGAAGATGATGAACAAGAACAAACAAAAATCAAGGCTACTGAAACTAGAGGAAGCATTAAAATAAATTGCGAAAAGTCAGTGTCGGTGACCGAAGAGAATACATCAGAAGATGAAGAAGATAGGGATTCAAGTGATAAAGAAGTAAACGAAGACATATGCATCATATGTGGTGATATCGGAAAGCATAGGGAGATGTGGTTGCAATGCTGTAAGTGTAACCAGTGGGCCCATGAAGCATGTACAAACAATGAACAGGGATTGGTTCATATTTTAAACTTTAGGCTTTGTGAACTCAGTCAAACGTAATCTGTCCAAAACGTTCCCCATCGACTCTAAAAAATGTTGATTTCCTCACTCGATCTGAAAGGAAAACCTAGTCAGAGATAACCCATATCGAAAGTATGCGCTTTTTGTTGAGTCAAAATCACAGCATATTTATCAATTTTAAATAAATACTTAGGTGCACAAAATATCACCGAAACAAACAGAAATTACGAACTATCAACTAACTTAAACTAATTTATTTACAGGCTATTTATTTATTTAATTAACTACAATATTTATTTTGAATACACCGATATTTATTTATACCGCAAAATCTTTATTGACATTTCGTGCTCCTAATTAACTGGCTTTTCTCTCTCGAAGCTTCTGGTATTGTCCGGTGTTTACGGGAACGGTTGCTTTCGCTGCCAGTCTACGCTTTGAAATACATGGAGTTTTCCCGTTCATTACATTATACTCAGGCGTAGTGTGTGTTAATCACAAAGGCTTCTGATTGGAAAATAGAACACAGGAACCAACAAAAAGATAGTGGGCGCCACACACAGGGCTGAAACCTGATTCTAGCCGGTCAAAATTATTTTATAGGCTTAACTGAAAGCAAATTACTGGAATAGTATAAAAATGATAAAATAATTAGAAAAGAAAGAAAACAAATCCTTTTGAGCCACTAGAGCCGGATCAGTTTGATAATAAATAGCATTTACACGAATTCTTCTTTATTTTAAAAAATATTGCACAACTTAAAATGCTTTTTAATGTCTAAAAATGAAATAACGTGCAAAAATTATATTGCTAATCGTTTAATAACTACCCCTTTTCATTGCGATTGTATTTCAGTTTATACTTCATTGTGCAAGTTGATTTTTAAATGTTATTCTTTATACTATAGCAAAAACATATTAAAAATACAAACGCAATAGCTTGCAAGATTTTCAAGTTATAAACCACAAAATAAAACATTTATTATTCGGAAAGTAAAACTCACCGTTTTCTACATTAGAAGGGTATCAACTTACCTTTTTATAAGACTTTTTAGCACTTCAATTCTGTTTTTGTAAATTATTGAAATCAATAAAAAAAATAGTTCCACAAAAAAACACTTTCACGTTAACGAACAAACTAGAAATACATCTACACAGATTGGCGCATTCGGAAGTGTTTTAACACTGACCTGAACTTTTCCGGAATTGTCGCATCTTTTTTATGGTTATTATTTGCCGTAACGGTAAACGGCAGGTAGTTACGAGTTCACTAAGCTTTCTACTAAAATACTAATTCTTAGAATACCTTTGATTTTAACAATGGTTTTTGGAGTTTTGACCGGTTAGAATCAGGTTTCAGCCCTGTGTGCGCCACCCAAACTGATTAGATGTGACATAATTAAAAATGATCGGGAAATCCACAGTCTGGGAAAAGATTTCCATTAGATTGATCTGAACAAGTCTTAAATAAAAATCTTGGAAAGAAACATCAACAGCTTGTAGTGTCGCATTATATCAATAATATTATTAAATTTGAAATTTGTATATTGAGGAAAAACAGTTAATTCGCTAAAACTCCTGCTTTCAATATTGAACTATATACATGTATACACGGTGATTCAGTACTCGACTTTGAGGATAAGCTTCTCTGGTTATTAGAAACATAAAACCTTAGTAACTTTTTTTGATTAAATGAACCTGAAAATTTCGAAAATTTTGACCGACGTTTTCAGAAAAGTACGTATAATTGATGCAGGTCAGTGTAGTTAAGTCGAATAGAAATAAATGCAAGATCTTTAAAAATTGACACCATCAGTAAAAACGTGACATCTGTTTAAACAAGCACAAGGATGCAAACGACGCACATTCCATTTTTTAGATGTTAAAACAAAACGATCTATTAATCCGGGGGATTCCCCTTTATTATAATAGTAAACGCAGACAGAAATGACATCATTTTAATACTGACCCATTTAATGTATCATTAAATTCGATGTGTATGCGTTAATAAACAGATATTAGTTTTAATTAAGTAAAGACATGTTTAGCTAATTTGATCTATCCATCAATAGGTATTGTTATTTTTATTGGAATTCTAGAATGTTACATTATTAAAACCTTATTATTTTTTTTGATGTTTTAATTCAACGACCCTGAATGATTGATGGATTTGTTTACATAGTCAAGTACAAGTACTGTTATACGTTTTATTACTAAAAGCTGCAGTGTAAGGGGTTTGCAGTTTGTTATCATTTGAGAAACCAAATAGTATCGGGTATCTCCTTGATCTTGACCTCAAAAGATGTGTCCCTATCACGAGTACTATAATTTTTTATTCACAAACCTGCAGTATTGTATTACACATAGGGGTTAATGTGTCTATTAAAAGAATTTGAAATTGTCTTAGTCATCAGAAACAACACAAAACAAAAATACCATTTTTGAAACAATATCCATCGAGAGGTCGTTCTCAACATGCTTTGTTTATTTAATTCTGTTTATCTGTTGTTATTCTACGAAACACTTGGCCAAAATAAAGACGTTTTTATTACTTTACGCTATCCTTGCACATTCTAGTAGTATTGAATATCTGCTTGAACTAAAATATGTGTCATGTGCATTCATACTATTAAATTTGAAAACATTCGGCTGAACTTCGATGCCGTTTTTCTCCAAAAATATAGAAATACGAGAAAAATGGTATATAGGAATTTTCTTTCTTTAATGGTTATCTAACCACTGACAAAGTCTGAGTATGTCTTAATGGGTCACGGTGTATATTTACAAAACAAACTTAATCTATAGACAATTCGAAATTTCGTAAACAACCAAAAACAACGTTAACCTTACATAAACAAAATCTTTTGTAACGGCTATCCTTAACAATTCTTAATTTCACAGAAACTTAATATTTAAACATACATATGACTGTGACATATTAAATAAAAACGTTCACAAAGAGAGAGTTCAAAATAAGAATGTAACAGTTTTCTTAGAAAAGTGGTTCCTTTTTAGTTGAGAATTTCTTAGAAACTCTCCGTTTCTCGAATTTATTCACAATTTCTGTTTTAGTTGCAGATGATGCCGTCCTAATAAACAAAACACAAGAAGAAAACTGTACTCCCGCAGCAATTTACGAATTTCCCAGTGATGGACTTACCAGAGAACAACGAAGATCCGGATGGATTACCATTCATATTCTAATAACATGTTACTGTTTCATTATCCTGTCTGTAGTATGCGACGACTATTTTGTGCCAGGCATACAGACACTAGTCAAAAGTAAACGACAAAACACTTTCTAAACAGCGTTAATTACAAACATCTTTCAGGGTTAGACATCACAGAAGATGTGGCCGGTGCAAGTTTCATGGCAATTACAAGCGCAAGTCCCGAATTGTTTATTAATTGCGTTGGAACTTTTATTACGGAAGGGGATATTGGTGTTGGTACAGTGGTGGGGTCGAATGTTTTTAATATTTTGGCTGCTCCAGCTTGCTGTGGGTTGTTTGCAAAGATGGCGTTTCAGTTCGAATGGTATTCGATACTTAGAGATGGTTTTGTTTATTGTATTTCTGTTATAATGCTCATTGCCACACTGTATGATGATAAGGTTTATTGGTATGAGGCATTGGCTTTTGTATTAGTTTATTTCGTTTATCTTGGAGGTAAGTAATTAAATCAAACTTGATAACAATTGGTCGAGTCAGTAATAGTGATATTGGTTTCCAAAACTACTTTATAGCTATGTATTTTGATAAATCAATCCAAAAGAAAATCCGATTATGTATTGGAAAAGACAGTATAGACAAAACATTAGAGCACGAATTGGAGAAATTAAATAAAACAGAGAATGCACTAAAAGAGATCCAGATAGTTCCTAAAAAATACAGCAATGGTGATGTGCCAAAATTGGATTCCAATCTATTAGCTGAGGAAGAGGATTCACTTGATGTAACAAAAGATAGTAAGGTATGACCTTGTAGTAAATTTTACAAAATGGTAACAGTTAAACTTTTAGAGTTAAAAGAAGAGCAAACTAAGGCAGGAGGTATATATAAACATGTTACAAGAGTTTGGTACTTTACGTTCAACGACTTCCGGTCCAATCTACTTTTGGACCAATAAAGTTTGGTCAAACCAGACTTTTAGCATGATAACAATTTTTGTTCAATGGTACTTTTTATCCAATGGTACTTTTCATCCAATAGTACTTATCGTCCAACTAAAACACAATAAGTGGACGAACTTAAACGACGAACCCTACTAGTAATTTAAAAGACAGTCCCTGTTATTACTGATCATGCGTTGAACATCAATTGAAGCAATTGAAGTTTAGACACGGTTGCGAACCAAACGTACCATTGGACATAAAGTCTCATTGCACGAAAGATTCTGTTAGACCAAAAATGGCATTTGACATAAAGACTATTAGATCAAAAATCCCGTTAGACGAGTACCACTGGACAAAAAGTCTTGTTTAACCAAACGTTAATTGAACCAAAAGCCCCGTTGAACGATCAAAATTAATTAGAAAACAAAAGTCATTGGATCAAACGTCGATTACACACCTTACAAAAAGAATTGAAATGAAATATTTTATTGAATTTTAGAATATGATCGAGATGAACAATTGTGGAGGTTGCCAAAACACGAGTCAATCTATAAAAGATTATGGTGGATAATCACTTGGCCAATCCTGTTTACTTTAAATCATACTGTACCAAATTGCAGAAAAAGGCCAAGTCTGTACCCTTTTACGTTGCTTATGTGTATGGTTTGGATTGGTACTACATCCTATTTATTAGCTTGGTTAATTACAGCAATTGGTAAAAATATTTGCTTTAATGTATAAACGATTCTTTATACAAATCTGACTCTTATAGGGGACACGATAAGTATACCAGATTCAGTAATGGGATTAACTTTTCTGGCAGTAGGAAGTAGTATGCCAGAAATTGTATCTTGCATTATTGTATCTAAACAAGGTAGGTATTCTTCAAGTTTCGACAACCAACTACGTAGATTCTTAATACTACATGGCCAATAAACAAGAAACATAGATATTGTTCACTCTCTGAACAGCGAAGAAAAAGCCAAGGTACAAATTAATCTTGTTGAAGCCACAGATTGTATAATCCGTAAATTGGCCTTGACTCTATTGCCGTAGCAAAAACAGAAGTCGAATTTATTCTCAACATGACATGACAGACTTTTGAGGGTAGATTCGTTTCAGTAGCGACTCGTGAGTTTGCAAACAGGTGAAGCAGAAATCATAATGTATGAATTATTTAGTGGCGTATTTAGGGGGTTGCTCTTGGGGAAAAGCACTCCCCAAGACTTCATATTAATATTTTTTAAAGTTTTATTAATAAACTGAATAATAATTATTAAGAAAGCCCACATCCTATCAATCATAATTCTCCTAACTCGATTTTACAGTTTTACGTATAAATACGTTGTATACATAGTACATTATTTAAAGACTTGCAGGTAGGTGTGTAATCCCCTTATACAGTCCCCACTGTAACACAGGCTATAAACAAGTAGTGGGAGATGGGAGTCTGTTTGCTCTTCTCCGGAAACCACCGTTTGTACAAAGCTCACCGATTACTAAATTTATTGAATACATTTATGATTAATACTAAATTTATTTATTAGATTTATGTTTTAAGTTGTCAGCAGTCGGCAGAGTGGTTATATTGGATTTCTATCGCTTAACACAGTTAAGTCGAGTTTGTGTCGGTCAGGACTCGGATGGGTAAACCACGAGCGCAGTGTACTTGCCTATATGGCTCCGCTGCCTTGTCTCACACGCACATATCCACTCTGCGGCTCGGTGTGTCTGACGCCTCAACACCGAAAGGTATATGAGGTTAAAGATTATATATATATATATATATATATATATATATATATATATATATATATATATATATATATATATAATAATTAGAAGTAATAATGCGCGTAGAGATATACAAGAACAAGTTATAATAATGGGATATCGCGCAACAGACAAGAAAGAAAACATAAGTTGCAGCCGTCTACACGTGTTTCACACTTATTAGTGATCATCAGGACGGCATAGCAGATGGAATAAATATAAATGCAACTAACTCAGAAAGATGTAACAACACAAGGTTTCACTGATAGCAGCCAACCGCACATTTGCAGTATCGGCCTGAAGACACTGAGTTTTCAGTGCAACAACAAACGTCACTACGGAGGCAGCTAAAGCCACTACCGTGAGACAACCAATCCCAAAGTATAATATCAATAATTAGAAGTAATAATGCGCGTAGAGATATACAAGAACAAGTTATAATAATGGGATATCGCGCAACAGAGAAGAAAGAAAACATAAGTTGCAGCCGTCTACACGTGTTTCACACTTATTAGTGATCATCAGGACGGCATAGCAGATGGAATAAATATAAATGCAACTAACTCAGAAAGATGTAACAACACAAGGTTTCACTGATAGCAGCCAACCGCACATTTGCAGTATCGGCCTGAAGACACTGAGTTTTCAGTGCAACAACAAACGTCACTATCAGTGAAACCTTGTGTTGTTACATCTTTCTGAGTTAGTTGCATTTATATTTATTCCATCTGCTATGCCGTCCTGATGATCACTAATAAGTGTGAAACACGTGTAGACGGCTGCAACTTATGTTTTCTTTCTTCTCTGTTGCGCGATATCCCATTATTATAACTTGTTCTTGTATATCTCTACGCGCATTATTACTTCTAATTATTGATATTATACTTTGGGATTGGTTGTCTCACGGTAGTGGCTTTAGCTGCCTCCGTAGTGACGTTTGTTGTTGCACTGAAAACTCAGTGTCTTCAGGCCGATACTGCAAATTTGCGGTTGGCTGCTATCAGTGAAACCTTGTGTTGTTACATCTTTCTGAGTTAGTTGCATTTATATTTATTCCATCTGCTATGCCGTCCTGATGATCACTAATAAGTGTGAAACACGTGTAGACGGCTGCAACTTATGTTTTCTTTCTTCTCTGTTGCGCGATATCCCATTATTATAACTTGTTCTTGTATATATATATATATATATATATATATATATATATATATATATATATATATTGCTGTGGATGGTAGTTTCAAAATTTTGGAAAATTTTGAAAATATTGTGAAAATCTAAAATCTTTGCTAACAACTAACACTTTTGAAATATTTGTATCGACATTTCCAGTTAAAAGTAAATTTAAGTTATTTAATGGTGTGTCATTGATTTTGAAATCAATGTGTATACTTTTTAATAAAGTTAAATAATACATGTTTATTTATTTATTATCAAATAGCTTAATCACCAAATTACTCAAGTATACGTAACATCCAGTTGTGCGCAAGTGATTGTTATTATCTAATTCATTTATGACTAATTTTCAAATGAGTATATCGACGGGTTATGTGATTCTTTTAAGGTTTTGTTTATGTAAATAGATCGTTATTATTGCGTAAAAATATTGTGTAATTAATCTGTAATAGATGTGTCACTTTTATAAAGAATATTAATCTGCTATTATGTATTATATGAGTGTACAGTTTGTATTAGTTCGTAAGGTGACGTCAAATTGTGTAATATAATTATGTAAATAGTCAATAGTATATAAGCTTAGAAAATCATAATTTTAAGGCAGTTAGTAAAATAAAGCGACGCAGTAAAGTCGTGTTAAGGACTATCGTTTGTGAAGTGTAGTAAATTCGATATCAGAAATATAATAAAAATGTAAAGGCAGTCTGAATATAAAGCGACAGAGAATGTCGTGGTTGATAATATTGTAAAATTTTAAATAGTTTAGTCTTAAAATAGACAAGTTAAGCTAGTTGGTGATTTGAATACGGCAAAAGTGTAAAAAGTATAAATTGTAAAAGTGTATAAGATTATAAAGAACCACGTTTTTTAAATGAAATTACTAGCTAAAGTATTGCTAGTCAATAAAGCTACGATTAAAACCATAAACTGGTGTTTTATTAATTAAACACAAAAAAACAACTATAAGTATTCTTCAAAAAAAGGAAATTGTACCCGCAATTAATAAACAAAAGTGAGTTACCAAAATCAAGTTTTGGATGAAATTATATGGGAAATCCATGCAAAAGGAAGAAAGTCAACCGGAATTGGAGACCAGCCCTGGTTCAACATAAAGTGATCTACTCCGCCAATGGTTTGGGAAAGAGGACATCTATAGTAAAAGGAAAGAAGAAATATTATAAAAAGGTAGGAAGTTATTTCCTTTTGTATTGGCATTTGCTGAAGAAAAGTCTATCGTTTGTGAAGTGAAGTAAAGTGATTTGAACAATTTAGTAATAGTTAAAATTAATTAAGATTTCAATTTTAAAAGTGATTTCAAATTTCAATTTGTATATTTTTTTAATACCACAAGAATCCACATTCACCCTGAGATGAGTCTTTATTAAATTTAATTCTGTTATATTAAGTTATTTTACTGGCGCCCAACTCTTTTACGTAAATTTGAGTTAGTCAAGAACTAACGTAATATTAATTTTATATAACCATTGCATTATTAAATCTATTAAAAGGTATTTTCAAATCATATTAGAATTTATCAAAAGAGGAAAGTTGAGAAGCATTTCCAAAGTTTACAGTCATTTTTAAATCAATTTATTATAAAGTAATTATCTACGATCAAACGGCAATTATTCGCAGTTTTAAAATATATAATAAAATATAATATAAATATAAAATATATAATTATTTTTAATCAACCAATATTACAGCATTTATTTATGTCGCTGTCAACGCGGGGCATTTGTTAATGTGGGGCAAAATTCTATTATTTTTAAATGAGATATCACTGCAATATATATATATATATATATATATATATATATATATATATATATATATATATATATATATATATATATATATATAATAAATTAATAAAATTAAAAAAAAAAAAAAATGTTTATATATATATATATATATATATATATATATATATATATATATATATATATATATATTTTGACAATTTGATTGTTCGTGTTCATTAATTGATTAAAAAGATAGTGACTGAATAGATGGAGTTTTATTTTTTAAATAAAATTTATGTTATCATTACAATCCTCATATTTTAAAACATCCAAATATTAGACTTGCCAGAAAACGCTCTTTAACGTGCGAAAAAAATATTAGTAAAGTTTGGTAACATAAGTTTTACACAACTTATTAAACGCATAGTCTAAAATTTGCACTAGGCAGTTCAAATGAAACAGGTTAAATGTCTGCTTGACTAACACAGTCACAAGTGCATGTGTAACGTGCAGTTGTCATGGCAACTGTGTTTTAGCCGCGTGATGGGTACCGTGCTGATGCTGGAACTGATGCAGCAAAAGTTTGTTTTGAAATCTGCGTCACTTGAGATTCTCTATGCGAGAGTTGCGTACGTCCATTTCTTTTGTGATATATAGGTACTTAGTAAATGTATTTTTTGCATGGATTACTTTAAAAAGGTTTAGTTAGTATAGTAATTCATTTTTTATTTTTTTCTGGTTCAATAATAATTCTGATATGCTAAAACAGTAGTAATTAGTAAAAATAAAGATTTTACAAGAAAACGTGGGTGAAGCAACGCGTCGCCTGCGTCATGTAACGAGCCACCACTGGTATGTTTACATTCTCAGTTAGTAATTGCGTTTAATTAACGCTCAAAGCGTTGATTTGCAGAAAGTACCATTTTTTAGCTAAATCTTTAAAGACTAAAATCTGCCCCACATGAAAATTTTCTATCACTAAGTTAATTAATATCCACCTCTTGAGGGTTTAGTTCAAGGACCTCCGAAAGCTCTCTGCAAAGAACAAAACTTATTATCATTTTAATTACTGATTTTAATTAAAAATATGTTCAAGATGATTTTGTTTTTCTTATCTACAATAATATTCTTGTATGATATTCTAATAACTTAAATTATTAAATATAGTAATTTATTAATTATAAATAATAACAATTTAACTTTTTGTTAAGGACAAGGCGTGATGGGCATGAGCAGCGCATTAGGAGCAAACACTTTCGAAGTTTTACTATGCCTAGGACTACCATGGTTAATTAAAGCATGCTTTACTCCAAAAACAAGCGGAAGTCATTGGATCGATATAAATTCTTCTGGTTTGGCATATAATGCGACTTGTTTGTTATCAACACTAGTATTTCTTTATATCTGTCTGATTTGCAATAGATTTAGGTACAAATGAAAAGCTTGATATGAAAAATTAAAAATTATAATAAAATAACCGTTGAAATTTCAGACTCGACTGGAAGATTGGATTAATTTGTTTGATAATGTATGGAATATTTTTGATTGTTGGAACATTAATCGAATTGAACGTTTTCTTCCCAGTAAATCTGCCTACATGTCCTTAAATTGGAAAAGTAGGAAACATTATATATAATATTAATTTATTTACTAATGACAATCCAACTCGAAAATTTTTAACCAACCAAATTACAGAATTTTTCAAATTGGGACCAATGAAATTAGTTTTATAGTGAAAAAACCACTAGTGGTTTTTTCTTAGTGAAAAGATTTATGTCAAAATGAAATGTCAAATTTAATTAAATTAATATTAACTACACACGCTAAATAAAAATTTGCTTGATGGATTGTCAAGCCGAATTCAACTCGTGGTCTAATTTTTTCTTGCAAAATTTATCGTTTAAGACATTCGTAGCTTTTGCTTTTGGAAAATTACACTCGTCTCCTGCGTCGACTCGTGTAGTTTTCGTTGCGAAAGCTACTCATATCTGAAATGACAAATTTTGTCGGAAAAATTAGACCACTTGTTATATTATATATGAAAAAATACTATAGTTGTAAAGCTAAATTTTGGAGCGTGTTGGTGTCTAATAATTAAACAATGTATTGTGTTTAGCATTTGGTAAAAGAAGTTTACCAATTTTTATTTGTAATTTTGTAAGTACACTACTTACAATTAGGTAGGAATATTTATTAATTAAAAACTTTATAATAGATACAATATAATTTAAAATAAATAATTTTCAAATCATTGTGTTGTTACTTGCTTGTGACTGCGTAGCTGAATTTATTTCAGTAAAAAATTCTTTTTATTTGGAGCTTATCTTTCTTAGTATCAGAAATAAACTAACTAATAATGTATGTATTGTTTTAAATTTTGTGACAAAACACAAATCTTACTCTTTAAACAATAATTTAGTAATTGTAACATTAATATAAAGTTACTTTATTTTATTTAATTGTTATTGGTGTAATAGTAAATAAGCTTATCATTCGTTGCAATCAATAGCCGCTCGGATAAGCAGCCGATTCAAGCAAGAGCACGCGTTCCTTCCCTAAGCGTTTATTTGGCGTTTCTAGGACTTAACTCCAGCAGGACCATCCGAACTGCAACAATAACATTTTATATTCTACTAGTAATTACTTAGCTCAGCTGCAAAAGAAAGCGAACCATCAATATGGATAAGAAATGAATGAATTTAAGATTCACACTGTTTTCCATTGAGATGGAAAAGAAAATTTGCAAGTTGCATAAATACATTTTTATGCGGAGCTAAGCAAGCTATGCGGAGATTAGATTAAAAGTTGTTGCTCTAAACGTTTTTGACCTCCGCAATAACTTGTAAAGCTAACAATATAATAAATCGCAAGAGATTTATAAATAAAATAAAATTAAACAATATATATATGTTTGACCCTTTTTATTTGTCTAGTACCTAATAACCGTAAGAAGAAATGCCAAATCTGTAGACCCGCCAATATTAATGAGTTAACTTGAACGTGAATCACATGAATCCGCTTATGGGATCTTATAAAAAAAATAACGTAACGTTCCAACTGAATTCGTAACGTAAATAAAACAATAAATAAAATTCGTAGCGTAGAAGAATGTTTGAGGGTCTAGAAAAAAAAAGACTGGAAACTAGCTAAATTAAATGCGACCGACTTGGTCGTAAGCTTGGTTTCGTGTTTCAAAATATACCAATTGCTGAAAAAAGTTAATTTATGGAACACGGTTCCTGAAAAAATGGTTTCTTTTCGCTAACCACTGCAACCCCAGTGAAATCGCGGTTGGTTGCGGTGACTTGCGGTTAGTTTACCACCACTCTAAAAGAATACTACGGTTTTCTGATTTCTTTAGCATTTTGCATAAATCCTTTTAGGACAAATTTCTCAACTTACCATATGCAAAAAATATCGTGTACAACACGTTAGAGAGTCTTTTTTCTCCACTCATTTGCTTGATAAACCCGGGCCTCGCCCTCCTTAATCAAAACTGTAAATTCATGAAAAAAGTATTACTTTCATAACTCGTTGTGCAATATACTATTCCGTAAGCATTTATTAATTTATATACATAAAAGAGATCCATTTTCCAAGGGATTTAAAGTTGGTATTTTCTACCGGCTATCGGCAAGTAGATTTTAAAATTGGCACCTTTATTTTGTGTTCGACCTTCAGGGTCTCTAGTATGATTATGGCATTATTAACCTCACAAAAGTTTGTTTTTGGTGGTGTTTGTTGCAAACAATTCATTTGCCGTTATTTTAACTAACTGTATAAAAGGTTGCATACTTACGCCTTCTTTGACCATCTTCTTCATCACTACTGCTGCTATCATCAGATAGTATGTTGACCATAAGAAACAATATATTATTCATTTTATTAACTTTAGAGCCCTTAAATGTTATTTTCTGATGTCAAGGTGCAGCGTTCAAATTTGACACCACACTACAAGGTTAAGCTGTTTCAAAACTATCTAAGTTTTTCAGCAACCATTTGTTACCAAAGACTAACCAGAACCAAAAATGCGGTTACTTTCGGTTAAGTTTTGGGATATACTATTAGGATGAAGAAGGTAGAATGTACAATGTGGAATGTACAAGTATAAATGTATTACATAGAAAGTGAATGTAAAATGTAGAACATATAAGGTTGAATCTTGCATCTAGATTGTATTCTGTAGCAAGGGCGACGAAATATACACAAAATAATATTTATGATTCAAAATATACTGTGGACTGTAACATGTTCTGCATTTGTTAGCAAGTAAAGGACGTTAGATAGCGGTGACTGGTGCATACGTAAATCAAAACCACAGGGAATATTTCTACCATGTACGAACGCACATAAAAGAACAACATTCTAAATTTTACAGTTGTATACATTCCACGTATTACATTCTGACTTCTACGTTATACGTTCTAAATTCTGCACTTTTATAATTATTTACATTCTGGATGTCTTAGTTCTAATTTTTACTATATTCTGAATTCTACATTACCATATTCTAAATACTGCCTATTGTATTTTTGCATTTTAAAGGAGTTCATTCTTGGACATTCTAGATGCTACATACTTTCCATTGTTGTCTGCTTTTCACAAGTGTATGTCTTACATGAATGCAAATTCATAGAGAAAAATGTATCACCTCGGCTGAAAACCCAACCCGAAACCTTCCGCTATCTAGGTGGCATCTCTGTATACCTTTAAGCTACCTGAGGCAACTATCAGGAGAGTGACAATTTTTGTATATGAGTTAGATATTTAGCAAACATACCAATAGTACGTATACACCGTACATACACATATACATACTACCGCAGACACGAACATTTTTACTACATATTATTCTAATTTTGATATTCTACTAGCTACCTCTAAAGTTTTATATAATACACTAATAAGTGTATTATAAAAATAAAAAAGTTCTGAATAATAAAATATTTAGTTCATAATGTAATGAACGGGAGAAACCCCTATGCATTGCCGGTAAACATTCTATTTGGCGGCGGAATGTATGACGCATCGACAGCTAAACGAAGCACAATACACCAGGCTATTCTAGCGTGTTCCAGCAAATTTATATGAGATATGTAAATCATCACCACGCAAGAGGAGGGGATTAATCAACCAGCCAAACACGTTCGCGCATCGTGGGTAGTATAAATATCAGTGCGATATAAATCTTGTGGAAAATAAATATTTATGTAAATTAAATTAGTCTAAGTTTGTTAATAGTTTTACTGTTGTTTGTAATTAGTATTCGTGTAAATATTTTCTCTTGATAATAGTCAATTAAAACAGCACCTTTAGTATTATTTAAAAAGAACGTTGCAATAATTACAGGGTGATTTTTATCAAAAATAAATTCACTAAATGAAAATGATTATACGAGTTTGAAAGTTTTTGTTATTGAAAGAAATTGGTCATGTTATAAACAATATTATTCTCGCAACTTCAGATATAAAATTCAGTTAAGGACCTTATCATCGTTACGTGTGTTTACAATTCTTTCCTGATACAAAAGTTGTTATGGAGTGGAAGTTTACAGTTTTTGGTGATTTTTTATGTGACAATAAGGGCAATACTGTGAAGTGTATTTGTAACAATGCAAATAGGTATTAGTATCTATTATTAGTATTACCGATTAACATTAGTGCCTAAGTAAGTTGTAACATTTAAGATTGTTTATATTCTTGCAGGATATTTAAATGGTTATTATAAACCATTATCTTTACATCTAATAAGAAATCCCTTTTTACATAGTAATAAATTATGAATATGATGATATTGTTTGTTAAATAACAACAAATTCTTACGTTTTGAATAATCAATTTAAAATAAATACTATTATGTTGATGACCTGCCTAATATTCATTTGACTAATTACGATTGGTTACTGAATTTCATTAATTTAATCAGAATCCTTGTTTGGTTGCGGATTTTGAGGATGTATTCTAATGACTTGCAATCAAATGGCGCCCATATCTTTTTTTATGTCTACAAACCTTATTCCTCTTTATTAAACTGTAAGCCATGAAAACCAGACCTACGCCTGTGAGATAATTTAAATTAAAATGTCTTAAGAGTCGGATCATTACAGCAAGTATCGTATTTACAAGTTTTGCAGTAAGTATTCAGTGTTTTGAATTTTATTGAGGTTACAGTGACGTCCATCGCGCGGCGTATTTTATGTTATGCTTATATTCAAAATAATTCAGTGTAAGGAAAGTGTTACGTTTCATTGGCGCCAAATGTGGGGCTTAATTTAGTTACGTTTCATCTTATAAACTATTATGAGCAACTGCAAGTTTAGTCCACCGATATCAGGTAAAATATTAAGGGGTCTATTCTGTAAGCATTGAGCGAACCGTTCACGAGCGGTTATCGTTGTTTGAAAGGTTTTTCGCTTTAAAGCTATTCTGTAAGCAAACAACCACCGTTATGCACTCGTTAGTGAACAGCGCATCCTTCGAGATCCAACCTTTCACGAACGGTGGCAGATTAGTCTACGTTAGCCAACGTTTGTGCTTATTTTTATAATTATAAAAGAAGTCTTATATGTGAAATTGTTGTATCAATTTTATCAGAGTATGTTAAAATGGAAAGTAATTTATTTAATCTAATTGTAAATGAATTTGAAAGGATAAATATATGACGCTAATTAATCTAACCTCAAAAAGTTGGTTGAGAATCAAGAATTATTAATAGCCGCTTATTAGGAGATAGTAGCAATTATATACTTTGAATAAATTATTTCCGGTAGTACCTACCTCACCAGAGGTGGTCTTAGATCAGGTGAAAAACCACCTGTAATAAAAATTACAAAAGGATTCTTATTATTAAAAATAATCTCTTAAGAAGGTATAATAATAGTGATAGAATATATCACAATGAAATGGGAGAAGAAAGATTTACTATTGCAGGTTGATAATTTTACTATTGTTGAGGTATTTTAAACATTTTCAGGAATTTATTTGTAAAATTTTCTTACTACATTTGAATAGGGTTCTAAAAAAATAAAAATAATTATAGGTACTCATATTTTTAAATTCTTGAAGTAATTGAGAATTAGCAAACAGTATTTACACTACCTATTAAACTTGCCGAAGATATCGTAATAAACTTATATGTAATTAATTTATGTGTTTCTTTTGTATTTTTTTACTTATGGGTATGCAATTAAAGTTGGTAAGTTTAGTTAAAACCTATATTTCAATCTTCGTCAGGGTTAGATCAACTTTAACATACAACCACTTTAAGTTGTCAATTAATGTATTAAGGGCGCGCTTCATTACGTGCTGAAAGTGTCGTTTCCGACCAATTTTCGTTAGAGTTCACACACCTTCAGGAATGAGATGAAAATTTGGTCGAGGTCTTAAATTGTAGATAAAGGATATACCTAGGGTTTGACATATTTTTCAAGGGTGGATATTTTGTAATAATTGATAGAGAGTCTTTCAAACTTCGGCAACTTTAGATTGTTATTTTCTACAAGTTTAGAAATTCTTCGAAAATTAGAAATATGTCATCCCCTTGGAAATTCAATGGAGAATGTGTTTATGAAAACTGCATGTCGCTATCACCTCTGAATTTTGTGATGAACTCTAACAAAGTGCGCAATGTTCCTGACAGCGATTTATACAGTTACTCCTAATTTTAGGCTACCCAACTGACAATGGCTGTAAAAAAGATATCCAAGCGGAGATAAGAAGTTAAGGTATTTTCCCACTAGAGGCGCTTCATTCGTATTTGTAATTCGAGCAGTTGTGATGTTTATATAAAGAAATTCTGACATAGAAAAAAATATTGGAGATAAATATACATGTTTTATTAGAACTCTATAAGTGTATAATATTTCGTTCATTGTTTGCCTTCTTAGAAATAAATTTAAAATTAAAATATTTCTATGGAATAGAGAATGGGAATTTTAATTAATAAATATCCTTTTGAGCACATGCGTAACGTATTTTGTAAGAAGTAAGTTTTAATTAGCAAATAGTAAAACTTATTTAAAACAATTTATTGAAACTTTTTATTAATCCTTATTCATTTCACAATTAGTAAATAGTTAAAAATACAACAAAAATAAATATACAGTATAATATTAAATAAATGGATTTATTTATCCATCGTAAATTTCGCTACAGCATAAAAAATTAGATAAAATAAGTGAATAACAATGCAAGGTCTTTGTTGTTTCAGTAGTTAATATTTGTCTATGGGGGTAGATTAATTTCAGTGCTTGAATACTTTTATTTATGCGAGAGTTTATATGGATTTTTCACATAGGAAGGTATTATCTAGTATTATTCAAACTGACTTAATAAAAAAAGGATTAAAATTATCCGTTATTTTCTTCTAAATTGGAAAATCGTCCAGAAAGTTTCATTTCATATTTTGATATTATTAGCAAAATCTGCTATGCAATTGTTGCTTTACCACTCCTTTAAAGTGTTACAAACCCTATTAAAAGCAGAACTTTTGACTTTTTTGTATTGTCGTGAGTCGAAAATGTCATTTTATGCATAAAGTGATATCTAGAGTAACACTTTAGACACGAGTGTAATAAGTAAATTCAATAAATAAATTACCATAACAACAATTGATATTGTGGTAATAACAGCAATGGTTGTTCTGATAGATGTTCGTTCGTAATTATAAGCCATTCGATCTTTGCATTACAATTTTGTATTTTTATCTTTTTTTAACCCCTTTAATAGGGTTTGTAGAAAAAATAATGTATGATATACGTGTTAAAAGTGAATTTAGTTTGTTCGAAGACATTACTAACTCTGCTGGCACGTCTTGGGCCAAACTTCTCTTTTCGCAAAATAAACATTCACTTTTGACACTTTTCTATCATAAACTATTATTTAATGATTTCAAAATAGTCATATATATATATATATATATATATATATATATATATATATATATATATATATATATATATATATATATATATATACAGGGTTATGATAATGTAATGCACAAAATTCATAAAACGTACAACGATCACTTTGGAACAAAATGCAAAAACACGTCAAATGTTTTTTTTTATTCCGCATCTTTTGACATAAGTTACAAAAATAACACGTCAAATTTGTCAAAGTTATGACGTCATTAACAAATTTTTTTAATGGGAAGCTAAGATTTTTATTACATTATTGGAGAAAGCTTGTTTTGTTACACTAGGGAACAATAGTTCCAGTAGGGCTCACATAAGAAAAAAAAACGAGAAAATGAATAAAAAACGAAATAAACGTAAGTTTCATAATAATCGTTGTACGTTTTATGAATTTTGTGCATTACATTATCATAACCCTGTATATATATATATACATGTATATATATATATATATATATATATATATATATATATATATATATATATATAATGGTTTTACATTAATTAATATTTTGAATGCAAATTCAATATATATATATATATATATATATATATATGTATATGTATATGTATATGTATATGTATATGTATATGTATATGTATATGTATATGTATATGTATATGTATATGTATATGTATATGTATATGTATATGTATATGTATATGTATATGTATATGTATATGTATATGTATATGTATATGTATATGTATATGTATATGTATATGTATATGTATATGTATATGTATATGTATATGTATATGTATATGTATATGTATATGTATATGTATATGTATATGTATATGTATATGTATATGTATATGTATATGTATATGTATATGTATATGTATATGTATATGTATATGTATATGTATATGTATATGTATATGTATATGTATATGTATATGTATATGTATATGTATATGTATATGTATATGTATATGTATATGTATATGTATATGTATATGTATATGTATATGTATATGTATATGTATATGTATATGTATATGTATATGTATATGTATATGTATATGTATATGTATATGTATATGTATATGTATATGTATATGTATATGTATATGTATATGTATATGTATATGTATATGTATATGTATATGTATATGTATATGTATATGTATATGTATATGTATATGTATATGTATATGTATATGTATATATATATATATATATATATATATATATATATATACATGTGTTCTGTAGAAAGTGGCACCCTGCACGATCAATGTAAAAGTGACACCCTGTGTATATAATTGACATATAAAGCTGGGCATAGTGACACCAGCATATATATAGTGCAAATGGCACCCAACTGTATATTTTTTATATCATAGATTACCAGTTTGGCACCCTCCAACGTTGCCAAATTAGCGGGTGTCGCTTGTATTATTCTGATAAACTGGTGGCATTGATATATTTGTTATCTGACATTATTTGTTCCAGGATTTGTTCCACAAGTGGTTCAGAAATATTTCATTTGCATAGTGGCTACTTATAAAACAAATTTATATCAAGTCTTGTTTTTAATAAGTTATAAGTTATGCATATATTATTTATGATCTACGAGAGATCGTTCGTACAGTTTCTTATTACTAGTTTTTGATATTAATAAATACAGAAGGTAATTGCAAATAAATATGCATTTATTATAAAATAACAATGTAAATGGTAGTTACAAAAATAGAAAAATCAATATAAATGTATATAAATCAATATAAGTGTCAACAAAGCGTAGAAGTAAATATATAGGTAACAAATAACCATATTACATGAATGAATACCTACAAATAGTAAGAAATACATTAGTTTCCAAATGTAAAAATGCCACAGTTGTACAAGCTTGTATTTCAGGTCCTGCAATTATTAGAATAGAAATGCCATTTCTACATATATACTTGTTTAAAGTTAACATTTTTATTAAGATACAGGTTATTATTACTAGTAGTAAACTTTAAGATTTGTTTTATAAATCATTTATTGATTAATAGTAGAGTCAATTTTTGAATTAAGTTCTTATTTTTTACTATCTAAAGATAGAAACTTGAAATCTTTTCTAATGCTTTTAGTACTGGACCAATATAAAATACAATATGTTTAAAATGGGGGCACGCCCCCACTGGTGGTTGAGACCCCCATTTTGTACCCCTAATTTAATAACGCAACCAAATTGAGCAAAATTTATGTTAGGAGGGTTCTTGGGGTCGCTGATTATGAATCCAATGAGAAAATTGAAAAATTCAAAATGGTGGACCCAAAATGGCGGTCCTAAAATAACGGCCTTTGAGATTGCGAATGCGATTTACGCCGTTTCTATTGATTTTATAGAGAAATTCAAAGAGTCAAAAAGTGTTTAGAATGTGATTCTGCAAAGGAATGCACTATTTTGGTTGCCTTATTATGTAACCCCTTTGCTCTCCCCTAGTAGTAGAGGCAATTTTGGCATTAAGTTCTTATTTTTTACTATCTAAAGATAGAGACTTGAAATCTTTTGTATTGCCTTCAGTACTAGACCAATATAAAATGTAATATGTTTAAAATGGGGGCACGTCCTCTCGGGGGGTTAAAGCCCCCATTTTAAAATCCCAATTTAATGACTCGGGAAGTTTTCAACCAAGTTGAGCAAAAACTATGTTGGAGGGAAGTTTGAGGTCGCTGATTATGAATCAAATGCTAGAATCAGAAAATTCAAAATGGTGGACCCAAGATGACGGTATTTTAGATTAAAAATGCGATTTACGCCGTTTCTATTGATTTTAGAGAAAAATTCAAAAAGCCAGAAAGGGTTTAGAATGTGATTCTGCATAGGAATACATAACTCCGGTTACCTTATTATGTAACCTCTTCACTCTCCCCTACTGAGAAGCCCACTAGGGGAGAGTGAAGGGGGTTACATAATAAGGTAACCAAAATAGTGTATTCCTATGCAAGATCACATTCTAAACACTTTTCTACTCTTTGAATATTTCTCTAAAATCAATAGAAACGGCGTAAATTGCATTTGCAATCTCAAAAACCGCCATTTTGGATCCGCCATCTTGTATTTCTTAATTTTTATTGAATTCATAGTCAGGAACCCGAAACCCCCCCAACATGAATTTCGCTCAAGTTGATGGAAAACTTCCTGAGTTATGAAATTGGGGCGAGTGTAAAATGGGGGATTCAACCCCCCGAGGGGGCGTGTCCCCATTTTAAAGATATTACATTTTATAGTGGTCCAGTACTGAAAGCATTACAAAAGATTTCAAATCTTTATCTTTAGATAGTAAAAAATAAGAACTTAATGCAAAAATTGACTCTACTACTAAGGGAGAGTGAAGGGGTTACATAATAAGGCAACCAAAATAGTGTATTCCTTTGCAGAATCACATTCTAAACACTTCTTGACTCTTTGAATTTCTCTATGAAATCAATAGAAACGGCGTAAATCGCATTCTCAATCTCAAAAGCCGTTATTTTAGACCGCCATTTTGAATTTTTCAATTTTCTCATTGCATCATAATCAGCGACTCCAAGAACCCTCTCAACATAAATTTCGCTCAATTTGGTTGCGTTGTTAAATTAGGGGTACAAAATGGTGGTCTCAACCACTAGGGGGGGGGCCGTGTCCCCATTTCAAACATATTACATTTTATACAGGTCCGGTACTGAAGGCATTACAAAAGATTTCAAGTTTCTATCTTTAGATAGTAAAAAATAAGAACTTAGGCATGTTTTTTGCAAAAATTGAGTCTACTATAAATTCATAATACAATTTAGTCAAATTCGGTAGATTTATCCGCAGATCGATAAATCTACCGTTAACGGTAAACGGCTGGCACATCGCTGGGAACATGCCCATAACCCATAATGTACAGTTGATATCTGTTTTTCTTATTATTTGGCATTTTAGTATTTTACAAAGTACCAACATAAAAAAATCAGAGAATCGAAAATCATAAAACCAGAATTACACGGAATTTAATTAAATTGTACAAAACACTAAAAAATGTATTAGTAAAGGTAACTACTCTCAGCAGCGGATCCGGACCAATCTTATGACATCCGCCTGCGGATCCGCTGCTGTGAGTACTTACGTTAAGACTGTTTTGATTTTTGATATCTGAAATTCCCGATTTTTCCCGTAAATCTCTTGTTTTCCAAAAAATTCCCACTAGCCTGTCATTTTTCCCGAAATTCGGGAAATTTCCCAGACATTGGCAGCACTGGTTTGAGCACTCTACCAACGACTCTACTTATTAAATTAAAAACTGTTTCCGAAAATAATTAAATATGATAATACTTATCAGTAGCTTTTTTGTTTTTATAAATAAACTGGAATACTGGAATGAATGGCGAAAAAAAAAGATTATTTTTTATAAATAACACTTTCAAACACCACCAAATCCTAAATTGACAGTCCAAGGTGGTAAGTAAATCCCTTGAACCGTTATTTCTCACCATCTGGAGTTATTTTAAATTTTGTTAAAATATGAAATTTTAAGCTTGAGGGGTAGATATGCATTTTTATTAGGTTACTGCTAATAACGTAATAAAAATGCGTATCTGCATATGTGCATTAAAAAATAGTTTTCTGTAGTGTTTACTTACAATAAAGATAAAAATAACTTGCTAATTCATCCCTTAAGAATACCGAAGTTTTTCATTTTTTACAGCTAGGACATTACGTTTGCTGCATTTGCATTTGTGAATATTTGACAATTAAACAAATAGATAATTCATACAAAACGTCTTATGAAGTCTATAGCAGAAAATTACTTGTGTCCTCTTCTATTCAATTATGTGATAATATCAAGTTTTTGATTATAGTGTGTTTTGTCCGGTTCCTCTAATTTCTTAAGTTAAAAGTCTTATACAATTCCTCTTTTTATAGAGATTACGCAGATTATATATTTTAATAAGTCCCGTTTCCCTGTTTAAAAAAAGGAGGCACTAAATCATAATTCCAGAAAACCTAAATCCCACCATTGTTTTCTGTTGTCACTAATTATAACGCTTTTTAAATGAATTTTAACGAAATATTTCAAATGTTTGTAAGTACTTTATGATTACTGCAACCCCTAATAAAGACACCATTGAATTTAAAGGGGTGTCTTTATTCATTGTAAATTTTATTACCCACTTTCTTCTTTTCTGATATTTCTCCGGTTGAAAAAAGCAGGTACTAAATCGTAATTCCAGAAAATCCAAATCCCACCTTTGTTTTCTTTTGTCACGTTTAAAATTTTTTTAAATTAATTTAAAAAATATTTCAAGTGTTTGCTATAAGTACTTTATGAATATTGTTCAAATGGTCCAGTTCATTAGTTGATCAGTATATTTGTACACCCAATTGACCTAATACATTCATAAACATTTCAATTGTACTTTTTATTTATATTTTGGTAGCTTTGTTTACGCATGGTACAAGGTTGAAATGCAATATGTTGAAACTAAAACCAGAATGATCTTTATAGTTAATTTTTACGTAATTCAAACATTTCATAAATAGTATCAGTTGTAACAATGTTAGCTGCGATTTTTAATTGCAATTGACATGTTAATTGAAAAATGTTTAACTGCACAATTGCAAATGATATATTAATTGCAATCAGGTTTAATTGCAACTAAATTTAGTTGCAGTCCGCAATTAAAAGGTTAGTTGCAATTAAATATCACAATTAAATGTTCAATCAATGAATTAATTGATTAAACATTAATTGATTGATCCCCAACACTGCTACGTTAGCATAGTTACAAGAAAAGTACATCTCAGAGATGTTATAAGAGACTGGGTTATATTGGGTATTACAGAGTTGCCATATGTCGGGTGTCACTAAATGCAATAATTAATAAGTAGTCACATTGACAAATATTATATAAAAATATACATCTGTATATTAACGAGCGCCGCCTGGTGGAGACCCTCTAGAACTAATTTGTATATAGCTATATAAAAGATGTAAATTTGGCACCCTATCAAAAGTTGTGTTTTTTTAAATGTAGATGGGTCTGTATTGTATACACTCTATTTCCAGCTAAAAACATTCCGACACCCAATGCCGGGTGTCGGATTGCAAAATTGGGTGCCATTCTTACAATGCATATACAATTTGGGTGTCACAAAGACAAGATATATATATATATATATATATATATATATATATATATATATATATATATATATATATATATATAGTTTGTTTGCTTTATGACCTTTATTTATTTATTATAATTACTTAATTAATGGGTGAAGGTCTGTTTTCAGTAATCGATTTATTTCTTTGCTAATATTTCACTGAATAGTTTTCAGCATTGTCAAAGCCTATTTAAAACATATGTAAATGATAAATGAACAAAATTATCTTAAAATATATACAAACTTACTTAGAAATGGAGATTACTATTAACAAATAACTAGAAAAATAACAACAACGTTAACACTACACAACATTTATGTTTTTTGAATTCCGGAGGGAAATGTCAATTGTTTTATTTTGCTCCAAATATTAATACGTGGCTACCTTTTTTTACTTACCGAGAATTGTTTTTATTTTTGTATTTTTAATCCAGGTTTGAATTTTATTAATAAAGTGTATATAGTACTTAAGTTGTTTATGTCATTTCTATTATTCATTGCATTATTATCATTTAATATGTAACACATTTCCAAAAAGGCACGTTTACTTTTATTTACGTCTCTGTCAAGAATTTTTGCGTCGTTATAGCCAATGATATGGTCCAGGTTGTTTACGTGAGTACTAAGTGCAGTGGCGTTCGGTTTAAGTCTATTGTCACTCTTATGTTGTATGAGTCTCTGTTTTAGTTTTTGTCCAGTCTGTCCTATATATGTTTGTGAACAATTTGTACATTTTAGTTCGTATACGACATTAGATAGGTCAGTAGTAGGAATTTTGTCTTTTAATTTACTAAAAAGGTTATTTATAGTCAAAGGAATGGTGTTACATATTAATATTTGATTTTCTTTAAAAACATTTCTTAATTTTGGAGTCAGGTTTTCAATATAAGGAAGAGAGAATGTTTGTTGAATGTTATGTCGTTGAAGGTGATTGTTAGTATTAGTGTTATTGTTACCTCTACTAATGTCTTTGTACAATAATTTTTTAATCAAGTAAGTCGGATATCCATTGTCTAGTAATATGTCAAATAATTTTCGTAAATTATCATCTTTAAAGTCAGGATGGGAGATTTTTAAAATTCTGTGTTTCATACCTAAAACGAAATTGATTTTTGTTTTCATTAGATGTTTTGAATAAAAATTAATGTATCGTCCAGAACTAGTTGGTTTTTGATACCAATCAGTTTTTATGGTATTCGATTCCGTTCTGATAACTTTTGTATCAAGAAAAGGTATTGAATTATTTTCTTCAATTTCCACGGTAAACTGTATATGATCATTAAAAGTATTGAATATTCTTATAGTTTCATCTATGGCATCGTGTGGAATTGGACAAACTATGTCATCAACATATTTTTTAATGAAAGGTAGATTGAAACTTAATTTTGGTATGCAGTTGTCTAACACAAAATCCATCACCATATGTGCCAGGACTGGGCTGAGGTTACTACCCATTGGACAGCCAAAGATTTGTGAATAGAACTGCCCATTATATTGGAAATAACTTGAATCAAACAGAAAATTGATTATTTCAATGAATGTTGTTTTATTGATTTTGCAGTTATTTTGGATATAATTCCAGTTGTTATCAATGACTTGTATGGTTAAATCCTTAGGAATGTTTGTGAAAAGAGATACAACGTCAAGACTTATAAGAATATAACCGACAAAATTTATTAATAAAATAGCTTCATTTAGAAATAGAAAAATCTTTTTACTACAATGCAAGAATAATGCAATTATTCCTACACACATACCCCAATCAATGAAAAACATCAAATATTTGATAGAAAATAACGGAGGTTCTGCAGAGAAATACTGCAAAAATATACAAGACCAAATTCTAAAATTAGAAATTAATCATGCTCACAAACAAACTTACAATTTAGAAAAGAAACTAGAAGAAATAAAAGAAGAGGTAGGCAGAATAATATCACGAGAAATTTATGAAGAATTCAACAAGCGACAAACTAAAAACTATAACAAAAAGTTTAAAAACATAAAGAAAAGCAACTTGAAGAAATTCAATAAATTAGTAGAAAAAGAAAAAGGAAAAATTAAAGTGAAAGATTATTGGTTTAAAAATTTAAGCAAAGAAGACATTCCTTTAGACATTAAAAACTTTTTAGCATTAGGGCCAAAATTTGCTATTACTCCACCACACACGCTATTAAATGTTAAACAGATTTTAGCTGATATAGAGATGATTATTTCAAAAATAGAAGATCCACAGAAAAATATATATAGAGCAAAAATCACAAACATATTAACTAATTACATACGTTCAAGTAAAACAGATGTTATTATCAATAAGATTTTCTTTAAAACAAAAAGATTTTTACGTGAACATCAAAATTTAATCATAACTAAATCAGATAAAAGTAACGTGACTGTAGCCATATCTAAACAAGACTATCATGACAAAATGACAGAACTTATAAATGACAAAAACTTTTATATACAACTAAAAAGAGATCCTACTAGTAAATTACAAAATAAGAGTAATCAATTAGTGAAAGTTTTATGCAATAAAAAATTTATTGATCAAATACAGGCAAGATCCTTATATATTTATAACAGCATTTCTCCCCGTATATATGGACTTCCTAAAATACACAAGGAAAATTTTCCATTGCGTCCAATAATAGCCGCAAATAATTCTCCTACAGAAAAGCTGTCTAAATATATAGCTACTATTCTAAAATCTTCTCTTGTTGAAAATTTGTATTTTGTAAAAGATTCTTTTCATTTTTCGGAAACAATTAATAATTTTCAAATCCCAGACGGTTATATTCTTATAAGTCTTGACGTTGTATCTCTTTTCACAAACATTCCTAAGGATTTAACCATACAAGTCATTGATAACAACTGGAATTATATCCAAAATAACTGCAAAATCAATAAAACAACATTCATTGAAATAATCAATTTTCTGTTTGATTCAAGTTATTTCCAATATAATGGGCAGTTCTATTCACAAATCTTTGGCTGTCCAATGGGTAGTAACCTCAGCCCAGTCCTGGCACATATGGTGATGGATTTTGTGTTAGACAACTACATACCAAAATTAAGTTTCAATCTACCTTTCATTAAAAAATATGTTGATGACATAGTTTGTCCAATTCCACACGATGCCATAGATGAAACTATAAGAATATTCAATACTTTTAATGATCATATACAGTTTACCGTGGAAATTGAAGAAAATAATTCAATACCTTTTCTTGATACAAAAGTTATCAGAACGGAATCGAATACCATAAAAACTGATTGGTATCAAAAACCAACTAGTTCTGGACGATACATTAATTTTTATTCAAAACATCTAATGAAAACAAAAATCAATTTCGTTTTAGGTATGAAACACAGAATTTTAAAAATCTCCCATCCTGACTTTAAAGATGATAATTTACGAAAATTATTTGACATATTACTAGACAATGGATATCCGACTTACTTGATTAAAAAATTATTGTACAAAGACATTAGTAGAGGTAACAATAACACTAATACTAACAATCACCTTCAACGACATAACATTCAACAAACATTCTCTCTTCCTTATATTGAAAACCTGACTCCAAAATTAAGAAATGTTTTTAAAGAAAATCAAATATTAATATGTAACACCATTCCTTTGACTATAAATAACCTTTTTAGTAAATTAAAAGACAAAATTCCTACTACTGACCTATCTAATGTCGTATACGAACTAAAATGTACAAATTGTTCACAAACATATATAGGACAGACTGGACAAAAACTAAAACAGAGACTCATACAACATAAGAGTGACAATAGACTTAAACCGAACGCCACTGCACTTAGTACTCACGTAAACAACCTGGACCATATCATTGGCTATAACGACGCAAAAATTCTTGACAGAGACGTAAATAAAAGTAAACGTGCCTTTTTGGAAATGTGTTACATATTAAATGATAATAATGCAATGAATAATAGAAATGACATAAACAACTTAAGTACTATATACACTTTATTAATAAAATTCAAACCTGGATTAAAAATACAAAAATAAAAACAGTTCTCGGTAAGTTAAAAAAAAGGTAGCCACGTATTAATATTTGGAGCAAAATAAAACAATTGACATTTCCCTCCGGAATTCAAAAAACATAAATGTTGTGTAGTGTTAACGTTGTTGTTATTTTTCTAGTTATTTGTTAATAGTAATCTCCATTTCTAAGTAAGTTTGTATATATTTTAAGATAATTTTGTTCATTTATCATTTACATATGTTTTAAATAGGCTTTGACAATGCTGAAAACTATTCAGTGAAATATTAGCAAAGAAATAAATCGATTACTGAAAACAGACCTTCACCCATTAATTAAGTAATTATAATATATATATATATATATATATATATATATATATATATATATATATATATATATATATATATATATATATATATATATATATATATATATATATATATATATATATATATATATATATATATATATATATATATATATATATATATATATATATATATATATATATATATATATATATATATATATATATATATATATATATATATATATATATATATATATATATATATATATATATATATATATATATATATATATATATATATATATATATATATATATATATATATATATATATATATATATATATATATATATATATATATATATATATATATATATATATATATATATATATATATATATATATATATATATATATATATATATATATATATATATATATATATATATATATATATATATATATATATATATATATATATTTGTCAAACCGCTTATACACACCCGTTTCGCTATATTCTACCGACTTGTCGGACCATTTTCGACGCTCTCAGACCCGGGCTTGGGTCTGGCAACGTTCTCCTATATTTTCGAGGTCTACAGGATAATGTTTACTTAAAACTGCAATAAAAAAATATACAATTTGGGTTTGGAAAAGTAGGGTCTGTAAAAAGTTTTATACAATCGTAGTTCATCACAATGAACTATAGGGGGCGTCGCGCCTTTCTCAAGTGTATATCGTATATTTTTATACAAGACGCTATCAAACCCGCTATGTTCTACAGTCTTCCTAAGCCCTGAATCTGGCAACATTGCCATGACGCATATGTTAAGCTTTGTTTTATAAACGTTTGGTTATAATAGCTCGCATTTAATATTTGATGGAGAAAAGTGACGTAAGAATTACATCAGCTCGTATGCGAGTTCTTTTCAAATTTGTAAATAACTCTCTGGCTTTGAAAAATTGAAGGTTTTAATATTTGTTAATAATAATAATATACTTTATTTATAGCATATAACTAGATAAATTCCATATAATACATTATAATTTCTTAAATATTAATGTAATTTATTACATATTTTTTACACTGTTTCTTAAATAATGTTAAAGATGTACAGTTTTTTACATTAGCTGGAAGTGAATTATATTCAACTAAACCTTTATGAAACAGATTATTTTGTCCTATATTTGTTGTTACAGTATGAACATAAAGATTATTTCTACTTCTAGTATTATGATCATGAACATCTTCTACGAATAGTAATTCATTTAAAATGTGCTCTGTATATATTTGGTTTTTTATTTTAAATATTAATGTCATCGTATTATAAAATATATTTTGCTTAACACTTGACGAAGATGTAAGTTGCAACATTCTTCTTATGCTAGTATACCTACTACATTTTAATATTATTCTTAATGCTCAATTTTGTTTTTTTCGAAGATTGTTAATTTCAGTATTATTTAGGAGGTAAAATATACTAGCACAATAATTCAAATGGGGAAGTATTATTGTTTTATATAGTAATAATTTAGACCACTTGCTAAGATTTTGGCTTATTCTACCCATGAAATTTACTTTTTTTGCAACTTTACTGATAACATAGTTTGAATGACTAAAAAATGTTAAGTGACAATCTATTATTACGCCTAAGTACTTCCACTCATAAACTTGTTCTATTTTTTGACTATTAATTTGTATTCCCACATGACTAGATGTATCAATTTCGTTACACTTATTTTTTATTATCATGAATTTTGTTTTATTTACATTTAAAGAAAGACTATTTTTACCTAACCAGTTATATACATTTACTAATTCATCATTGATGATATTTATTACTTTTTCAATATCATCTCCTATAAAATATATTAAAGTGTCATCTGCAAATAATAATGTTACATTTTTTAATCACATTAACAATATCATTTATGCATAGTACAAATAAATCAGGGCCTAATACAGTTCCTTGTGGAACGCCAAAGGTAGTTTTTTTTTAGCTGAAGATGTTCTATTAAAGCATCTAGTTTTTTGAAATCTGTTTTTGAGATATTCACTAAACCATTGTATAACTATTGGGCCGAACCCATATCTTTTTAATTTCAATAATAGTAGATCTCTATTAATAGTCTCAAAAGCACGTCTAAAGTCTAGAAAAACTACACCTATCACCTTCTTCTTGTAAATAGCATTTTTCCATTTCAAAAGAACTGATTGTATTGAACTTTCACATGAATTATTTTTCCGAAACCCTGATTGAAAAGGTGTTAACAGTTTGATTAAAATGGGCGAACTAAGTTGAGCATCATTTGTGACTTTTTTGCTAAAACGCTGAAGGAAAACTTTCTCGTCTGTAATTTGTAAGATTACTTAATGGAACTTTTAATGGAAACAGGGCACTCAAAAGGTTCGGAGGGGCAGTGTATGTTGCAACCCCCAATTGAATTTCATGAACATTGGTATGGGTAGATGCAGTAGCAGCACTTCACTATAGCAACAAGAAACGGCCACCTCGTAGAACAAAAGATAAACGGAATAAACTCTGTGGGACGTTCTTTAACAAAAATGAAACTGGGTGGACTAATATGATTTGCGCCTGGTATATTTAGAACTACATATATTTCAAATGTAATCAGAAAATCTCTGGTGTACAATTCGTCACTAAGAATATAATACATATTCCAATTCACAAATAGCTATTTCAGAATACAATAAAAATTGATCTTTAACTTAGTACAAGTGCAATATAACGGAATTAGGCAAGGTTTGAAAAAACTTCTTCTTTTCTTCGTTACCTTTTGACGTTTCTGTTAAAGGCACTTAACCACCATATAGTGTATACTGTTTTGTACCTTCAAATTCATTAAACAGAAAGTAGGGATCGAACATTCCATAATTTTTTTATAACTGTACAAACGCACAGTAAAAATAGAAACTGCTATTGTTTAATCTAGGTTAAACTAATCAAATGTAGTCTATTTTGGTTAACTAAACTTGAAAATGACTTTATGCTTGATTTGTTCATGTTTACGAGTAGATAATATCCTGAATTTTGTAAAATATCAATATTAAACCACGCCTTCAGATGGATTTTGTCGTTTTATTTTCAAAAACTGTTAGGTTTATGGACTGGTTGTTAAGTGGGTTAGATAAAATAAAGCTTATTTAATTGGCGCATGAATATATATCATACAGGTTGTTTCACTTAAGATTCGTATCCTCTGAATAGGTGGTAGTACACATAAAATGCAACAAAAAAGCTGAAAATCATTAGTGTCTATCTTTCATAATAACCGAAAAAAGAATTGTTTTTGAAAAGTGGGTAGCAGGTCACTGGTCTAAGAATCACACTTGGAGCTGGATGTGCCTATCTGATACATTGACGCAGCAGCTGCTAGGTGATGTCGCAGTTTGTTTTGACTATAATTTCCAGCAGTTTCCAAAAGTTGACATTTTTAGCAAATTTTTGTTGATTTGCGTAAAAACAAAAAGAGTTTTTTGTTCCTATTGATGAATACTATCACACATGCAATTTATACGAAAGTTGAGTAAAACATCCTGTATGTAGACCAACAATTTCTACCAATACATTTGACGGAGCAACTTCAGAACATAACTTATTGCGATCTTGTATTCGTCATCAAGTACTTAGCTAAGAAAAAAAATGTTGAGTTCGCAGTGCAACCTTAGCATCACTTCTGCCAAATTCATGAAGCGATGTTGTTGTTATTGTTGGTTGTAGTATTATGATAATTTTGCAGTAAAAAGAATATCTTTAGGAGAATACCCTGTACTGGAAAATTATTTTATAGAAACCAAAATGTATAGGGCATTTCACCTTGTTTTGAAATCTTTCTTACTTCGTTTGTACGTCATACTGCATGACGTCTTACCTTTATTTTCTTTCTGCATTTTATAGAGCATTATTTGACTTGTCACTATTCGACTTGGGTCAAGTATACCTGTTTTGTGAAGAATTAAATTTTGCATTCAATGGTGTATTCATTAAACATATCACTGGCACAGAATTCCGTATCTAGCGGTAGCGGGTACGCTACAGCTACCACAAGCACAAAATAACACTAATGTATGTTCTAATAACAACTGTCCTTGAAAACAAAATTTTATCCAAATTGCATTTTTGACTTTTTTATTTTGAAGGTCTATAGCTTTGTAACATTTCATTTTTGAACATAGATATGTTGTGCTTAATGGCCTATTTTGATCAAATGCATTGACCCTCAGGAATTGGCATCGTCTGCTCGAGATATCCTACATGTAAAATGGGTGACGTCCCATTTAATGTTAAATATCTAGCTACATTTTAAAGCAGGCGTGGAATTAAGTCGTGAACTTAGAATTCCAAAACAAAAACCATTCAAGAAAAAAATTACTCGATACGAATATCAATATAAAGGACAAAGTAAGAGATATCCAAAAACCCTGAAGTACCCTGTACGTTCTAGGTTCACTAAAAAGATTGATTAGTACAGGGTATACCCCTAAAATGCATCTTGCCAATACGAGAATTACCATATGACTAGCCCCAAATAATAATGATAATATCGCCTCGTAGATTTTGCTGGAGATGCTGAGATAGAATAAGACTGAACCAGGATCGCGTTCGATGCTCAACGAGATTTCCATAGTTATTTCAATATGAACATCAAATCACACAAAGTTATGCTCGAAGCTTCTCGTATAATATGTACCGATACAAATTATTTGTCTGTGTGACATATGATCGTTTTTTCGATAACACAGAAACAAGACAACATGCACAAAGTTTTCTTAGCTTTTTGGTATGAAAGTTAAATAAAATCCTATTTTACCTAACTGTCTCCATTTTGATAAACCTAATAGTTTCTGAACAAACAGTAAAAACCCTCTGGGGACATGGCTTACCCTCATCAGCTTCTCTGGTTCACCACTTTTGAGTAGTAACTTTTAAGGGGTTATTTAACATATCACAAAGAAGGCCTATCAAAAATCCAAGGATATACCTCAATTCCCCTCTATTTTTACAAATTTGACTGAACTGTTACCGTGGCATTAAAATATACATATATTAGAAACTGTTCATTTGTGCTAAAAACATAACAGTAAAATGTTCAGGAGGTCAAAAGATTTGGCTATAACATTTATTTTTTTAAAACACATATACATGACGTGTCTTCGAAACTTTTAATTGTATTCTTGTAAACAAAAATAATCATGTTAAAATAAATGATTTAAAAGCAAATTATTAAAAAACAATTATTTGCATAAACCTTATGTATTTTAGAACAAAAGAGGCTCAATGCTATTTTCTCATGTTAATAATAATTTTCAGAGTTACATCGTTTTACGGAAAACGTTAATTTTTCTGCGTTTAAGGTTATTTATGGAATTTACGAACAAATCAACAAAAATAAAGATCACTTATGTGCTTAGCATCCCGAAATCATTACGTCAATCGTAATTTTATCTCTGATACATTCGGCAACATTGCTGGGTTCGGTAGGGTAGGTAGGCTTGCTTAAAATTATACAAATGGGTCTGTAAACACTGTAATATGTATCGGGTCCAAGAACGACTGTCAAATATCACCAATATTCTTTTTCATATATTTTTACCCCTCGAGGATCTTAAATATTGCTTATCAGAAATAGATCAATATTATGTAAAATATACACATTTTAAAAATCAAAAAATGCGGGTCTACTAACGACCCTACCATATAGCGGGTCCGACAACGTCGATTAAACCAATATATATATATATATATATATATATATATATATATATATATATATATATATATATTTATTTATTTGAAACAACAAAAACAGTGAACAATAATATAAATAAGATGGAACAAAATATGGTGAAACAAACAAAAACACAATTCAACAATTCTAGTAAATAATAAACTCTCAAAAATAAAACAACTAGAACAAAAACTTAAAATTATTGTTCATGAAACAAAATCTTTATGCCTTTGGCCACTGTTTGCAAATATACTAAAATCAACTGTAACCAATGAACATAACATAAATAAGATGGATAAAAATGTGACGAAACAAACAAAAACACAAATCCACAATTCTAATAATAAACTTCCAAAAATAAAACATCTTAAACAAAAACTTATCAAATTATTGTTTATAAAATAAAATCCATATTTCTTTGGCCACTGTTGGCAAATCTATTAATAACAAATTGTTCATTGATCGCAATGTCCGGATGGACGTTAATAATGGCTAAGCCAGATAGCCTTTCTTCTGAAATAGTAGATCGGAGCCAACTTTTTATTCGCCTCAACGAAGAAAAACTCCTTTCCGATGAGGCAACACTGATCGGAAGTGTGATGAGAATTTTTAAAAATGATGTTATCAAAGGAAACATTATTTCATCGCATTGAGCAAGGGCTCCTAAAGTCTCGTCAGGAATAGGAAGTTTTTCTTCGGAGGCTTTTACCCACTTCGTCTTCCACAACCTCAGTTCGCTTTTGAATTCTGTGAACAAAACCTCCAGATTTTGATGAAAAAGTTTATTAAATCTTTCCACCAAGGTCCGTGCTATTGAATCCAGAGATGTCATACCAACTTCCCTAATTACCGTGGGTATTATAATGTTCAAATTGAACAAACTGGTTGCATCAGCAGTGAATCGACCCTCCAAATCTGTAATTATACTGTCGAGCAAGGGTATATATTGTGATGATCTTCCTCATTATTTGAAAATCATGAGTTTATAATTTGGTTACCCATGTAAAAACGATTCTGGTTTGGGTTAATTTTATTCATTGAATACATGCATATGTTAAAACAATTTTATCAGGAATACTACTTTGGGATTTATAGGATTATCACTTTCAGTTAAATATGAAAAGGAAAATGTATCAGTGATAAACGTTTACAAGACATTGCAAATATAATCAACAACAATACAGAAATAGTCTTGACGACCATAAACAATTAGTCGGTAATACAATTGATAAATAGACAATAATAAAATTACCGAGCTACATAAATAATGAGCAAGGCTAGGCTATTTAAAATAAAAAAATATAAACTATCAAAATACATGTAAGATAATTGCATAAAAAACAATATATAAGGTTTCCAGGGGTTTTTTTCTGGAGAATAATAATAACATAAAAAAGAAAGAAGGGTTGTAAAATTTTTATTAATAGAAAAATAATAAGAAATGTAATGTTGTAATGTTGTAAATAAAATATTCAAGAAGTTATCCTGAGTTAATAGTATTTCATTAATTGTAATTATAATAATAAAGTTAAGAAAAGAGTATCGGAAGAAGAAGAAAGAAGAATATTATAAATACTAAATACACAGTTTCATAAAAGACACCAGTAGCGGAAAAAAAAGGAAGTTGACATCACCCAGTTCAAATTTAGACAGGTATACAGTTGGTAGACCATTGGAACCATTAGCAGCCGAAAGAAAGTTCTTGAAGGCCGAAGGACCTGGTAGCATACCACTGGAAAGGAAATTGATGTGTATTACAAGAAAAGTTTTGTGGAAATGAAAGTATTAAGGTATATATATAGTATTCCTCAATAATTAAAGCTATATTGAGGAAATAAAAATAAAATCAAAATTAAAGATTACATAAGCTTACCTGAAAGTTGAGGAGTTAATTTGTAAAACCGTTAGTGATCATCCCATAACCTGAAAATTAAAATATATCTATTAAAAAAAAAACTAATTACTAAAGTCATAAATATAAATTAAAACTTACCTGATCAAAGTCGTCGTGTGGGTTTTCATAAGTGAGGTTAAGTATCATTTTAAACAGATGTCACAGTAAACAGTACATAAAGGAAAAGGTTTCCCATTTACTAAATGTTCTTATTTCATATTATAATAATATCATTGTATAAAATCCCAAAACTGCAAAACACTGAATTCTTTAAAGGAACCCATAAAGGAGTTCAGTATGTGTTTCATAATTAAATCAGAGTAAAATAATATCGACCCTGAGATAAACAATAAAATTCTTTTATTATGTGATTGTAGTTAAACTAAAATCAAAGTGAAAATTAAATATCAAAATTTTATAACACCACAACATATAATCTGCCTATAGTATTGTTCCAGTGATTCGCAACTTGGATTTGGTCGATGTCTCATGATTCCAGTGGTTCTGGGTTTGCTCAAAGTTGCCCCCAGTTCATCTAGCGATTTTTCAATATTCATGAAAATTGCGTTAAAATGTTTTTCAGCTCCTTGTCGGTTTTCTTTTAGAACTACCAGTGTACTCAAAACTGCATCATTGGCGGCACCTAAGTCCAAGTTTTTTTTCTGGAGCAACTTGCTGAGCGTCATCGTTACAGAAAAAACGTCAGACATACAAAAAAGACTTACAATGAACGAACTATTTTTTAGAGCAGAAGCATAGTTTTGTGCCTTACTCGAAGAGTCTCTTTCTTCCCAAGACGATATTATATCGAGCGATTGAACAATTTTTGGCAAAAATACTCGGAATTGCAAGACTGAGTCATGTCGCTCCACCCATCGTGTCTCACAAAGGGAATGAAGTTGGCCCTGAAGAATATGTTTCAGGACATAATTTCTCTTGGAAGACCCGCTGAAAAATGATACAACATCCTTCTTTACTCCCATAGCATTACGAACGGATTGCACAGACGATGATTTAGAAAGGCTGAGATTCAATGCATGACTTAAACAGGGACAACGGACGGACGAGATCAGCATTTTTTGAGCCTCTTGAACAGCACCATTCTGCTTAGAAGTCATGACGCTACAACCATCCGTGCAAATTCCAACACAATCCATGAATGGCAAATTGAGTTTCTTCACTTGGCTTACGACTAATTGTCCCAGAATTTTACCTGTAAGAACAGGCTCCATTGTATCTGGGTCTAGTTTATATTTTTCGGTATGGCAGTCTACAAATCCTACGAAGTCTTCCTTCATTTCACTTCCTTCAAGGTATCTGATTACTAGTGACATTTGAGAAACGTGAGATATATCTGTGGTTTCGTCAAACATTATACTGTAAAACTTCGCAGACTTGATTTTTGATATTATAGTAGAAATAATTTCTTCACTGCAAAAACGTATCAATTGATTCTGGATAGTTTTGCTGATATAAGTTGCCTTGGATGAAGTCGATCTCAAATGCTCTTCTAACATTCGGTCTCCAGCTTCAATTCGAAATCGCAGTAGTTCTCTGAAATTTCCTTCGTTGATTCGGCTGGTGTTGAATAATTCTCCATCATCCCTATGTCCTCGAAATGGAATATTTTGCCTTGCTAAGAAAATAACACTTCGAGTCATTGGTGCCAACCTTTTTCTATTTTCCTCTACTTGTCTTTTTCTGTCTTCCGATAATACATTCCGTATATCAAAAGTTGGATTCTCATAACAATTAACGAAACTATTTGAACGCAAGATTGCTTCTTTATGATATTTATTGGAATCGTGAACATCCAAGGCACCATCTTTACCAAAAAGTTTGGAAAATTTTGTCACAGGCGTTTGAACCAGACTCTTGAGATACTCTGACTTATTTCTGCCACTAACTTGGGCAAAGACAACACAGTATTTACAATATAGTCCTTTATGGATGAGTGAATACGATAACCATTCATATTTTGATAAATGATCATGATTCAAATAACGTTTCACGATTCGATTATTTTTATTGTGTTCCGAAAACGGCAACACATGGTTACGAGGCGGATACCAAGTATTTTTTATGAAATTGTATTTCTCATAGTCATTCATTGTTCGACCAACTGCTTTACCTATATCGAAAATATTTTCATTTTCTATATTTTCCTCTGGTAGAAAAGAGTTTTCTTGAGATGATGACGGTCCTGCCTCGCTTTGAATACTTTCAGTTGGTTGTCTTGGTTGTTCAATTTTCTGTTGTTTTTGTACTGGCAAAAAGTAAGATCAATCTTCCTTTTATTCATCTGAAAAATTAAATAACTCAGCTCAGTTCTCCAGATCAAATAGAAAGTTTCAATGTTTTTTCACCATGACCATGGGAATGTAGAAATTAAATGATTCTCGAGAATGCATTGAAGAATTTACTTTGGTTCTAAATAGTTTTATTCATACAAGTGATTATAAGTTTTATACACTGTTTATCGGTTTCGAAAATATGCAAAAATCAAATTCGTTAATAATGTCAGTGTTGCATATAGGTACTTACCATTTTTTACGATAAATTCAATTTCACTTATCACTATTTCTAATATTCTAATTCAATGAAAAGATCTATAGCTGAACCCCACTAATCTTGTTTGAAGAACAAATGTGGTTTCCGACAAAAAACAACTATTTTCTACTTAATGCTCCTTTGTTTTTGATTCTTACCGCTCACCGCTCACGGTTTACCGCTAAGATGCTTTTTACTAAGAACACAGTCCCCAATAACAATTATTTTTCCTCTATCGTTATCAGTTTTGCCGCCTTTGATTTATTGCACACATTCGCACTGCATAGAAGAATATTTCTGTTTCATAGTTTATTGTATGATGAACGACTCCAATGAAATATAGAAATCTGTGGATTTGGGTTGTTTGAAAAAACATCCAAATAGAACGAATAATTTTGGTTTGTATAAAGTATAAGGTGTGTTTTCTTCTTGTTTGAAAACCAATCAAAGGTTTACTTACATGACTCTGGTCGTTGAACCAATGTCAACTATTTAGAACTCCTCTAGGGGGGGCCATGGCCCCCATGGCCCTCCCCTCAGATCCGCCAGTGGTTATGGGGTGTAAAAATGTTAAAAGACATTTTCCTTATGTTGGGATATCTTGTTCAAACTAGATATGTGAACGTAAAATGTCTTTAGAAACATTTTTTCTTACGGCCTACGTAATAATAGTAATCGCCCCCCTCCCTCCCGCACAAACTTCTAGCTTCTGGGGTTTGGTTTCCAGGCTATGGGTTGTAGCAATTATTATTATCATTATTATTAATAAAATATTTTCCATATTTTAACACATAAGGTCATTTTTCGTGATTTAGAAAATTGCGAATTTAACAGATACCTACCTATAATTTCATCTGTCAACTTTGACATGGCGTATTTCAAGTATTTCTGTAAATCCATTGTTTTAGTGATTAGTCATTAGGAGGGAGACATTTGCAAGAACATCTCGACATACCTATTCCATTGAAAACACATGTGGTATTCTGATTTTCGCAATTAAGGCACGTAATTTGTTGATCTGTTTCTTGTAGGTTTTTGTCATTTTCCTGAAAATTGCGAATTTAACAGATACCTACCTATAATTAAATACACACTATAATACCCACACCCGACTGTCTAATGATTCTGGCAGTGGTATCTTGGTATTCCTTAATGATGCAAAAGATACCAAATCATAATTGCCAGAAACTTTGGAAAGTTGCTCGTGGGTGACAGACCGCCCAAAAGATTTTAACCAGCGCCCTCTGCAGTGCGGCTAAAATGCAGATTTAGCATGGCCATATTCTTGTTCTTCATGTTCGATATGATAAGATTAATTTTCTGGCTTGGTAAAAAATACATCAATCATTTTCTATTCGTATGCTATTAGGATAATTCTAAAATAAGTTTTTCAATTTATTTTATTGATTGAAATAAATAAAGATTAATAAAAGTTTCACAGTATTGATTAAATTATAACCTGACAATATTGTTTCGACAGCTAAGTTGTCATTAGCAAAGGTAATATTATAATAATAAAATAGCTGCTGAAACAATATTATACCTTCCTTCCCCTCGAAAAAAAAATTAAATACGTCACTGTAAGAACTGAAGCTTCATTATTTACCTAAGCTTGCTAAATAACTGTGTTTTAATAATTGGAGAACCAAAAATCAAAGCCTACTATTCGTAAATCATTTTTCACGTTTTTCTTGAGAATTTTCTTATGTAAGATGAATATTTATTATGGTTGAAAAGAGAACACAATACTCTATCGATTTCAGTAAAAAAATACCTAGCATGTAATTTAAAAATGTAAATGTAAATGTAAAAATGTAATTAAAAAAGTTCTATGACGTCATCACGCTCACGCTGATTTAGTAAATACAAAATTTTCTAAACATATAGAATTCTATGCCATTTAATAATATATACAGTTTATACCATTTCTGATCGAAAATAAAGTTGCTACAAAGCGGGGCGCATTAAATCAAACAGACTGTATATTTACTTATATTTACTGTCAAATTTTATTATTAAATATTCTATTTATCTATTCTATTAGTAAGTAATGTAAATGCCTAGTTTCTACAGCAATTAACAACTAAGGATTAATAAGTGACAACTAAGGAAATCTTGTCGGTTTATACAATTATAGATTAATAATTGATCATGCATCCAGTCCTATGTTTACAGTAACGCCATAAAACTTGAATTTTTGGAGAGTAACTTCATAATTATGTAGTGGCAAACCTGTTTTTTACTGTCAGATATGCGCTCTTGCGATTTCAACTAACAATTATTACAAAAATCAAAATAAATCAATCACTTAAAATCATGCTGACATAGCATTACGTTTATTTACTAATCTTATTTTAAACTTCAAAAGATGGTTGAATGTTTGCCTTCTTCAATGTACAGTTCAACACGTCTGTTCATGTTATCAAACACTTTCTGTAAAAGGTGAGGTGTAACGTTATCACATTCTTTCACAACTTTTGTTGTAAATCTTCTAGAGTATATGCAGCGGTGTCTTCAGAATGGTGTTTAACCATGAGCCACATAGAAGTAACCGAAGTGCTGAAAGTAACCGTATTGCAGTTCCTTGTCATCGAGTTGATCGATGAACCAATTCAGAATGGTGTTCTAGTATCTTTTGGTAGTGATAGCCTCTTCAAAAAAATGAGACCGACCAATATCCTTCGCGAAAGAGCTAGTCAAATACTGGTTTTTCGAACAATGCAATCGGTTTTTCCTTTAATGAAATTGGGATTATCGGTACTCCACATTCTTATCACTTGCGAATTAATATATCTACAAAGATAATACCATGATTCGTCTGAGAAGAACATCAAATTCAAAACATTATCTTCCAGATTGTCTCGGATCTAGGTACAGTTGTAATCTTGTGGTAGCAATTCCTGATAAAGTTGTGCTTTCTAAGGAAACGAATCTAAATCGTTTATCAAAATGGTTTAACATGTACTACAACTAACATGATTTGTTTCCAATCCAACCGCCATTTTGGATCCAAAAGTAAATGATAAGGTAACTTATTTCAATTTATATTTACTAAAAAGTTAGATGCAATGTACGCAGAAATTCTGCAATTTATTAAACAGCAATGTGTATGTCTGTTGTCGTGTTTGGTAAACTCTATTGACAGCGTTTTGTTTGACATCTCTAGCCTCTTGGATTTTGCTCTTGGACTCATCTCGCAACGCTGTTCAGTTGAGTATGCAACTATTTAACGAAAAAAAGATTATCAGATATGACGCTTTTGTGTCAATTTGGCATTTGAGATGTTACTGTTATGTTCTTATAAGATACCCTTCGACAATGTTCATTAATATAAAAGACGAGAAAAAACAATTTTCATAGCTATGAAGTACTACCATGAACCTACGAGCCTTGAATTATGGAGTAATCATGCAAACTATTAATCTATCGAGACTGGCTAAACCTAAGGGCTAAACAATTGGGACGCACCTATACTTTCGGATTAAAAACCGCACTTTTTATCATGCAAAATAAGGGAGACATGAGCATTTAGAAAATTCTTAATAACGACGTTTCTACCAATACAACCGGGGCGTCGGCGTCGGAGTGGCGATGTTCTGTCTAATGCATTACTGACTGGTAGTAACTACGTCATCACCGCGTTTACAAGCGTTTCTCTTGTAACGATATGTATTTTAAACAAACCATTTTGACAAATCAATTTATTTTATTTTTGACTATTTATAACCTGCTAAATGAAATAAAATACTACATAAATAACCCAAATACACCTCAATGACTTAAGGGGGCCTCTAACAGCCATCATGTAGGGCATGTGAAAGAGGAGATCTGTAACGAAAAAAAAAAAGATTTTTACACACCCATTATTGAGGTATGTTAATGAGATATTTTGTAATATCGCAGTAATATTGCACAATTTTTTTAATATTGCATAAATATTATAGAAATATTGGTTTTAATTGCAACATAAATATTGAAAAACATTACACCCAGTGCAGTCAAATTAAAAAAATAGCGTAGGAAAGTTCAGTTGAAGTCATTGGATTTTTACATAAGTCTTCCTTGAGGGCTGTTAAATAACCTCCTAAAAGCCACCGCCTGTAGGTGGTGAGCTCGAAGAGATAATGAGGGTTAACCACGCACGTTGGAAAGTCCATTGGTTCTCCTTTCCAAAAGGACGATACTTATCATGGTTATTATACAGGGTATGGTTTTATCAGCTCTTAATGTGAATACTGCATGTTATTTAAATCTCCGAAAATACGCTATATCATTTCCGGATAAACCGGAAGTGAGCAACAAACGGCTACTCAGAAAAAACTTAAAAAACTAAGAAGCAGACTGGCGAACATCGCATTACATTATCTCAGTTAGTTCAAAAGCTATATAGGTATATAAAGAGTCGAAATATAACGGGACACTCGGTATAATTCCACATGAATACAACACAACATTATTACTTATGTTAACCAAAACAAAAACAAAAAATATACACAAAAAATGACGTTACCAAGGGTGTAGGCTGTACGTGTTAAAAATCTATATACCGAAGTATGAATTTTTTCTGCTTTCCTTACTATGTAACTCCAAAACTGTTAATTATAGAGCATTGTAGCCAAAGAGACTTTTGATCAGAATAATGTAAACTAAAACGTATCACAATTTCAGCTAATCTGACCGGTATCCAATATCCGTAAGAAACGCGTGGGGTTCTTTGCACAACGGCACTCATTAGGCTTAATTAGTTAATTATTTATTAATATTGTTAATGCTAGTTGTTAGGTTAATTCCTATGCATTTTCTGTTACATGCTTATTAAAAATAATTATTAAGATTGTTTGATTAAAAAAGTAAAAATTCTAATAAAACGAACAAATAAATAAAAACATTTTTACTATAACACCTTTATTCCTCATCAGAAATTTAAAATCGTGTATTAGGATAGCAGAAAAGGCTGAGGGTGGTTTGCTGCTGGTATCCTGATAGCCATCTGATAGCTACATTTACTTATTGGTTACACCCGTATGTAAACATTCATGACACAATCTGTAATATCATCATTAATAGTGCTACTGGTTAACAGATGGCGTCCAGTTGTTACAAATTTTCAAATTCAAGTTTGTTAAAAGTTAAACATTATTTTAAGTTATTTTATAACAATTTTTAATAAGTTTATAACGGAAAATCCATAAACGATAACGTAACAATTATTTATCATTAAGAACATTAATAGGAGTTTACGAAAATTGTACCGGTAGATACCGCTTGCACCGATTGCGTTCGAAAACCTAACCGGTTAATTCGCCTCGCGTTTAAAAATTCTACCAAATTTACCCGGTGAAAAATACGAGAAAAGTAACGACATAACCTCTAAAATCGTAAAAGGTGGTGGTCAGTTTCGTGTTATTAGTGCTGTTAGCATATCCAAATCATGAACAAATCAGTACAATCTGTACTTGCAGAATGTTCAGTTTGTGGATTTCAAGGGGATTACTCCCTTGTGCAACAACATTTTGACCAAGATCATATATTTCAGGACGATCGTAATGAAGACGACACTGGAGAAAATACACTGGAAGGTAATAAATCGTATATAAAATAATTATTTTTTAAGTTATCCAAAGTATACATTTAGATATAAACACAAATGAAGAAACTGGTGCCAAATGGACAAATGCAAACATTAAACTAATGTTAGAATTGTACAGGGAAAATGTACATTTATTCAAATCTGCAAAGAAGACTAATAAATCAATTTGGTTATTGATTTTTAAGAAAATAAATGAAAAAGCAAATACTGGCTTTACTGGTGATCAGTGTGATTTAAAATTTAGAAACCTTAAAAAGAATTATAGATTCAAATGGAAAAACTGGTCGAGGTGCTATTAATTGGCCTTATTTTGCTATATTTGATAATATTTTTGGAACCGATGCCGATGTAACTCCAACTTGCCTAGCTAGCAATATCTCTGGCTTGACATATAGTGCACAACCAGATGATGCTGGGCTTTCATCAGAAGAATCCTCACGTAGTTCGAGTAGAGCAGAAGTAAGTTTTTTGTAATCTTATGTAGAAAATTAAAATAAATTTTCATTTTAGGATGTAACCACTCCTACACGAGACCTACCTATAACACCTCGAAGTTGCCGTAAAAGGAATGCTTCTAACGAAGAACCAGAATGGATAAAGCAGCTGAGGGCGGATGCTGCTGCTCGCCATCAAGATAAAATGAATATGCTGAAAGAATTAATAAACGTAATAAAGAAATAGCTTTTTCTATTATTTTAAAAGTACATTCAAGAAAATCAATACTTAATTTCCCATTTAATGTATTAATCATATTATAATAGTTTTTTCTTTATTTTAAGAGTACATTCAAGAAAACTAAAAACGCTTTTAAGTTCACATTTAATGTATTTTGTTTATTAATTGTTATAAAATCTTACATAGTGTAGTTAATTTATGAATTAGTTAATCTTATAATGTAGTTAATCTTATGTAGAAAATTAAAATAAATTTTCATTTTAGGATGTAATCACTCCTACACGAGACCTACCTATAACACCTCGAAGTTGCCGTAAAAGGAATGCTTCTAACGAAGAACCAGAATGGATAAAGCAGCTGAGGGCAGATGCTGCTGCTCGCCATCAAGATAAAATGAATATGCTGAAAGAATTAATAAACGTAATAAAGAAATAGCTTTTTCTATTATTTTAAAAGTACATTCAAGAAAATCAATACTTAATTTCCCATTTAATGTATTAATCATATTATAATAGTTTTTTCTTTATTTTAAGAGTACATTCAAGAAAACTAAAAACACTTTTAAGTTCACATTTAATGTATTTTGTTTATTAATTGTTATAAAATCTTACATAGTGTAGTTAATTTATTAATTATTATTATTATAAAGCACATTTTCAATACGATTTCTTTTATTTAAACCAACTATCATTGCCGTTATAGAGAATTTCAGGGTGAGCATTGTCATCTATATCTGGATCAACAATATCATTTTTTAATATACATATATTATGAAGTACGCAACAGGCTAATACTAATGGAGGAATAAGTTTAGTTTTATATATATTGACATGTTTTAAGATTCTGAAACGGCCTTTTAATAATCCAAATGATTGTTCTATATATGCTCGAGTTGCTGAATGTTTATAATTATATTGTCTTTGCAGTCGAGTCAGGTGTCCATTGTCTCGAAATGGTGTAAGAACGTAATTAGTATTTTTATAGGCTGAATCTGCCAAGATATGGCTGTTGTATGGAAAAAGAGTTGCCGGATTATCTTCGATTTTTCTCCCTGAATCGGAATTACGAAATACTCATGCATCATGTGCACTACCAGGGAAACCTAAAGAAAAAAATTAAATCATGTTTATACTCTAAACCTGAATTTCACATACCTATGAAAACATCTGTGAATATATAATTAGCATTGCACACTGCTTGCGAAATAATTGAATGATATTATAATAATAATAATAATACGTTTATTCTACACATCTAGCATACAAACTTTTTAATGGTTCATTATTATTGTTAACTAGAAATATTATAATACATATACAATAAACACAAAAAAAAATCCAATCAATAAATATAATACCAAATGCGTAGAACCTCAAGATGCAAGTTCAGCCAGTGCTGGTCTTCCACTTACACCTTGCAAGTTCCATTCATTAAAAATCTAACTAACTAAAGTACTTTAATAGTAGGTAGGCAGTATTATTATAAAGCAAAGGGCGTTGGCTTATTACACAGCATATGAAATATATAAGATAAAAGTGATGAGATGTCAAAGAGTTAAAGAGATTAAAATCAAATTCAAATTTAAGTCTGACAAACACAGTTTGTAGTACAAAAAAGAGTAAAACAGCAAAAATAGACAAGTGCACCACAGTGAAGAACGATATTTATTTCTGTTAAAGTATGCTCTTTGTTGGTTTGTTGGAGGAGTTATTGGAATATGACTTCCGTCTATTACTCCAATAACATTCATAAATCCTTGTCTCTCTTGAAATTCTGCCATTGTTTTAAGAGTTTGTGCATCTGTTGGCCACTTTATATAATGATCCGATAACTTTACTAAAACTCCACAAATGTTATGCATATATAACCATGCTGTAGACTTTGATACGTCATACTGTTCTGCGATATTCCTACAATGATAACATATATTTATAAAATGCGTAATCAATACTACTACTAATTATTAAACAAACCTAAAAACATTTTGGTTAGATAACATACTTAATGTTATTAGTAGCTGTTTTTCTGGTGTGTGAGTTGGCCTTCCTATTCCTGCTGCATTGGACGATTACAAATAAGGTGTTAATATTTCAATCAAATCATGAAAAGTTTCTCTCCTCAGTCGGAAGTGGCTCTTAAAAACTATTGGAAGCCATTATAATTTGCATGCAAGTTTATTTATTTAATACTTTTACCATCAGGCTCATACATAAGAGCTACGTTAGTAATATAATTTGCTATGGATAGACGTTTCCGCTTGTTTTTGCAGCCATAATTATTTAAAATAATTTGTATCTCTTCATCGCTGTCACTTTCTATTAACTCGGATACGATGCTAAAAACGGCAGCGGCTGTTTCGTTGTTCATAATGATTATTGAATAAAACTTTTAAAGGTTATGTTATTGTTTTCAAATCGAAAGAGAAGCAGGTGTGTCTCCAAGAAATTGTACTGCGCGCCATCTAATAATGTAATTGTTGTTTAATTTCCTGGAAACACTCCTGCTTCCATTATTTTTTATTAATGTTCTTAATGCTAATTGTTACGTTATGTTTTACGCATTTTCTGTTATGTACTTATTAAAAATTGTTATAAAATAACTCAAAATAATTTTTAACGTTTAACAAAGTTAAATTTCAAACATTCTTGAAAATTTGTAAAACTGGGCGCCATCTGGTAGCCAGTAGCACTACTAATGATGATTTTGCAACTGGTGTGTACAATGGCTACATACGGGGGCTCTTCAATATGTCAATGTAGCTACCAGGATTCAAGCAAACCATCCTCATCCTTTTCTGCTATCCTACTACACGATTTCAAATTTCTGATGAGGAATAAAGTTGTTATAATAGTAAGATTTTATTATTTTTATCTATTTGTTCGTTTTATTAGAATTTTTACTTTTTCAGCCAAACAATCTTAATAATTATTTTTAATAAATATGTAACAAAAAATACATAAGAATTAATCTGACAACTAGCATTATGAATGTTAGTGTAATGTGAATGGATGGGATTTCGGGAAATTATGTACAGGGCCCCATCAAATCTAATGAGTGCCCTCGTGCAAAGGACTCCGCACATTTCTTACGGAAATTGCATACCATTCAAATTGGCTGAAACTGTGATATGTTGTAGTTTACATTATCCTGATCGAAAGTCTCCAGGGATACGAAGCTCTAAAATTAACAGTTTTGGAGTTACAGAGCACAGAAAGCAGGAAAAATTCATACTTCGATACCTATATGGATTTTTAACACGTACAACCTCGGTAATGTCATTTTTTAGGTATATTTTTTGTTTTTGTTTTGATTAACGCAGGTAATTTTTTTTATTCATGTGAAATTATACAGGGTGTCTCATTATATTTTACCCTTTATAATCGTAAATAACTTTTGAAGTAATTGAGATAATAGAATGCGATGTTTGCCAGTCTCCTTAGTTTTTTTTTAGTATTCGTCTTTCTTTTCCACTTCCGATTTATCCAGAAATGACGTACGTATTCTCGGGAATAGGGCAGCTTTGTGATTTCAAATAGATCACCTTGTATATTTTTCACAGTTGGAAAGCCCATTATTTTCCCTTTCCGAAACTTACTCAACAATTAACTGTCAGTTGCCCGGTTTCACAAAGCTTCATTAAACTGTGATTAAATTTGAAATCTAGAAATATAATTAGATAAAATTCAAGGTCTGTTAAATTTCAGCCAATAAAATGTCTGAATTTTGAATTTAATGACAATTAAGTTAATCAGAACTTAATCAAGCTTTGTGAAACCGGCCAAGTGTCAGATAAAGTTTACGGAGATGGAAAGATGGACCCTTAGTAGATTTTGACTTTTGTTGCTTTGTAACGCCATCTATATTTATTGGCGATTTTTATATCAGTTTGGCGCATTGCTTTTTAATAAATCTGGCAACCCTTAATGTAAACGTTTGATTTATCGTGATTTATCCATATTTCACTTGCTTTTAGATCTACTATCTACCAGTGCTGCCGATTTGCGGATAATTCTTCGATTTGTGGATAATTTGAAGTTCTTCAGGATAATTTTTCTAACCCTCTCATTTATTGGATATTTTGTGGATATTTTGAATACTTCAAAAATAATTTAACTAAATTCCAATTACTTTCTTTATAGCTTTATTAAATCAAAGATTCTTAACAATGGCAAAATTTAAGCTACTTTTCGTTACCGCCAATATAGAAACTTGGCAACGTTCACTTCAGGCGAATGTAAAAGTGCAGTTTTGTTGTTGGTAATAATGTTAATGTAATTCTTCTGTAACACTGAAGATAGATGATCTTCAAAAATGTCTATTCTTATATTAATTGTATTCCTTTCATTTTCATATAAAGGGTGTTTCAGGTAAAGTGTCGTTATTTTCGGTCACAAATAATTAAACGAGTTTTAGAACTAGATCAATAACAAAAACTTTATTAAAAGTTTGAACAAAAAAAACTTTATAAATATTTAAATTATAATGCTGAAAATGGTCTTTTTTTTGGACACACCCAGTAAGTTGTTTCGAAAGTTCTTAAACAGATTATTTCCCGATTCAGTTACTACTTGGTTTGAGATTCTTTGCCAAGTTGAATCCGACTTTGCCTTGAAACCTGGGAAACCCTTCACTGGTTCATTAAGAAGCTTATACTTTGCTTTACAGAAAGCTCTATAAGTCGCAACAGGTCGATACTGAGGTAAATTTGGTAGATTATCAGTCTTGCTTACAAATTGGATACAAAGGATCAAAAAGCGACGTCGCTATGAACTCTTGGCCGCCACAAGCCAGTGATCCCTGTGGTAACTTTTCTGACACCTCTTGCTGAAAACTCTTCAAGCCAAAAGGATCGATAGGCCGTGCTTTCGCAGTCCCTATGCGTACTGAATATCGGGATCAAGCCAACTTTCTTCGAATAATGCGCAGGTGCAAGATCAGAATGGTTCCACTTGGTTGGTACCATTGCTGGTTGTACAGTTGCGCCGAAAATTAGCACATTTTTCTGATATTCACATCGTTTGAATCTAGCTTGTACACCATTTATGACATATCAAATTAATAAAAGCGACGCCTCTTATGAGAAGAGACGCCACACTGGCCGCCATTAGACACCACCTACGTCTGCTTTTCTCTCAAACTCCGACAAATACTATGAAGGGAATTACATTTCATAAGCAAGTATTCGTTTGCTTAAAATATTAAATACAAAATTTATATTCCAAGATTAATTTAAAAATACTATGTTTTAAAATTGAGGTTATGTAGTTTATGTGCGCATTTCGAGACGGTGAGAACCGCCAATGAAAATATCTAATTACAAAACCGAAAATACCTACTCCGCCATATTGAGACCCCATCCCGGTTGTATGTGGAAGATGATTATGTTCCTTATTACAGTTTTATATCCTAAGAGTTAATCAGTATTCAAAAGAACGCGATGTAATGTAAGAGTATCTAAAAGCACCATATTCAAGGCGAAAAAAGAATATGCGGCAGAGTATTCTAAAGCAGCGGTTCCCAACCTTTTTCGTTCGCGGACCGCCAAACGACGTAGCATTTGCTTGCGGACCGGCAGAGTAAAAAATTAACGAAAACATTTCGCAAAATAAATCTTATAATAATAAATTTACCTTTACACGTGCAAAAACAATCTAAAATAAATAAATATCCGTTCTTCATAATAACAAAAGTTGGTTTTATAACAAAAGCGGTACCTCACCGCTTTCCTCATACCAAGCCTCAAACGACCAAGACGGCCCGAAATCGGCGGGTACCGAAACGCCGGAGTTTTTCTCTTTTCGCCAAACGAAGAAACGATCGCAGGGCCGGGTGCGGCGCCAAAGACCATAACTAGGTTCTAGACACATAGGGCGCTCCATCGACACATGGAGCGGAGATATAACCGAAAACGCTGGCAGTGGGAGCGGCGGTCAAAAAAGGGAATTGGATCAAACGACCCAGCAGCCAATCATATAAGACCTCCAGAAGTAGTTTCCACTTAGGAGTCCGATAAGGCTAGTGGTGGCGATATTACTTTAGCACGATTCTCGGGTGAAAAAAGGAAACATTTCAAGATTGCTCGTCGTTTGACGCTGAGATTGTAGTTTTGGCTCCTATAGTTTCCGAGATACCGCCTCTCAAAAACGGGTGGAGAGGGCTAGAGATACGGAAAAACCAATAGGTGCACCGCTCGTAGCAAACCGCGTGATATCAAATGCCGCCAACACATGTTTGATCGCCTCCAAAAACCCCATGTCACCCCTAGCCCCCGCCCCCCGGAAGAGTTCAGAAAATTGCGGAAGTGCGATGGCAAACATACCGCGATCAGATTTTTGCTACGACCTACCGTAAGGCGTGGTCAATTCTTTCCCGCCTCCGCCTAAAGGGTTTACCGGAGACTTGAGGAAATCTGAGACGGGAACTACCCAATGCATCGACACACAAGAAACGGTCCGGGTCGAAGTTTTTCAGCCCCTCAAAAACGCGAAACCCGGATTTTCATCGTTCGCGTTAATCGGGGATGCAAGACGAAAATTCTTTCGGTACCAGCATGACTAGAATAATGCGCGCCAAACCCGCTTAAGAATTCTAAAATGGGAGATCCTCTTTATTACCTATTGCTGAATACTACCCCACCACATAGGTACGGAGCCGGCGCGTTATATATCTGCACGTATGTATGTAATACATAGCGCCGGCTCCGTATAAATTTATTCAGAGTTTACTCTTGGGCAACTCCGATAAACCATTTGACCCTACGTTAGCTCCAGGATAACACGAATTAAAAAAATTCGTTTAGTAAAATTTTGAATAATGTTATTTCTCTGCGGACCGGCAAAAATTTCTGACGGACCGGCACCGGTCCGCGGACCGGCGGTTGGGAAACGCTGTTCTAAAGAATATGTTCTAAAACCTCTACTGGAAGAAAAATTGCTCCAGAAAAACATTCTTTTATACAATTAAAAATTTTAATTTTCGGTAAGACATTTCATTTTAATATAACGTGCACTTTAATACACTTGTTGACAGCACAACACTTGTATGACGTTACAAAATAAAAGTATTTTATTGGAGAAGAAGATACTGTGACCTGGCGTAGACAGCATTTGCGTACATTTGAAGAGTACAGAACTAAAGTTCGGACAATATACTTTCTTGATGAGACATGGGTGAACGTTGGCCATACCTTTTCTAAAGTGTGGACAGATGAAAATATAAAATGTAAAAGACAAGCTTTTTATTCGAAGACTTACCACAGGTACACAACATACAAACCACTAATCCATCGAAGCTGGAGACTTTTTCAATTAAAAAAAAGTTATTTAATACAATTAATGCTGTTATATTGTTAATAAATAATATAATTTCAATAAAGTTATCAATTATATGTATTCTATGTTTGCTTTTTCAACTTTTGCTAAAGTGCATAAAAACATGAGTGCATCTTTGATTGATTATTTAGTAATGGAGCTTCGAAGTTTTATGATGTCTGGGTGCATGTTTCACTTTAAATGTTAGTAACTGCTAAGTAATTCAAAGAATCAGATAATATAGTACGAGCAAAACGTAACTCCATCAAATGTGCCTTTGGAATTTTTAACTCTTGTGTATTATAACACCAGCAAATTATACAAAATAATCTGAGTCCTTTGACAGTGACAGTTGTTATTAGCTAGATATAATATTCTGGTTTTATGATACACACGAGTTTAATTTAATCTTTGTATTTATATTATATTTCATGATTATGGTGTTCCACAAAGTAAGGCTGGAGACAGTGAACTCGAAAATTATTAACATTGCCAAGGGTTACCCAAAAAGATGGCTTGAGATGGAATGACCCAAATGGGAATTCAAAGACTTGCTCGGGCAGCAAACAGCGTACGGCAGATGTACTATTCCGGCAGTAAAATCTTTTTCCCTTTGTAAGCGCTGTCACATCCAGTGGCATGTTGTATTATTTTTCTTTAAATCACATATGTACGTCATAAAATACGTAATTTTTAAATCAAAATTATGTATCTTGATATAAATTCTTTTTTCAAAATAAACCTTTTTTTATATTGATAATAAAAACAACTAATACTCTATTATCTTCATTGCAATGGTTATTTTGGACGCGCCTATGAGATAGTGTCATGTCATGAAAAGTGTTTGTTATTCACATAAAATTTGAGAAAAATCAGCCTATTGATAAAATCGTGCGAAATGTTCCGGCCGGAATAGTACAAGTTTTGTGCAGCTTGATAAGGGCTTGTGTTAACTCCACCCCTATCAGGTAGTTTGCATGTGATCACTCGCTCCTTCCTCGAATACAGTATACGCAGTCATAACATTCATATTCATAATCTAGTAGGTCGTGATTTTACTTTCAGCTGTTATTGCATTTTATATATATATATATATATATATATATATATATATATATATATATATATATATATAAAACTGTTTATTAAAGTATTTTAGTTTATTAATTAAAACCTATTATAATGAATACAATTTCCTGCGAGAATAATAAAACAGTAAATAATATGTTTTGATTTATTTTAACTACGAGTCTCAACTAAACTCAACTTTTGATGTCTTGTAATGGGACAGCATAAGAGGATGATGGTGATATTCCTTCATCCAGAATATTTATTCATCAAATTTAATGTTTTAAAGCTTTCATTATTATCCTTCGTCCAAAGTCTTGGCGACAAACTATGGATCGCGCATCTTTTTTTATTTCCAGCTGTTATTACATTTAAGAAAAATTAATTAAAACCAGGGCCGGATTTAGACTTGATAAGGTTCTAAGCTATTTGAGATATGGGGCCCTTTATAAGTCCAGATATTATACAGTGTGTCCACGGATTGAGTTCACAAGAGGGGAAAAATTTTTATTTTTAGTTTTATCGAAAAATGTCGTTCTTGATAAAAAGTTTGCTTGTTGTAAGACCCCAGAAAATTAAAACAAATTCATGTTTTATTTTACCTGCTTCATTTTATAGTCAATTTTCTGTGAAAATTTTCTTTTGAACTGCAAAATTTCATATGGTTTCACAGAAAATTGACTATAAAATGAAGCAGGTAAAATAAAACGTGAATTTGTTTTAATTTTCTGGGGTCTTACAACAAGCAAAACTTTGTATCAAGAATGATATTTTTCGATAAAACTAAAAATAAAAATTTTTCCCCTCTTGTGAACTCAATCCGTGGACACACTGTATATCAGCGCCAAATATGATTTTCGGAAATCTAGAGGGTTAAACTGATATACAATTAAGAAGTATATAGATAGTGAAATAATAAATCTTTAAGGGCGCGCTTCATTACGTGCTGAAAGTGTCGTTTCCGACCAATTTTCGTTAGAGTTCACACACCTTCAGGAATGAGATGAAAATTTGGTCGAGGTCTTAAATTGTAGATAAAGGATATACCTAGGGTTTGACATATTTTTCAAGGGTGGATATTTTGTAATAATTGATAGAGAGTCTTTCAAACTTCGGCAACTTTAGATTGTTATTTTCTACAAGTTTAGAAATTCTTCGAAAATTAGAAATATGTCATCCCCTTGGAAATTCAATGGAGAATGTGTTTATGAAAACTGCATGTCGCTATCACCTCTGAATTTTGTGATGAACTCTAACAAAGTGCGCAATGTTCCTGACAGCGATTTATACAGTTACTCCTAATTTTAGGCTACCCAACTGACAATGGCTGTAAAAAAGATATCCAAGCGGAGATAAGAAGTTAAGGTATTTTCCCACTAGAGGCGCTTCATTCGTATTTGTAATTCGAGCAGTTGTGATGTTTATATAAAGAAATTCTGACATAGAAAAAAATATTGGAGATAAATATACATGTTTTATTAGAACTCTATAAGTGTATAATATTTCGTTCATTGTTTGCCTTCTTAGAAATAAATTTAAAATTAAAATATTTCTATGGAATAGAGAATGGGAATTTTAATTAATAAATATCCTTTTGAGCACATGCGTAACGTATTTTGTAAGAAGTAAGTTTTAATTAGCAAATAGTAAAACTTATTTAAAACAATTTATTGAAACTTTTTATTAATCCTTATTCATTTCACAATTAGTAAATAGTTAAAAATACAACAAAAATAAATATACAGTATAATATTAAATAAATGGATTTATTTATCCATCGTAAATTTCGCTACAGCATAAAAAATTAGATAAAATAAGTGAATAACAATGCAAGGTCTTTGTTGTTTCAGTAGTTAATATTTGTCTATGGGGGTAGATTAATTTCAGTGCTTGAATACTTTTATTTATGCGAGAGTTTATATGGATTTTTCACATAGGAAGGTATTATCTAGTATTATTCAAACTGACTTAATAAAAAAAGGATTAAAATTATCCGTTATTTTCTTCTAAATTGGAAAATCGTCCAGAAAGTTTCATTTCATATTTTGATATTATTAGCAAAATCTGCTATGCAATTGTTGCTTTACCACTCCTTTAAAGTGTTACAAACCCTATTAAAAGCAGAACTTTTGACTTTTTTGTATTGTCGTGAGTCGAAAATGTCATTTTATACCACTAGTATCTAAAGCGATATCTAGAGTAACACTTTAGACACGAGTGTAAAAAGTAAAAAATAAATGTATGATATACGTGTTAAAAGTGAATTTAGTTTGTTCGAGGAGATTACTAACTCTGCTGGCACGTCTTGGGCCAAACTTCTCTTTTCGCAAAATAAACATTCACTTTTGACACTTTTCTATCATAAACTATTATTTAATGATTTCAAAATAGTCAGTTATGGGGTGTAAAAATGTTAAAAAACATTTTCCTTATGTTGGGATATCTTGTTCAAACTAGATATGTGAACGTAAAATGTCGTTAGAAACATTTTTTCTTACGGCCTACGTAATAATAATAATCGCCCCCTCCCTCCCGCACAAGCTTCTAGCTTCTGGGGTTTGGTTTCCAGGCTATGGGTTGTAGCAATTATTATTATCATTATTATTAATAAAATATTTTCCATATTTTAACACATAAGGTCGTTTTTCGTGATTTAGAAAATTGCGAATTTAACAGATACCTACCTATAATTTCACCTCAACTTTGACATGGCGTATTTCAAGTATTTCTGGAAAGAGAGTTGCCCTGCATAGTTGTTTCCAATCAGAATAGAAAGAATTTTCTGATGTGGAATATGGATCCAACTTTACGACACACACTGTAAACTAAAATCTAAACTTTTAGCTTCTTTTTTGATAGGAATAGGGATCCCACCAATCGCTACGTTAATATTGTCAGTTAAAAATGTATTAGGCTTTATTCGCAAAGAAGATAACAACTGATTTTTGAAGATTGATAACACTGTACAACACGAAAAAAACTTGCAGGTTTTCATATGGTTTTTCTACAACTTTTTTGTATGAAGATCACGAATCTGCTATTGGTTTTTTTTTTGGGTCAGGTCAAATACTGTTGTTTCAATGTCATTCGGGTCATTCCATGAAGCAAAATGAACCTTTCAACCCGACCATCTCAGATTTTCGTGAAATTTAGTAGGATGGTAGACGACATAAAGTAACTTACGTACCTATGTAAAATAATAACCCTCAGTGACACACGGTATTCATACAGCAGGGTTGGATATATGGTACAAAATGTAAAATTTACGCTTACAAGGTGAACAAAAACAATTCATAACTTTGCTTCTAATCGTAGTAGATCTTTTATCTTAGGCTTGTTTTAAAGCTAAAAGAGCAGAGTTTTATAAAAAATATTGAATTCTTCATTGCAAGGTCACATGTGATGTGACCTTTGACTTTGAATATCTAAGAAAGTGTACCTTCAATTTCTTTAGAAATACAGTATGTTATACAGCTAGGTGTAGACTCTTTTTGGTGTAAGTTTAATTTTGGAAAGCCTTTGGGAACAGCCTTTAACACAAAACATGTACTCCTGTTACTACCGGTGAAAAGCTAGAAATTCCATTGTTTATTGCTATACACTGTGTGCGATTGGCTAATTATTTATTGAATATAATGTTAAATACAATAACACAATAAAATACTATTAAAATCTTCACTAAAATATTTAATTATAAATTATAACTGTCGTTTCGCTACACAATAGCTTCTTCAGATAAAGACTGGTTATAACTAAAACTTAAACCAGTCTTTATCTGAAGAAGCTACCGTGTAGCGAAAGGACAGTTATGATTTTTAAATAAATAGTTTTATTTATTGTGTTATTATGGATCTTCATAAAGTACAGGCCGAATCAATGTAATTGATATAATGTTACTTTTTTGCATGTCCCAAAGGTTTAAAATAATCTGTTCTTGCTCCTGAACATGAAAATGATTTGAAACCCCAGTTCAAACGTTTTAAGGTATCAAAAATTCGAAATTTATAATCCAATACTGTGTGATTTCTCAAGTCTCAAACAGAAGTCTTTTAGAGGTTCACAATTACAAGTTCAGCATTACAACAGTTTTTAAAGCATCGATTATAGAATTTCTTCTATGTTTTAAAATCTCAAAAATTATAAATTTCAGAGATATAATATTCGAAAACTTTAAAAATAGCAGAATGTTACAGTAAATACCAATTCCGTTGGCGGAAGATTCTTGGAACGAAACGTCATCTGTCACATAGTGAAAGCTATCCCTAGAATGCTACATGATTGTAAACGATGGGGTCTCTACCTGTCGGTTGGTTCTAGGGATTCGAAATCTCCTTTCCGTTCATTCCAAGAATCTCCCTCCAACGGAATTGGTATTTACTGTAAACGTTTAAGATTAAAAATGAAGCTTAAGTCTAAAACCGACATAGTTTTAAAATGCAGTTTAAGAAGTTTATAATGTAAAGTCTCACTCTTAAGGTTCTAAAATTCGAAATTTTAGAAATTTAAAATTCAAGTCAGAGATGTCACGTTTTAGATTTCAACTCATATCCGTAGTTTACATTGATATGTTCTGAGCATCATTATATTGGAAACTTCCAAACATTCCATTATTGTTTAAAATGAAAACTTAGAAACTGAAACTTTGAAAATTTAGATTAACGATTTCGATTACATTAGAAACTTGGAAATTAAACTTTGAATGTCTCAGTTCTTGATATTTAATCTTTAAATGATTGAGACTAAAATACTAAACTTTAGAATTTTAGAGATAATGAAATTTCGATTCTTTGAAACTTAGTTAGTCGATATACAAATTTTGAGGCAAATAAATAATTCTGAATAAAATGTGTATTCGGCTGTGAGATCATGCCGTGTTTTGTAATCTGGTGTAGCGTGTACAATTTCTTTCTTGAGATTAGTCTCCTGATTTTATCATGTGGAAGAGGCTGTACATACTTTTTATAATATCTGCTTATTTTATTAAGTTACTTATCTTGCAATTAAAGACTTTTATGTGACTAAAGTTTGTGAGTGAAGTTCTCTGGTAGACTTCACTCACGAACTTGAGTCACTTGAGGTCCCCAATTGCGTTTAACGGCAAATGCGTCTACATAAACTCCCCACAGCAAAAATATGTTTTCAAAATTTCAAAGTGTATCAACTTTGTATCAATTCTCGAATTTTCCAAAGCTGCCCTTTTCAAATAGATATTTCCGAAAACTGGCAAATCGAACACTACAAACGATGCTTTGGAAATCATGAAAAGTACAAATCCATTGTTTTAGTGATTAGTCATTAGGAGGGGGACATTTGCAAGAACATCTCGACATACCTATTCCATTGAAAACACATGTGGTATTCCGATTTTCGCAATTAAGGCACATAATTTGTTGATCTGTTTCTTGTAGGTTTTTGTCATTTTCCTGTTCGTTACAAGGCATTGTAGTAACGTTATTCAATTCTAAGTTCTTACATTTTCTGCATATATTATTACATTTGTTTCTTCCACCATGTTATACACATTTCTGTTGTTTCTTCTTCGCCAATTGTTCTTTCCCATTGTTCACCTTCTTGTACATATTTATATGATTGGCTAATACTGGCATTTACTTCTACTGAATGACTTTGTAATTTTTAGAGTAACTCATCAAGATCATCTTTAGTGCCTAGGCACAGTATATATAACAGTCAGTAGGTTTACTTGCGTGCGGCACTATTGATTTCATTAATCCACCTTCGAATATCACGCCCATAAACGAAGTAGTGCACCGGAGTTGATCGGTCGACGTCGCCTGCAGATAATATCCAGTAACGTATTCAATAAAATACGAAATAGAATTGTTTGAATCAACAAAATTAATTGACGCCTTTGAACAATTAGTTTGTTATTAACTGAACTTAAATTAACGTACATAATTGAATATTCATTTACAAAACGAAAACTTTATTGTTAATTATGTTTCAATACAATTATCTTTTTACTACTTTTAGATGATTTAAAATTACGGTTAACGTCTTTTAAAGTGTAATACACTCGCAGTCGAGCGTGTAAATGATATACTATATTATTATTATATTTAAAATTATTGTACGAATGTAGAAATGTTAATGTTTTGAAGATGGATAAAACGCGTTTGACAACATTTTCATTTACACAAATATCTTGGAAGTGTTGTTGAAAAAGTATTTCCATAGATAAAATAAATTAAATAAAACTCAGGTTTGCAGGTATGTACCGATAAACATTTTTTATCAAATAACTGCATATATATCGAATAAAGTTTTTTCTAATTTATCAGAAGTTTGGTAATCTTTGTCAATTAAAACAATCTCTTCATCGTTTCCTGATTCTGTGTTTATTCATTTCGTAATAGGGGGCATTCGCACTGCATAATTGGAGTTATACGGGACTGGATAATTTGATGTGCTCGGTCGCGTCTATGAAGTAGGCTTTCTATGTACTGCCGGCACCTGCCAGCTTGTTGTGTGGTGGATGGTAACTATTTGCGACAGTCACGTTATTGTATGTTATTTATACTATGCCCTAGGGATTTAATCATTTTATTGAAATGATTTGTAGAGGATAGTCTAATTTTTAGGTCTGTGCCAAATTTTGCCTTGTACCAATCCAATGTAATAATCCTATGGAAGGAACAGCTTTACTGAAACTGCAAGAAATAACAGCCAACGGACCAATTTGTGTAATTATTGTCCTGCAGTCAGACTGGCAACATATTTTTGACATCCTGATTGCTTCTTGCTATAATACTGCGTGTGATTGAGGATGTCGAGGTTGGCCATGAATAATTTCCAGCTCAGGCCATAGTTTTACTAATTCGAGAATTATATAGTTTGCAGATTCGAGGTCATTGTCGCTTTTGTAATATGGCTGGACATCCAAGTTCAAGGAAGATTTTCAAAAACTTCTAAGCTACTTCAACAGCTTTCTTTGATTTCAAAGGACGTAGGCAAATAAATTTTGTGGGATGGTCCTAATAATTTTGTAACAATTTGTATTCTTTATCCTGACATGACTGCTAATCGATCAAATCAACTTGGCCCCGAGAACAAAATTCTTTTAAAACTATAGGTTTAGTAACCAAATTTGTATGTTTCGATTTTACCTTTTTTCTTCTTAAGACGAATTTCACACGATTGTAGAAATATCCGAAAACAGGTCGTGGAATGATGTGGTCTGATTTTAAAGCAAAAATCATTTTATCTCTAGCACCATGGCCCAGTGAAATATGCGCCGAATACAATATTTAAAATAAGTCTTGTTATGGTGTCACATAGATAATATTACCACGTTTTCCGCGGAATAACGCATTACACCAAAAGTCTACGACTTACATGTATATTGAATAAATATTTTCACTTAATTGTTTGATTTTCTTGCTTAGAAAAATAAATACGTATGTATTCCTTAGGCCACCCTGTATAGTAACCTCTAACTGTGTCTTTTAACAAAATGTATAAACTCTTGCATTCTATGCTTTTTTTAATTGAAACTTCCACATACTGAAAAATTGATTTCTACTAGAAATCTCCAATTTTAATAATAACTAGAAGTATTTTAAATAGTTTATGCTATTATAGCTTAATAGTTGCTAAGCATAATAACAATAACCTTGATATCCATAGGTGAAATTAAACATAAACCCTTTACTAATACGAAACTAAATTAATATTATTAATTTAATTCGTAACTCTTAATAATATAATAATAAATACTTTTAATTTAAAGAGATTTCAATAGACATTCAATAATGTCTTTCATTTTGATAAACAGAAAAATGAACAATTATAAAACTGACGCTTATAAAAATGAAAATGAAACCTAATATGTTTAGTGTTGTTTATAACACAGTAATTTACGAGCGACCCTGGTCGGAATATTTGGGAATTCCAATGTTGAATTAGTCATATCTGCTGTCTGAAAGAAAAGAAACCAGTGCAAGATGGGTTATCTAATTAATTTTCTTTTAAGGCGCAGTAATTTATGCACTTTTACGTTATCAAGCGCGCTCTTAAGATTATTATATTAATGCTAATAAACTCCTAACGAAAATCCAAAACGGATCGAAATATACGTTTAAACTAAACTAACTTTAATTGCATACCCAAAAGTGAAATAACACAATAAATAAATATTAGTTGTAATTAATTTATTTCATAAAAACCAATTCAAACAAAGGACTAACTCATACTTTTAATATTATTAATAATAACTATACAAATAGTACTATGTTCTCTTCAGCGGGGGGGTTTCTTTTAGGTGTTCTCTGGCACCTAAAATGTACGTTTACTCGCAATTCCCTCCAAGAACGATGTATTGTTGCCTTCTCAACTCTTTTGAAATCAATTCAAAACTGCGACATTTTTACAAAATTGGCGCGTTCTCCAGAAATAATAAATATGGCATGCGCAATATATACTTAAAAGGTGAAACTGTATCTATATTAACGGCAAAGATGTATTACCTTTTTAGAAAACGTTAGACAGTCGTTGAGAGTGCGCATAGCTCAACGGTTGGTGTTACAGAATAACCTATCTATCGATTCTCGTTGAAGCTGCCGCTGAGGAAGTCGCTAACGATCGCCGTTCACGAACGGCGCCATTCGTGAACGGTTAGTTACAGAATAGACCCTTAAGTAAGGAATACGAGGCGCACATTGCATTCAAAAACTGCCCAACAGCAATGCGCTTTCTTTGTTCTTCTTAGTTTGTAGATTGAAACACCTTACATAGTGTTATAATATAGGCATCCCGAATTACATGTCGGCACGATGTTTTGCCTATCTTCCAGGCGAAAGAAGGATTTCACAATTTTTATTTTAAAATAATAACATTTTGCATTAAATATGTTGACAATACACACTGTGAGATGATAACGGATAAATCTTAAATCGATTCTTTACTTGAATTTCACAAACTCAATTATAAGATGAACGATTTTCTGTCGTTGGTTGATATTTTGACATTCAGATATTTTGAAGCCATTTTATGGCATGTATTTTACCTGAAAATTATTAAAGGCTTAATTAAGAAGGTATACACAAGTATTTATTACTTTACTTACAGTTTTTTATTATTGAATTTCAAGAAAATGTTATATTTCTTTGACGATTCATAATTTTCCATAGTAAATAGATATTTTTCAATGTTATTTGAATTTCTAAGTAAAGTATTTTGCTGCAATACCGTTAACCAAGTTCTAGGGTGCATTTGACACTAGAATGTTAAAGTGGCGAACTTTTTGAAATCCCAAAATTGGAACGTTTCAGCATAGTCTGCTAGAATGTTAAAATTTAGTTTATATTTATAACTTTGGTGTCCGAATTTATGTAATATTTGTTTAATAGGATCTTAGGATTAATTTTATGTTAAGAAAAAGATGTAGCAAGAAGTTAAAATGTTTTTATTTGAATTTTTGTAAAGTAATGATTGAGAGAAAATTTAAGATGGTTATCAATGAATCCTAACTCTAAATTTGCATTTTGATAGCCTAGTTAGATATCAAAATAAAGGAAAAATTCTCATCTTTTATTTACAACATTTGTTTAAACAATTAGTTTAATTTATTATTAATAATGTGGTTATGAACATTTTAGTGTAAAAGACACTCTTTTGTTTCTAGTATAGTTTCGGCCTAGGAAAATCACTAGCGATTCGCAATTGCTTTCCAATTATTATAAAAACAGCACGAAAATTTGGTTACTGTCTCTTGAATTTCCATACCGAGCAGAAGTCATGTCAGTTTGTATGTTATTTTGTTAAAATTTGGAGGTTATGTTGGTGAATCTTACGTTACTTTAACTGTCAACAAAATGAGGTTATGACAAATGTCATCTGGTTCTTAATTTTTTTTATGTAAGTTTTTAATAATTTAATTAGTAATAATTATAATAAACAATCAAAGTGAACTAAAAGTGAAATAAAACAAGAGTGAAGTGTTGATTTGGTGTACAGACTGATCTCATAAATTGAAGACACTTTTTGGAATTTTATTTTGAATGGAACGAATTAAAGGAAGGTAATAGCATCTTTTTGCAAATAACCGAATTATTTTATGTACTCACGTCATGGAAGATACATGTTGCACCTTTAATAATAATAATCATCTTCATAAATCACAAATAAGATCAATTTGAAGGATGATCTGGAATGTGTTCATCTTGTCAACAAATAAACAGGTAATTTTATCAACAATAACAGGAATCTGCTAATCTTCAAGTTAGGATAATTAATTTTTTTTGTGTGGCGCAAATAATTTTAAAATTTAAAATAATGTTCAATTTTTAATTTTTTTTAATAGCAATTTAAGATTGATCAGATAAGAATTAAAAAGGACAAAGAGAATTAGAATGTCTCTTAATTCTTATTTTGTTAAATCTATTTGGCATCAAGGTTTAATTGATTTTGTTTCACGTTTGTTTAATTGATTTAAATATAAGACGTTAATGAATGTTTGTTATTTCTCTCCAATGAATTTTAAATTTTTGTTTCTTTTGTGTGCTAATAAATAAAATTTATTCATTTAAATATTTAGAAAAAAATTTATTTGTGTCTGGTCCATTAGCAATGTTTTACAGATTTAATTTAAATAGCTACCTAATTAATTGGCGACCCACCTGATTTCGTCTCATGCATTTATGGAACTTGTTTTCCAGTTTAGAAATTACAGCCGGAAATTTTTTTTTACGATAAAGGTAAGTGATATTTAGTTGTGTATATTTTCAGACTGTTTTACAATGATTTTGTGTTTGTGAATTTTATCAATAAATTTTTTTGTTTGGAATTTATAACCTTTCATCTTTCATCAAGTGTTGTAGGGTTTATTATTCCCAACAATAAATATTAATCAAGCCTCATCGTCTCAATATCCTACTATATTAAAACGCCAATTGATCTCGGGAACGAAAGATCAAATTTACGCGGCGACCTAGATATAAGCTAGGGGAAACGAGAGAAGCAAAATAACACCAAAATTATGGTTCCTACTTTTATGGTTTCTGAGATACAGAATTATTTTAATATTAGAGGCTTTTGTATGGTTTTTGTCTGATTGGGATGATCGTCAAAAAAACTATTTTTCCCCTCCCGCCCAGCCCTTTTTCAGAGTTGGGAATTTTTTTAAATTAACTGCGTTAATCTGGCATCTCAAACATGGTGAATCGAAAATGATTTTTTAATCATATTTTAATCAATATTTTATAATTAAATTATCGCGCGTCGTAGGCGCTCGGACCCCCGATTTTATCATATTATATGGCGCCCGAATGCGGTGCTTTTTTTTCCTCATTCACATTATATAACAATACCATCCATCAAAATATCATACCAATATGTAGATTGGAATTGCAGCCATATCCAAGAACATCTCATAGACATTTGATTACCTCGAGCTTTGGCAAAGCTCTATATTAACTGTGCTATTTAATGGATCCGTTTGCGAGCATAATTTCAGAACCAAGTTTGAGACTCAAAATGTTTTAATATGTACTATTATAACTCTAGTTATAAAAAAGATCACATTACTTCTGATTTAGTAGTGGATTTATTTGCAAAGAGAAAAATAGGTGAAGTGACACCATCGCATTTGATACATATAGCTCATAATTAAAAGTTAGATAAAATTTTTAAATTTTTTATTATAAGTTTTACAAAATACATACAAGTAATTTCATAAAACGAAAATTTTTTTAAGAGTAAATTTAAACCCATTAAATCCAATAATTTTATATTCCTAGATGGCATTGACAGTAAAGTTTGTATTGTCAATCACTATAAATATACCTAGAGTTCTTAAATTAAAGTTAGTTGACATTATAAGAGTCGGGACAATGTATATCGTTTTCTCTCCAATTTTTTACATATTGGTCAGTTATGTGATAGCTCTATTGGAGTTTAGTAACATCAGTACATGGCTGAAGACTGATAAATACTAAAATCAAAAATTTTACATCTTAAATTCTTACAACTATTGAGAAGACATTATTTTATCTGAAATGCGATATAAAAATAAATATTAAAAAAATGTAATCGTATAAAAAATATTGCAGTGTAAATTAGAAATTTATTTTAACTCTTACACACCACTGAGTAACAAATAAACATTAATTTACATGTATTTTATTATTTCAGTGATACAAACTTAAGAACTTGAAATACCTCAAAATATGACAGTTAAATGTCCCATCTCTTTATTTTACTTAGCTATGACTATTTTACTTGTTTAATGACTATTTAGCTATGACTAATCTAGCCTCAAATTAATAATGAATGTAACTGTGACTTGAAAGCTTTCAGGTTAAAAGTATTCATGTACTAATTGAGAGACCCAGAACAAAAGTGAAAAAAAATGTTATATCCAAAAATTAATATAACTAGGTAACACTAGGGAGAAGGTATACTGCGCTTTCACCGAACGATGCAAAATATAAACAAGTATATCTCTGTATAGATATCTCAATTCCACAGAAAAGTGGAAATACCCGCTTCATGAACTGGACTCTTCAATTGTGAAATCGTTTGTATGTACATAGTGGATATACAACTGTGACAGAAGCAAAGGAAAAGGGCAACAGTGGTGCCAGGCCAACAACAGGTCGTTTGGTATTCAATTACAATCCGAAATGCTTTGATTTAGAATATCTGGAAGCAGGTGTGATAAAATTGCCTCTGATATGTATAATATGGTAACCTTGTAAATGACAGATTAGTGTCAAAAAGAAATAAATAAAAATTCAAGGCAATCTGACTACAAAAGTTTTTGACATGCAATAAATAAAAGTTAAATGCATATTACCATTATTTCATTTTTATTTATTGTTTCCAGCCTTATTTTGTGGAACTCCATAATCATGAAATAAATAAAGATTATTAAAAGTTTCACAGTTTTATTAAAATATACCTGACAATATTGTTTCGACAGCTATGCTGTCATTATCAAAGGTAATATAATTATAAACAAACACGTCGCTAAGGTAGATACAAAATAGGTAACTAGATAAAATAATAATAATAATAAAAATTAATAATAAAAATCATAATTAAACATCTAATACTTCCAGTAACGGAGAATTACTGAGCTCAAGTTGTTCATTCATTAAAGGTACCCTGAGTTTGTGTTTGTATATCTCAAAGGCTTCTAAAATGTCTAATTTGCGTTTGTTATTACAAAAATGTAGGAATTTAATATTATTTTGAGGAGTCATTGTGTGATTTTGTTCTAAAAGGTGTTTGGCGTAATTCGATTTTTCAGGATGTTTATTTTTGTAATGACGTACGTGTTCTTTATATCTTATGTCAAAATTTCGAAGTGTTTGTCCAATATATACCGAACTACAAAAAGAACAATTTAAACGGTAAATGCCCGATTTCATGATATCATGAAATCGGGCATTTACCGTTTAAATTGTTCTTTTTGTAGTTCGGTATATATTGGACAAACACTTCGAAATTTTGACATAAGATATAAAGAACACGTACGTCATTACAAAAATAAACATCCTGAAAAATCGAATTACGCCAAACACCTTTTAGAACAAAATCACACAATGACTCCTCAAAATAATATTAAATTCCTACATTTTTGTAATAACAAACGCAAATTAGACATTTTAGAAGCCTTTGAGATATACAAACACAAACTCAGGGTACCTTTAATGAATGAACAACTTGAGCTCAGTAATTCTCCGTTACTGGAAGTATTAGATGTTTAATTATGATTTTTATTATTAATTTTTATTATTATTATTATTTTATCTAGTTACCTATTTTGTATCTACCTTAGCGACGTGTTTGTTTATAATTATATTACCTTTGATAATGACAGCATAGCTGTCGAAACAATATTGTCAGGTATATTTTAATAAAACTGTGAAACTTTTAATAATCTTTATTTATTTCATTTCATTTTTAAATAATGGGTATTTTTTAACTTTTTAAATAGATGTCCAAGTATTATATGTCATATTCATTTTTTACAAAAGTAAGGTTAGACATCAAACTTAAGAAACACCCATTAAAATATATATATTTACAGAATCTTTTGATTGGTGCCATTTTTGTAAAATAAACATAAAATGTATTTATTAAATTATAAATAATTCACATTATTAAAGTATAAAGCGGTCGATTTTCAAAATGTGTCTACTCTCGTAACAAACCGCAACTCATCAGTCTTTCATAGACACATTTGCTAACACCAACATCAGCACCAGCCATTTAAGAAATTTATAAAAAGCTATTTAATAATATTCAGCTATAAAATATTTTGTACATAAGGAAACTTAAATCATCCTATCATCATTTGACATGTGAAATTATTGCAAAAAGTTATACTACACATTAAATTATATTTAATGTTTTATTATCAATCAAAGAATATTATTATTGAATCACAGTCAAATCATCATCATTCTGGATTTCTTCACTGTCAGGCATAGCAACATCCCAAAAACCTAAAAAAAAAATAGAATTTGTTCACTGCAATAAACTACTACAATTCTGAAAGGAGCACCCTTATTGGTTTCTGTGATCAAAGACATATCTTATTGTCCGACTTATTACACACAATAATGGCTGCATTTACCAATTTAGGCAAAAGCCGATAGCCTCAGTCTCTGGGGTACATTAAAGTCTTACAAATAGCTACATAAAAAGCACATAATTGCTTTTGTGAAAACAACAAATACATATTGTATTGTATTTTCTACCAAAGGAATATAAAAATCCAAAACAGAAAACTCCTCCAGTATTACTGTCTAAACAGGACATACAAACCTGCAAATGTTTCATCGCTAGGGGGAAATCGATTCCTATGTTTGGAACACGCATCCATTTTTTTATGCAACTCATCTGCAGATAGATTTGAACCTTCATAATACTAAAGATAATAGATATAATTACAGTTAATTAGAATGCAGTTATTCAGATTTTACCGCTTTACAGTTATTGCAAGACCATCCTGGAAGCTTCAAGCGATCCACCTTACGCCTTACAGTCTCAGTCTTATGAACATGTTGGGGTCCTTTATCTTCATTTACTGGAACTCTTAAATCATTCGTTTAATAATAATAATATAAATTAATGAATAAACATTAAAATTACTTATCGTAGCCTTGTAGGAAAGAGGTAGGCACTATGAAATTATTTTTAGATTGCTGTTTGTGTTCTTTCTTTTCTTTTGATGCGAGACTTAATTTTGTTTCGTTCTTGCTTGACATCCTTGAAATTAATTTGTAGTATACTACAATTATTTGAATTATTTTACTTACCAAGAATTTGATAAAGTAGACATCTGAGTGGGTGAATTATTAAAATCATTAGATGAAATCTTTCTAGCTAGACAGAGCTTTTTTGCAAGTGGTTTATTAGGTGTCTGTTCTATAACAAATGAAGAATCCACTACATCAATATTCGATTTTCTTTTATTATCCCTTAGAAAATCAATACCAAGTTTATAACTAGCGGTTTCAAAGATTTCATCTGATGATGTACTAGACAGAGAAGTATCAAATAAATCCTCGCTACTCAACTTTGGTTTTGAAACTGTCTGCACATTTAAATTCCGTTTATCTTTTTTTAGTTGCAGACTCTTTCGATGTTTGTTTAATTTAGGACTTTTATTTAAAGGTGATTTTCCTTTTGACATAACCGTTTCTTGTGATTTTGGTTTCGTTGGTGTAGACGGAAGATTTCTCTCTATATTTTCCTTATCTTTGTTAACTTGTTGTCTAAGAATTTTAACTTTTTCATTCAAATTATCTTCTATTCCTAAAAAAATATATTTTTAAAAATATATTCTTACTATTTGAGTAACTTCAGTAAAGGGCCAGGCATCAATGCACCTTTTCTCTCTCGCATGCAAGCTGTTACTAGTAGAAATTGTTTTTTATGCCGTATGCCAGCCCTTATACTAAAGTTTTACCATACTTTTAAATTTAAAATCTATGTTCGGTGATCTTGTAAAATTTAACAAATTAAAATTTTAATGATTACATTTCATGACTTATTTATATACACAGTCTCTCATTAAGTATTTAAGATTAAATCAATTTACTTTGAAATTCCCGATGTAAGGCATGCATCAACATAGAAATTCTTCGAAGTTCCTTTTCATTGTCTTTATTCCAAATGGTTTCAACATTCTCTGAATACAGAGACATCCAATCTTCAAGTGCATTATTACTTAGAGGAGACATTATTACGACATTAAATATAATAAAATGTATTAAAGAAAGTAGCTATTGCAATTATTTGAGAAATTCGACTATAAGATAATAATAATCATTGATAAATCTATGATTTTAAATTTTTTAAAATGTAGGGTTATATTTAATGTCAACAAACGTCAAGAAATTCAAATTTCCCCATAACTCTCGTTCTCATTTATTCAAATACAATCATATATTCTATAAGTCCCATTTATTAAATTAATGATAGATGTTAAGCCGCGAGACCATTTTTAAACTAATCAATGTTTAAATTAAATAAAGGTACCAAGTACGTTCCTTATAAATAGTATATCCTAAATTGTTTATACAAAAGGTGACCAATAGCAACAACCATGGGATTTAATAATAAATGCGACGTAATATTTATTATCTTCATTTCTAAGTTTGCTAAAATTAAGTACCATTTGTGTGTTTGTTATAAAAAGCAGGTTTTATATTGTATTTTGTAAGAGTTTTTAAGTTTATAATCAGGGACTGGAACAGGAACCCAAAAGAACCGGAATCGGAACCGATTACTTTTATGAAAGACGTTATTCCCCTGGTTATGTAACAAATCATTATCGCTAGTAATCCCTAAGTTCCATGCATTGCAGGTTAAAGCTCTATTCTCGCCTCCATGTGAAACGAGACCTTTTATAATGCTTGTAATGCCAGGCTGTTTACATACATCTATGAGCTGGTTTGCGCCTAATATTAGTCGAATTTCATCAAACAGAAAGTGGGCGAAATTGTTTACCAGAAGGAATTGCTTGTTTGCAGCATGCGTTATGCGACCTTTAACAAGTACATAGCTGTCATACAAAGATAAAACGTTATCGGAATTTTGTATGCTGATTCTAATGGTGTCGGAATGATTGGCATTTAACGTAAACGGCAGATAGGTATAAAAATCCTCTTTTATTATATCTGTATCGACGCGAGGCTTCCCAAATATGTTTAATTTATCAATGGTAAAGGTGTCGGTGTTAATATGCATTTTACTTCGTTTTGACATGCTGCTGTTGCTGTTATCGTACTTTAAAGCCTAAAGATTCAAGAAATAGGCGACGACCTTTAGTTAGTTTTAATCGAAGGTCTGCACTGGCCGACGTTCGACGGTGAATGACCTTTGATGGACATATGCTGATGTTTTATAGCTAAAGTTTATTCCCATTTTTCACGTTTAAGTTCTAGCCTGATGCTCGTGAAAGTGTCTTCAGACAAATTTATCAACTCTCCTCTGGCGTCTACCAGTCTAATGGTGATGTTGTCGATCTCGGTGACAGTGATGAGAAAGTAAATCACATGCGATGGCTCGTTTTCAATCAGATAGCCGGCTGGTACGCAAACACCGAATTCGAAGATTGTATGACCCGATTGATTACTTCTATATGAACCGCCTGTAATATTCGTGTCTACAAAGATGTTTGGAGTTGAAAGTATATCGACAATTCGATCTGATACGTATCTGCCACCTGGTTCTAGCACGCGCTTCTAAAATCCTAGTAGGGATCCTATGTTATCGGGTTGTAGTAGTAGATCTCCCTCTTCCGGATCACCACTAATTTGATTCTTTATATAGTTAACGATTTCAGCCAATTCGTAGCTACCCGGTTCAATAGATATTTCCTTTTCTCCGTAATAAAATTTATTTTTGCCTGGGTATATATTCCGTATAGTGTGACTTGTATATAAGCCTACTAAACCTAGTGAGTATTCGTAACGCACGTGATCTAGTGTTATAGGTGGATAAATACGATCCGTAGAAAGCTTGTTCCCTGTACCGTACACCGTGATGGTCCTAGCCATACTTATCCGATTTACACTTTCACCTCTCTTTTATACAAAAATCGTAGACACAGATGTCCGCAGTTGTATGTATTGAACTTTTGTTCTTGGGCTACGTTGTAGTATACGGCGCAGCGAGGCCCTAAATATTTCACAAGTTCAGCTGGTGGTCTTAGGTCTCCGAAGGGGTCATAGTACAAAACCAGTTTCGATCCTTTCTATAGGCAACCCAATGAGTACCCGGTCCTCCAGCGTCGTCAAGATTAACAATAGCTCTTTCCAATTGCAAAGGTTTCGTTGAAGGTAGACTCTAAAATAGGGAATGTCTTTAGCATGTTTTATTATATCTAGGTCTGTAAGTGGTCTCCGAGGCAAGTTATTCAGTTTTTTGACCGCCTGACATATGATTTTAAGTACAATGCAGCTCCGCCAGCTCTATACGGTTTCAGGTAAAGGGTGTTCCCGTTCGTACCGCCTAAAGCGATAGCTTCCATACCTTTATTATGCAGTGTAGTTTCTTCTAGCTGTCTCTTATTACTATTAGCAGTGTTAACAGCTTTTGCTACGCCCGAAGCGCCTCCTATAATTGCTCCGAGAGCCGAGAGGCCAGCAAAAATTGGTATGAGTGGTAAAATACCCCCTGTAGCTGTAGGCACTGGAATAATTCGGGGTACTTTAACGTTTTTTCGACCGCCCACGTTTTGAATGATTCTTCTGGCAGCGCCCAGGACATGATGTATTAAGTCTTTACCCGTCTTTACGCCCATTCCCAACTTTCTTTTAGCCTTCATTATACCGGTTACAAACAGAGCTGATGCTTTTTCCCCTAATTTAGAGTCTTTAGCCTTAACACGCTTCCAAGCAGCTTCTTCTAATTCACGATCTGCGTGGTGTCTACTGTTCAAATCGGAGCTTTGAGCGTACGAGATGTTGTGCTGCATACATGCCTGGCCCAAGGGAAGTATACCTTTATCGCCGCGTTGTAATCTTTTAGATAATTTAGTACCAGGTCCACAGTACTGATAGGAAGGAAGATGTAGTTCAATAGGCAGCTTGTCTATGAGCTTGTTAATAACACCCTTACCCTCGTGAAATAACATCTGGTACTGAGAGAAGAGACTGCTTGTACCTGTATTTATACTCGGTCGCCGCCAGACTAATCTGCATTCTGAAATCTCTGCATATAGATAAAGTCTCTATGATCAGCTTGTAGAATTTTACACAGCTGCTTTTCAACATTATGTATTCTTCAGTCTCCCTTTCTCACCTGTCTGTATCCATACTCCCATACTATCATATGATGTATATTATTCATCCGTGCGTCGGCGAAACTTACTTTCTTTACCATATCGATATGTTGCTGCTGCTACTACATATCGCTATGTTTGGAGAGTTATTGATATTAGTAAAACTAAAACTTTGTTTAAATACATTTTTATTTCTTCAACGATACATTTAGGCTAAGATAAAAAAAAATAACTGATTAGCGTAGATATAAGCAAACTAAGCATCTACGCAGCATTCCCGTAAGGCTCACCACGTTTCCTATCTGCGCTAATCAGGCATTTGATATAATACACTTAAAACTAGAATAAAAATGGTGTCCATATCAATATGATTAGGTCAACCGATAGTAGTAGTAAATTCCGTTATTAGTCGGCATTGTACACTCTCTTTATGTTGTAAGAGTTCGTACGTGTTGCAGATTCGGCTATTAGGGCATCAAACGATGATCGCATAACTTTTTGAGTATCCTCGAGCGCTTGTACTTTATCTAATAATTTTTTATAATTACTATCTAGGGTATTATTCGTTTCTTCTATCTTTGTCAACACACTCGAATGATTAGTTCCCATCTCATCATTTGCTATTAGGAGATTTCTCTTTGTTTCTTTTTCCAACGTTGTTAGCAAACTGTTAAGTTTACTAGTTTCAATGTCAACCTTTGTTACCTTTTGCTTTAGATCTTTAATAGTGTTCTGAGTGTTGGTAGTCATTGTAATGAAGGTTTGTACAGTCGAGTCGAATTGAGCATCTACATAGGTTTTCTATATCTATAGGGTAACTTACTGAAACAATACGTTTACCATCTGCATTAAACTGCATTTGATCGTTTGTATGCATAGCTCGCTTGTTAAAATAATGCCTAGAGATTACATCTTTATCCTCTAGAGGCTCCCCTATATTACAAATTCTTCCATCTTTAGCATCATAGTACGACCCCTGTCCTTTATCCTCTCGTCTCAAACATTTAGAGAGTAATTTTCTTTCAACATCGTCCACCAGCTCGTCGGTATACTTTTTCGTGCAAACATCGTGGTCGTCAAGCGGTCCTTTAACATGTACTAGTCTTCTCTTCTTAACATCAATTACACCTTCATAGCTATCTGATAACATTAGTACAGAACGCTTCGTGACAAGATCGTTATCGTTGATAGGAGCGCCTACATTAGTTATACGTCGGTTCTCAACATCGAAATTGCCCTCTGGTGTTAATTTGAAACCATAACCTCTCGGTCCACGTTTTGTTGCAGCCATTGCTTCATCTGTCATACTCATCATAGCTCTGCCGAAGAGATCTATTGTGTTCATGATGACCTATGACAAATAACTGTCACGCACGAACAGAATACACCGTATTTATAGCTGAGATCTTCATAGCGTAATGATGTACATATTTCAATACGTCATGAGATTTATACTGCGGTGATCTATATGAATGAAATAAAATATAATATCCACCGTTCCAAATGTATAAACATATAAATTATATACGGCGAATTAAATTTAGAAAACACCACAGATATTCTTTATTTCTCTCAGCTAGCTCAGGTTTGCTCAGTAAAGCATAAATTATATTAATTGCGAGACTCTTATGTACTTTTATGCCTGGAAAGAAGGAAAAACTTATATCGTAAGCTCTAAAACTACTGCAACCTGGACAACTGCTACTCAACTCTGAATTTGAAAGACAAGAATGCCGGATGTTTGTATTAACATCAATTAAACACATATATGAAATTTAAAACACAATACGTACAAAGGGAAATAGGAAAAATTAGTAATTACCATTTCACTTTATTCAATAAAAACTTAACGTTGTCATGCTATAATAACATTAGAATTTCATGTACATGAGATAGAAGTTTCAAATTTATAAAAAGAAACTTAAAAATTTATTCAGTAAAAACTTAACGTTGTCGTGCTATAATAACATTAGAATTTTACGTACATGAGATAAAAGGTTAGAATTTATAATAAGAAACTTTCATTTCATATTTTGAAACTATTTTGTCAATTATCTGTAAAGAGAGAGAGATTGGATTTTTTATCACCGTTATAATTTTTTATGAGAAAATTTTGTAATTTAAAGATGAATTTAAATATTTGGTGATGGTACATACAAAAGGGATGTTTTGATTTATGGCGTAATACATTTTAAGACGAGAGCTCTAGATCTGTTTAATCAATAACAAAAGAGGATATGTCAATTATAATAAGCTTTTTTTTTGTTCAGGTATAAAATCTCCTAACAACCCATAATTTCGATCGGATAACCAGATAACTGAGATATCGATATGCAAGAATTTTGACTTGTCAGAACTTGCATATGGTCTCGTATAAAAGGGGTGGTTATAATACTGAAGCCTCACTATTAGTTGGCATCAGATAGGTGTGTTTACATTGAGTGGTTATTTTGTTCGGGCCGTGGTTTATTGTTTTAAATTATACTATTTGTATGTTTTGGTGTTAATTGAATTGATAATATTTACTGCGTGCGTGTGCTTAACGTATAGAGTTTTTTGTTTAAAATTGCGCGTAGTGCATATTTACAGCGGTGTAACACATTAGGTAAGTCTCTTATTATAGATTCGAACCTTTTATCTCATGTACGTAAAATTCTAATGTTATTATAGCACGACAACGTTAAGTTTTTACTGAATAAATTTTTAAGTTTCTTTTTATAAATTTGAACCTTCTATCTCATGTACATGAAATTCTAATGTTATTATAGCATGACAACGTTAAGTTTTTATTGAATAAAGTGAAATGGTAATTACTAATTTTCTATTTCCTGTACGTATTGTACGTGTCTAAAACTAATACATCAATAGCGTTTACTGTCTCCAGCCTTACTTTGTGGAACTCCATAATCATAAAAATTTGCATCTATTTAAATATTTTGTTACTCTTATAATCTCTAGATTTACTGGGAATTGACCACATTTTATAACTAATTATTGTTATGATGACGAGACCTGTGTGATTGACTTATTGCCCCTGGAAATAGGTAAGTTGTTTATTAGATTCCTGTAATATTAAAATTAAGGGGAAAAAGAGGAGTGTCGGAACAAATTTTTGTTTATTAAAAAAGAAAAGCGACAGACCGCCCTAAAGATTTTATGTGAAAATTTAAGTATTTTGATTCGGAAAGGAAATAAGTTAAAACCTAACCATCAACCATACTCTTTTGTTTTTACTGTACATCTTAAATGTTCGAGGATTAGTACCTGCTATCGTGCCTCAGGTAGTCAGTCCGACCTTTTTGGGGTATAGTGATGCATTTTAATCTGATAATTATCTCGATTTCAAGTTTACAAAAAAAAGCTGTCTTTAAGGAAGTTTGAAAAGATTATATATTGATGAAAAAAAAGGGAGAGAATTTTTACAGAAAAGAACCATTCAAACTTACCTGTTTTGAGTTTGAAGCAGGTATAAAAACCGCAAATTTCTAGTGATTTGGAGGCCGAATCGTGCCTTTTTAAAAGAATGTATATTGCCTCAGGGTGTTTCCCTTTTTTGTCGTCGAGGGTAAGGTAAAATTTAACTCCAGTTTATTTTGGTACCTTCTACAGTATAGTCGTGTTTTCGTTTTTAAATTTAAAAGATGATTAGTGTATATTCCTTCTTGATGAGAGGTGATTAGGTGTTTTAATTTAAAGTGATATCTGGTATTACAAAGCGCAAATGGTAAGTTATTTTTCTGCATTAGAATTAGTTTTTTTTCTCTTTTTAAATAGTTAATTCAGGCGTTGATAATAATACATATTAGTGTTAGAAATCAGTCCGATCCCTGAACGTGATTCAAGAGCCTGTGTCTTTATTAACGTAATTTTCTTAACATGGAGATCCGAAAGCCCTTCACGAAGGGTAGCTACTGACATAGATATAACGGTTAGACGAGCCTGCAAACCTCGCCGTTGTGTCAAGGATTGTCGGTTTCTTTAAATTTCATGATCTCTTTGGGTAGAAAGTTTCATTAGAATACAATAATTTTGATCATGTGGTTAGTCGTCCGTGAAATATAAATTTCAAGTTAGCCGTACATAGGTCGTCGTCGTCGTCGATAATACAGATTTCTTCATGACGCCACCTCTGTTGACAGTATGACAGATTCAGTACAGTTTCAAATTTAGCGTCACATGTTATTAGGATGATGGGAGAGAAGGAGAAAGTGAGAGAGCGAGAGAGTGAGAGAGCGAGAAAGAGAGAGCGAAAGATGAGGCTCTTTAATGCGACCTCTAATAGGTGAGAAGGAGAGAGTGTGAGAAGGAGAGAGTGAGAGCGAGACAATGAGAGAGCGAGAAGGAGAGAGTGTGAGAAGGAAAGAGTGTGAGAAGGAGAGAGTGAGAGAGTGAGAGGAGAATTCGAGAGAGGAGATTCTTTAATGCGGCCTCTAATAGCATCAGTACATACATACAGGTAATACAGATTTCTTCATGACGCCACCTCTGTTGACAGTATGACAGATTCAGTACAGTTTCAAATTTAGCGCCACATGTTGTGATATAAAATGGCTGCAGACTCTAATTGAAGGGTCTTCTTCTTCTCTAATACAGTTCTCTTTTTTACGCGACCTCTACATACCGGTAATACAGATTTCTTCGAGAGAGTGAGAAGGAGAGAGTGAGAGAGCGAGAGAGTGAGAGAGCGAGAAAGTGAGAGAGAAGGCTCTTTAATGCGACCTTTAATAGCAGTACATAGGTAATGGATAATACAGATTTCTTTAATGCGACCTCTATTAGGTCGACATAGGTCATCGATAATGCAGATTTCTTCATGACGCCCTCTGTTGACAGTACCCCTAGTTGTCGCATGACGCCCTCTGTTGGCAGTACACAGATTGCCGGTAATACAGATTCCTGTAATAGCCTCATAGGGCGTGGTAAAATGGCGACGAGTTCCAAAATGGCTGCCTTCAGCCAATCACAGAACAGCAGGCATAGCTACAGGAGTGGGGGTAACCAATCACAGCAAAGGGGGAGGAGCTACAGGAGTGGGAATAGCCAATCAGAGCGCAGCAGTCGTGGCCAAAAAAAAGGAGTGGGGCTGGTCTCAAGTACCCTAATACCAACTTTGAAATTCTCGTTTTCTTCATTTTTGAGCAACTTTGGACCTCAACATCTCTTATGGTCATAGATGGATTTTATATTACGTGCATATAAAGCAGCATATGATGGCAAACTGTGGTAAAAATTTTAACTTTGTTATTATCGTGAGGACAGAGTTATGCTCAGTTGAAAACTGTAAATGTATACCATTTCCATTAGTATTAGTATTACTGTGTAAATGTACTTTATTCTGGTGCTAATATTGGTTTGGGAAAGTAAAATTATTATTATTACTATTATTATATATAGTTATATGCTATTGATAAAAGTCTTTGCAGTGGTAACTAAAGTTATTAATATAACAAGGGTGTTTTTTTTTGTATTTTCTTCCGTGGCCGATTTCCCTCTCAATCCGTGTAAATTGAATGACAGCTAACATGAGCATAACTCTGTTCTCAAGCTAATATCAAAGTTACCATTTTCACCATAGTTTACCATCATATACTGCTTCATATTCACATAATATAAAAACAATCCATTTATGCCCATCAGAGATATTGAAGTCCAAAGTTGCTCAAAAATGAAGAAAATGAGAATTTCAAAAGCCCATAAATACCAAAATAGTGAAGTTTCAGATTTGAAATATTTTAAACATAAACTAGCCTTAACTGTGTAGTTTTTTTAAAAAGAATAAGCACTGATACTTCGCCATTATCTGGAAATATGAGACTCTAAAAAACCGAAATTTTGCAAAAAAGCGTGAAACTTCGGACTTAATTTGCGCCCATAAGGAAGCATCTTATAAAATTTACGTTTAGAACAAGAAATGTAGTTCGAAATGTGAAGAATGCAATGGTTTTTCCCGCGACTTTCTACGACCAAGCGTTCTTGAGATATCAAGATTTTTGTTGACATAGAAAAGTGCAAGAAACGTCGTGCACCACGAAACAAATATGGCTGCCGTATTTAAACAAAAAGGAATAAAAATAAATTAATAGCGGCTTCGAACTACCAAGACATAGATGTGATAACACACCAAAAATTATCCTGTTCTGAGATGGTCGAGCAACCGGTGCGGGATCACTTGGTTATGGTTTTAGGTTATTCGAGTTTCACCACATTTCCCGTTCTGAGCGTCAATTTCTAATTTGTAAAGGTTTTAGTATTTTATATTTACAAGACTTTAAAAAAAAATTATTCAATTCAAATTTGGCTCCACGTGTTGTGATATAAAATGGCTGCCTTGGCCAGACTCTGATTGAAGGGTCTCTATAACAATCCAATGTGGTGCGGCTTCTGGTGCCCATAAAAAAAAATTGACTATTACTGGTCAAAATATGTTGGGTTTAAAATTTTTTTAAGGTGGCCATGACAACCAGAATGTAAAGATGTAAATGTTCGAAACTTCTTACTCTTGCAGTTAATAGTTTCTGAGATATTAAAAAAGAAGATAATGATAAGTTTAATTTTTTGCTTATAGTAACTAGTGACCTATGTGAGTTTTTTTAAGCATTGGAAGTGGTTCTGATGTAATCTTGCAATTGGGCAACTTTTGTTTAATTTAACCGACTTCGTATCTCTTACGGTTTTCGAAGTTAACCACACTGGACAACTATTAACAAAAATAACTAATAATACTCTAATAAATCTTCGCTATAAGACGAATCGTTTGTCTTTGCTTTCGCTTTACTTACCTTCTTATCATCCATCATTATTTAAGTTTCAATTGTAAAAGCTTATAGATTTCTTGTAGTAAGCACCAATTTTCCCACTTATCAGACGAACTGGGACAGTTTTTTGCTCCGTTTTCTCGGACTAACTTTATTTTAATACAGTTAATAAAATAAAATTATACAATAACAAAAAATGGTTTTATTTCATGCTTATTTGAATCTTCGGCGGGGAACACACTTATTAGGAAATTCTTTAAATTTGTCAGGGCATTCCCAAGTAATTGGATTACATCTTGGTTTAGATGGTATAATTTTTAGATTTTTTTCCGGTACAGCATTAAATCTCTCTTTATCTCGCAGTCTTAAATCGTACAAAAGATTGTTAGTTCCGAGTATACGCGAAGAATTATTTCTGTAAGAAAAACAAAATTTATATTGGTTATATTTTCTAAGAAATTCTAGACTAACGTAGGAATTGCAAAACGCGGAAATATTAAGTCTTCTTTCTTGGGGGACACAAATGTATCTTGATAACATGTAGTTAAGGTACTTCTTGGATCATCGTTCTCACATCTCCATTTTTCTGTGTAGTAGTCTAATAAACCAGATTTCGTAATGTTTCCCTTAATTTATATAATTTGTTAGAATAGAAGTTATAAAAGAAAGTTAAAAAAAGATCCTTACGTAGTTTCTGGCGTAGTCTTGTACTGGTTCGTATCTTTCAAATCGAAAACGTAACTGTCTTGGTATGGGGCCATCGGACAACTTTGCGAAATGATTATATACCAAATCGTAAGTAGTTGATTTATTTTCTAGAAAGGCTGGACCTCCGTGATCAAAGAGAATTCGAGGACCACATCCCTGATATAGATTCGTATTATAAATCACATCAGGATCATATTATATAACAAGGTTATCTTACTTGTGTTCTAATAATTTCACGCCAAATAAGAGAGGGGTCGGGTGCAGAATACGGCTTTGGTCGATAATCAATCATGTAATTGGTCTTAAAATCATGAGGATCTTTCGTGTAACTGCGACCTTCTTCAAACCAATTGCCTACTCGCACTTTGTTGCAATAGTTTGAATCTTTCTTGAAAATTAGAAACAATAATTAGAAAATCGCTAATGGGTTAAATATGTTGTTTACTTCGTATTTTAATCTGCTCTCCATTTGTTTTAAATTATAATTTTAAGGTTAATGATTCTGACATTGATGTAACACTTGCTTTATTTTTTAGCCCACGTTACTAACATTTTTGAATTTCCGTTAGCGACAGTGTTATGTAGTCCAGGCGACAGGGAAATTGGTATATGGGAAAAGTCGCAAGACCTGATAACAGCAATTTTTTTTAGTACCTATGTAGGAGGGTGTGTGGTGAGTCTACATTCAAGTTTTCGTATTGATCGGAGGGTGCGAAATGTCCGCCATGTTGGAAAAAGGGGCTAAAGTGTTTTTTCAATTTATCTCGTTAACCGTAGGTCTGAAGAAAGAAGTAATTTATAACGTTTTTGTAGTAAATTCGATTCTCTACAACTTCCTCAATACACTTCTTTATGAAATGTTTGTAATAAAAAAGTTATAAACAAATAACCGTAAAAATTTAGGGGTTGCAAATTTTTGGGGTGAAATAACTATTTCATTTTTGGCGTACGTAGCACCTCCCACGGCCCCCTCAGAGGCGTCGAACTTCGATTTTTCAACGCAATGCTTCATATGCTCTATGCCACTCACTAGCATACGTCGCTCCGATAACCAACAGGTGAGGACCGTGAAAACGAATATTGTAAGAGAAATTGTTTAAAATCTTGTCAGAAACGTTAAGGCTGGGGATAACGGCGATGGTGACGCCGTTGACGAACACGTGGTCTTGGCGGTGATGGCTCCCGAAACGAGCTGTGCGTCTCTATAATGCTTGTAGCATGGCTTGTGCATTTCCACTCGGTCTGCTTCTCTTAGAAATTCTTCGTGCTTCTCATCTCCTCTTTCAATGCTTCTTTGGAGCAAACATATTACTTCTCTCTCCTTCACAACGAAAAGTTCACCTTCACGTAAAGACGTTTTTCACACGAAACAGACGCTCATCTTAACAACATTCGACTAGGCTAGACAAAACCGACTGACCCATGTGGGATTGACCTGAGTGGATGGCAGTCAAGCTGTATTCTACGACTTTCGTGCGTATGTGCAGTTAGCCTCGAGTGATTAAAGGCACAGGACCATTCTCCCACCCATCGACTAGAATTTGAATCGCTAGAGAAGTACACCTACTAATACATTCTATGCAATTATTATCGAATCATTGTTTAATTTAGTGTAGAATGCATATGTTCAACAAATTCGGTATTATATGCCATGGATAAACCTTTCGACCGCTGCCTTCCACTATACCAAAGAACGTGATAAAAAAGTAAGTATATCAAAATTCTCGTCTTTACATTGTGTACAAGAAAGGTAAGAACAATTTTTTCCGTGCGACAAAAAATGAAATGCTTATTTCACCCCATACGTTCAATACAAATGACCACCCTCCCTATATTTTTCAAATTGGGACCAATGAAATTAGTTTTATAGTGAAAAAACCACTAGTGGTTTTTTCTTAGTGAAAAAATTTATGTCGTAATGAAATGTCAAATTTAATTAAATTAATATTAACTACACACGCTAAATAAAAATTTGCACGATGGATTGTCACCACTTTATTTTAGATTTTTTTTTAAATGTCCACCCTCTTGTTCCAAACAGTAACCTAGTCTATGATAAAAATCCTGAGCTGCATTAGAAATCTTGATGAAGTCGGTTTGAGCTTATCACATTTTGCAACAACTCTTTCTTTTAATTCGTTTGTGTTTTGTATGGGTATAAACTTTTGATTTGAGGTAACCCCAAATGAAAAAATCATTTGGAGATAATCAGGAAACCTGGCTGGCCAGACTGTTGGCCCATTTCTTCCAATCCACTGCTCAGGGTTTCCATTAAGAAAGTTTCTGACTTCCACCGACGAGTGAGATGGAGAACCAGGCGTTGGTACCAGTCATTTTCAATGGCTAGTTGCTGGAGGAACTATTGAATTATGGAGAATATTTAAATTAGAATAAGAGTTTAAAATGCCATTAATGAAAAATGGACCAATTGGTGTATTATTGATAATACCAAAGCAGAGATTTACTTTCTCCCTATACTGTGTATGAGTTCAATTTTGTATGTGTAAATTTCTTTGTACCCAATATCTGTAATAAGTGATAATAGGTTACGCTGAAGTTAGTTGAACTGTAGAATTATAAAGTGTACCTGTAATTTTGTGAATTTACTTTTACATTTAGAGAAAAGGTAGCAGCTTCATCGGCGAAACAAATCTTGTGTAATAACTGTATTTAATAAATTTAACATTTTTTTGCAAAAATCTGTCCTATTTTGTAAATTTTAAATAATTGCTGAAGATTTTGTATTTTTAACTCTTGAGCATTTCGAGCAGTGCAGGCTAAGATTTCATAAATTGAAGCAACGTAACTTAATGAACTAAAAAGTTTCACTTCTGTGTAAACTTAAATACAGTTCTTGCTCGCTTACAATTTGAGTGACCAGCAATACACCCTTCATTTTTTAATTTATTACATGTTGTAACGGTACATTTTCTATCGGCCTCAAATATGTGTAATTTTGCATGTATATTTACTAAAAAAACTTAAAGCTCGGTCCTGCAAATCCATAATCTATTTGTAGCTAAAATTTTGTCGTATAAACATATTTATAAAGAATATTTTAAAAAGATTGTTTTCGAACTTCTATAAAACTAGAGAACACTGAAGTAAGAAATTACGTTCTTAGTACTTTGCTTGTTTACGTGTACCCGCTAAAATGGTTGCGTTGTCAAAAAAGAATCTTGATAAAATTTAAGGCGTATTTAAGTTTATATTGCAGTTCATACGAATATTCCAGCGCGTTCTGAGAAAGCATGGTAAAAAGTAAACTTCCCTTTTGTTTGGAAGGTGACATTTAACACGTGTTGATAAATTTAGTTTGGTCTCTCTGCGTTTTAACTTAAAAATCGCATGATCTGCAAGTCTAGTCGGCAGATGTTATCCCCTTGGACGACAGCGTCTCTACACCCGCTTTCGCGCTACTCCAGTACTATTTTTTGTTCATTAGGATGAAAATCTCATATAAAAAGCTAATAAAATTTGTCTTAAGGAGTCCACGTGTACTAAGCGTGTGTCAGTTTTGATTTGCTCTTACAAAATGATATAGGCTTTAGATTGGTTGGTCCGATCTACATCTTGAGCGAAAGAAAAAACAGCTCTTCCGCGCCAAAAAATAGGGGTCCGAAAATGTTAAAAAACACTTTCGATCCAGCTTTTAGAGAAGACAGTTGACTTCGGTCGACTTTACAGAATTACGGTTTCATTTTAGTTATTTAGAATTAAAGAAAATTCTAAATCTAGTTTCCGTATAGTTTGATCGACTGCCGGTTTCGGATGCCGTGCAAATGTTATTTAAGAAAATTTACAGTTAATAATTATACCGTTTAATTAAGTGTCCGGATATTAATCAAGAATTTGTGGTTAATAAAAAGTACCGTTATATCGCTAAACACTTTTCCGGATGTTTGTGCTTTTGAAGAATGGGAAATCTAGCTTTTCCTATTAATACAGTTACCGTATCGTACTCTCGTTTAAATAATTACCGTACCGAAATAAATTAATAATTACATTCTCTTCAGTGATCGAAATTTCGATTAATAAATAAATTTGAGTTATGTGCCTAAATCCAGTTCAGATTTAATTAATAAGTGGGTTGTTTTAATAAAAACAACGAACCTTTGTGATGGTTATCAAAATTAAATTAATAACCAAATCTTATGGAACTTTAATGGTTGCATTCAGTTATTGCATTTTGGGGATGAATTCGTAAATAATGGTTCACCACATACAGATATTACGAGGGTTAATCCATTGCATCTTTGATTAATGGAAAGCAAAAATCTACGGACCTTCCAGTTCCCGCCTGCGGCGATTGCTTGATGTATACAGGAGTCGTATTGCATTTATTGTCATGTGCAGTTTAGCGCTGATTTTGGTTTGTGAATTATTGACAACTAAAGGTATTGTGATTATTGTATTTTCTTGAGTGTTGAACATTTATGTAAAGTCTTTTTGAATCTTGGTAATAATTTTACAGTTTGTTTTTCATTTATATGTACTTCAATACAATTTTTTATTCATTAAAATTTCATTAGTAAAAGAGCTCTTAGGTAGGGACTTATTATTTGAATGTTTTTGAGTTTCAAATTTGTAATCTTTTTTATATTTTTTCTTGTGTTTTCTCAAATAAAAATGATTTTAAAGTTAATTAAAATTAGTAAGACTGAACCATATAATTATGAGTTTTTATTCACATTTTCATTAAACTAAATTTTTGACTTTGTTGAAATTAACTAATTTTTTGCACTAAATTTTTATCGGTCTGATTTCATTTTCTGATTAGTGATTTCAGACAGATTTATTAGATTCATTTAATCTATTCGATCTATTTAATTATCATTATTAAGCTTCATAATCAGATGGCGCCCTTTTTGTTCACAGCCTTGGTAGTGTAATGTCTGGCGTGCCGGACTTTCACCGAAGCGGCCCGGGTTCGACTCCCGGCGCTGGCAGATCTGGTTAAGGTTTTCTGCAGTTTCCCTTAGCTGTAACACAAATGTGGGATTTGCGCTGTTCCATCTATAAGTCGGCTGCAGCCGCACATTGGGCCTACATAATAATAATAATCGCCCCCTCCCTCCCGCACAAGCTTATAGCTTCTGGGGCCTTGGTTAAGGTTATGGGTTGTAGTAATTATTATTATTATATTATTATTATTATTATTGTGTATGCTTTTGTGTCTTTTGAAACCTTTATCCATTATTTTATAAATTAGACAACTGCAGAACCAATACCTACAACCTGAATTAAAAATTTGTAAGATAGAGCTAAATCTCAAGCCGTGGTAATCTTGAGCACCTTTTAAAGTAAGTATAATGTTTATTGTTTTTTATTGATTTTATTGTTTATTTTGCCGGAAAAACCAGCGTTTCAATGTTCGCAAAATTGTAGAAGGATGTGAGATAGGGCGAGTTGGAAATTCAGCAGCAAATAAATCACAAGCTATTTGTAAGTTATTGTGGTTTTGGTACCACAGACATATTTGCACCTTTTGCTTCTTTAGTGTACCTTTTAATACCTACTAAATAATTTAATACTAAATAATTGATTTAACAGTTTATTAAGTAGTTCATTTGTTTGATTTTACCGGCATTTTAGATTGAATGAGATGATAAAAATACCGTGCTGTATATTTGGTTGCCTATGCGCACATACTGCTTTGACTCGATTAATTTAAAATGCAACATATTGCGGTGTTGTCAAATCACCGTTTTGAAAATTTTATTAACAACGGAGCGGAAACGTTAACACAAATATTTTTATATTAGATTTAAATTAAAAGAGGGACATGCTATGTCATGGGCATAATTAATATAAAGGTTATACATAGGACCATAGTTAGGTTCATTAATACTTAAATTAAAAACTAAGAATAAAAATTCCATGCAAACATAACCTAGCTTTCTTATGCATAAATAAATAGGTTTCATTTTAGAAAAAGGATATCAATTAGTTAGATTGCTTGATCATAAATACGTTTATGCAACCCAAGTTACACTTTGGGACGGTTTCCCACTTGTTAGGAGGAAGTAATTTCCATATTTAAATTTACAGATTACGATGTTTAGCGTTACATAAATTTTTCTATTTTCCAGGAGGCCAGCTCAAGTTTATGTTGCTAATTAGCTGAAAATAGATTAATTAGGTCAATCTTGTTGTGACTTATACAATACAATTAATTTTTGAACTTGTTTATAAGATTTCTAATCACTTCAATGAATGAAGGTATTAAATCCTGTCATTCGTGTTGATATGACTCTTATCCTGTTTTTCCTCACCATTGTTTTGATGTAAGTGCTTAGAGCATTGTATGCTGGAGATTTTGAGCATAAATTGATAAACATTGACTTAATATTTAAGCTGGCACTTGTATATGCATTAATTGGTGTTCGTACTCTAAAAAATTATGTTTATAGTAAATTGTAAAGATGTTTCTATGGAGAAATTATTTGTATATTTGTGTATTTACCTGTGTCATGTATTCATGTAACTATTTTGTAAAGGATGAACCTTGGTTTGTTGAACTTTATATGTAATTAGATCGTAACGAGATATGTACATTGTCAATCGTTTTTCTTGAATATCTTCGTTACGATACAATTTTGGGACAATGAATGTATTATACTTTTTTGATCTTTCGTTTCAAGGGCTACAATTCTGTAATAACAGAATTAGGATTAGTAATAAAAAAATAACAGCTGTGCGGGATTAGTGACGTCACAAGCTTACTCGATGTTCCGTTGTTTTGAAAAAATGTCATAGTTTTCTTTTGTTCTGGCATAAACTATATAAGCTGGGATAAATTGTAACAAAGTCAGTCGATAAAATGTAGAAGGCAGAACTTATGCCCGGCTCCGGATAGAATCTGTAATTAATTTGAGGTTATACTTCAATCATATGTTTTTGACATAATGTCTTAGTATAAATAAAGTTTAAAATTAAACTAAAAGTGTTACCTTAACAATTTTCAAGGATTAAAAGAAGATTTAATTATTGTGTAACAATTATTGAAAGTGAAAGTAATTGTTTTAATAAATTCTGATTGAATTTATTTTTTTGACATCGATCTACGTATTGACAATATTTTATAAACAAAAAGTCAGCTGACAGGTTGTCACAGTGTTACCACTAAGGACTAACTTTTAAAAAGGGGAAAATATATCGTAAAATACAATTTGTTATAATGAATGATTCTTGTTAATTTCATGAATAATAATTAACTTGTGAAGTTCATCCTCAAATATAAAACTATTTGGTTTAGTTCATTAAGTTCTTTTGAGAATTTATTTGATTTGAAGTAAATAAAACAACTAAATTTCTTTTTTCTTCAAACGTAAAATAATTAGGTCATAATTTGACTGAGGTGGCTGCGGAGAAATGCAACTTTTCCGCCGGCGACATTTTTACTTTTCCTTTTCCCTCCATGGAGGGAAAAGTGTTAGCTATGGAAACGCTAAAATAATAACACACAACAATGAAAATACGAATTTAAACGTCATTTTTAAGTGTCAAACTAATATTAAACGTGCAATTTGTGAATGTTGCATTTTGAAAATTAAAACCATGCAGTACTGTAGAAGTCTGTGCAGACGAAGTTAAATTTTCTGCAATCAAATGAGATGCTGATGGTTCAATAAGATTTGTCTTGCTGACACTAGGTGTTATAACTTCATACAAGTTTAATATTTTACTTGCATTATCATTTTTATTTCGCAGCGACTCCTCTATGTAGCCTTCCGCTACACTACTTGATATGCAGCCCCCGTGACGCTTTTAGCGACTCAATATTACCTCCTCCATCAATTAATAGTGTAGCCGAAGTGCGTCTTAAAGAATGGCCTGTGTATTCTTTTGAATTACTTAATTTTAAGAAAGTTGCAACCTTTCCAGGAACACTGCTAATACTGTGTATTCCCATTACACTTTTGCAGCATTTTCCATTTTGATATTTTAAAAAGAATCTAGTTTTTGGCATATCTTTTGGTCTTAACGCTGCATATTTTCGATAGATTTTGACGTATTTTCTCCAATTATTGTGAACGATCGAACTTTTCTAGTCTTACTATCCGGAATTTTAATCAAAACAACATTCCCCATGTCCTCTACATCTGTAGTTTTCATTTTTACCATTTCATCACATCTGCAGGCTCCAGTTACTCCAATTAATAAAACAATCTGAAGAAATTACATATTTAAACCACAAAATTAAAATTACCTAAAACGTATTACCTTTAATCCTAAATACAAATCATCTTGCGCTTCAAATAAAAAAGTTTCGAACTGCTCCTTCGAAAAAATTCTTGATTTTTTTGCAGAATACCCTTCGTTTGCTTTTTCAAGAACACGCGTAACTTTAAACATTTACTTATATCCATTCCGTTTTTAATTATTGGTTGCGATTTGATCATGGAATATCGCGACCACATGGTCGATGATTTCCATTTTTTCTCTTTAGCCATTGTGTTGAAATATGCTAGAAACACATCTTCTTCAAATTTATTTACATTCTTTGAATCGCACCACTTTTTAAAATGATCGTACAATCAAAATCGCAAGATTTTGTGGGTCCAAGAGAGGAGACAGCCTCATTGACCGCAGCCTCAATTTCTGCCAACAGCCTCATTTCAAAAACTAAATAACCGGTCACAACTAACAGCAACGATGAACAATTTATATCTGTCAAAACGTTTTTTTGTATAACAATCGAAACTACTCGCATTTATTAATCGCCTACTACATTTCTAGTATTGTATGCATAAATCAAACCCAGAGCTGAGTATCAAAAACACAAAAACATGGCAGCTTTATAATACATATTTTAAAGCGTTTGAAGAAAAAATAGCATATTTAATTTGGAGGAGAAGTGACTTTTCATGGCTTGCCTTCTATTACCCGCCTTACTACGTTCGGCGGGTAAACTCAGGCGCGCCATGAAAAGTCATACTTCTCCTCCGCATAATTTTCATTTGATGAATATTTTTGAATATAATGACCGTACTGGCCCTATGTCAGGTCACTACAATTATTTCTAACGTTTGAGCAAACCTGAGAAGTGTTTCTCAATTATTAACTGTATTATTTTGAATAACATTTTTTTTTACTTTGACTTTCCATTTGAATTTTTATTTTGTTCGTTAAATAAAGTTTATGTGTTTTCAATTTTACATATGTGTTTAATTGATGTTAATACAAGCATCCAGCGTTCTTGTCTTTTGAATTGAAGTTTTTCTTCCTTTCCAGGCATAGAAGTAAATAAGAGTCTCGTATTCAAATAAGTTATGCTTTACTGAGCAAACCTGAGCTAGCTGAGAGGAATAAAGAAAAAAATATCTGTGGTGTATTCTCATTTCAATCCACCGTATATAATTTATGTTTATATTTGGAACGGTCGACATATTGTATTTTATTTTCAAAGATCACCGCAATATAGTAGAGTCAATTTTTGCAAAAAGCATGTCTAAGTTCTTATTTTTTACTATCTAAAGATAGAGACTTGAAATCTTTTGTAATGCCTTCAGTACTGGACCAATATAAAATGTTATATGTTTAAAATGGGGGCACGCCCCCTCGGGGGGTTAAAATTAATAACTCGGGAAGTTTTCCATCAACTTGAGTGAAATTCATGTTGGGGTAGTTTTCGGGGTTTCTGATTCAGAATTCAATGAGAAAATTAAGAAATACAAAATGGCAGTCTTTGAGATTGGAAATGCGATTTACGCCGTTTCTATTGATTTTATAGAAAAATGCAAAGACCCAGAAAATGTTTAGAATGTGATTTTGCATAGGAATTCCTTATTCCGGTTACCTTATTATGCAACCTCTTCACTGAGAAGCCAACTAGGGGAGAATTAATGGGGTTACATAATAAGGTAATTAAAAGAGTGTATTCCTATGCAAGATCACATTCTAAACACTTTTTGACTCTCTTAATTTTTCCCTAAAATCAATAGACGGCGTAAATAGCATTTCCAATCCATTTTATATTTCTTAATTTTCTCGTTGAATTCATAATCAGGAGCCCCAAAAACACCCCAACATGAATTTCGCTCAAGTTGATGGAAAACTTCCCGAGTTATTAAATTGGGAATGTAAAATGGGGGTATCAACCCCCGAGGGGGATGCCTCTATTTTAAACATATTAGATTTATACTGGTCCAATCCTGAAGGCATTACAAAAGATTTCAGGTCTCTATCTTTAGATATTAAAAAATAAGAACATAATGCAAAAATTGACTCTACTACTAGGGCAGAGCGAAGGGGTTACATAATAAGGTAACCAGAATAGTGTATTCCTTTACAAAATCACATTTTAAACACTTTTTGACTCTTTGGATTTCTCTCTAAAATCAATAGAAATGGCGTAGATCGCATTCTCAATTTCAAATGCCGTTATTTTAGAACCGCCATTTTGAATTTTTCGATTGTCTCATTGGATTCATAATCAGCAACTCCAAGAACCCTGTCAACATAAATTTCGCTCAATTTGGTTACGTTATTAAATTAGGGGTACAAAATGTGCCCCCATTTTAAACATATAATATTTTATATTGGTGCAGTACTGAAGGCATTACAAGAAATTTCAAGTCTCTATCTTTAGATAGTAAAAAATAAGAACTTAATGCAAAAATTGACTCTACTAATAGGGAAATGCACATATTGCACGTTAATTTAATAGCACTGTATAGTCTTTTAGCTGTCATGTTTTGATGAAGTTTCCCTAGCAAGAAATAAAAGCTATATTAATTTCAACTTTTTATTCAACTTTCAGAATGACATTTTATAGTAAATGCAAAACATATGAGGTAGAGAACATCAGTTCTGTATAAACATGTAAAATAATTAAAAAAATTAAGTAAATAATAAACGTACACCTGCTGGAATTTCTTGGCAGTGGACAGAACATTTGTAAAATCTTTAACTACATCTTAACATATAAGTCTTAAATACTAAATACAACTAAGAAAAAAGAAAATTACATAATTTACACATTCACAGTTCAAAATGAAACCTTAGATCTAGTGAATTCATTGATACATGCCAACTTAGCATATGCATACATGCAGTCTATTATTTCAATCATTTTAAAAAAATAAACAGAAATTTGAATATTTGACTTACAAAAGAAAATTTCACATATATAAATATCACAAACAAAAGTTAATTTCAGCTTTTAACTTAAAACAAACACTTATAATCGAGATATTAAATAAGAAATATAAGGAGAAAATTAAAAATCTTTTTCAAACCAGTCATTTAACAAACCGTTTGGTTTATGCGTCTTGTATGTAGTGTTAGGCACGTTGAAGTTTGCCTCTTCTAAATTATTTTTGTGTAAATTGTGTGGGAATCTACTATTAATAAATGAAATGTTTCTATTTGCAAATACATTATTATACCCACAAGGTGTGACATAGACCATATGTTCACGGTTTAAAATGGGATAAAATGTACGTGTCATATCATTATTGTGGCAAGCAACCCCTGTTGCAAAATTTCTTCCAGGAATCATACAGTAAGCAGGTTCTGATAAAACAGAATTACATTCTAGATCACCGCAAAATGAATTATTTAGTGATGGTGGCAATGAGTTATAATTGTGTGGATCAAGTGAAACAAAGCCTGATGTTTGACTTGATGAACGGCTTAAATTAGTCAGATTACTAACTGGCAGTAAGATTCCGTTCGAATCACGCCAAAAACCTCCTGCGACCCAAGAATTTTGAGTTACATTTCTCAGTTTGGCTGGCGAAATCACAGGTTTTGGTCTTGGAACATCATTCTTTGTCATATAGAACGTGTTGACAGAAGGACTTGGCTTTATTACTCTTGGTGTACCTAAATGCAATCGGTTTAAGCTTATATCTATATCAAAGTCTTTTTTACTATTAGATAAATTGTGTTCAGTCAAAGAAGTATTAAACACACTGGCAGTGTCGGAGGCATAATCACTGATGCAGCTTTTGGCACTTGTGAATGATAGGTTTAGGCTTTCTTTGGCAGTAGCAGTTGTAGATCGGAAATCTTGTAAAGATTTACGCTTTTCAAATATTGGATTAATAAGTGATTTATTATTTTGTAAGATAGGAGAGGAGCTTTTCATGGAAGTAGCGGTTGTAAAATTATTTTCTACTAGTGTGTCATCTTCACAATCTGAAAATTGTCCCAGCTGATGCTTTGATGATTCTTGTTGCTGTACTGAGCGTTTTGATATGCGCTTCAACTTCTTCTGTTTTTGGACTTTTGATTGTTTTGTAGATATGGTTGCAGCCATGATGAAAATACTAACAACCACCTAAAAATATTACAACATTAATAATTTACACTTACAACCTTGCTTTTTTTTGTATTTTGCCGTTAATTTTTAACAATATATTGAATATTAAATACAGATTAGTGTATACAGCAAAATTTGTAAAGAACATAAAAATTAATCTATAAATCTTGTTTATTGTTTCCAGCCTTATTTTGTGGAACTCCATAATCATGAAATAAATAAAGATTATTAAAAGTTTCACAGTTTTATTAAAATATACCTGACAATATTGTTTCGACAGCTATGCTGTCATTATCAAAGGTAATATAATTATAAACAAACACGTCGCTAAGGTAGATACAAAATAGGTAACTAGATAAAATAATAATAATAATAATAAAAATTAATAATAAAAATCATAATTAAACATCTAATACTTCCAGTAACGGAGAATTACTGAGCTCAAGTTGTTCATTCATTAAAGGTACCCTGAGTTTGTGTTTGTATATCTCAAAGGCTTCTAAAATGTCTAATTTGCGTTTGTTATTACAAAAATGTAGGAATTTAATATTATTTTGAGGAGTCATTGTGTGATTTTGTTCTAAAAGGTGTTTGGCGTAATTCGATTTTTCAGGATGTTTATTTTTGTAATGACGTACGTGTTCTTTATATCTTATGTCAAAATTTCGAAGTGTTTGTCCAATATATACCAATATATTCAATATATATGAATATATTGTCCAATATATTCATCGACTTGTACAACAAAAACGTACACTACAAAATAACCATAATTGTCAGAACACTGCAAACTTTTATCCTCGTTTCATAAACTTGTCGAATATAACATTCAATGACAGAGAAACACGATTTCTTAACAAAGGTTTCAAATTTTGTCCTTTTCCAAAATTTACCAACAAAATTAAAGAAATTTTGGCCGTTGAATGCGAAACTATACTTAAGAAAGATCATAATAACTATGCAAAATTCCAAATTTCGAATTTGTTAAAAGAGATGTCTTTGAAACAGGACAAAATGTACAACACATCTAACATATCACTTCTTCAATCTATAAAACAGAAAATCACAGAGAACAATCTAATTTCTGTTAAAGCAGATAAGGGTAGCACTTTGGTAATTCTTTCTAAAGATATTTACATACAAAAAGTTAATGAATTTATTAATAAAGAAAATTTTGAAACGTTAAACAAAAACCCAACCACAAAATTCCAAAAAGAAATAAAACAAGGTTTAGAAAACTGCAATATCTGCTTTTCAGAATTAGAAAAGCAACAAATCATTAATAAAAACCCACAAACTCCTAAACTGTATGGATTAGTGAAGACCCACAAACAGAATATGCCAATAAGACCAGTTGTATCATACATCAATGCACCTAATCACATTTTATCCAAAAAACTGAACCAGATTATTAACACGATAGGTTACAAATCGAAATACTCTGTTAGAAATTCATTAGAATTAGTAGATAAGCTGCAAAACATACATCTTCCACCACATTCAAAACTTGTTAGTTTTGATATTTGCAACATGTTCTCCAGAATACCACCACAAGAATGTATTCCTTTATTAGATAGTTTCTTGATCAATAGTAATATAGAATTAGTTAAAAGGTTAGAGTTAATTCAATTATTTGACCTTTGTATAAGTCAAAATTATTTCACTTTTAATAACATAATTTATTTACAAAAGGATGGTTTACCTATGGGTAATTCTCTAAGTCCTCTATTAGCTAACATATTTATGGACAAGTTTGAAGATCGAATATTTGAATTAAACCTCTCTAAACACATTATCTTCTGGTTTCGTTATGTTGATGACATTTTAGCTTGTTTTGACAGTTCTTTTGAGGTTATCAATGAATTTTTAATTCTTATAAACAATATCCATCCTAATATAAAATTTACACTAGAAACAGAACAAAACAGGGCTATAAACTTTCTAGACTTAAATATCAAGATTAACGCAGACAATCTTTTTGAATTTTCCATATACAGAAAACCAACACAAACAGACATAACAATACCAAATGAATCTTGTCACCACAATACACATAAAATAGCAGCATACAGATCATTAGTACACAGAGCTTTAACTATTCCACTAACAAAATCAGATTTTAGCAAAGAGATATCAACCATTAAACAACTAGCACATGCAAATCATTATAATCCGAACATGATTGACACTTTAATTAAACAAAAAGATTATAGGTTAGCTATCAAAAGAATATATCCCATTGACAATCAAACAGAAGACACAAATTACATATCTATACCATATTTTGGCAAAATATCAGAAAAAATTGCACATATACTAAGAAAAACCAACAATTATAAAATAACATTTAAAACCAACACTAACACTTTTTCATTTTTATTTAATGCTAAAGACAGAACACATGATATCATGAAATCGGGCATTTACCGTTTAAATTGTTCTTTTTGTAGTTCGGTATATATTGGACAAACACTTCGAAATTTTGACATAAGATATAAAGAACACGTACGTCATTACAAAAATAAACATCCTGAAAAATCGAATTACGCCAAACACCTTTTAGAACAAAATCACACAATGACTCCTCAAAATAATATTAAATTCCTACATTTTTGTAATAACAAACGCAAATTAGACATTTTAGAAGCCTTTGAGATATACAAACACAAACTCAGGGTACCTTTAATGAATGAACAACTTGAGCTCAGTAATTCTCCGTTACTGGAAGTATTAGATGTTTAATTATGATTTTTATTATTAATTTTTATTATTATTATTATTATTTTATCTAGTTACCTATTTTGTATCTACCTTAGCGACGTGTTTGTTTATAATTATATTACCTTTGATAATGACAGCATAGCTGTCGAAACAATATTGTCAGGTATATTTTAATAAAACTGTGAAACTTTTAATAATCTTTATTTATTTCATAATCTATAAATAATTGGTAAAAAGGTTCTGACAGAAAAACAGAAAAAAGTTTTTAATGTTGATGAAATTCATAGGGTGGTTTCGTCAGCAGTCCTGGGAGTTGTCAATGAACGAAACAAAATAGTTCTAGAATAACTTTTTACCATCTGCTGTTTGCAAAATAATTTGCAAATTAACCCTTTAAGGGAGTTGTGGTGGAATAGTCTGAGCCAAAAGTTATGGAGCTTTGCTATTTTGACAAATAGAAATAATTACATAGTTTTGCTTCAAATAATACTAGTTTTATTAGAATGTATTTGAAAGCAGTTTAGTTATTATTTATATATGTTTTTAATTAATTATTAGTCTTTTTAAAGTCAGAGATTAAGTTTTGACTGTCACTTAAGAACGTAAAAATATGACGAAAAAAAAATTATTCTAACCGGAAATTTCATTCAAGTTTGCAAATATATGTATATAAAACGATGGGTGAACCACTATTTAGTCAGATTCATTTAAAAAGTAGCAGTAAATAATTTCCAAATTATGTATCCTTTTTATTATACAACTGATTTTGTTTTCGAGATGTAAATTACGAGCGGCGAGTGGTGCTGCATGTAGCTTAGGGTGGTCCAACAAAAAAGTAAAGTAGGAAATCTTATGCTCTCACCCCCTACGATTATTGTATATCGAAAAAGAAAGTACCCCTATTTTTTTATTTTGAAATCGGACAATGTTTAGGGGTGCCTCAAAGCCCTTAAAGTTTTCCATGTATTTTATATGGGGAAAAACACGTTTTCATAGATTTGGTATAGATTTTTAGAAAATCAATATTTTTCAACGGGACTACTCTGTTTTTCTTCAGAAATGTTCAGAGAATGACATCCAATAATTTATTTATCAAAATATTTTATATTAAAAAATAGTAATAAATATTTTTTAACGATTCTTCTGTGTTTCTTTCATTTATGGGGTTTTTTGCGGGTGCGTAAAAAATAGTTAATATAAAAAATTTAACAAATAAATTATTGGATGTCATTCTCTGAACAGAAACAGAGTAGTCCGGTTGAAAAATATTGATTTTCTAGGATTCTATTCCAAATCTACGAAAACGTGTTTTTTTCGCATATAAAATACATGGGAAACTTAAAGGGCTTTGAGGCACCCCTAAACATCGACTGATTTCAAAATGAGAAAATCGGGGTACTTTTTTTTCGATATACAATAATCCTAGGGGGTGAGAGCATCAGATTTCCGACTTTGCTTTTTTGTTGGACCACTTTAATGTAGCTATATAAAGCATTTAAGTTTCCCGCTCGTTTGTCGCAATGCAACGTTGTTACTTTGCGAGCTATATCTAGCGTTCAATAGACAAATTCTTCATATTAATTTTTTTGCCAAAAGTATCTTTCTAACAAATTTGAAACTTTAACAGTACAATCTTACGTTTTTACGTGAAATGTTTTGGTGTCAATTTTTTTTTATCATTCTTTATAAAGTTATTATAATAAATGTATCAATAATTTACCATTTTGCATAAGATCGCGTGTTACTTTCAAATGAAATTTATGCATAAACAAACTTCCTAAACATTAAAGATTTTTCAGAAAATAATTTTGTGCATTAAAATCTATCAACTGCACTAATTTCTTTTAAATTTTCATCATTTTTTTCTACCGCCACAACTTCCTTAAGTTTAATAGTTGTTTGAAATTTATTTATATTAATCTGTCTGAATCATGTCTTTGCTTTCTTTATGCTTTAAGGTGCACTTTCAACAATAAATTGACAAAAAGCCTTTAGAATCTCAGCATACAGTGAAATTTCTATACCATAAACCTTTCAATCATTTCAGTGTAGGGTTAATATAAGTCTGAATTTTCTAACATCTGGGGAAATCTAGCCCGAAAAGTCAAATATCCCTGGAGAAATAAGAAAAATAAAGAAACATTCTCGTGGCCAGTCCTTGAGGTGACATCACGTATTTTTAACGAATGAGGCTAACCAGTCATCCATTATCGGGTTTCTTTTCATCTTTGTTTATTATTTTATTGCTAATTTACTTGCTTTGCAACAGCTTCGTCAATAATAAATTGATATTTTTTAAAATGGTTTTCAATCATGTTAAGAACCGTAGAGTCATTTTTTTTGTTTTTTAAAAACAGGCTTTTCAATCTTTTTCAAATCTTTAAAAAAATTTATGATTGCACAATGAATTATTATTTTTCACATAAATAATAAATAAATGTCAAAGATCCCTTCCTTTTTAAAAATATCTATTGTTAACTAACATTTCCTATTTGCAAACTACTAATGGCCGGTTTCACAAAGCTAGATTTTAAACTCTGATTAACTGAATTGTGATTAAATTTGAAATCTAGAAATATGATTGGATAAAATTCAAGATCTGTTAAATCTCAGCCAATGAAATTTCTGAATTTTGAATTTAATGACAATTAAGTTAAATCAGAACTTAATCAAGGATTCTGAAACCGGCCGTACTTTCTGTTGGTGCACATTGGTCTTAAAACATTTCTGATTTATTCCCTCTAGCGGAATAGAATCAGGAATTTGTCTGAATCTTTTAGCTTGAATGTTCTGAAAATAAAAATAATGGAGATAGTGACTCTATGTCAGTGGTTTCATAAATCGCTTTTTTATTTTTCGGCATTATGTTAAAACTTTCTGTTGTAGTTAGATCTGCACAAGATTAAGGAGGATACAGCGAAATGTAAAAATGTAGAGAATGACGTGAAATTTAAACCTCGAGTTCTTTGACACTTATTCTATTCGGTAGCTTTTTTTATAATTATCTTGTGTACCATTACCGAGAAAAATGGAAAATAAAATCCAGAATTTAACATGGGCTCTTATGGAGACCGTCTAACCTTTAGCAGTTTTCACTAAAAATTCTGATGAAGAAATGTAGAGAATCTGATAAAAAACTAAAATGACATACTTTCATATTCGAAGAACAATGCTGCCCAATATTTTTGAAATCTTGTGTCTAGTTAATGCACAATAATAGTTTAAAGTAAAGAAAACAAGAATTTTTCACTACATATGTGGAAAGGCAGTAGAGATGTGACAACACCTCATAGCGCACGAATTCAAATAACAGAACAGAATGATGACATATAATGACTGTTATAATAATCTATATTTTATTGTATTAACTAATACTAATCATATATTTTATTAATCAGATTATGTTAAACAATTCAGTCTTCTGCGTTAATAATCAGAATATAAATGTTAATTCGACGGAAATATTGCAAAATGTAAAATTACATTTTGCAATGTGATGAATACAATTTATCATCACAATCAGAATCTTCACGAAATCCGTAATACAAACATACTAATTTTAAAAATATATGTATTAAACTTTAACAACTTTTTATATATTTCTTGTATCTGCTTAGTAGATTGTACGAGGGTGGTTCAAATATAAACCGGAATTTTGCTGTAAAAAATTTTATTATTAAGTTACAGAGCTGAAATGTTTTACAGTTTTTCTAGATAGTCTCCGTCACACTCTACACACTTTTGACATCTCTCCGGAAGCTTTAGGATGCCTTTTTCGTAAAAATCTTTCGGCTTGTCACGTAACCATTCGCGCACGAAAGATTCTACCTCCGCATTGCTTTTGAATCGCTGTCCGCCAAGTGCCTCTTTCAATGGACCGAATAAATAATAGTCGCATGGCGACAAATCGGGACTATAAGGAGGGTGTTCCAGTGTTTCCCAACCCAATTCGTGCAATGTTTCCATCGTAAGCCGAGCTGTATGCGGTCTGGCGTTGTCTTGCAGCAATATCGCAGTTCGGATTGGAATCTCGCGTCGTTTCGATCTGTAGGCAGGTTTCACCGTGTGTTTTAGAAGGTTACTATAATACTGCGCGTTCACAGTTCGTTGTTCAGTGAGAAAATCGACCGCAATTACTCCTCTCATGTCCCAAAACACGGTACACAACACCTTTCCCGCTGACAGTGTAACCTTCGCTTTAACTGGCGCGCCTTTGCCACCACTTCTCGGCCATTTCGAAAAGCGGAACACCAATCATACACTTGAGTCTTGGAGAGGCACTCATTCCCGAACTGCTCGAGCAATTTCCGATAAATTTCCGCGGTTTTTACATTATCTTTGACCAAAAAACGAATAATAATGCGTTGCGCAACAGACACTGGTACGTCCTTCTCACTCATGGCTACAACTACACTGACAAGCGAAATTACGCGGTCCCAGCTGTTCTCTACGCTTTGTAACAGACCAATCTAACATCCAGTACAGCCACTTTAACGACACTAACTTCTTCGCGCGTTTATTCAAAAATTCCGGTTTATATTTGAACCACCCTCGTACTCTTTAGACTATACAAAAGTTAAAAAATAGAATATTTCCATCTGTAATTGCATACAAAATTACAAAATATTCAAAATGTTTCCACTTATATTTTGGGATTGACTTTTGGAGGTTAGGATGTCAACTCAATCGAAAGCTGAAACCTAACATTGTTACCAACAAAATCGATTGATTTCTTTGAGGTGTTGCCACGATTCTTAACCTATTTACATTTATTTTTACACTTTCAACAGTTAAACAAATGTACTCCAATTGACTTAAATTATTTTAATATATACAAATAATTAATAAATGCATTATAGGCATTCATAATAAAATGATTTTGTTCAGTTTTAAGAATGTTAATTTATTTTTTCATTCATTGGTATTTCTTGTTAGAGCCTATGTAAAAGCATAGGAGATATCCCCTTGCCCTTCACCCCGCAAAGATCTGCTGTAACCTCCTTAAAGAATAGACCAAGTTAGTGCCAACACTTTTGTAACAATCACTGACATCATACCTAAATAGACCACGTGTGCAGTTGCAAAACATTAAACCAACAACGCAATATTTCAAATAATAGTAAAGTACTGAAGTTGTATGATTACCAACAGAACATCATATATTCTTTAGATTGTTGTTTTCAAGAGTTTTTCCTTTTTTCTCATTTATTTTAATGTGAACTTTGGACTGAAAGTAGAAAAATGATTTGCTATTGTGTAGTTTGTAAATAACTCGATAAAAAATAAAAATTATCAGTTCACATATTAAATGTAAAGGCTACTGGCTGAGACGGACATACTTGTGTTTTCCGTCTCCTCATTCTACTCCTGCTTATTCAATGATGGCTTCAGAATTCTAAACAATGCATACTTATAAAGTGTATGATCAATGTAGAATTTGGTTAGAAAAAAGATTTTTAGTAAAATTGGAAATTAGGCATAATGAGAATTGTCATTACAAATATTGGCATGTTTTGAGGTTACAATGTGTAATCATTTACATTTTATGTTTAAAAATGTCTTTCTAAATAAATTCTATGAATAGTAATTACAGTAAATAAATCCCATTTGAATTTAAAAAACTATTTGGCATTATAAGAAGTGACCGCAATGCTTATTACGTTTTTTGCCATTTTTCGTAACGAGCCAGTTTTTAAATCCAGTAACGAACTCACATAATTTAATTTGTTTTTAAATTCATCACAATTAACAGATAAATTTCTTTTCATTAGGCAATTACAAAACTGGAATCGGGTTGACCAGGTTACTATTGATGTCACTGTTATTGATATTAAAAGGAAAATGACAGAAATAGTGATCTGACCGACTCGGTCCAATTTTCATAAACGCCTGTTGTTTTTAAAGTTGTTATAAAAGTTGTTCATTTATTTTTTATTTACTTACTGTATCCCAATCAGTAAATAATCACTTACCAACCAGTAATTTGTAAGCATAACTATTGGCCTAATTAAATCAATAAACATGTCAAATTTCCCAATCGTGCAAAAAAACCATTTGTTTGTTACCTAAATGAGCTCGGTAATTATATCTATACTGGGGCCACCGAATAGATATAGTACAAAAAAAATCAAGGCAGCACAGATTGTTCTGATTGGTTTTATGTGAAAGTGAAATTTACAATAAAACATTTTTGCATATGAATTGTTAATTAATTATAAATAATGTCACTTCGAGAGATGCTAGTACAGTAGGAACTCCATAATCCGAACACACTATATTCCGAACAGCAACATTTACAAGCTATAATCCGAACAAACCGCTTTAATCCGAAATCCTCTTTAATTCGAACAAATCTCTTTAATCCGAACAAGAAAGTTCTTTGTACCAACTAAAATTGAACGTGTAGCATTCTTGGAAGGTGAATATTAATTACAAATGAGATTATAGCAGATTGCTGATGCAGTTTTTGGCTGATGCTTTTACGATCCGACGGGTGCAAACAAATTCTACAAAGATTAACAAACGCGTTTGTTATTAATATAAAGAGTAATAAAACCCCTGAAGGCTACAGCGGTAAAAAATAAGCTATAAATATAGTAATGATACCCTTACGAACACGCCCTAAATGTTTTGACATTGCAGTTTTGCCACAATTGTTTGTATAATGAAATCATCTACCTTAAAACCTTTTTCCTTCACGTTTGTTAATACACAATTTGTATTCGTGATGTTCAAAATTCAATTAAAAAAAATGTCAAAACAAAAACACACATTATTAAAACTATCAGAGAAATTATTCAACAATTAAATGTTAGGTTCGTGTTTACCAATTGCTTTAAAATACGGTGTTGGTAAATCGACAGTCAGCGATATAAAGACAAACAAAACTAAAATCCTCTAGAGTATATCTAGTCTGCTGACAAAGGTACAGGAAATAGAAAAACACTGAAACTAGACCATGAAATGAGGCTACATCGCTATAAAAGGAGAAAGAGAAAACTTAAAGCAAACAAATTACTGATTTGTTTACATTTTATTACAAACAAATAAAATGTTTGTAATAAAAATTAAATTAGTAAATAACATAAGCTAAGTTCGTTATAATAAAGTACCATGGCATAAAGCAATGTTTATATTCCTATATCCAGTAATCCGAATTCCTCGTTAATACGAATTAGCCTTGCATTTATAGGTTCGGATTAAAGAGTTCTACTGTATAAATAATAACCATACATTTTAAAAATTGCAGTTTTATTAATTTAATAAAAATGTTATTAAAAGTTCGTGAGTAAGACAGTTTGACAGTAAACTAATTGATATCTTTTTGGTACAAGTAAATACGCCTTTCAATTTGAGCGGTATATTTGAATGCTTACCAATAGAAAGGTTTTGTTAAAGAGGGAGTAAACTGTAGGCAGTTTTAATTACTATATCTGTTCAGCGTCCCGAGTATAACTAATCTGATTGCCCGAGTAACTATAGAGATGATTGTCTTAACAATGGTTGCTATAGTTACTCGAGCAATTAGATTAATTGATGCAATTGCTGAACTAAGGTTTATATTCATTTAATTGTAAAATCAAGTCAGATGTTTAACGTGTCGCCTAGCAACAACTAAATCGCAATAAAACATGAACAAACAATAATTAAATTAAAATAATTGTTACCTTTGCCTTTACACCTAAGGGTAGATAAGGTCTTTGATTATATATATATATATAATTGTTACCTTTTATTTCTACTTGTTTGAGTAATTAAATTTGGCTGCCAAAAAAAGATTGTACTTGATCTGCCCGGAAAGCTCTCTACTGAACTCGCATGCACAGCACTGGTCTGTGGCTTGTCTTGAAATTTGTATACACATCCAGTAAAATATCACTATCTATACCTTTTACAGTGTGATTTCGCACATGTGAAATATGATTTTACATTACCGCAAACTGATTCCACAAAAATGAAAACTAATTTATCACTCATGAATTCTGATTTTGCAATAATGAAAGCAGAATTCGTACTTTTGAAAACCAATTTCATCTAAATGAAAACAGAATTTAACTTCTATTTATTCCTTATAGTGTTACGTTTTATGTAAACAAGTAACTGATAATAACATTGAAAATAATATTGATTGAATGGAATTTTTCTAAACAAATTATAAGTTTAATTAGATTTCAACAAGGTCTTCCTACCACATTGATGCAGGATGCAGCATAATACCGTTCGACATAGTTTGCTAAAAAATTTAGATATTTTAAACAAAGATCCTACCACAAAATTTCAAAAAGAAATAAAACAAGCTTTAGCAAACTGCAATATCTGCTTTAACGAATTAGAAAAACAACAAATCATACATAAAAACCCACAACTACCAAAGCTATATGGACTGATTAAAACACATAAACACAACATGCCTATAGGACCAGTAGTATCATATATCAACGCACCTAATCCACCTTGTCCAAGAAACTCAACCATATTATTAACATCATAGGATACAAATCAAAATACTCTGTCAAAAATTCATTAGAATTAGTAGAAAAACTACAGAACATACATCTTCCAGCACATTCAAAACTTGTAAGCTTTGACATTTGTAACATGTTTTCAAAGATTCCACCACAAGACTGTATTCCTTTGTTAGATAATTTCCTAGTTAATAGTAATGTAGAATTAGTAAAAAGATTAGAGTTAATTCAATTATTTGATCTTTGTATCAGTCAAAATTATTTCACTTTTAATAATATAATTTATTTACAGAAAGATGGTTTACCTATGGGTAATTCTCTAAATCCTCTATTAGCTAACATATTTATGGATAATTTGGAAGATCGAATATTTGAATTAGATCTTTCTAAACACATTATTTTTTGGTTTCGTTACGTTGATGACATTTTAGCTTGTTTTGGCAGTTCTTTTGAGGTTATCAATGAGTTTTTAATTCTTATTAACAGTCTTCACACAAACATCACGTTTACACTAGAAACAGAAAAAATAGAGCTATTAATTTTTTGGATTTAACTATTACAATTAATACAAACAATGAATTTGATTTTTCCATATACAGAAAACCCACAAGCACAGACGTCACTATACCTAACGATTCATGTCATCATAAAATGCATAAACTAGCGGCTTATAGATCTTTAGTACACCGAGCTTTAACTACTCCAATGAAATGATCACATTTTGATAAAGAAATTTCAATCATCAAACAATTAGCATATGCAAACCATTATAACCATAACATGATTGACACTTTAATTCAACAAAAAGATTATTAGGTTAGCTATCAAAAGAATATTTCCAATTGACACTCAAATACAAGACACAAACTACATATCAATACCATACTTTGGCAAGATATCAGAACAAATTGCAACTATACTAAGAAAAACCACCAGTTACAAAATAACCTATAAAACTAACACCAACACCTTTTCATTTTTATTCAATACTAAAGACAAAACACAAGATATCATGAAATCCGGCATTTACCGTTTGAATTGTTCTTTTTGTAACTCGGTTTATATTGGGCAAACACTTAGAAATTTCGACATAAGATACAAAGAACACGTACGCTCTTATAGACTTAAACATCCAGAAAAATCGAATTATGCCAAACACATTTTGGAACAGAACCACCCAATGACACCTCAAAACAACATTAAATTCTTACATTTTTGCAACAACAAACACAAATTAGACATTTTAGAAGCTTTTGAAATATACAGACATAAACGCACAGTACCTTTAATGAATGAACAAACTGAGCTTAGTAATTTTCCTTTATTAGAAGTGTTAGATGTTTAGTTTTTGTTATGTATTGTATCTAGTTACCTATTTTCTGTATGCATTTATCCTTAGCAACGTGTTTGTTTATCAATCTTATCTACCTTTGATAATGACACAAAGTGTCGAAACAATATTGTCAGGTTAAGATATTAATAAAACTTGTGAAACTTTAACTAATCTTTGTATTTATATTATATTTCATGATTATGGAGTTCCACAAAGTAAGGCTGGAGACAGTAAACGCTTGTATAGAAGGATTATTTATTTATTTAACATAATGATAAACACAATAACAATTTTAATAAATTGTTAAAAAATAGTAGATTATTGTTGTCTTCTACTGATGTTTTGAAATTTCAATATAAACAATGATCACGTGACTACAAGTAATAAAAATTCGATTCAAATATCCTCGTTTCTGTATAAAGCAATTTACTTTTTTGTGATCGTGATGAAAAATTACTTAAATAATTAATTAGTATTACATATATTACTTTATAATAATTATTATACTTATAATTACATAACGACTGCATAATTTCGACTTAAATTCTCATAAGAGACATTATTCATTTGATATGTCATATAAGCCAACTTCGTACAATGTGAATATGAGAAAAATGTGCTAACTTGATAAATTACCGTTGAAAATTTTTGGGCCGCAACTGTACATATACTATTATGCTTTATATGAAATAAAATTTAATTTAGTAATTCAATGAAATATAAAATGAAGTCACAAATTTTATTAGCCCCCCATTCCCATCATCACCCATTTTTTAAAAATCCCCCCCCCCCCCGAGCAATGTGACGTAGTTTATAGACAGCCCCTAAATAACTATTAAATGTCTAGGTTTTTGACTTGAAATTTAAAAAGAAATTTTTTAATTTACATTTTAACCTCAATACACTTCAAATGTTATTTATGACATTTCTCAATATTAAAGTTTAGTAAATTTAGTTTTTTTTAACAATATATGTAAACATCGCTACAAAAATTCTGATTAACTTGGCTGATTCATTTTACAAGTTACTTTCCAAGTAGTAAGAGTTTAACCAATGAGCTGCTTCAAACTTTGAAAATAATATTTTACTGCTTGGCTCAATATCATGCTTTCAATCAACGAATGTCGTAACTTCAATGCTTTACTATAGACTAGCTGTTAACTTTGATTTGTTGTGTTTTTGTCTTGAGTAGAGTAGATAGTTGTTTCAATTTTGTTTTGTATTCAGAATCTGTTTAAACATCAAGTTTTTGTTGCATTTCTGCCACAAATTTATGTTGCAGTTTTGTCAGCTTGGTGTGGATGGGGATTTATAGAATATCACAATTTCAAATCTATATACTCATTAATAATTTTATTTGTTACTCACTCGTAAACGTCATTTAACATAACCCAACACAAACAACGAAACATTACGTTTACGAGCTATTGACTTGTAAAACTGACAGCTGACTTGTAAAAGTTTTACAAGTTAGTAGTAGAATATGACATTCATAGATCAATTGGCATAATAACATCTACGTCTACGCACACTTCCACTTCTCATAAAATTATTTAAAAAGTGTCACATTTTGTTCGTCAAAAGTGTCACAAGACCAGGTTTTATAGATAAAATAAATGTTGTGTGTTGTTTACGAATGAATAACAAATAAAATATTGTACATTATACGCAAGGTAACTGTTTTTACTGGCTCAAGAAGGTGACAGGCTCGCCTGTCGGCTCGCAGGTCATCTCCTTCTATCGCCCGTAAAAACAGGTTTACCTTGCTAATAATGTAAAATACTATAAAACAAATGCAAATGTTATTAATGAATGTAACTATTCAATGCTAAATAATAAGCACATAAAAACAGATTCTAAGAATTTTATTTGTTTTTCGCCTGTTCATAAAAACAGCGTTTAGTTTTTCAATTCTTACGTTTCGTCCTGAGTCATGTGATTTTTTAATGTTTTGAAATGCATCAACTGAACAGAAGGTTTGACTCCTAAAGTTTTGTTTGTAACAAGCAAACAGTAATAGAGTTTTAGAAGTAAAAGGCATGTTGAGAAACCTAGAAACAAACACAGTGGATGCTGCTGTTAGAGAAAGAATTGGTTGCCATTTCCTACCGTGCACCTTGTTGACAGATTTTATTTCGGCAGTCCAAATAGTATTACCAATTAACTATTCCTAACCTCAAAAATTTTGTGTGACAATTCTAGTGTAAAAGTTAATTTTAGGTTGAGTTAGATATATTCATAGCGAGTGATGAAGGTAAGTTCAATTTTAAAGTTTTTCTAGCTTTTAACAGAATTTTTTAATAATATTCATAACAGTATAAAAATAATGTCCAAACGTTCAAATTGAAAATTCTTACCTGTAGTGCGTTGACGTAAACATTCGCATATTGTTTAGATGGATATTTCCAATGTAGGCCAGCTAAACCAATCCATAACAAAAAGCAAACAAACTTCTTCGTATTACTTCTATCCTTCGAAAACAATGATATAAACTGTAACAAAACTCCAACAAAACACAGTAAGATTGCATTTTCTAATTGTGGTAAATTAGGTTGCAGTGGAGCACTAAACGTAGACCACGTTGTACCAACATAAATGTTACATCTTTCTATTAGTGGAATCGCTGATAAATATTTACTTAGGCTTTCATAACTCTTAAGCGAGTTATCATAAATATCTAATAGCACATTAAATCTGGTACTACTCAGTAATTGTTCCCACATACTCTGACACTGACTCCAAATTAACATGCACATGTTCTTCGCCGATACAACATAAATAAACAACCATTTTGGAATGTGTCTTTTAAGATTTTTATCAGAAAAATCAATTCTGCTCAAAACCAACATTAAATTCAAACAAGCAAAACTAATAAGAGCAATCTTAATGAGCTTCATTAAAAATAAACGTTTGCTTTTCTTTGATATTCCATTATACGAACTGTTTAGATCCAGCAATCTCACTCCTTTTTTTCGTAACTCAGTGAATTTAAGTCCGAGCAAACAAATTTGTTTCTGAACTGTTGTGTTAACTACATTCTCACACGGGGGACATAATTTATATGCTTTTTCCAATTGTTTCCTTAAAATTATAAAAATTAAAATTATAAAATAATTCGGTAAAACTGCACTATTGGGCCTGGGCACACATAACTAGATCTTGTAAAGTCTTGCAAAAACCTCTTAATATTGTTGTTAGTCCTACTTTATTTGGACTATTATCCAAGCTAGTATTTCATTAATTTGCCTGTAGATGATGACCATAAATAGTTAACTAGGTGGAAAATATACCAAAGTTTGTTTTCTTATAAAAGACAGTTTCAAAATCAAAATGTTAAATATATATACCTGCAATAAATTAATATTTTATTTATAATAAACAAAGTAGGACTGAAAACAATCTAAGAGTTATTATTCGTATGACTTTAAAAAATTATAAAGCCCAGACACATTAGTGCAAGGTTTACTAATGATTCTTATAAATAACTTACTGAAAATGTTCAATTTCCGCATCATAATTCGCTTCATTGAGTGGAATAAAATTGGCAAGTTGATAAATCTTTAATTGTTGATTGTTATTGCAAAGATGACACAATCCATTTGACGAAGCAGGTGTAGTGGTATAGCCATCTATCTTTTTAGAAAAAAGCAACTGTTGATTGAACAATTCATCGTGCTGTGCAGGAATTGGTCTGTTATAATCACCATCCTAAACAAATGTTCATTAAATTTCGAAGAGGAGCACTTCTCAAGTATACATACTGAATTAAAGCCATTGTATTGTAAACATGTAGGGCATTCAAAACTATTTCGTTCATCATAATGAACTTTCGTCCACTGATTACAAAACCAACAATTAACTTTAACTAAGAATTGTCTCCTGAAAATCATGACAAGTTTTATTAGCTTTGGCGCCAAGGTTAGTATTATTAATAATAAAACTTACCTAAGTTTCAGGTACAGATTTATAGAAAGTATTAAAATTACACTTGATACAGCTATTATAGGTAGAATAAAAGCTAGTAACTGAATAACGTTTTCCATCACTCCGATAACAATAAAATAAAATTCATTCAAAACCGGTCAACGCGACGTGCTTGATTCCGTTACATAACCTTACTTTCATAAATCAAACAAAAATAGAGATGCGCTTTCTATTAATAAATGGCGGTTTATGTTTTGAGTAGAGACTGGAAATGTCGTGTGATCTTATTCAGTTTCTTCGTCCAGTTAACACAGTTTACGCGGTTTTCTGCTAACGACTAATGATATGCTGTGCGTACTTAACGAAATTGTGATAAGATATAAAAAAGATATAAAACACCGAATTATGTACACACACATTATCAATGGAAAAATTTTAAATTTATTGGTGAAATATTTTAATTTCAACTGGACTATCCTATTATTTATTTTGGAAAAACTCGTCTTCCTGATCTTCCACCAAAATGACAATTGTAGCACTGTATACTATGGTAGAATATTGATACAACTTATTTCATATTGGTCACTTTAAAAATATTTTATTTAGCATATTATGATATCAATACCTGTTAAAATCTCAAGAACCCCACATCTGCGCCACATACTATTATGATATATTTAAAATTATTCTTTTACATCAAAAATATAATTAAATAAAATATTTTTGCTATCAAAGCGATAAGTGTGTATTCAATCAAATTCAACCCAATATTTCGTTTTGTACAAAATGTTTGCATTTCTTTAGTAAAGATAACATTATTATACAGTAAACAAACAAATTATGGAAATATTTCATTTACTTTCAAAAGTATACAGAGGTGGGCAAAAGTATGGAACCAAGTAAATATCTCTGGAGTTTTTAGAGATATCAGAATGAAATTTGGTAGGCAGATATTACAGTAAATTGTGTATTTGCGTTGAATGTTTTTGCAAATTTTGAGTTTCCGGTTTAACCGGAAGTAATGCCGATTTTAAAATTTGTAATGGAACACCCTGTATATTATTTTAATTTTGAATAGTACATTTTATTACGATTACAAAAATATGGGGTTCGATATGTTTTATTTCAAGGCCAACCGAGATTTTTACAATAAAAGTACTTTTGAGGCAAAAACTAATGAAATCTAGTAGTCTATGAAACAAACGTAACAATCACATTAGTAATCAAAATTAAATTAATACAAAACGGGAAAATAAAACAGGAGTACTTTGTAACGGGAAAATAAACTTAATGTAGTAACCCTCTTATTCTGTAAATTTCGATATATTTCGAATATTATACATCGAATTTCGATAAGATGTGTACTTCCAAACGAAATTCGTTATTTTGTTATTCTGTAACCTGCTTCGTTACGGTCTACTCGAGTATAACGAATGATGAATGTTTTTGGATCCTGTAGTACGTTTGTCGGTTTCTGACTATGATCATGTTATTTATAATAGGTTATGTTCTTGTTTACATGTTGTGTTTGCGCGCCAGTTTTCAAATTTTCTTTGGCTTCGTCCTTGTATTTGTAATGTAGTTTTTTTTAATTTGTATTGTTTTTTAATTGTTGTTATTGTTATTGATATTATTGGTATTGTTATTAATATTGTGATTGTCGTTTGTAAAGAAATATCTTTAAAACTCTTTTTAAAAGTAGTATTTACAAAGGTAGTAGGTAGGTTTCAAGCTTTTACAAAAAGGTTAGCAGTAGTAATTTATGTTATTCCCTTAATCCTTACTTTATCGCGTTTTAAAAACGCTTACGGTAAAATATAAATACAACAGACGTCGGATTAAGAAATGAAAGAACTGAAAAACTTTTTTTAAATACATATGTCAAACTTTACATGAAAAAGACGAAAGTTGTATAAGTGCAGGCCAGATCGTAATTCATAAATCATTCCTGTTCAAATTTCAATTCTCATTTTTTTTCTTTGTCAGTAGGTATTATTATATAAAATAAAAATATTTTAACAAATAAAAAAACCACATGTCTAACGATACCAAATGAAAATTACAAGAATTTAAGATAAAACTTTTATAAATAAACGAATCATTTTTCTGAAATTTGATTTAAAATCTGATTTTTAATTGAACCGTGTTTGAATTCATACAAATTATAACATTTAGCTCCCGCGTAACGTTACCTCAGAAGTTTTCGTTAAAATATCGATTGCGTGATAACGATTTTTGTAAAAATTTGTCTTACAGAATACAAAAATAACGAATTTCGATATTATAACGAACTTCGATATTTTAACGTTCGTTATCTCCAACGAAGTCTTACAGAATAAGGGGGTAAATGTTCAAACTAAAAATATCAGTCATGCTGCCAAAAATTTTAACATCGCTATACAACCTCTGTTACCTTACAAAAACCTTTACTCACGGGGCGTATAAAATCAATTGCGGATCATGTGACAGTTTTTATATCGGAGTTATTAAACGGCATTTCTTAGTTAGAATTAATGAATATTTCAAAGAAATATCAAATAAAAGGATACATAAATAAAAGATTTTTGCGCTACTTCCCCTATAAGGGATATTGATGCGAACATATAACCGCTCACCTCTTACACCAAGACAACTCTGCCTCTACGCGCTATACATGGCGAGTCTTTACATTATTATATTACTCGAACGAGACGCTGTAGAAGGCTCACCAAGTATTTAATTGACAGGTCGGGATGGGCAAATCCTAGATCAAGCCCTACTCACATTTTGGGATGGACTCTACTGGTTAGTTGATAAAATATGCATGCTGAACTAGAGTGAAGAGATCCCAACAGACACAACACGTTAACAGCTCCGGTGCTAGCTTGGAGAGCTAGTAGATGGTGGATAGTAATCTTGCTCTTACCAGAAAGAACTAATAGCCCTCACGTAAGAATTACGCGTTAATTGGGGCTGTAGGCTAGGTGGCAATAATAACTGACATAGGGGTCTATTCTGTAACTAACCGTTCACGAATGGCGCCGTTCGTGAACGGCGATCGTTAGCGACTTCCTCAGCGGCTACTTCAACGAGAATCGACAGATAGGTTATTCTGTAACACCAACCGTTAAGCTATGTGCACTCTCAACGATTGTCTAGCGTTTTCTAAAAAGGTAATACATCTTTGACGTTAATATAGATACAGTTTCACCGTTTTAAGTATATAGTGCGCATGTCATATTTATTATTTCTGTAGAACGTGCCAATTTTATAAAAATGTCTCAGTTTTAAATTGATTTCAAAAGAGTTGAGATTATATGGATAGGAAAAAGTCTAATCAAAAAACCACAAGGCAACAATACGTTGTTCTTGGAGGAATATTATTAATAATAGTAAAAGTCAGTTAGTTTTTTGTTTGTATTGGTTTTTATGAAATAAATTAATTACAACTAATATTTATTTATTAATTATTTATTTAATGTGTTGTTTCACTTTTGGGTATGCAATTAAAGTTAGTTTAGTTTAAACGTATATTTCGATCCGTTTTAGATCTTTGTCAGGGGTTTATTAACATTAACATAATAACTTATAGCGGATCTTAATACATTAATTGACAACTTATTAAAGTGGTTGTATTAAGATCCGCCGTATGTTAAAGTTGCTGTAACCCTGACGAAGATCCAAAACGGATCGAAATATAGCTTCTAACTAAACTTACTAACTTTAATTGCATACCCAAAAGTGAAAAAAAAACACAAATTAATAATTACGTATAAGTTTATTACGATATCTTCGGCAAGTTTAATAGGTAAATACTTTTTACTAATTCTCAATTACTTCAAGAATTTAAAAATATGAGTATAATTATTTTTATAGAATTCTATTCAAATGCACTAAGAAAATTTTACAAATAAATTCCTAAAAATGTTTAAAATACCCCAACAATAGTGAAATTATCAACCTGCGATAGTAAATCTTTCTTTTCCCATTTCATTGAGAAAAAATATTCTATTACTATTATTATAACGGGTGTTCATTTAAATTCGTAATCTAGCAACCTTTGGATTATTGCCTGTCTCTATCTGCGACGTATTATATCTGTCGCTCTGTCTTCTTTCATTAAAATTCCAAAGGTTGCTAGATTACGAATTTAAATGAACATGCGTTACCTTCTTAAGAGATTATTTTTAATAATAACAATCATTTTGTAATCTTTATTACACCTGATCTAAGACCACCTCTAATGAGGTAGGTACTACCTGAAATAACAATTTATTCAAAGTATATAATTGCTACTATTGCTAAGCGGCTATTAATAATTATTATTGATTCCTCTCTACCAAGTTTTTGAGGTTAGATTAATAAGCGTCATATATTTATTCTTTCTAATTCATTTACAATTGGATTAAGTAAATTACTTTCCATTTTCCCGTACTGTGATATAATTAATACAATAATTGCACATATAAAATTTCTTTTATAGTTGTAAAAATAAACACGAACGTTGGCTAACGTCGACTAATCTGCCACCGTTCGTGAAATGTTCATCTTCGAAGGGTGCGCTGTTCACTAACGAGTGCATAACGGTGGTTGTTTGCTTACAGAATAGCTTTAGAGCGAAAAACCTTTCAAACAACGATAACCGCTCGTGAACGGTTCGCTCAAGGCTTACAGAATAGACCCCATAAATTCGCAACGCAAATAAAAATGAGTAATATACTGTATTTGTTGCTTATTAAAACAAATTTAATGACTCGATAATAAACTTTACATTTATCGACTGATACATACTATAATAAAAAGTGTTTTCTAAAATTAAATTACCTATTAAAGTATAATTATATGAGTTTGTTTGAAAGAAGTTACGCGAATTTCCTATTAGTCTGAATTGATTTTGATATTAAACAACCTCAATAAATACTTATTACAGGTAAATACAAAGTTACTTTAAATAATACTTTTTGTCTTGCTTAAATAGATATTATAGTATAAATCTAGCCAGTTGCATTTTAAAGTTTATGCTTTAATGAGTTTATATCTTATATTAACCCACGCTGCCCCAATAGAATGGAATAAAACGTGAATGTAAATAGTCTAAAGAAAATTTGAAGATCTAGGTAAATACTAAGCTTGTTAAACATCAATGCAATTAATTAATCGATTAAATCGGCTTAAAATCTAATGCTTCTTGGTCTTTAACGCCTTTGATTTAAGATCCAACGTACATATAAGAATGATCCTACATATATCTGGTTTAATTTCACTAAGACTTGACTAATAATAGACGACTCGAAGAAACATCTATGTAATTGTAGTCTATTTAATTATCTATTTAATAGCCTTGTAGTGTAGCGACTAGCGTGCTGGTATCTCCGCCCACGCGAACCGTAATCGAATTCCGGCGCCGGCAGATCTGGTTAAGATTATCTGCAGTTTTCCTTAGCTGTAACACAAATGTAGGATTTGTGCTTGTTATACTTGTAAGTTGGCAGTAATGTAGGGAGATTGTCAAATAAATAAAATAATGATTACGTTGTGTTATATGTACATTTAAATAGCTGGGTATTATTATAAATAAATAAAAGAAATACAACAGTGGCGACGAGAACGGGATTAAATTAATGTTTTTAAACATTTAAAATAAAAATTCCGAATTTGATTACTTAAAATAAAACGATAAGTCTAACGGCAACGCAAAAAAGAGTGAGGTTATGGCAGAAGAACAAGTTAGGCCAGTAGTTCCACCGCAGTTTATTGATGATATTCGTGTTACTGCACCGGATACTGCTACTCATTTGAAAAGATTAAGAAAAATCTGTGAAAGATTGTCGGAATACAATGTAAAAATAAACATAGAAAAATCTGAATTCCTTCAAGATGAAATTGAATATTGTGGCTATCGTATAAATAAAGAGGGTATTCATAAAACGAACTCGAAGGTTGAAATAGTATTAAATGCTTTAAGACCTACTAATGTTTCAGAATTACAATCTTTCTTGGGCTTAGTTAATTACTATGGAAGGGTTTTTAAAAATCTTAGCTGTTTGCTTGAACCTTTAAATAGGTTATTGAGGAAAGGAGTAAAATGGCATTGGTCATGTGATTGCGAAAATGCTTTTAAAACAATAAAAGAATTAATGAGGTCTAAAGATTTTTTAGTTCATTTTTCAAATGAGTTGCCTTTAGTTTTAGCAACAGATGCGTCTCCCGTAGGAGTTGGGGCCGTTCTTTCTCATATAATGCCAAATGGGACAGAGAAACCGATTCATTTTGCTTCTCAAAGTTTAAATAATACTCAGAGAAATTGGTCACAAATAGACAAAGAAGCATATTCCATTATTTTTGGAATTAAAAAATTTTATCAATATCTGTTTGGCAGAAGATTTCTTCTTTATACTGACCATACTCCTCTGATACAAATCTTTTCTCCAAAAAAGAGTCTTCCTGTGATGTCCGCTGCTAGGATGCAGCATTATGCAGTGTTTCTGCAAGGTTTTCAGTATGAAATAAAATATAAAAATTCAAAAGCTAATTTAAATGCGGATGCTTTTTCAAGGCTTCCAATAAAAAGGCAGGAAGATATCCTTTTGGAGGAATCTGATGTATTCGAAATTTCTCAAATTCAAAGTTTACCATTAACAGTGGATGAACTGGCTAAAGAAACAGTTAAGGAGGAAAGCTTAAAACTTTTACTAGAGGGATTAAAAAATGGCAAGATTATTCCACATAAAGATCGGTTCGGAATTGATCAATCAGAGTTTACCCTACAAAATGGATGCATTTTGAGGGGATCCAGGGTATTTATACCTTCAAAATTAAGAAATCGAGTTCTTGTAGATTTGCATAGTTCTCATTTTGGTATAACCAGAATTTTGTGTTTGGCTCGAAGTTTTGCTGGTGGCCTGGTATAGATACAGATGTTAAAAAAGTAGTGGAAAATTGTTTGCAGTGTATTAAAAATAAAAATAATCCACCACCCATCAAACACCATTGGACATATCCATCTGCTCCTTTTGAACGATTGCATTTAGATTTTGCAGGTCCTTATTTGGGCGTTTATTTTATGATTATTGTAGATGCATACTCCAAATGGCCAGAGGTGCATATTTTGAGAAAAATTAACACTGATAATACCATTGAGGTGTTGCGAAAAGTATTTGCATGTTTTGGGTTACCTACATGTATTTGCACTGACAATGGCGTTCAGTTTGTAAACCCAAAATTTGCAAATTTTCTAAAACAATTGGGAATTGTGCATAAACGTTCAGCCCCATACCACCCTGCAACCAATGGTCAGGCCGAACGATATGTGCAAACAATTAAACAAAAATTAAAAGCATTAAAAGCCACTCAAAATACGCTTCAAGAAAATTTAGATAAAATATTAGTTCAATATATAATTACATCACACCCTGTAACGAAACAATCTCCATCAGATTTAATATTTAATTGTTCAGTTCGCTCCACATTTTCTTTAATGGTCCCTTCAAATAATATATCAGGTCGATCTTTTGAGGTAGGGGATAGGGTTGCGGCGCGCAATTACTTAGATAAAAACTGTAAATGGAAATTAGGCAGAATCCAGGAAAAACTGGGCTCTCTCCATTACGTAGTATTATTAGATAGTGGTATTGCTTGGCGTCGGCACCTAAATCAATTAAGAAAAGCGGGAAACAAAATTGAAAAAGAGGAGATTTGCCTAGAAACTTCGGAACCAGACGAATTAAGTCTAAATCAAGATCCCAAGAGTGATCCTTCAAACCCACCACTTTGTATAGGTAGTAATGAAAATAAGGATTTAGAGAATAATGATGATAAGGGTGTTAGGGAAGATCAAAATGTAGATATTTTAAATGATATAACAGATGATTGTGTTACAAGTAAACCTACTACTAGTAGTAATGCTGAGCTTGTAGGACTCCGTAGAAGTCAAAGAAAACGAAAGCCTGTAGTGCGTTTAGACTTGTAACAGTTAGGTAAACTTATAAGTTAGTTTTTGTGAAATGTTTAAATAAAATAAGTTTTTTATTTCACTGTTATTTATGAACATTTAATAAATTTGTAAGGGGAGAGATGTTATACTTGTAAGTTGGCAGTAATGTAGGGAGATTGTCAAATAAATAAAATAATGATTACGTTGTGTTATATGTACATTTAAATAGCTGGGTATTATTATAAATAAATATAAAAATAAAAAAAAAAAAAGTCGGCTAAAGCCGCACGATGGGCCCGCGCAATAATAATAATCCCCTTCCCTCCCACACAAGGTTCATAGCTGCTGGTGTCTGGTTCTCCAGGCAACGGGTATTAGGTAAAAGAAATTTAGTAGTAGAAGTAAAGATTCATGTGTCACTGTCTTTCGGAGTATACTAGCTTCTTAAATGAAGGCGTAAAATAATGAAGATACCTAGTCTGAATACGCCACATATACGGGTGTTACTTCAGCATTGGCATAAACTGCACTCTCATTGCGTCATTGGTTAACTCCGTATCATTACGAATGATTCACTTTCTGTTATTAATTTGGAAACTGCAGTATAATTAGGGGTCTAGACTTCTTGCATGATGCAAAATTTACATGATGTCAGTAGATGCAGGAGCAAGTAACGTACGTTATAATCACACTATAGATAAGATCATATTACATTCCATGATAAGGTTATATTATCTTTCATGAGAATTGCTTAGGATTGTAAGCACACGATATCATATTACATTTTCATGATAAGTCTATGTTATATTTCATGAGAACTTCTTTAGTATTAACTCTCTCATGACCATGAGAATTGTGTATTTGTGCAGATAAGATTGTATCACTGTATAAATACCTCTATTTTAATCTTAAGAAACTCAGTCTTTATCAGTCTTTATCCAGCCGTTAACAATCTTTGGTGAGTCTTTAATTAATCTTTAATAAGTGTTAATTAGTCTCAGATCATCTAGGTGTGGACTTTAAAAATTGTCCTACTAAGAAAAACATAAAGACTCATTCGAGTATTGATTAATTATGTTTTCTTTAATATCATTTAAATGTGAATTCTAAAATTGTTCTGTTAAGTGTGTTAATTCAAATCTAATTATTTAAACTCGTCTTACTCGTTCAAATAATTACTGACAAAGTAATATTATATGTTACACATTTGTATTGTGAATGTAAAAAGACAAAGTGTTCTCTTCATTATAAATAATAAATTATATTCTACGACTGCAAACGAAATATATAAATTTGTTTTATTATATATTAAATAAATAAAGTTTTTTAAAAAAACCTTCGGCCACAGAATATAATAAAACTAGCACCTATTACATAAAATAGTTAGTAGTATGTTAGTTTTCCCTAACTAACTAGCGAACCTCTAATAATTTTACACCAACACATAAATGGCAACGCTGTCAAACCAATAAATGCGAGAAGCGCCGGACGGTAGAAGCAGCAGAAAGGAAAACGCGGGTAAACGTAAACATAACCAAAAAGCAAAACCAGGCAAAACGTCAGCTTGTTGTGGGCTCTGTCCCTGTAAATAATAATATATAATTTCTTGTTTTTAAAGGATGAGTTTACCTACCGATTTTGGACCTGATTCTGGGGGAAGAATTAAGGTAAATATCACTTTATAATAAATAATGCTGATAGTCATTAAAAACTGATGCATTAGTCAACTGCAATTATTATGATAAGATTTTATTCAAATCTAGAATAGCTAGTCATTAATGATTAATATGTCTTAAGTTTACATTTTATTAGAATCGTATGTTGATCAAACATGCATATTTATTTTGATCTTTAATGTAACTTTTCTGAACCAAAACATTTAAGTAATGTAATAACTTTGTAAGCATTTGTATACTATCAAGATACATTTTTAGGGTTTGTGTATAATAAAACCAATCGTATATGGAAATGTAGCCAGATACTTTGGCAAGAAAAGGGAAGAAGATGGACATACCCATCAGTGGACAGTTTATGTTAAGCCATATAATAATGAGGATATGTCGACTTATGTCAAAAAAGTGCATTTTAAGTTGCACGAAAGCTACAGCAATCCGAATCGCATTGTAGTGAAGCCTCCATATGAAATAAGTGAAACCGGATGGGGCGAATTTGAAGTGGTCATTAAAATACATTTTGCTGACAGCAATGAAAGACCAGTAAGTATAAAAACATATTCCCTTTTTCATTCTTGTTTTATCAGTTGCTTCATTTTATAATAAACTACCGATGTGAAATACTGCGGTGCTAATATCGTTACCTTGAAAAAAATAATTCTAAGGTGATTTGTGAGGTATTTGGCATTTCCATACCCTATTAAATGGTGTTTTTATGACACCGATGGGAATTTTTGTCCATATCGGCCATCTTGGTTTGGAATGCTTAATTGACATTGAGGTTATAAAAATTTAGTGAAATAAAATTCATTCACTTTGTAAAAAAATGTGGGTTGACCATGACTTTTTAGTAGATTTCAATTGGCATTATGACAAGCCAAAGATCAACTTGCATTCTTGCAGAATTTTACTAAAACTAATTATGCGATAGGATAATTGTCATATTGGAAGATTTGAAGGTTGAATTGAATCAAATGCTACAACATCTATCATCGTTTTCTTGAATATCTTATATGACTGTTAGAAAACGTCTTATCAAATCGCCTGTGAAGACAATATTAAGTGTCTTTGATTAATTAAGTCACAGGCCACTTGATAAGGCAAGTTAACACTTGTTACAGAAAAACTAAGAAACGATAACAACTGCAATTGTTTTCAAATAGAGAAAATATGTATGAATATATGTGCACTGTTGGTAGCACTGCTGAAAATGACCTAATGATACCTGATGGATTACCCATGTTCACGTAGTGATGATTCATATAGTATAATTTCATATGCGACGGATAAATTGTATTAAAGGTTAAAAGTTTAAATAAACTAATTCTCTAGAAATGAATTGTATATCTATCCTTTTTTCTCAATGACAAACTTTGATTCAATAATACTTTTAGATGAGGAGATACTGTATGCCGGATATCGGTATCTCACCTACATCTTTTACATTGCTTCTTATAGACGGGCGACTTCTTGCATACACTAGCCGCATAGTAAATATCACTATCCTGCTACTCCCAGTTGCTAGGCGATTTTGACAACTTCGGGATACCGTTTGGTGATTCAGTATTTGAATCGTTGATAAGTAAATTCGAAGGACCAGTTATTATATAATACATTTATTATAATTAATAACACAAACTAACATTAAATAACACAAAATAAAAAATAAGCAAAAATTTGCTTGTTAAATGACATTTGCCGCTGGCGAGTTCAAATGAATGCTTTTAACTCATATCTTAAAACTGAACTGCTGAACTACTTGCACCCTAAGGTACGCCCCACTACCCTAATCTTAAGAAAGGCCTTAACATGCCGCCTCCGTTGAACTGTTAAAATAGTTCAAGCATATATCTAATTACTTAATTAGACATGATATAAACAAAAAATTAAAATACACTGTAGCTAAATTAAATGAAAATTACATTACATAAAAATTATACCCGACATAACATTATAAAATATTATTTTAGAAAACAAAATTGTTCATAACACAAAAAAAGCTTGTTAATTCTACGCATTAAACGCACTCTGTACACAGTACCGTTTTTTATATAACTACTTCACATCACTGATCGCACCATACAACACTTCACTTGTCGATGTCTTCGATGTCGCTTTCCATGGGCAGCATGGAGATTCTATTTACTGCTCGCTTTACGATGCTGGTAGTTGTTTTAATGGAAACAACTCGAATGATGCCATCTTTCCCTGGATGGAGTTGAACTATTCTACCAAGCAGCCACTGTTGAGGAGGTATATTGTCCTCATTGATTAGGACCATTGCTCCTACTTCAATATTTATAGGTGGATGATTCCACTTTGACTGTTGTTGCAATGACGACAAATATGCTTTGCGCCAACGGGTCCAAAAGTGCTGACGGATTTGTTCAGCGTACTGCCAATGCGACAAACGATTTCTTGGTAATGCTGTAAGGTCTGGTTCTACTGGAGTCATCAGTGGTTCTCCAATTAAGAAATGGCCAGGGGTAAGGACAAAAAGATCGTTAGGATCGTTTGAGACAGGACATAAAGGTCTGGAATTAAGACATGCCTCGATTCTTGCTAGTACCGTATACATTTCCTCGAAGTTGAGACTTGTGTCTCCTACAACTTTTTTGATAGGTCGCTTGACAGATTTAACGTTAGCCTCCCATAGACCACCAAAGGTCGGCGAACGTGGCGGAATAAAATGCCATGAAATATTAGTGGGCGTCAATGTATCAATGACTTTTTGGAAATCAATTGAATTAAAAAATGAACATAACTCTTTATCCGCAGCTTTAAAATTTGTGGCATTATCAGGAAAGACATTGCTCACATGACCACGTCTTGAAATGAAACGCTTTATAGCAGCTAAAAATGATTCTGCCATCAAATTTCTAACTAATTCTAAATGAATCGTTTTTGTTACGAAGCAAATAAAAAGTGAGATGTACGCTTTAACCTTTCTAGGTTTTCCACGACCGCTTCCTTCCTTCAATGAAATAGGTCCTATATAATCGACACCTGTTTTTACAAAAGGTCGCACGGGTTCTAGCCTTTGCTTAGGTAAATTGCCCATAGTCTGATTTAAAGATTTTGGTTGAATACGAAAACATCTTACGCATTTATGTAAAATACTGCGAATTATGTTTCTACCCGAAATAATCCAAAACTTTTGCCTTAAAGCAGTTAACGTTGCTTGGGCACCAGCATGGAGCTGCCGTTCGTGCTCTTGAATAATAATCAATTTAGTCACGTGGTGTTTTGCCGGTAAAATAATAGGGTATTTTCTATCATACGTGACCAATGAATTTTTTAGACGTCCACCTATTCTAATGACACCGTCTTTATCTAGAATTGGATTTAGTAAGTATATTGAACTTTGCCTTTTAACAAAATGGTTTTCCTTTAAAGTTTGTAATTCTGAATGAAAAGCATTGTGTTGTACCATTCTTATAATTGTTATTCGGGAATTATTTTATTCTGATGTTGTTAAACTACCCGTACGTTTGGATGTTCTGTTTTCACAGTTATATACAAATCTGTGAATGAATGCTACAACTCTTTGAAGTTTAGAAAATTTTGAAAACTTTGTTAAAATTGCAAATTCGTTAAACTTTGTTAGAAGAATTTTATTTGTCGGCTTTCGTTTTTCGGGAAGATTTTCCGAAGTAAAATTAATAAACGATTTGGGCCATTGATTTTCCGATAATTTTAACCAATCTGGACCGTGCCATCAAAGATTGTTGCCATTTAATTGGTTAGGTGACGCACCTCTGGAAATAATATCCGCTGGATTAAATTTAGTATTAATATGGTGCCATTCGTCAACCTTGGATAACGTTTGTATTTCAGATACGCGGTTAGCTACAAAAGTATTCCACGTATTTGGTAATGCCGCTATCCAAGATAGAACTATTGACGAATCAGTCCAAAAATATCGTTGATTGATATTTAAATTTAAAATTGGTAATACCTTATGCATCAAACGATTGAGAAGTAAGCTCCCGCATAATTCTAATCGCGGTATCGTTAAGATTTTTAACAGCGCTACTCTTGATTTACTACATAAAAGGTTTATTAAATAATTACCGTATGTATCGATGCTTCTTATAAAAATTACTGCTCCGTAAGCTACTTCCGAGCTATCACCGTGTATTTCGATTTTTATCACTGGGAAAAATGATAAAATCTTTCTCTTGATTTCGATGTTATTAACATACATTAAATCGGATATAAATTGGGTCCATATATAATGTAACTCGTTAGGCACGTTTTTGAAGTACAAGTTTAGCTCTAATTATAATAGGTGAAATTAAACCTAATGGATCCCATAACTGTGCAATAATTGATAAAATTGATCTTTTAGTTGTATAATTATTTTTAAATTTTAAATTAACTGCGTATTTAAGTGCATCGTTTTTATGATCCCAAACAACCCCAAGTGCCTTTGTTTGATGATCATTACTTAAATCGATTATTGATTCGTTATTTTCTTCATTTAACGAAATTAATTCGGAATTGTTAGATGCCCATTTTGACATTTCAAAACCTGCCCTGTTTAAAATATAATTTGATAATAATAATCATTATGATCAATGATCATAATAATCCATCATATATGGTGGATATGGTGAATGAAAGTGTTTGAGGTTATTCTTGTTATTTTCCAATTTCGAGTGGATGTGTTGTCGTGGTTTACTACTTTGTGTTTGCATCTATAGGTTCAGAAGGTGTACTGTGCTGTAATCATAAAACTTATGTTGTATACATTCAGCTTCTGAATTTTTTTTAACTTGTTTATATTTGTAGCTTCGACCTTCGTTGTGATATTGATTATTTACTTTGTTTACCTATATATGCAACCAATCTTGCAATTTTGAACCTATAAAGCAATTTTGAAATGGTGGTGTGTATACAATGCAATAATAACATTACTGCTTCTACTACATCTGTTACTTGTGACGGATGCCATGGTTCCCTGCACACAGCCTGCCTGGGATTATCGGATAATGATTTTAAATTAACGCGTGCTAAACACCGAGCGTTAAAAATTGTTTGCAACTCCTGCAATAAAGATTTGTCACAACTAAAAGATTTTAGAGATTTGCTCAATACTCTCCAAAATGATTTTATGAATGCCATTAAACAACTTAAAGAAGATATTGATGTCCAATTAAGTTCGTTAAAGACGTCTTCCTCCTTGATTCAATTTGAAGAAGTTGTTCAGGAAGTAACAGAGCGTTTATCAAGAAAATCTAACGTGATTGTTTTTGGTGTTGCTGAATCAAACGAAAATGATTTACAACAGCGCAAGGATACGGATGATGCTTTTATAAAGGATTTAATTTCCACTCTTAAACCTGGTAATTCGATTCAACCAAAATTTGTTCATAGACTGGGTCGCTTTAATCTGACCAATGCAAAACCTCGTCCAATACGGATTAAATTAGATGATGAATCCCAAGTTAAGGAACTAATTAGAAATGCCAAGTATATGCATAATAACATTAAATACAGAAACATAAATATTTCATTTGATAATACACCTAAACAAATCGAATTGTATAAAAATCTCAAAAAGGAGCTCGATAGCAGAATTGCTAACGGTGAAACAAACATAAAGATAAAATACATACGAGAAGTACCTAAGATTGTTTCTTCTTCTTTAAACTGAAATCGGCACCCAATTATGTATATCCTATCCGCTGTTTATTCCAAAATGTGAGAGGTTTGCGGTCTAAACTTAATAATTTAAATTTTTCAACTTTTTTTGAATATGACATTTTTTGTCTATGTGAGTCATGGTTAAATAGTGAAATAGCTAGTAATGAAATATTTAGCAGTGATTTTTGTGTTTTTCGTCAAGATAGAAAATATGAGTTACTAAATTGTAACCGTGGCGGTGGTGTGTTAATCTCTCTGAAAAATAGTTTTTACTCTATTAGAATTAATTTAGATAGACTATCAAATTTATTTCCTTCCATTGATGTAATTGGAGTGAAGATATCTGATTCATCTAAATGTTGCTTTATCATACTTGTAATTTATATACCTCCATCTATACCAACTGAAACTTATGTACAGTTCATTGATGAACTTACCATTACTTTAGAACCTTTCAATGAGCTTAACATCGTACTGATGGGCGATTTTAATCTCCCGTCGTTTAATTTTGATCTGGATAACCAACTTAATATAATTTTAAAGAATTTCCAATATTTACATAATTTTCATCAATATAATAATATACTCAACAACCAAGGCCGTCTCCTTGATTTAATATTTTCTAATATTAATTGTCTTGTTCAACATGCACTAGTACCCTTGGTCGTTGAAGATGTTTATCATCCGGCCCTTGATATTGAAATCAATGTTATTCGTAATAAACGTGATCGGTTTATAATGAACGATAAGCCTCACTACAATTTTAAAAAAGCTAATTTTCCCGTGTTGTATGATATGTTACTAAATGCTGATTGGTCGCAACTTAATGGTCTTACAGATGTTAATGAAGCTTGTGATAGTTTTTATAAAATTGTTTATAATATATTTGATACTTCAGTGCCTAAGGCTTCTATAAAATTTAAAAAGAAAACTCATTATCCCCCATGGTTTAATAATGATATATTATTACTACTGAAACAAAAATCTTTGGCTTTTAAAAAGTATAAACAATTTAAAAATGAACACTATTACAACATTTTTAAAGATTATAGATTGCAATGTAATAGATTAATTAATACTTGTTATAAGGAATATCTTACTGAAGTTGAGAATTCACTTGCTGCAGATCCAAAAAGGTTGTGGTCTTTTATCAGTAATAAGCGAGGGCTTTCACGTATTCCAAGCGTAATGACACATAACAATGTTGAATATAATGATGGATATTCTATAGTTAATCAATTTGCTAATTATTTTCATAGTGTATACATCCAATCTCAGAATAACATTGCAATTAATGTCATACCTCGAGCTCAAGATGTTATTGCCATCGACTTCATCAATGAGGACGATATTTTATGTGCTTTGCATCGCTCAAAAAACTGTTTTACATCTGGTATAGATCAAATACCAAGTTTTATTCTAAGGGATTGCGCTGCTGCTCTTGTCAAACCACTATACATCTTATTTAATTTATGTTTGTCTACGGCTAATCTTCCGTTGATTTGGAAACATGCATGTATATGTCCGGTTCTTAAGAAGGGCGATCCGTCACTCATTGAAAACTACAGACCAATTTCTATCCTTAGTAACTTTGTTAAAGCATTTGAGTCTATTATTTATAAATATTTGTATTCATCTTTAAGATCACTTATCTCTCCACATCAACATGGCTTTATGGAAAGTCGTTCTACTATAACTAATCTCGCATGTTTCAGTCAGTTCACTGCAGAGATCATGGATAAAGGCAATCAGGTCGATGTCATCTACCTTGACTTCCAAAAAGCGTTTGATCAAATTGATCAATACATCTTGTTAAATAAACTATCTCAATATGGCCTATCAGAGAATCTTATTAAATTTTTTGAAAGTTATCTTTTTAACAGGAGTTCTTGTGTCAGATACTGCAACTTTATTTCCCGCGATTTTACTCCTACTTCGGGAATTCCTCAAGGTTCGAATCTTGGACCTTTACTTTTCTTACTTTTTATTAATGACATAGTAGATCAAATATCTTGTCACTGCCTTCTCTTTGCTGATGACATAAAATTGTATCGTGAAGTTAACAATTATAATGATGCCATGCAATTACAAAATAATCTTTACACGGTAGATAACTGGTGTCACAATAATAGACTTTCACTAAACATCACTAAATGTAAGACTATGTCTTTTACAAAAAAACTAAACGGGTATGGTTATATCTACACCGCCAATGACACTGCTATACAAAGGACGGATTTCTTTAAAGATTTAGGTGTCATCTTTGATCCTAAGCTAGATTTCGCTGCACATATACATGATATTGTTAGTCGAGCTTTTAAAATGTATGGCTTTATCTACCGAAATTGTAAACACTTTTCAAATGCTCAGACGTTACGAGCCTTATACATAGCCTTGGTGAGATCTATACTGGAGTACGGCGCGGTAATTTGGTCTCCCCTTTATGAATGCCATATTCGTGAGATTGAAGAATCAGTTTGAGGCGTTAAGCAACTGTCAGCTGCAGCCTTGACCCTCGCGGAAAACTAGATTTTAAAGTTGAAATAGTGAAGAATAAAACTGGAAAGCTAACAAATAGTGTGAAGTGAAAGTAGTGAAATACGAAGACAAAAGAATTTTCAAGGAATAAACCAATTTAGAGAAAAGAGAACCAAAAATCGGGTGAGAAACTTCCGTACTTATAAGTGTCAATTTCGCAGCACACGGCGCGGTCACGCACGTCTACGTCATTTCAAGACGCCCTACGATTGGCCCAACCAAAAATAATGTAAACATAAACAAAACAACATAAAAGCTAAAGGAGCCTACACACGCGAAAGCAACCAAATGTCGGAAATGGAAAACGAACAAGTAACAAGCATAATCCAAGGATGGCAAACGGAAATGCAAACACTGCAAGTGGAATTACAAACATTACAAGCAGAGTTACGAGCAGAACTTCAAATATCACAAGACAATGTATCAGAAATAAAAAAATTAAAAACGGAGATAAGTAAACGAGATGAGGAAATTAGCAATGAAAGAAGAGCAATACATACGAAAATAGAAAATTTAATGAGGAAACTACAAAATCGGAAACCGGCCGAAAACAAAAATAAGAAGAAAAACAGAATAATCTACACTGCAGGAGAACTTCTACGGTTACAAAGTGGGGTATATAGTGAAAAGTGGAACGAAGAATGGTCAAAAGTAACTACCAAACTTAAAATTAGATCAAGCAGGAAGAGGAAGGAAGAAAAAATGAAAAAGAAACAAAAACAATGGAAAATGGGTTCATGGAACTTACAAGGATCCAACTACGAAGGGGCAATAAAAGAACTAGAGCTAGAGGCAAAACGGTACAATTTACAAGTTGTCGCACTACAAGAAACAAAACAAAGGGATACTTTTGAAGTAGAGTTGGAAGATTATGTATTGTTTAATAGTGGAAATGAGAAACGAATTTTCGGAACTGGCTTTTTAATAGCAAAAGAGTTAAAAGACAAGATAAGAAGATTCGTACCAATAAATGAAAGGCTGTGCTGTATAACTTTGGAGATAGGGTGGAATACAATAGCCATTATCAACGGACATGCCCCAACAGAAGAAAAAGACGAAGAAAGTAAAGATGAATTTTATGAGACCTTAGAAAACCTTTACGAGCAAGTAAATCACAGCCGAACAAAACTGGTAAAAATGATTATCGGCGATTTTAACGCCAAAATTGGCAAGGAAGAAATCTTCAGACCTACAATAGGCCAGTATAGCAAACACGACGAAACAAACGAAAACGGGACAAAATTAATCGGTTTTGCAGCAGGAAAGGGCTGCAGAATTGTAAGCACCTATTTCCAAAGGAAAGAAATCCATAAAGGTACCTGGGTAGCGCCAAACGGCAAAACCATTAACCAAGTGGACCATGTGATGATCCAAACGAAACATACTAAACTGGTAAAAAATGTTAAATCAAGAAGAAAAGCAGACTCGAACTCAGACCATTATTTAGTAGAAGTCACAATGGCAGGGGATTACGAGAAAACCGTAAAACAACAACCTAACAGACTAAGAAAACCAGAATATGAGATAGAACGCCTAACACAAAAAGAAGAGCAAAAGAAGTACGAAGCAAAAATCGAAGCAAGACTACAGGAAAGACAAAGAAACGAAGACGAAATCGAAGTAATTTGGAAGAGGATCAAAGAATGTATAAAAAGTGCAGCAGACCAAGTTCTAAAGAAGAAACGCAGCAAGGGAAAGACTAACAAATGGTTCAATAGAGAGTGTGAAGAGGAACGAGAGAAAAAGCTAGAAGCACGGAAAAAGATGTTGGAAACTGGAAGGCTGGAAGACAAAGAAGAATATGTCAGGCAAAGAAGAAAGACAAAAAGAGTATTTAGAGAAGCAAAGAAAAAATTCTGGGAAAGACGAACAGAACAGTTAGAGGACTACTATAAAAATAAAGAAATAAAAAACTTTTACCAAGACATAAAGCGGACAAGAAAAGGCTACCAACAAACAGCAATAGCGTTCAAAGACGAGAACGGAGAAAGAATAAGTAATGAAGAACACATAATTAAAGGCTGGAGAAGATATTTCCAAGAACTGCTAAATGGGGAAGAGGCCACAAGTTTAGATGGAGAAGAAAGAATAATTGGTCCCCAAAGCAACGGAGCAGAAGAAACAGAAACCGAAAGAGAAAATGTAGTCCCCCCAACAGAAGACGAAATCAGAGACGTAATGAAAAATTTAAAAAACGGGAAAGCCCCAGGGGGAAACAGAATACAGAATGAAATGATCAAGAATGGCGGAGAGGCATTGACCATCGAAATTCACAGCTTAATTACAAAAATATGGCAACAGGAGGTGATCCCTAAAGAATGGGGGGAAGCTTTAATAACCCCCCTTCACAAGAAAGGAGACAAAATGATCTACAACAATTATAGAGGTATAGCATTGTTGGACTCAATCTATAAGATACTCGCAATAACACTAAGGAACAAACTACAAACTTACACGGAAAACGAGATAGCAGAATATCAAGCAGGGTTTAGGCCAGGCCGTTCAGTAACGGATCAGTTATTTGTATTAAAAGAAACACAGGACATGTGCCGAGAATATAATAAGGAGATCCATATCGTTTTCATCGATTTTTTAAAGGCATACGATACAATACAACGAGATAAGATTTTCAAGGCAATGGAGAACCTGAATATCCCTGGGAAGTTGATTAAACTAGTGCGGATGACACTTCGAAGCACGTCCAATAAAATCAAGTGGAAAGGAAGAATATCAGAGTGTTTTTATGTTAGAAATGGTGTCAGACAAGGAGACCCACTTTCAACGATTTTATTCAATATAGTTCTGGAAGATGTACTAAGAAAAAGTAAAATAAACCGGACAGGAAGCATAATAAACAGAAATCACCAATGCATAGCTTACGCTGACGATCTAGTGTTACTAGCAAACAGCAGAGAAGAGCTGATGAACATAACAAAAAAAGTAGAAGAGAAAGCGAGGGAAGTGGGGTTACATGTTAACGACAAAAAATCTAAATATATGGTGATAGAGAAACAAGACAGTGCAGATGAAAACGGGAACTTAATAATCAGACTACAAAACGGAGAAACACTGGAGATGGAGAAAGTTAAAAGATTCACCTACCTAGGGGTACAAATAACAGATGACGCAAGAGAAGAAGAGGAAGTAAAATCAAGACTGACAAGAGGAGACAAAGCAGCAGGAGCATTAGCATCCATCCTGAAATCAAACTATGTGTCACGAAAAGCGAAAATTCAAATTTACAAAACAGTACTAAAACCCATAGTGACATATGGATGCGAAGTATGGAAAATAGGGACAGCTAAAGAGTCAAAGTTGCTAATATGGGAGAGGAAGATGTTAAGGAGAATTTACGGCGGGCATAAAGAAAACGAAGAATGGCGAAGGAGGACAAATAAAGAGTTAGAAGATCTGTATCAAGACGTGTCAATAGTGCAGTTTGTAAGACAGCAACGAGCAAGATGGCTGGGACATGTGCAACGTATGGAGAACAGTAGAGTGCCCAAAATAATGCTGAAGATAAGCCCAGTAGGAGTGAGGGCTCGAGGAAGGCCGCGAAGTAGATGGAAGGAAGAAGTAGTACGGGACCTGAAGAAAGTCGGAGTAGAAAACTGGAGAAGAAAAGCGGCCAATAGGAAAGAGTGGAAGAAGATTATCCAGGCAATGGGCCACAAAGGCCTGTGAAAGCCCTATATATATATATATTCGTGAGATTGAACGAGTTCAAAGATATTTTCTTAAGTTTTTAGCTTTTTCTTGCGATGGTATCTATCCTGAGATTGGGGTTAGTCAAATTGAGCTGCTTAACAGATTTGAGTTTATATCTCTGCGTATTAGACGCATTATTATCTCTGTAAAGTTTTTGTATAATCTTTTAAATCACAGAATTGATTCTCTTTGGCTCTTAAACAAAATTAACTTTCATGTCCCAAGATTCAATGCACGTACTAATATGTCATTCTACTTGGATGCAAGGAGAACCAACTTACTAAAAAAATCACCTATTACAAGCATGTGCAATAATTTTAATCAGATATGTAGCAAGTGTGATATTCACTTTGATTCGATTAATAATATTGTAAGTTGTATTATTGAGATAAATGTCTAATAAAAGAACATACTATGTTCAGACATTAAGAAAGTTTGTTACAACGTTATTCATATTACCAAATTTGATACATATATACCTTGATTTGAGATGTTTGTTATATACACACTAACTAAAATTAGTGTATAATGTTAGTTTTAATAATTATGTTATTATTTATTTATATACTGTATTACGCATGTTTATGTTTTTACATTAATTGTAGGTAGCTTATATTTGTATTTCGTATTTATGTCGAACCTCTACTGTGTTTTTGTAATTTTTAAATTTTTTTCCTGTAATTGGGTGCCCACCTGTTGGAAAATATATATTATTATTATTATAATTAATATCTTGTTTTAATTGCTTTGCATCTTGTAGTACCATATGTAACTGTTAATAAACGATAAATTAAAATAGGATCTTCGGACCTTTCCCGTCATAAGATTTTATGGTAATTTGTGTGTTTCGGATCAACTTTAATTTGTTGATACATTTTGATTATATCACCGCTGAACGCGATTTGAAATGTCCTAAAGCGAGTTAAAATTGAAAAAAGATCCTGTTGAATCGTCGGGCCGGTCAAAAGGATATCATTTAAACATTTTCCGTTTGACTGGATAGTTTACAACTATTCGATTTATTCAACTTCTCTAAAGATTCTAACGTTAGGCATCTTTGCTCTAAAAATTCTATTAAACTAGATAATTTTGGAACTTCTGTTTTCAATTTAGATTGCCATTCGCGGTTAGTACCGTAATCTAATTTTTCGATTATTATAGGGACTAATAACACATCCCATTGATCTGTGGGTTGTTTAAGAATTTTTAATGCTTCTAAGTTAGTATTGACATCATTAATTATTTGTCTTAATACTAAATTTGTTGCCCTTGAAATTTTATTAATAGTCAAAATTGAATTGACATGTTCTTGAACAATTAACCGGGTATTATTATACCGTTTTTCAAGAAGATCCCAGGCTGACCCTATCCCAGTAATTCGCTGAAGAAATTGATAATGCTTCAACAGCACGAAAGGCGTCTCCTTTTAAACACGATTTTAAATAATGAAATTTCTGACAATTATTTAAATCGGTTCTTAAATGAATTAGTCTGGAAGGTATCGTGGAAACTAGTCCAGTTAGAATAATTTCCCGAAAATCTGGGTAAATCTAAATCCGGGAGTTTTACCAATAATTCTGATGTTTGTTGATCATGTGTTTGTTGACTACTGAAGTTACAGCGGGCTTTTCTAAAAATTTTGCTATTTTCGCTAACAAATTATAGTATAAAGTTTCAAAATTATTCCATTCTGCTGAAACTACTTTTAAATGCTCGCGAGTTGAACTAAGAGATTCGATAGCTGATTGAATCTTATCAAACTCTTTGTACGCCGATATCAGATCTGGTCTACGTAACCTTAACTCATCTAAATCGTCACCTTCTTTAAAATTATTAATGACATCTTTCATATGATTTAATTTTGCTTTTATTCGATCACGTTCAACAGTTAACTCCGCTAATTCTGGCATTGTAGCGATTTATTTGAAGAATATTAATTAATAGCCTTCACAAAAAATAATATGGCACAAGCAAGAATCTAGGGGGTAACAAATTTCAGGAGATAAGAAATATTAGCAGGATTAGAAAGGGGTAAATAACCACTGACTTGATTACTCAGGCGGTCATAATCCGTCTCGAAGATAGACCAAATGGTGATTCAGTATTTGAATTGTTTGAATCGTGATAAATAAATTCGAAGGACCAGTTATTATATAATACTTCTTCTTCTTCTTCTTTCTCTTTTCCTGGTGCCCTTTCAGGCGTCGGATTGCGGGTCCAGTCCTTTTCCAACCCATTCCTTCCATGCTTTCCTGTCTGTAGTTAATCTTTTCATCTCAGTGAGGGATTTCCCTCTTGATTTTCCAATGTCTTCGATTTGTTCTATCCAGCTTTTTCTTGGTCTTCCCCTCCTTCCTTTCTTCACCTTCCCCATTTCCATTATTCTTTTTGCCAGGCTCTCTTCTCTCATTCTAGATAGGTGTCCAAACCAGTTTATTTGTTTTCTTTCTATTCCTTGCGTTATCGGTGGTTGTTTCGCAATCTCTCTTATTTGTTCGTTTCTTACATGTTCCCACTTGGTTATTCCCGTAATTTTTCTCATATGTTTCATTTCTATCGCGTTTAATTTCTCTACGTGCTTCTTCAATAGGGTCCAATTTTCAGCTGCGTATGTAATTGTCGGTACCGTTATTGCGTTGTGGATTTTTGTTTTCACTTCTGTTTCAATTTGCTTGTTTCCTAGAATTGTTTTATTTATTGAGTAATAAATCCTCGTTGCCTTATTTGCTCTGTTGGCTATTTCTGTGTCTATTTTCCCATCGTTTGTTAATATAGATCCTAGGTATTCGTACGTTGTAACTTTTTCTATCGGTACTCCCCTGCAAGTGATCTCTGTTTCCTGTTTTTCATTAATTGCCATTAGCTTCGTCTTACTTATATTGATCTCCATCTTCATATTATGTATCTCATTGGCCCAGGTGTCTATTAGATTCTGCATTTTTTCTTTCGTGTTTGCTACTAAGACCACGTCATCTGCATACATCAAGCTACTAATTGTTACTGGCTCTAGGTTTTTGAATCCCACTACCGTCTTCAGTTCTGTTTTTCTCTTGATTATTTTTATTATTTTATCCATTATCAACACAAACAGTAATGGACTTAAGCTGTCCCCCTGTTTTATGCCTCTCTTCATCTCAAATATTTCTGATTGCTGTCCCGCTATTCGTACTTTGCCTTTTGCTGTGCTAATTGCACTTCTTATTATTCTTATTAGCTGGTGTGGTACTTCTAACTGTTCTAATATGCCCCATAATGCCTGTCTTTTTACCGTGTCGAACGCTGCCTTTAGGTCTATAAATACTATATATAATTGTTTTCCTTCCTCTATCGTATTGTGTATTATGGTTCTTAATATGTATATATTTTCATTCGCTTGCCTTCCTGGGCGAAACGCCGATTGCTCCTCCTCCATTTTATGCTCCACATAGTCTCTTAGCCTTTTTTCTAGTATTCTTGTAAATAGTTTGTGGGTCGTCTGTGCTAAGCATATGGCCCTATAATTCTCACATTTTGATGTCTCTCCCTTTTTATAGATTGGGACTATTAGGTTAATTTCCCATTCTTCTGGTATTCTTTCCTGTGTCCATGCTTCCTTAAATAGGTTCCACAGCCATTCCTTCCCATCTTCTCCTAACCATTTTATCATTTCTGGAGTTATCTCGTCTTCCCCACTCGCCTTTCCCATTTTCATCTTTTTTATTGCCTCCTGTAGTTCTTCCCTTGTTATCTCCTGAATTATGTTTGTACCTGTTTCTGTTTCTCCCTCTTCCTCTGTTACTTCTCTGAATTTATCCTCGTAAAACTCTTTCCAAGTTTCCAATATGTCTTTCATTTCCGTTTTGATTTCGTTGTGTTTGTTTTGTATCGCTTTCAGTTCTTTCCTGTTTGACCCTCTTAACTTTTTTATGGTAGTCCAGAATTTTTTTGTGTCTACTATGTAGTTGTCATTTATATCTTCTGCAAATTTTCTCCAGTTCAACTTCTTTGCTTCATTAATCGCTTTTTTTACCTTGTTCCTTATTTCTATGTATTTTTCCCGGTCTTCTCTTCCCTTCCTTCTTATGTACGTCTTCCATGCTTGTTTCTTTTCTTTAACTAGTTTCCTTATCTCTTCGGTCCACCATTCCGTCCTCTTTAGGTTTTTGCTAATTTTCCTTCTTCCGCATACTTCTTCCGCTGCCCTTAAGGTTGTTTCCTTGAATATTTTCCACCTGGCCTCCAGCACTTCCTCTTGTCCTTCTATTCTTTGATTGCTAAATAGTCTGTTTGTCACTTCTTCGTACTCTCTCTGATATTCTGGCGTTTTTAATTTGTAAGATGCTATTTTATTGTATTCTTTTTCTTCCGATTTAATTATTTCTGTTGCGAATTGTGCTACCACTAGTCTGTGGTTTGTACCTAGTTCTGCTTCTTTTCTTGTTTCTATATTTTGGATTGCTTCACTCAGGCTTCTTGAATGTACGATATAGTCTATTGCACTCTTAGCATTCCGTTCTTCTGCTACGAAGGTGTAAATGTCTTCTTCTTCTTGTTTCCACAATGTATTACCTATTATTAGGTCGTTGCTCTGACAGAATTCTATCATTCGTGCTCCGTTCCTGTTGACTGTTTGCTCTCCCTTATCTCCCATGCAACCTAAACCCCTGTTTATGTCTTTTCCCACTCTAGCGTTCCAGTCTCCCATTATTATTATTGCTTCTGTTTCTTCTCTTGCTTCATCCAGTACTTCTTGCAGCGTATTATAGAATTCTTCCACCTCCTCCACTGGTGTCCCTTCTACCGGTGCGTATATTTGTATTAAGTTCGTTATTTGTCTTAAATTCATTGAAACGGCCATGATTCTTGAGTTGACTGGTCTAAATTTTCTGATTTGATTGTGCATCTCTTCTGTCAATATTATTCTCACCCCTTCACTTGCTCTCTTTTCTATCTTTACTCCTGAATAGTATAGCCTGTGATAACTGGTGATCCTTATTACTCCTTCTCCCTTTCTCTTTGTTTCGCTTATTCCTAATATTTGTATTTTGTTATCTTTCATCTCTTCTACTAATTCCATCTCTTTGCCTACCAATGTGTTGATATTCCATATCCCTATTCCTATTTTCCTATTTTCTTGATTTCTTTCTTTTAGTTTCCTTTCTTCTTTATTTTCCCTTTGCTTCTTGGTTTCATGTCCTTTTCCCTTGCTTTTCGTTATAATTGGTTCCTTAGATGTTGTAGTCCATGTTGTTGTTTTCAAGTTTTTTTCTACTTCGTTTTCCTGTTCTTCTTTCCTTTCTGTTTGTCCTGTATTATTGCTTTTCGTCTTCCTTGAGTCAGTCCGGCGTTCATTTCCTGTCAGTTTTTTGGAGTTTGTGGGTTTCTGTTTGTCTTTGTAGTGTTCTTAATCGTTTTATTTAAGTCATCCTCTTTTGCTCCTTGTTTTTCTGTGTGTAAGGGTTGAAATAATGTTTGTGTCCAAATTTTCTTTTTTGGTACTGTTCCCTTGGATGGACTACTTTCTTCGTCTGTGGATCGGCCTCTTTTCTTTTGTTCCTCTGTTTCCTTGTTTCTTCCTTCTTCCCTTTTTTCATTGTTGTTCCCTGTTAATTCTTCTATCTTCCATTCTTCTCCATTTACTATTAGCTTATCTTTCCTGATTACTGCTCTTAATCCGATTTTCCTGGCGTCCATCATATAAGGGAGTAGTTGCTTCTGCATTTCTCTTATCTTTTTTTCAAGATCTTCATTCACTCCTATTCTTGTCCCTGATAATTTTTTTGTGTTTCTCATAATCTCCCGTTTTCTCATAATTGTTGTGATCCCTACCTTTATTGGCCTACTTTCGTTTCTTCTGCGTTCACCCAGTCTGTTGATGAAATCAATCTCATTTTCTCCTATTTGTATGTCCATATTCTTTCTTACTACTTCCAGTACTTTCTCTCTTAGGGTATATATATCTTCCTCGTTGTCTTCTGGGATTCCAAACATTATCAGGTTTCTTTTCCTTAGTTCATTTTCTAGTTTTCCAATCCTCGTTGCCTGATAATTTATGGTCTCTTCTAATTTCTTTATTTTTTCTGTTTGTTCGTTCATATTTTTGTTGGTTTCATCGATTTTTCCTTCAACCTGTATTAGTTTATTCATATATAATACATTTATTATAATTAATAAGACAAACTAACATTAAATGGCGAGTTCAAATGAATGCTTTTAACTCATATCTTAAAACTGAACTGCTGAACTACTAATGAGGGCTACTAGTCTTGCACCCTAAGGTACGCCCCACTACCCTAATCTTAAGGAAGGCCTTAACACCGTTTGACTATTGTTTTAAATGGAAGCATTTATATGACGATACTTTTTATGCAGGAACTTGTCAGTGTTGCTCATGAAGTACTACGTGTGAGAATCCAGACGGAAAATCTTAATATCATTAAATAATTATGAAACGTGCATAATATGAATGAATATGAACGAATAATGCATTTGTAACAATAAGTTTATTTCTTTAATAGAAGCACCTGCTTGTTTATGGGACCACTTCTGAAAATGATTATTCTATTAAAAACAAAACTGTACGCCACTGTACTGAATTCACTCGCCGCAAATTTATCTCAATCGCGCAAGTCCAGAATTAGTATGCCAACAGTCTTTGAGGAGTATCCTGCTAGAATTCTTGCAAGAGATTGTATCTCGCATACAGTATCCTCATGTAAAAGTAACCTTAGACCACAGATTGTTTTGAAAGCATTCTTTCTGTTAAATAGCATTAATTTAAGTAAATTAAACAAAATACCAGTAAAGAAAAAAAAAAGTCATAAAGAAGAAAAGATACATTTTAACCTGTTTTACATTAATTTTAAATTGTTTTAAGGTAACCATGTATCACATATTAAAGCTCTTCCATACCGGAGGCCCTAACGACATTGGAGTTGAACAAGGCAAAGGTTTGGTGTCTGAAAGCTATGACGAGATAGTTTTTCAAGATCCTACCCAATTGATGAATCATCTTTTAACTAATACAAGGGCTCTTGCTGTGAATTCATGGGAGCATAATACAAACTGTGAGTATTTAAAAAAATTTGACAAGCAGAATTGTGTGACCTAGAGTTCCTAAATATGAACTGAGCACTGTGTTATTTAGAGTTTAGTCACGCATCTCAAATATTCCTAGTGACATTCCATATTTTGAAACTATTTATTAGAAGGTTGGTAATCATGAAAATTGGTTTAATAAATTAAACTGTTAGTATGACAATTATATAAATCTGAAATTCGGTAAAATTAATACTTTATTAAAAGCTGTCGTAAAATTGATATAATTATGTACTATAGTAGTTTTAAAAATTTTACATGCATAAAAATAAACATGACACCATAACCTAAAATTTATAGCGCAACTGCTGAATGTTGTCACTAAAATAAAAAAGGAGAAAAAAGTATCTCTGTTTCAGACAGCTTAGTTTTGGCCTAGAAAGAGATAGATTTGACATTGACATCCGTATCGTAACTCTAAAATACCACAGTTAAAGTTTTCATTTAGGAACTCTAGTGTGACCAGATATACCAGGTGGAGCAACAGTGTGGGGAAGTCCGATAGCTCCTAAACGGTAACAGCTAGAAAAATCGTTCTAATATGGATGTAAACAGTGGATAGAGGCGCATCTAGAGAAATTATTTTCAAATATACAGGGTGTTGCAGAAAAGTGTGGCACGCTTAGAGTAATTTTTTTTTAAATAGAATGCCCCAAATATCTTTGCATATTTAACACCTCTCTTGGCAGGTTTATTCATATCATTAATTTTAGCGCCATCTAATGACCGGTTTAGAAGTAGAATTTTTTTCAAAAAAAATTGAGTTTTACATTATCCTACTTAACAGTTTACCGCTTTCACGGCCGCAACTGTGAAGACGAATTTAAGTAGGGATTTTGTTGCAGGGGCTTGTAGGGTGCTCTTCTTTAAAAGAAAATGGACCCACCATGTACAGGGTGTTCAAAATTAATTTTTAAATTTAGAGAACTTCAAAGCTAAAATTCACAACTTTTTCAAATAGAACACCCTGTATATTTTGTACCTTTGTGATGCAGAATTAAATAACGAACATTTTTTGTAGGTACGTCTCTATAGCTATCTGTAACCACTTTTGATATATTGAGAAAAATTGCAAAAAGTAAACAATTAAAAAATTATTTATTTAAAAAATCAAGGTTTTTCAAATAAAACAAAAGAAAAAAACTATAACAAATGCTCCATATGTTGCCCATTTGCATGGACACACATTTCGATGCGTTTGGAACGATCTTTGTACGTTTCTTAACGTTGCCGGCGTGATACTTCTAAAAGCATGTATTATTCTATCCTTCATATTTTGGATTGTGGTTGGTGTCTCTGTATAAACAATTTCTTTCACATATCCCCATGAAAAGAAATCCATTTTTGTAAGATCAGGAGATCTCGCAGGCCATTTAGTGGGTCAATTCCTTCCAATCCATTAATGTGGGTAGATATTATTTAGGCGGTCTCTTACTGCATGTAAATAATGCGGTGGAGCACCGTCTTGCTGAAGCCACATCCTATTTCGGATCCTTTGACGAAGGCTCGCCAATAATTGTGGCAGATAGTTTTCCAAAAAATGAAGATAAATAGCTCCAGTTAATGTACCATCAAAAAAATGTGGCCTTATTACATGTTCTCCAATAATTCCCCCCCATACGTTTATGGATCTGTGCTGGTTATCAAGTTGTCTGAAAAAGTGGGGATTTTCTGTAGCATAATAATGGAAATTGTGTCTGTTAACAAATCCATTTTTATGAAACGTTGCCTCATCAGTGAACAAAACATTGTTGAAGAATGTAGCATCGTCTTGCATTTTACCTATGGCCCAATTACAAAACTGTAAACGTTCTAAAAAATCGTCATCAGTTAATTCCTGGTGCATTTGAATGTGATATGCATGAAACTTATTTTTCTTTAAAATTCGACCAACAGAACTTCTACTTATTCCTACAGATGAACTCACTTCTCTCTGACTAACATGGGGATTCTCAATCGTTGCCAGCAGAGCAGATAACTCATTTTCTTCGTTCACAACATTGTTAATTCGTTCACTTTTTTCATACTGTACATTACCGGTCCTCACAAATCTATCGAGCAGGTTTTAAAAGCTGTGAACTTAGGGAGCCTCCGTTCAGGATACCGTTGGTGGTAAATTCTGCGGGGAAGCTAACAATTTCTTTCCAACTCGCCCAAAACAAAAGTCATGTCTACAAGTTCTTCATTACTAAAATTCATTTTGAAAAACTAAAACACCTACTAGAACTAAACACCGATGGTCGATAACTGCAAGAAATGTACATTTTGCATACGCACACAACAATTATTGCTAGATGCTTTAATGTTTTGTTGAACAAAAACAACCAACACACTTGACAACTAAATAAATAATTGTTTTTAAGTGTGTACTTCTTGCAGTTTTTTCATTCATTCATGCATCACAAAGATACAAAATATATAGGGTGTTCCATTTGAAAAAGTTGTGAATTTTATATCTTTGAAGTTCTCTAAATTTAAAAACTAATTTTGAACACCCTGTACATGGTGGGTCCAAACTTATAACTTCTAAACCGGTCATTAGATGGCGCTAAAATTTTAGATATGAATAAACCTGCCAAGAGAGGTGTTAAATATGCAAAAATATTTGGAGCATTCTATTTAAAAAAAAATTACCTTAAGTGTGCCATACTTTTCTGCAACACCCTGTATATTTGAAAATAATTTCTCTGGATGCGCCTCTATCCACTGTTCACATCCGTATTAGACCGGTTTTTCTAGCTCTTACCGTTTAGGAGCTATCGGACTTCCCCACACTATTGCCCCACCCGGTACAAAAGTCAACATTTAAAAATAATAGAAACTTTTTTTGTAGTTGAAGAAAAGAAAAAGAAGACTTTGAATGCTATACTTGATACTAAACAAAAAGTGCGCAATGAAATTACTACATTGAAGAATCGTTTAAAGTTAGCAAGAGAAACCATTACTCAATTTAAAGATGAGATTGCCAAGACCCAAGAAAATCAATATATTTAATAATAAAATGTTTTACTAGAATTGATATAGTCCGTCCACGATTTCTTGCTATTCTAGGTATTCGAGAAACCCATGATTTATAGTATGTTGCGTAATTTAACCATAGTAACTATAAGCTCGGTTTCGTGTTTCAAAATAAACCACTTCCTGAATAAAGTATATTATAAAATACGGTTCCTGAAAAATATGGTTTTTTCCGATAACCAATGTAACTACAGAGAACCAGTGGTTGTTTGGGTTAACACCCACTACTGACTTGCAGTTAATGTACCACCACTTGGTGAATTCGACAGTAGTGTGGTATCTTTAACCTCAAAAAAGTTTGTATTTGGTGGTATTTCTTGGAAATAAATCGTTTGCTGTTATTTTAACAAAACATGGATGTAAGTAGGGTAAAGTAAGGTAATTTGATAAAATAGGTTATTTGGCAATAATACTTAAAAAAAACATGTCGCCATTGAACTAGCCACTTTTAGGTATCAGTGCAATGCAAGTGGTAAGACATATGCAAAAGCAATCCACATAAACGTAACAGATAGAAAAGATATAACACATTATGCTGTACTTGTGACCAAAAAACCATTCGTCCCCTTCAAATGCAAAGCCACCTGCGATTTCAAAATAAATGGAAAAATCATGTTAGACATTTTTTTATAGGAAAATCTTACTAACAAAAGTTGTTCAGAATTGCCCAAAATGCTAAAATCCGAAATGTCATTAAAAATCCAGTAAATTTAAAAACAATGTTCTCATAAGTTGGTCATGGATTTTATGTCATTAAAACGCAATGTTTTAATTGCACACAACTTGAGAAACACAATTTGACAGATGATTCGTTATTTTTCCTACGACCATATCAGAAAGTAGCTCATATCGCACAAACAAGTTGCCTAGAAAAACGAACATTACTCACTAGCGTGTTTTACTTTCGCTGGGCGATTTTTTTTTGCAAATCTCACTGTCGAAATCATAGCAAATTTTTTCAGTTTATTTTGGTATCGCCGGTGGCTTTGCATTTGAAGTGGGCAAATGGGTTTTTGGTCACAAGTAGAGCATAATGTGTTCTACATTTGAGGAAAATTAGATTCAAATTCAATTAAAAATATTTTATTCAAACCATTAGGTGTAGTTTAGTGTAGATTCAACTTTGACACATCACAAGGTTAAGCTGTTTTAAAACTGAAGTTTGTCAGTAACAATTTGTTACTAAAGATTAGCCAGAACCATAAATGCGATTACTTTACTTTTTTGGTTAAGTTACGGAATATACTATTAATGTAGTTGAGTTGAATATTAGTCAAGTTGAAGACAGTGAAAAATTTTGATTTACATACTTTTTTAAATGTCAAATTTTGACAGCTCAAGTGTTGTACATTAATCGTTTTCTTTTGTACATCGTGAGTAAATCAAAACAAGCATAAAAACTTTAGCATAATATAAAAATTCTCTGTGACAAAAACTGATCAGTTATTTAGTCACGATACTACATAACCTACAAAAATTTTACCTGTGCGTCGACTTTGAAAGATTAGTATAGTTAATTCATACTGTTGTAGTAACGCTTGCGTACTACTTACTAACATCACCTCTTAATTTCATGTATTATTAAGCGGTAAGCACTGGAAAATATACTGCAATAAAAAAATTATTTGTTTATATCAGTTTTGGGGTTAGAATTTTATGATTGAATGATATCAATCAGAAGATTTTTGTGATTCGGGGATTATTGATCATGCTAAGAAAAATCTGACTAGTGGGATTTAATCAGTATTCAAAAGAATGAGCTGCACTAAAAAATTATAAACCTGATTTAATCACACGTAGCAAAAGAAAGCGACTATTATTCCAGAAAATCTTTATTAAAAAAACAACTTATTTGTAAAACTTTAATAACAGAATATATAACTTAAAACATTTTAGTCATCTTATGATATATAAAAAATACCTTTCAAATTTGTGTAGATTTTTTTTTAGATAAAAAGTTGTATTTCCCTGGGCCACTCGAATACCTTAAATCATGGACACACTTTAGATAGATAAGAAAAAAGTGAGAAAAGATGTTTATTTGTTTTGTTTGTAAATAGTTATAGGGGTTTATAAACTATTTAAAATACACTAGATAAGTTTGAATCTATTATAACTGTTAATGTTAAGATACAATTTAATACATTTGAATAATATAAAATTCACAATACTTCTTTATTCTTTAACCGACGGCAGAAGTGATAAGTTCTGCTACATCAGCATCCATAGACCTAACTGTCAATTGCATGGTGATACCATCTGCCAAAGCTAATTTAGATCGCACCAAGATATCAAAACCACCTCGGAATAATCCTAGAAAATAGTCATTTATTTTAACAAACTTTACAAATTACAGCAGTTCATCAAAACTCACCAGCCAATAAAAGAGTGTGTGTTGTTTTTCCTTCTGGAACTTTATCCGTTCGTTCTGCTGGTTGAAGACCCAAAAACTGAATAATATTCTTAACAGCTTCTTCTAAAGTAACCATAGAACTTAGCGAATAAGTATCTTCCATCTCAATAAAATTACCCCCTGCTTCCTCCCATGAGGCACCCCAATTAACCTTATTAACCCTTTGAATTTGATCACCTAGTGTCACTTCCAGATCTTCTAGCATGTATTCATCATCATACCCTTCGTCCGTATCAGGCAAGCCAGTATTTGGATCGCAATCTTTTACGACAAACTTTAAGACCGCTCCAAATGTGCCTACTGTGCTCGGTAGGTCATCAGGAAATTGTAAGACGACATAGCAGTTTCCCATCTCATTATATGGTAGTTTTCGGCAAGGAACCTCATTAACTATCTTATAGCCTTCGCTCGGATCTAATTGTACCCTAACATTTTCTAGCAACTGATCGTTAAGGGTATTCACGCAATCAAATTGTAGCACTATGTGTTTAGTGTAACAATGCTTAATACAACATACAACATATTCGGTTTCAGATTCTGTTAGTTCTACAATGTCGGAGCTCTTAAATAATGGTCCTAATTGTTGTATGGCTGGAATTGCACCAAGTTTTTCTGTATAATTCTCTTCACGAGAAACTGGAATTGGTTTTGGTGGACCAGTAGTAATAAGCATGCCCTCAGATTTTTGATTGCTTATTTTTTTTTCTTCTTCTGTTGGTATTGCTTGTATTGGTACTGATTTTATATCAAACTGCTCTTCTGTGTTCGTTTGAATGTATTCTTTTAGACATCTTTCAAGAGATGGTATTGATACCTATTAATACACATAATGAATTAAAAACAATTCAAAAATATTTTTAATAATCAAACATACCTGCAGAGGATCAAGGATATAATTATTGTACAGTGTCTTGTCTTGCAACCTAAGAATGTTGCTATAATAAGTAGCACGATCCCTCACTTCATCGTCAGAATCCATCTGGCAACGAGCTAGGAGAACTTGAATGTTCTCCAATAAATCAGGACAGAGTGCACCAAATTGAGCTATAGCTGCAACAGCAGCTGCTCTAACCGTAGGATTCTCTAGTATTACACGATTATAAATGAATCGGATGTATCTGGATGGTTGCTTGGTGCGTGGCCCTTCTTTTCCTAAAAGATGCAGAATCCTTACAGCAAGTGAAGTGTGTTCGCAATCTTCAATGAATTCGCATAGATGAGCTAACCCTGTTTCTTTTGCTTCGGCATTATCTTCAATGATGGTTATGATAGTATCGGCAATCGATGCTTTATATTCTAAACCGCCTTCGTCTCTTAACATGGCCGACAGGAAGTTCATGAGGACGCTGTGTTTACGAGGGAATTTCAATGCGAGTGCTCTTATAGCTTGGACAACAACCACTTTGAATTCGTCGCTTATTTCTGATACGAACGTTGCGATTTGTTTCATTAATCGGTCTACTGAAGATTCGGCTCCTGTTGAATAAAAAAGTTGATTAGGTAAGTATATAAGAAATCAAATAAATTGCGCTAAAATAAATGAGATTTTGACTCGGCTACGCCTAATCAAAATACTTTCATTCTTCACCACCAAAGTAGCATTTCGTGCACTAAATACAAAAATAACTATTATACAATAAAATAAACTTAAACTCGAAGTCAGATAGTATAATGTTTGGGGGGGGGACTTCAGCCCAACAAGCTACTCCCTGGTAGTGGTGGGTTATAACGCATAAAGGTATGAATGCTTCTCGCAGTGTTACAACGCCTAGGCATCATGAGACATGCTTAAGAGAAGCGTTGAAATATGCAGTATATCCATCTTTATTTTAAATACAGATTTTTATATATTGCCGTTTCTATCACTCCCACTGGTTTAACAATTCGAGCGACCTTCGAGAGTACCATTCATGCTTACGCGCACGCATAGACGTGCATCTGGGTGACATGATAAATGCACGAACTTTACAGTTAGTACTTCTGATAACAAAATGCTATGACGCGCCGTTACTGTTTACCTTGATGTCTCGAGAAGTGTTAGAGATCTTTTGATTTCCCGACGCTTGAGCGTTGGGTGTCATGAGAAGCGTTATAACACACCACTACACCCTGGCTACCCCCATGTGCTTGCAAAGAGCTATAATAATGTAGGAGATGAAGGTAATATCTAGTTGCGAAATTAAACAAATAGTTGGAGTGTATCGGGTTCATTTTCTTCACATTTTTAAAGAACAATACAGGTCTTATAAAATCTGCAAGATTCTGAATTTTTGGTAACAGTTGGTTAAAAAAAATGGGTTACAGAAATGGTCTCTATGATCACAAGAATTGTTGATGTTGCTTGAATTCTTTCTGTGGGAGTGCCGTAAAGACCAGACGCAATATGCTGCATAATACAATTGAAGATTAATACAATTAGATTTTGACTAACTGAGACCAGTTAGAACATTTAATAAATTTGCTGTTATTCTTTAGTTTTGTTAAATTTTTAATTTACATAAAGAATCTCTTTCAACTAGTGTGACCAAATAGAATTATTATTTTAAAAGATATTTTTTATATTTGCGTGTCCTAACGACTTAAATTTTTTAGAATACTGGAAACAGTAACATTTTATTTTTTAAAGTTGATAGATATCACTGTTAGACAGCTGTTCTTGGAATGTCAAACTTATCTTGTTTACGCAGTGAACTCTTATAACTGGAATGCAATGCTCGCTAATCTAGTATTGCAGGCCACATAAATGCACCGAATAATAAATAGCCCTGTTAAGGGCGTAACGGTTTTTACTTTATTATTAATGAAATTGTAAATTTTGATACTGTCATTATATGGGATACATTGTATTGTGTATGTGCAATAGCTCACGATAAACTTAACATAATAAAATTCAGTTTCATAAAATTATATATCTTTACCTTAAAGTAATAATATCCAAAAGATCCAATGAATAATTATTTTTGTTAACCAAAATCATTCTTTGTTGAAAATACTATTGCATTTATACCTCATTAATTTCTTTAACAAATAAAGTATTTTTTCCACTACTAGCTATGAAGTTGACAATTATTGCGTCTCCTAGCCAACTGAGAAGTTGAATTTCTATAGTAGTGGTTAATAATTTTTTCTATTATTAACCTAGGTTAATAATGGATAAATATGGGTTTAACAAAAACTTGTGCAAAATAATTTTGTATACCCAGGAGATTGTCTTTAACGTATTTGCTGCTTGAAATTACCTAACACGATAATTACAAACGTTGTTTGAAAATAAGTTTTATTAGTGGAAATGTTAATCTGCATCAGACTACTTGATTTTTGTTTTATTAGTGGAAAGGCGAATTTGCATTCCTGTGCTACTTGATTTTTACAAGAAAAATTTTAATTTTTGCCTTAAATTTGGCTAGTAGTGGAAAAAATAGTATATACACCACGGTGGTGAAGACATTAATAGGCCTCGCACCTTATTCCGCTCGGGGCAAAGCCCCTCGCGAAATAATCTTGGTGCTCGGTCAATAATAACAGTCTTCACCACCTTGGTGTATAATATACTATTATCGTATCATCGATTATTATATCTCTATAATGTTACTTATTTCTCGATAATTATTAGCAATATAATATCATAGAAACGTCATAAGACGTTAGTTATTCATAACACATTTGTTACAGCCATAATACGTTAGTTACAGTTAAATGTATTTATTAATATGAGATACAAAATTATTTATGAACATGAATTTCAATCTTTTCACAATTCTGAAAATTAAAGGACATCCTTCTCCTTCATCATAACTGCCGGATCTTCTGCAGCTTTACTAACAATATTGTTCCCAGATGATGCTGCACACATGACTTCTAATCCACTTGAGTTGTTCGAATTCTGAAAATTCCGTTGATTTTTTAGTAGCAGACGAGGTAGCAGATGTACTTGCTATCGAAATCGATCCGACCTGAATCTTCTCTGCGATGGACACTTTCTTCGTTATGTTTTCTTCTAAGTACCCTCTAGCGACCTTGCTTGACTCCCATCCACCCAGCTCTTGCAGTTCTAAGACGTCTCCACCGGCGTTAACAAGAATAGTTGCTGCCGATCTCCTAATGCAGTGACCAGTGTACATAGATGGATTTTCAAGTTTGAGAAATGTAGCTATTTTTTCAGGTATTTTAGATAAAAAATGAATACCGCATGGATGAATTGTATACTTGCCATTTCTGTACGATATGAACAATCTTTTATGCGTCACATGAGGCGGCCGTAATGCTAAATATTTTCTAATTAAAGCCACAGGATCAACGTCACCTTCAGAAACAATGGCAAAAAATCTTTTCTTGTGAGTTTTTGAGTCCGGAACAGTCACCATTATTTTATTATCTAAGATCTCAGCATCTTCAGTAGACATTTTCACTAATTCGTTGGTTCTACAAGCTCCACCCAGTCCAATCAACATCGCTACCTTCATCATTAAAAATACCTCATCTGGAGCTGTACGCACAAATTCATCAACTTGTTCTTTCGTCAGTATTAATGATTTTTTTATGCCGATATCCAATATTCTTCCTTTTGATAAATTTTATCAAACTACCATACTTGTCAATTTGTATTCTTTCCTTCAGTTCCAAGCAAGCCCTCAACATAGAATATTTTGGCCAAAGAGATGAAGGAGAATATTCAGTTGACAGTTTTCCGAAATAAGCCAACAAAACTACTTCCGCAGCACCTCGAACATTTTCTTTATTTCGCCACTCACAGAACAAACGATATTCTTTTTCATAAAATACCTTTGATCTATCTGGCAACAAATCTAATGTTACACTATTTGCTGCCTCTAAAATATTTGCGGGAACATCAAGATCTTCCATGATTTCCTTCAAAAACAAACTTGGACGTTTTTTCTCAATGAATGTAAACAACACTTTTTTGTTTGCATTGCTATCTTTGATGATACGATAAAGCTTTGAATATAACTCGAATATTAGAGATTTAACCCATCTCGGACATTGCAGAGGCGACTCGGCTATGCCTCGTCGCTTAGCAACGTCCTCAATATTTATAAATCGCTTAATATTCTCGTTATATTAATAGCTATATTCTATGAAATGCAATATAATTATTCTTATTTCATCCAAGTTTTTAATTCATTAAGTAGCAATTATTTATGTCACAAATATATTGGCATACATTCTACTTTGAATTTATAATAATTTTCAACAGTAAGTATAATACACCTGGCAAATTTGAACAAGGTCCTGCTGTTTAGTAGCCGGCTTTGTGTGTATGAGATAAGAATGGGAATTTCTACTTCGCACGGATTACCTAAAGTTAACGAGGTTATGTAAAAAAAACAATTTCATTTAATTTCTAGTGTTGCCAACTGTTATGCTACTTACCAAAGTATCCCTAACAAATTTTATTTAAAACTAAGTAATTTTTTTAATTATTTAATAATGAACTAACGCAAATAGAAAAAATATGTAGTATAAAGCATTCGTTACATAAGACGTTTTAACGCACTTGTCCTCTTTAGAAAACTCCCCGCTACGCGGGTCGTTTTCTAAACTCGGACGCGTGCGCTGAAAACGTGTCTTATGAAACTAATACCTTAATATACTATTTTCGACGAACAAAAAGTTCGTCTCTGAATTCGTGGTCTGTCTGTCGCCTTTTTCCCCATTGACTTTTTTGAATTTTTCTTTTTGGAATCTTATAGTACATCAAATTCTAAGAAACTTTTGGTTGAAACATTTTTTTGTATCTCTTCGGGAAAGTGGTCAAAATGACCACCGAAAATTTCGGTAAATTTTTGAAAAATGAAAAAAATAGTTTATTAAGTATACAGTTGTTTTTGTTCGTCATGGCAATGCTAGCTCTGCGCATTCTCAACTGGTTTATTTTGCGTCTATAATAAAGCTGTTCAAGCACCCAAAACAGTGCGTTAATAACTCATTTGAGTGCTTTAATAGCCCAGTTTTTTCAAAGTTGGTAGGTAGCATTGAAAAATAATTGAAAAGAAAAACAGAAAAATGACAAAAACTTCACTAGATTTTCTGTATCAATCAATGAATTTTCAAATGTCAGATCAGTATTGTCAATTACCACAAAAATCCCTAAATTTCAAAATTGCGATATTTTTATTTAAAATGGGAATAAAAGACGCAAAATAGAGAAAAATAGCATAAGAAAAACTCATTTCATAAGTCGTTATTGCACTCGTCCTTTGCACAAATTTGGACTCGTGCAATAAATCTTGCCTTATGAAACTCGTTCTTTAATATACTATTGTATATTCTTGGTTTTGTAAAAAAGTATTTGATAAAGTAACATTTTTACTAAATTACTTCATTTCTAACTTCAATCTTAGAATCTAACCCCAAGAGTTGACAGTTGTATCGACATTTTCACTTAATGTCTAACCTCCAAATTTGACGGTTGTCAGCAATAATTAGGCACTCCAACGACCTGTTAAATAATGTTTTTATGGCACCAATGGAAAAGTTTGCCTACAACTGACCATCTTGGTTTGTGATACTTTATCAATTAAACAACCTGTCAAATGGTGTTTATATGGTGTCAACGGAAGTGTTTGTCCATAACGGCCATCTTGGTTTGGAATGCTTTATAGAACTAACTATAGCTTGGGTTTGTTAGTTTAAGTGTTGTAAGAATAGAACAAACAGAATTTGAAACATGGTCACATGGCATAAGTGTTTATGCAACATTTGAATGAAAACAAGCTCATCTTATATATGTATGAACTAATCGAAGATGCTGCTTTTGTTTTTTTTTTTGATTGGGTTTGATGAATTTATCTGACATTAGCCACGAAGCTATACCGTGTTCGTAAACTCAGAGGAGTAGAAGCATAAGACAGAATTACACTAACAACAATTCTGGAACTAACTGTTAGCATGCGGAGAACTTAAATTGATTAAGGTGGGTCGACCGAAGCTAGAGAGGGTGGCACAGGAAAATAAGACGGAGAGCTACAACATAAGAAAGCGCCATCATCTCTAGCTTCGGTCGACCCACCTTTTTTCGGTTGGGTCAACCACACTCACTTCAGTCTCTACAGGTCATTTCTACCGACTGACCCATGGAGACCGACTGGGCAGGCTTGTTACACTATACCTAAACCAAAAAATGAAGGATCTAAACCGAGTGAATCTAGCAGGCGCAGATTAGCAGTCGGAGTTGATTGTGAGCGAGCCTTGTTCCCAAATTGTCAAATTTAGACAGTTTGAAAATAAAAATTGTCATTGCAATCTGTCAAAGTTTTGAAAGGTTTTTCACAACTCTAATTGTTACTTATTAAACTACTATTAATAAATATTAATTGGAGTTGTGAAAAATCTTTTAAGCAGCAACTAATGTCGTACACACTTTTGCTATCAGAATGTTATTTATTAATAGTAGTTTAATAAGTAACAATTGGAGTTGTGAAAAACCTTTCAAAACTTTGACAGATTGCAATGACAATTTTTAATTTCAAACTGTCTAAATTTGACAATTTGGGAACAAGGCTCGCTCACAATCAACTCTGACTGCTAATCTGCGCCTGCTAGATTCACTCGGTTTAGATCCTTCATTTTTTGGTTATAGTATAGTGATTGACTAACTCGCAGCATCAAACTGTCCCTGAAAGAGTAAAACCTTTAATGTCCTCTTCCGCCTCCTCCTCCCATTCATGAATTAAAAAAAAACCCGATTCGTGATGCCAGGCAGGTCTTAGCTTCAAATGAGACCACCCACAGCTTTCAAAGTGGTCTGGGAGCCTAGAAAAAGGCACCGGTAGCTTTGTCTTCATGAATTAGTATATAAAGATTGGTCTCATTTTACTTTATATTCTTGTGGCAAGGGTACTCCAAACCTACCATTTTCAAGCGCCCGTTTGTGTTACATTGCACTATTGCAGATTAAATTGCTTCGCTCCGTTAACATAGTGGTTTTATGCTTTACTAAAATGCACGTCTCTACTTATAACAGTTGCTGCAATTGTCACATAATCAACGCTGAACCAATTCTGTATTGTTCTGATATCTGAAAATCTAATCAAAGCCTACTGATATTTTTTGTGGTGCAAGATATACGTGCTAATGTTGCTCTTGAAATAGGTTATTAGTCTTGCTATAATGCGCTTTTAAAGAACAGTTTCTGAACCATTTAATACACAGTGTAAATTTAAAACTCGATCCATTCTTGCTCTGACAAAACAAAATTAGTGTCTTAGCTTAGTTCACATAATTACGTCTACTATTTTTGACTGTCAAGTTTTGAGGTTGGACTTTTGAGTACAATTGAAGTTTTGAGATTTGATTCTGAGATTTAGGTCAGAAATCTACCCTCAAAATTTAACATTTGTCAAATATAGTAGTATTCACTACAACTAAAGATGTTTACAAAAATTATACCAGTAGGTATCTACTATTCACCAATTGATGGTCAGCTAGTGATTTCGCGATAGATGGATTAGGTGCAGTAATTTACAAACTTTGGTGAGTGTTTAACAACAACATAACCTAAAACTTGTCTTGTTGAATTGGTTGGCTCATTATGGCTATTACCTACTAAGGCATTTTTGCTAGCATAAAGTCCCAAACCTTTTTAGGGCACTATCTCCTTTTAGGTGAAGATTTTACCACCACCTGGCGCCATCCATTGTTCATTTGTGTTAATACACTCAAAATAAATAAGCTGTGACCCGAGTGTTTTTTTTTCTATTTTGAAAACCATCTCGTGACTCCTCCAGGACTTTAAGGTGACTCCCTCGAGGGTCACGATCCACACTTTCTACAACAGATTCTACACTGTTCTTTGTGATTTATTTCTGATGTGATCTTTTCGCTGCATTTACAGTTTTCCGCCAAGTAAATTCTGTAAAATTTGGAACTGTGAGGAAAACTAATGGGTTAAATTTTTCAGACACTTTTAGTGCAAGTGGTAATAAAAGTGGTACTGGTATAATTTTCGTAAAGACTTTAAATTGAAAGGCCCATCGAAACTTATGCGAACTACTGTTAAGACACAGATTCTTCTATTTTTAGCAATATTGCTGCAATTTCTTCACGAATGATGTGCTTTAGCCTATTTACATTAGCTTTACTTATGTGATGTGTAGCACCATCCTGCTAAAACCACATATTATTCTCCAGGCAACTAGAAAGTTTAAATCACTCTCTATGCTGTTGTGCTTAGCAAGAACTGCTGTCTAGAAATGTACTATGTGGGAATAGAGCAGCATTTAAACGTGTAAACGTTTAGTAGTAACTAAACATTTAATATAAAAATACATGTTTAAACGTGTATGTATATGTGAAAGTATTTTCAAAGGTACATGAATATAGGTGGCAATTTGCTTTTTCTGTCGCCATTTGCCATTCGAAATTCAACACTATACGGTACTTCTTAGGACAATAATCTAATCAAAACACGCATCGTATTACATGAAGAAAAGTGGCGACTTTAGTGACATCATGATTTATCCCACCGAAGCTCTTCCATATCTGTTCATCAGTTTTTATTAGTGGTGGTAGACGTAAACAGTAACAAGTGTAAATAGATTAGAAGAAAAATGGTTTTACAAATCTTTCCGGGGAAACATTTAACGTGTAAACGTTTAATTTTTGATGGTTTAAACATTTACTTTATTAAACATTTGTTGCATCCCTAATGTGGAATTTTAATTAATGCTAGTAAAAAGAATGGTATATTTCTTAAATTGCTGCTTTGCAGATACTGCTTTCTTGCTAAACACGGCAGTATAGGGCTCACCATTGACAACTATACGGTCCAATGATGTTTTCACCATACAGTAACTTTATATGCCAAGGATTCTCTCTTCACTTAAAATGAGTTTCATTGCTCATAGTCAATTTTGCATAAAAATTGTTGATTTCACAAGAAAGGTTTGTAATGGCGTTACAGTATTCCAGTCATTGATTATGGTTTCTCAGCTGCCATCCTTGCACCACCTAGACTTTATACGGGAAAAGATGAAAGTCAGAAGACAAGACTGTATGTATAATACGTTTGTTTGTTTGTCTGCTCTAACGTCCTCTTAGAACTTTTTGTTGTTTGTTTGTAACTAAAGTAAGATAGAACACGATCCAAAGTTGTTTGTTTGTAGAAAGAAAGTTGTTCTAGATGCAGTTAGAACATGTTCTTTCAGCTCCAACATAAACGTCTGAGCAAGTAAGAGGGCAAATAAACCAAAAGTAAACATAACTACTACGTAACCTCAGAATAAATGTAAACCATTATGACAACTCTGAGATTGTGATTTTTGTTGTACTTTTTAAAAATGTTAGAATCCATATGATGGTTTGTTGGGAATCTAAAGACGAAATTTACCACAAAACGGTTTGTAAAATTGTTCTCAACTGTTCAAATCCTGTTCTTAAAAGTTCAAAAGTGTTCTAGTGACATCATAAAAAACATCTGAGAGCAGACAAACAAACCTAATGGCGGTAAAAAAAAGCGAAAACACCAACTTTTTGCTATTGCAAATGGATCTAATTGAGTTAAAATCAAGATTGCTGAAAAGTTTCCGATATTTAACTAACCTTTAAATAATTTATAGCACTAAACCCTTACAGTGTGTAACATTATAAAAAAAAGCATTAACTTGATTAATATTGGTGTTTCCATTTTTTGTGTGCCACTTATACATGCACGGTAGCTGTATGACTGGAAGGGCTGTCATTTTGTTGCCGTTGGATTCTTGTTTGATGCCACATGCGAGTGATTTACTATGAATGCACATAATAACTGTGCCAGCTGTGAAGTTCATGTCGTGTCACAATGCATTAAAACGAGAACATTAAAAAAAGACAAACGAAGACCATCAGGAAGAGTGCAGCAGCTGGCCTAGTTTGATGACAGTTTTATGAAAAAATGAACATAAAGATTTGTGAAAATTGTCAATTATCAATTTCTGCATGGTCATTTCCACCCTCCCATGTTTAATCAGTTGAAATTTTAGAACAGACCTTACTTTATAACGCACTTCGTACTATTGATAAAATAAGTGTTTCTATGCCTTTAGTTCATTTTTACCTATGATAAAACGAATTTTTATATATTAATTTCTTAACAAGATGGAGCACAAGTTTTAGGTGCTTTCCCAAACACACAGGTTGCCCAAAACAGACGTCAGATGGCCAACATCATCAACTGATGATGAATTGATCCATTATGACTTTTTTCATATGGTTATATTAAGCACAGAGTATATGAAATTTTTGTATCACATTTAATGGCGTTAAATGAATGTATCAGAAATGTCATCGATTTAGTTGAAATCAATCATTAAAATGTTTGAAACTGTGGCATAAATGGAATATTGGCTTAATACGGTACGGTAACACATGGTATCCAGCTTGAATGTTATTAGATTATTAAATTAAAAGTTTTTGAGTTACATCTTCATTTTGTTAAATACCAAACTTGAGTATTTGATGAATGTATAGTGTTGCTCACTTTTTATTGTTTCTAGTATTAATACTCTAATAAAAGTTTGCTTCCTCACAAGTATACCAACCTGTCTTTAATAATGTTGTAATAGCAAGTGTAGCGATAGACCTATTAGAATCAGTTATCAAATTCTCCAAATCCAAATTGCAAGCAGTTACAGCCGTGGGATGATTAATTGCGACCTGATTTAGAGTACGAACAGCAGCAAACCTCAAGGTTGGCTTAGGAGAGCCGCAGAACAATTGCAAGACACTTATGGCAGGAGCTAGTTCTCTACTGGTTGTTCGTCTTAGGTTAACAATAGCGTGGGCAGCTTCATATATAACCATCTCAGATTTATGACGCAAACACGACTCGATAAATTCAAACAATGGAGAATCATTGCCGGTTTCTTCTTCTTCTAATAATTTAGATGCAATTCGAACCTGAATTTAATTGGCACAATCAACATAATTATTAAATTTAACTAAATTAATATTTCTTACCAACATACAGACAGCGTATGGTGATTTAAGAGACATCCTGGTGAGCCTTGCTACTAATTTAGTTACAGCAAGACGATCAGATTTTCTTATATGATATAAAACTCCCAAAGCATGATATTGGACCATAATACTTTAAAAAGAATAGACAGTATTAAATATTAACAAACGTTAGGACTACTTACTTTTCACTATTAACAGCTTCTTGAGCTTCATTGACCCAACGTTTAATAACATCCGAAGCCATTTTTGTCATATGTAATGAACTAACTAAAGCTGCAGAACTAACAGCAGGATTCTTATCAACTATTGCTTGTTTCATATAACGCTCAATTGCTTGCAACATAGTTGCATCAGTAATACTACACAGTGCTCTGATTGCAGCAGCACGATATAAATCTTCTTTGCCAGTCATATCTTTAGTTAAACTGGATGTGACGATGATGACATCATCAGCTATAGAACTTAATTCTTTTATTCCCAAATATACCATACGGCGTAAGATTACATCTTTAGATTGGAACAATTTGGTCATTGCAAAAAAAACTTCGGTTGCTTCAGTCGCACCTAACTGTTCGCCCTGTTAAATCAATCAATTAATGACAAACATTATGAGATATAAACACTCAAAAACATGATATATGTACCTGGTTCAGTAAATATAAAATCTTTGTTAAGATATGGGTACATTTTTTTGCATTTATTATGTTTTCATTAAAAAGTCTAGCTTCTTGAAGCACAGTGGTCTTTTCTATATTTTGAAAAGGATTTCCTCCTCCTAAAACAAGATTTTTGAAAATTAGCTTTTAGGTTAGGTTATCCAAAGTATTGATAATTAATAATTACCATCTTCTTCTTCTTTCTTGTCCCTCTTGAAGGAACTCATGTTCTTAAATGTATGGAAATTAAAAAATTAAATATTTTACTGCAGCTTTTATTAAGACTTTTTTGTAATTACACCGATGACACGTCAACGTCAACCAGTTGTCACAATACAGTGTTACAAATAGTACGAAATACGTAAAAGGCAGTAGCGTAGCAAACTGAATACACGTTTTGTGTATTATATATCATATAAGACTATGGATGAATTTCTTCCTGATGGAATTAAGAAAAGTTATTGATATCAAGCTCTATTAATGTATCTGGTAGCGTAGAAAAGTAGGTCATTGCAATTGAAACTGGTTTTCAAAATGGTGGGAAATTTAAATGCTATAAATATAAAATATTTATTTTTATTTATTACTTTTACTGTTACATTATTACTTTTATAAAACATTAGTATTTTAAAGGTAACAAAAAATATGTAATACAAATTATCAAATTAGATATATTTTTTTATTAAATAACTTCATGTTAAATAATAGTTATTGTGTGTTAAGGGCGTAAGGAGGCTTTTATGGCCGAAAACGTTATTTCTATTTTACTTGTATAAATTGGGCTTGCGATGCAAAGGTAAAAACACAAATTCTTTATGGTTGAATACTTGCCAGTTAAATAGGGTGCTGGGGCGAAAACATAAATAGATTGAATTATGTATATACATACATAGGTAAGGAAGAGATCATGCGGTAATACTGGATTACATATCAGTTAAAAAGTAAAATCCGTTGTTGTTCAGCTTTCGGTTTTACTAATAAATCGGAACAAGAGGCTAGATTATGTGAACACGATGTGAACATTTTGATAAGCAAATCGATATGAAACAAGAATAAAAAATGGTGAAATGCGATGCCATACCCACGTGGTTTGTACTTTCTTCTAAAGATAATTATGCAAAAAGCAAAAGTATTGCCTGAAGTTATGCTAGTCCCGGACCAAGAAAAAGATGTAGAAATTGTAAACAAACATATATACGAAATTACGAAACACTTTTCCATGCATTGTTATTAAATTACAAATTTTGTTTATCTACGGATGATTTTGTTTATTGCTAAAATTGTTTAATAATATTATAATATATCTTAAATAAAATAATATTAAAAGCCTTAAAATAAGATAGTTTGATTCCGAAGTCAAATTGACATTTTTCATAGTCAACAAACTTATAGCGCCAGATGCAGTAATATAGCTCATATTGGTGTAAAGTGTTTTTACACTGTAATAGACATTGAATCATTGCTAGAGATAACCTATAATTGGTGTACTGTAACTCAATATTAATAATAATAACGATTTTTTATAAAAAATGACTTTGTTACAGTCAATAGTAAAAAAGTGTTTCCTTTTGTGAGCCGCATCTGGGGAAACTGTAGATGGCAAAATAAAAGTATGTTTTACAACACTGCTTGTACCTAGAGATACCTTACAACATTGTTTACGGTCGACGTAGTACAAACATAAAAATGAATTAATTGTAGTTGTCATTAACTTTCTATTAATCCCAAATACATTTTTAAAATTTAACTACGCCACTGATAAGCACCGTTAAATTAAATAATGTACTATATTTGATTTGATTGTTTTTAATCTTAATTATAAACATTTAGTTGATACTCTAAAATCATTTACCCTTTAAATAAATACGTACTAATGGCTAAAAGTAATAAGAAATTTAAAAAAATAAGCTTCAATGCGTTTGATCTGACAACATTGCACAACATTTTGGTAAATTTCTTGGTAGTACCAACATAATAATTTTAAAACAAAACCAGTGTTTGTTATTTATCAGGTGTCAGAAGGGGCAAAATGTCAGTAGATTCTGTAGCCTCTTCGAGTATGTCTAGATTATTAAAACTAGCGCATAAATTCAACTGCTTTTATCTGTCAGGTAAATTTACACGTTAATAATTAAAATTGATTTCCATTGAAACACGTTTCCATTTATGAATTGAACCGAAAGTTTTGCTAAAGTTCTTTTGTAAAATATTGATCAGCATGTAGTAGTATACACCCAATCATTCTTAATGCAAAAGGAAATCCTTATTTATTAATTCTTATTTCAGGTTTAAAATCGGGCGAATGTAGGCCTTTTATAATAGAAGGATATCAAGTTGGACTAATTAGACCTGATGTCATGAAGCAACTATTGAAATATCCTGAGGTAACTACTTTGAGAAAAGTTGACTGGTACTATTCACCATGTCAAATTAACCAATTTTTTATATAACTTTCAGTTTTTGCTTAAATTTTTTGTTTTATGTTTGGTATAAGAAATGTAGAATTATGAAGTATTTTAATCCACTTAATCATTTATAAAATGTAAGAATACAATGGAAATTTGGAAGGAAAAAAAATGGAGATTTGACCTTGCTGACCGAGCTTTAAATGTATGATATATAACTGCTGTAGCATTAATTATATTGTAAACATTGTAAAATTTTTTAAAAATGCTTTAAAATGATGCCAATGTAGCAAGAGTGATATAAAATTAAAATAGGTTTAAATTTGGTGGTAGGTGCCTTGGGGGTAATATCAGAGTTAGTGTCTAAAAACATTTTGGTTATGCTTATTGGTTGTCAAATTTTCAAACTTTTTATTTCACAAAAAGGTTGCCCTTATTAGAAGGTTGTATTTTTGAAAGAAAATGTTTCATTTAGTTTTAATTCTGCACCGTCCAAGAATTTACTGGATATCTTATTGGTCACTTTTGAAATTTGAAGAGAGGTAGATGGGAAGGTAAGTGTAAACAGCTTTACAGGAAATTTGGCAATTATTGAGTTAACTAACTCTGATACTAAAAAATATCAGATCGTTCAATGTATTTTCGAATCTTGAGACTGTTAATGTGCACCATTATAGAAAATCTGGTGAAATTTCATTAAGCCAAAATTACCTAATTTCAGATTTTGATGCATATGCAGCATAGAAATACTGCAGTGCTGATGTTACGTTGAAAAAAAGAACTATTGTGTAGGTAAGAAACTAGATTTAGGTGATCTGTTAGTTATTGACATTGAGGTTATAAATATTTTAATGAAATATGAAATATATCATGGCATTTGCCAATAATTGTTTTAATATATTTTTGTATTTATTATGTTAGATACACAACCCATAAAGTGGTATATAACTAAATATATAAACTTTATGGTTTGTGTACCTAATTTGACATTTATCAAAGTTAACCTCAAAATTTACAATAAATTAATGTTTTTTACAACTTTGTGTAAACGAATATAAAAAACATTGTTTGATACATGTGCGCTGTCAATCTTCAAGCTCTTTGCCTCTTTTAAGGCTGAATGCTCGGTGTGGCCAACATTGGGAATGAATTATGAGCTCAATTTTGTATCAGAGCGCAATGTACATCAGCTCAAGATATTCATAAAAAAATATCAATCCGGATACAGCTAGTTTTATTAATAAAAGTTAATAAATTCTAAATGAGAAGATAAATTTTGAAGATTCTTTAAATCTTAGCCTGTACATGCAATTTCACTGTCCTCTAGTTTCCATAACTGAAAAGTTTATTACATTAGGAAAGAATAGATGTGGCTTTACTTCTAATAAAGTAATCTACCCGAAAGAGTAGTCAATTTACAAGAAAGAGTAATTTACAACTTACAAAGCGGTAAACACCAAAGAATTCTTTCAAAGACCGTCGCCGCAGACTCAATGGATTAGTGCCATAAAACGGTCACAAAAGAAGACCGCTTTTCAATTCGTGTTTGTTTATAAAGCAATGTGGTCTACGTTGCCCTAACTTCTGTTTGTCGAAATAGTTCGCGAATCAGAAAGGAGCTAATAGGTCATAAATTTCAAGTAGGAGAAATTTCGTATTTAGCCTTACCCCTTCGGATTTGTGTTAACTATATATTGAGCAACAAGCCTTAAAGTACTCTGCTAACATGTGTGTTTTAAGTCTCGGTCTTTAATAAAAATTGACCTGACAGTGCACTTGTATTGAAAATAACTATAATGTATAATCTATTCGTTTACCAGAAGAGTAACTAGATTTAGTGACTTTTCTGATTTAATAACACTAATAATACTAGTAGGAGCATTTTTATTGGGATGTGCCAATAAATATAGATGGCGTTGTACAGCAACAAAATTAAACAACATGATGTTGATATGCGGTAGGTGATCATGTATGCAACCAATGAGGTGCATGCTTAGCACGCTCTTTGGCATGTCCCAATTGTGTGAAGTACACCAACACCTACTTTACAATTAGGTTATCACAAATAACGTCTAGGTTATGTTGGTTACTTTCAAACTTTTACTTGATATTCAAACGTTATAAACTTATTGAAATATATTCAGATTAATCATATTTTACACTATGTCAAAGCTGAAGATAGAGAATCTACACAAATATCATGTTTAGGGTGCTTTAATGTTGCATACATAAGTAACTGTGAAAAGACACATAAAAATTTTGAAAATTTGTGAAAAGCTCCGAATTTTACTTAATAATTATCCATTTTTAATAGTATTAAAAATTAAATATTTATTTTTTGTCTAAATGACATTACTAAACGGGAAAATCTCAAAACAAAACCACGCTAATGACAACTACTATAAAGTAGTATTAAAATTGAGACATAACCTATAATTTTTAGTTTTTTACATTTTGTACTAATTATTTACATTCTCTACTGATTATGTACATTGTTTACATTATTTACATATTATATTTATGCCAAACGTAACGAATGAATTCTTTACGCGTAAAGGCACATCACTGCTTGCAAGTCAGGTGTAATATAGAGATTGATCCTTGTAAAAGATGTTTTAAGTGGATTCAACTAAATTTAATAATCATTTTTGTTAGATATAAGAATCATTTGAATTGTTTTTGTTATATTTGGTTAATTTGATATGAATTAATTCATTTGTAAGTAAAAATGTAATTAACGATTGTATATTAGGTTTTTAGAGTTACTTCAGGTTATGTAGAGCTAAACCCTGCTTTCCGAGATTATGAAGAGCGCACCGCAAAAGTAGATTACGTGCTTCGAGAGCTGCGCAGCGACAAGACTTTTATTGCATTGAAAGGTTGGAGAGATGAGGTGAGCATTATTTGTTGTGTAATTTCCTGTCCATTTTGTTTGGCAAGCCCTTTGTCGAATTTCTTTAAAAATTAGTATTACAATTTTTAAAATTCAAGTTATATGAGAATATTATTACTAATCATCGTGAAACTGTTCAGAAAATAAGTTTTATATTTGAAACTATTAGTGACCCATGGTAATTTATACAGAATTTTTTTATATGTCGTAAAAGGTCAGTTACTTTTGATGTTGAATAAAGATATGGTAAATAGTCTAAAAATAGAAGTTAATAACGGTTGTGATCATTCTAATTTCATGTGGCCTTAGAAGGAACATTCTCTCGTTTTGGGGTTATTTATTAATGGAGAAAATGTTAATATTATGAATTAAAATGAAATTATAAAATTAAGCTGTTAATTTTCATAATCATCAACTAATAATGAACTTATATTCATTATTAGTTTCAATTAAATATAATAGTAAAAGCTTATGATTTTACGAGTAAATTAATTTGATCCTTTTATGAGTTCCAACGAATAACAGTGCTAATTAAAAACAAATTATTATAATAATAAGTGCTGTGTAGTAATAAGTAGTCAACATGAAATGAATTTTTTTTAGGGATTTGTAGGGAAGCAATTTGCAATTCAAATTAAAATGATTGATGATTTCTGTCAAGTAGAGGAAGGTGAATACTAACATAGTTCAGTTTGGCTTATTCATCACATGCATAACTGTATGGTGTGATCCAAAATTTTTAAAAACCATCCTCGATAGGCTTCATAATGAAAATGAATTATAACTACTGTATTTCAAATAGTAGCGACATCCTGGAGCAAACCTGACGCAAACTTTAATAAATAAAAAATTAATACATGCATGTGCTTATGGCAATTTAATAAAAAATTGTTTAAGAATTACAATTTCGTGATCTACTATTGATTTCATAATGATCTAGGACAACAAGAATAACATGATGCTATTTTATTATTACTTTCCAGTGTAAATGCATAGGGTAAAATAAGAAAAAATAGCATCATGTTAGCCTTGCTGTCCTAGATCATTATGAAACCAATAGTACTATAGAGTGAGAGCTGAGAGCCCCCAGACCTACGTCATTTTAGCAAAGCTAAAATTTTCACTATGGATAGTACAATATGTACCTAAGAACGTATGGGTACTTGCTTGTGTGAAAACGGGGCCCTTTCACAGGTAGCAGGTACTAAAGGTATATAAAAACCTTACTCACCTACGTTAAACTATGATAGCTGAATTTTATATATATTTCACAGAATATTGTTAAAAATTAATATTCATCATTGCCAGACACTTCCCGTGGGCCCTAACTTCCGCCAGATGCTTTAAAGCTCTTAAAAAAATTAGTTAACTTACGTCATAATAGCAAGTCTACATTTTATATATGTTACTTGGGGATACATCTAAATGTAGTAGTCTATGAAACAAACGTAACAATCACATTAGTAATCAAAATTAAATTAATACAAAACGGGAAAATAAAACAGGAGTACTTTGTAAAGGGAGAATAAACTTAATATAGTTAATGTTCAAACTGAGCTCCATTTACTTCTTGACAAAAGGCTAGTCTATTTGTAAACTCCCTTGTAACATTAATTATTACTTCTGGTGGAATTCTTTGACTCTCTTCAGTTATTCTTTCAGCTAGTTTGGACTTCAAATAACCCCATAGAAAATAGTCCAGTGGAGTAAGGTCGGGGGATCGCGCAGGCCATTCAATGGTACCTCTTCTTCCAATCCACCTATGATAAAATTTCCTATCTAAGCGATCTCGAACAATGCGAGCGAAATGGGGTGATGCCCGTCCTGCTGAAACCAGATATTATTTGGCAGTTGTCCATTTTCCTCCAGCGTCGGAATAACTTGCGTATCTAAAAGTTCTAAATATCTATCCCCGTTTAAAGTTTCTTCTAAAAAGAAAGGCCCTACAATTCTGTTGTTGTAAATACCTGCCCAAACGTTCAATTTTTGAGGATGTTGCGTATGAGCCTCTTGTATCCAGTGAGGGTTAGTTTGCGAGCAGTAGCGGCAGTTATGTTGATTTACTGTACCGTTCAAACAAAAAGTAGCCTTGTTCGAAAACACATATTTCTTACAAAGTTATTATCACGGTTGCAAATATCCATCATTGTTTCACAAAATTCTAACCGTCTGTCGAAATCGTCGTCGGAGAGTTCTTGAACAAGGCGAATTTTGTAGGGATGATATTTTTCTCGTTTTAATATTCTTCCTTTTCCTCTAGAGATATTGCGATATTTTCAGCTACATCGTTTTTTGTAGAAGTTTTTGGACGTTCACTTATTGGTAAATTACCGATTGTGCCACTTGTGATATACCTTTGCAAAGTTTTTGTTACTAGCGAACGTGATATTTGCCGATCCGGATGAATATCATTAAAAAGATCACAAACTTCTTGATGCGTTCTTCTTATTCTCTCTCTTTCACTTAGATGGAGCATTTTGCGTTTAAGTTAAAACACCTACTTATTTTAACTACTATCACGGCTAATGTCAGTTTCATAAACTGTAGTTGTTATGTTTGTTTCATAGACTACTAGATTTCATTAGTTTTTGCCTCAAAAGTACTTTTATTGTAAAAATCTCGGTTGGCCTTGAAATAAAACATATCAAACCCCATATTTTTGTAATCGTAATAAAATGTACTATTCAAAATTAAAATAATATACAGGGTGTTCCATTACAAATTTTAAAATCGGCATTACTTCCGGTTAAACCGGAAACTCAAAATTATGATGATTATATTGGGAGTGTTATCAGGTATTGTATAAGAATGCTCTTTTTTCAATTGAATAATTACAGAGAACCACCTCTAAAATGGTTTATGAAGTATACATGCATCGTCATCGGTACGCAGTAAACTATTAAATTCGTACTGGCGGGGTTATTGTCTGCTTAGGGGAGTCACTCGGTGGTGTCAAAGCACTTAAAAACTATAAGGCGATTATATATACTTTAAATGTAAAAACTACTTTGATAAAATACAGATAATAAACAATCATGAAATTTGAAATTAAAAATTTAGAAATAATAATTTATTTTTACAGAATTTGCAAATTTCTTAGAAATGTTACGATTATGTATTTCAATTTTGTAATTAAGGTGATAAATAAACTAAACTAATTAGGGGAAAAAATGAAAGAGGTTCATATTAAGTGTCCTGAATAGTATTTTAAACAATTTACTGAACCCAACCCTGCAGTCCCCTTACTCCACTTCAGGCTTCACTTTTACAGCCCAGCAATTGCATCATGCCTCTTCACCCTACTTAAACTTTCTTGACTTTAATATTATTAACACCGGAAACTTATTTTCAAAAGTAGAAGACAAAATTTAAAAGTGCCCTTTGTGGTGTGGTGTGCAACTAAACCTGACAGTTCTAAAATATTTCGAAAGTAATTAAAAAATAGTCATTGTAATGAAAGATTGAATAATTTAAATAAGTTTGAAAGGTTGATGTAGGCTAGCATACAAATAATAAACCACTGCCTATCAAAAATAGTGTTATTTTTTATTAACTGCAGACTTCTCACCAAAAAACATTTATTAGTTGCTTCAAAAAATGTCACCTATTTTCATATGGTAAAGTATATGGAGTTTCTGGTATTAATAATATTAAAGTATTTCGTAGAGTATAATTGTTTAGAGAGTTGAGACTATTGTGAGATTTCCTGCAACATTGGACCTTTTTCTTCATGGAACACAGTTAGTGGAATTTCGTACCTTCAAATGTTGCAGGAATTTTATACCGAAGTTTCTTCTTCCAACATGTTAGAATTGCAGAACAATGAATAGTTAGGGGAGGACCTCACACATGGCCATCAAATTCACCAAATATAAACCTACTAGATTTTTTTGTGAGGATATCTAAAAACAATTGTTCATCAAATGAAAACAGAAAATTTTAGAAAATTTTCAACATAGAATGTAGTTGCTTCAGTTACCCCAGTCATGTTACGAAATGTCTGAAGAATTTTAGTATTGAATTCAATTAGTAATTACTAATATTAGGGGCCACGTAGATACATTAAATATAAGCATAATTAACTTTGTTAACTGTAAGTTTTCACTCCATACTAGGTCCACAGCATGGTGCATCATGGTGACTTGTGATGTTTTTCTGTTATATTCATATTCTGTCTTGCAATGTTTTGGCTTGCGCTGTTTCGACCACAACCCAGTATTTACTCTATTTAGGATAATATACCATTAAAATCACATTGCGGTAAGCTCAAAATTATGGTTATTAGAAACCATTTTCAATAACTAAGTTTTTCAGTTTTTTAAATAATTAGGTCATTACTATGATCTGAGCATCTTAAATTTTAACCTACATATACATTAAAAAACTTGTAAATGTTTACCAATCTTTACCAATGCTATTAGTTGGTCCTCTTATAGCACATGTCTGAAAGTATTTTTATAAATATGTAATAAACTAAATTTAAATTTGCGCGGAATTTGGCAACAGCTATCAAAATATTATGTACACTCTTAAGTGATAAAAAAATGATTAATTAGCAATCTTCTTGCATAGAAAATTCAGACCTTGGATTGGAAAATTATGGAAGTGTTTAGAATATAATATTGTAAGGAATGCCCAGCATTTTTTTATTAGAAGATATTATTTTCGATGCCGTACTTGTGCTGTCTTTCTCTTCTATTGTCAACATTTTTAAATGTGTTGACATTTTAAAGTTTCAACATTTCCAAGTTTCAGGATTTTAAACTTATCAAGCTGTATTGTCAAGATTGAATCATTTTTTATTGAAATACCAGCAAAGCAGTACAAATCTTTATGTCAAGAGTTCAAGGTCTGGAGGTTTCAGCATTTCAGATTTTTCAAACATTCGGCATTTGTATGTATAAGCCCAGTTTCATAGCTTCCAAGACACAAAGTTAAATTCACAAAGATTCATTATTCCAAAGTTTGCAGGTTTGAAAATTTCCAAGATTTGTTATCAAGGTTCCTACTTCCTAAGTTCCAAAGTCTCAGTGTTTCAAGTGCTTCAAACTTTTTGTGTCTCAAAGTTTCCCAGCTTGTCAAGATCTTGAAGGTTCAAGATGTAAACAAGTAAAATTTTAGTGTTTTAACACTTAAAATTTCAAATTGTCAAGATTTCATAGTTTCAGAGATTCAGAGTTTTCCAGGTTAGATCAGCTTTTAAATTTTCAAGTTTCAACAGTTCAAAGACTTGAAGTTTGAAATATTCAACATTTTGAAGTTTCAGAATTTCCAAGATTTGTTGTCAAGGTTTCAACGTTTCAAATCTGTAACGTTTCCAAGTTTCATGCTTTTTAGGTTTCTAAGCCTGTGGTGTCAAGATTTTCAAGTTTTAATGTTTCAACAATCTAAACTACGTCAGAGATAACCTGTCGCAAGACGTAAACAAACTTGCATTCAGCTGACCCTTGAAGTTTCATTTACGATGACGCGCTTTTGCGTACAGTGTGCGCTTAACTCGCTCTTATGGTTTCAGCATAATATGGAATGGAAAATGATACCGATGAAAATTAAATACACCACAATTAAATCAGACTCGTCACTCGCTATTTAAACATTATAAAACCTAGTTTAAAAGAGGTGTTTGCCCTAAAAAGGGAATTTTTGAACAGCCGACAGCGTCCGCGGCAAATAATCTTTTTATTCTGCGAACCGAAGAAATTACATCAGCAAACTAAGAATTTTTTTTTAATAATAGTTATTAGCTATGATCTCCTTTTCGCGTCTGGAAATTGCGACTTGTTTGCTTTTTAAATGAGTATTTCCTTGATCTTCCGCCATTCTTGAACCCTTACACAAACACAATACTCTTACGAAACAAATGCAACTGCATAGTATTAACATTAACGAGAACTGATTGCATACACGTGTTTCTGCATGTAGGTAAAATAGCGTAAGCGTTAATGAGACTACGTGCGCGCCTACCATTAGCATCACTTATAGTTTGTTCACGTCTTGCGACAGCTTATTTCAGACGCAGTTTAAGATATTTCAACGCTTCAAACTTTCAACATTTTAAACTGCCAAGGTTTCAAAGTTTCAGTGTTTCGAGATTTTTGGCTTTAGTAATCAGGTTGTACATTTTTAAGATTTCAATCAAGTTTCAAGACTTGAGGTACTCAACGTTTCTAAGATTGGACATTTTAATGTTTCAGGGTTTCAAAATCACAAGTTTTAGTGTCAAAGTTCCAAAATTCCGAGATTCCAATGTTTCAAACTGATAGTCAAACTAACGAGTCACAATTTCCTGATATTTAGATTTTTGAGCTTTAATGTTAAGATTTCAAAGATTGACGATCTTAGCAATTTCAATGTTTCAAGCTTTCACATCTAAAGCTGTCACGGTTTTCTTCCAATGACTTTCAGTCTAATGGTTTTTTGGTTCAATGCCTTTTAGATCAACAGGACTTTTAGTCTAACAGATATTTGGTCCAATTCCACTTTATGTCCAACAGGGTTTTTAGTCTAATAAAACTAATATAACCTAACCTAAAGTTTTGCAATAGATACGTTTCTATTCAATTCAGTGATATAGAAAATTTGGCAACTTTTTATCGTAAATGACTTTAAAACTATGATGTATCAGACTGTCCCATGTATTTCTGGACCTTGAGATGGTTAATATCAATCATAAGATAGAAAATTCAATGAAATTAAAGTTGTCTTTGGATAAGACTGCATAAAATTAGCTAATTACAGATTTTAATCTGTATGTAGCACCTGAAATACTACGGCACTGATGTTATATTGAAAAAAGAACTCTATAGACAGGTAAGGTAGGAACTCTAGATTTAGTGACTGTACTTTGTTGTGCTCGGAATCAAAGGTGGCATTTTTAATTTAAAAGTAATGGACATTTTTTGAAATTTGATGTTGAAGTTGGCTTAAAACGTTCATTATAAACATAAGCAAAACATACTAACCTTACTTAGCCTTGGTAGTGTAATGTCTAGAGTGCTGGACTTTCAACCAAACGACCCGAGGTCGATTCCCGGTGCCGGCAGATCTGGTTAAGGTTTTCTGCAGTTTTCCTTATCTGTGACACAAATATCGGATTTGCGTTGTTCCATCTGTAAGTCGGCTGCAGACTCACTTAGGGCCTACGTAATAATAATAATCGCCCCCTCCCTCTCGCACAAGCTTATAGCTTCTGGGGCCTGGTTTCCAGACTATGGGTTGTAGCAATTATTATTATTACTATTACTATTATTACTTTTATTTGATCGTATGTCAAAACGTTGTCATCTATATATTATGTTACAAAATTAAAAAGATAAGGTTAGATATGCTTTCTGATAGGTTCACAATGAACATGTCGCAGAACTTTTGACATCAAATTAAAAAAAACTGCTGTTATTGGGACGTGCCAATAAATATAGATGGCGTCTTACAACATTAAAATGATTTCGATATGCAGCAGTTGATGACATAGCTTTTAGCGATTGTTTTTGCTGTGTTGTATTTTATTTATTATTGTATTTTAAGGATATTTTATGACGAAAGGTTATATCAGAAGGTCGTTACCCACCTAGGTCTTGTGATTTGAATCCTTTAGACTATTTCTTGTTAGAATACTGTCTTTAAAACTCCAGTTCACACTTTAGAGGAATTACAAGAATAAATTGTTGAATCCTGCCGTTCGATAACACCTGATCTTTTAAGAAAAGTTTTTAATAACATGGTCTCGACGTATATTTGTATATTCAAGAACAAGATAGACATTTTCAACATCTTCTATAATTTTTTTTTTATTGTAAAAGTTTACCTACCGAAATGTTATTGTTATAAGTTCTTTTCTTTCCCTTTATGAACCTGATTGTTTGTATTAGTTATTAAAGTATTGTCTATTCCTCTAGTAAAGTGTTCTTTTTATAAATGTTATTAAGTAATACTTAAAATAACTGCAAGCACAAGAAATAAAAATAGTGTATGCTAATCTAACATTTTCTGTGTTGTTCGTTTTTGGGCGAGGAATGAGGATGGCGGAGCATCCTTCGTACCTCATGGCACCGATTGCTATGATCGATTGCTAGGGTCGGCCAGACCCTACTAGAATTTAGCGTATTTTCTTGACACAGGTGGCTGTGCCTCCATTAGCACTACTCAAAATACATTGGCGCTACTGTGCAGTTTACAAAAACTACGGGCAGAAGTAAATAATTCTTTAGATGGTTTTTACATTTCATGGCTATTGCGATCCAAAGACTTTTTGATCATACCATATTTTAACAACACTCCACCTATATATAATGTACCTCACTATCAGAAAAATTGATCCCCATAATCTCTCCCAAATAATAGTAGAGTACCTAATAATAAAAATGTGTATTGTTTACAGTGTTATGATGTAAAAGCAGAATTCCACACCGAGAGTTTGTTGCGTATGGATAGGTCAGCTACGTGCCTGTTCGGTATACGCAATTATGGTGTAGACATAAATGGTTATGTTAGGCATCCAAAATTAGGATTATGTCTTTGGTTACAACAACGATCATCCACTAAACAAACATGGCCAGGTAAGATTAAGCTATTTAAACAAAATTATTTATAAAATTCATCATCACAAGCATTTTACAGATAAATGGGATAATATGGTAGGTGGTGGCTTATCCGTTGGACACAGTATTTTAGAAACAGCCCATAAGGAAGCAATGGAAGAAGCTTCCATACCTACAGAACTATTACAGAATTTAATTAGTGCTGGATGCGTTTCGTAAGTAAAAGTCTTTTAAGATGGATAGAAGTTTTGGTTTTATTAAGGTATTTTAATTTTAGATTTTATTTTGAATCTGAAAGGGGTTTGTTTCCGAACACAGAATTTGTGTTTGACTTAGAACTTCCATTAGAATTTGTGCCACAAAATGCCGATGGAGAAGTACAAAAATTTGAATTACTAACAGCTGCTCAATGCATCGAACGAATATTAACTCCAGATTTTAAAACTACTAGTGCTCCTGTTACACTTGACTTCCTTATTAGGCATGGCTTTGTATCAGCGGAAAATGGTAATTTTAAACTTATTTTGTGAAATAAATCAAGGTTAGTAAAAAGTTTCGCAGTAATTATTAAATTATAACCTGACAATATTGTTTCGACAGCTAAGCTGTCATTGTATAGTATATCAAACAATATTGTCAGGTTATAATTTAATAAATACTGTGAAACTTTTTACTAATCTTTATTTATTTCATGATTATGGAGTTCCACAAAGTAAGGCTGGAAACAATAAACAATCTTATTTTGTGTTTATAATAATATTGTTTTATTTTAGAGCCGTATTACAATATGATAATGGAGTTTCTTCATGTTCCTTTACAAACGATCTATAGTAATAACCAAAGGAGTGTTAAAGAAAATGGGCAAGTCGCAAGCTATAATATAAATAAATAATTATTTTAATTTATTTTATTAGGCATTCAATTTTTATGTTAATTTAATAGATGAATTTCGAACAAAACCAAAATTACAGCCTTAATCTATTATAATTATTATTACTTAGTTTTTATCTTCGTTCTTTCAGAGCTTCTATATTTTTTAGGAAAGAGATTTTTAAATAATATATTTAAATGTAGTAGTTATAAAACTTTTGTACTTAATTGCATATTTTTTCAATTTTTTATTAGTATTTTATACTAACAATGAAGCTGAATAATAACAAACGACATAGTTAATATATAGATATATTAAAAGTAATTTATTTTCTTTGTAAAACAAAACTTAGAACGTCTTTTTGTTGCCAAAAACGTACTACTATAATATAATTATTGTATTGATTGATTTTAAAATATTATCTTTGTATTAATAGCTCGGTCTAAACTACTTAATTTGTGATATTATTGAGAACATTCTGCATATTTTTAATTATTATTAATAAAACCAGTAAGTTAATGTGGTTTATATTCCATTGTATCCATCCAACGAATTGTATTTATTAAAAAGTAAAAGTTTATAAAGGCCAAGGTCTACTCTTTTTTGTCGTTTCAGGTATTCAGAATAGCCGATGGGTTTGTCTCTTATTATTATGCGTACTTTATGGAGAAAAAGGATTTTTCACAGCACCTTCAGCAAAATATCCACCCAAGTCTTTAAAAATCTTTATCTTTAACAAAGACAAAATTGTGGCAATTCCAAAGAAAAAATGAAACCAATGGCTAATTGCTTGGTGAAGATCTTTCTTGATGTCTAGAATGCACGATTTGCTGATGGATCTTTCCAGGATTGTCCATTTTCAAGTTTTCTATCCACCACATGAATTTTCTTATCTTTATCATTATAAGTATTTCTGGGTTTACCACATCTTAGACAGTTTTAGTATATTTACCCTCTGCATCAAAAATGGCATATATTCCTGTATCTACCTTTTCTGCAAATGACTAACAAGTTTCTGGGAAGCTCTTCATTTCGACAACAGATTCAGATCTTTTATCTGTCAGTCCAATGACGAAGTGGTTTGGTGTTAGTGTTCAAGAATCATTAGGTGATGGGTCTAGAACAGTGATGGCGAACCTTTTTGAGAAGTGGGTCAAATTTTGTTCATTATTTGTTTTAATACCAGCCCGTGGGTTACTAAGTCAGTGGCGTCACTCGGAGGGGGGGGGTAAAAAGGATACCAATAATTTGGAAACACTGAAAATTTGTTAACAGAAAAACTTGACAGTTGACCCTTTTTTTGGTTCTCACTTTTAAAATCCTCTAAACAAGTTTACGTTTCCTTTTTGTTTTACAACTTTTATTTTTACTTTTGCAAGTGAAGAGCAAAAAATAAAGGTCGACGTCAAAAAATTGATATCAATGTGGTGATACCATCAATTACCACACCAGGTGACGCCATGCCCAGTGGCACGCCTCTGCACTGAATATTTGAATCAACAAGAAATAAAGAAAAGCACATATACAGACCTGGAAATTGATATAGGTTCACCTAGAATATCAATATAATTTTTGAAATATTTTTGTTAAAACGTATCTTACCGTAAAACCACTTTAAAGGCTTATTTACTAAACATTTTTATGTGTTCTCCTACCTTTTCAAAACATCTGCATGTTTGGTACAAAAGGTAATAACATTTGAAGATAAAAGTGAAAAGTTTTAAATATTTGTAAATTGGTAATTGAAATAAGTTCACTAATTAAAATTCACCATTTATTAAACATTAAATTATCAAAACCATAAAAGATCATTAAATTGATAATCAGTAGCACCACCATTATGGTTAATGATTTGAAAAATTCAATTGTTCATGCTTAAGACGAGATGATTAAGCTCATTGATAGTGACATTACCAAGGCCTGCAAAATGGCTCTCCTAAGTTCATTTACAGTGCGGAAAGGATCATTTCCACTGTAAATCCTTTGAACGATAATGTCCCACATGTTTTCCATTGGATTAATGTCTGGAGAGCATGATGGCTAGTCTAAGGTTGGGATTTGTGACGCTACCAACCCTGCTCGTGTATTCCGACAGCGGTAAGCAGGTGCCTATCCTGTTGAAAAATTACGTTTTGATGCTCATGATTCTCATAATAAGGAATTCACTTGCCAATAATAATAAGGAAATTTTTATTTTAGCGCAAAGTGGGCAGTTTCATTGTGGCCACGAAAACGACATTGCTCAAATATTCATAAATGCACGAAATATTTTTCGCTTAAAGCGATTTTTTGACAACTGTAGAAAAAATAAATAATATTAAATTAAAAGCACATCAATACATAAATAGATTTACCTGTCATAAAATTATTTATTTTTTCCCTTCTATGGCAGAACCTGTCATGTTTAGTGTTGTATTGTTTGTCGGCAAGTTTTAAGTCATTCATAACTTTAACAAAATATTCGTCCTGAATATAAAAATGATTTAACCAAGTAAGTATTATTTCAAATATCCCTTTGAAGTTTCCAAAATAAACAGTTTTAAATACATTGATCCTTGTAAACTTTGCTCTTCCTAGAAATAATACCTGGTAGCACCCTACAACTTTTTATTATTTCTGGTTTATTGGTGGTTAGAAATACCTCAATATGAATTTTTAAATAAGAACATTCTGTTAAGGTCTTTAGGAAGACGAATTTAAAAATATTAGTGCCTAAATAACAGGAAATTCTGGATTAAAACCTTTTTGAATATAATAGAATAGAAAGTACAGTTTCCTTATTTAATGGCTTGGCCAGGTATGGTACCTAACAGAAGCCTCTTACTGAAACTAATCCCTTTCCCTGTATTGATTGTTTATAGACAAGTTGTGAATGGTTAAGAAAATCAACTGTGTAAGGTGATATTCTTGTTCAGAACTACATTTTCAAACTAATAATTTGCTCAAGAAATTGAAATAAATAAAATTAATTCTAAAGTAAGAATTTTAATTGAATATCTTACATACAAAAGTCCCGTGTCTCGAATTATTTTTCTCGGGACTTGAGACAACAAAAAATTGAGAAATTCCCGCGACTTGTGTCCCGGGAATTTCTCGGGTCATTGACCCTAATAGTTACATACAGATATGTGTATGTATAATAAACTTGATAAAAGTATATTTAATGTGAAATCTGTTGTTACTTATTTTCAGATAGTTTCTTAATACTAGAAATGATAAAAAATCAGTTAGCCAATGTCCACTTGAAAATATTTTTTTTATAAATTCGACATTAGATATTTATACTTTAATTTTTTAATATTTCCAAATGTCTGTTCTCTTTTTTATGATATAACAAATAAGTTTATAAAAATTAACGCGTGGGTCATTTAAAAAGCCTTCGTGGGTCAGTGTCTGACCCTGTTTCAAAAGAATTCGCACACAAATTCTTACTTTTATAACCTCTTTGACTACATAACCGCCTGATAACAAAAGTTTATATATGTTATGGTTATTGTGGTAAACTGGTCAATGTTGTTAATAATACCGGCCGTTATAGTCATAGCCCATTTAGGTTGGTTAAAAGACGTTAAAATCCGGTCATTGACGTAAATGTATACTGAACTGACTGACTGAAAATAACATTGACCGGTTATTATCGTCAATGGCCATCTATAAAGTTGTAAATGTTGAAGATAAAGACATAATGTTACGGTCAATGTAGTAAACCAGTCAATGTCGTTAAGTATCGCCCACTCATAATGTAAAATTTCTAACTAACACTAACCTAACCTCAACTGCGGCTTGACCATTAATAACTAATTCAGGGGAAGGTTTTCGTGTAATTAAATATTACAATAATCTTACTTTAATTTAAAGGGTGTGCACGAAAAAATCTGGCCACAGAAGCATCAAAAAAGTAGGGTCGTCGGAAATTATTTATGACCTAACCCATTTAAAACCACTACTAAAGAAAAACTACAAATTAATTTTTTTGTGTTTTGATATTTTTATTAACATTATCTGAAACTGTTTAATAAAAAAAAAATTAAATAATATATTATAACATAAAAAAATTTAACGTTGCGTAAACGCAACATTGGGAGGATGCCACTTATGCCAATTCACAACGCCGATCGGGGAAACAATGCCCACCGATTAGATCTAGATAAAAATTAAAATTTTTATTTGTAAGAGTAATTTTCTTAACGACGTTTCTGTCACCCATGTAATAGTATTCAAAACTCAATAAATTCAGGTTGAAATTTTGATAAAATAAAAGCTGAATTTAAACAGAAAAAAATATGCTACATTTAGTTTCACACTATAAAATCACACAGAAGTTATAAAAACAGATATAAATTAAACACAACATACTTAAAAAAATGTCGTCTGGAGTGTTGCGTTAATGCAACATTGGGTGGAAATGGGTTAAAACTATTATTAACTTTTAACATATATGTTCCTTCTGAAACATATTGACATATATTGTACATTATTACTGTCTATAACTAAAATTTTTAACTTTTCGTTTCACATCGGACATCAAAATTTGTACAGCCATAGTAGTAATTTTTTTGTCGCGTTATTTCACTTTTTTCTAAAAGTCAACAATGTCTTTAGCAGTTTCTTTTGTTTTTCAGAGTGTTTGCTTTACAATAGCCCCGTATTGTTGATCGGCCGCAGTCTGGGGCCGTTCGGTGGATTGCTATCTTTGGGTACAAAAGTGATCCCATTTACATGCCAATCAGTGAATTGTTTGACATGGTGACATATGGCCAGATGTGGCCAAAATAGAATAGAAACATGACTTCTTATAAATGGTAGCAGGCACTTTTTTAAACCTTCTAAATAGATTTCAGTGTTGATGGTGACTTTTGTTACAAAGCTTCTTCTTCTTTCTCGCCCGTAAGTGCAAGGTGCAAGTCGCTTGTCAGACCAAATATTTTCTAGAAAATTCCGAAATTTTGTTTTTGTTTGGTCCTCATTGGTATTGGTCCTCAACTCCACAAAGTTGTTTGCAAGTAAAAAATTATTGACCAGGAAGCTGTTGAATGTCAGTTTTGATGTACGTCTCGTCGTCCATTGTTACACCATCTGCTTCATTAAAAAATTGGTGTACAGTTTGTTTTTGCGAGGGCCTTGCCTTGGAATTTTGTTTTGCATCCCGATCCGGAGCGTTCTGCACCTTGAATGTTTTCAGTCCACCCCTGTTTTCTACTTTTTGAACATGTAATGAAGATGTTCCAACTTTTTAGACCACATCCCCCACTAACAAGTTCGGATTCTGCGTGAAAGCTTGCATCACCTTCCTTTCCGGTTTTTTATATATTGCACCCGATTTCCTACCGGAACCTGGCCGCCTATCTGTTGTTAAGCTTCAGAGAAATTGTTTAAAACATTTTCTACGCCCAATTTTGATATTTCTTGACATTTTCCGATCGCGCAATATGATATTGCAGGATTTGCACAATGTTTGCGCAATATCTTTTGACGACGTTCGTATTCTTTTAAATTTATTTGAAAACTACACAACGAAAACACTTTGAAATTGTCATTTACAGTAAGATATCAATTCAAAGAAGCTATTGCTGCAATCCCACTTTAGTACCTACAGTGTAGGGGCGCCTGATGTCATATTTAAGTGGCCAGATTTTCTCGTGCACACCCTTTAAATATTACGACATTATAATAATATTATTTAAACATCATAACATTTAAATTAATAATTAAGGCCGCTCAATTAATAACAATTAAGCTGCAGATTAGTTGTTAGGTTATGTGTTAGTTGAAGTTTATTATCCGGCCCGGCCAATTTCGTAGTAAATCATACGGGATGATATCTTTAACCAATCAACTGGGCATTAATGTCATTAGCCAGCCATTGACGTAAACGACCAAAACAGCCGGTCATTACCGCTGTATCCTGGCCATTTACGTGATTGTCCATATTTACTTCTTTGACCGTAACATATACAACAACAGTTGTCGCTTAAAAGGTTTTTCGCATCTTGAATTGTAAATTAATAAATACTAGGGAAGCCTCGTCAAGACATGACGGTCAAAAGCATTGAATTTCCTGCCTATCATACAAATAATATGAAACTACTCTGAATAAGCAATTGCCATCAGCTATTATTTGTATAATTTGTCCGTTCATAATTTTCAACTATGCGGATTTCTTCTACGCTTATTAATGATGGAGGTGGACGGCTGCATCACCCTTTATATTTATAAGCGGAGAGTACTTACGAAACTCACCACCGTGGAAGGTGAGAGGGCGCCCCTAGTGAATGTCCGATTCGCCCGTCTCAAATGAAACATTTTAAATTTTTTCAAATTAAAAATAAACATTAAAAAAATATAAAAATTAAGTAGTGATTACTAATCTACACAGCGAAAGCTTTAATTTAAAAAAAGAAACGCGTAAATCGGCCTGGTGGATCTCTCAAATGAACTGGAACAAAAATAAACCTTGTGTTTTAAATATATAGATTATTCTGATCGCACAATTGTTGGATGACATCAGTTGCTGTTTCAAAGGATTTGCACACATAAGTTCTTACTTTTATAAGCTCTGTAAATACATAGCTGCCTGGTAGCAAAAGTGTGCAGATCAGTTATTACTTAAAAGGTTTTTCACAACTCCAATTGTTAATTGTTAAAGTATACTATTAATAAATATTATTCTGCTAACACAATTGTTGGAGGACTTCTATTTATTTCAAAAGGATTTGCATACAACAATTCTTACTTTTATAACCTCTGTGAATACATAGCTGCCTGGTAACAAAAGTGCGCACGGCATCAGTTACTACTTAAAAGGTTTTTTTGCAACTCCAATTGTTAATTGTTAACTATACTATTAATAGATGTTATTCTGTTAAACACAATTGTTGGAGGACATTAGTTGATGTTTCAAAAGGATTCGCACACATAAATTCTTACTATTATAACCTCTGTGAATACATATAGCCTACTGGTAGCAAAAGTGTGCACGACATCAGTTACTACTTAAAAGGTTTTTACTCCAATTGTTAATTAACATATCTCTAGCATGAAAGAAGAAATTTTCGTAAGCACTGCTGTTCGGGCTTCTGCCCTCTTTAATTGTTTATTTAATTAATAGGTTAAATAATTAGTTTAGTTTGTGCATAAAATCAATATATGTATGCATATGTAATTTTTTAAAGTTTTATATGGAGTCACTTAGATGGCGCACTGGGCATTATTGTTGAAAGTACATAAAATAGTGGAATCGAAACTGTAGGGATGTAAAATGAAAAGGGATAGTCAGGGCAGTCTATGAAAAAAGTAGATAGAAGTCAATTTTGTAATAAATAGAACGTGTCAATGTATAATATATTGGATATTATTGTATTAAAGAGGTTTTCTATGCTTCTGAAATAAATATTGGATTAATTATTCGATATACGGACCCTTCTGAACCCAGGTAAACCAATTATATTGAGTTGTGGAGGATAACTTGGAGAACAATAATCCGAAAAAACATCGCGCCGGTAATTAATAAGAAAAACAATGTTAAAATGGTTATTTTGAGGTTAGAATGTTATGATGTTAGGTTACAGTTAGTAAGAAAGTTGGCTGTATTTACGTGAAAATGGCTTAAAAATGGTGTTTGTGTCATCTGATAAGAATATTTCATAATTTTTACCTGTTTTTATGACGTTTTTCGAACGAAGACTCGTAGCGCTTGGTATTTCCGTATGTATGCATGTACGATAGGGGTCCGTATATCGAATAATTACCAATATTGGATTTACTAATCATTGGAATCTTATATTATTCAAGTTTGAGTGTGGGTGTTTACGCATCATACTAAAGAGTTAATGTACTAAATAAACTTTGACCTTTAGGCTCCTTATTTTATGATAAGTGAGTATCTCCATCAATTCCTCCTTTTTTTATGTGATATTATAGACGGTTAGTTTATTCTGATCATAACAATTATAACAAATTCATGCAGGTGTTTAGATAAAACATTTGAAGAAATAAAGAAAATTCAAAAAGGCTTTCATAATAGTAGAAATGTTCATATAGTGCATATCGTGCTTTTTATAGTTATTTTCATAGTGTTTTGCTATTCTACAATTAGTTCATTTCAGTAATGGCCAATTTCAGCATAGATAATTGAAAATCATATTTTTAAACTTAAGATTCATCTCATGAAATGGTGATGAGAAACCTAACATCATTTTAAGGTGGTTAAATATCCTTTCTTTCCATCCTATTCTCCCGCCACCAACTAAGAGGAGAAAATCACCGTTTTATGGGTAAGTACCCCATTTTTATATTTAATTTAATCTTTGAACTATATACAGTCCGCTTATTACTAGAAGGATAAAATTCAATTTACTATTTTTATTCAATGTAAATTCCCACCTATGGAGTTCGCCTAGTAATCATACAAAAAACAACTGCTGTTATTGTCCTCGACAATTCACTCATCAGTCACTTTTATCTTACATTATTTTACCAATTTTAAACTGTGTGTAAAGAATTAAAACAAAAATTTAGATGGACATCATAGACGTAACTAGGTTTAGATTTTTGGGGGCTAAAGAACATTTGTGTATCTACACACCGTATGTTTCATTATAAAATCGAATATAGGGAATAACCCATGCTTTTAAGAAATCATCTGTAAAATCACTTCAAGTACTTAAAATTACTATTTCTTTTTTATCATTGTCGTTATACAATTTAACAACTTTTAAAATAAATGTGGCACGCGCACTAATGTTTCTTCGTAGCCCAGTTAGTTGAAACGGGGTAATAATAAACCAAAGTCGCTGTCGCTAGAAGGCTGTATTCAGCTGGCAGTTAAACTTTATTAATATTTTTTTCAAAATACAAATTTAAAACAATTTTTCTTCCAGAAAATATTTTCCGCATAATCTTAAAATTGTAATTCTATCCGCGATATTGCACACGACTAAAAATCAGAATGCCATTTGAAATGTTAAAAGATTAAGTAAAAATGATGATCTTGTTGTATTGACAACCTGACTTGATTGTTAAGTACTTAATTACAAAATTAGTGAAAATTTAATTATTAGTGAATATAATTAAATTTTTGAAATATGGTTTTCAGGAAAATGGTTAAAAATTACTTTTAACCATTAGAAAATAACAAATGATATTGTTCAATTTTAAAATACGTGAAGTTTTCTCAAAAATAAAAAGTGTCCTTTTGAATTTTGTGTGTTGTAAGAAAATTAAAAAGTTACCTACCAGCTGGAATCAAAGCTGGGACGACATAGAGTCACTCTATGTTACTTATAAGAGTTGAGCCAACGCGAATGTCAGTCCGCCATTTTGGATTCAAAAATATACATTACAAAAATTATTGGTTATGTTTGCCTGGCAAATGTCAAATGTTTCATAACTGACATTTACTTCATTATAATTTACCATAGCCTATTTGAATTGACTAATATAATAAAATTCCTAAATAGAGTAATATATATTCATATTTTATTTGCAAAATTGAGAAAAGAAGAAACTGAACGGGAGCGGGAACGGCAACGGAAAAGTTTATAAATCAAGCTTTTATTATTTACAAATTATTACGTTTGTATTTCACGTAGCTCCAAAACATAACCTACACGTACAATATTTTGCATTGGTATTTTGTCAAACAGCTGCCTCAGACTCTCTCTTTCAGATATGATAACGATGATAACTAGCGCCACGAGCATGTAGTGTTAGAAAATTGCATATTGACCAATTTCGCTACTTGACAGGCTTTTAAAACTACGTTTTTTAATCAAAGCAGGGGACGCTAAACCGAGTGAATCTAGCAGGCGCAGACTAACAGTCGGAGTTCATTGTGAACGAGCCTTGCTCCCAAATTGTCAAATCTAGACAGTTTGAAATTAAAAATTGTCATTGCAAGTCTGAGTTCTCAAAGTTTTAAAAGGTTTTTCACAACTCAAATTGTTAATTATTAAACTACTATTAATAAATAACCTTCTGATAGCAAAAGCGTGCACGACATTAGTTCAGGGTTGCCAGATTTGACTTAGCACTTCGCGGGACACTTTTTTTTTGTCATCCTGCATTGTTTGCAATTATAATGCAATGTACATTTAGTAAATGCAGAGGCGTAGCTGGAGTTTGTGACGCCCTTGTGCAAGGCAACGCAAGGTCGCCCTTCATATGAAAAAAAACCGATTAAAAATATAAGCTATATTTTATTAGTAAACTTCATTCCAACTTTGCAGATATCGTATTTAATTTATATTATATTTTACTGTCAGGGGGCTAGCGCCCCCTAATTGCGGCGGCCCTGTGCCGCGCACAGGCGCTTGCTACGCCTCTGAGTAAATGGTATGGCAAACTAAAAACATAATAATAACGTAGACTTAATTTTGTTTTTATTTTTTATAATAAACTCAAAACTTTTAATCTTGTTATTATGATATTAAAATGTTTGATTCTATTTTAAAAAATATATATTTTTTATTATGTTTAAATTGTAGCTGTAAATTGTAAATGTAATTTAATTAATTTACATACATATTTAGTATTTTGTTTTGGTAAAATGTTGAAAATTGTAATAAATTTTAAAATTGGAATACTTTTAAGAAAGTATAAACAGTTATAAATCTTTTTGAATTATAACGTGAATCAGACATCTTAATTATTATTCGTTTATTTATTCACTCGATTAAAAACAATCTGTAAATGTATTTAAAAACCAATAACCTCTTTATAAACTAATATAAACTGTATAAAGTAACCAACAATTCGTTAGGTATCTTTACTGGCTTCAAATACGCATGCGCATAAACATAAAACTTGCGGGGAAGATGTTCGTTGCTATTACATATGAAAGTTTCGGGAAGTTCAGCAGCAAACCGCGAGGTATTATCGGTCACGACCGATTCGCATGGGGATCCCCATCGTTGCCCGATACTGAGGAAAACCATCAGTTTTTTGCTATTCCGCACGACAGTTTCTTCGCCGTTTTGTCCTAAATGGGGAAGATGCGCGGCAAAACATCGTGTGGAATACCCACTTTAGATATCTTTGCCGGCTTCAAATGCGCATGTGCATAAGCATAAAACTCGCGGGGAAGATGTTCCTTGCTATTCCACATGAAAGTTTTTGGAAGTTGAGCGGTAAACTGCGCGGTATTATCGGTCACGACCGATTCTCATGGGGATCCCCATCCTGACCTAGTACTGGGGAAAACCATCAGTTTTTTGCTATTCCACACGACAGTTTCCCCGCCGTTTTGTCCTAAACGGGGAAGCTGCGCGGCAAAACATCGTGTGGAATACCCACTTTACGAGAATGTTTTATAACGGGTGTTTTTTTAAATTTGGCGTCCTAGTTAGCTATGACTATGAGTTTGTTGTGAATAGACCACTATTTTTCAAATGTCAAAATGCCAAAACTTAAAAGTGAGGTTAGGTTTAGATACACTGCGGCGTGGCGACATTCAAAGGTGCGTTCACAATCGAACTCTCATTGCTTGCTCTGACGCCAAATTTAAAAAAACACCCGTTATATTGTGAAATAAATAAAGATTATTAAAAGTTTCACAGTTTTATTAAATATACCTGACAATATTGTTTCGACAGCTATGCTGTCATTATCAAAGGTAATATAATTATAAACAAACACGTCGCTAAGGTAGATACAAAATAGGTAACTAGATAAAATAATAATAATAATAATAAAAATTGATAATAAAAATCATAATTAAACATCTAATACTTCCAGTAACGGAGAATTACTGAGCTCAAGTTGTTCATTCATTAAAGGTACCCTGAGTTTGTGTTTGTATATCTCAAAGGCTTCTAAAATGTCTAATTTGCGTTTGTTATTACAAAAATGTAGGAATTTAATATTATTTTGAGGAGTCATTGTGTGATTTTGTTCTAAAAGGTGTTTGGCGTAATTCGATTTTTCAGGATGTTTATTTTTGTAATGACGTACGTGTTCTTTATATCTTATGTCAAAATTTCGAAGTGTTTGTCCAATATATACCGAACTACAAAAAGAACAATTTAAACGGTAAATGTCCGATTTCATGATATCATGTGTTCTGTCTTTAGCATTAAATAAAAATGAAAAAGTGTTAGTATTGGTTTTAAATGTTATTTTATAATTGTCGAAACAATATTGTCAGGTATATTTAATAAAACTGTGAAACTTTTAATAATCTTTATTTATTTCATGATTATGGAGTTCCACAAAATAAGGCTAGAAACAATAAACAAGTTTTATATATTGATTTTATCTTCTCTATTTTTGCTTCTAACGGGTTATAACTAAAATTTTTACAATTACTTTTCTTTAAATGTCTTCATTACCCTATGACATTTAAAACGTAATGAAATGTTTAATTATAACTCGTTATTAGGGTGTTATTAGGGTTGAACACATAATTCAACGATGACAAATTTACATAATGTTAAAAAGTACAATCACAACGTACGCTGCTGACTTTTTTAAGAGCCCTGGTAACATAATATCCTGCCTACATTCTTATCTTATCGTAATGTTCTGATGTTCACAGCTGATGTTCACGCGTTGACCTGGATCCTGGATCCTTCATTTATATGTTAGGGTATACTGCAGTCCTTAGCTAAAGAGCAGTAACTCCATCGCGAGTTAAATCGAGAAAAAGGCAAAATAAACGAAATCGCTTGGGCCACCTTTTAAAGTTTTATTTAAAATGCAACGGACTAGATTAAGAATTTCCTTTTTAGGGCCTTTTATTACTGTATCGCTATAAAAGTGATTTATTCGATATAAGGTTTTGAAATGGTAGATACTGCTTTCTTGTGTAGCACAAAAGCGATTAGATTTTAAATAGTTCGACATAAAAAACAGTAAGTGATAAAAACAAGCAAAATAAGAAAATTAAAACTATAATAAATGTTTTTTATTTAAGTGCTAACACAACATTAACTTCTAACATATTTAGTAACTAATTAATATAATAAACATTTTTTATTTAATAACGCCACATATCTAAGTAGCTAACTTTAAGTTAACTTAATAAATAACTTTTTGAATAACTATTAAATTATCCACAGTTTACCTCGTTGTCTTCACGGTTAGTGCGTAGATCCAGAGCGGCATCATTTACAGGAAGATTCTTCCAAAAACTTTGACGATTCTTTGGCATTAAAGGCAAAAGATTGTTGCATATCGACTTTTGCCGTTCATCTGTTATTCCCCGAGGTTGTTGAATGCAACAAGGTTTCTTAAGTTTTGTACATTTCATTGATTTTAACTTAAGGAAGTTTAATTCGGTAAGTCTGTCTTCGACTAAAAAAAAGCTCTTTTTATAATTTAGCGACGGTTTACCCCGTTCGGCTACTACTTCTACCATATCCTTTAAATATGGTTTTGGTTCTGTGTTATTAATTTTATATGTTGAAGAGTTATCAGGCCATTGATAGAAATCTCTTAGATCCATCACTTTAACATGAACTTTTCCAACTCGACGCAATTAACAAAATCGGAAAAATCATATATTTTCTTTTTTCTTAGCATGGACAACTCAACTTTATGGTGAAAGCTGTCGGCCGACATAAAAGTGTGACCGGGCTCAAAGTATCTTAACGTAATTGTGTTTGCCTGTATTTCACCAGAATTAACGATATAAATAAGGTAAGAAAATAAGGTCCAGTTTTTGTTCTGCGCGCTGCAATTATCAAGCCACAACACAATATTTTTAACGTCTCGGTGATACAGGAAAAAGGCATGATAGGTACTAATAAGATCCTCTTTTTTTCTGCCTGAGATGCATTCGTGCCATAAGCAATCAAAAGATTTTTGCTTTTGCTTTTTACCCAATGGCACAAAACTTTCGTTGAAAACTATTATTCTATGACAGAAAATTGTTCTTTTAAACAAATCCATTCTTGGCAACATAATAACTTTTTCCAAGTCGGCTGAATAGTAAATCGAATCGTTATTAATTTTGACTGCAAATTCACGATACTTGTGTCGTGCTTCCTCGGCTTTCTTTATGTGGCTGCACCAAGTATTACAAGATGTACAATCTGGGTAAGTTGAATCCTTCTTATGTAATGGGTTATGAAGATTGAATTCTTCACACAACTCGCATTCTTCGTGTCCCAAGGTAGTAAACGATATGTTCATTTCTTTTGATACAACTCTACGGTAAAGCTCTTATGAACATTTGATATTGGGATAACTTCGTTTAAAATCTTTGTGCATTTTCACTATGGACAAATCGCTAGGAATGTATTTTTTGTTAGGGGCATGTTCTCTTCGGTAATGAGAAATGGTTGGTGAAAATGATTTAACGTGATCTTTTATAAAAGCTCTCTATCTATCACGGGAGTCTTTCTATGTCAGTCCCTCTTTTGTCAGTCTTAGGCAAAATATTATCATCAAATTCACTACCCACGACATTCGTTATAATTCGATCATTTTTTGGCTTATATCCCAAAGTGGTTAAAAAGAAATGTTTACATACTGGCACTTTCTCACCATTTTCCGTCTTCAAAAAGTATTTGAAGATTTTATTGCGTTTTCCACCTTCTCCGCCACGTCTTCGACTAACAGAAGTCACAGAAACATTAGACGCTATAAAAATACGCCTCTCTAATCACTTCATTTGCCAATATTGTTCGTTAATTCTTACCCGATGACATTTATCAAAATTGTTGTTGCACTTCTGTCTGCAATTTTTACAAGTTACTTTGATTGTGTAGCATTTCTCCCTTTTCTTTTGACGTGTTCGTTTTGCCTGTGCTCTACACTTGTACTAAATTTTCTGCGTTTCCTGTCGTTTCCATTCTTTGTTAATGGGAGTACTTCATTCTCTTTATCATTAGAAGTAGTCTTAGACCTGCTTCGTCTCACAAGTTCAGCCAAGGGCAAATCTTCAGATGTATCGGAGGAATCGGTTAACTCGTAGTCAACTAACTTTTGATTAGATAGTTTTAAAACGGTGGAACTACAACTACATAATTTACTAGAAATTGTGTTTGAATTCATCGTCATACTTAACAAAATCACAATAAGTTTAACCGCTGATGTTAACTAATACAAGACAAAACCTCATTTGATATTTCATAGGTTAAACAAGGTTTGTTTATTATAATCCCTACTAAATAACAATGTGTAAGAAATACTATAAAAGAATTAGCGTCTCACAAATTTTGTCTATATAGTCAAATATTTGTTAGTTTATTTATACAGTTACTAGTTATATACCTACATTGCCCTGACTGTTTACTAAATTTATTACATAAATAAATAATCATTACAATTATACTTTCAGCATTTTTAACACCTCTTGCAAAAGCTAAAATGTTTTTACTGCTTTTTAGCGTAGTAACTGACATAATTTGACTTATACTGCAAATTTTATAAGAGTTTTGTGAAAAGGGAAATAAATTTCAGCGATCCTGATTAAGCATAAAGACAACCTATTACATTGTTGACTCATACATAGCATTAACAAAAAAAATCATAAAAGTGGAGTTACTGCTGTTTAGTTAAGGACGGCAGTATAGTAGTTTCTCCTTTTCTAAATTTTGCAGCTAAAATATAAATATATTACTCTATTTAGGAATTTTATATTAATCAATTCAAATAATCTATGAAATAAATAAAGATTAGTAAAAGTTTCACAGTTTTATTAAAATACAACCTGACAATATTGTTTCGACAGCTATGCTGTCATTATCAAAGGTAATATAATTATATACAAACACGTCGCTAAGGTAGATACATAGGTAACTAGATAAAATAATAATAATAATCAGAATTAAATATCTAATACTTCAGTATGCTCCGCCATTCTGGTTCCTCGCCCAAAAATAAATAAATTGTATCTATGACAATAGAGCTTTTGGAGCAAAAAGAGTTACAATGCTGAACTTAGAGTCACCTGAACTTACCCCAGAGAGACCTCTTGCTGATCTACATAGATGTTTTGATTAGATGTCAGAATTTAGAGGTTAATAATGGCAAATGGAGAAAAAAATAATGTTAAAAGTTTTTAGTGTTTATCGAATTATTAGTTGTGTCATACTTTGAATTAACATTTAGCGTTCTTCTAGATATATTTTGCAACAAACTCTAATACTATTAATATTAAATATAACAATGTATTTAGAAGAGATATTTTTGAAAAGAACCACATTAGAAGAAATGTTGTCAGTGACAATCCGTAATACAATGAAAACGCAGTGGTACAAGCTCCAAGACTTTCAATATCAAATAATGTACTTAATTCAGCTGTTGTAATTGATTGAAGTGCAAAAAATATCTTATTAGAATAGTAAATGCTGTAGACAGTCCATGGATAACAAATCATAACATCTTATGCGCCAGTTTTTCAAAATTGAAGTAGCTTTATAAGTGTCAAATTCATAAATTTACATGATTCTCTGCTCTATAGTAACGGGTGTTTTTTTAAATTTGGCGTCCTAGTTAGCTATGACTATGAGTTTGTTGTGAATAGACCACTATTTTTCAAATGTCAAAATGTCAAAACTTAAAAGTGAGGTTAGGTTTAGATACACTGCGGCGTGGCGACATTCAAAGGTGCGTTCACAATCGAACTCTCATTGCTTGCTCTGACGCCAAATTTAAAAAAACACCCGTTACAACCAAAAAATGAAAAAAATAAACCGTAGTGAATCTAGCAGCCGCAGACTAGCAATCGGATTTGGTTGTGAAAGAGTCTTGCTCCCAAATTGGCAAATTTAGACAGTTCGAAATAAAAAAATGTCATTGCAATCTGCCAAACTTTGGTCGAAGATACCTATATGTATTTTACTTGTATCGTGATATATAATTCTTTCTCGGGCGTAAACAATTAAACATTATTAATTTGTTACTGGTAGTATATATGTAGATGCGAAAGATTGTAAGGGCTGTAAGTAACTATTATCGGTTACATATAAATGGGGACACTACAAAGAGTACATAATCTGGAGATTTAGAAATGTGTTCAAGAAGAATGGAAAAATTAAAGGTACGTACAGAGGAAGTGGGGAGATTTTAAGGCTAATAGGAGAGGGGGGAAGTTTCATGAAACGACTAAATAAAAGAAAAATAAGTTGAATTGGTCATATATGTACAAAGGCTAGATTCTTTGCAGAGAAGAATCACGCAGAAGAAAATGGGAAGGTAAACAGGATGAAGCTACTATTTGACGGGGGATGACACACAGATTGAAAAAACATTTAGTAGAAGACGGTCCAGTTGGTCCTGCTCCAAAAACATTTAGTAGAAAGATATTATATAGTATTATATTATGAAAGTAAAGCAAAAAATGTACTGAAAACAAATAATTTTAATATTTTGTTACAAATTTCAAGAAGTGCTCGATCTTTAATCATGAAAACTTTACTGAATTGGATAGTATAGAGGTGAATAAGTGGTTGTTAACACTTTACACTCCAACATTCATTATTCAAGGGACACAAGTTTGATTTCCAATACGAGTTCTAATTTTTCACATCGCATCGGCGAGAAAATCAAACATATTTCTTCTTGGATAGGAAACTAGAACCGTAGACTTCGTGTCAACTAGATATTTATCATGATAAGAATCCCAACTGTCTGAAAGATCTTCACATATCAGATAGTAGGATCGCTTATAGGATCAAAGTAATCAGTGCCATAAGGTACCTGGGATGTGCCGTCACACCGATTGGTCGCCCAAAAGTTAAGAAACGGACAAACAATAGTAAATAAAAAGATAATAACATAACGACACAAACTATAGAAAAAAATGCATACGTAAGCTCAATTAATTTCCGAAAAGTTTATGCAATAGAAATTGATAACGTAAAATAATAAAACTACAAATGTCAAGCTCTCCTTGTATAATGGGGTTTAAATATGTAACCGGATGATGATAGTTAACTATTAAATAACCCAACATCATATTCTCATTTGCATCATCATTAGCAGCAGATTATAATCAAAAACATTCATGAAATATAATATAAATACAAAAATTAGTTAAAGTTTCACAAGTTTTATTAATATCTTAACCTGACAATATTGTTTCGACACTTTGTGTCATTATCAAAGGTAGATAAGATTGATAAACAAACACGTTGCTAAGGATAAATACATACAGAAAATAGGTAACTAGATACAATACATAACAAAAACTAAATATCTAACACTTTTAATAAAGGAGAATTACTAAGCTCAGTTTGTTCATTCATTAAAGGTACTGTGCGTTTTTGTCTGTATATTTCAAAAGCTTCTAAAATGTCTAATTTGTGTTTGTTGTTGCAAAAATGTAAGAATTTAATGTTGTTTTGACTTTTTGAGGTGTCATTGGGTGGTTCTGTTCCAAAATGTGTTTGGCATAATTCGATTTTTCTGGATGTTTAAGTCTATAAGAGCGTACGTGTTCTTTGTATCTTATGTCGAAATTTCTAAGTGTTTGTCCAATATAAACCGAGTTACAAAAAGAACAATTCAAACGGTAAATGCCGGATTTCATGATATCTTGTACTTTGTCTTTAGCATTGAATAAAAATGAAAAGGTGTTGGTGTTAGTTTTATAGGTTATTTTGTAACTGGTGGTTTTTCTTAGTATAGTTGCAATTTTTTCTGATATCTTGCCAAAGTATTGTATTGATATGTAGTTTGTGTCTTGTATTTGAGTGTCAATTGGAAATATTCTTTTGATAGCTAACCTATAATCTTTTTGTTGAATTAAAGTGTCAATCATGTTATGGTTATAATAGTTTGCATATGCTAATTGTTTGATGATTGAAATTTCTTTATCAAAATGTGATCGTTTCATTGGAGTAGTTAAAGCTCGGTGTACTAAAGATCTATAAGCCGCTAGTTTATGCATTTTATGATGACATGAATCGTTAGGTATAGTGACGTCTGTGCTTGTGGGTTTTCTGTATATGGAAAAATCAAATTCATTGTTTGTATTAATTGTAATAGTTAAATCCAAAAAATTAATAGCTCTATTTTGTTCTGTTTCTAGTGTAAACGTGATGTTTGTGTGAAGACTGTTAATAAGAATTAAAAACTCATTGATAACCTCAAAAGAACTGTCAAAACAAGCTAAAATGTCATCAACGTAACGAAACCAAAAATAATGTGTTTAGAAAGATCTAATTCAAATATTCGATCTTCCAAATTATCCATAAACATGTTAGCTAATAGAGGACTTAGAGAATTACCCATAGGTAAACCATCTTTCTGTAAATAAATTATATTATTAAAAGTGAAATAATTTTGACTGATACAAGGATCAAATAATTGAATTAACTCTAATCTTTTTACTAATTCTACATTACTATTAACTAGGAAATTATCTAACAAAGGAATACAGTCTTGTGGTGGAATCTTTGAAAACATGTTACAAATGTCAAAGCTTACAAGTTTTGAATGTGATGGAAGATGTATGTTCTGTAGTTTTTCTACTAATTCTAATGAATTTTTGACAGAGTATTTCGATTTGTATCCTATGATGTTAATAATATGGTTGAGTTTCTTGGACAAGGTGTGATTAGGTGCGTTGATATATGATACTACTGGTCGTATAGGCATGTTGTGTTTATGTGTCTTAATCAGTCCATATAGTTTTGGTACTTGTGGGTTTTTATGTATGATTTGTTGTTTTTCTAATTCTTTAAAGCAGATATTGCAGTTTGCTAAAGCTTGTTTTATTTCTTTTTGGAATTTTGTGGTAGGATCTTTGTTTAAAACATCTAAATTTTCTTTATTAATAAAATCATTAACCTTTTGTGTGTAAACATCTTTCAAAAGGATTACCAAAGTGTTACCCTTATCTGCTTTAACAGAAATTAAATTGTTTTCTGTAATTTTATGTCTGATAGATTGAAGTAGTGACATTCACTACGTTAAAGAGTATTGAAGCTATTTTAATGATCATACACATTATTAATAAATTGTCACTTATCCAGATTGAGAAATACATAAAATGATAATTACATATTGACGTAGGTAACTACATACATATGTATTGTTTTAGTTTCAGCATAATCGAACCAAATAATAACGGGAACGATGGAGATGATCGACTATAATAAAGATTATGTAAATTACGCTCAGTTCATAATTTTAAATACAATCGAACTAATGTTGGAATAAATTACATTTTGATTTTAAAATTAATTTGGGCGACAGCTTAAAGGCAAACATTACAAACATAGTTAATAGAAGTAGACAGAACTTCCTAATTACACGCACACTTATTACCTCAGAAATAGTAATAACAATAGTCACATAATAATAGGCGAAATGATTTATCTTTATTCTCTAGATTCATAACTGTGAGAAAGTATTTAAGTGAAGAATCCCAATTTAAAGACAATGAGGTAAGTTCATACTCGTAGTGCTGCTAATGTAACAATACAATGTGAGTTTTCAATTTATTAATTGTAGTTTAATAATTTTATTAATAATTGGAGTGGTGAAAAACTTTTAAATTTGACAATTTGGGAGCAAAGCCCGTTCACAATCAACTCCGACTGCTAGATTCACCCCGGCCTATCTTCTTCATTTGTCGGTTGTACTATGATACAGTATTTTTTTCTTTAATAGATATAAGTAATCAACAATCAAATCCTGTCGATACGTAGATTGATTAAAAAGTGATATATATATATATATATATATATATATATATATATATATATATATATATATATATATATATATATATATATATATATATATATATATATATATATATATATATATATATATATATATATATATATATATATATATATATATATATATATATATATATATATATATATATATATATATATATATATATATATATATTGCTGTGGATTTTAGTGTCAAATTTTTGGTAATTTTGGAAAATTATTGTAAGATTTTAAAATCTTCATTGAAAACTAACACTTTAGGAATATTTTATTAACTTTCCCTGTTAAAAATAATTTTAAGCTATTTAATGGTGTGTCATTGATTATACAATCAATGTGTATACTTTTTGATAAGATTAAATAATACATGTTTCTTTATTTATTATCAAATAGCTTACTCACCGATTACTTAAGTGTACGTAACATCCAGTTGTTCGCAAGTTATTATTATTATATAATTGTTATGATTAAATTTCAAATGTGTATATCGACGGGTTATGTGATTCTTTTAAGGTTTTTTGTTCATGTAAATAGTTCATTGTTATTGCAAATGTTGTGTAATAATGTGTAATAGATGTGTCACTTTTATAAAGAATATTAATCTGCTATTATGTATTATATGAGTGTACAGTTTGTATTAGTTCGTAAGGTGACGTCAAATTGTGTAATATAATTATGTAAATAAGAAATAGTATATAAGCGTAGAAAATTATAATTTTAAGGGAGTCAGTAAAATAAAGCGACGTAGTAAAGACGTGTTTAATACAATAGTAAATATGTAAGGACTTACTGATAGAAAGCGACGGGGTAAAGTCGTGTTAAAAACAATATTTTATTTTTAATTAGCCGAATTCAACGCTTATATTTTTATTTGCTAGCCGAGGTGGGGCAAAAGAAAATCAAAATATTTCTTCTTATGCGAAGTCATCGCATATAAATTTGGTTTGTCCCAACGTGGGGCAAAAGAAATCAAAATTATTCTGTTTATGCCAATTCACCGCATATAAATTTGTCGCTGTCAACGTGGGGCATTTGATTAAAATTAACTTTTATTACATATTTGGCATTGATTATTAATAGGTTTTGATAGGTTATTTGGATTTTATTAGCTTATTAGGCTTAGATTAGAATTTTTGCAATTATATTAGGGCCTTACTAGCATATTTAAATATTATTAGAGTAAATTTTGTTTAGTGATTAATGTATGACGTCGGTTAAAAATATTTATTCTGCCGCGGAAAGTAATTTAGTATTAAAAAAGAAGTATACAGATAAAGAATTAGTAGTGTCTGAGAAGCAGAAAGCTTTAACCATTTCAGTAATGAAGGGGAACGGTGAAGAAGGAAAAACAGTAGAACCTACACTTGCGCAACTTATGCAACTTATAATAAACCAAACAAAAAAAATAGATGAACAATCTAAAGAAAGAAAAAAAGAAAGGCAAGAAGACAAGGAAGAACTGAATACTAAATTTGACAAACTGTCTGAAGACATGAAAGAAATGAAAGAAGAGGTGAATACTAAATTTGACAAACAGTCTGAAGACATGAAAGAAATGAAAGAACTCATGAAAGAGGACATGAAAGCTAAATTTGACAAACAATCTGAAGAGATATCAAAAAATAATGATGAAATATGTTTGACAAACAAAGGGAAAGAACTCAATTCAACAGAATTAGAAAAATTATATGTAGGAAATAATCATGATAAAACTGTAGAAGATGAGTCCGAAAAGATAGATGCAAATTGTAATATTAATGAAGATGAAATTTTAAAGAAGGGAAGTTTTGTCAAGGTAGATTATAGTAGAAGAGATGATAAAGAGGTTATTATAGGTAAACTAATTAGGAATAAAAAAGTGAAATTAAAAGGCAAGCTAAAGAAAGACAGGAATAAAATTATATTGTGTAATTTCAAGACAGAAGGGGAAAATAGGAAGTTTGAAACAGATAGGAGGAAAAAGATTTTGACAACAGATAAATTTTGTAACAGACAAATATTACCATTTAGTAATTTTCATCTATTAAATTATAAAAGCAGAAGAAAGAAGCAAAAGATCTTTTTAGGAGATTATTAAATTAGAATTTTATAACCGGTAGAGACATTAAACCGAAGTATGATAAATTAAACTGATTTAGACTTTATGTAACCGATGTGACTTTATATAATAAACAGGCTTATGGAATTTTATACCCAATTAGGACTTATGTTTACGTATTTGTTATTGAAATTAAGGAAGGGAATAATTTGAATATGATTGAAGAAAGATAATTGAAATATTTATTAAAATAGGGGAAAATGGGGTTTAAAGTATGATAATTATATGATGAAATGATGAATGAAGAGGATGAATTTGATTATGATAAATATATTATTGAAAATAAAATAGGATTGTGGTTAGAAGAAGTTAGAAGGTTAGACGTTTTTAGAAATGAATTAAATTGAAATTATGATGAACTATGATATTGATGAGGAAAAGTTTAGTAGATTTATTAAGAGCGCATTTATTAATAAAAATGAATATGGAAACTTTATGATTATGATAGAATGAATTAAGATTTGTGAATATACAGAGAAAAAGGATTATAGAATAAATAGAGATTTTTGATAAATAAGATGAGAATAAGATGTTATTATTATTGTAAATATTGTAGATAGCTTGTTATGATAGATTAGTCTAGGGAAATTTATTGGGGATACAATATTAAAATACAAAAAAATGAATTGGTGTTTAACAATAAAATTATTTTAACATTTGTTTTGTTTAAAAGTAAAATTGCATTTACAATTTTATTTCAAACAGGAGGGGATAAATGCTGTGGATTTTAGTGTCAAATTTTTGGTAATTTTGGAAAATTATTGTAAGATTTTAAAATCTTTATTGAAAAACTAACACTTTAGGAATATTTTATTAACTTTCCCTGTTAAAAATAATTTTAAGCTATTTAATGGTGTGTCATTGATTATACAATCAATGTGTATACTTTTGATAAGATTAAATAATACATGTTTCTTTATTTATTATCAAATAGCTTACTCACCGATTACTTAAGTGTACGTAACATCCAGTTGTTCGCAAGTTATTATTATTATATAATTGTTATGATTAAATTTCAAATGTGTATATCGACGGGTTATGTGATTCTTTTAAGGTTTTTTGTTCATGTAAATAGTTCATTGTTATTGCAAATGTTGTGTAATAATGTGTAATAGATGTGTCACTTTTATAAAGAATATTAATCTGCTATTATGTGTTATATGAGTGTACAGTTTAGTATTAGTTCGTAAGGTGACGTCAAATTGTGCAATATAATTATGTAAATAAGAAATAGTATATAAGCGTAGAAAATTATAATTTTAAGGGAGTCAGTAAAATAAAGCGACGTAGTAAAGACGTGTTTAATACAATAGTAAATATGTAAGGACTTACTGATAGAAAGCGACGGAGTAAAGAAGTGTAAGAAATATAGTATTAATGTAATTAGACACTTACTGTTAAACGACGAAAGAGTAAAGACAGTTCCTGAGATAAAGCGAAAGAGTAAGGTCATGTAAATAACATAGTACAAATGTAAATAGATAGTTAAGTTGGTTGGTGAATGGAATACAGCGAAAGTATTAAAAAGGTTATAAATTGTAAAAGTGTATACGTTTATAAAGAACCTTTTAAAGTTAATTTACTTGCTAAGTAAGCAAGATAATAAATCTTCGATTAAAACCATCAATCGGTGTTTTATTTAATTAAACACAAAAAGCAAATACAAGTTCTTCGAAAAAGGGATATAGTACCCGTTATTAAAATAAAACAAAAGTGAGTTACCAAAACTAAGAGTGTGGATGGTGTTATGTGGGAAAGCCATGCAAAAGGAAGGAAGTCAACCGGAATTGGAAATCGGCACTGAGACAACATAAGTGACTTGCTCTGCCAATTGGTTTTGGAAAGAGGACATCTATAGAAAAAGGAAGAAGCATCGCTTTATAAAAAGGTAGGAAGTTATTTCCTTTGGTATCTGATGAAGAAAAGACTATCGTTTGTGAGGTGTAATTAAGTGGTTTGAACAATTTAGCCATTAAACTTAATTAAGATTTTAATTTTAAAAAGTGATTTCAATTTCAATTTGTATATTTTTAAAACCTACAGGAATCCACATTCACCCTGAGATGAGTTATTGTTATAAAATTCAATTCTGTTATTTTAAGTTATTTAACTGGCGCCCAACTCTATTACGTAAACTTGATTTAGTCAGAATTCACGTAACATTGTTATGTAACTAGTGCATTATTTAAAACTATTAAAAAGTATTTTTGAATCATATAAGAATTTACAAATGAGGAAAGTTGAAAAGCATTTCCAAAGTACAGTCTTTTTAATAATAAATTTATAAATCAATTATCTACAATTATTCGTTATTTGAAAGTATTTTGAATATAAAAACAATATTTTATTGTTAATTAGCCAAATTCATCGCGTATATTTTTATTTTGCTAGCCGAGGTGGGAGAAAATCAAAACTTATTCTGTTTATGCGAAGTCACCGCAATATATATATATATATATATATATATATATATATATAAAAACATGAATAGAAAGATTAATGCGCGTATATAAACATATAACAAAGGGATAATAATGGGAATTCGCGCAAGAGATTTATAAGAGAAAGTTAGTTGCAGCCGTATACACGCGTTTCGCACTTATTAGTGCTCATCAGTACGGCATAGCAGATAGAAGAAATAGAATTTAAGCATCAAACTAGAAACAATGTATAACACAAGGTTTCACAGATAGTAGCCAACCACACATTTGTGGTTTCGGCTCGAAGACATTGAGTTTTCAATGCAACAACAAACGTCACTACGGAGGTAGCTATAGCCACTACCGTGAGACAACCTAATCCCAAAACATATCAACATGAATAGAAAGATTAATGCGCGTATATAAACATATAACAAAGGGATAATAATGGGAATTCGCGCAAGAGATTAATCTTTCTATTCATGTTGATATGTTTTGGGATTAGGTTGTCTCAAGGTAGTGGCTATAGCTACCTCCGTAGTGACGTTTGTTGTTGCATTGAAAACTCAATGTCTTCGAGCCGAAACTACAAATGTGTGGTTGGCTACTATCTGTGAAACCTTGTGTTATACATTGTTTCTAGTTTGTTGCTTAAATTCTATTTCTTCTATCTGCTATGCCGTACTGATGAGCACTAATAAGTGCGAAACACGTGTATACGGCTGCAACTAACTTTCTCTTATAAATCTCTTGCGCGAATTCCCATTATTATCCCTTTGTTTTATATATACAGGGTTATGATAATGTAATGCACAAAATTCATAAAACGTACAACGATCACTTTGGAACAAAATGCAAAAACACGTCAAATGTTTTTTTTTTATTCCGCATCTTTTGACATAAGTTACAAAAATAACACGTCAAATTTGTCAAAGTTATGACGTCATTAACATATTTTTTTAATGGGAAGCTAAGATTTTTATTACATTATTGGAGAAAGCTTGTTTTGTTACACTAGGGAACAATAGTTGCAGTAGGGCTCACATAAGAAAAAAAAACGAGAAAATGAATAAAAAACGAAATAAACGTAAGTTTCATAATAATCGTTGTACGTTTTATGAATTTTGTGCATTACATTATCATAACCCTGTATATATATATATATATATATATATATATATATATATATATATATATATATATATATATATATATATATATATATATATATATATATATATATATATATATATATATATATATATATATATATATATATATATATATATATATATATATATATATATATATATATATATATATCGGTGTGAAGACGTTGTTTAACCAATTAATTTTGATCGTAAAATTGACGAGAAATGAACTGAAATAGATAGATATAATTGGAAAAGTTGGAATTTTCTGTTTTTGTATAATAAACAGGATTTAACTATTTTTCAAAATATGAAAAATGAATGTACAGCCTATGTAACTTTTTATACAAATTTGCTACATTAATACATCTTAAGTTAGGTCCTTGTTTCTCGAAAAGCGGCGCCACGGAGAGGACCCCTGGCCTACTTTCCCCCAAACAAACTGTAACTGATAGGCCCCACTAGGTTTATTAATGCAGTTGGCCATGATTTATTTGCAAGACCCCCGCCACCTACTGTCCACTTGATAAATTTTTGCATATAGCTTTATAAAGTTTAGATTTACAATTTTATTAGTTAGTTTTACTCAGATGAAGTTAGATATGGCGCTAATGGAGGTGTTTCTATTAAAGAATTTTGTGCGTACCTTCTGCTACTTCTGTATTCCGGTTACGAAAGTGTTGTGCAGTCTCCAACATAGAACAACGTGTTTGTCATTTGCTTTAATGTGTTTTGATTTTTAAAAACTTTTTTATGTTAAATTTCATTTCTATTATTTCTAGTTAATTAATGATATAGATACATTCCAGCTCTATTATCCAAACTTCATCCAGTTTGTTAGGAGAAACCTGTTTTCAAGGCCTTAAGTTTTTATAAAATGAGCAGTGATGGCTAAAACGACCTAATGAACAATTTAATGCTAAAGTAATGACAAAGTAAACTTTACGCTCTAAGCCTTGTTAGGACTAAGAGTATGAGCTATATATGACTCTAATCGTTAAAAATTGCCTTCAGGAGCAAAGCAAACAAACCTCTGTAATGATCTAATAACTATGGAATTCTAGCTAGTTTATCTTTATTAAGCCTGGGCTTCCGTCTACGGAGCCCTTAAGATTTTAATGTCGAAAATCCTATTAACAACGAAATATGTCAAAAAAAACTCAGTTAATATAGCCACGCGGTTAACTCAATACCCAAATAGTCAGTATTTGGTTGAATTCGGAATAGGAGGTTTCTTTTAATTACTTTGGGGAAATTCCATGAAAAAATATTAAAGATAAGTGGGTGGAGTGGCTGATTGTGGTCTAACTAACGTGGCATAATAAAGATTTTCTTTAAAATTTCTAAAGTATAGGTATAATAGTTATCAATAGGTATTTTTGGGCAACTTTGGCCTGAAGTTTTTTAGCCTCTTCTTATTTTTACGTTATTATTATTATCATGTTGACATTTCTTTTATATTCCTCATCTCTATACGCTCTAGAACGTATTTGAAATGATTACTACTTGGTGAAGGAATTGTATTCGAACTCTAAAGCTATAAGGCTATAACAAAAATGCCTATCTAATCCCACGGATGGGAATGAGTAAATATTGAGTAAAACGGGCTCTGGGGCTCTTATTATTTAATTCAATGCTACACCCAGTAAACTCAGAAACAGTGACTCGACTCGACTTAGCAACCAGCTCAATCTGGTTTATGGTTTGTGTTGGGCAAACTACCATCACATGTTTTATTCTTCATTAAAATTTATTGAGTTTAGGGTTCAGTCAGAGGGTGAGATGAAGTTTTACTTAAACTCAATTTTAATGGCGATTGTCCGACACATTATCCTGTATGCATTAAAAACAGTTTGGAGTCAGCTGAGACTCATTTATGCGCAGGAACGTTACCAATGTAAAACGTATCTTCTCTTTAATTAAACCAGGAAATGATTTGCCAAGGTCTTTATTAGGAATAGGGATACTTAAAGACAATTATAACGTTTACATGCCGTACATTGCACATTTACTTTACATTCGAAAACAGCTGCATTACATAAAGATTGCCTTCGAGACCTTCCATTTATGAATACTTTCAACAAACATTAACAAATACAACACTGAAACAATATAAATGATTAGGACATATTGAATTGTATTACAGATTCTAACTTACTTTAGGTTCACATGGGACCTGACACGGAGGATAGCAAACTCCAGAACCAGGGGTGCTTGTCCAAGGACACGGGTAAGTCATAAGGTACTTGAAAACATGAAATTAAATTCCGCGTGAGTGACGGCGTAGTAGGTGAATATCTCGCTGGAGTTGGACACACTGTAGATTTTGGAAAAGGATATTTTGGACCGCGAGGTTTACAGCCTCCACAAGGTTCACAATCACCACACGGAGAGGAAGGCATTTTTATTGTATTATTCTGGTATTAGTAATTAAAAGAAAACTTGAAATTTTGAAAAAGAGAAAATTGACACGTTTCAAATGCGTTTGTTAAGTTTAGGTTGCCATAGTAAATATTGTTTTATTTCTTTAATAAAAAAATCACAAAAAAGTATTCAGCGATCTTGTAGGCTTTGTACAAGTCTTAACATATACCCCCTATACCCTTACATGTCTTATTAACTAATTGCGGTTTAGAGGTTATGGGATGTTATCTTGATGAAATAATGAGACTTTAGGGTTTTCATTTCATTTATAAAATAACAATAAAAATGTCAACTGTTATTAAAGATATTTTGTTTCTTTCTCAAAACGTTCCCGAATTAATCTTTTTATTCTTGTAAAAATGTTGTGCAATAGTTGACGTGAGTTAAGTATGACCGCACGTCTCGTGGGCGCATCCGAATCGGTAAAAAACTAGTCGCAGAAATTTATTTTTCTCTATTGACTTCCATATCATAGGCGTAATCTAAGACATGGCCAACGTAGGAAAATAGCCCAAGGAATTTCACGGAATAGACTCGTGGGATGTGTAATTTTTCAGCTAAAATCTAATGTACTCGTATTTGACGAGTGTTCGTTTTGCTCATCAGCTTCCCAGTAAGCAGAGTGCCGTCTTATTTACGTGATTTTTAGGCATGTTTGGTCGTTGATGACGAATGCCCAATTATAACGTTACAATGACGTCATACCAGTATGACGAATGTCGAGTTATGCCGCCTCAATGACGTCGACAAATTTCCTTAAAAAAGCAAGACCCGTTTTATATATACGAGATTTGTGGAAATTTTAACCAAAATTTTGCTGGAAATTTTTCGCAAAATTCTTACAATAAATTTACAATTAATAGGTATACCTACTCATTGAATTTGAATAAATAAAATAAACTTAGAAATATCTTGCACACTTAACGCTAAAATATTACTTGATATTTAGCTTTATTATTGTTGCAGGCTCAATCATTTTTATAAATAAAATAAACAGATGTGGTGGGTACATACGTTTCAAAAATTCAAACTCCGAGTGTTCTTAACATCACGTGACCGGTATCGGTAAAGTTCGTGAAACACAACGTAACGAAGAAGTAGCCGAATACGTCCAAAAACTTGGTTGATGTTGATTTCCTTTTAGCTGCATGATGTGTACATATTTCATTAAAAATATATGTGTTTGTGGTATTTTATTTCTGAGCATTTCTTGCAGTTTTTGTGTCTGTGTTGTGTGTTTGTAAAACAAATTAGGATGGCATTTCATACAATTCACCGAAAAGGACGGAGGAAGTATACACGTGTTGGCTGGCGTCTCTAAAACAACGGGCGTTTTATTGCTGCTATATAAGAATAATATAATAATAGTATTATATATATGTTTCAGAATTTTAAATAATAAATCTTTTTTTCAAATTAAGGTATTTTATTTGCAGAAGTAGAAATAAATAGGTCCTTAAGACATCAATAACACGTCATTCAAATCATTATATGACGTTGGTTTTACGCCATAAAACAACGTCTTTTCTACGTCGTAAAATGACGTCTTTGGGCTGTGACATTTACCCGTCTTATTAGCATCATTATAACGTCACTTCAAAGGTGAAAATGACGTAACGACTGACCAATAATCGACGTTAAAATGACGTCAGTATGCTTACTGGGTTGGATTGAAAGATCTAGTTATCAGAGTTACAGCAAGCTGAGATAAAATTAGATCTCTGAGAATCTTCATAGTACTGTTGGAGCTCCTGATTACAACAAACAGTAACAAATACTTTTCAAAAAAATTAAGAAAATGAGTTGAGGTTACTTGAACCAAAAACGCACGATCGACCGGTCGATCGTGTAACATTTTTGGTTGATCCTCAATGCTATCCAAATATACATGGTGATTCAGCCATACGTGATCTTTAAATGGTAGGTAGAGGGGAGGCAGTAGAGCTAATTGACCTTGAATTTTAAAGTTTCATTGAATTGTGGATTCGGCTCAGACAAACGTAACTGACCTAATTATGGAAGGCAGTCTTGCTTTTAAAAACAGAAATGTAATCTGTTTTGTCTGCAACTTAAGAGATCGGAGTTTGTTATTGTTATGTCAATGTTGAATGACGCTAAAGCAGATTTGTGTTTGTACTTTTTGTTCTTTAAGTTCACAGTCACAATTTTGTAACGGAATATCATGTAGAATTTTTGTTAATTAATCACTATTTGTATATTGTTTTAAAGAATTTGAATATTAGCAAATATTCTCTTATTGGAATTGAAACGGAGGTATCTATTTATACTCCAAATACTGTTTAAAATAAAGTCAGTTATAAAGTAATTAGCGTGTAACAAGTAATTTATGATTACGATAATATTATTACACTAGCGAGATGGTCAATAATTACAAAATAAAATGCATTATGATGAATAGATTTAGATGACTTAACACGTTTTTAAAATTAATTAAATATTTACTACCCCAAACAAGAAAATGAATAATCTAGGTTAACGCGTGATCAACAGGTGTGAAACACGTTAAGATAAGAGTGTAAGCAGCATCTTATGTTACCACGGCTGTTAAAAAAAGTCAGCAGCACGTTATTATTGTGCTTTTTAACATTTCATTTGTCATTGTTGAATACATACACCCTAATAACGAATTATAATTAAAAATTTCATTACGTTTTAAATGTCATAGGGTAATGAAAACATTTAAAGAAAAGTAATTGCAAAAATTTTAGTTATAACCCGTTAAAAGCAAAAAATAAGACATAAGATTTTGTGACGCTACTAAATCATCTCTGTTTCTCTTGTCAGTTAAATTACTCGAATCGAGTACGTAATCGCCGGCGTCTCTCCGAGTTGTTCGCGATGCTTTTTGCACGTTCACCCTTGTCATTTTGGTGACCTAGATTCATCATTTGTTTGTTTGGGTTAATGATAATCAGAGGCAACCACATGGTTGCTGAATGGGTAGTTAATTGTACAATTTCGTATAGTCGAATGTATAGGTATAAAATTATGGTAGGTTAGGTATACATTCGACTACACGAAATTGTGCGCTTAACTACCCATTCAGCAACCATGTGGTTGCCCCTGATGATAATAAACATATTGTGCAATATTCTGCAAGGTCAGATGTATTCTATTACGTCCATGCTCGATCTGACAATTAATCTGCATGATCTCATTTCTGCCGCATTCTTTTATATTTATCAAATATAGGGGAACCCCCGAATTGTTTTACTACATTCAGCATTGAAGTGTTTATTATTTATTAAATCCCAACTATTACTTCAAGATTTTCTGTCTTTAAAACGAAAAACTGACCATTCACACCCTGCAAAGTCTCATATTACCTTTGTAGGAGGATGAAACTCGACCAACATGCTTCTTCGGATGCTAATCCGTCATTGGATGTTGGTGATAAACATTGTAATTTCCACTTTGTCCATAACTGCCCAAAAAAGATCCATTGTTGTATCAAGTAGTAAATAGTTATTGCAACAATAATTTTAAATCTATTGGTTTGTTAATTGATTAGTTTTCTTTCTCATCGCCAGTTAAAGGCCCCTACAGAAGATACAGACAATGTTGTCATTTGTGAAACGGTATAGATTTGCCACATGTGACACCACACAGTGTCAGTGTATAAAAATGTAGAAGGGTATGTGAGAATAGATCAAGTAACAGCGAAAAGCTTCAAATTACAGAGAGGAATAAAACAAGGGGACAGTCTGAGTCCACTACTATTTATTATCGTAATGAACGAAATTGCAAACCGATGCACCAACAAATTAAACAAAGTAAATATTGGAATGAGGAATATGGAACCTGTAATTGTACAACACTTAATATATGCAGATGATATAGTTTTAATAACGAGAAATGATAGGGAGACACAAGTAGCTTTGGATAGGTGGCAAGAAGAATTAGGAAAGGTAAATTTAACAATAAATGTCGAGAAGAGCAAAACGATGAAGATAGACAAGAAACATACCCCAGGGAACGAAATAAGAATGGAAAATGGTGTTATAGAAGATGTGGAAAGATATACGTACTTAGGTACTGTCATAACGAGTAACGGGAAGATAGAAGAAGAAATAACAAATAGAATTAATAAGGCCAACCAAGTATATTATGCTATTAATAATACATTAATTGGAAAGAAGGAGGTTAGCAACAAAACAAAGATACAAATATACAATACGATATACTTACCAACAATGATGTACGCTGCAGAAAACTGGGTTTTAACAGATAAATTAAGATCAAGAATAACAGCCACTGAGATGAAGTTTTTAAGGAAGGCATCAGGCCACACCAGAAGAGACAGAATAAGAAATGACACAATAAGAGACATGCTAGAAGTGGAACCTGTAATGAAAATGGTGGAGAACAAACAGCTAAAATGGTATCGGCACATATGCAGAATGGAGACTAACAGGATACCGAAGATAACTACAGAGATGAGAGTGGAAGGAAGAAGATGGAGTGGCAGACCTAGGATATTATGGGAGGAGCAGATTGAGGACATCGCAAGGAGAGGAAAGAACATACAAGAGATCAAAAGATTAGCCAGGGACAGGAAAATATATAGAGGATGGGTGGATGATTAGAAGAAGAAAAATAATAGAAAACCCGACGCCCACTGGGCAAAAGGGATGAGCTAAAGAAGAAGAAGAAACCACACAATGTGTCCAATCTATGTTAGGAAGAGACGTATACATATGCACACCAAGGGCGACATTCGTCTACTCTTTGATGTGTAGAATATTTACCGCCTACTAGGTAAACATTCATTAACAGCATTTGTGATGTGCCGATGTTACACACAGTGTGGCAAACATGTATTTGCCCAACGTTGGCCGATGTTTGTCATATCGTCTGTAGGAACTTTAATAATTTTAACAGGTTGATTTTATTCCGACATATGTTAGGTTTTTGATAGAGGTTCCAAGGATACCTTTGGTTATTCATGGAGAGTTCAGGTACTGAGGACATGATAATATATAGAGGTGCTTTTGGATATTTTGCAGATTCCAAGTGATTTTATGTTGGACAACAATTTACATAACTCAATAATTTATTATAATAATCTGACTGCAAAACTTATTACAACTATTGGTCCCCAAATCATTTATTATCTTTGATACAAAATACTATATACAATCATGTACAATTTAAGGTAGGTACTTCTTAGGTGTAAATCTTACCCTGTACATTTTTTTCATAATTAGAGTTAACTGATAATATCATTATTTTGTATAAAAAAGAAGAAACATTTAAAATGTATTAAAAACAAACAATTAAAACATAACAATAATTACTTTTAAATCACATTAGTACAGGTTTATGAGATTGTGACAATTTCTGCATTTCCATTTTTATTATTATTCACGCCATTAGTATTATTGTCAAGATCCATATCATTTGGCGTGCTACCATTTAGCAAATGAGCTTTTTCTTTTTGGTTTGAAAACCTGTGAGTATAAAACGATTTAATATTAAAAGAAAAAGTTTAAAATTTCATACTTTCTACCTTGAGCGGATTTTTAAGTATAAAAAAAGAAACAGAAGAGGAAATGGAGTCATCATGGCCACCGAAACTGGTGCAACTGAAAATTCAAGTTAACGTTACCACTGCATATTTTAAAAACTATGTACACTTTGTAAGGAGCTTTCTTAGCAGGACAAAATGTGTTTTACATATTAGATAGCGAGAGCAAGCTCGAAGGATATGCTTAGTCTTTTAATTAAAACAAACTCAGACAATAAATATTTGATCATTCAGATTGACATGAAAACATAAGCTAATATGAACTATTATAAGCAGACAGTATTGCTTTAGAACAGGGATTGGCAACCTTTTTTTATACATTGCGAGACAAATCATAGAGACTAAATGTCGAATATAAGTTCTGGATCTTTGACTCACAAAAATGAACATGCTCAGCTTGCCTCTGATTGGCGGGAAATTCCCCTGCTGTTCTGTGTATCGCTCACATTCATGGAATGTGAATGTTGAAAGGCCAAATCCACCACCTATCATCCCAAGTACTCACTCCTACATGCCTGGGTTTTATTGGATTCGGTTATGTTTTACGGTGCCCATAAGAAAAAAAACATATTCTGTTAAACTATAAATACATCTGCATTCATCTCGAATGTATTCATGAGTCTGCTCGAGTGGTGCTATGGTAATTAATTGAAATCACTTTGCAGACCACACGAAACAATTCAGTTGACCGCAAGAAAGCACCTTCCAACAGTGTAGTTTATTGGTATCTTATTAATAATAATACCTGTTGTAAGATCAGCTTCTGGCTGTGGCAAAGAAAACCGAAGTAAAAATATAGCAATGCCAGTATTTTGAATACCAGTCTCAACAGCAATTGTAAGTGAATCTTTTTCCGACTGTTTAAATATTTTTGCTAAAATATATGCCAATATATAACCCAACCATGGAAGGCCCATACCAGCTACAACAATCTACAAGAAAGTTATATTTATATTTTCAAATCTACACTCTTAGGTATGTCTCTTACCTGCCAAGAAAACAATTCAAATAAATATAAATTTGTAACAATAGCAAATATAATAATAAACAATATTAACAAACTAGAGAATCCTTTTAAAATTCTAACAAAAAAGTTTGCAACTCTCTTGAAAAACCTCTGTATTATATATCCAATTAATAAAGGCACGACTAATGCAATAGCGTACGTCGATATCTGTCTGTAAGGCACTTGTATGTCGCCTTGTTCAAATATAACCCGTCCTAATGTAAACAGCCACAGAGGCATCATTGCAAATGCTCCAAATGTACTAACTGCAGTCATAGTAATAGAAAGATTTATATTTCCATCTAGAACAGCAACCCAAACGTTTGATGCGCCGCCGCCTGGTGAAACACCAGTGAAGAACATTCCTAACTGCATTGCTGGATTATCAGGGAACAATAGTTTTCCTAATCCAAAACTCAGCTGAAAATCGAAATTACTATTAATCATTTAATTAAAACTGTGAGGGGATATAAAAGAACCTACCAGCGGCATTATGAGGAACTGGCCTATACAACCAATAATAGGCCCAACGGGCCTTTTTAAAGTAGTACGTAATTCTCCCCAATTAAGAGCACAACCAAAATTTATGTATATTATAGAAACTAATGTTGCGACTGACGAGGTGAATACAGTATCTATCACACGATGTGCACGTTGTACTTTGACATCAATTATTTGTTCTGCTAATTTGGCAATGGGGTTTTTCTTGGTAAGTTTGAGAGAAACTGTTGTACGACCTGAAAATAAGATATAAATGGAGATTCATATCAATTATAATCCAATATATATGTTTCCAGAATATATAGTGTACCATAAGTGTACATATCACTACAAACTCAAAAATAATGTTGGCATTTTTCTCACATGTAACGGAAGAAATATAAATTGATATCCTAATTATGGTAGGATTTAGTGATTATTTTGATGGTTAATCCAACAACCTTGATGTTGCCAAATTTGTTATGAAAGATACTTTTCAATAGATACGATACACTACTATACGGGGTAGTCTGTTTGTTGGAGTTGGAATCAACTGTGAGGAAATCACAAATGTGGCAGCAAGTGTAGAATTCTGTTTAAATCAAATCAAGCAACCTGTTTTCCAAATACTGGAGAATATGTTTGGTTTTTTGAGTCCATTTCAGCATTTCCCCTCCCCGCCCTCAGACTCCAGCTTCTAAACCCTCACCCCATTAAGTGCACCCCTGATTGGACTTTCCTTGACGATGTGTGTCAAGCTGTATATTTAGGTAACTACGTATACTTACAATAGTTGTATTATATATTGTTTTATTTCGCAATCTTTTTCTTTACGCTTACCCAAAAAATGCCCAGTTATGGAAAAGTTCCCTTTATAGTTTTTATCCAATTCCTCTGTCTTTATTATAATCTCTTTTTGATCTGGACTTGCTATGTGTTCATCTTGGCTATAGAACGTCAAATACAAATCTGAATTATCAGCACCTAAAAAATATGTGAAGATTATAAAAATAAATCTTTGTCAAAAAGAAAGCTGATGTTACCTTTTACTTCATATTGAAGGTATTCCGTATCATACATTGTGAGATTTACTTTAGTATTACTAACGGATAACTGAACTTGAGCAGCCACATGGTGGCAAAGTAGAAGAAGGCTTACAAGTATTGCAAATAATTGCATTGTTGCCGATAAGGGACACATCTGAAATAAAAGTAAATGTTTGGTTATTGTTAATTTAAATATATTTCTAAATTTAGATATTCTTATTAATGACTATACAATATATATTTTTTAGAGACAATCTTTGAAAAGATTTTTGTAATAATTTTAATTTTTCACTTTCACAAGTGTGTATACAGCCTTATACTTGAGAAAATATTACGATAATTATTTCATGGTGAGGAAGTTAGGAGACAGGTAGGAGAATACACATAAATCTTCTTTACAATTTTCACTTTATCATTATAACAAATATAACAAATTGCTAATGATAACTCTTTAATAAATCTACCTCTTCTAAAAACCATACCTCCAAAAGTATTTTTTAAAACTGCATTTTAATATTATGAGTGTATGGGATTACACTGAAGAAGTGCCATAAAACAATGCCATACATCAAATGCCATAAATAGGACATGGATCTTTATAACTAATACTCTCGGGAGTATCCAACTTTCATTTATGACTTCTAGTGCCAGACTCCTGGTAATTGCATTGATCTTCAGGTTAAACTAACTACGACATGACATGATGAATTAATGGTGGATGGCAGCAGTCAATAGCAAGGAGTTAGGAGGAGCTGAGTTTGATATACATCATGACTACATTGACAGAAAAATATTTGATTTTGAAAATCTCAAAAACACCATTTTTTTTAAATTTTCAAAAAATATATATTAAAGATTTTTTGTAAGCATCTGTGCAAAATTCCAGAATGGGATAATCATGGGATCGTAGTCAAAAAATTCTGTTTCAAGATTACATTATAATTTTGTTGGTTTCAAAATCCTTCTTATACATAAAAATAATTTTATAACTTTTACTGAATAACTTTTTAACCAGCAAAATTTATTTCACTTTATTCCGTACACCAGCGGTAATAGCACCGAACTGTCTATATTTCTCGACTCTTTGTTTAAATAATTTTTGTTCTTTTTGATAAATATGCTTTCTTAGGCATCAAGTTCCTTGGCCGAATGAAGACTTTTCAGTAATCTCAATTTCTCAATTTTAATCGCCTGCGTTTGTCATATATATGTTTAGCGACGCTTGATTTTTCTATGCGATTGTATTTAAAATCCGCTATATGTTCTTTGAATCTAGTCAAAATTGATCTCTTTGTTTTCCCAACGTAACTCTTATTACAATCATAGCATTAAATTTGGTATATTCCCGGTTTCAATTTTTCATCAGTTTTACCTTTTGGATTGCCTAACAAGTTTTTTAAAGAATTATTCGACGTATAAGATACTCCATGCCCTCGTTTTTTAATACATTTTCCGAACCTTTGGAGGTTGGGTGAAAAGGTAGTTTAATAAACTTTTTTTGACTTGGTTCTGCTCTGGTTGCTTGATAAATTAAAAAAAATAAGTTTTTAAGGATTAACTTTATTTTAATGGCCATTATTTTAATTTATTACTTTTGGTTTTTGTTTGGCGGCCATTTTTATTTTGGTAAACGCTGCAATTTGCGTTTTCGAAGGTTTACGAAAACGCAGATGTAATCAACGAAATACAATACAATTAATGCAATCAAATAAAAGACTACGTTTTACTTAAAACATCAAAACAAACGTGGAAATAGACTGAATAGAAAGCAAATTCCTGGAAAATCCATCGATAACATGGATATTGCCAAACCGGTTAATTACATACATCAGCAAAATGCGTACCAGTCTCTTACCGACAATCTGAATTCTCAAGAGAAATCATTAGCGGGGGAAATCTTCACACGATAATGTCATTTACTGGTGAAGTTCGACAATAGGGGCACTCTGAGTTGCTGATAAGTGTAACATATGGAAGTATACTGCATTTCATTATTACAAAGTAGTAGTTAAAAATGATTAAATAAATACGTTATTAAACACTTGAATATAATAAGATATTGCGACAATAACAAAGAAAAGAATAGCAGATAAGCATTCACTTCAACAGTTCACATTTTTAATACAAACTATTTTTAGTAGCAAAAGAAAACATGGGTACTATAATCAGTTCTAAAATTAAAAGTGCATATATATTATAATAATATGCTTTTGCAATCTGTATAATTATATTAATATATCATCACTCAACTAAAAATAGAATCAAAGAACTACATCACAAATACCTTAAGCCAACCAAAATATTTACATTATTAATATTTTCTACCTTTTATTATGTTTGTACTTATCTTTGTTATCTAATTTAAAACTAATTACTACAGATTGCGTCACATTTTCTTTATGCAAATAAAGTATATTTTGTTTGTCTGGTCGAAATTTTAAATTAAAAACAAAACAGGTTAACCTCAGCAGTAAAGCCCTTTAAAGTGCAAATTGGTAAATACAGTGAATAATGTTTGGATAAAGTTATAAAATTTTTGATTGTATGTAATAATTTTCTACCAAACTCTGGAGCATTCTAAAGAGCTGTTACGCTTCCACATCTTAAGGTTCAACGTTTATTTTGCCATGTTGTATAACATGCTCTTTTCGTTTTTACGGATAGTCCAAATACAAAGATATATCAGGTAGACACAGCGAACTTTATTTATCATACTCTTTGTGACGACACGTAAATACGTGTTTATATTTTCAATGCAAAGTTTACCATTTCTAATGATCTTCAAACTTGAACTAAATTTTAAACATTGCGTTGAACCTTAGTCAGCAGCTTTCAAACTTTTCATTCTTTAAAATAATTATTTAATATATAAGTAGCTATTGAACGTGGCCAGAAATGATTACACGGGAATAGAAGTACAGGAATCGATAAAAAAGTGGATAGATTGAATAGGTACCAATCAGCCGAAAGTAAATAAAGTAAATAAGGCTGAATACCAGAGAAAAATGAACACCAGAAGGCTGAATACCAGAGTAGATTACAAGGGAAAAGTTCTTAAAGTAGATAATAATGCATTTGAAGATTGCATGTGAATAAAGTGTTTCAAGCAGATGATAGAAGTGAATAGCAGTAAATATAAGTGAACAGAAATCAACAAAAGTGACTAGAATTAAATAAAAGTAGTAGATGAACGTGGATAAGTGGATATAATATCCTATAAGTGAATAAAAGGTTTCAGCAGGTAGATAAGAGTGAATAAAGTAAACAGCAGTAAACATAAGAGAATAGAAATGAACAAAAGTAAATAGAATGGAATAAAAGAAGTGGATGAACATGCATAAAAGTGAATAGAATATAATATAAGTGAATAACAGTAAATATAAGTGAACAAAGATTAACAAAAGTGATTAGAATTAAATAAATGTAGTAGATGAACGTGGATAAAAGTTGATATAATATACTATAAGTGAATAAGGTGCTTACAGCAGGTAGATAGATAAGAGTGAATAAAGAAAATAGCAGTAAACATAAGTGAACAGAAATTAACAAAAGTGACTAGAATTGAATAAAAGTAGTAGATGAACGTGAATAAAAGTGGATAGAATATCCTATAAGTAAATAAAGTGCTTACAGCAGGTAGATAAGAGTAAATAAAGTAAATAGCAGTAAACACAAGTGAACAGAAATGAACAAAAGTGAATAGAATTGAATAAAAGAAGTGGATGAACATGGATAAAAGTGAATAGAATATATTATAAGTGAATAACAGTAAATATAAGTAAACAGAAATTAACAAAAGTGACTAGAATTGAATAAAAGTAGTAGATGAACGTGAATAAAAGTGGATAGAATATCCTATAAGTAAATAAAGTGCTTACAGCAGGTAGATAAGAGTAAATAAAGTAAATAGCAGTAAACACAAGTGAACAGAAATGAACAAAAGTGAATAGAATTGAATAAAAGAAGTGGATGGACATGGATAAAAGTGAATAACAGTAAATATAAGTGAACAAAGATTAACAAAAGTGATTAGAATTAAATAAATGTAGTAGATGAACGTGGATAAAAGTTGATATAATATACTATAAGTGAATAAGGTGCTTACAGCAGGTAGATAGATAAGAGTGAATAAAGAAAATAGCAGTAAACATAAGTGAACAGAAATTAACAAAAGTGACTAGAATTGAATAAAAGTAGTAGATGAACGTGAATAAAAGTGGATAGAATATCCTATAAGTAAATAAAGTGCTTACAGCAGGTAGATAAGAGTAAATAAAGTAAATAGCAGTAAACACAAGTGAACAGAAATGAACAAAAGTGAATAGAATTGAATAAAAGAAGTGGATGAACATGGATAAAAGTGAATAGAATATATTATAAGTGAATAACAGTAAATATAAGTAAATAGAAATTAACAAAAGTGACTAGAATTGAATAAAAGTAGTAGATGAACGTGGATAAAAGTGGATAAAATATCCTATAAGTAAATAAAGTGCTTACAGCAGGTAGATAAGAGTGAATAAAGTAAATAGCAGTAAACATAAAAGAACAGAAATGAACAAAAGTGAATAGAATTGAATAAAAGAAGTGGATGAACATGGATAAAAGTGAATAGAATATATTATAAGTGAATAACAGTAAATATAAGTGAACATAAATTAACAAAAGTGACTAGAATTGAATAAAAGTAGTAGATGAACGTGGATAAAAGTGGATAAAATATCCTATAAGTAAATAAAGTGCTTACAGCAGGTAGATAAGAGTGAATAAAGTAAATAGCAGTAAACATAAGTGAACGGAAATCAACAAAAGTAAATAGAATTGAATAAAAGAAGTGGATGAACGTGGATAAAAGTGGATAGAATATACTATAAGTGAATAAAGTGCTTACAGCAGTTAGCAGTTACAAGCGAAGCACAGTAAATATAAGTGAACAGAAATTGACAAATGAATAGAGATTAATAGAAAGTGAATATAGGTCAATAAAAGTGGATTAAATAAAAAGAAGTGAATACGACATTGAGATACTATTTAAACTCTATGGGCCGTATTCTCATGACATCATTTAAGGTGTCTTTAACTAAAGTTATGATTAAAATCAACAAGAAAATAGATAGCTTTATCTAATTCTCGACGTACTGAAAGATTCTACCTAGACTCAGACAGTAAATGCTAATTATATTTGACATGCTATGTATTGTCCTTCGTATTTCATTTCGTTTTTCGAAAGAAACGCACCTAGAATAAGCAGGACACTCCTAGCTTGACAATAATATAATAATATCTTACATAAAAGCAATAAAACCATTAGACAAGCTGCTGGGAAGGTTGATATCACTAAGTACATAGTAGTAACTGATAATGAATTTCTATTAATTAGTTTTTGTATATACTTAGTATAATTTGTGCTTAACAGTAGAAACAAATGAGGGATGCATGTCTCATTAAAATTGCACTTAGTCAATTTATCTAGGTAATTGCCACGAGGGAGAGTCCCACTTCTATTAGACAGAATTGAGGATTTCAATTGCTATTCTAGTTGCGGAAGTCACGCTATCAGTAATAACATGCACACTTTAAATGCGAATTTCAAGAAACTGTTATTGTTGTTACTGTCTCGAATATATTTATTTACTTGTTTCAATTAAGTAGGAAAGAGCTATTACATCGACACGCAGTTCTATCTTTTACTTAAGTACATACAAAAGAGACTACATTTATCAAAGGTATCTAATTAAAATCGATATACACCTTAATATACACAGAATTGAGAGCAATTATATTAAAAGTGTGACTTTTAATATTAGTCGTAGTAGTTTTAAAATATTGATTTTTGTATCAAATAACTTGAAAAATCTAAAGTAGGCTCATAGTATAACCATAGTGACCATAGAATTGGCAATTTATTCTTGAAATATTTGTCTACAACAACTACAGAAACATAATGGTAAGAAGAAGAATTGAAGACTTGGCGACCACCACCATCTCGACAGGCCTTTTCAAGATCGGTGGATTGTAAGGACATGGTGTATCGTGTGCTTCCAATTACATATTTAACTCTAAGGGTTGAGCGGCTATTGAGCTTTTGCTTATTTGGGTTGAATTATTTCACTGCGATTGAAAGCCGATATTGAGGAGATTTGTTATTAATGAGTCGTTTGGTGTTGTGTAAATTACTTTACCAAATAAGCTGGCGCCCTCTTCTATTGTTCTTAAAAAAAAATTACCGATGGGTAATGCCCAAAAATAATTTGAGTAAGATACAGTCACTGCTGCAGCTATACTGACTAAACCGAGATAATAGTAAGAAGTAACTAAGTATTAATCGCCTCTTTTGTTGTTTTTGAGAAGTAGGTACTTTTTGGCACTTGAGTTTTTTAGAATTTTACAAACTTACAAGCTTAGAAAGAAAGATCAACGCATGTCTTATAAAAAGATAATTATTTGTTTGATACGGTTCTTAATCTATTATACAATCTAGTTACAAAAGCACCATTTTCACAAAAGTCAAAGGAAGATTTTAAATGTATTCCAAGGCGGTGACAATTGGTATTCTACTCTGAGAAAAACAAGCTGTGAGGATAAAACAACAACGCTCTTAAGTACAGCCCACAAAATCATGTTAACGGTAATTATTAGCAACAGAACATTGGCAACGGCCAAAAAAATCAAGCAGTTCAGGACACCGTAACTCAGTAAATAACTTCAGCTAGTAAATATGATTTCGATGTGATCTATCTAATAACTGTTCACTACTACTTTTTCTGGCGACGAAAGCAAACCTGTGCAAAGTGTATTCATCTAAATCGCTCAGAGATAAATTGTAAGTTGAGGAAGCTGACTTTAGAATGGTGGTGATTCATTCAGATCCCCCCCCCCAGAAAGCAGCTATTAATATTGCACCAAGAGCATATGCATTTAACTTGGCTGTGGATTGTCTTCTGGCTTCAAAAAGTCTTCAAGTTACAGAAGAATACACTATAATGCAGTTATTATGAAATAATATAAATATTAATGAACTCAGATTGCGACTGTACTTTCATGGAAACAACGCAGACATAGCAGATATGTCATCCACAAACAGAAGTGCCGACTAGCCTGGATTCTACTATGTTTCAATTAAACCAATCAAATAAGTTTTTACGCAATTGAATGATAAAAGCATTAATTTTATATTAAAAACAATTGCATTGTTTGTGTTTTACTAAATAAAAATCTACACTGGGATATTATTGCGAGTTTCTTGGAAATTTGTTGCATTGTGGGAAATCCAGGACTGATCTTCAAGGGAAAAACCCGTTCAATAAATCTAAAAACCAAAGACCCCGAAAGTTTATCAACATTGTGTTTTTGATTAAGTGAAAGGTCAAGTTTATTGCAGCTAAGTGGATTTTATTTATGCATTTATTTAGTTCAATTTCGGAGCAGATTATTATTCAAGGTTATTTGAACTAATAAAAAAGATAGTTCTTTTCATCATTTATATACAGACCTGTAAATAGATATAGGTTCACTTAGAATATCGATATAATTTTTGAAATATTTTTGTTAAAACGTATCTTACCGTAAAACCACTTTAAAGAATTATTTACTAAACATTTTTATGTGTTCTACATTTTCAAAACTTCTGCATCTGCATGTTTGGTACAGAAGATAATAACATTAGAAGATAAAAGTGAAAAGTTTTAAATGTTTGTAAATTGGAAATTGAAATAAGTTCACTAATTAAAACTCACCATTTATTAAACATTAAATTATCAAAACCAAAAAGATCATTAATTTAATAATTACTAGCACCACCATTATGGTAAATGATATGAAAAATTTGATTGTTCATGTTTAAGATGAGATGATTAAGCTCATTGATAGTGACATTACCAAGACCTGCAAAATGGATCTCCTAAGACCATTTACAGTGTGGAAAGGATCATTTCTATTGTAAATCTTTTGAAAAGTAATGTCCCACACGTTTTCCATTGGGTTAATGTCGGGAGAACATGATGGCCAGTCTAAAGTTGGGATTTGTGACGCTACCAAACCTGCTTTTGTGCTCCGATAGAGGTAAGTAGGTGCCTATCCTGTTAAAAAATTAAGTTTTCATGCTCCTCCTAATAACGAATTCACTTGCCATCCATGCTAAAGGAAATGCCATCCGAAGCTTGTTTATTCTGTTAAACCCAGTCTAGATTATTAGGCAACAACCATCAAAGTTTCTACGTAAAAAGCTCAATGGTTTCTTTCATAAGTCATGCCAATAATCACGAAACCCGTCAGGTCAGTCAAAATTAAATTGTTTCTATTCACTCCAGATTATCTAAAAATACCTTTTTTTTTATTAATTTAAACAACAGAAAATATTAAATGTGTTATTACTTTCGTCCAATCAGGTTTTCAGCTAAAATTGCAAACATCTTATTTTAACGTAATAAACAAGCTTCGGATGGCATTTCGTTTGACATGAATGGCAAGTGAATTCCTTATTATGAGAATCATGAGCATGAAAACGTAGTTTTTCAACAGGATAGGCTTCTGCTTACTGCTGTCGGAACACACGAGCAGGGTTGGTAGCGTCACAAATCCCAACCTAGACTGTCCATCATGCTCTCCGGACATTAACCCAATGGAAAACGTGTGGGACATTATCGTTCAAAAGATTTGCAGTGGAAATGATCCTTTCCGCACTGTAAATGATCTTAGGAGAGCCATTTTGCAGGCCTTGGTAATGTCACTATTTATCAATGAGCTTAATCATCTCGTCTTAAGCATGAACAATCGAATTTTTCAAATCATTTACCATAATGGTGGTGCTATTAATTATTAAATTGATGATCTTTTTTGGTTTTGATAATTTAATGTTTAATAAATGGTGAGTTTAATTAGTGAATTTATTTAAATTTCCAATTTACAAACATTTAAAACTTTTCACTATTATCTTCAAATGTTATTACCTTTTGTACCATTGTACCAAACATGGAGATGTTTTGAAAAGGTAGGAGAACACATAAAAATGTTTAGTAAATAAGCCGTTAAAGTGGTTTTATGGTAAGATACGTTTTAACAAAAATATTTCAAAAATTATATCGATATTCTAGGTGAACCTATATCAATTTCCAGGTCTGTATTGTAGATATTTACCTACCTGATAGTTACAACAAAATATTGGTTGTATTCTTTTGCAGTGTATGATTAAATCCGATTTGTAATTTCTTATCACATCGCGTTCTTGTGAATACTGATTAATTTAGTCAGATCTTCTTAGCATGATTGGTAATCCTCCTTATCTCTTTGAATCATAGAAATTCCGTAATTGGACACACTGAGACAAGCATTTAGTTGGGCCAATTAAATCTATTTAATTCAACTAAATATTTAGTTAAATAAACTAAATTTTCTTTGTCCAACTCTTTTGTCAGTGCATAATTGAATCGTAAATAAGTGCTGTGATGAAACTTGTAACTGTTGCCAAGTTCTTTTGCAACAAAGCACTCTCAAACCATGCTAAAATTCTTGTGATTGTTTGGATTTAATTACAATGTGCAAAAGAATACTTATATTGATAATAATAACAGTAATTATAGCACTTAAGTGTTTGGTACAGTTATTGACATTAATATTAAGTACTAGCATGTACGTTCTGGTTGTACTGTCATAGTCATACACATTGTTATTATTTTGAAGTGCCTACAATGGAATACTCACGTAAAAAGATAATAGATAACATCTATATTTGTACAATATGAACACTTTAAAGGACGTTCATCTATTTATTGCTGGTAATTGGTAATTAAAACATTGATTGATCATTAATTGATAATAAAATAATTAATATTAGTATGCCATTGGAATAAGCAATAATTTTTTTTTAATAAATATACTCAAGATTTTGTTTCCTTATGTTAGTAGCTTAGTTTGCTTTATCAGCTTATATCGAAAATGAAAGTAGTTTTACTAGTAAAGTAACATGACAAGCAACTCCTTTCCGTTATCTCGGTCACTTGGGTTGCTAAATTACAGATGAATGTGTGACGTTTTTAGGAAAGTACGTTGGTATAATAACACTGATATTTTCACTTTTGTTTATCGTTAAAAAAGTACTTTGTACACATATACAATTATACATGTTATCATTTGGTTACTTCATATAGCATCTCCAAACGAGCATACTATTAACAAGCACGAAGAAGTGTATTCAAGATACTTTTATAACACCAAAAACTATAGTGTAGTAGTATACTTCTTCCCAGTAAAACGTCGGTTACCTGTTATATGAACATGAATTTGGATGCTACGAAGATAACAAGTTCTTTCCTAATTTCATCCGTTTCAAGAACCCATAACCTTAGTCTATTTGAGCTAGCCGCACATGCTGGCCAATCCGATGTCCATTTCTTTAAAAAAATCGCTTCGCGATATCTCTCTAAAGACGTGATTACCATGATGAGTACTAGAAAATTTCCCGCAGCCTTTCTACGCGGGGTTTTCAGTATTTTTCAGTGGGGTGAGGGTGAAAAGCGTAATAGTAATAATAAGTGCGAACGTACAAATAAATCGTCTTTGATAATTAATTTTTCTTTTTGACGAACGTTGTCCTGTTAAATCAACTTGTCAGTGATTGCTCGGATTAGATCAGAGAATAATTAAGATTACTACAGCTAAATCTCAAATCACATGACATGGACGACACGATGGCAGTACTGGAAGTGATGATAATAGCGCATTTTGTTTGTTTTTAAAACAGGGCTGTTAGGTTATGGGGTGCCATGAACCAGTCCACCCAGACATTCGCCGACCCTGCTATCTTGTGCATCTTCTTTTGTCAACTACATGTTTTCCATGCCTTCTAGCACGTTCTGGTATCGAGGGCAAGCCGTTTTCATATATGCCCGTTCCAGTTTAGCTGCCTTAGATTCTATCGATGATGTCTTTTTCAACCTATATTTACTGTTTTAAGATTTCATTTGCGTTACGTTGGGCTAAAAACTCCAGACGATCTGCGTAAGGCGTAAGGCCAGTTGTTTCCACTTAGTAACCTCTCAGGATTCTGACGTACACTCCTTTCACTATTTATCGGTCTATTTGCTTTTTACTTCGCTTGGTATGTTTTTAGTCCACCAATCCTGTTACTTAACAGGATTATGTTATGTTATGTTATCCTGCTTGATTTTACTCTTTTGATTTAAAGCAGTAAAGATGGACCATAGGTATTGTTTTTACAAGCCCTTATTTTTCAGCATCCTGTTATATATTTTATATTTTTGGGACTCTATGAATCAAACTACATCTGATCAGGTTGCCAAATTTCCATTTCACAAAATATTTTTTATGTATTCTATAACTTAACAAATAAATATTTTAATATTTAGTTTTAGATGAAGATGAAGACAACTTCATTTTCATCTAATACGAACGATGTACCATGTACAAACATGGCACATCGTGTATTAAATTTGTAATTAAATTTCCTATCTAATGCCAAAATGGGTCATTATAGGTCCTATTTAAAAAAATGACTTCTTTTTGTAAAACCGACCATAGCAAACTCGTAGAGTTGTTATTGACATACCTATGTTTTTACCCAATCGTGACGTACAATGTTAAAAAAGAACATTAAAGGTACAAAAGAATTTTTAGAAAAAGAAATGGAGATTTGGCAACCTGGTCAGATGTAATTTGACTTGTGGATTTAAAAAAAGTGTAAATATACAGAATGTTCCATTTGAAGAAATCAAAGTTAGTGCTGTTTCCGTCGAAACCGAAAGTCTGCCATATTGACCGTACATGTCAGTAAATCATAAATAATTATATTTAATATAATAATAATAATAATTGCTACAACCCGTAGCCTGGAAACCAGGCCCCAGAAGCTATAAGCTTGTGCGGGAGGGAGGGGGCGATCCCACATTTGTGTCACAGCTAAGGAAAACTGCAGAAAACATTAACCAGATCTGCCGGCACCGGGAATCGACCGCGGGCCGCTTGGGTGAAAGTCCAGCACTCTAGACATTATACTACCAAGGCTGTTTATATATCCCTGTAAATTTCAATAAACAGGTTTATAAAAAAAGGAAAAACATAAGTTTAGCTGTATTAGTTTCTTTGTAACCCGTATATCTGACATCGCTGCTTGCATTATCATATTGTTACGTTCTTTTTAAAATAATAAAAGTGCTGGTTACATCGTCTATTAATAAGAAATATTTATTTACAAACACTAATGAATACACTATAAATTAACGCTATGATTATAAACCATTAAAAACTATTATTTACAGACTATGAATTTCTAATACAACATTTATCTTTACATTCACTATTTATTTCGTGATACACAGTTAATGACTTGCTGTTGACTGACTCTTTTTATCGGCGAAGTCGGTTATATACCCTCCTACAAACGTACTAGAAGCCGCTAGAAACTACTATATATTTCTAGAATAAACGCGTCTCGTTCACATGCTTGGTGCGATGAGTCATTCTCTCGAATGCCGTAGAATATTCCATTTGTTGTTCGAGAAGAGGTTCTTTCTTTTTCTCTCTTGTTACACTGCCCCCCTCTTCAAGTCTGTTCTGTCCCAGAACAGGTTTTATGCTCTGGTTCCTGTAGAACGGGTCATGACGATATGGACATTCTTCACCTCGACTACACGTTCCATTACGGTAGAAGTAACAGTCTACACTCTTCGTTGGCCTTAATGCGGGCTGTGGATCAAAACTGCAGACGAAGATCTTGACGTCCGTACCTCTAAAGACAACTTCCAACATGTTTCTAACGATTCTCCAATCCAGCTGGTCCCGCCCACAGCCGAGTTTGGGAACTGCCAATTTGTTAATACCCCTGGTAAGCAACTCGATCCTCAAATTCCATAATGCCCTCCACAAGTCGGCGTAACTCGGTTTCTGGTAGTAAAACTGCTTGGTTACCAAGTAGTAAATGGATCGGTCATGATCAGGCAAGCGTAAGGATTTCCCAACAGAGAGATTTTGTTCTCGAAGTTCATTCAGCCGTCCAAATTTATTTCTAAACACTACTGCGATCCCCCTGGACATACGGAGATCCTCGGAGACACAGTGGGCAATGGAATAATCACCAGGGACCCGGAAGAGATCTTGTTGCATCTCAGTCGTGACTCCGAATCGCGCTTTTCTAGTTCCAGAAAACGCAGCCATAAATTCTCTGAAGGTTGGCTGATCATCTCCAGGCCTTACGGTATTGATAGCCACCTCAGCCTCATCTTCCCGATCCGAGACTGCGTCATTATTTCCCTCATAGTGCGCCAGACGATTGGAGTGTATCACCTTTGGTTTCCCTCTTGGCAATTTCTGGATGCGATAAATCAAGTCATTTATTCGTTTCTTCACCTGGTATGGGCCCTCCCAATTCCGCTGTAACTTTGGAGAATAGCCACGACGTCTTTGCGGGTTGTATAACCAGACAAGCTCTCCAGGTTGAAACCCTCCTTCTTGGGCTCTCACATCGTACGTAGCCTTCATCCGGTCACTCGCGATTCGACTATTGTTTCGGGTTCGATCGTGAATATCCTCCAACTTCTTCTTTAAGTTGATGACATAATCATTCCCGGCTACCTCCTGCTCTATAGGTGGAGACCCAAATTCCAAATCACAAGGTAACCGTAACTCGCGTCCAAACATCACACGCTGGTGACTGACCGGTTGTTTCGTGGACCGATGCACGATAAGCCATTAGGAATAAATGCAGGTATTGGTCCCAGTCTCGTTGATGATCGGAGACAACCTTGGCCAAATATTTGCCCATTGTCCGATTCATGCGTTCTACCATTCCATCGGACTGCGGATGTAACGGTGTGGTCCGAGTCTTGCGAATGCCCAACAATCGACAGACTTCTCCAAAGAGTACAGACTCAAAATTGCGGCCTTGATCCGAATGCAGCTCCATTGGCACTCCGAAGCGACTGAAGAACTCTTTGACTAGTACGTCAGCAACAGTCGCAGCTTCCTGGTTTGGTAGGGCATATGCTTCTGGCCATTTGGTAAAATAGTCCATTGCCACTAAGATGTATTTATTCCCATCGTCGGTTTCGGGAAATGGTCCGGCAATATCTATAGCTATTCTTTCCAGAGGACTACCCACATTGTACTGCCTCATAGGTGCTCTTCGCTTCCCCAAGGGTCCGTTACCCGTGGCACATAGTTCGCATTTACGGCACCACTCTTTCACGTCTTCTTTACAATTGACCCAGTAAAAACGCTCTCTAACTTTCTCCAAAGTCTTCTTCACACCGAAGTGTCCTCCTGAGGCACCGTCATGGAGATGTCGCAATACTGTAGCCACTCGGCTTCTTGGAACCACGAACTGAGACCTAATGGTGGTGCCATCTTCACTCTCCAGCACTCGCTTCAGGAGATCGTCTTCCACCTTCAAAGACTCCCATTGGGCCCAATATGCTTTAAGCGTTCTGTTGAAAGGGCTGACGGCCTCCCAGACAGGCCTTTCTGCCACGCGCTTCCATTCCAGTACCATTTTTAGTTCGGGATCAGCCTTCTGCTGTCGTTGCAATTCCTCCGGCAACCAATTGTCGTTGACGATGGTAGTTCTTAATACTTGACAAACCCTCTCTTCCAAGCGAGAGCAATGACGGCAATCCGTTGGACAGGGTCTTCTTGAAAGAGCATCGGCATTTCGATGACTAGTGCCCGCTCGATGTTCTGTGTCAAAGTCGTATCCTTGTAGTCGATCGATCCACCTTGCGACCTGGCCTTCAGGATTACGGAATTGTAGAAGCCATTTCAACGCTGCATGGTCCGTCCTCAATAAAAACTTCCGTCCGTACAAGTATTTGTAGAAGTGCTCAACGGACTTCACGACGGCCAATAGTTCTTTTCTGGTCACACAATAATTCCTTTCGGCTTTCGACAAAACCTTACTAAAATCGCCGATGACCTTTTCTTGTCCATCCTGTACCTGAGAAAGTACACCCCCAATGGCCAGATTACTTGCATCTGTTTCAAGTATGAATTTCCCTTCTGTCCGTGGATAGCTCAATATTGGTGCTGTTGTCAAGGCACGCTTCAACTGTTGGAAAGCCGTTTCGCACTCTCCGCTCCAAACATACTCGCGCCCATCTTCAGTTAACCTTGTTAGAGGCTTCGCTATATTGGCAAACCCAGGAACGAAACGCCTGTAGTAGGTACATAATCCAAGAAAACTACGAATTTGGTGTTTATCTTTTGGGGTTGGCCAGTCTTGGACTGCACGGATTTTATCGGGGTCGGCTGCCACTCCATTTTGTGATACGACATGCCCGAGATATTTCACCTCCCTCCGGAGTATGTGGCACTTTTCGGACTCAATTTCAGATTAGCTGTACGCAGTCTCCGGAACACTTCCTCCAGATTTTTCAGATGTTCACTGAATGATCTTCCAACTATGATCACGTCATCCAGATAGACCAGGCAAGTCTTCCACGACAGCCCCCTCAGGATGGTCTCCATTAGACGCTCAAAGGTGGCCGGAGCGTTACATAGACCGAATGGCATAACTGTAAACTGCCATAGTCCGGAACCAATAGTGAACGCGGTCTTCTCTCGGTCTTCAGGTTCCATTTCAACTTGCCAATAACCACTCTTGAAGTCCAAAGTCGAAAACCATCGTGAACCAGACAGGGTATCTAACGTGTCGTCGATGCGTGGTAAGGGATAGCTGTCTTTCTTGGTCACGTTATTGAGCTGCCGATAGTCCACACAAAATCTCGTTGACCCGTCCTTCTTACTGACCAGGACCACCGGTGATGCCCATGGACTGCTGGATGGCTCGATGACCCCTTGTTCTTCCATATCGGTAATAATCTTCTCGGCTTCTGCTCGCCTTGCTAGAGGTAGACGCCTCGGCTGCTGATGGACAGGCATAGAGTTGCCTGTATTGATTTTATGTTTTACTATATCTGTTCGTCCCTTCTGGCTATCGTCAAGAGCGAAGATATCTTGGTATCGGTGAACCAAACCCTGTACCTCTTTCACTTCCGTTCTGTTAAGGTCTTCGCACGAACTAGTAACCATAGCCACTAATTTACCACCATGGTCTTTGGGCGCTGGTTTTGGAACATCAGCCATACACCTGGCTACTCGGAATACTGGCACACACTGTCCCACAAGGGTACTCTTCTTCAATGTCACCGGATCCACATTAACGTTCATAATTCTCACCGGTACTATCTTTCCAACCTTGATCAGCGCTTTTCCCACCAGTATGCCACTATGGATCTTCTTATCACAGACAGGCTCCATCATTCGCACACATCCTACCCGAAGATCTCCATCCAAACCTGCCTCGACAACCATCTCGCTTTGACCCGGCAATATCACATCTTCAGTCAGCAAAACCCTTACAACCGGATCTTCTCGTGGGTGCAACGGAAGTTCTTCGTTACCGACCTTCAAAACACCCTCTTTCAAATCCAACGTAAAACCAAATTTTCTCAGGAGGTCCATTCCCAAGATGAAGTCATCAGTGATATCGGCTACCAGCACCTCATGTTCACGTTCTTCACTTCCAATGCCAATCTTCATCTTCGCCACTCCGCGTGTTGGTATCACTTCACCTGTTGCTGTACGGAGTTGAATAGTTGTCGGTAACAATTTAATACTTGATTGTAGAACATCAGGGCGTACGATGGATTTTGTCGCCCCCGTATCAATAAGTAGTGGAACAGTTCGGTTAGCAATCTTTCCATCTACAAACAAACTGCCGTTACTATTCTTTGATGTTACGGCATGGATCGTGATCTCCGGGGCATCTTCACTCGCAGTCAACGTTCGCCCCCTCTTGCCAACCCCTTTTAACTTTTCCGACGGTTGTACTTTTCTTATTTTGGGACAACGGCGTTCTAGATGTCCTTGTTCGCCGCAGTTCCAACAACGAGGCCCTCGAACTTCTTGATGATTCTTCTTACGGCTTTCTTCCTTCCGAAGAACTCTCAGTACTAACTCCTCTAGGTGATCCTTAGAACCTTCTTCTTCTTCCACAACGGTTCGAACACGCCCGTGACCTCGGAACGCTTGTTTTGCAGCTTCAAATTCTAAGGCGTGAGCAAGCGCATCATCAGTTGTTCTTGGTCGTGCCAGCCTCAATGATTGTTGTGTTTCCCCGTCTCTTAACCCATCAATGAAGGTCTGCACAGCCAGTTGTCCCAGAAATGAATCGGGTGCCGTAGGGTACGCCAATCGGACAAGCCGCGCAACATCGGCTTCAAACTCCTGCAGGCTTTCTCCATTCTTCTGGATACGATTCTTCACTTGCGTGTGATACACTTGTTGAAGATGCGCGTCTCCATATCTCATCTCCAATCTAGACACTAACAATTGGTAATCATTTTCCTGTCCTGCTGGGATTGTTTGCAGGACGTTCAACACGTCTCCACGCAAAGCCACAGTTAAAGAAACGGCCTTTTCCTTGCCTGTCCATCCGTTGGCCCCAGCAGCCGCCTCAAACTGTTTGTAGTAAGTGGACCAAGGTATCTTTCCATCGAACGTGGGTGGTTTTACTTTTATCCCTACGACAGGACCCTTTTCTTCTTTAAACTGTTTCTTTACTTCATTAAACGGCCTCTCAGAAGTTGAGGGAAACCGTAGTTGCCTCATTCTATCTTCCAGCATTTCGGTCATATCGTCTTTCTTAGTTGTTGGTGATAATTGCATTTGGGCTATTTTCTCTTCTACCATCTTTATTACCCTATCTTGTTCCGCCAATCTACCTTCCAACAGTCCTAACGAGCTGGCATTCTCAAAGAATTCTTCGAAAACTTTATCTTCCAACGCTTTGACGTTTTCCAGCAATTCACCTTTAAGCCTTCTAGAACTTTCTTCAGATTTTTCTAGTAATTCTGCAAACCTTCTAGAATTCTCTTCGGACTTTCTAGAACTCTCTTCGTGCTTTTCCAATAATTCTTCTTTAAGCATTCTAGTATTTTCTTCGGACTGTCTAGAATTTTCCAAAACTTTTTCTTCCAGTGCTTTAGTATTTTCCATTAGTTTTCTAGCATTCTCTTCGGACTTTTCCAGTAATTCCTCTTTTAACATTCTAGAATTATCTTCCATTTTACTTAATAACAAATTAGTATCAATTGCGGGTCCAGGTATTTCGAAGAGGAAACTTTCAGGGTCTTCTTGCTGTTCCAAAATCCATTCTCTTAGCCGATTTATTAACACGCTTTTAAGGCCCGTTGTGTCTAAATCTCGTTCTTCAAGTTCGTGTTTTAAGTCTATTACTTTGAGATCTTTTAACAATTTCATCGCCATTTTAATTGTTTGTTGAAATTATTTTTAACACTAAAATTTTATTCTCACAGCACTTTATTTAATTATTACGAGATTTTATTTATTTTAAAACCCGACACCTGTACACCACTGTTACGTTCTTTTTAAAATAATAACAAAAGTGCTGGTTACATCGTCTATTAATAAGAAATATTTATTTACAAACACTAATGAATACACTATAAATTAACGCTATGATTATAAACCATTAAAAACTATTATTTACAGACTATGAATTTCTAATACAACATTTATCTTTACATTCACTATTTATTTCGTGATACACAGTTAATGACTTGCTGTTGACTGACTCTTTTTATCGGCGAAGTCGGTTATATACCCTCCTACAAACGTACTAGAAGCCGCTAGAAACTACTATATATTTCTAGAATAAACGCGTCCCGTTCACATGCTTGGTGCGATGAGTCATTCTCTTGAATGCCGTAGAATATTCCATTTGTTGTTCGAGAAGAGGTTCTTTCTTTTTCTCTCTTGTTACAATATATAGCCGAACATTTCTTTATCCGCATGCTAAATAGGTTTTAAACAAACAACAGTAGTAAAGTGGTCATAAAGATTTATTTCTTAGTTTTACTAATAGCTGCAGTATTATCATATACTACTGTTTCAAAGATCCACAAACACTATGTGAATTTATAGATTTGTATTGTCCGTCAAATGTAGCTTGGCCGGCGAAATGCGCAGATGGGGAAAAGAAGGACAAAGACAAAATCTAGGAGGTAAAGAGAAAGTACAATCTGTGGTGCAAGTATTTTCAACTCACAAAAAGGGTATAAATTGGAATTTACTTTAGCGATACAAATCTTTATTATACCCTTGTGTAAAATTATCAACAATCCAAAAATAAGACTTTTCAGGTACAAGGATTAAAACTAACGAGTTTTTGTGATAAAATCTTAGCGTGTTTTTTTTATATATTTTATACTTTTTCATAGAATGTACCGATCTGTACTAGACGAGAACGTTAGATGAAATGAGCTATCCCTCTCCTAATGCCGCAAATATTATGCGCATCCAAACTTCGCCGGCCAAGCTGAATTTGACAAGTTGTACTGTTCTTAAAGTTCTTTCAATTCTTAAGCAGAATATTCTATCAATACAAGTTTCCAATTCTTTCTAACTTTTTTCTTACAATTAGAACTTTTACTTAGGTCTTCAGAATTATTCTTCATTTCTTTTACATTACTGAGGAACAGTAGCGCCTCATCATTTATAAGTAGATTTAGCAGTGACTTTAGTTACTCTTAGCATTAAGAAACGGACCACAAAGAAGAAGAAAGTTTAAATAGTAAGTTTCTCCCTCTCGGTATTTCAGATTTCGGAGTTCTAAGCAGATACAATATTTCAATTTCTTGTCCTTGGTCAAACTTGTTTTGTTAAGCTTCAGACAAAATAATATGTTAAATACTTCCCTCATTTGTAGACGAGGCGCCTCACGGGTGCAGTATTGAACTTAACCTAACTAAAAGCTAACCTCAACTAAAAGTAGAAGAAAAGACCGAGAAACTATTGCAATTTAATGAAAAATAATCGAAAATGAATAAAGAAAGTACAAGAGAAAACCTGCTCACCTCTGACCAGTTTTTGGAGGCAACTTAACGAGTACTAAAGGTTATTCAGATCTATTACTTACCAATCAAGGTTTAGATAAGCTAATCATTGTTTCCTACCACTTAACTCTATAGATAATGTTTTCATCCTGAATGTTTTTGTTAGACATTTATTTATTTCATCGTTTTTCACACCTGATATACAGAGAGTACCAATGTACCAAGTAAAAATTTTTTGATTGAGTTTCGTTATGTTCCATTGATTTCATAATGATCTAGGACAGCAAGGCTAACATGATGTTATTTTATTCACTTTTTTCAGTGTGAATGAATAGATAAAATAATAAAAACTAATATCATATTAGCCTTGGTGTCCTAGATCATTATGAAATTAATAGTTCATAATGAATCATTGTTCGGTCGAATTTACACTACAGACTGAAAAACAAAAGTACATTATATTATAAAGGGCTGAAGTAAGACTTTATGCGGTGAATCAGATGAGCAACTACATTAGCAAATACAGATGAGCCGCATAAAGTCACTTCAACTCTGCATAATATATAGGTACTATTTTTTCTTCAAACGTTGACAATAGAAAAATATTTAAGGACTATTCAACTCACATGTCATTTATTAAAAATTGACCAATTAAAATGCAGCATTTGATATTTTTAATCCAATGAAAATGAATTGTATCGACAATTCTCACTAGTGAAAATTGTCGACAATTTTCACTAGTGATAACAATCGACAATTTTAATAAAACACAAATATTTAACAACATTTATTTTCGAGTATTGAACGTACAATTATTAAACGTAACATTGCTACATTTATGAAAAACAATTTGATTTTTTAAAGCGTGTTCGTTGAATAGTCTCTCGAATACCATAAGTAGTCAAAGTTAAGTAGACTATTTTTGTGGTGCTTAACACTCATGTCTATCATGCTTGTGAATACCACTCGTGCTGCGCACTCGTGGTATTTAAATGCAAGCATGATAGACATTCGTGAAACCACCACAAAAATAGTCGACATAACTTTGACTACTAATGGTATTATAAGTGAATATTGAAATTCATGAATTATTTTAATTATTTAAAGAATGAGTTACACGATTTTATAATAATTTAGCTTTGGAGAGCGTTACCAGGGTTTCACTATAAACAAAGTTGTGAACAAGTTGCCATAAAGTTCTTCTGTCATAAAAATTAAATTTGGAAAGAAATCGTAAGTATGTTTTGTAATTATTTACCAATTTCCTGATTAAAACGTACTTGCTCATTGCAGCTTTCAATGGCAGACTCCGAGACTGAGTCGTGAGCGGCAGTAAAGTTACGAGGGGAGTTTTTTAAGTTATCTACCTAGCTATGAAAACAATATACTACCGCGACAATTTTTTTGTCAAGTTGCTGTGACATTTTATAGTGTCATCTCCAAGTTTGATTCCAATCGCTTAACATTTGTCATTTATATATCAGTTTAAAGAAGCGAAAATGAGTGATTTGAAGCTTGAACATAGAAGCGTTATGAAATTTATAACGAAAGAAGGCAGTAGCCCGAAGGATATCCATGAGAGAATGGTGGTAGTGTATAGAGAAAATAGTCCGTCCTATTTCCAAATCAAATATTGGTGCAAGCAGTTTAAATGGGACAGGGAATCCATTCATGATGACCCAAATTGTGGAAGACCTCTGACAGCACGAACTGAAGAAATCATCAACAAAGTTGAAGATTTGGTGTTAACTGACCGCCGAGTAAGAGTTTCAGTTATTGCTAGAGAAATGGGAATATCAGAAACGAGTGTTTTTTTAAAATTCTACACGAAGATTTGGAAATGAGCAAAGTGTCGGCACGACGAAAATTAGTAAAAAAATTTCACAGTATTTGTTAAATTATAACCTGACAATATTGTTTCGACAGCTAAGCTGTCATTATTCAAGGTAATATAAATATAAACAAACACATCTCTAAGGTAAATACAAAAAATTGGTAACTAGATAAAAATTAAATTAAATAAGAATTAAATATCTAACACTCTCAGTAACGGAGAATTACCGAGCTCAATCTGTTCATTCATTAAAGGTACCCTGAGATTGTGTTTGTATATCTCACAAGCTTCTAAAATGTCTAATTTGCGTTTGTTATTACAAAACTGTATGAATTTAATATTATTTTGAGGAGTCATTGTGTGATTTTTTTTACAGGATGTTTATTTCTGTAACAACGCACATATTCTTTATATCTTATGTCAAAATTTCGAAGTAGTAAAGTTCGAAATATGTAGACATCAACAAAATTAATTAATAACAAACACAAAGATAAATTAATAAACGAGTTGTAGCACTATTACAATAACTTCATAAAATCATTGTTTTTATTAGAATATTTAATCATATTAATTAGTATAAAATGCTTTTTGCCTTTTATTGCATAATATATTATTTATGCATTATCAATTTAACAAAAATCAATGTTATAACATCTAAATCAAGAATTTTAGAAAATCTTATAACAATCTCGCTTCGTTATGTTTTATAAATTTTATTGTATTTCATTAAAAACACTACCTATTACCTATATATACAAATTAATATTAGGTACCAAGGTGAGAGTATTATAAATATTATTAACTTACCTTGAATTTATGTAATAATAATAATACTTTTGCAGCAAATAAATAGAAATGAGTTAAACACAAACACTTTTTTTTTAATATGATAATTCGTTAATTGTAGTAAAACAGCACAAATTTCTTTCATGTGAGTTTCATAACCTAACTTCTAGTTGTTACACATATTTTACAACTGATGAACATACGGTATTCGGGTGGTTCGGAGAACAAGTAACTGCGTGGTTTCATTCATGTTATAATAATGCTATAAAGAACGCGTACCTTTCGGCGTGTTGTTTGGGTTGCAGCAAAATAGGCGTTTGAAAGCTAGAGCCTTATAATAATTATAATAATTATATTATGGCTTTATACTTGTAATAATGTAAAGGGTGTCCAATTAAAGAAAATAATCTATGTTTTATCACTCTGTATATAGAAAAGCTAGAAATACGGATTATAAAATAAAGATTATAAATTATTTTGATAGAAACAACTTTTATATATTTTTTTTCATAATCGTAGTTTCCGAAATTAGGTATGAGACCACAATAAACGGACCAACCTGATTAACTTTAAAGTTTTATATGTATATCTTATTATAAATAAATCTTTAGAATAAATGTCTGTAGGAAGTAGATAAATATGTATATATATATATATATATATATATATATATATATATATATCTACGAGGATAAATTGAAAAGTCTCCGGCCTAGGCAATAAAACAAAAGAATATCAGGTTAACAAAAATTTTATTTTTCTACGTAGTCCCCATCGAGTTCAATGCACTTGGTTCACCTTTGTTCAAGTGCTCTTATACCGTCCCTATAAGCCTTTTCTTCTAACTCGTCAAAATAGGCGTTTGTGGCAGCAATCACTTCTTCATCGGACTCGTATTTCTTTCCAGCGTGAAATTTTTTTAGGTTTGGAAATAAATAAAAATCCGATGGGGCTAAGTCTGGTGAATAAGGGGCATGGGGTAACAATTCAAATTGCAATTCATTGATTTTTGCCATGGCAATTGCCGACTTGTGACAAGGTGCATTGTCCTGGTGAAACAGAATTTTTTTCTTTGCTAATCCAGGTCGTTTTTCTTCAATATTTTTTTTTAATTCATCCAGTAAGGTAGCATAGTATACTCCGTTGATTGTTTTACCTTTTTGAAGATAATCAACGAAAAGTACTCCCTTGGCGTCCCAAAAGACTGAAGCCAAAACTTTTCCGGCTGACGGAACTGTTTTGGCTTTCTTCGGAGCAGGTTCTCCTTTGGCAGTCCACTGTTTTGATTGCTGCTTTGTTTCGGGTGTGTAGTGATGAATCCACGTCTCATCCATTGTTACAAACCGTCGCAGAAAGTCCACTGAATTTCGATTAAACAAGTCTAAACACTCACTTGAAACTGTTTTGCGAGTCAGCTTTTGTTCCACTGTGAGCAGCCGCGGCACCCAACGTGCCGATAACTTTCTCATTCCCAAAATTTCGGTTAGGATATGATATGTTCGTTCCGTTGAAATGCCCAGGGTATCTGCTATTTCAGCCAACTTCAATCGCCGATCATTCAACACAACTCTATGGACTTTTTCGACAATTTCCGTTGTGGTGGCAGTTTTCGGTCTTCCTGAACGCGGTGCGTCATCTGTGCTTTTGCGACCCCGTTTAAAGTCCGCAACCCAGGTTTTAACTGTGCTATAGGAAGGAGAAGATTCGCCTAATGTCCCGTCTAGCTCAGCTTTGATTTCTTTTGGGGATAAACCCTTAATGTGAAAATATTTAATAACCGCACGAATTTCAGCTTTTTCCATTTTAACACCACACAAAACTTTATCGACTTTGACAACTTGCCAAACAATTATTGTTTGACAGAAATTTTTGTTATTTCACAGCCATACTGATAAATTATGAAAAAATAAAATGCCGTAAAAACATTGCAAAAATTTGTATCCCATATGGGTTAGGCCGGAGATTTATCAATTCATCCTCGTACTTCCTACAGACATTTATTCTAGACCTTTGTATAAACATTTAATAAATCTCAAAAGAAAGGAATTGGGTATTATTATTTAGCTATTTATACTCAATGTGATATTTTAAGTAGTATTAGCAAAAAATCAGTACTGGAATTATTAGTAATTTTTAAATATTGCCAATATGTATTGCATAAAAATGGTATATATTTGATCATGGGTGCGATTTATGCAAATTCTGCACTCAAATCCTAACCCTGATTATGATACTGTGTAAACTTTTAAAGCATGTGCAACAAGTTTTTAAATTATTACATATGAAGGGGTCAGAAGCAAAACCACCGAGTGTCATTTCTTTAAATTTTCATCTATATAATTATGAAAGTGGAAGTTCACTTATAGTCCAGTGATATGATTCGGAAAGGGCGTCTCGAAGAATTCATAATATTTTACATGCTTGTTTGGGTAAGTATCTAGTGATGAATATATCAATTCATCATCAAGTCCTGATGACTCCGAGGTGAGCTAAAGTTGCTATGTCGAAAAAGATCCCTTTTTTTGGCTTATCTCAAACACAGTTGGTCGTAGCTCAAAGATACTTATGTACTAGATTTAAGCTAAGAACATTTCCTACAAGAACGATTTTAATTTTTTTTCTATCACCAATAGTTGTCGAGGTAGTTGAGCTTCGATTTCGCACTTTTGCCATTTTTGCGCGAAAATTATTCACACTAAATAATGTATTTTTGACATGTGTTGTCAAGATAATCACTCTTAGACAAAAGAACGACGCTGCATTGTTATGGAGCTAGAAACTTTCAAAGGTAACTTGATGGACTAAAATATTTTTGTATAATTTATAAGAAAGTGATTTTCAAAGTTCGATATCTTGAAAACGGTTAAGTTTAAGTATAATAATGTGCTATACAATTTGTTTAGAATTTCGAGATAAATTGAAATATAGAATAATATACAGGGTGTTCTATTAAAAAAAAGCAACTTTGTTTCGTCATGACTTTTTGACTGATCATGTATACTTAATTTGTCTTTATTGTAATAGATTTTAAAAAACCCTAAAACTTTTGTATTTAACATTTTTCGCTAGCTATCTTAGTTTAGAAGATAATCGACCGTTTCCATACATAATGAGCGTCCCTGTATACAAACTACTTTAGTTATAAAAACATTTAGAAATTATTATTTATTTTTAAGGAATTTGCAAATTTCTTAAAAATGATACGATTATATGTTTGAATTTTCTAACTAATGTAACTAAACCAATTCATTGAAAAAATAAAAGAGTTTCATTAACGGTGTCCTGAATTCTATTTTAAACCATTTCCTGAATCCAACCCTTCGGTGTATTTACATGTGTGCTATCCAATTTGTAGTTCACTTACTCCAGTGCAGGCTTCACTTTCACAGTCCAGCAATTACATCGTGCCTCTTCCCCTAACTTAAACTTCCTTGGGCACTACGAATATTATATTTTAAACTTAACTAAGGGCATGCATAAAGATGCAATGGGTAGTATGACTTTAAAAGACTACTACTAACTAATCATTCACACACCCTTCAGGCAGTTCTTTCCCCCAGCGGCTCCAGCATGCATACACTCAAAGCCGCACTCCGACTTACTCTTAACCAAGATCTAATAAATAAATAACTAATATACAATAATTCTCTAACACCAGTTCTCAGGTACAATCATTAATAATAATGGCCATTCCATAAGTTAGCTTTTTATGTTACCAATAGTTTGCCCACGCCCATAAAACTTCGACGATTACTGCATCTGCGCGAGTTATTGCCTACATTTCTATTCGTTGAATAATACACTATTTTCTATTTTGCGTCTATAATAAAGCTGTTAAAGCCCAAAACAGTGCGTTAATAGCTCATTTGAGTGCTTTAATAGCCCAACTTTTTCAAAGTTGGTAGCAATGAAAAGAAAAATTGAAAAAACAGCTAATGGACAAACACTTCACTCTAAAAATTTGAATTTTCAAATGTCATATCAGTGATGTCAACTACCACAAAATTTCCTAAATTTTGAAATTGCGATTTATTTTATTTAAAAAGGGAATAGAAGGCGCAAAATAGAAAAAATAGCATAAAAAAACTCGTTTTATAATTCATTATAGCACTCGTTCTTGCGGCTAGTTTTCTAAATTTGGACTTCTGCAATATATCTTGCCTTATGAAACTCGTTCTTTAATATACTATTATTCCACAGTTATAGCAACTATAGCAACGAGTATGACATATCCTTCTAAATGTCACTACAATGCATATTATTCTTAGACAACATTCGACAACGTCATAGACAACTGGTATATGTCTGGCGTGCCGGACTTTCACCCAAGCGGCCCGGGTTCGACTCCCGGCGCTGGCAGATCTGGTTAAGGTTTTCTGCAGTTTCCCTTAGCTGTAACACAAATGTGGGATTTGCGCTGTTCCATCTATAAGTCGGCTGCAGCCGCACATTGGGCCTACATAATAATAATAATCGCCCCCTCCCTCCCGCACAAGCTTATAGCTTCTGGGGCCTTGGTTAAGGTTATGGGTTGTAGTAATTATTATTATTATTATTATATATAGAATTTATATTTTCTTTTTGATAACAGTTTTGATTGTGGATAAAACCTTATAATATTATATTGTATTGATGTTTTAGTTGCTCAAGAAAATTAAATGCTCGAGCTTCCTTCTCGTATTTAAAGATTCTTTCGTAGATAAAACACCTCCAAAACGCTTATGCAATAAATCACTATTATTTTCACTTACTTACTTTAGATAGGTACACACAATTAATCAAAAAATGTAGTTCACATAGTACTCTATATATTGTGATAAATAAGTCGTTATAAAAAAATATATTTCGTTTCTTAGTTCAGTCAGTTGAAGGTCTCATATTTTGTTGAATCCAATCAATATAATTGTATGGGCTTTGGAATGCTTGATGGATGTTTCCTTCACGAACCGTTGTCCCACTATTTTTGTGATTATGTGTTTACCTTCGATAGGACCATATGTGATTAACAATAATTAATGAATGTGATTGAATGTGCAAATTCTTGGAATCTGCTTTTTTATTTTCATGTAATTTTACAATATGTCAAATACACAAAATTATTTTGTTACAATTTTTATGTTGTTTTTTTTATGTATTGTTTTTTACTGACTTTGATTACATTACCATTATGGCATACACAAGGTCCGTTGATGCATGCATAGTGTACTAGGTATACATACACATGAATGGACCTTGGGCATACATGCTGTAGTAGACCAAGACCAAACATAATCGCCTACTCTTGTATATATGCCAGGGTAATTCTCAAAACCACATCGAGTTGGTCCAAATGATACTATACCATGTTCATAGTAGTTAGTTTCGACTTTAATCATTGTTGGACCACCACTATCAGCACTGCATGAATCTTTCGCTTTTAAGGTAAGTACTCACAGCAGCGGATCCCCAGGCGGATGTCATACGATTGGTCGCTTTGAGTCGATTTGACTCAAACCGACCAATCGTATGACATCCCCTTGCGGATCCACTGGTGTGAGTACTTAGCTTTACTCCTCCAACACATTAGTTGACTGCTAACTAAAGTTACTCCAGCCTTCTTATAAATGGGTTCACAATCTTTATTAGATCTTACTGGTACCTAAAAATTATATAAAAATGCTTAAGGAAATTGTGGCGGTAGAAAAAAAATGATGAAAATTTAACAGAAATTAGTGCAGTTGATAGAATTTAATGCACAAAATTATTTTCTGAAAAACATTTAATGTTCAGGAAGTTTGCTTATGCATAAATTGAATTTGAAAATAACACGCTATCTTATGCAAAATGGTAAGTTGTTGATACATTTATTATAATAACTTCATAAAGAATGATAGAAAAAAATTGACACCAAAACATTTCACGTAAAAATGTTGTAAGATTGTGCCATTAAAGTTTCAAATTTGTTAGAAAAATACTTTTGACAAAAAATAATTAATACGAATAATTTGTCTATTGAACGCTTGATATAGCTCGCAAAGTAACAACGTACGTCCCTAAAGTTAGCGAAGCCCATACACCAGGAAAACAGGAAAGTATATGGCAAATTAAAGGCTAATTAAATGCCCTATTTTCAAATTTAGGGCTCAGCTAGTTTTTCTAAAACCGCGGGCTTCGCTAACTTTAGAAAAAGTTAGCGGAGCCCACATCAAAAATTTAATGTAGAATGCAAAATCTAAAAAAGTAACCTATGGAGAATTAAAGGCTAATTAAATGCCCTATTTTCAAATTTAAGGCTCAGCTGGTTTTTTTATAAACCACGGGCTTCGCTAACTTTAGAAAAAAGTTAGCGGGACCCACATCAAAAATCTAATGTAGAATGCGAAATTTAAAAAGTAGCCTATGGAGAATTAAAGGATAATTAAATGCCCTATTTTCAAATTTAAGGCTCGGGTGGGTTTTTTCTAAACCGTGGGTTTCGCTAGCTTTAGAAAAAGTTAGCGGAACCCACATCAAAAATCTAATGTAGAATGCGAAATTTAAAAAGTAACCTATGGCGAATTAAAGGCTGATTAATTGCCCTGTTTTCAATTTTAAGGCTTAGCTGTTTTTTTTTAAACCACGGGCTTCGCTAACTTTAGAAAAAAGTTAGCGGGACCCACATCAAAAATCTAATGTAGAATGCGAAATTTAAAAACCTAAGTTATGGAGAATTAAAGGCTAATTAAATGCCCTATTTTCAAATTTACGGCTCAGCTAGTTTTTCTAAAACCACGGGTTTCACTAACTTTAGGAAAAAGTTAGCGGGACCCACATCAAAAATTTAATGTAGAATGCGAAATTTAAAAAACTAAGTTATGGAGAATTAAAGGCTAATTAAATGCCCTATTTTCAAATTTAAGGCTCGGGTGGGTTTTTTCTAAACCGTGGGTTTCGCTAGCTTTAGAAAAAGTTAGCGGAACCCACATCAAAAATCTAATGTAGAATGGGAAATTTAAAAAAGTAACCTATGGAGAATTAAAGGATAATTAAAGGCTGATTAAATGCCCTGTTTTCAGATTTAAGGCCCAGCTGATTTTTCTCTAACTCACGGGTTTCGCTAGCTTTAGAAAATAGTTATAAAAATACTGTTCTGTAACTATGCAGGTCTTTCTTATACAGGGTGTTTCAGTTAAGATTCGTATCCTCTGAACAGGTGATAGTACACATAAAATGTGACAAAAAAAACTTAATATCATTAGTGACTATCTTTCATAATAACCGAGAAAAAAATTGTTTTTAAAAAGTGGGCTGATGGTCACTGATTAAAGACTAGCAGTTGGAGCTGGATCTACCTAACTGTATTTTGAACGTGATATCTGGTACATTGATGCTAGATGATGTCACAGTTTGTTTTGACTATTATTTCCAGCACTTCCCAAAAGTTGGCCTTTTTAGCAAATGTTTTTCGATGTGCGTAAAATCAAAAATGGCATAAGGATTCTTTGTTCCTATTGACCAGTACTATGTCCTGTCCAGAGGATACGAATCTTAAGTGAAACACCCTGTATAATAATTATAGAAAAAATAAAATTTAAACATTTAAGGTAATAAAGTAACATAACATTCAAGATAATATGTAGTTTTTTTTAATGATGGCACGTCATTGCGAAATCTAGCAGAACACAGGGTGCAATTTTCAGGAAGTAACCGTTGCTGCATTTTCGAAAATTTTTAGTTTCTTAATATTTCAGATAATTTAGTTCCCTATTTGAGTACGCATTTATACATCAGAATTAAAGATTAATTAATTCAAGATTCCGCTTACGCGTCTCGAACTTTTACAAATACATCGTCAAAATCAACTCATCAACGACCGTTATTAAGGATTCTATTCTGCGGCCTTTAATTAGCCTTTAATTCCCTATAGCCTATCTTTCTCAGTTCTGCAAGTTGCCATTGGATTTCTGACGCGGGTCTCGGTTAACTTTCCTAAAGCTAGCGAAACCCGTGGTTTAGAAAAAAACCAGCTGAGCCTTAAATTTGAAAACAGGGCATTTAATCAGCCTTTAATTAGATTTTAATTCTCAATAGGTTACTTTTTAAATTTCCCATTCTACATTAGATCTTTGATGTGGGTCACGCTAACTTTTTTCTAGAGCTAGTGAAACCCGCGGTTTAGAGAAAAATCAGCTGAGCCTTAAATTTGAAAACAGGGCATTTAATAAGCCTTTAATTCTCCATAGGTTACTTTTTTAAATTTCGCATTCTACATTGGATTTTTTATGTGAGTCCCACTAACTTTTTTCTAAAGCTAGCGAAACCCGTGGTTTTAGAAAAACTAGCTGAGTCGTAAATTTGAAAATAGGGCATTTAATTAGCCTTTAATTCTCCATAACTTAGTTTTTTAAATTTCGCATTCTACATTAGATTTTTGATGTGGGTTCCGCTAACTTTTTTCTAAAGTTAGCGAAACTCGTGGTTTAGAAAAAAAACAGCTGAGCCTTAAATTTGAAAATAGGGCATTTAATTAGCCTTTAATTCTCCATAGGTTACTTTTTAAATTTCACATTCTACATTAGATTTTTGATGTGGGTCCCGCTAACTTTTTTCTAAAGTTAGCGAAACCCGTGGTTTATAAAAAAACAGCTGAGCCTTGAATTTGAAAATAAGGTCATTTAATTAGCCTTTAATTAGCCTTTAATTCTCCATAGGTTACTTTTTTAAATTTTGCATTCTACATTAAATTTTTGATGTGGGCTCCGCTAACTTTTTCTAAAGTTAGCGAAGCCTGCGGTTTTAGAAAAACTATCTGAGCCGTAAATTTAAAAATAGGGCATTTAATTAGCCTTTAATAAGCCTTTAATTTCCCATATACTTTCCTGTTCTCCTGGTGTATGGGCTTCGCTAACTTTAGGGACGTAACAAACGTTACATTGCGACAAACGAGCGGGAAACTTAAATGCTTTAGGTAGCTACATGCAGCACCTCTGGCCGCTCGTAATTAACATCTCGAAAACAAAATCAGTTGTATTAAATAAAAAGGATACATAATTCGGAAATTTTTTACTGCTACTTTTTAAATGAATCTGAATAAATAATGTTTCATCCATCGTTTTATATACATATATTTGCAAAGATAACCTCAAAGCTTGAGTGAACGTCATTTAGTGCATTAATCTATTTTCATCAAAACAAAAAATGAAATACTGGTGGCAATATAAGGCAACGTTGTCACTTTTTCTCTACTCTAGAAGCGCATAATTTATTTATATTCTAGAGGGATCTCATTATTTTTTATTGTTTACATAGTAATATTATATTATTTTTACTAATAAAAAAGTAAACTTTAATGAAATCTCTGGTTAGAAGAATTGTTTTTTTCGTCATATTTTCACGTTCTTAAGTTTGGACTAGACAGTCAAAAGTTAATATCTGACTTTAAAAAGACTAATAATTAATTAAAAACATATATAAATAATAACTAAACTGCTTTCACATGCATTCTAATAAAACTGGTATCGTTTGAGCCATTATTTGAAGCAAAACTATGTAATTATTTCTATTTATCAAAATAGCAAAGCTCCATAACTTTTGGCTCAGACTATCCCACCACAACTCCCTTAAACGTTATTTAAGAAGAAGAATAATAATTAGACTAACATCGACTGAGAGTTTCACTGCACTTTGACTTCTGTTTTCAGTTTTGCCCCAGCCAGCTACAGTCAAGTGTCTACCAATATATTTAGTCTTGCCTTTTTAAATCTTTAGAAAATGGTAGGCAGATTAGTGCAATAAAGTCTGAAATTTTAAGAGTGTACTATAGCCTCAAGAAATGTATATTTTCTAATATGTTAGTATTCGACCGGTCTATTAAGTCTGAGCAAAGCAATCTCATATGGTTGATTCAAATCACCTGGATTGTATTTTTCATGAACAATTTGTTCTTCGATGCCTATATCCTGGGGATCATTACACTCATCAAAGCCAGGTTCAGGGTTTTCGGTATCGCAATCAACTGGCTTTGATAGATCATGCTCACCTAAACGAACATTTGTACTGAAAAAAAATGTTTAGAAATAATCTGACTTGAAGATCAGAATTTGATACTAACAACCTCCACGTGTCTGGGATGCGCTTCAAACAATGGGCAGCAGTTAAAATATATTGGTGATTGATTAAAGATCCACCACCACCACCCCCCTCCATTAAAGATTCCAGAAGTGCCATCCACGGGTAAGTTCTGATACCTGTTTCCTCTCTTCCAAAAATTCTGTCATCTATTTGTATTCCGCAAATCTTTTTATTGGGTAAAAGATTGTTAGCGTTACCACCAACATTTACACTACCTATTGCGAAAATAAACGTGTTATCAATAATAAAATATACATGGAAATCAAAATTGAAAGTAAACGTTTTAAAATGCGTGTTGTAATCTGGCTTAGACTGTACATCCCCCAATTGTAAAATAAGTTTATTTGATAAAAAACAATCTACCATCGGAAAAGGACGTAGGAAGATATACAGGTAGCACAATTTGACTTTATCAAGTTGCTGTGACATTTCGGGAACGTCACTCAGCAATTACCCAGCCAAGGTTGGAGTTGTTTGGATGTGAGAGGCTATACGTTGGTATCAACATCCGTTAAAGTAGTGTACGTGAGCTACTTGCTCGACTCTGTCGTACTGGTACTGGAGCCTGGAGATAGCAAATCGTCAAGCGAACTGCCTATCTTTGTTTCGCCCACTTGAAGGTTGGAACCTGCAATTTTAACATATAAGTATAAATACGACATGTCATGACACAGATCTCACAACAGCTACTTTGCGGTATTAATGTTATTTTTAGTTTTCCGGGCAGCATCTCTATCTCTGAGATACCTAAGGTGATTATCAGCAGAGTGGTAATTTCTCCATATGAATTAGATAATCGCAAATATCCAAGTTTAGTGAACTAGATATATTTGCATGATTTAATTAATGGATCGACATTTTGCCGACAACATCAACCATCAAATCATCCCTATATAAGGAAATTAATTTTATAGATTTTTGATAAAGATTAATTTTAAATTGTTTAATTAATGTTTTACATTACATTATATTTTGAATGCAAATCCATAAAGTATACTACATATATGTAGTTACTAGACAGAGCGATTAAATTAAATTGAAACATGTGCAATTTACCCTATATTGCATTTGAAAATAATCAAGTAAATGCATTATGCACACATAGGCAACCTATTATACAGCACGCCCTTTATACGATTTACATATATTGCGTAGTAAATAAACAAAACTGTATAAACAAAAGGATAATTATGGGAAATCGTGCAATAGTCAGAAGAAAAAATTAGTTGCAGCCCTCTACACGTGTTTCACACTTATTAGTGATCATCAGGACGGCATAGCAAATAAGAAAATGAGACATGGAATAGATAAAAGCAACTAAGTCAGAAAAATGTACAACTATAAGGTTTCACAGTTTCGAAGACACTGAATTTAATTTGAGGTGAAAGTTAATTTTTTAATTAATTTTTTTACATTAAATCATATTCTGAAAACGAATCTAGATTATCTTTGATAGTTCGTATGGAAAAATTGTCATCAGACGCGTGGAAACGGTATGGCATCTTCATACACGTTGATAAACAATTAAAAACTATCAGTGTTGTAAATCAGCTTGATGTACTTTCAACATCGTACCAAATAAATGATGCGTTCTCATCAGTATGGCGGACTGTCTGCAGCACCGCATCGGTATGGCAAATATGTCCAGCATACATTTGGTGTCTAATTAACGATATAAAACAAGAATCAGATTTGTGTCCATTTTCAGAAATCATACAGCAGGTACGGGGCGCCATGCTGGCGTTTCGTTCTTTCATGTTGTAGAAGCTAACTTCACAAAAATCCCCGTTGTGGGATACGACCTACATAAATTTCTTTGCTGGCTTCCGGTCTGATATGACGTAAAAAACGGGGTCGGACGGGTTAAACTACAAATTCTTTAAAATTATTTTACAAATATCTACACCTTGTAAGTGTATATATATATTTAAATTTTCTAGTTTGTTGCTTAAATCTTATTTCTTCTATCTGCTATGCCGTACTGATGAGCACTAATAAGTGCGAAACACGTATATACGGTTGCAACTAACTTTCTCTTATAAAATCTATTGCGCGAATTCCCATTATTATCCCTTTGTTATATGTTTATATACGCGCATTAATCTTTCTATTTATATTTTTAAATGTATGTATGTACGAATATAATATACGCAGTGCTTATACAAGTCGTTAGTTGACGACTAATAAACTTAATTAACGATTATAAGTAACTCAAGATTAATATAGAAATGAACGACTATAAGCGCAAATACATCTGAAGATGAAACCAAAATCCAGTTCCCGAGGATTGGAACGGAACGCTCGGAATCGGAGTGCAGCGCTCGGAATCGGAAAAGTGACGAAAGGAAACGAGTTTTGTCATTACTTTACATCGAAATTGGTTATCAGCACTTGTGTTGAAACTGGATAGTTTGTTTTCGATCCGAAGCCGACGTGCGACGTTTCCGATCCGATCCAATTCAGTGTACGAGCTCCATTGAAAAGCTTGTTATCAAACAATTCCAATTCGTTCCGTCCCGGTCCGATATATAATGTACGGCAAGCTTTAATACCTGATAAAATTACCATCTAACCTTACCATATTTACTAAATGCATTCATTAAAAAGTGTGTAAACATAAATAATGCGAACTAAAGGCATAAACGATATAACTGTTTACACGGGCATGAGTTAAGAAATACATATTTTTGTCTGCGGTCGGCGGGCGTGGTATCCGGTCGGCGTAATGTCCTATACCCGCAGCTCGTATTAACTTTTTACTCGGTGCCATTTGTTAAAATCATAAAAAGGTAGCTGATCAGTCTTATCATAATCAGTAAAATATGAACACACGTGAACAAATTTCTTTCATTTCGATTTTCATGAAAAATGAATCAGTGAAAATGGTTAATAAAAAATAATCCGTCAGAACTCCACTTAGACTCAGTTTGGGATACTACTATCACTTTTTGATATCAAGTAACAAATAAGAAATGAATATTAACATAAATTTTGTGTAATTTACAATTTTGCTAGGTTAGGTTTAGGTTAGGTTATGTTTAGATTTGGGTTAAGTTAGATTAGGTTAGGTTTAGGTTAGGATTAGGTTCGGTTAGGTTTAGGTTCGGCTAGGTTTAGGTTAGGTTAGATCTGGTTAGGTTTAGGTTAGCTTAACTTAGGTTAGGTTAGGTTGAAAAAACCCGAATTTGCTTTTGCATGGTGCTTTGGCTAGGTAGTGCCGTTTTTATGGAAGTTAGGTTGATAACAACCAATTTTGAAGGCTTAGGGACGTTCGCCCCAAAAATGATTAATATAAATATTTAGAATCAGCATAAGATTCCTGTCAAAATGACACCAATTTGGCTAAAAAATGTTTGGTGGGGAAATTCTTTAATTGTTCCAAATTTTATTATTATCAAGACAATTCATTTTTAGAAAGCCTAAAAGGGTCAGCACGAGTGTGCGAACACTACGTTTGCTTTTAACTGTTACATTCGCAAACTGTCATTTTGAAAGTGGTGAGTTTAAACAATTATTTTTCTGGCCTATTTCGTTGAAAAGTTTTTTTAATTAATTTTAAGTTGTAACTTATAAAACTCGGGGCCGTCTAAAGTGCGGGGTTCCGGGTAACGCGTTGAACTTATAGCCTCGCGCCGGTCCTGACCACTTATTCAACGTGATAATTTTTTTTATTTTTAAACATAACTTTTGAATTTCCTGAGTGAAACCAATTTTTTATTGCATGAATTAATAGAGAATTTTCTAGCGAATTAATAGAAGATTAGATCAATAGAATAAACAATTGGGTCCACACGGGAAATTTAAAGGTTATGTTAAAAATATGTTTAGTAGGTTATAAATAATTGCTTATTAAGTATGTAATCTAAGTACACTAAATAAATAATCTCATCCAAAAAAGAAATTTAACATGTACCACAGCGCACTTAACCTAAAAAACAAAAAATAATAAAATAAAGCCAAAAATCTTAGAAACAAATGAGAAATGGCACATCATCGTAGTCTAATGTACATTCGAAATATGTATAAATGTACAGGGTGTTCTGTTTAAGACTCTAAAGTTGATGTCACTTCCGAATAAACCAGAAGTCTAAAGCTAATGGTTGTATTGCAGAAAGATGCGTATTTATGTCTGTATTCGCTATTTCAAAATTTGATAGAAATCGGCTGAAAAATGAAGAAATTATTCGGTGTAACATAATGGCGGTGTAACGGAATGTCAGGGGTTACCGAACATAAATTGCCATTGCGTATAAATTGGCTATGGCCATTAATAAGGCATGTAAAGCATTAATACACGAAATTATTAAAAAGAAATACAAGAAAGGCTAATATGACTCTATTTAATTGTTTTCTTTCAGTGTAAATGCATCGTATAAAATGATAAAAATAGCATCATATTAGCCATGCTGTACTATAGCATTATGAAACCCATAGTACGTAGGTATGCACATATCATCCGCTTGGTGAAGAAACAATTTCACGGTCCTGTTCGTCTAGTTGAATTTCTGTTATATCTGAAAAACTATTAAACAACGTTAACTATCAAAATGTTCTTTGGAGAATTTTTTTTAATAATAATCTATTGGGCCTAAATACTAGGACAATCGTAACTCCATATGGAACTTTTCGTCTATCAAAATTCATTTTTCTCATTTTTAAACATTCCTCGCATAAATTCACCAAACATATTAGATCTGAATCCCGAATGTATATTTTATTTTCAAGAGGTACCTATTTACGTCCAGGTGCCAGCTGACCATCAATATGTCAAAACCAGGTATATTTCACGGTTAAAGTCACTCACTTTTGTGATATGAAAGGACTCAAAATAGTTTGAAATGTTAAATGTCCTATATTGGTCTATTATTGACTTCATTTCATAACTAAAAGAGGGTTTTTGTAGTTCATGCTGAATTATTATTTAACCTTTTATTCGTTCTTCCGAACCGTATATTATTTAGTTTGGTTTAGGACGGGACGACAAATGAAAAGGGCGAACAAAGAACTACACTCATACACTAATAGCCAATAAAATAAAAATCAAAAGTGTAAATTTGAAAACAAAAGCAAACATGTGTGAAGCCTTTTTCTATAATTTTTAACGTCAAGATTCATTTTAAGGACTTATAATAATCAAAATTTAAAAAGCCATTTTCAAGATTGTTTTTAAATCATTTTTAGCGTGTCAAAATGTACGTCTATTGGAAATCATTGTTTGGTGTAGGTACTGTTTTTTGGGCGATAATGTGCTTGTATGATGTCCTTTACATTGATCCAACAACAAAAAGTTTTTATTATTCGTCCGGTACGTTATTATAAAGCATAGATTTCATTTTAATAATACCACTAACGAATTGTTACTTGTTTAACAGATGAATTTGATTGGCTGCAAAAAGTGTCCGAAAAAGAAATCATACAAGTACCGATAGATCAGCAAGACGACATTGAACTATCTGATCTTAATGGCTTAACATATTCAATGGTAATGTGGAATGTTGTTACGTTCTTTATGACAATCTGTTTGTGTTTCGTGGGGAAATATTCTTTAAATTACTTAATCCAGTTTCAAGAGAAACACAGGTACTAAACAATGTCAAATTCTTTTGTCCTGGACATCAAACGATCTAGATAAATGCTCATCCTCAGTGTACTATCAAACGAAACGTGATTCTACCGAAATTTCATTTTAGATTACGTCAGGAATATCAAGCAACAAGAAGGGCCACTAGTAATAGCAAAATACCAGTTTTACTTCTTCCAAAAACAGCCAACGACGGGAATAAAGATGCAGGTAGTGTGATCACTAGCTGTGCAAGTCTTTTATCAAACTCTTCAACCAGCATAGATCTCACCATAAGACCAAGCAAAGTAATTCATTCTATTACTTATTTAAAACAATATTTTTACCAATCTTTCTACCTTGCAGAGTGAAATGTGTTCAAGAATAGAACATCAAATGGAAAAGCAATGTGCTAAACTACGCGATGAAATGCTCACGTTGCAAGCAAATTCCTTGAAAGAGCACGCTGCTCTATCTAGAAAGCTAGAATCTATTTCCAGGGAAAAACGCGACCTCTACAGGCAACTGCAAACTTCCCAGAAAGAGAACCGCGCTGCGAAACACCAACTCGAAGAGTTGTTAGCGGAAAAGTCTATGCTAGTAAAACGGTTAGAATGTGCATCTAGAGAATTCAAGATGAATACAAAATCAAAGAAAGCGGCGTTGGCCAAATTGGAAGAGTGCCAAGATACAATATCTCAATTGAAACAAGAGTTGGATAAGGTTGTATTCGAGAAAGAAACTTTAGAAACCAAATTTACAGTTTTGGAAGCCGAGCATGAAAGCTTGAAGGAACGTCTGGATAGGTTGGAGCCGCCGTCGCAAGATAATATACTGTTTACCCCGAATAGCATCGTAGGATTCAAAAAGGATAATGGCGATGCTCCTAAAGAACCTAAGGTTGGAAGAGTAATAAAATATTTGTTAATCTTTTAGCATTTTAAATTTTAGCAGGCCGATTGTTACGAGATTTCTCAATCTCAGAAAGATGTGCAAAGAGTACAAATGAGGTTGATTGATCTAGAGAAAAGTTTAGACAGGTTAAGACTTATGAATTGGGGCAAGAAAGATAGTACTGTAAGTCAAGATATGACTGAAGAAGATCAAGATATGAAAAAGGCTGAACCAATTAAGAAAGTAGAGAATTGTTGTAAATATATAAACATATGTGCGCTCTCTAACTTTATTGTTTTCAGAACTCAAATTCGAGTGATTTTGAAAATGATATGTTAAATTTGTCTAATTTACTTACATCCAAAGCCGAAGCACCCTTGGAAGTTGAAGAAAGTAATGAGGTTGAAAGGTTGCTGCTGCAAAGCGAAGATAATCTAACGGATGAACAAAGGAGAAGAATCTTGGCACCAGTTGATTCCAGTGAAGACTCGAATGCGTCCAAGAGCTTTGACAGGCTGCTGGATTTTAAAGAAGACCCATTTGAAAGGGTAAGATTTATTTGTTTGCTTGTTTGTTGTTGAAGGGATCGAGGTAGCAGAGCATGCTGCGTACATATCCACTCTAATTGATTCACTGATACAACTAGATAATGATATGATTAGGAGATTAAACTGAATTAGAAAGCGTTTAGTTAGTTAATGCCGATTTAAATTAAATTAATTTGGATTAAAGGTAGATGTTAAAGGTAGAGCCAATAGTTAAAGCTGATTAACTGCACGCACTGGCGTATTAAAAATCAGGCTAGTTCTGGCCACCATCAAATGATTTGCTCGTTCACCACCGCCTTTGTCTATTCCAATGTATCTGAAAACCATAAAAAATTACAGACCAGTCCATTAATAGTTATTTACGTGCCAAGCTTTGTAAATTAATCTTTACGGGCGAACTGGAAAGTTTGTGGGGCGAGCGACGAAGGAGCGAGCCTCCATAATCCAGAGAGCCCAGTAACGATTAATTGGAATGTGTGTCGCTTACAAACTTTTATTTCCACCTTCACCAGCATTTTTTTATGAATTGTATATTTTTTATAAAAAAGACATTTTGGAATCAAAAGGCGGTAGCACAATTTATACCTAGGCGTTGCCATGGTGTAGTGGTTAAGCAACACATTAGTTGCCATAGCATTTTGTTGATGAGCATTGTAAAATTTTACAGGTCACTTTTAGGAGCCCGTAAAGTTTTACAGGCCTGTGGCTGTAATTACTCATTTACCTAGTTACATAAAGGCCTGTAAAGTGTCATTTACATAGAAGGGGGAAATAAAAGCTTTATACCAGTCTATAATACAAACGTTTACTTGCTTACTTTTAACATGCTTTCTACCAGATTATGAGGCAGCTGATCACATCTCTGTTCCTTTTTGCTCTTTAGAATCCGAACTCGTCTTCACTCATATTATTTTCTGTTATCCTCTTTATCCCCCGCAGTGCTAGCCTGCAGCCGTCACAGTCTATATACTGTGGCAACGTGGCTAGCTTATTGTTTCGAGTCTTGTCTAATGAAACTCCATAGTCTTTCGTGTTGCTCTTCTTTAGTAAGAGAATAGTGTGTCTCAAGGAGATCTTTGGGTCATCTTCCTGTATTATAAATCTCATTGGCCAGATTGATCGAGAGTCATTTAGCTCTCTATAGTGGGGAATTTCTTGATGCTAACCAATAGTATCACGGAAACGGTAATAGATATGAGGTCGGTTAAATTCTTGTTTTAGGAAAAGTTTAAAATCACGAGTATTATCAGCAAGATGGAGCTGCCCTTCACAAATTATTAACAAAAATAAATTATTTACATAACATTTTTGTCTGCCTAATGGTGCAAAAATAACGCTTAATATATGTAGTGGACTATTGCAGTTTAAAATTGCTTTAAAGAGAAGGCATAAAAAAATCTCTATCGTCTTCAACTTGGCGTGGTCAAAAAAAAGTTTGATTGAAATAACGTCAATGGTAGAGTCATTGAAAAATAACTGAAAAAATAGAAAATTGACAAAAACAAAGGGGTAGCAAGTAAACACTCTCTATGAACCCGATAGAGATAGGTCAGCTTCAGGGATGTGCCCCTGCCCATGCGAGCCATACTCCTCTCCCAATCCCTACAGGGAGAGGGTGTGTCACAACCTAAATTCCCATCCATACCATATTTTCCCTTCCCGCTCCTCCCACTCGCTTTTAAATCCTACCCCCACCTCATGGCGAATATTAAAACGAAAGGATTAGGTCCCCAGGTGGGTGTTAAATTCCACACCTTCAAAAAGGTCTACCTCAAGGAATCTGGGGGAGGCAAACATTCGCCCAAAAGATGGGCGGATGACATAAAAAGACACGCAGGACATATGTGGAGAAGAGTTGCCAGAGACAGGGACAGATGGCGCCAATTGGGGGAAGCCTATATCCAAAACTATAAAGTAGGATAGAGACGGGCTGATGATGATCGTCTTCAACTTGGCGTGGTCAAAAAAAAAGTTTGGTTGAAATAACGTCAATGATATAGAAAACAATTTTTTTTATTTTGCGTCTATATTAAAGCTGTTAAAGCACCCAAAACAGTGCGTTAATTCGAGTGCTTTAATAGCCCAACTTTTTCAAAGTTGGTAGCATTGAAAATATAATTGAAAAAAACAGAAAATTGACAAAAACCTTACTCAATTTTCTGTGTCAATCAATGAATTTTCGAATGCCACATCAGTGTTGTCAACTACCACAAAAATCCCTAAAATTAAATTGCGATTTTTTTTTATTTAAAAAGGGAATAAAAGACGCAAAATAGAAAAAATAGCATAAAAAACTTGTTTCATAAGTCATTATTGCACTCGTCCTTTAGAATACTCGCCGCAAGCGGCTCGTTTTTTAAATTTGGACTCGTACAATAAATCTCGCCCTATGAAACTCGTTCTTTAATATACTATTTTTAAATATCAATTTTTAGTTTTTCCTATGTCAGAAACGGAATAAAATATCCATTATTTATTTCCAGATTCTCAATTACCATAAAAAAAACTCAACTTTTTTCTCATTTAGCCGACCTCCGGTCTCTTACTGTTTCCGACATACCAACAATGAGCAACAAAAGATTCATCACCCTGTATATTCCATCCATACCTTTTTATTTAATTACGTTTGTTCAATATATATGTCTTAGTTATTTTTTGGCTTGTTGTTTTTCTTTCTTTCTTCAGTGCAATTTGTTCTATTTCTTAAATTCATCTATCTTATCTGACATAACCTGCTTAATACAATGTTTTATTTCTTCTTTAAACTTTTTAATTTTTCCTTAGGTATTCAACATACTATCTCTAATCATAAACATTCTTGTGATGTGTATACTTAGACTTATTCCTTTGAGTGTTTCTTCAAGTTCTCGAAAGTTTTTCTAAAACCTATATCTTCCTTGTTTATACATATATGTATGTGGATTTTGATTAAAATATATTATACCTAAATCCGGATTTTTTTGACATACAGATCCAAAATAACTGACTTCCGGTTTAGTCGCGAATGACCCTAAATTTCGATTTTTGAACGAGACGCCCCGTATATTTTTGGCAATTTAGATTCTACTGGTCAAAATTAGTATAACCACGTTACTATAGTAAAACCAAAAAGTGAAAAAACTAAACCGGAGTGAATCTGGCAGCCGCAGACTAGCAGTCGGAGTTGATTGTGAACGAGCCTTGCTCCCAAATTGTCAAATCTAGACAGTTTGAAATAAAAAATAGACATTTCAATCTATCAAAGTTTTAAAGGGTTTTTCACAACTCCAATTGTTAATTATTAAACTACTATTAATAAATATTAATTGAAGTTGTGACAAATCTTTTAAGCAGCAACTAATGTCGTCCACGCTTTTGCTATCAGAGAAGATTATTTATTAATAGTAGTTTAATAATTAACAATTGGAGTTGTCAAAACCTTTTAAAACTTTGACAGATTGCAATGTCTATTTTTTTATTTCAAATTGTCTAAATTTGACAATTTGGGAGCAAGGCTCGTTCACAATCAACTCCGACTGCTAGTCTGCGGCTGCTGGATTCACTCCGGTTTAGTTTTTCATTTTTCGGTTTAGGTATAGATCTAAATTTACAGAGAAACCTTTATGATACAATTTAGATTAGTGGTTCTTTTCTTGATTTGATCTATTGATATAATAGATGCAAAGTACGTCTTAATGTACATCGTTGAATTTGTACTTTAATTTCCTAGTAATATAGACGGCCTGTATTATTATCACCTAGAAAATCAAGTTATGGGCGAAAAACTGTTCCAGCTTTCATAAATTAGCAGTAGTTTATGGTACTGGTGAAATGGCATTTTATAGGAAACTTAGGAATTATTTCTTAATATCCCAGATCTTTCTCGGCCTTCTAAAATTAATAAAAAATTTGGAAAATAAAATTCGTTTTTGAAAAAACTTAAATTTAACCCAAAAAAATCCAAATATGCAAAAACTATAAAGCGAGTTTCATTCAAAAAATTGAAACTGGGTCATTTTCGGCAAAACCGGAAGTCGGCCATTTTGAATTTGTATGTGGGGAAAAATTTGGAAATTACGTCTAATATATGCATACCAAATTTCATCAAAATCTATTTATACACATCCAATTGAAAAATCGTTAAACCTGTGTTTAATTTTTTGAAGAGAGCTATTCAATTATGCTAGAATAAAGCCTCCCACTCCCCCCGTGTGTGTGGCGTGGGAAGCAACTGTACGGGGGGGAACCCCTACTCTTTATTAACGATTCAGATTTTGCGGCAAAAATACATAACTATTACTTGAAATACTTTTTTGTAATCATCGTAGGTGGCGCTGCAATTACAGGAAAAACAAATCTTGTGCTAATCTCGAGAAATACAATTCCAGTTGAAAAATCGCAAATCACGCTTTAATATTTTGTTAAAGTTATCTACATATAAGGATTGTCGACAGGGCACACCATGTAACCCTGAAAAGAGCTAGTTAGGAAGCCAGCTGGGCTTTGAGACGAAAAAGTTGATCGATTCTTAGAGCAAATGTTTAAATTGACCTCCATTTTTAGTTTGACAATAAGTTAGTCGTAAATAGTACTCATACAACACATTTCCTCTAATCGCTGCTGTGATCAGATCGACTTGGTTTATTATTCCTTCCGCTGAGATCTGCCAATTTCACGGGTGCTGTAACGTAGGCTTTGTTTTCAAGATATCTTCAGAAAAAGTAATCGAACGATGTTAGATCTAGCAAGCTTGCAGGTCATTCAATGGCACTTTGGCGGCTTGAAAACGTATCGTTAAAAAATTATTATTATTATCACATCGATTCATCATTTCGTCACAGAATGCGATTCACTGACATCACACTCATGTCATGTGCTTGTGATGTTTTTCACGGAACTGTGGAGATTTTGTGATGAATGTTTGCATCACTTCAACACTATTATCATCCTTTATTGGCAGATTTGGTCTACCACTACGTTCCCGATCCTTGGCAGATCCTGTCTCTTCAAACCGTCTGTCAGTTTTTTGAACTGCAAACTGTGAAATTAGTTCACGATTTGGATACATTGATTAAATTAGTCACTTCTTCGTACAATTCGTAATATGCTCTCTATATCTTTGCATCATCAATAAGGTAATACGTTCTTTTTCAGATACCGGCATTTGAAAAAAACAAACAAACCTGACTTACACAATTCGTTAAATGTAGAATTAGCTAGAGTACCTACATCTAGTCACCTAGCTGGTCGATCAGAGTACCGCAAAACGTTGCCATATTGGGGCAGAGGATGGTGATCTTTAATAACGCACAAATCAAAATCACATTTTACGTATTTGACATATTAGAAGTTTGAACTTTCAGAATAAGAAAAACCTTTTAAAAAACTAAACGTGGATTTGATTAAATTCAATATAGATAAAAATAATGAATAGCACGCTCTAGGTGACTAGATGTAGTGACTCTAGAATTAGCTAGAGTCACTGCATCTAGTTACCTAGGCCAGCTGGTCGATTAGAGTACCGCAAACCGCCGCCATATTGGGGCAAACGAAGCGCGAAATTGTTTATTATTTGTTCTGTATTGAATTTAATCAAATCCACGTTTACTTTAAAAGGTTTTTCTTATTCTGAAAGATCAAACCTCTAATATGTCAAACACATAAAACGTGGTTTTAATTTGTCCATTATTAAAAATCACCCTTTTCTGCCCAAATATGGCGGCGGTTTGCGGTACTCTGATCGACCAGCTGACCTAGATGACTAGATGCAGTGACTCTAGAATTAGCAGAATCCGAATCTACAATAAAAAGACGGGTTCCATTTAAAAACTTGAACTTGCCCCCTGCCCTTTCCACAAGGGGGAAGGGCGACGCACATTATAGCACAATTGAATTGCGATCTTCCAATTGGAAGTGTATTTTTCAAGCTATTTGACCGTCTTTAGACGTTTGGTACACCCGGTGTACTCTATTGTTTTTCTTTTTGACTCAGAGTAGGCTTGACATTTTTGTAACAGTGTATATATATGGTTACAACAATTTTTTTTTATACTTTGCGTTCACAATGAATATTTTGCAATCAAAAGTTATTTTATCTTTTAAAGACTATAGGGGTGGTCCAAAATATGCAGAAGGACCCTGTAAATTTGAATGATCAGAGAGTATACGACTCTTTTTAGGGAAAACATTTTTTACAAAAGAAAAATTAATTATATCCTTTCTCATATTTCAGATGAGTCAGAAACGAATCTCGTGGACCATTTATCCTAAACGACATTATTACTACAGATAAGGCTCTAATTGTACCTGTACCCACTTTGTAACTTTTCAATAAATCAAATTCGGAATTTTACTTCTTGAATCTTATTTCACTTTTACTAGTATTGAGGTATCAATTCTATAAAGCTTCTTTTATACCATAGAATTTGCATAGTAAGATAATCTTATCAAGATAGTACAAGGAGTGTTAGGAAAAGCAGTTAGATCTTTAAAGGAACTGTTGCTTATTTTTAGTTAGCCCCATAGATCTCTATTTATATTTTTCTCTAACTATACCTGTTCATCTGATGAATTCCTATTCGTCAATTAATTCCAACACCAACTTTAAAACCTTCAGAACACACTTCGATCTGCCCTATCAAAAGTTTCCCTACCCATAAGTTAAACGTGTACTATTGGTTTCATAATGATCTAGGACAACAAGGCTAATATGATGCTAGTTTTTATTATTTTATCCTATACATTTACATTGAGAAAAAATTTAAAAATAGCATCATATTAGCCTTGCTGTCCTAGATCATTATGAAATCAATAGTACATTATCCTATTTCTTCCAACTTCTTCCTATAGCAGTTTACGTCTTTTGACGACTTAGAAGTTTTAAGTTAAATAAAGGTTGCCATTATGTTTTGTAATAGCTTAAATTTACACCTTTGTACACCACCTAACGTAAGTGAAACAGCCTAACATCTAACCTAACCCAACTTTTGATCTAAACTAACTTAATCTTACTTCTAACTGAATCTAGAGTATCCCATATAAGTTAAGACCTTATCTAGAACTGTCAATAATATTCTTTGGTATTCAGCTGTTTGGTATTTGTTGATACCTTGTTAAAATAATTGCATAATTTATCTGATTGGAATAGTTTGAGAACCAAGGTGGTTTAGCGACAGATAATTACATTTATTTACGACTGCTTGGATAAGAACTCAAATGAATGACATAATGAGTTAGGTAATGAAGTTTATTATATCACTTGTGAGGTAATGAATGCATTACATAACTAAGTTATGTAATGAATGCATTATCTAACTTAAATAAATGACATAACGAGACAGTCGTAGATAAAATTGTGTATGATACACGTTGGGTGAAGGTGTAATAGCACTTGTGTGATAAGACCTGTACACATGGAGCGTTTTCTAACGCGCGTTTGCTAACGCGCAGACTGTGGCATACCCTTGGGATTGGCAATTTGCTTCTAATTCTATATTTTTTGAAATCTTTCAAATAATGTTGAATGATATTGCGTTCAAAGCTGAAGTTGTTTCGAATCATGGGCCTTGACTGCATGTCATCGACACTCTTCTCCGGAACTCCTGTTACTTTTAACCTCATTTTTCTGGGCGATAATGTCGAGTCTGAGGATTTGATCGCTTGAAATGGCGTTTGCATCTCGTTTTGTTTCTTCCACAGCCACAATATCGTAATGTAAATGCGTACTACTGTACTACGTTTCATAGAGAACTATAGTTCCCTATTTTCTCTTTTTATCGCTTTTCACAGTTTTTAATGTTTACAATCCTTAACAAACGTTGGTTTTATGTTTGCAACTCTTATCCATCGTTATTTTCAGCTTTGCCTTATCACAGTCTCATTACGTATTTAGTATAAGATAAGATCAGTTATGTCCCAATTTCTAAAATGTACATCTAAATTTCGGCAACCTTGTTTTATTATAAAAAAAAGCACTTCCAACAATATATAGCTTGCCTTTACACAAGCAACGATGAAAAGTTCTTAACCTTGAAGGAGTGTACGTGTGCATAGTGTCCTTTCAAGAAGCAAACACGTTCCGAAAACTGAAGGCGTCTCACGAGTAGGTGGGGCTGATACTGGAATCCTCCACAAAAGTACTCTAACGATCTACAAAAAGTGGACTCAGTTAATTGGTCACGACCTACTAGACGTGGGCAACTGGCCTCAAGATCAGTAGACGCAGAGACAACTTGGCACGAGACAAGTGGGTGCAAAGGTAACTGGGCGTGAAAATCTACAAAGTATTTGAAACACAAGCCATAATACATATTTATAAAAGATAAATTAAATAATTATGGGTGATATGTTTTGCAAATATTTCACCAAACTCTCAACTATTTGTTCATACAATATATATCACGATTTGTCTCGACCTTTTGATTGTTACATTGTAATATAGCCAAAATCTTAAGTGTTTAAAGCAATTTCTATTTATTAGTCTACAGTATTTATTTTCATTCTATAAAAAATATACATACTTGGCAGATTTTCGCATCCAGATGCCTTTGCGTTCAATTGTCTCGCGGTTAGTCGAGTCCACTTGGCCACGCCTACTTAATAAGTGGTAGGGCACTGCGTCATTGATCAACACCGTCTCAATAACAAAGTCTCAGTGCTTACGTGCGACGTCATCGTTCGCCGGTGCTTATACTTAATACTTATGAGTGCAAGAATGCGGGAATGCCGTGGCATGTAGGCGCTGTGTATTGCACTGTTGCGATGCAATAGCTGGTTCTGCAGCTAGGTGGGCATTGGTATTCACTCTCCCATTATAATTTAAGCTGCCAGTTTATTATCAATAGAAATTTCATAAAATATTTTCGTTAAAAATATTTTATGGAATTTCATCCATCTTTATGCAAAGAAGTGGGTGAAATGTATTTTGTGCCGGAAATGGGTAAGAAAGTAAGCGCGTGAAGTCTCATTTCCGGCAGTTCAAGCCTGCTACAGATTTTTATTCTTAACTTCATTCGAATTTTTAGTATTAAAAATTCGTTAGGTAAGGTTCTGTCTGATTTGATTTAGGCTGAGTAATGATCGGTCGACTTTAAGGTTAAGGTTAGGTTAGGTAACGATCTAGAATCTAGCGTTTCATAAGTTATTGTGCTCGTAGAATCTTATTGAAGGAGCTACCACCTTTCATAGGCCTCCACTTAATCCGAAAATGATCATTCTCTGCTTTGTCTTTACTTTTTCTGCAAATTGTACTGCTGTTACATCCTCGCAACAAGTTACTCTATTTACTGGTAGTATGTCTAAATTATTTATACGAAAAAAATTATATAGGTCTTATCAAAGATCAGATACATGTGTTCCCACTTCCTTATCTATATAGTATTCCTTTCTGGATTGTAACTTCTTCGTTGTACAAGACTTCCTGATTCATGGATTGGCCAGATGAAGGATTACTGTGAAGCTAATGGTGCGGAAAGTCACTACCCCAAAGTATGGCAGATACTTAGTTTACACCAAAACTTCAAAAGATGTCTGGTTGATTGAAAGGGTTATAATTATTGTCTTTTTTATATCACGAGGAACTCTTTTATCAATAATAATCCTATTCCTATCTCTATTATAATACTCCCGTGTGACCTATGTTATGTAATTTGAAAAGTTCTAAGTGTTCTAATCATACACTGTAACATTTACGGTTATCATACATACTATTTTGTATAAAATTGATATTTATTATTAACTTCTTTTATATTCCAGGTAGGAAATTTGCTGAGTAGAATAAGACGTCCCCGAACCCCAAACCAAAGCAGTTTTACCGTAATCTGCCACGAAATGCAAAACAACGAGACAAGCACAACAAGCTTCAACGATGATGACGATGATAGTGACGATTGGATACCGCCGCAAAAGAACCGATTGGTTAGCAATTCGCCAGCATTTCAAAAATTCCTAAAGAGAATGGAACCGCAGCCAACTAAGAAAAAACATTGTATAACTACTCAAGTATTATTTTAAAATTATGAGTCTAAATAAAAAAATAGCAAAAGATCTTATTGTTCTAAACAATATATAACATAGATTTTTTTTAATAAACAAATTGTAAACGAGGAATTATTTCGAACCTTTTTCTCATTTTACTTTAGGGTCTTTATAATATGCGTACATACATAGTGCGTGCGACCAGCTGCCACCTGTCTTGCTAACAAAAAAAAAGTTTCTTTTGACTTTTTCACAAAACATTGAAATATAGTACGTTATTGATAGTAAAAAGGAAGCATAGTAAATCGTGAAGTTCATTTAGTTGTTTTCTTCCTATTGCAAGTGCACGAGGGTGGGCTGAAGTACTCGATTTTCTGAATGGAATTCTCAGGCAGATATACAGAGTTATTGTTAAGAGTGTATTTTGAAACGGTTTTGCTTGTCCCAAAGGCAGGAAGTGGCCTATTATTGACTGTATTTAAAATACTTCAAGTTACTTTTATGAATGGCAAGGAACTTTAAAATATTTCTGAGTTATTTAAATTCTTGTAAAAGCCAGTAAAAACTAGGAGACCGGTTTGTTCAAAGAAGGAAAGAATTGGAAGTAATTCGTGTTTTTATCAGTTTATAGTGATTTAATGATATTAAACTTTTTGCTTAATCTGTTTTAGTAGGTGTATTATTTTTAAACTACATTATAGCAAGTTTTTTGTATTTTGCTACTATTACAAATTAGATTTTGTCTCGTTTTATTATTAGCTAACGCTGTTAAGGAACTTCATTAATTTCTTCATTTCTAAAACTAAAATAGTTTTGGAAAGATGCATATTTTTTCTACAAAAGTACGGAAATACAGTTTAATAGGACAAGGGGATGTGTAAGAATAAATAATAAAAAAGTTATTTTCATAATAATCGGGAAGCAATAAGTAAAAACCCGAACAACCAGCCAAACTGAAAAATGAGATTTTTCAATTTTTCAGGCTACATAGTTATACCCGGACAGGATAAGACAAACCTTAACTGAGATTTGCTCTCTCGGTGTCTCCTTGGTGCCCCCAGGTGTCTAGATAATGGGAATAGATCTCGGTTTTTCTTCTTGAGTAGGGAACAATACAAAATCTTGCTCTGTAAGCTATAAACAATTTATTAAATATTAGAAACATTTGAAAAAATGCGCCGACTCCATTTTGGAGAACACCCTCACCAAGAAAGTCCCCTAATACGAGAACCGGCACATTGTATTTTCAATAAATTCTTTAAAGCTCACACACAAGATTTTATGTGGTCACTTTTTCGCAAGATGCTTCCCTAAACAGAAAATAATTAAGAAAACTTGTCAGGTCAACTATCCTTGACGTAAAGGCGCCATAGGCGCCCAGAAGGGGGGGACAAGCCCTTGCACTTGCACTCCCCTGGAAGTTGAACAATTTGTGTTTTACTGAAAATTTTATATAATATGCCGTCTTTTCTAGGCTTGCCCCCCTAACATGTCGTTTATTCTAGGTTTGCCCCCCCCCCTAGCATGCCGTTCATTCTAGGCTTCCCCCCCTGGACAAATTTTTGCGGGCGCCTATGAAAAGCGTAAATACATCTTTATCTTCATACTTACGTTTCTGCGTAGTCCTCCAAAATGTATTTTCTGTGTGTCTGTTTGAGTGATACTTGACTTCCAAGTTATATTTTAAGTAGTCCACCTGCGTTAACCTTATGACCACGGCCTCCCCTGGAGTTAACGAATTGAAATACGCTAAATTAGCGCGTTACTTGTGTGAGTGCTACCAGTTTATAGTAGTGTGTAGTGATGGACTCGAGCCGAGTCGAGTCGAGCTTTCCTAGAAAGCACGACTCGACTCGAAAAAAAATATTCAAGCTCGACTCGAAACTCGACTCGAAATAATCTGTTTTGGCTCGTTTTGGAATCATAGTTATTTTCCAAATACATATAGCAGTAGCGAAAACTTTTTTCTCCACTTAGTTAGAAAACGAGCCGCTTGCGGCGACTAACTGTCGTGACTGTCAAAGTCTGCCATATTGAACATATAAATCAAAATCTCAGTAAACGGAAAGAAAAAAAAATCTCAGAAAAAGATTAATATTTGCACTTATTCACCATTAAGTCTATACGTTAAAACAAATCATTATTAACAACTTGAAAGAAATCTGTAGACTGGCTACAGATATTTACTACATATCTTTTTAAACTTTTGTCGGTTCTTTTTATTACATTTTAAACCAAAAATGTGAATTCTTAGCAAATTTTAGGTAGTTTTCTTGTGATTATGTATTTAAGGTGCCTAAATAAACAATAAATGTGTCAGTAAGTAGGCGGTGATAGTAAACAGGTTTCAAAGAAAGGATTAAGGGATGATTCATTGCGGCTCCTTTTCATTACCCATCCGGTTTAAAACCAAATGTTAAACAAATTTTTAGAAAATACTGTAATAAGTAGGTAAACCTTTTTAGATAAAGTGTTTAATTGATTTGTTGTTGAAGAAGATTCTGGAATACGGTTTTTTTCTTAGATCTTGTCCGTGTACTTACACCAAGGTGTCATTCACAATTTTAAACAATTTTACCGTAAACAAATTGTACTGCAAATGATAGAGCAAATGGACAACAACCAACAGCTTAAAGCAATAAATGTTCTCGATGCTGCGCGTTTGATACGTTTGTCATGGAGTCAGATTAAACCAGAAACAATTAAGAATTGTTTTAAGAAATCGGGTTTTTACACAGAATTTAAGGAAAATCATTTAGGAAAATTAAGAGTCCACTGAAAGTGAAGTGTTTGATTATATTAATAAATTAAAAGTCATCATTAATCTTAATAAAAAACCAAACAAACTAAAATTACTAATTTTTTTAATATAAGTTAATAAATCCACGACGTTATCAACACGTTTTGAACATAAAAGATAAAATCACATTGCAAGTAGCAACTCTTGTTACTTCAGCTGTTAAAAACTTATAAAGTGGCGTGCAGGAGTTTTACTTTTTAACATTTTGTTTGTCATTGATGAATACATTATACCCGAATAACGGGATAAAATAATTATATAATTAAAAATTTCATTATGTTTTAAGTGTCATTTAAAGAAAAGTAATTGCGCAAATTCTTAGTTATAATCCGTTAAAGTACAAAATAAGGGAAATACTGTAAACTGTACAATTTTCTCGAGCCGGCTCGAAAAGCTCGAAAAACTCGACTCGACTCCGGCTCGACGCACGTGAAGCTCGACTCGACTCGAATAAAGAATTGTCGAACTCGACTCGACACTCGACTCGAAATCGAGTCTAGTTTCGAGGGCTCGAGTCCATCACTAGTAGTGTGAGTGCGGTCGCCTATCCACCCTCTACTAGCTCTTCAGGCTAATGCCGGAGCTATTAATTAATATGGGGGTTACTCGTCGGGGTCAGTCTCCGAGGAAATCTCAGCACCCCTAGTCCAGCATGTGGACTTGCACTGTCCGGCCGAGTTAATCCTAAAGTGTGGCTGAGACTTGGATCCTAGGGCTGCCTAGGATATCCTAATATTTAGCCACCTTGGCCTATAATAATAAAGGCTTGTTGCGTCCCGTACGACTTGAAAAGTAGAGACCAGGCCTATACAACCGTGAAAGTAGGATTGTCTTAGATGGGAGAAATTAGTCCTATTCGCTTCAACTCCCCATATAAGGTGATACTCCCGGGGTAGCTTTCCTGGGCTCAACCATACCTGTGATTCCTGAGTAAACTCAAGTCACCGATCCATAGCAGAGTTGCCTCCACGGTATCTAATCCACAGTATTTTAACTTCATCAAGAAAAGCACCTAGCGAAAAAGTCTCCACAAGATAAGTGATTCGAGGGTCGCTGCCGGGATAAACCTTGCTAGAATCTCCCTCATACAGTCGTACTGGCGTCCAGTTTTATTCTGGGGCCATCCCCAAGCTAAGGAACGGGAATCTTAAGACCAGACCAGTCATAGTGCAAAGATACTTAACGCGTCGGTTCATCATTATTTCGTTTAATCACAATTTCATTTTCTTATTCATCGACTCCTGCCTTCATTTATAAATTTATCTATTTATTCATCGACTCATTCATTAATCTATTGATTCAATAATTTATTCACTGGTTCGTTCATTCTTTCACCGAATCATTTATTTACTTTATTCAATTGTTTAGCGATTAATTCAGTTATTCATCGATTTATTCGCTCTAATCGATCCATCTAATTATTAATTTATTTATCGATTTTGTTATTCTTTCAACGATTCAATCATACGTCCATTTATCCATTTAATCAATCAATTGAAAAAGAGGGGTTTAGCACTTTAAAGAACCGGTATTATAAAACATTTTACTTCCTAGATAAAATTTTCTTTGAGAGTAAATTAATTTATTCTGTCAATTTGCATATGAAATTGACAGAACAAATGAATTTACTCTCAAAGTAAATTTTATCTAGGAAGTAAAAAGTTTTATAATACAGGCCCTAAGCTGCTCGAAAAACTTACCTAAAACACATGTATTTGTAAATACTCTAAACATTTTTTATTTAATAACAATTTTATACGATGGGATCGCTAGTAGTTTTGCTTTAATGAGATTCTTAATCATATGAAAGTTTAAAGTGACTGTCTAGAAATATTTGTCAAAGTTGACAGATGAATTTATTTAGCCATTAACCTATACAATTCCAAGAATGGATACTATAACATCAAGTAAGTGTTAGATTTATCTCTTTGCTATATAAATTTTATTTATTTGGTGTATTCTTTCAGAGCATATAGTAATTTACTTAACGATTTTTTACAGGGATCTAAATGTCAAGGTAAGTATTCACTTTTATAATAAGACTTCTTTGTAGCAACACTGTTGATACTTTCATATAGAACAAAAGCACTAAACCCGTTTCTTTCTTTATTTATTCAAAACACTTTTCGTAGCACAAACCTAGAAACTTAAATGTGTTTTTCTTCCTTCTATCCCTTCAGGTCCTGTCTGCGGTGAGTGGTGTAATTGAACTCCTTTACCGTCGCTGCCGGCATCCTGCAACTTCTCTTCTGGTCTCGATGTCTAAACTTTTTTTTTCTTTTCAGTTTACTGGTACATGCTGCTTATTAATGAATTTATCTTTAGCATGTTTTGATGTCTCGCCTACAACACCTAAGGATCATTGGTATGTTTTAAATGTTTAGGTAATTTTCTTCTTTATTTTACTTTCTTCTTATATTTTGATACTAATTAAAACTCGGTGAATGTTTATATTATGGTTTAACATTTATTTTAATAGATTTTCAATGGATACATTTTGATATCTTTTTTTTGTATAATTATTTATTTACCTTAAAGACCATAAGACCAAAAATAGAATTCTCTTTTCTTCTCTTAATATAAATTTCTCATAAGATTTTAATGTCTGATGGTCATCTAGTTACTCTTTCTCTTGAGTCGTTACCAACTTCATACATGTAAAAAATATTCCTGAAACTCATTTAATTACATCTAACAATGTTCATGAATAATATTCTGAAACTCAACAATCTTTATAATGAAATAAATAAAGATTAGTAAAAGTTTCACAGTTTTATTAAAATACAACCTGACAATATTGTTTCGACAGCTATGCTGTCATTATCAAAGGTAATATAATTATAAACAAACACGTCGCTAAGGTAGATACAAAAATAGGTAACTAGATAAAATAATAATAATCAGAATTAAATATCTAATACTTCCAGTAACGGAGAATTACTGAGCTCAAGTTGTTCATTCATTAAAGGTACCCTGAGTTTGTGTTTGTATATCTCAAAGGCTTCTACAATGTCTAATTTGCGTTTGTTATTACAAAAATGTAGGAATTTAATATTATTTTGAGGAGTCATTGTGTGATTTTGTTCTAAAAGGTGTTTGGCGTAATTAGATTTTTTAGGGTGTTTATTCCGTACCGGGTGTTAATGACGTACGTGTTCTTTATATCTTATGTCAAAATTTCGAAGTGTTTGTCCAATATATACCGAACTACAAAAAGAACAATTTAAACGGTAAATGCCCGATTTCATGATATTATGTGTTCTGTCTTTAGCATTAAATAAAAATGAAAAAGTGTTAGTGTTGGTGTCTACAATAACTAACGTCTGAAACTAATTAACAAACAAGAAGACTAAACACTAAATGAACCTATTTATTTAACACTTCGTAAATATTGATTTTAAACGCACAATTCTGTTATAATTGTTTCCATTGAAATCTATTTATTTATTTATTTTTATTTATAGTAGAATGCATGAATCGGGCAATGGGTAAATATTTGGCTAGTCGTTGGTCCAAATCGAGCTTTCCCGTTCCAGGAAATACCTACTTACAATACATAAATTGCAAACAATTTATAACTGCCGGGATCTTATGGAATGAAGTCGAGCGCAGTCGCAAATCTAATGTACTAGTGGTCTAATATAACCAACTGGTTTACTTTCTGTATGCAAAACGATACCAGATTGGTGAAGATGGACGCTAATGTAGAACCGGAAAGTTAGTGCACCCTTGTGGAGCAGTGTGTGCCAGTATTCCGAAATGCCAAATGTATGGATGATGTTGAATGGATGAGTGGCCGACACCGAGAGACAAACACCAAGACCGTAGCCTCCTTTAGATAATGTTGCTACTACTGGATTTGCCAATCTAGCGAAGCAGCTGGCAAAGTTACCGGAAGATGAACGAGAGTATGTTTGGAGCGGGAAGTGCGAGACGGCTTTCCAAAAGTTTAAGCGTACTCTGACAACAGCACCGATATTAAGCTACCCACGGATGAATGGGAAGTTCATACTCGACACGGGCGCAAGCAATCTGGTCATTGGGGATGTACTTTTTCAGATACGTGGACTGGATGGACAAGAAAAGGTCATCGGTTACTTCAGCAAGGTTTTGCCGAAATTCCAAGCTCTTTCATTAAGACATTGTCCAACGGGCTGTCGTCACTGCTTTCGTCAGCAAGAGAAGGCCGGTCAGGTATTAGGAACCATCATTATCAACGACCATCGGTTGTCGGAAGAGTTACAAGAGCAGGAGACTTCTGGTAACAGCCTGGGAGAGCATCAACCCTTCCAACAGAACCTTGAAGCCATACTGGAGGTGGAAAACGGTTTCCTGAAGCGGGTGTAGAGCGAAGATGGCATCACCGTTAGGCTCTTTATTGTAAAGAAGACGTGAAAAAGTAGTGCCGTAAATGTGAACTGTGTTCCACTGGTAAAACGAAGAGCACTTATGATGCAGTACAATGTGGGCAGTTCTCTAAAAAGAGTAACTATAGATTAGGGAGGCCCATATTTTGGCAATTTTATCGATTTTACCTTAAAATATAGTTTAGTTTGTTGAAAAAATGCGATTCCCAAAATATAAAAGAATAAACTGTGCCACTAGAAGGTTGAATTTTTAAATGTATTTTAAATAACTAACGTGTTGGAAGTCCCCCGTGTCGCCTAGGTGATTTGTGATGACTCATTCCTGGTATTTATGGTTTAGGTATAGTTAATATTATTTCAGTAATTTTCTCATGAAAACAAAACCCACTAACCAATTTTTATTAAAATCGGAGGGGGGTCTGCAGATTTTGTCCGGTTTCAGAAAGAGTGATCCATATATAATTGTGCTCGTAGTTTTAAATATATACGTTCGTTTAGTGATTAGCCTGTTTGTGTGTTAATTAGTTTTAGTCGTTAGTTATTGTTAGTATTACTTACAATAACTTACTTAATCCTAGTTTTAATTACAAAGATCGTTACAGTAAATAAATTTAAAATAATATGTGTGAAATTATAAAGACAAGGCAGAACTTTGTGCTTTGTCTAACTAATTTTTCCTAAATCTTCGTTTTCTGTCTGCCGTGTGAGACTTTTTTTTACAAATATTCCTTAGGATGTCTACATTACATAATATAAACGTTTGTCGCAGTATCATTTTAAACTAAATAAAAACTATTACATACTACATTTTTTTTATCGTATTTTTAATATTTTCTAATAAAATAAAGTCTTGAAATTACTTGCTCTCTGTTTTCAATCTTTTTTGTACTTTTCGGCGTTTTGTCCACAGATACGTTTCGGCGATTTGACCGCGTTCGGCGATTTGTCCACAGATGTGTTTCGGCGTTTTGTCCGCTTTCGGCGTTTTGTCCACATATGAGTTTCGGCGTTTTGACCGGGTTCGGCGATTTGTCCAGATATTCCTTTCGGCGTTTTGACCAAGATTCGGCGATATGTCCACGGACCCTTTTCGGGGTTTTGACCAAGATTCGTCGTATTCAAGTAGTACAGAGTTCGTAATTCGGTTTTTGCCATTATACCGCATTTTAATTCTTGAATGCAGTGCACCTAATTCATATTTTTCAAACGGGAAATTACCTTAGAATTACGGGAAATTAGAACTTGTGTTCTGACCTGCCTAGTTGGAGCGATACTCTTATTACGAACCTGATGCCAAATATCCCACAGTTGTGTAAGAGTGCATTTTGCCTGTTCACCTACCTGTAATCACTCACAAAAAACTAAAGACTTGATATACTAAATACTGATAAAACTAAATAGGTTGGGATAGGGCCGGTAGGGCTTGCAGCTCATTGCGAAGATAGTCCAAATATCTTTCAACTGCGAGATGACATAAAAAGAAAATTCAGCTCTACTATGCGATCACGAAGGACGCCTAACCAGACATTGTTAACTCCAAAGCGTTCTTAGCCAAAAAAGCCATTTAAAAGTTAAGCTAGTGGTTTTGTTTTCATAGCTAACTATGGTAAAAAGCAATAATGCACACGTTTTATATCATGTTGAAATTTTGTGAATGAGTAAGTACATACAAGTAAGTGATCAGAGAAAATGCACTTTTTAGGCAAATTTTCAAAGATACTTCTGGAATGTGTGGCATCGTTGGATTTGAAATAAAATTCTCCGTCTAACTATGAAGGTGAAAATATGAGGTCCCATTTGAAAAATGTGAGTTACATTGAATTGTAGAATTAATATGGTGTATATAATGGCGAAAACGCAAAATATGAACAGATCCATATTTTGCTACTGCTACTTGATCAGTATAGCAGTAAATAAATCGATAATTCGATACATAGATTCCTTCTAGATTCAATAGGTAAAATGTCACCGAAGCAACAAAAATTAACAAATAACTAATAACACAACATTATTCACTTCTCAAAATGATCTGTACATGGTGTTCCGTTTAAAATGAGAATTTTGATGATACCAGAAGTGTGATACATCCAAAAAATCGTTTTCGATCGATTCAGAAATAAAAAATCTGTAAGTGTGAGAACATGGCGTTGACATCTGGTATAACTTATTTAAATTGATCTATGAGTTGTTTAAATATTAATGCATTTGATTTCAGATCTGCGTAGGAAATTGCTTGATTTCGTAATATCTGTGGGGTCAATTATTTTGTATATACAGTCCTTTACATAGGCATTTCGAATTTAAGATTTAACCACGTGTAATTTGTTCAAGAAAAATTCTTACCATTATCTGAGTACATTCAACATCAAACACAAGTGTGCTCTGCTTTTTCTTATTAGAGCTTTAGGTGGTTGCTTTTTAATCCTTGTTATTTACGGTATTCTGAGCACAGATAAATATCGAAAAAGCCCACCGACATAATAAAGTCGTCAGGTGCAAATTTCTCTTTTACGGGTTTTCGGCGCGAAAATAGCACCTTCTACACGAATTGCTCTTTTGAAAACGGCGTTGCCTTTGCTAGCTTATCTGTATCATCGTTGTCTAATTCGTGGTAAGCCTTTGGCATGGGCGTGAAAGGGTGAAGATTGTACATAACACACATTTCAAATCAGTAACAATTCTTAAAAGAACTCCAACAAGCCCCGTGCATCTTAACAATAAACATAAACATGAAGCGGTCATTAAAATTGATAGACATGCTGACTGGACATCATTAGCAGCTTCCTATCAATGATTATAATTTGAATAAAATCACACTCGGGTTCATTACTGACCAAAGAACCTTAAACCATCATCCGGTCAAGGGCAATTAAGAGCTCGAAAACCATTTAAAAGACTTCTTTTTTGCTTTCTTCTTCTTCTTTCATGGTGTTATTGAAAAGAATTATTAGTTAGTTGGTCATGTGATATGGAAGTATGCACGAATGATTGTTCGATGTTCATTTAAATCGATTGGGGAGATAAGAAAAAAGGCGATGATGAGCCAAGCGAGACGAAGTGTGACTGGCATAACGCCTTTGGGTGGCAATAATTTCCTTTGAAGACAGACAGAGCATAGCAGCGCGGTCTTTAATAAAAACTAGAATTTTATGATTTTAAGGCACAATATAAATGTTCGGCATTTATTAAGAGTTTGCCGCCCTTATTTTTCTATAAAAAAAGATTTAACAAAAACGGTTTGTGAACCTGAGAAATTCTATCATCGAAAGGAAAACTTAAGTGGAGCAACGTTCACTTGTCTTCTTCTCATTTTACATGCGCACCTCCTCCTTCCTGTGCTTTGTTCGAAATACGTTGGATGCCTTTTTTGAGAGCGACAGTGTATTCTAATTTCAGTTTATCTTTTAACGATTATCTATTTTTTGCAAATGATGACGGTTTGAATTAAAGAAAAAATGACGTATTATAAATAATGGACCAATACAACATAATAGTCGATTGTGATGAAAGCGATTTTCACAAAAGGAGCTATTTAGTAAATAAAACATGAAGTAGTTTTGCCGAAAGAGCAATATTTTAAACCAATTTGACCATATTAAAAGCAATTGATTCGAAATCTATTGGTTTAAAGAAAACGAACAGCTGGCCCAAAACTAAAATCATATATCACTTCAACTTAAAACGACGAAAAATCTTTTACTAATTGTTCAGAACCCGACCTTTTATCCATTCATGCACTTCGCTTCGGCAAGAAGAACCATTGGTATCCTCAATGAGTTGCCCTTTTTGTGCGTTTGCTCACGCAACCGTAAAGCCATATACATCATGGGCGTACACAATTAGGAAAATTCTAATTTTCACCAAACATTTTTTCTTCTAAATTACTTAGGTATCTTTACTTTAAAACGGTTATATAGTGGCTATAGATTGTTGGGAATAAAGAATTATAAGAGCACTAAAAGATAAATAACATTAGCGACTGGTTAAAGTCGTGTACGCCACTGTAATTTTTAAATCTTTCCAATTTGGTAGCTAATCGGCTTCAGGGCGAGGGAATACACAAGAATAAGAAATGAACAGGTCCCTGGGAGGGATTTTAAGGGTGGGGACGGTAAATATCTGTATGAGAACCTGAAAGAATTTACTTAAATGTCTTTGATGTTCCAAGTACGATCGATCTTAAAAGCCAAGTTTTGAGTGCACATAATTTTTGTTTTTTGAGTTGAGAATATTGGTGTCTTCGAGAAATGAAGAGTGAATGTAGGAAGAGCGCGTGTGTTTCTGAAAGCAGAAAGGTAATTTCTAATTTAGATAATTATTAGAAATGTTTCGATATACGTATATTGAATGTATAATTACAGAATTCGTATTGAATTCTAAATATAACTTGATGTGAGATTGATCTATATCGGAGACTTCAATGATCAATTAGGCTGCAGAATGATAAGCGATATTTGACCTTTTTTGATTTAGCTGGTAGTCATTGCGCTTTAACTTTTCGACGGATTTCAAAACTTTTTACTACATAATTATGCCAATTTAATATTATTTCATGTCTTAATATTTAACCAATAAAATTATTATTGGCCTGGTTAGGGCACAAACGCCAAATATTCTTCATGGACGTTTCTTCAGAGTATTTATTCTTTAGTAAGTTCAAAAGTTGGTTTTCTTTTCTGATTTCCTAGTTAACGTTGTTCCAAATTCTATTTTTAATAAGGTACATTAACTTCTTTAATAATTCAAATTTGAGTGTATGTAAAATGTATCTTTCAGCTTGTGAAAAAAATGACAAATCTATGAACGATCCTATCATGATCCCGGTAGTAATAAAACTATAGTAGCTGCGTAGACAAGGTCGATACATTTTAAAATATTGTATAATAAATATTTACCTGAAAACTATGCAAATGTGCTAATTGCTTATTATAGTTATAAAGTAGGGGTGCACAAAATACGGATCGTGACAGATAAAGCTAGGGCTTAGTTTTAATTTAAATTACAATAAAGTTATGTTATTACTTATTATTTAACCTTTTTTATTTCTTCTCTTTTAATTTTATAGATTTTTTACTAATAATTTTGCAAAATTAAACTTTCTAATATTTTTTGTTGTATTATTTTGTAAGAAAAAATACATCTAATTTTTGTTAGAGCATATTGTTTATGTTCATCAACATAAAACTGGCGTCCTAGAAGGGGCACTGACATTGTATTTAAAAGAAAAAGCGACGCGTCATAAAATGTGTGCTCATCCCCCTTTTATATTTATTTATTTTCTTAATTGTAATTTTGTGAAATTATGCTTCCAATTTTTTCATTTTCTAATATTTTTATTCCTATTAAATTATTTTGTAATTAAAAGAAATGCTTACAATTTTTGTCAGGACATACCGTTTACTTTCTTCAACATAAAACTTCTGTCCAAAATCATACCCCGGTAAAAGATATATTTAAACGAAAAGGGGAGCGCATCATAAAATGTTTGCCCCCCCCCTTTATATTTATTTATTTATATATATTTTTTAATTGTAATTTTGTAAAATAATGCTTATAATTTTTTCATTTACTAATATTTTTTGTTCCGATTGAATTATTTTGGAATAAAAAAAAATAATGCCTGCAATTATAAAACTTCTGTCCGAAATTGTACCCTGGTAGAAAAATCTCGGAGCCCTAGGAAAGGCTCCGAAGTATTTAAGCGAAACGGGGGTTGTATCATGAAAAAATTGCGCATTCCACTTTAGTAGTTTTGAAAAATTGTACTATTTTTTTTCATTTTTAGACCTTTTAGTTTGTTCCCTTTGAATTGTTCTGTAATTAAAAAAAAATCTTCAATTTTTGCCAGAACATATTGTTTATTTTCTTCAACATAAAACTTCTGTCCAAAATCATACCCCCAGTAAAAAAATGTTGGAGTAAAAGGTGCCAATGTATTTAAAAGAACAGGGGGAACAGGAACAGATTAAACGAGACATTTGACATGTTGCAAGTGTGTTAAACAAGCCATGTATCGAGGGCACTTTCCTAATTTCAAGGATGAAAATAAAAAATCTAATTAAAATACTATTAATTAAAGGTATAAATAACAGAAGTAAGTGTTTTTAGTCAAGCAAAACAGTTCTTCCTTTAACATTTTTTTTTGTAAAATCAAAAATTAAAAAGATCTTTTCCCTCTTGTAAACTCAATCCGGGGACATACTGTATATACCGTGTGTGCCAAGGATTTAGGATCATACGCTGTCAGTAATACATGTAAAATTTATTAGTAGATCCACAAAGGCTGCGAAAACAGTAAAAATCGGATTAAAACATGAGTAAACACCTATGTCATTAGAATTGTCTAATGTAAGAGTGAGATAGTTAAACTTTTAGTCAGTGCGTGAATAATAATATGCGATTATTATTTTGACATTTCTAGTATTGATAATAATTTGAAGTTAAAAAGCAACAATAATAAAATTGGTTAGGTTAATAATTTTTATAATTTGAAGGACATTACGTTATTAATAAACTCTTTTTAGTTGCTGTTGAAATTTGCTTACTTTTGTTATAAGAATTGCATAATTTGTATGATTTATAACAACAATTTATTGGTGGATAGCTGATCCGCTAACTCTTGCATTACTTGTACTTATGGGAATGAAGAGGATGGAAAATTAGGTATTATCTGAGGTTTAACTTGAGCAATATCTATAAATAATAAGCTTTTTAATGTCTCTATATGAGTAATTCACATAGTAAGTACTCACAAAGGAATGTTTCTTTTATAGGAATTAAAATCAACCAACCTTAAGTTTACACTGTGTGAATCTTAGCAAATTCATCATGCTGAAGAAATAAAATTTGAAATACGACGTAGGTCAAAAATCGAATAGGTGCCCCAATTCAATAAAAGTTGTTGCCCTGAAAGCTTTAGTTTCAGCCTAAATGGTATTATAAGAGATGTTCAAACAACTGTCCATTAACAGCTAAACAATGTCCTAATTGGCCATAAAAATGATTTTAAACATTTCTGCTGCAATATTACAGCATACTTCAATCAGTTTTATCTTTTAATGATTCGACAATCACCAGTAAAAACAAATGCAGTTGATGAGAATTTCTTTATTGATTCATTTTACATTGCAATATAAAAGTTAGATATAATCTATTAGTAAAATAACATCGGGTATAGCTTATACATTATTTTATTTGTCCTTAATAAATCTTTTGCTATCAAAACAATAATTACAACAGAAATTTAATAAATTTATATCTATCCAACTATAGTTATTTATGGTACAAGTGAGTTAAGTAAGATATTATCCACGAAAAATTGACTCGCGAGGGTCGCTTGGTCCGAGTGGGTGAATTTTTCGTGTACCATACAACGTTTTATCCAACACCTCTTTATTTAGGTTCAAATATTGAATTTGCAATTTATAGTTTAGTCTATAGTTTTTAACGGTAATAGATTTGATACTCGAGCCCTATGACTGGATTCTAATAATATTATGCAACGTAAGCCGGTGATTGGTTGCTATTTACAACAACAGTCAATCACCATTCAACAGCGGGTAAACTTCAACTTACTAATTGCTTAAAAACATCAAAATAGCGCCTTTTTTATTTTAGAGGTGTTGGATAAAATTATGAATACTTTGTTACACATTACTTACTAGTATGTTTTAGTTAATCATTTTAAAACGATGACACTTAATTTTCTACGCTCTACGAAGACGTCCAACCGTTTTCGACCAACTATCGGGTTAAATTCTTCTTATACAAATAAAATAGTATTAGTTTTTACTAGTAAGTCCATTTTATAACAAAAACGGGTTATTTAATACGATTATGGCACCTAGAAAATTCATATTTAATAAACTTTTCATTAAACATGAAAATGCAGTAACTAATATTTATATTTACCTAGAAAGTAATGAAAGCTTATTCTTAATAAATAAAATGTATATCAGCCTTTAAAGAAACAACAACTTTTAACAATAAAAATTCTTCATATTTGTAATTAAATAATTCTTGTCAATGATTTGGTTGGAAGTAAGTGATATGGCTGAAGTTAGGCACAACGCCGGTTGTCATTACAAAAATTTCGATGTACGTTGTTATTTACGCGCTTACTAAAAGTATAGCTGTCAATCTCTTACATCAGACAACGCTAATGACGTAGGTCTTTAACACAATCTTTAATATTTTTATAGCCTTTGTGGACCTACTAATAAATTTTTTCGCCTACCTGATCAGAAAGTGCTTTCTAAATGTTCTGTTTTGAGGGCAGTTAAGGCTTCTTTGCGGGCCTCTTATGTCAAACTTTTTACTGACCTCTTATGTCAAATACATAACCTCTATACTACTACTAGATGAAACCACGATTTATTTATGTTAAGTTGGAGACACTGTAAAAATTGAAATTGTTTTTTAAATTGTCATACTTTGACCACTCCTGTACATTATCCTAAAAAGATTTTAATCAAAAAATGAAATCATTAGTTTTTAACATTAAAAATATAACTCATTCGTAAAACTTTTAGCAACGGAATATGACGGAAAATATAATCTGAAACATATTTTTACTTAACCTTTAAAAATATAAAAAAACATACGTCAAATTTTTCTAGGCTTCTTAGATCATAACTTTGATTTTCATGTCTTCGTCGATAAATTTGTCGTTTGTTTTTTTCTTTTCACAGTGTCATTGTATGTATAAATGAAGGTTGTGACAATTAATTAATAAAAAGAATTTCAATAAATTATACAATGATAGACAACAATAACGGCATTATTGAAAGCGATGAGTTCAGCTGTACACCACCTGAACTTCGAGAACAAAGCTACTGTCTTTTTATATATTTTTTATTATTATTTATTAGTGTTTACAAGTAAAGCCGGCTAAGCTGAGCGGCCCGGGACAACAACAATCCTGTCTAGCGGCCTAGCTAGTACCAAATACTTTAATATTATTAATACCGGAACTCCATATACTTTACCATATGAAAATAGGCGACATTTTTGTGGCGCCATCTTCGCAGATGGGTGTGCAACTAACAAATGGTTTTTCGGTGAGAATCCTGCATCTAATTAAAAAATAGCACTATTTATGTTAAACGATGGTTTATTACTGTTATGCTAAAATATATAAAATTCTACAATTTATCTAAACTATTCAATCTTTCATTACAATGACGATTTTTTAATTACTTTCCCAATATTTGAGAAATGTCAGGTTTATTTGCACACCACACCGCAAGGGGCGCTATTAAATTTTTTCTCCCATTTTTCGAAATAAGTTTCCGGTATTAATAATATTAAAGTATTTGCTAGTACTAAAGACTAAAAAGCCTAACAGTGCGAGAAGCGAGCTGTTCGCCGTAAGCGCCCATTTGCATAAAAAATGTAGCAAACGCGTCTACTATAAATTGATCTAACTCATATTAATTAAAAATCATATCCTGTTCCTTTTATTTATCAACAATAATAAAAACATTAAAAACATTTACTATACGGCCATCTTGTATGTAATGTAATGATTATTAGGTTAATTTAGTTAATAAATTACTAAAAACGTCTGGCGTTATTTTCATTTCATTTTCATTCCCTCTAACATATGCCTATTTAATTTACTAATAAGTTACGTTACTGTTTAACTTTTGGAATTCTTTTTTAAACTTTCAAACAGGTAGGCGAAAAACTTTTGTATGTCACTCGGACCGAAAAGCATTTGTAGCCCTAAGTTGTCCGCTCGGGCATCAAACAACTACAAATGCTAATTTTCTGCCCTTGAGACACAAAATACTATTACATGAATTCGAGTGTATGTATCGCAGTCCGTAGGTCACACGGTATATATTTTAATTGTAATTTTGTAAAATTGCGCTTTTAATATTTTTTGTTTTTCATAATTCATACTTCAAATGTGAAGAGGACAAGCAGTATTTTTCTTATTTTAACGATCATTTTATTGTAAAGACAAACAAAAATACTCTTGTAATATAGGGTGTCCTGGTTTTTCTCCCGTAATTTATTTTTATAAAAAAACTGTGATCCTGATCTAAAAATATATGAATTTATACTTTTTGTCTCCTTAACAAGTTATAGTTTAAACTGTAAGTATTTGTATTTTTTTTTAATACTTATTGACATTCTTCTGGATAGAAATTTTAAAAAAAGACAGAATGGAAAAATTTTGGCAGTTGTTCTGAATGAAATACGAAAACATGCAAAAATTCGATCGCGACACTATATTTTTAAGAGAAACTTGTTCTTTTTTGTCAATATAATAGCCTTAAAATACAACAGACAATTCTATCAAAAATTATGACGTTAGCTTTGAACTTAGCAATTCAAAAAACCATACAACAGTACCAATGAGAGTTTATTTTCCTGAAGTTGACATCAGTCAACTGTCAAAACTCCATTTTGACTTTAGATTGGAACTCAGCGACTCAAAAAACTCTATATAACGTTACCAATGTTTTCTTAAAAGTATATTTTCATAAAGTTGGCAGAAATAGTGACAGCTGTCAACTGTCAGAAGTCTATTTTCACATCAGGTCTCAGAAGCCAGCGAACCCAAAAATTCCCAAGAGTACAATTTTACCAAAGGTACAAATTTTCAAGCCGAAAATATTAATAACCCATGGACATGTAAACGCAGAAGGACGCATTTATTTATATTTTGTTTTAAAGGACCCCGCACGTTTCTTATGGAAAATGCCTTTCGCTCAAAGTGACTGAAAATACTATCACTTTGTAGGTCTTTTAGCACAGAACAAAAGTCTCCATGGGCACTACTCATGAAATGCGATATTTTTTTAGAAAAATCCAAAAAACGTTTTGCAAATCGAAAAATTGTAGCTTGCTGTATGAACGTATTTCGTGTGTATATTTATGTCAATTCATGTAAAACTGTAGTTTTTATAAACTATGTTACACGTTTCTTCATGATTTATAAGTAAGAAGGCGTTAAAAAGTAACTAAAACATTTATATTTGATTCAAACATAAACTCTAGATACTACTTTGACATATGTTTTTTGTGTGATATAATAATTAAAGATACATATTAAATCATGTTTAATTTTCATTTTTTTTATTATAAACGTAAATAACATAAAAAGTTTCGAAGACTTAATATTTTAGGAAGGAGTTTTACTGTTGTTATTTTGGTATTGTTTGTTATTTTTTGCTTCTGTAAATAATCTTTTGGAATGTAAATAAACGTTCATTTGAATAACGTTAACAAAACCATTGCAATAGGCTTCATCTTTTTTTCACAACAGGTGAATATTCTTTATTTTACAAAATATTGAATTTTTTAGTGATTAGTTGTACGTCTTAAAAAATCATGGCCCAAAGAAATCGCCGGATACCATGCTTCATTTGTGATAACGCATTGATACCTCGTGCCATGGTCTGACTATCAGGAGAAGAAAACGCCGCCAAACAAGAAATAGCACTAGCTAGACGTGCTGCAAACGGCCGACCTGAGGAAAATATAACTCCAGAAACTCGCGTGTGCAATAATTGCAACATTTTAATAACGCGCGAAATAGACATAATGCAAAACGATCCTGATTGTCTGAGATTAAATGTACTATCGCAAACTAACAAACGCAGTTGCTTGGTGTGCAATGCAGAAGGTGATATCCACGACCTTACGCTTGCATGTCGGATCGATATTTTTGTAAAGCGCAACATATACGTCCCTAGGAGAACTGTATCTTGCAATGAGCATTTGAGTGATTCGGGCTTGATTTTACCAAACCTGGTGGATGGCCTAAGGTATGTCAACAGACCAGTTGTGTTGCCAGGCAAAGAGATCGCAAGATTTTTTCAAGGACTTCGAGAAAAATTGAATGACACTGGTAACATGTTTGATACTGAAGAGAACTTCACGGACACTCAATTCGCAATTGTTTCTCCCATTACTAAGGAGCAGTTCAACGACCTTTACGGATATTGCGATCCAGTTCCAATTGGAGATTGTTTGCGTTATGTGTCAAAGAAGGATTTATTATGTCTACTGTGCAAACTGAGGCATGGACTTAGTGACGAATTCTTAAGTATCGTGTTCAAATACTCTTCAAGACAAGCTACAAGCCTCGCAGTTTCTTTGGCGAAACGATCACTTGCTGTGCGATTCGTTAACGAAAATATAGGATTCCAATCGATCACACGGGAAGACTATATACAACAACACGTGAATGATTTTTCAAATCATTTATACAATAATGAACCAAGAATTTCAAAGGCTATTGTTTACAATGATTGCACTTATCTTAATATTGAAAAAAGTTCTTGCTTCAAAGTATTGCGTCAGTCATACAGCGTCCATAAAGGAAGACATTTGCTGAAGCCATCAGTTTATGTAGCTCCAGACGGTTACATATTAGATATACAGGGACCTTATTTCTCAAATGCAGCTAATAACGACGCCAACATTTTAATGAGCGAGTTCAACCAAGATGTCGATGGAATGAGGGCTTGGTTTCAGAATGGTGATATTTTCGTCGTCGATTGTGGATATAGAGATGCCAGGGATCCGCTCGCCAGGATGGGCCTCGTTTTCCAAATGCCAGCACTCTTGAAACGCGGGCAAAGTCAATTATCGACTGAAGAAGCAAACGCGTCACGCGTGATCACTATCATGAGATGGATTGTCGAAGTTCGTAATGGACATTTGAAAACGATTTTCAAGCTCTTTGCTAATGTCATCAATACAGCGCATATCCCGAGCTTGAATGAATTGCTGCGCAATGCTGGTGCAATGATAAATAAATATCATCAGCGGATCACAAGGCGAAACGCAACTGCAGAATATGCAATAGAAATTCTTCGTCAGGCTAGCGAAGTTAACACTGTTCTGGCAAAAGTCGAACAAGAAAATCCGAGGCTAAAAAGAGGGCGTTGGATCGCATTAAACAGAGAACATTTACCACTATTTCCAGAAGTGACTCTCGATTATTTGAACGAATTGACCTACGGCACGTACCAAGTAGAGTTGTCACCATCCTACATACAAGATACTATTCTTCGAGCTGATGAAGATGAAAACGATGAAGACCAAGTTTTGGAATTGGATCTGAGGACTAATGAGAACGGATTCATTCGAATCAGACTTTTCTCCCGTTTTCGAAATGGGATCAACACGCCATCAGTTATGGATAGCGTACAATGAAGAGTACAGGACTGAAGATAATGAAGATCAACCCATTTTAGGATACTATTGTACATGCAAGTCGGGAGCAAGGACGTTAGGTGCATGTTCGCACACTATAGCAGTGATTTGGTATTTAGGTTACGCTAGACACCAACAAACTGTTAACTATCCATCACTCACCGTTTTGCATAGTATTATTAGCGCACAGAATAATCTGGGTGATCCCTAGTAAAAGTAGGAATATATTGGTCATATTGGAAACATATATTCCTAATATTTCCAATATATTCCCAATTTTTGCAATATATTGGGAATTTTAAATATGATAATGTCAATGTTGCAAACACAGTTCTGGTGCTTTCACTCCAGCTGCGAGATCAATTATTGTCACTACTATTTGAAAATATAGCAGCCACAACCTTTCATTACAATATCGAAATACTTCACTCTTGAAACAATCGGATTAATATATCAAACCAAAAAAGAGATGTTATTTGCAATCGAAAATGGTTTCATTACTTTTTAACTCCTTCTTACTTATAAATCATGAAGAAACGTGTAACATAGTTTATAAAAACTGCAGTTTTACATGAATTGACATAAATATACACACGAAATACGTTCATACAGCAAGCTACAATTTTTCGATTTGCAAAACGTTTTTTGGATTTTTCTAAAAAAATATCGCATTTCATGAGTAGCGCCCATGGAGACTTTTGTTCTGTGCTAAAAGACCTACAAAGTGATAGTATTTTCAGTCACTTTGAGCGAAAGGCATTTTCCATAAGAAACGTGCGGGGTCCTTTCTTTAATGCTTATTCGTCGCAGCAATTTGATTGGTTAGTTGGAGCGTGCTCTTAATTTTTTTATTTTACATGTGTGAAATAACACCACTTTTATATCATGACGTCACCGGTGTCGAGTACTAGATTTACATTTGTTTACATCTTTATGGTTTTAATGTACTTAACCGGCTTCAAAACATTGTATACATTGGCAAAAGGAATGCTGAAGTATCAATGCTAATGCATCTTATCGATGTTTTAAGCTAACTTAAATTTATCTTTTTATAAACGAAAACCGAAATGTGCTACGGCTATCAATCACAGAATCTGGAAACCCCTGACACTCCCTATCCCGAGATTCCGAAGATCGAAAATAATTTATTATTTGCCTGTTAGGTGAATAATAAACTAATAAATCGGCTAGTCTGACTCCGTTATCCCCCCCCCCGGCGAATCTGCCTATTTCCGCTTCCGTGGAGAAATCCGAAAATAGTTTATTATTTGTTTGCTAGCTAGCGCAAACTTTTAAAATGTATAGTATGATCAAAAAGTCTTTGGATTAGGGTTGCCATGAAATTAACAAGCTGTCTATGAAATTATTTCTTTCTATTATTTTTAACATTTACTTCACAACTGGCAAGTCAATAGATAATAGTTCAAAAATAATAATTCTATAAAATAATACTTCAAAAGCGCTAAAATCAAAATTTTAGCGGTTCACAAAAACTACGAGCAGTAGAAGTAAATAATTCTTAGATGGTTTTTACATTCCATGGCTATTGCCATCCAAAGACTTTTTTATCATACGATATTTAAAGTATATGACTGTATCCGGTAGCCGTCAACCCTCTCTCAGATCCTCCATATGTCCACTCCGGAGGAAAAAAATTGAAAATAGTTTGTTATTTGTTTTGCTAGCCTACACAAATTTATGAAATGTATTTAAACTATATATAAAACTGTCTCCGGCAACCTCCTGCGATCCTCCCTATGTCCGCCCTAGAGAAAAAATTGAAAATAGTTTATTATTTGTTTTGCTAGCCTACACAAACTTTTTAAAGTATATAAGACTGTCTTCGTCAGCCCCCTTCCGATCCTCCCTATGTCTGCTACCGAGGGAAAATTAAAAATAGTTATTATTTGTTTTGCCTAGCCTACAGAAACTTCTGAAACGTATTTAAAGTATATCAAACTGTCTTCGTCAGCTCCCCTCTGATTCTTCCTATGACCGCTCCCGGGGAAAAACCGAAAACTTATTATTTGTTTTGCTAGCCTACACAAACTTATGAAATGTTAAAGTATATAAAACTCCCGACAAAAAATTGAAAATAGCTTATTATTTGTTTTGCTAGCCTACACAAACCTCTGAAATGTGGTTAAAGTGTACAAAATTGTCTTCGGCAGCCCCTTTCCGATCCTCCCTATGTCCGCTCCTGAGGAAAAATCGAAAAGAGCTATTATTTGTTTTGCTAGCCTACATAAACTTTTAAATGCATTTAAAGTATATAAGACTGTCTTCGTCAGCCCCCTTCCGATCCTCCCTATGTCCGCTCCCGAGGAAAAATTGAAAATAGTTATTATTTCTTTTGACTAGCCTACAGAAACTTCTGAAATGTAATCCTTCCAATGTCCGCTTCCGAGAAAAAAAATTGAAAATAGTTTATTATTTGTTTTGCTAGCCTACAAAAACTTCTGAAATGTATTTAAAGTATATAAGACTGTCTTCGTCAGTCGCCTTCAGATCCTCCATATGTCCGCTCCCAAAAAAAATGAAATTAGTTTATTATTTGTTTTGCTAGCTTACACAAACATCTGAAATGTATTTAAAGTACATAAGACTGTCTTCGTCAGCCCCCTGCGGTCCTCCCTATATCCGCTCCCGAGAAAAAAATCGAAAATAGTTCATTATTTGTTTTGCTAGCCTACACAAACTTTTGAAACGTATTTAAGGTATATAAAACTGTCTCTGGCAGCCCCCTGCGATCCTCCCAATGTCCGCTTTCGAGAAAAAAAATTGAAAATAGTTTATTATTTATTTTGCTAGCCTACACAAACTTCTGAAATGTATTTAAAGTATATAAGATTGTCTTCGTCAGTCGCCTTCAGATCCTCCCTATGTCCGCTCCCGAGAAAAAAATGAAATTAGTTTATTATTTGTTTTGCTGGCTTACACAAACATGTGAAATGTATTTAAAGTATATAAGACTGTCTTCGCCAGTCCCCTGCGGTGCTCCCTATGTCCACTCCCGAGAAAAGAAATTGAAAATAGTTTATTTGTTTTGCTAGCCTCCACAAACTTCTGAAATGTATTTAAGGTATATAAGATTATCTTCGTCAGTCGCCTTCAGAACCTCCCTATGTCCGCTTCCGAGAAAAAAATGAAATTAGTTTATTATTTGTTTTGCTAGCCTACACAAACATCTGAAATGTATTTAAAGTATATAAGTTTGTCTTCGTCAGCCCCCCTGCGATCATCCCTATGTTCGCTCCCGAGAAAAAAATCGAAAATAGTTTATTATTTGTTTTGCTAGCTTATACAAACTTTTGAAATGTATTTAAGGTATATAAACCTGTCTCAGTCCCCATATCCTTCCTACCTCGTATCTCGATGAGAAATTTAAAAATGCCCCCCCATCTGACCCTTAAAATTGTTGCTAAAAGTATTGTTTCAGAAGATGTTTGATGATTATCATTATTCGGGGAGTTATATCTTTTCTGAACAAAAACTATTTTTTTCCGATTCCCTACTGGCTAAGAAGTCAAAGAACGCTGGAATCAATAGTGGAAACTTTGCCTAAGCTCTTAAACACTGATTTCATATTTCTGAAACATTAAAAATTTAAATTTCCTCACTACCAACACTTTTTAAATTTCTGAAGCAGAGACTCATGCACTCCTAAATATTGAAATTTTGTATATGTCTGAATCTTCGAATCTAAAAGAGTTAAACCTTAATATTGTAAGCAGGGAAATCTGATCACTTTAGAATCTAAATTCTAAATATCAAACCCAAAATTTCGAAATCTAATACTTTGGAATCTTGAACTGCTGGAAAGCTAACACTTTTCAGGTTCTGAATCTTTCTTATGCATCTTTAAAACTCTACACCTTTGATGTGAAACTATCAAATCTGTCACTTTTAAATTTTTGAGGACGCTTTATAAAACTTTTTTCAATGTGTTAAACTGTCAGTCACAGAGCCCGAGATAATCGGATACTTGAGAGATACTTAAATGCAAAACTTTTAGTTTCGAAAATTAGATAAGAATTGTAGTAAATTGCCAAAGATTTTAAAAATATTTCATATTTAAAATATTAGAATTATTCCTTAGGCACCATTTAATAATATTCTATTAATCTTACAGATAAGAAAACCCTTAATGGAGAAAAAACGCCGAGCAAGAATAAACGACAGCCTAGAAACATTGAAACAAATTCTTTTGGATTCCAAAACAACGCTCCAGGGCTCATCACAAAGAAAAAGTGGCCAACGAACGGCTAAACTAGAAAAGGCGGATATTCTAGAAATGACCGTACGTTATCTGCAGCATTTGCACAACAAATTGGGTCAGATGCAAGGACCACCACCTGTGAAGAGTAAAGAAGAGGTGTTAATCCGTCCCGCCGACAGTTCCTGCGACAGCGGTCTAAAAATCGGTGTTACCTTAATCCCTACCAGATTGGAAAATGGAGATTTAGCCTTTGTCATGCCTACTAGTTTGCAAAACGTGACCGACAAAAGAAATATACAGGAGCTTGACGCGAAAGTGACAGAAAGTGTTTGGAGACCTTGGTGAAGATAGTTGTTGTGGACATTTTTTTTATTGTACAGATTTGTTTTTAATTTCCTATTATATGATAACTGTGATATTAATGTAAGTTATGCAATAAATAACAAGACTGGTCAACCGTTTTATATTTTATCTACATTAGTTATTATTATTATTATTAGAAACTAATAGAAATAGCTGTAGTTAGAAGTGATCTTAAATGAATAAATGAAAATAATAAAAAAACATCTTTTTTGGTGTAAAAAATGATATGTATACAGACTGTAAATTTGCCATTAGTAGATGCAAAACTAATAGATAACAGAAAAGAATCGCATCATACTTTCTGCAAGTAAAAGCGGCAAAACAGTACGAGCACTATTCTATTCAACTGCCAAATAAAATTACATAATTCCATTTGAAGTTTGGTAAGTTAATTTGAAGTATGTACAGTGATTAATGAATTGATAATGAGTGATTATAGTATATTAAGTATCAATGACAGTTTACCGATTGACGACAATGTTTGGCGATTGAGCGACGCTCAGTCGCCAATATTGGAGGAGATCAGTATACTCCTTACTGTTTGAGATGCTTATACTATTTTTTGTACGATCACTATGAATACAAAGGTATTAACTAAGGAAATATCCCGAAGATGGTAAAAAAATAGATTTAAGATAATTTATTTTTGCCCTGTATATCCACCAAATATTAAGTAGGTTTTGTCGTTACCATGGATACGTTTGTAATTTTATTTTTGAATGTCACGATATTTTTGTCGTTACCATGGATACGTTTGTAATTTTTTGTACGACCATGCTATTTCGGATTGTTTACCATACTTGGTTTTAGAACAGTAGGTTATATTTACTGGTTGCTAAGCAAAAACGCGTCGGTAAGTAATTACTTACCGTTCAGTTCTGTCAAAAACAGAACGGTAAGTAAATTATATGTAATTTATAAAATAAATGCATGATCTTTAGATGTCTCTTTCGCGAGAAATCATTTATTTTCTAAATCATTGGACTATTTAAAAAAATGTATGTTGTTTATTTAAATTTGCTCAGGCCTCTTCAATATCCCAATTATATTCGTTTTCAGATTCACTCATTCTCACGAGTTTGACAAATATCGTGACATTCAAAAATAATAGTAATTACAAACGTATCCATGGTAACGACAAAACCTACTTAATGTTTGGTGGATATACAGGGCAAAAATAAATTATCTTAAAACTATTTTTTTCGGGGATATTTCCTTAGTTAATACCTTTGTATTCATAATGGTCGTACAAAAAATAGTATAAGCATCTCAAACAGTAAGGAGTTTACCGATCTCCTCCAATATTGTCGTCGATCGGTAAACTGTCCTTACTGTTCTTGATACTTAATATACTATAATTACTATTATTTTTGAATGTTACGATATTTGTCAAATTTGTGAGAAGGAGTGAATCTGAAAACGAATATAATTCGGATATTGAAGAGGCCTGAGCAAATTTAAATAAAAAACATACTGTTGTATTATTTTGTCGTAAATGGGATTTAGTCAAAATTAATGAACATTATATAATCAAACTGTATCATATTGCTTTATTTAAATTAATTGCAGCGAGTAATTTCGTTTCTAGCTACATAAAGTAAGAAAATATTTTGAGTGCCAATTATTTATTGAACGGTCCTCGTATAACGCATAAATTTTATTTAAATACATGTTTCGAATTTTTATTTTTGTTTAAAATATTATCACATTGTTGATAAAGAAAATACTAAGCTCTGCAGGACATTTTGTTTAATTTTAATTAATGCTAAATTTAATAAGTAATTCGTATAAGAGTGGATTTGATGATAATTTTGTTAAGGAACAATGTGTTGAGATTGTTAAAAATTTTAAAGAGTGCCTTTACCTAGAAATAAATAAAATTGTTAGGCAGTTGTTTTCGAGCAGTACGAGTTTGCAGGTGCACAGCAGCGAGTGCAGACATGCATTTTAAAATGTATTATTTGAAAATGTATTTATTTTGCTAAAATGAATGCAAAAAATATTAATTATGTTAAAAGGAAGATTGTTGTTTTGCAAATGATTAATCGAATAGAGTTTGATAAGTTGAAGATTTAGTTTGTAATATTAATTTCGTTAAGTGAGAAATTTCAGTGATTAAAGGAAAAGTGAATTATTTGTGCGGAGAGTCTGAAAGTTTTTAAGGTTTTTAAAAAAAGGAATCTACGAGAATTAATTTGTTGAATAATCAATGAATGATTATTTTGGATATGAACAATTTAAGGTATAGATAAGGTAAAAAAAAAGGAAAATAACCACGTTTGGTTAATGAAAATTTAAGTATTTAATTGTAAAAAGCTATTTACAAGTATTATGTGAAATAAAATGTTGATTTCTGCTAACTAAAGTGTATTATTGACGTCATAGAGGAAGTCCTTAATAAGTGTTTGTTGAACTTACCTAAAAGAAAAGGAAATAATGACACCCAGGGAGAAGGAGTCAATCATCTACCTGCATCCAACAGCAATCGCATGGGGGAACGTGTTTACAACAGTTCAGCGCTTTTGGTGGCGGTAAGAAATAAATTGTGAACATTTGCAATCAAAATTTGAACATACTTTAATCCGCAATAAACATTAACCATAGGTAATGATTTTATTATAATACTTACTCCATTAAAATTCGTGTAAAGGCAAGGCAGATATATTGTAAAACAAAACTGCACCATATACGAATCTCTTTGTTTCATTTGATATTTGATGAAAATTTATTTCTGAATTTTGAGTGTTGCAGAGTTGCGTATTTTTGAACCTCGATAATTTTAAAAGACCCTGTGAGTATCAGTCTCGTGCTAAGATAAGCTTAGCTGGCGCCCAACGTTGTTTTTTTTATTATTTCATAATTTTTAATATACAGGGGATATCAGAGTATTAGTCTTACTTTGTGTAATGTTTTGTTTTTATTGATAATTATGCTTTTTTCATCATTATTAATCTAATGATAATAGTTGGTTTGATTGTATAATCAAATAATTCAACAATACATTTTTTTAATAGTCCAATTATTTAGAAAATAATGTTTTTTTCGCGATCGCGAAAGAAACATCTAAAGATCATCCATTTATTTTATTTCATACTGTCCGGTAAAAGGGTATTTACCGGACTCATTTGAGTCCGGTAAATGAATTATTACGTTACAAGGCCGGTAAAAAATTTTACCGGACTGAAAATCCAATTTGAGTCCGGTAAAAAATTTTACCGGACTGAAAATCTAATTTGAGTCCGGTAAAAAATTTTACCGGACTGAAAATTTTAAATGCATTTTTTTAAAAAATGAACAATGTGAGGCAGTATGAAATAAAACGCCTTACGTCATACTTCCGGTAAACCATTACAGTAGCTCGTTTCAACATTCGAGACTCGGCTCCTTCGTCGCCTCGTCCCGAAACGTTTTCAACTCGCTACTGTAAACTTGGGTTTACCGGACTTATAACGTAATATACTATTATAAATTACATATAATTTACTTATCGTTCAGTTCTGTCAAAAACAGAACGGTAAGTAATTACTTACCGACGCGTTTTTGCTTAGCAACCAGTAAATATAACCTACTGTACTAAAACCAAGTATGGTAAACAATCCGAAATAGCATGGTCGTACAAAAATTCTATAATCTATTCAAAGATTTACCGACTGTATGTTTATTTTAGTGTTGTGCATCCCAAATAAAAAATAGTATAATGTTGTACAAGTGTGGAAAGGGAGTACGAGCGATAAGAAGTGCTTTGTCCATAAAACTTTTGCAATGCAATGCAACAACCTATTTTTTCTAAGAATGTGTAGAATGTTCAAAATTAACCATATTTTTTATTACATTAAAATTTTATTTATTATTAAAATTTTTATTATATTAAAAAATATTTTTATTAGCAGGTGGAAAAATTACTTCTGTACTCTTTTTACAAAATTGATTTCGGAATTTTTCCCCGTACTCCTGTAACAAAAACTTGCTTACCGTACTTTTTTAGAAAAGAAAAGTATAGATAATAAGAGAAATATGATGAAAATGTGAAATAAATTAGTGCAGTTGATATATTTTAATGTACAAAATAATTTTCTGAAAAATCTTTAATGTTTAGGAAGTTTGTTTATGCATAAATTGTATTTAAAAATAACACGCGATCTTATGCAAAATGCTAAGTTGTTGATACATTTATTATAATAAAAACTGATGAAAAAAATTTGACGCCAAAACGTTTCACGTAAAAACGTTGTAAGATTGTGCCGTTAAATTTTCAAATTTGTTAGAAAGATAGTTTTGCCAAAAAGGAATTAATACGAAAAACTTGTCTTAAATTGAGCGATTGAACGCTTGATATAGCTCGCAAAATAACATCACATTGCGACATACGTTCATCTATCGTTTTATATACATATATTTGCAAAGATAACCTCAAAACTTGAGTCAACGTCATTTACTGCATTAATTTGTTTTCATCAGAACAAACGAAATACTGGTAACAATGTAAGGCAACGTTGTCACTTTTCACTACTCTAGAAGCATATTTAACAATTTATTTACTTTTGGGCATGAAAAAATTGAATTATATAACAGGACAAACAAACTACACAGCAACAGACTTCGGTAGTAACACAGTAATGACGCACACAAAATAGAAACCACCTATATTTACTTTTAAAAAAATGCTCCGGCTAATTACAGTAATTACAATTTAAGGATATCTCGTTAACTTGAAATATCATTTTCTCATATAAATAATTCACATAAGGTAGTAAATACTTGCATACATCACGGTTACAACACACCTTATCTGTTTTAAGTTAATACTTGCCTTCTTATGGCCTCAACTTTATTTTAATTGTCTTATTATGTCATGATCTCACATCGTTAGCTGAAAAATGAAAAATTACTTAAATTCAAAAGGAAAATCATCTTTAAAAATATCCTTTTACTGCCTAGTGTGCATGTTTATTAAAATAAAATCTTTTGGCTTCAGAAAAAAATTACTCAAATTATTTTTCTCCTTGAGGTTAGGCAACCCATCTAACGTTTCAGTTGAAAAATCTTATTTAAACCTAGCAAAACCTACTGAGTGGGTGTCTCCTTTCTATTATATGTCAAATATCATGACAATATGTATAGGCTATTGAACTTATATCACATACTATTGATCACGTCACCGTTGATTTCATTGAACTGTACTATCCTTCACTAAGTCGAATCTCTCATAACGGACTGTTATGAGAGACAAAGCCAACTTTATATGAGCAGTGAATCTTTGAGAAAAAATTAAGAACCTCTCTTAGATAGCATCCATGTATCATGTCATCTAGCCGTAGGGATCTTGTGTCTGGTTTTTATTGAAACTTTGCCGACTTTCATCTGACTGAAGGAATTGCAAATTTCAACAGTAAGTTGTAGTCCAATTCTCTCCGGCTATTCTAGAAAATAATTCGAAAAGTTACATAAGTACAATGTCACTATCCAAAAATGTAGACTATATGTAAAGCCAAACAGTATTTATTGTGCCTCGTTAGTCGGTTTTGCTGAGGAAATGGAACCAATTGAATTAAAATGCACTAAAGGAAAAAAGTTATAAATTCCTATAAAGAAGTGGAACTAGATTAAAGTTGGAACGATTGTACAATATGATTATCAAGCTGCGCAAAGTCTGTATTGCCCAAGCAGAGAACAGTGTGATTTTGTAGAGATTGCTAAACATTGACTTAGAATTGAGGCAAAGCTGAGATTTAATAGTTGACCTACTTTCAATGTCCGAGAAAACTGGAAGGTCAAGAACAACTTTTCTTTCTGAATAATCACTCACATGATGCGAGGCTGTCCATCTTCTCGAATAATTGAATTGTCTTGCGTTCCCACCTTGAATATATCGCTTTCCATAGCGTTGGTCAAGGACGGCGACAAACCTGAGATTATTACGTCGAGTCTTCTCGAACTGAGTGGTACATACTGATTTCAGCTACTCTGAAACTTAGTAATCAGTTATTCGGGAATTTTTGGTCCAGTGAGGCTTGTAATGTTCAATGAAGCTTCATCGCCAAAGTATAAAGCCCGGATCTCAAATAATGAAGAGGGATTATCTGGCCCTCAGCCAATGTGGTCTATTTGTCGATCACATACTTGGTTAAGTGTGTTGGATTGGAAAAGAACTGGTCCATAATTAAATGGTTCACATCGTACTAGTCTGAATGAAGAACTCGCGGGGGGGGATGTCATTCAACCATGCCAGTTTTGGAGACTCTGCCAAATAGAGTATGAGTATCGCCGTGCACGAAGCAAGTGATTTCCGAGTTTAGATGGTAGATGGGAATTGGGGGGTTCCACATATATATAATTGTAACTGATGATTTAGAAGTATATTAAAATATACCCCCATTACTGCGCAATTGCAACTAAAGATTCATTGTATATTGTTTGTCCATCTTGAATATTGCAGCCAACAGTTGGTTATTCTATAAATTAATTGTTCTTTAGAAATAGAATAAGTATAATTGTAACTTTCCTGTATGAAATGAAGCAACTTGCATACCATTGAAATATAATATTGATTTTGTCAGGGTAAACCATTCTAATAATCTTTAGCTGGACTTATTCCTTGAGTGCTTTTGTGAAATTCGTATTAAGCAAAGCTAGTATATGAGAAGTTGCCTCACGAACTCGTTCTAGCAGTTGAAGCGTGACGTCACTGGTGACTTGTATAACCAGTTATACATACCTATAGTAATTTGGATACACAATACAATAAATACACAATATTGTCAATAAAGCATCTAATATCATAAGCAATACACGTAATATTATTTCAAATTTATTTCTTACTAATCAAAAATGAATTCTTAAGTATAATTTAATAATTTAAACTTTAAGTAAATAAAGAACGAAACTATAAAATAATGGTATCTGATAACCAGAAAGTAATTCTTAGAACAGAGAACAGCGATCTAACATATAAATAAGCTGGCTTCAATTCATCTTTACTGCTTTTTACTTAGTATTTTTTGTAATTTATATGATGTTCTTATGGAATTACCCCTTTCTCTAATAAGATTTTTATTTAGTTATTATTCATTTCTTATGGATATTTCTTTATCATTCTTTATCTTTTAATTTATTACAAATGCGTAATTCGGCTATATCTTTATTTAGTAGTTACCTGAAAGTATTCAGGCCCAAAAATGTATAACGCAGTTAATTTGTTAGAGCTAAATATTTCAATCAGAAAAAATTATTACCGTTTTAATGCAACTAATGCAGAATATATTCGGTAGTAAAGGTCGTCTCGCTGTGCCCCTTCCATTACTCTTTTCCGTGCCCGCGTTTTACTTGCGTTGTGTAGGGCAGTGAGACAACATGCCATATACTAACTTTGGGTATCAATGAAAGCAACATGGATAGCTTGGATTTATTATTGCAGTAGGTGTGTAAATAAAAGAAAAACTACAATTAAAAGAATAAATAATATCCATAAAAAAAATCAAAAACAAACATATTCACAGAGCTTTATTATATTAATATAATTAAAGCATTTAGTATTATTTTTATAAATCCTTATACATATAAAAAATAATCTAATTTCAGTAAAAAGTGGCAATCTCAGATAAATATTTACCTATAATAAAATTAGGGCGAGTTTACGAAACTGGCACCAATTTCTACAATTCTACAAACTATTTATACATTAAAATAGAAAATGTGTAAAGATATATTTGTACAATAAAAATCACAAAGTTTTAAACCTAGTAAAATGAAATTATTTCCCATTTTCAATATACTTCGAACTAAAGTTCGACCACTTTAAAGCTGCTAATCCATTAACTGGACTCTTATGTAAATAGTCTCTAGAAGAACTTTTATGTCTGTCTGGAGATCCTTCAATTTTTACATTTAATAGAGGAACATATTGGGTTTCACCCTTATAATTTCTTTTTAAAGGTTTTCTTGAATCATTTTTATCTGGTGATCCATTTGGAGTCGTAACAGGTGTTTCCACAGATTGTAAGCTTTGCGTTTTGTGTAAAGACAGCCTTAATGGTTTCTTAGGAGGAGTAGGTCTTGGTCTAATGTTATCTAGGTAAGGTGGATGATGATAATGATGAACTTTTTCCATGGTATCAGTTGGCTCTGATGTATAATCGATAATCTTTTCGATGCTCCTAGGAGGTATAACATCATTATCAAAGTCCAAAGACTTAACACTCCTTGAATCATTTCTCCTATGAGGTAAAAGTTTTCCTAAATTCTTTTCATTTTCCACGCTATCCAGTTGCTCAGAGCTGCGTGATTCAGCATACCTAGAATTTATCTGTGAACGAAAATCTAAGACACTAGCGGACTTCCTTGAATTGTAATGTTTTAATAAATGATTATTATATTTTTCAGAAGCTGTAATGCATTTTTGTCTATGCTTTTCATAAACACTGTCATAACCATTTTCTTTGGTTTTAGTAAGATCATGTACTATCATCGATGCTTTCTTATAGCTTTGATCCATAAGGGATCCTTTTTGATTGTAATCTGCACTTCTTCTATGATGTTCTTTAACATATTCATTACCAGAGGTTTCAGAATAATATTCTTTATCATGTCCATAATGATGGTGTGTTCTATAGGCAGGTTTAGTCGGTTCAGGTTGTTCTTCATGAGAACTCTTAGTTCTCGGACTTCTATGCCTGTGCCTATGCGGTTTATGACATGAATAATTCTCACTTGGTTGAGGACTTGGTGCTGGAATATGTGTATTCGAAACATTCGACAAGCTACTTTTTGATCGAACAGGCAGGGACGTATGGGATTCTTTTGAGACATCCAAGCCTGGAAGGTTAGCTACAAGAGCCGTAACCTGAGGACCCTTTTGGAAAATTTGCAAATCGTTTCCGTTGGTATTACTAGAAGATCCCTTTGGTGGCTGCGAACTAATGTTGATATTTGTCACATTTCGGCTAGTCTTTACTGTTGATGTAATTACTGAACTTTTAGGTACAATACGAATGTCTGCATTTTCACCATTTTTTCTGCATAAGAGTTCAGTGACCTAAAATAATAAAGAAATTAATTAAAAATATAACATCCCATATTTTCACTTTATAGTAGTAGCTTACCTGTTCTTCCAAATAAGAAATTCTGTGTGTCAGCCTTATGTTATCGGAAACTAAACCGTCTTTAGCTTTTTGCGTTTCTTCTGCTCTTTCCCTGACTACTCCCAGTTCACTTCTCAAGGCTGATACTTCTTCTGCAGCAGGAGAAGAAACTGGAGATGGAATATTTTGGTTATTCGGGGTATTAGATTTCTTTCTTAAAAGGACGATTTGAGCAGGATCAGGAGCTGCTGCCAGCAGCCTGGTTAAATCTTCTCGGGTTTTATTTAATACTATCTTGCCATTGACTTCGATTAGTCTGCAAAAAAATTAATTTCATTAATTTTTGCTTTAAAACATTAGAAATATAATTTATTGAAGAAACAGTCTTTAATAAAAGACCCTCCCAGTTATGGATATGGTAATACTGCTAACGACCAGACATGGCCATTAGTTGATCTACAAGATTAAATAAAGAGCCATAATTGATTAGGAAACTATTTTTGTTTACGTTTAGACGTAAATTGTATGACTGACTGATTTGTTAACTAAGCTAGAAGCAAAACACTTCTAGAAAAGGCACTAGAGCAATTTAACCTGTCAACCACTCCTTGGACTATAAGTTTTTATATATAGTAGTTGCTTTTAGTCTAATTGATTTTTGATTTATTATGATTTATTTCACGTTAGGTTTGAGTATAGTAAACTGCAATTACATTAATTTATGTTAATTTTAATCAATCACTGCAGAAATTGATGCAGATATATATATTTTTTTTATTTTACGCCTACACTATGGGGACACAACAGCTAAACTTATAGGTCCCTAGCATGCAACACAATCACACGCATCCACAGTTGAGTCGACCGAATTCTCAAATTTAAAAAAATCCTGCCGCTCCAAGTGGAAGTCGAACCCATGACCTTTGGAATACGAGTAGTACTCTCAACCCCTCGTCTAGCGCCGGTTCTTATTAGATAAGTTTTACTCAACAGATAGAATAAAACTCTAATAATCAATTGTAGAAGCTAGGTAAATTGAAGAAGTTATCTGTATAATAAAAAAAATATAAAAGTATTTTTCTCAGTTCTGCTTCTCTCGCCGTGAGACTTAGGAAAGCACAAACGAACCCATGAATAATTGGACTTAAATTGAACTGGTCGAGAATAAACGTCGGTAAAGCTAGAAAGCTCTTAACGGCAGGACTGAATGCAGAATCATCGACTACTTAAATGCCAAAATTTATTTTTTTTTGATGCAATAATTTTTTTTGTATGAGGTTCTGCTAGCTTTACCGTATAGTTAGCAGAAGCACAAAGAATTTTAAAATAATTGCAATACTCTGGACCAGGATAATAGCAATAATATCCGCCATTTAAATGTCCAACATTTGATTTTTCTCCTGCAATATATATTTTTTTAATATAGAATTCTGCTAGCTTTACCGTAAAGTTAGCAGAACCGCATAGAAAAGTAAAATAATTTCATTTCTCTGGACCAGGATAATAGCAATAACTATGGGCTATTTAAATTCCCAAAATTTAATTTTTCTCCTGCAATAATTTTTTTTAATATAAGGTTCTGTTAGTTTTACCGGAACGTTAGCAGAGTCATACGTGCTCGAAAATGGATACATTCCCTAGTCAATAAAACGTCAGCAAAGCGGTCGATTTCAGGCTGGTTAGAGAAATATTTAGAACTCTCTAAAAATCCACTCGTCGGATATCCTCAGGTTTCCGCCCTTGTTGCACAACATACTATTGTTCTCACGCGTGTGCAGTTTACGCACGAGAGCGCAGCCCGAGTGTCGTATTGTGCGCACAAGTGCGAATATAACCTATCGGGCACGCTGCAAATGAAAAATTACTAGTTTTGGACAACTCACCATTATCTTTACCTACGTAATGACCAATGTAATATACCCCGATGCACCTCCCGCGGGATGTGTACCATGCAGCAAAGACTACGGCAACTGTGCATCGTACACCCCTATCTGATGCTGATGATGAAGAAAGAGCTGCTCAACTCCCCAATAACGCTGATGCTACCATTATCAAGTTGTTCAACAGAACGTTGTATCCGTTTAGTAACAAGGCAGACGTCGTTGCGTTGTCACCAATGCAGTGTAAGAACACGGATTCATTCCGCATTGTCGCGCTAGGCATTTTTCAAGTGAGGCATCTCAACAAGGTGATTTCGGACTGCCTCCACGTAAGAATGTCCAAATCTGTCGGTACACATCTGCTCGTATAATACTGCTGTAGCATTTGCCTTGATACAAGCTGAAACAGCTGCACTATTAGTTCTAAGTCATGGACCGTACCTTTCCTTTTTCGAGTTTGAACCCTGATATGATCTAGGACACTAAGACGCGGCCGCGAAAGCGCTGCCGTTAGAGCGCGGCCACTATGGCGTGAGGACACTAAGGCGCATGGACATTACGGCGCGAGGAAGTTTAACAATAAACTAACTATTGAAGCAACTCATTAGTAAAGTTTAAAAATTTAAGACAAAAAATTTATTGACATGCACAACAAAGTCAATAAATAAAAACACGAACAGCACTATTGTAATTACAAATTATGTAATAAAATAGTTATTAAAATTAAACATTAGAAAGGTTAAGAAAAACATTATGTTGAAAGGAAGATCTGCCCCCATTTAACGATTTACGTTGAATATAAATAAGCTATCTAGTCACCGAATGAGTCAATTTTGCAATATTATAATATAAAGCATTACTCTGCAGCCAGTATCATTCCATGCACCAATACAGTATGTACCAATACCTACATATAAACATATATACTTAACATCACTTACTATTTCGCGCCGTAGCTCCTCGCGCCCTAATGTTCTTGAACCCTAGTGTACCGGGCCCTAACGGCTGCGGCTGGCACCCTAGTGGTCGCACCCTTATGTCCGGCTCCGCCCCTGGTTAAGTATTGTCACAAACGGAAATTGCTTCGAGTTACATAATTTATAATTCATACATTGCGTTCCGTTTTGTTACATCAAGGCTACGCTTATATCTCCAGCAATGACCCACGTCAGTCAGTTACACTATTCAGGCAGCTGCGGCCGCGTCACCCACGTCTGGCCATTTATATGTTTATCTCAACTGCAAGCCACATTCTAATGTCTTTTATCTGCCAGGGTTGCTCTCATCTATGCTGAACAACCCACGTTGATCACTGGGAGCCAGTCTCCTACGTTTAGTTTGTAGACCTAGTGCTAGATAGGGTGGTTCCGATCGCCCTGATGTTTATTGTTAGATTTAGGAGGACCTGTACGTCCTCAAACTATATAAATACCTTTGTATTTCATTACTTTGTTGTTAGTATATAGTTGTTTTTCATGCCTTCTGTTTTCTTTCCCTTCTACCTCTGACTACGACAGTCACGAAAACCCCACGTGACAGTATACGTCGTCATACAGCAATCGTAAGATCATCAACTACGTTATGGCCCAGATGTATAACCGTTACAGACTCAATACTAATCTACCAATTTAGAGTCGATTTGCCTGAATGCAATGGATGTGATCCCGATGCAATCGCCTAGTTGGATCAGTTTCTTGATGCAAGATGAACATTTATCTTCATTTAGCAGAGGAGGCACCTATTGGCGGAAAACACATGCAAATCATTTTTTTTTCTCATGAGCGTTTGTATGTTGCTCTTCTACGGGCCATTTTAACATATTATATCATAGTTTCAAATTTCCTAGCACCTTTCTAAGCAAATATCTTGATTTCCAGATTTCCATTGACATTACCAATGCCAGTCACTCTTGTAGAATTTATTTCTCTTCAGATAGATGGCGACCCAATGAAAATGCCCATGTGGAATTTGAGTGGCCTGTGAACTCTGTTCCATGGTCTAGGGTCTATAATATCCTCTCCTTGGTCACACACAAGTTTTCTCTTGAACTATTCTATTTAGCGGAAAAAGCTGAATGGAGTTTGATGAAAAGGTTTTAAAGTATAAAAGCACGCGAGTTTTATGACCTTTCAATGCCTACTTCCTACGACTATGCATATACAGCTATATACAGTAAGAAATTTTTCATGCAGTTTTCTCGGTAAATTTTGACTACTGAGAATAATGTTTTACTTTGAAACAATTCGTTAGCTTTTTCATGGTATATCATTATAATGTTTATGGTGCAGATGTCAGTTAGTAAACTCTTTATGTAAACGTTACAAAGTTTTAACCTAAAGCGTCCTTTGTGTATTGCAGTATCATTGCTGCAGCAGAAACAGAAGAAAATCATTTTAGATTCTTTGTAAAATAACATTTCATGGATCTTATGGCTGGTGGCTTTCAATGGATTTTTGATTCTTAAATATGGTAAATCTCGACCAAAAAAGCAAAAGTCATCATTGAGCCAAACGCGTGGGGGCTACAGATCACGTCCAAGGTCAAAAAATGTTTGTATTACAACACCCACTGTGTGGCACATCAAATAGATTAAAAATGGCATATAATGAGTCTGTGACCCACGCCAAAATATGGTTCCATTTCGACACCCTTTGAGTAGCATATTGTATCATTTCAAATATTTGACCGAGTAGGTTAGGAGAGTGCAGGAACATAATCCAGTCTCCTCTAGGTCACGCCAAATGTAAAAAATATGGTTCTATTGCAGCACTTCAAAACACAAGTTGTTGGAATGATTTTACGCAGTAGAATTTTCTTTATTGTTTTCAATAAAACCTGGAGAGCTGCCTGCTCTTCATTGTATTCAAGTACTTATCTGAGGTTTTTTCCCGGTCATTATAGAATTAATTCTAGCAGTACTACACTCTTCGGTCCTTGTCGTCTACGTTCTTTCTTGTAATATGCGTTCCCTGTTTGCTTTTCCTGCTAATTTTCCAGTTTCTCCTTTATTTAGTTTTGCTGTTTCTTTCTACAGTTTCCCTGCATGCTTTATTCTCATTCTTTTCTTGCTTTATTGTTTTCTTTGAAGCAGTTGAACTGTTGCTGTTACTTGGAGACTCTGATAGCTAAGGACGATGAGTTGCATGTAACCTACAAAATAGAACAAGTAAAGGTGAAATCGGGTGCGAGTCGTGAACTTAGAAGGCAGGTTAATCAGCCTCAACATCGAAATTAGAAAGAAGAAATAAAAATGCGTCCTGATGTAGAAGATGATATCGGACAGAAGGACAGACCAGCGGTTCCCAAAGTTTTTCGTTCGCGGACCGCCAAACGACGAAGCATTTGCTTGCGGACGGTAAGGTAAAAAAGTTAAAAAACATTTCGCAAAATAGATCTTATAATAATAAATTTACGTTTACACTGTACAAAAACAATCTAAAATAAATAAATATCCATTCTTTATAAGAACAAAACTCGGTTTTCGTACCTCATCCGTTTCCCGTCTACCAAGCCTCGAACGACCAATACGGCCCGAAATCGGCGGGTACCGAGAGGGAGTTCTTCTCTTTTTGCCAAACCAAGAAACGATCGCAGGTCAGGTGTGGCGCCGAAAACCATAAGCGAAGACGCATAGGGCGGTCCATCGGTCAAAATCAAAACAAGATATCTCGTCAGGGAGAGGAGATATAACCGAAAACGCTAGCGAGAGTTTTGGGAGCGGCATTTAAAAATGGGAATGCGCTCAAACGGCCCAGGATGCAATCATATAAGACTTCCAAAAGTGGTTTCCAGTTAGGAGCCTGATTAGCTGGTGGTGGCGATATTACTTTAGCACGATTCTCGTGTGGAAACAAATAAGGAATTTCGAGTTTTTGCGGCTGTAACTTTTTTCTTATGGTTTTGCACTTGAAAATTTGAAAGAGAAACATTTTGAGATTGTCCGTCGTTTGACGCCAAGATAGTCGTTTTGATTCCTATAGTTTAGGGAGGAGAGCCCCCTATAGCGGAGAGGGCTGGAGATACGGAAAAACCAATAGATGCACCGCTACTAACAGGCCGCACGACATCGAATGGCGCCAACACATGTTCGATTGCCCCCAAAAACTCCACGTTATCAGTAACCACCGTCAAAAAAAAGCCTTTCCGTTAAAAACTATTGCGGTACTCGATGACAAAGATTCAAGACGCAAGACGAAAATCCTTTCTGTACCGATATGCCTAGACCCGTGCACGTCAAACTCGCTTAAAAATTTTAAAATAGGGGATCCTCCTTATTACCTATTACTGGATACTATCCCACCACATACGCACGGAGCCGGCGCGTCATATATCACGTATTTATGTACCGAGCGCCGGTTTCGTATAAATTTACTCAGAGTTTACTTTTGGTCAATTCCGATAAACCATTTGACCCTATGTTAGCTCCAGGATAACACGAATTTTTTCAGTAAAATTTTGGAAAATACTGTTATTTTTCTGCGGACCTGCAAAGATTTCCGACGCACCGGCGGTTGGGAAACACTGCTTTAGACTGAAGTCAGCAAGACAGACCTGGCGTATGACCATCCTGGGCGAACTGACAGGACCAAAGTTAAGTTAATACTCGAAAACAAACACAAAATACAGGAAGTTAGAGTAATATATTATATAATTCAAAAGTCTGGAAAGCAGTTCGATTGTTCTCTTGTTTCTTATTCATCTCTCGGGAAACGTTTCATCCAAAAAGTATCTGCACCATCTTGCTAAAACCATCTCTTGTACAAAATTTTAAAGTGAATTAATGAATTTCCATATTAAACCAGTTATCACAATGAAACATGTTATACACTAGCAGCACTGTAGCTGAATCTTAAAGACGACCATGGATCTATGAAAAATAGAGAGCTCTATTGTTAGAAAAATCAGGAAAAATACATTAAAATAGTACATGCGATAAAAGGTAATGAAGTAAATTAGCTCTGTAAATAGAAAAAAAGGTCTATTATTCTTTATTATGTAAAATTGTAAACACAACTGAATACGTGCAGAAAATATAATACCAACCTTCAAGTGTGGTTGAATATTTCATGCCACCGTCTATAAAGATTATAAATTATGTAAACGTAAATAGCAGCAACTAGAATAATAAAAATAATGATAGATATCTAATTAGTTGTTAAACTTTGAATACATCACGCATGTTCAATTATAATATTTTTGAAGAACCATCATGCTGAAAACGGTTATTAATCGAAAATGGCAAAACAAGAAGGCTACTTGATAAAAATTTTCTAGTGTACAGAGTGTACGATAGTGGACAACCGACCTATTTATAGAATGAACTCTTATTTTTTCTTATTCTAATAGTTGAGTAATAAAAAAAATTATGACGGTTTAATAAGCTCTTTTGTCAAAAGAAAGAGGCAAGAACTACCGGAAATACTGACAATGGGAACGCAGTCAACTATGATGACCTTCCACCCATGTATCCGGTGCATAATAACACCTGTAAAGTTACTTTAAAAAAATACATAGAAACAAGCACGTTTTCCGTTTCTGCTGTTAAAAACGTAAACCGTGCAAAGACTAATACTAACGTAATTATCCGCGGAGTTACTATTCTTATAGCAACTTTTGAACGTTGTTGTTGAAGTTTATTTAACTGGAAAATTTTTAGAGAAATTTCATATTTTAGTATCTTTTAAATCTTCGGGTAGCAAATCATTTAGGCCATTTAGGGGGATCGTAAAATTATCAAGAAAGAAATTTGTATACAACTATAGTTTCGAGCATTTTCAAATATATATGTTCTCGGAATGACGGACAGGGTTGATTATTAGAATCTGGGGAACCCTAGTAATATTTTCTTTAACTAATAATAATCATAAAAAAATTAAACATAATTATACAAAATTGACTTATTAATCCTTTTTTCGTCCCTAGTGTGGCCTGATATCTCATTAGCGTTTTAATGAATTCTACAGCAAATCAGCGTTCCCACAGAAAGCAGTCTTTAATGTGCAAGGTTGGCAATACTTTTGTAATATCTATTTAATGTTTTGCAAGTTTCAACTTGACACACGAATTTAAAGTTAATTTTAAAATATAACCTACAAATAATGAAAATTGGTCCTTTCCATCTGCAAATAACATCATAATTACAAAACTTTAGCCCTATTTTGATATTCTCTAAGCCTGGCAATTACGTAGTAAGTTATCTTAACTAAAATTAACTTTACACAATGTTGACAGTTCAATGGAAACATAATCTTAAATTATTATTAAATAAACAAGAAATAATTGACTTTTGAATTTTAAAAGCACAACTCATCTGAAGAATGACATATATGTGTATATTATATATTACAACTTGATTTGCAAAATGAAAATTGACTATTAGGTACTACCTATATTCCAGCTCTAACAATTTCTAAAATTATAAAGTTGTTTCCACCAGGATTTGCAGGTAAGAAATTACATCTAAAGTGACATCATTACATTGCCTTAAAATTATTACTTTATGTAACAATCTATTTATGACTCATCTCCTATTTAATTTATTTTTTATTGATGTCGTTGATGTGGTGCTTTAAAGTAAGATACACTAGCCTTTTTTTTCTTTAGTTTGATTTAATTTACTACTATAATTAAGTTTCACTACTTCGCAAACAAATCTTAAACATTTTTAGCGCGACTGATCATTTATTGCAACTATTTGAACGCAATTGTCAGGTCATTGTTAGAATGATCACATATGAGTTAGGACAATCGAGAATCGATCCTCCGTCATGACGCTGGCTGTAAGAGGATTCTTGGCTGAAAAAACATTCCATTTCCTCCACATATACCCTACAGCCTCCTAGGCTGCGTGTTACTTTTTCTTGTTCCTAAGATTAAAGCACTCTTGAAAGGTCACAATTTCGGCACAGTGAACTACATATAAAGAATCGCGACCGAGACTCTTAACACTCACCCTCACAATTGACGGTTTCAAACACTGCTAACCAAGATCGACAGAGGCGTTGAGAACGTTGTTGTGCATTCTCAAGGATCATATTTTGAAGGTAATAATATTAATTTGTTAATTTTAAATAAATAAATTTAAAAAAAATAATTGTACCATAACCGGAAGTCAATAAAAAAATCATCAGTCGCCGACACTACTACGTGCTTATAGTGATCATTGGTCGCCGCGAAGTAAAGCTATATATAAGGCTGTCTTTGTCCAAAGCACGGCTAAAAGGCTGTGCTATTAGAAATCTTTACATGAGAAATTACACATAATGTATAATAGTTAAAGATAAAGCGATCGGTTGCCAAGTTACGACGTGACCCGTACAAATACGGGTAAATTTTAAATGGATATCATGAGAAGACGTGATAAGATTGAAGATTTTTACCCTTTGCGAGATCGGATGTGGCAATTCTTATGTCTAACTAAATCACTGTATTTATATAATGATATATGTAGACAGCTTTTGTTTTACCCCCCCCCCCTCCCGATCCTTCGTGATTGGGCATCATGGGCGTAAATGAAATGTATTCTAACTGCCTGCATCTTCGAATGTCCAAAACGAAAGATAAATGATTGTTATTCCTAGGGATGGTAGTGAAGTTTTGATCAACATAGGATAGCAAATAAAAAGCTTCTGATCATCGGCATTGCGATTACTTGTAACGGTGTTAGTTGACTGACAAATTTAAAATGTTCGGGATTTATTAGATGAACCTCGCATTATAATCTTTGGAATCAATTTACTGCTAACTAAAGTACACATATTACGATCCTGTATTATAATATCCCGAATTTGATTCATTTATCTATGACCCCATTTGACAAATAAAGAATGTATTTTGTCTCAGTTACCCTAGTTAACGTTCGAACTGTATGCAGTCATATAAGACGATGCATCAACCATATGCTTTGCCTTTTAGATAACGCTTCTCATAATATTATGCTCATTTACATAATTTATTCTAATTTACATAATGTATGCAAACGGATTCTAATCTGCATAATTATTCTTCTCATTTACATAATGTATGCGAACGTACTTAGAAATCTTATCTTAATTTAAATAATGTATGCAAGATACTCAGAATCTTGATCTTGATTGCTGAATACTAATGTGGTTATCTGAGAATTTCAATTTAATATATGCTAAGTAGGCGCATTTTATGACCATAGGATGGTATATAAACACCGGACCTCGATGAAATCCTTCAGTCCGAGTTACCACGGGCTTGGGGATAGAAACTGATAGCCAGGGCTATTGTTTACCTTCCTTCAAGCCATACTCACCCAGAAAGCCGTAGAAACTGGTAACCAGGGTTACTGTTTGCCTCGGTCTTTCTGAACATCATTATTACCAGTTTCAAGTTGAAATTGTATAATAGTATTTAAGTGATTATGCAAGTGCATATTGTGTAATTTCACGACGAATAAATATCTTATTGTACTTAACAGTAAATTGTGTTCATTTTTGTGACTTGGACTCCGTCTTTTGCGTTTTTGAATAATATATATTATTTTAAAAACGCTTTTCCACGTTAAGAAAAGTTAATTCTCTTGTAATTTAGTTTTTTACATGTTCACATGGAAAAACATGTTTTTTTTCTAAGAATTCATTTAAGTCGAAATAAGAATATTAAATGCAAGAGGCAAATTATTGCTTATTTATCATTTATAAACTGTTACATAAGTAGAATATTCGGAAGCTTTCGATAGATCTCTGTTTCTCTGTTTAAGCCATGCTAAAGGATGTCTATCTTTTTCTTGTAAAATTCTGAATGTGAGGAGATCAAGTGGTAACTAGGTAGGAAAAACGCGACACGAGTCCGCCAGACAGAGCTGCTGTGCAATCATACACCCCGTTTAAATCAATTTCGTGGGAATGGTTAAACTTTGGAGTTTAGAGATTTGTTAAATTTAAACCAATTTGAATTAAGTGAGGTTTCTGCTGAGATGTATCGTACCGTCCGGATACATATATGCACTGTTAAATTTAATGCCTGTATTAAATTCAAATAAACCAATTCAAATTGGTTTTACTTTTCGTACTTTCCAAAATATAATTTTAGTTTTAAGTTAATTCAATTCGGGCTAATATGCAACAAGCTTAATAGTGTCAATGATTTCTTAACTATGACTTCTAACTTTAATCGTAGTCAGCCATGTGTTTGCAGTTTCAGCTATAATTTATGTATAGAAGGAGGCGCCACATTTCGAAGTATTCATGCTGCATATAATCGATCTCTCTTTAGAAATATTACATTGCTGCCCGGTTGCGAATTCCCAAAGTTGTTAGCAAAACATATCCTCGTTGCTTTCATGCCTATTAGGAATATAGAGCGTCTTCCGAAGACGTTTCAGTGACAATACATATAACCACTTATAAAATATGTGCATTTATACTGTGTTATTTTATTTATTTAAATATAAAAACTAAAAAAAAGAAAATGGAATTCAACAGAACAAAACAAACATAACCATCTCTAGAATGTATTTATGTTATGTTAAATTAATAATTCAAAATATTTGTTTTAAAAGTTACTTAATTGTTCTGACATAAAATGTAACGAAATCAGTATTTAAATTTAATAAAACGTGAAAGGAGAGATTAAAATATATCAATCCCTCTCAGTCGACCGGTTGAAGGAATTCTGTTTTTTATAAAAGATTGAGGTCTTGAAAACAGATTTTTTTTCGAACAAACTGAAAGAAGTTTGGGCAATAAAACTAGAATGTATCTATAACATTAACTCTAGAAATTATAAAAACAAAATTAAACAGTGCCGAACGAAATTTCTAAATTTATTAAACTTATTATTTATTAGAATAATTGCCACAGTACTCGACAGATGGCGCCGCTATACGAAAGCTGGCAAAAATAATTTTTTTTAAAGCAACTAGCCGTGTAATAGACGTTTATCTCTCACATTAAAGAGACCGTGGTAAATGTTATATTATAGTACAAGAAACCTTTGTAGGTGCCGCTACCGTTCGTCTATCACAGCTTACTTTTCAATAATCTATTTTAAACTGAGACGGCCACAGTTAATCGCCCCTTGCGGGTTATTTAATTCAGAAGGCCGTACTAAGACGTTATGCCATCTGTAGTGTTTTTTCAAATATTTTCCTTTTTATGGTCTATTAGCCTGAATTGGTGGTGAGAATTGGTTATTATTGGTATATTAACCTTATGACCAGCAAAAAATTGAATTCCTTCAAGAAAACCGTTCTTCGAAGTCAACTTAACCTTGGTAAGAAATCTTAGGGGAGATTCGAGTAGTGTCGCAGAACGGATAATACCGGACGATTATAATTTGTCACATTTGAACACAGATGTCTCTCTAATATTAGCTTCAATAGAGTCACTGCATCTAGTCACCTAGGCCAGCTGGTCGATCAGAGTAACGCAAACCGCCGCCATATTCAGGCAGAGAAGGGTGATTTTTAATAATGGGCAAATTAAAACCACGTTTTACGTGTTTGACATATTAGAGGTTTGATCTTTCAGAATAAGAAAAACCTTTTAAAGTAAACGTGGATTTGATTAAATTCAATACAGAAGAAATAATGAACAATTTCGTGCTTCGTTTGCCCCAACATAGCGGCGGTTTGCGGTACTCTGGTCGACCAGCTGGCCTAGGTGCAGTGGCTCTAGGCTTCAATAGAGACCCTTCAATTAGAGTCTGGCCAAGGCAGCCATTTTATATCACAACATGTGGCGCTAAATTTGAAAAATACAAAAATGGTTACATGGCCAAATAGTTGCACGCATGTAAACGGTATTTGACTCAATTAAAAAACACGAAATAGTGGGTTCTGTATCAAACATTATTTAGCAGTAAAATTACATGAAGATTAGGATGTCAAAATCAAAATTATTATATGAAAAATATTTTGTTATAAAATGGCGGACACAGTGGGAACGCATTGGCCAGACTCTAATTGAAGGGTCTCTAGGCGTCAAAGGCTTCAAATGCGTAAATAATAATTATTCTTACTTATACAAGAGCGGTTCTAGCAATGTTAATGGTTGTTAAGACTGACAGTGCTGTTTTTCGAGATTAATAATTTCTAAAGCTAGATGATTTCTGAGCGATTCTTATAGGTGATTTTTCTGGATGGTTGCTGAATATGTCAGATAGTGTCGGACGGAGAACAACTAATTGAACTAATGGTAATAAATCACTGCACTTATTATAAACTTGTCTTTATTTCAAATTACTTCCCAATTGAAGATACTAAACATGCTAGTTCAACAATTCAATAATTATAATTCCTTTTTGGCATTAATTTCTTAATTTCTTAGGCATTAATTAAGCTTCCATTCCCGAGCACTTTTCTTGCTATGGAGATTTCGTTAGAAGTTTTATCGGAAAAAATACAGTGTTTATACGAAGCTTTGCGTTAAATTAAAAATTAATATATCTTTTCTATTCTATTGTTTTTGCGTTACAAAAGCGTTTTCATAAACGGCACATGTTTTAATAAAAGTTCTGTTGTTAATTTAAAAAAATACATTCAAGCACTCTAGTCGGTCATTACGGTCCCTTCTCTACTTAATTTGCCACAAGAGTTCACTTGCAGAAAGCCAACTAAGTATTTCACAGAAAGTTATTTTTAACTGCAATCAAAAGATTTTGCAGTCCGACATATTTGTAAACAGTTTGAAAGATTGAGAAACGTTAAATATTAATTAAAGAATTTCAAGAGGTTTTTAAAGTTTGTTTAATGTAATGCTATTTGAATTAAAGTAGATTTCAAAACCAAAAATATATATTTGATATGTTTTAATTTAATTGGTTGTTTAAAATGCCATGTAATAATATCCGAATAAACGATTCAATTAAGCAATGGAAAGGACTTTTTTAATAGTTTCATCCTATATTTAAATCACATTTTCACTTGTTTATTTTTATTTAATTTAACATCATTATCATTGTAGATTTTTGCTTTATTAAATTAAATATTTCAATTACTATTTTATCTAAAATTCAGTGGCGCCCTAAGAACATGCGGCCATGTACTTTTCTAGCTGAGGTATTGCTAATTGTTAAAGAAAGTACATTACACTAGAAAAAGAAAGAAAATAGCTAAAATTTAACAAATTAAAATAACACGCCGTATTATTTATTTGTATATAGTACCATACCAAATAATTAATAGTGATATATTCATATTACATTCGTCATTCACAAATACAAATAAGGATAGAACACACACGTGATTGCAAATAATAAGTTTAAGAAGATTCTCAACATAGTACATTTAAAGTAGATTTATTATGAAAAATTAAACTACATACTACACTGATACATTGCTTAATAAATGTGACCAAAAATATAAACGACTTAATTATACTATTTTTCTTCTTTTTGTACCGTGGACGTGGACACATTGCAACAAGTTTTAACTTATTAAAATATATTCTTAAATTGTTCGCATTCACGCATACATTAAGTTTTAAAACACTTTTATTTTTTTTCTCTCAAATTTATGAAAAAGAACTTACAAGTTCTCATTAAACATTCATTCCCAAATTAATTACTCAAGAAACAAGAAAAAAAGTACATATACGATAGAAGACACACGGAAACACGTCTTAAAGGTATATTATAATAAAATTACAAACGTGCATGGTTAATTTAATATTATGTAATCGGTATGTGATGAACAAATTAAAGAGAACTTAATAATAGTTAATCTGCTATTGTTATTTTGGTTCTACTATTTCATACACAAGGTTTAAACAATAACAATACGTAGCTATAGTTAGCGTAAATTGCATTTAATTAACAGATTTATGTGAGTACAACTTATTTTATCTTGTTTTTATATCTTCTACCTCAACTAGTTTATTGTTTTTTTCCTTCTTTCTTTCATTACCACTACACATTAATTAATAGCTACCTGTAATTTTTTTTGTGTGGTAAAACAAAACAACTTTATATTAACAATAAGATACCGTTAGGTTTTCTGAAATTATAATAAACAAAAAGTCTTTTAAACTAAAACAACGCCTTTAGTTGTTTTTGTTGAGTAATTAGCAGTTAAGTGTGAATGAAAGCTAGTGCTTAATGAAGTAGTCAACGCTGAAAATAAATATTGTGGTGTTGTCATTAACGAGACAGTTTATTATATGGAAGCAATTAAAAGGTAAGGCTGACGATCTTTGGAATAAGCAATAGTACCTAATGGGTACTGTGGATTTCACATCTCACATACCACCTAATATATAATTCTCAAAATTCCACAATATTTTATGTGTATACAGGGTGAAAGGGGATACGAAAAAATTTATTTTAGTCAATTAACAAACGTGGCAACCCTGTAAAGTTTGTAATACAATTTGCTGAACATTCTTCTTATGTCGATAATGCTGAGGATTGTAGTTAGTTGAACTTGAATTAATTTGTCAATAAAGCAAGCTTTTTGTCTATGCTGCTATTATTATACCTTACAATTTAATGAAGAATCTGTATAAATAATACCGTTTTAGGGTGAGATAAGATAACAATTCGTCAAAAAGCTCTTTATATCATAGGCGTCCGGTATATCTTGGCTGATTAAATTAATTAAAGAACTAATAATTTTATAGAACTAGCTGAATGTTGTATTAAATTAATTACTGTTTTAACTAACTGCAGTACCGTAGCATAGCTATACCTATTGCACCTAATACATTTCTTTTAATACTACACATACACTTATTTGTAAATAATTTGATGTATTTGATTAACCATGTGGTAATTTCACAGGGCACAAACATAGAAATAAATGTCAGTTATATCATCAATTGAATACCTAATGAAACAAACTAAAAAATTCTGAGAAAGATTTTATTTAACATCCAATTTCTGCGATAGAAAAAATATTTTTCATGAACAGTTGGATTTTACTGTTTTTTTAAACATTTCAATAGACCTGTTTATGCAGGTAAAAGCCCAGAATAACTCAATTATTTTTTTTGTAATCAAAACTTTATTTAAAAACTTTTACTTAAGTGTTACATTTGAATTACTAAATTTCAAGCATTCGATATATGTTAATAATAATGAATACATATTAAGAACCAAATTGCATAAACAGATGCGGTATTATTTTTGTTAAATTGATATCTTTATTACCTCTATTTTGTACTTTAATGGATTATAACTAAAAAATCGCGCAATTGGTTTTCTTTAAATGGCTTCGGTACACTATGGCACTTAAAACATAGACTCTTTATTTAATGTTTTTAAAAACCTTTTGTAATAAAAAGCATAAAACGTGCTTTTTGTTATTTTTTGTTTTACAGCAAAACAATGATGCGTCATTCAACAAGTGTATTACAAAATCAACAAACACAATCGGTTTGCTTAACTAAACAATTTGAATTCTAAAACAAGGATAAGGTCTTTAGCTGCGAAATGCGATTTTTCAAGCAAGGTTGTCAGATATGGCAATGGTTTTGTCTAAATTATTCGAAAGATAATTAAGATAGAAAAAAACTTATTAAAACTTTTTTGTTCCTTTTGATGCCTTTTATCACGCCTTAAAATTAACGCAACGTATCTCCTTGCACGCTGTATACGATAAAAAAATTAGTTAATTGAATAAAAATTATAATTTTTAAACACATCATCGAACATTTACATTTTCGAATCCCTTTTCTCACGTTAGACAATCTTTATGAAGTCAAAATCAGCAGTGCAGTATCTTGCTATCATCCCAACAAATCCGGAGTTCCTCAAGGTAGTGTCTTTCGGCCGTTTGTTTGCCTGTCACAGACGACACTGCAATGGCCACATTTGGTGATGACACGGCAATCTTGTCGTCAGCTACAAACCCTAATAGAACAAGCCATGTCCTCAAGTCATGCTTTTGTCGAAGTTTTAGAGTGCGACGGCCTCAGAAGCATTGTATGTCACTTTTATTGTGACAATGAATTACACAACACATGCATACTTTATTTCTTTAATTGATCGTTAATCGACGGACAATATTTAAAGTTTGAAATAAAGCAAGCGTCAAATTGGGATACGCCACATAATACGTCACCTACTGGAAAATATATGATTATTAATGCATTACGATAAACATCAAACGTGCAGGTACTTTTTACTTTATATGATCCTCTTTACATCTATCATCTTTATATGTTTGTTCATCTGACGTTTGACTAAATCAATGTGTCCAGCGTGCTCGACAGAAACTCAATTGAGTTTTAAACTTTTATCTCATTAAATTCCATCTGTTAATATTTAAATGTGAATGGATGTAGGAGAATATTAAACTACTGTACCCCACTTTGGGTAACCCAAAGTCTTATATCGCTACAGATAATATAGGTTTCAAGCAAAGTGATAAATCTTTCTTATGAGGTAAGATGTAGTTACGTGCTAATTTCGTAGTACTCTGTATAGTTATGCTTTTGTGTTAGTTTGTATAGCGTTTAGAGATTTTCGCATTTTCTCTCCGTTTAGTTGCCATTTTGTTTGGAACTAACTTCCTGTTGTGGATAAGAGACTTCACTTCGTTTTGATGGTTCGTGTGAAGCACATTCTTTAAAGAATATTTTAGTGGCATCACCGTTAAATTGGTTTTTCCTTTATGTTGGGATATGGGAATTGCATTTATGCAGATCGATAATTAATTCTTGGTGCCGATTTCTAAGTTTAATGGTAACCGTATGGGATTTTTCCACTAGTTCTTTTTTGAAGGTTAGGAACACGATCTCGTAAGTTTATAGATTAACTATTCTTTACATTCAGTCTCTTATACTATAATTCTTTGACAGAATTCGGTATATAATCAACGTTAGCCGCATTTGGAAACGGTATAACTCTTTCAGATGGTCACCTTTTATCTAAGGTATTTATAAAAAGTTTGCTTGGTACATTCTGGTAATTTGGTTTTGTTTGTTACAGACCTTTTTTTTCCTTCCGGTTTATATTCATTTTATTTTTACCTCAATACACTTCCTTGTATATTTGGGTTTTTACAACACCACTACGCTGAGCTTGCTGACGTACAGTTACTTGGTTGCTGTTGTCTCGTTGGATCACGCTACGTTCAACCTGGTTGGTGATGTTCCTCTTCAGTTCGAATAACATACATCTGTATCGTGAGTCATATTGTAGCAACTATTTACAAAAACAATAACGTTTGACAACCCTAATTGTATATAAAATATTACTGTATATTTGTATATCCCAATTTTATGTGTTTAATGGTTTTTCCCAAGTGTGCGTGTAGCACTTATATCTAGGTATCTATTTCATATATAGAATTTTGCCACATATTATTTATTCTGTTATTTTGTTAGGAATATTTGCGAGTGAATACGTATGACTCTGCTCCGTAATGAATTGGTTAAGCAATTAAAATCTGAGGTTAACGATTGCGCAATCTACATCACAGGTATTTGCGTTAATTTACCGTGCTAGTTACATTATTGAGATTTGAAGTTAAGTCAGATTTAGAGTATATAGCCTCGCTCGCATTAATCCTCATTCAGCTCAAATTTGTATATAGAAATCAATAACTTGCATTTAACTTTTGCCAAGGCTATTTGTCCTTGATTAAAATATAATCATACTTGGTTGATTTATTTTAATTGACTTCCCTGATAATTTGTTTCGTTGTTAATAAAGCACTGTACATCCCATACTTGACGACTTATTATTTATATGTTTGGTATTTGGGATTTATATTTTCAGCTATCGAGGAGCCAATATTGGGAAAAGTCGACCACATTGGTAGTAGTCGCAAATGTGTTGTTCTTTTCAGATTTTGTCGGCAAATACTAAAGCTATTTTAGACAATTCTTGGCGGCCATTACAGAAGACCTTTAGTGAGACCCACGACCTCACACTAGTTAGCTGGCAGCAGACAGATTTAACTGCGGTTATAGGTTGTTACCGTTTCCCAATAAACAGTCCCCATTTTGTGGGTAACAAGGTTTATGAGGTTATGAGAAATGAGGTTTATAGGTTTGTGAAAAGTTAGAATGAGATCGAAAGGCCTTTTTTTCTTAGTACTTTTTGTGTTTTATTATATGTACTTACTTCGAGCCAAAACAAAATTATAATCTGTACTCGAAGTCCTTGGGTGACGTAGTTTATCGACTACCATATATTTCACAAGAAATTATTCTTTAGTTGCCTCTATGAGCAAATTTTGGTTCTTTTCTTTTCTATGCGATTTTGCAATTTTAAACTCCTTTGATGCTCGTTTATCTATTTTTAATTATTGTTATCTGCTTTGAAGATTTTCCACTTCCTTTTCCTGTTTTTTAGAATTTTCCCTATTTTGGGGAAGGAAGATGTTTGCCTCAAGTTCATGTGAAACAATTTAGTTTTTGGATTAATGCTTTAAAATCATTTGGAATCAGATTGAATTCATATGTGAATCCGAGAAAATTGATCATCCTCGTATCAATCTAAAAAGAGTCAAATACAGGTTTCGTATAATCAACTAATAGACTTACCTAAAGAATAATCAAGTAACAACAGAATCAGTAGGTTAATATGCCTTTAATGTCGTTAAGCACACAATTGCAATTTTCTGTCAAACGATATGAACAGGTTTGCTTACGTTTATTTATTTTTTGCTTTTAGAGACGCACTCAAAAACTGCATCTAGGAATGTATATACGTAGGAGTGTTCAGTAGATGAAATATGGTTATAAATCTTGTAATTAACTGAAGTTTTTGTAATAATTATAATTAATCAAGAACTTTTTGAGGGTCGAAAGTTGATTGGCTTTCACTGTGTTTAATTGATTTATGTGAAGGCCATTATTGATGTAATATTAGTTGATTACATTTGTTTTTTTTCTTGATCATTTTCAACGTTTATGCGCACTTGATGATTTTTTTGAATATTTAATTTCAAATATTGATTATTGATAGTATACGTTCATCGGGCGGTGTTTCCCGCTGCGAAGAATTAGTAGTAAAGTATCAAACTAAGTACACTGAGTACAGGCGCCCCTGCACCCATTCCAGATCCATGTACTTTTTATTATTGTTTAGTTACGCCATTACAAGTGCATCTAGTCTGCCATAACCTGAACTTATTACTCGATCAGAATTTTAAGAAATTTGTTCCAATTGCCAAATTGCATTTGCCAATTGGAATTTTGTATTGGCAATTGGAATAGTAATTGTAGTTTTGTAATAATTTTTAATTGTTTCACATTCTGGGGACTTATCAACATAATTCCTCCAACCTAATTGGCTCGTTTGTTGGAGATGCACCGGATGTTCGCTCGCTTCTTTGTTAATAGCGATTGGTATGGTAGTTTACCAGAAGCTGCGTCATAACCGAATGTATGTATAGAAAATTGTAAAATTCTGGTAAAATTACAATCTTCCAAGGTGGCTCCTTTCCTATCGGACACACTGATGGTTCTACTGTCGGTCAATTTCGGTGACTCTGAGGTCGGTTAGAGATGGACAATCATTCATGGGCGGCGACGGCTTCTTAATGGGAACCCGAAAACTATGTTATCCGAGAATTCTGCGTAGATCAGTGATTGGTGTGCCCCTTGCTTGTCGATTCCAAGGGTTACTCGAGATATTTATATATCATTTCCTGTATGAGCAGGAGATGTAACGTCACGTTTTTTTCAATTTAATAAATACCATTTTATATGTATAAATAATAAAGGAAACCTTAGTACGGTTCTGGCAGTTTAGCAAATTCAATTGCGTTGGAACTGCAAATATTTCGTAAGTAAATAATGCTTTCTTGCAAGTATAAAAGAGTCACCATTGTGGATTCATAAACAATATTTTATTCAGCAAAAGCTTTCGTTGGTGCGAACATTCATTTTGAGACGTTCCCATGCATATAACCTTAGTTTCTTCTAAAAATACGTTAATAAAATCTATTTGGCTTTAATTTATGATTTTCTTGTACGTGCTTTTTAGTAGGCTTTGGATAAACAACTTGTAATTCCAGTGTATCATATGATTGTAAACGTTGTAGATTTTAATCATGGGTGAAGTCTCTACTTTTTGAACGTTCTTTGTTTCGAAATATTAATTTTGATTGGCTTGTTAAAGCCGCGTTGTTTCGCTATTGGCTAATTTGAACTATCCCTCTTAAAAAATCATTTTGTCACTATATAAATCTGAAGCCTTTTCAACTCAGTCGGGCAGTGGGTCTCGTACCCTAAAGTAGCGTCCGGTAGACGGTGAGTATTTTACCCCAAGTTAGCGGGCTTGTTCCAGCATTTTGTTTCCCGTGTTATTATCGAATAAAATTAATCCAATGGAAGATTATTCCGCAACTAGAGTTCAAGTTGAAGTTTTTTTTAGTTAAGTCAGTCCGCAATAGACCATCATCGAAGAGACTGGTGCCTCGAGGCTTCTCCGGGCGCTCCGCGCTCCGGGGATATAAAGAGGGTCGTTTCAATGAATGTACACCCTTATTAATAAATATTCAGTTCGGAATTAGTAAATTTGATAATTTATTCTGTATTATCGTTTTCGTTAACTTAAAGTTGGTGTTACTTTGTACCAATTTAGTTATTTGGAAATAAATCCATATTAGGATTATTTCGTAAAGTTCTGTTAGTTTGACAAAGAAAATAATACCGTCTTGTCGTACCGAAAAATTAAGTAAAATTTTGTATTATCGATTAATGATTTGTTAAGCAGCCTTCAAGTAAATAGTCTTAAAAGGTGCCGTTACCGTAGTGATTTTCGAGAATCTGTTCCGTTCGGAAGCACTGCACGGAAGCTATTGCAATTAATGTCAACGAATCTCGTTAAGACAATATAGTTCAGAATTCAGAAGATTTGTTTTGGTACTTTAGGTCAACAGTATGTGTTATGGTTCATTTTTTTGTGGTTTTTGTGAAACGTTTTGAGCCTTCTGTTTGTGCTAGCAATTTATGAAAATGAAGGAGATTTGTATTGGGATTATGTTCTTGTTTATGTATGTTTAGTTATGTTTAATTTAATAGTTGGTTTGGGATCCCGAAATATTTTTAGAATGTGATGAATTATTATTGTATTATTTTTGGAAGAGAAAACTTCTCTAACATGTTTCATTTCTTTATTGTATTTTCAATTTTTTTTACCTTATTCAATATATAGATTTCAAATTAAATTATCGTATGATATAGTTTGGCTCAACAAATTGCTGATGTTTTTGTCAATTAAAATTCAGTAGTATCGATTGATATGTGTTTGATTAAATGAACTTCAATTTTAAATGAGAAATCTTTCCAAATTGGAATCCTTAGATTCTGTTAACATCAATTTGGTGGCGCTCAACATGTTTTTTTATTTGTTCCTGATTCCATTAATTAATCAGAAGCTTTTGGTGTTAACGCCCACACCTGTGTTTAAATTTGCATAATAAGAGATCTTAACAGCCGGAGCATTTAGTTCAGTAAGTATTAAATATTTTGTGTTATTAAAAAAGTAATGTTATAAACGACGCCTGATCGTGGGCCATTTTTTGTGTTAAGATAACGTTGTTATAGAGATCACCTAATCTTTACTGCTTGTACTGAAGATGGGATAGTAACAGCTCATAGCTTGCTTGGCCCAAACCCGAAAACGTTAGAGAGGTCAGGAAACGCCGTCGGCTTGGATGTTGCTAGTGGATTACGAGCTTTGTGTTTCCTAGAATTTGTCTAGTGGAAGTATTGAGCACTACTACACTTACTGTTGTCTCTACCGATGGCAGGTGCATATCCACGTCTCGTTCCCAAGGCCCGTCGTAGTAGGGATAACCACCCTTATAAGCAGTTTTAGGATAGACTTCTTCTTCTGTTAGTACAGCTTCATTGGAGGAACAGTATTGCTTTGTATCACCTTGGGTGCTCTAATATTCTATTCTGCCAGTAGAGTACATTTACATATCCATATAGTAGTGGCCGTTATGAGGAGCTATGTTCCGAGTGTTTGATCTTACTTCAATGACTTCTGGAGATCAAAATGAATTTTCCGACACAAACCTACTTCAAGAAGTATATTTTTCTATATATTAAAATTTCACTGCGCCGTGTATGTAACGCTAGTTATAATATCACTCTGTGCTTTTAGTTTCTGAAAATTGTAAATAGATCTTGATAATCTTGCCAGGAGTAGGAATGGTCTGTTTGAAAGAAAATCTAACTGTCCATGGAGGATTGATATCCTTTTTTGTGTTATAAGTGGATATGAAAACCGCTTGAGTGTATGGGCCTTCGTTTTTATGACAAATCTATTCGTCTGTTTATTAGCAAACATCCGCCGTGGTTGGATGGATTGCGCTCCCGTCCTTCATTTTGCGGACCCGGCTTAGAATCTAACCACGGGATTTTCTTTAAATTTAATTAACAATTTATAAAATATAATAATTTAATTTCTAATATATGGTAGTTTTTAATATCAAATACGAAAGTTTTAATATCGTAAAAATTAGAAATATTTTTTGTTCAAGAAGTTTATTTGGAATTGCTTATTTATAATAATTCTTTATAGTAAATGTTTTGGGAGAGAATCGTAGTAAAGACCTGAGAAATACAAGACAGTCTTTAATTTTTTTTATTATTTTTTACAATTTGAATATTTGATATTAAAAGTTGCTTAAATATAAATGATTTATTATATTTTATAAATCATTAATTAAATTAAAATAGGTTCTGTACAGAAGAGCTTTTTCATTTTTAATGTTCCGTTGTAAATAGATCGTTATAATGATCATCATTATTATCGAAATGAATAGAAGTAAGAATTAAACTAATACATTTAATACAACATATGTACAATTTATCATATCTGACAGGATTTCTACCGTTTACACATCGGCTGTTATTATTACGCACATCATTTAGCAATTACAAGGAAATTACGGTAGCAACAATTATTACGGTCGGTCGTACCTATTTCCGAAGTATGTCATATTTACACATTGTATCGCACTGTTGTTTTATAAAATTGTTGAAAGCTGTCGATTATAGGAAAACTTCACACGAAAACAACAGAAGATTCACACATTGTTTCATAATAGACGTGTGGATGTAAATCTACACACTTGCCACAAGATTGCATCTGAGATACTTCATTAGAATTAAAATACATAATAATATTACCTGTCCCCTTTACATAATCCCGTGTCTTCTAGACCCCAGTCAATCCATAAACCCGTAGAAGAATCTTTGGTTCCAGCGCCAAATCTTGGACTTTTTGGATCATACACAATTTCCACCGCATGGAGACTGGCATGACCAGAGCTTTTTACACAACTGAAAAAAATAATAAGGATAAACATTACCATGATCATTAGTTTGTTTTAAAATACAATGATTTCTAAGAACACAGCTCAGAAATAAATGTAATTCTACGTAATAAGATTAAATCTTAATTAAATTAAAAATCTACTAGTATAACCGTTCCATCATAACATTTTTGGAAAAAATGCAGTGGGCGATACAACAAAAAACAACTATTAAAACAACATTTAATATCCGCCTTGCATATTTCAAGATGTGAATTCCAGAAATACGTAATTATTATAAATAAGATTACATCTGCATTTACATACCTATAAAGCGTGTGAGATTCCAAGGCGTTTTTAGAAGATTCATCTAAGCATATTTGCAACGTTCTAGTCTCTTCAAGTAGAGTCAGTAGATTTAATTCTTCTCTTCCTAGTTGATATTCTAATTCGGCTTGCTGTATCCGCACGTCAATGTTACTGCAAACAAGTAAATTATTGTTTTTAAAGCAATTATGACTACCTTTTAATATGTGACAATTAATTACTGGGAAAAACTTTCTCGAGTAATGAATAGTTGAGTTTCTTTTATTGCCATATTCATTAAAATTAAATTCCACATTTTATTTGCTATTGATTTCATTCTAAATAACTCACAATCAGTGTAATTTACCTGTTAGAATTATGTAATAATTTAAGTATTCGAATAGTTGTTCACTCCGATTAAAATTTATTGAATTAATTAATTAGAGATTTCTTTAAAATTCTCAGAAGTTCAAAATCAGTTTTTTTGGCGCGAAATTATCTAAATTATACTGTCCAATCAAGTAGACTTTGTTAGTAATAAGTATTTATTACAGTTAGTCTAGTAATATATACAATATTTTATGTATTAAGATAAATTTTTAATTTCCAGTTTACTAAAAGTAATCGTTTACAGATGTTCAATTATAAAGGCTTTAATGATACGTAGTAATTGGAGATTTTTTTCTCTTAATCAGTAGTAAGTTAAGTAATGTAGACCATTTATGATTTTCAGTTAATATAAGTCGGGTCAATTCGAGTTTCAATTATTATTTATTTAAACCTATTCCCTTATTGACTATTATAACTGTTAATAAAGCCTTTTTAGTCATTGCTACGTACCAGCAACTACCATTGGAACTGTTAAGTTCTTGCCACTAGTTACAAGCACGTAATTGCTACGGTTTTGTTACGTGCCTGGAACCAAAATGGGGAACAATTTTTAGGTAGCAGATACGTTGCTGTAACCTCTCTGGAACTTGTCCAGCTACGTAGCGGGAACGTGGCGGCGTAGTAATTGCTGCTTTTTTGGAACTTCTTTTCTCTTTGACACATCGTGTCACGTGGTTGCTCTCTCTTACTCTTGCAACTTAGCAAATATTCTATCTTTTTCTATACTAACGATGCGATCGTGTCACAAAATGCATTACTACTGTATTTGTAATACATACTGAATAATACAAAGAGCGATGAAATGTTTAATTATTTTGTCTTTCCAGTATACCAAAATTATAAACTATTACAACCTTTCTGTTGAACGTGATGATGATAGATCGAAAAATAACAACGCGCCTTCTTTAAATATATTTTTTTAATAGAAAATGTCTTTAATAAAATATGACAAAAATATTTATAAGTTGAGAGACACATGATAGAAACCATTTTTATATTATTCCTAAGGCACAATTTGGCACCAATTTAACATCTACAAACAACTCAATTAACAATAATAACAAATTGCAAATTGATTAATGTCCTCCTACATTTTATAAGTAAGTATGGAGATGGAGTAGGAGTAAAGTAGGATGGAGTAAATCACTTTAAAGTGATTCTCCTGAGTAGCAAAAACGTAAGTTGTACTTTCAATAGTACTGTAAGGTTTCGTGACCTTAAAAGGCTAAGCAATGGTTTCAGACTGGTGGCAGGAACTTTCAGTACGACTTTAAAGTAATTATACTAACAATGGAAGGTTGTGGCTGACGTGCTGTTCATTTCAAAAATTCTTTTTTTAAATAAAAGTAAATCAATAGTTAATCAAAAGTAAAAAAATAAGGAAATACGTCAAGAAATACTTTTCTTGACGTAAAAAGGCGTTTTTAAAAATAGTACTTTATTTTAAAAACGCAAAAGACGGAGTCCAAGTTACAAAAATGAACACAGTTTACTGTTAAGTACAATAAGATATTTATTCGTCCTGAAATTACACAATATGCACTTGCATATTCACTTAAATACTATTATACAAGTTCAACCGTTACTTTTTTCAAATTAGTTTTTTAGTAAAAATGCATCCCTGTTTACAGTTGATATAATAATGTTTAGTATTTATTGCTTTTTAAATTATTCCTAAAAAATGAATCAAAAACTATAAACCTGCGAATATACATTTTGAAATCGGCGACACGTCAACTGTAAGGTCCCCTTGTAAGTGGCAATACCGTTCCACATACTTTACAAGTTACTCAGAAGTAATGGAACTACATAGTTCCAATCAATAGTAGAAACAACTACATAATTACTAAAATAATCCGAACTGAAGTAATTAAACCTATAAAGTCATAAATTTAGTTATAGTTACGTAACAAGTCCCGATCTCAGTTAGTGCTACTTAGATGCTGCTTGGGTATTAATCTTTGTTAATTTACGTAAACTCATCTGTCATTTATTTAACAAACTTTGAAATAAATGTTGATAAGAAGAATTTATAGATTTAGAATTGGTCACAATTATATAACTGGACTGAATAATCACAATAGTAGACAATTTGCTGAATTTACGAACGAGATCATGTCTTACTCCTAGGCTGCTATTTTGTGTAAACATTAGTGATTGTTTAGCGTTGTTTTAGTATGTAGGTTGTGCAATTCTTTTTGCGTAGCTTAGTCACAGTTTAATAGTATATTTGTTCATGTATAATATGCTTTACAATCGTTATGTAAATATTAGGTTAGATAATCATTTTACAAGGAGTTACTAGTTTTTGATGTAAGTTAATATTCATTCTGTTATGAGCAGTCGCAAAGAAAGTAAAGTCGATTCGGATTTGAACAGCAGACAAGTAAAGTTGATTCTGTCTTTAGCTATGAAAAAATAATGGAGATTTTGTTAAATACGTAAATTATAATCATTAATTGTGTTAGCTCTTGAATGAAGTGCTACGGAATAATCAAAATAAAATAAAACAATAATGCCTTTTTCGTTCACAATTTGTTTATTGACAGTCTAATTATTAAACCTTATAGTTTAGTGTTTCCAGCCTTACTTGGTGAAACTCCATAATTATGAAATTAAATTGAAAGTTTCACACGATTATTTTTTAAAATGTAATAATCGTTTCGAAACATAATATGTATGTCATTTTCAAAAATAATATTTTTTTCTTTTACCTTTGATAATGACTCCAATCTCCATTCATCTCCATCTATCTATAAAAAGTTATAACAGGCGGGCTCATAGTTGGGTCTAAAATTTTATCAATCTTTATAGTTTTCTTGATGAGTTCTCGATTTAATTGTGTAGCAGATTACTTCTTATTAATCTCATGTAATTTTTGTCCGGTAAAATCTCAATCAATTATTTTTTTCCTTAAAAACAAGAAATGACTGCATAGACAATCATTGAAATTGCGTTACACTCTCTTATAGAACAATCATTTTGTTCTTATTGAGTAGCCGCAATTATGATTATGAGTTATCGTTAAGCAATCTCCCTCTGGCATAACTCAAATCACAAAAAAAAGTTTAAATAAACTCCCCATTTTATTATTATTAATTAATGGACTGCAGATTACAGGGGCGTCGGAAGTATGGGTCAGAGGGTGAAGTAGTATACAAACAAGGGTGATAGTATAAAATATTTATTTTAGTTAAATATTATGCGATTAATTTGTTTTTACTAATACAATTATTATTATTTTAAATTGAGTTTAATTATTGTTTATTTATTTTCTTGTAGTAACTTATTCTTAATGATTTAAAAATTATTATTTTAATTTCTTACTCAGTCATTTGACTAAAAAAGCAGTGGTGCGAAAATGGTTTCAACTTTTTCATATAATAGAGCGGTCAGTTTGCTAGATGGTAAATCTATCTGTGGATATTCGTTAGTTCGCTCATCGTTTAGTGCAGTGGCTGTTAACCTGTAGTCCGCGGATCAGCGGAGGTCCGTAATGGCCTCATAGGTGGTCCGCGAAGACTGTCATTATTATTATAGTGTTATATTATTTAACATAATAAATAGGAAGAAAACATTCTGTCTTTATGCATTACAAAAATTACAAACATTATCAAAATAAACAAAGAACAAATTATTTAAAAAATGCTTGATAATTTGCCTAAATCGCGGGACAGACGATGCCTGGTAAATACAAGAGCCTAGAAGAATGTTGTAAACCTGTCACAGTCAGAAAAGATGTTGAGAAGGAAGGCGTTAGCGTAGGTACTGTACACAATATCAAAAAGAGATATAACATACGAACTTACAGAAGGCAAAAAATGCCGAAGAGAAGTAAAGAGCAACAAATACTGTGGAAGAAACTATATGGAAGTTTGTACAGCGTATGCATTTAAAACAAAACTCATTGCGTTCTTACGGATGATGGAACGTACGTCAAAATAGACAGCAATACGTTACCAGGGCCGCAATTTTACAATGCACTTGTGAGAGAAAATTGACATGATAGTGTAAAAACAATTAATATAGATGAATTCAGGAAGAAAAAATACTTGTCTGACAGGTCATACGTTCCTGCCTGAAAAGTTCAACATTTTTTACAACTGGTGCTATTGCAGGCGACATCTACAGGGAAGAATCAGGCGCGTGCGGGGTCAATTTTAGGGCCCCAGAGAATATTCCCTTAGAGAGTCCCACTTCGGTTAATTTATTTGTTTAGATTAATTATTAAACATGTTAAACTAACCAAGGGTTTAAGCTTGTTAACGTACTTAAGTAATGATAATTAATTATAAAATTAACGGATAATTTTAGTTGTTTAGTTGTTATTTTAGTTTGTTTATGGGATTAGAACTCGGGTTTTTAAACTCGAAATCCAGTACGCCCTGCATTCGACTATGATAGCTGTTATCATACATTTCTTCATTAATGAATGTCCATTTATCCTACTTTTTGTTTCTTTTTTATTATAATTACTTCTTAATTATTTTTTGCAATATCACTAATTACAGTACTTTGGTTTGGATTTCAATCGTCGCTGTATATCAGGTGCGATCGAGTTGAAGAACGGCGAGGTATATTGTTTCTACTTTAAATTAATTTAATTGTTGGTAATTTAAATTCAGTCGTGTCGTAGGGCCCTTCGAGGCAACTCTATAAAGGCCCACCAAGAAACTCCCGGTATCCCGGTGGGCCAGCCAGCACACGCCTGGGAAGAATGCATATAAAAACTTTTACTACCCCTACTCTATATCGTAAACACGTTTCCCTATTATTTTTGGCAAATTTTGCATCTGCCCACTATTCTGATATAACCCTGGAATTTCCCTTAAAAAACCCTTCATTCTAAAAATGTCAATTTTGTGAAAAAAATAACATCTTCCAAACTGTCCTAAGCTTTATCCCATAGAGCGCTACTGAGCTAGTATAAAAAATACTTGAGAAAACAGTCAAAGAATTCAAACAAATCTGGGGTGCAGCTAGCCAAAGAGCTTCAGCGAAGGATGTGCAAAAGCTTATGGTTAGTATTCGAGCAAAAGTTCGAAACTTCGATCGTTGATTATATGTATTATTTTTTATATAAGTAACAGACGTCAATATAAGTTGTTTTGTAATTTCAAATAAAATAAGTGAAATTTGGAGAAAAGTTTAAAATCTGTATGAGTAATGCAGTGTCCGTTTAATAATATGAGCGGTCCTTAGAAGAATTTCTTCATTCAAAAGCATCTAGAAACATAAAAATAAACTCTATCTGAAACTAGTCTTTTTTCTCAATTATTTACTTATAGGTAAATTGGTTTGTTATTATGTAAGTTCGACTATTTCTTTGTCTTAGTAAAGCACATATTCAAGATACACGTGCACCGTATGTAATCGGACATTCCCAAATAGCAAATTTTCGACTTACTGTAGGATGAACAATTAACGGGGGTATCTCTGTACTCCGCACAGTTTTTTACGTAAGTTTATGAGTACGGTCAATAGATGTGCTATGTGAGTTGTAGCGCAAAATCGCATGTATTTTCTTATGAACGTACATTTTGCATTTCAAGATTATCCGATGTTTATCGTTTATCGAAAACAATACCGTTTTTATAGTTTATCAATCATTCATCTATAAACAATATTGTTTTTCTTCTCGAAAAACAGTATCATTTTTATCGTTTATAAACGAAACGGTAAAAACGATATCGTTTATCGACGAACGTTCGATAAACGACAAACAAAACGATATCGTTTTGTTTATAAACGATAAAAGCGATATTGTTTTTCGATAAACGATAAACAAAATAATATCGTTTATCGATGAATAATCGATAAACGATAAAAACGATACGATACGAACGATTGTTTTCAGTAAGGTTAAGAACCGATGGTTTAGTGTATAAACATCAAGCTAAAGTTAGTAAAGGCGCATGATATTGATATAAAAGTAATATAAAATAATATAATTAATTATTTGTAAACAAATCTTTAAATAGTTCGTCTGTTTTGATTATTCTATCATCCTTTCTTAGTTATTGGAACTTTTGGGAACTTTACTGTACCTTATCTATGAGTAAATCTTTAAAATCGTTCGTCCCCTCTACGTGAAAATACTTCCGACGTCCCTGGCAGCTTATCGCCTTTAATCTCGTAACTAATGGATTATTATGCTCTACATTGTTGATCTTTGATTCTGAGAGGTTCTGGAAGCAACTCTAGAAATTATGCAACAATTTTGAATTTAGATAGAGGTTTTTTTAAGAGAGTTCTAGACACCTAGTCAAAAATTGTATTTTGAGATTTGGTCCTTATTGAAATCGTCGGTATTTTAAGAAAACCGAAATCTTTAGTGGTCAAACCTCAAAGTATTATCAGGTTAGATTAGGATAGGTTGACAAGTTGACTCAGATTAGATTAAAAGATAGATTATGTTACAAATTAGATTGAGTTACATTAGATTAGAGGTTATGTTAAAATTTATAAGTTAGGCCGGGATATATTAAAGACTAGGTTAGGTTAACGATTTAATTAAGTTAGAGATAGGTAAGGTTAAGTTAAAAAATATAAATTAAATTCTAGTTTAACTTAAACGTCAGAAAAAACATATCTATGGCCGGAATTGATTACATTTTGACGTTTGTTGGTCGTGGCATACTTATATGTCAGTATGCTTATCCCTTTATAGAAATCACGTATGAACGTCTGGTTCTGATAGACATGACTTCATATTAGTGGGCGTGTTAGATTTAGTTATCAGTATGTTTTGCCCACTTTATAGAATCCACACATATATATTGTTGGACTAAGTAAGACAGGAAAAGTGCAATGGGTGCATCGGATGGGCGTGACTTCTTATTAGTGGGTGTGGCATATTTGTCAGTATCTTTGTTCATTCATAGAATCCACATGTATATTGTTGGAAAATTACATGTAATTATAATCTTTATAACTGGACTCCAGATACTGAAATTTTCTAAATTCATGATTCAGTACTCTTGCTTCAGTACCCCGATTCTACCATTGTTTGAAATTTTTAAATTCTGAATCTCTAAGGCTGAGCCACCGTGCTTGAAATGAATTGTAAAAAACTTTAGGATGCGAATTTACTCTGAAGCTTTAAAGCCTAATATCAAAATTTCGGTATGTACTATTTGTTTTGTATTGTACTATTTTCAAACTTTTGCTTGATCTATGAATTTGTTAGATTCTTCAGATTCTAATCTCCGAGTCTCTGACATTGGAAAATATGAGAAAACTTTGGTTATTTTAGAAAATCTTAATTGTGATTCTTGAAAATATTGGAATTGTGAGTATCTAGACTATGAAAGGAGATTAGAACGAAACGCGATTAGGCTAAAAGAATCGTGATTGAACAACACCGTATTCATCAAGGCCCGTGCATACTAGTTTTCTTCGTTCAGAGTAGTACATTTTGCATCGGGCGTCTAGGGCGATTGTGGATTACCTTCAAGGCACGGCAAGTACCGGAGAAATAAGCTATCCAGGGCGAACCAAAGGAGGAGCGGTCTCTCACAGCGTCTGTTTCCCAGGTTAGGGGGCTGAATTCGACTCATGTCGGTCATGGTAATAGTAAACCGCACTGCCAAAGCATGCTCTAGTATTCTGCCACAATCACTAATAAATTCGACTCAGACGGAAAAATACAGTGACCCAATCAGAATTTTCAATGTGACATCCTTCTTTTTTTGCAACAATAACCTTAATCTAAAGCTTGGACAATGTATGGCGAAATGCTTTATTCGGTCTGTGATGTTATTCGAATAAAGATATGGATATTCAAAGCCGTGATAGTGAATTGAATTAAGGCTTTCGGTACGTAGACTAATTATTGAATTCTTAAAATACGTTAGGTCACACGGCAAGTCAATAAACAAGTCTTCTGGAAATCCAATCTGAAGAGTGTGTTACTGACAACAGTGAAAACAAAGACGCTATCCGTTCTAAGAGGAAACTGGTACCTCATTCTACAATTGGTAGTGGTGGAAGTGGTCTTCAAAATTAAAGAGCCTAGGACAGTGGAGACTGGAGCCTTCACGTAAGCAAAAAAAATCATTTTACAATAATATCTTTTTATTATGGACTTAAAATTCTCAAAGTTTGAAAATTTACAACTTTAAATAACAAACAGACATCCTTAGACAAAGACAAACAAAAAGTTGCGGTGCCACAACCCTGAAAAATAGGTCTGTGATTTTAAAGGCCACCAAAAGTTTAATATCAATTTCAATGTTAATAATAATCAATTGCGGTGTCATTCAAAAACTATTGATCTATTGAGAAAGGCCATGCAGTCATGCAGTAAAGATTGTGTTAGTGACCTCTAGATGTACCTAATGTCGAAACTCTAACTTCAACGAGCATAGACAAGTATGGTGTCAAACGAATGGTCTTGACCCACTGATCAAAGCATGCAATGTGCGTCACCCAAAAATCGTTTATAAAGTATGGGCCAAGGAATGATATGTGTAATATACAAAGATCTACAAATATTAATAGTGTAGGGAAAACCAGAAACTTTATATTTCCTCACTTCCCACCAAGTGGTCTTTGGGACTATCTAAAATTAGAAACCCGGCATGCACCGCATGTAGATATGCGGAATTGGAATTATGTTATCAATGCGTGTATTACTGTAAATGTAATTTATAAATACTAGCACATTTCCCTGCAAAGTTTTGGGAATGGTGGCGTGTTTTGAAAAAGGAGTAGAAAAATAAACAAGTTAGGCTGAAAACTTCAAAATTCTAAACACAGATATACTCGTAGTCTAGTTTGACACTTTTTAGTGAACTTAAAAACAAAACTCAAATCCCTGAGAAAGATTATTCGATGTAACTTAACCTAACCTGACTAAACTCAACTACTAACCATCCTAATTCACCAACCTAACTTAACTTAACCTAAGTTAAGCTAACCTAACCTTACATAACCAACTCAATCCAGCCTAATAAAAACTTCTTCTTCTTTAAATTCAAACTCTTAAAACCCTTCATACTTCATTAAAATTATATGTCTTTCTAATTCTTCCGCTAACTTTTAATAACTTGGAAAACTGTTTTAATCGATTTCGGACCCAATTCTAATGTTAATAACGCCATCTATAAAGTTCCCAGCAAATCCAACTTTAACCGAAGCAGTTTCTATGAATCTTAGACCAAGAACAGGCTTCATCGTATAACTGCAAAGTAGCGAAAAATCGGCAAGTTTGTCAAAAACCCTATCGCAAAAATTAAGTTTGAGTAAAGGATCTTGTCATAGTCTTCTCTGAGATGACCTTCAACTGCACCTTGATGTTCAAACTTTAAGAAATTGTTGCCCCAGTTATTTAAAGTGATTTACGTACTGCTAATGTGCGCACGAATGTTTTAGCAATGATGAAGTCTTTTAAATAAAACATTATTTACTGACGAAGCTGGTGTCATCTAACCTGAATATAAATTCTCAGGATATGCCCATGTAAAATGAAATGCATATCATTAAGCACATCTTCTTTAACTCAGGATTAGAAATTTATTTCTAGATTTCTAAATCGTAAGAACCCGCTCTCAATGTTTGGGATCCATATTTATTGTGCTGTTAGACATATGACCTATGAATAAAGAATATATAATCTCTCATTATGTGCATATTTCATATGAAACTAGTTGTTGTTCTAATGTTCACGCATACATAGTTGCTTTTTAGCGCTGTAATCTTAAAATACGCAATACCGGCACATGTAGAATAAAACGGAGATCCAGTTGCCGCTGCAGTTAAACTAATAGGCGATTTGTAACGCCGATTATGATTCGATGATATCCTGTTCAAGTGCGTAAAGAGTATACACTTTTATGTAAGCATGATGTTTTAGTTATTAAAAACACAAGCAAAAAATCGTAGACAAGAATCGATTAAACCAAACAGCAGTGTTTCGAGTAATTGCGCTGTGCAATGTGCTCGTTTTCACTAATGGTGCTGTGTAAACTATGAAACAATTATAGCTATTTAATGATACCCTAAACTAGAAATTAGCAGGAAGTATATTTTGCTTAAACAATAGCTCAGCGGATTTGTTAATAATATTTATGAATAAAACCTATACCTATACATTTTGGAACTAAAAATTATAATCCAACGTGGTTAATCTTAATAAATATGATCGGTTTAAAAAATAAAGTTTGTGAACCGCTGACCACCTGATTTAGGTGCCCGACAGTGTTGCCGTAATTTGTAAACTTTACTGCATAGTAAAACATAAGGACTAAAATCGTATTCAATGTTGAGGTTCAACACAATTACACTCAAGGATCATTTTCAATAATACGTAGTATAACAAATTTTTGTGTCTAGTTCAAAACTCCACACATATCACGTAAGAAATTGCTCATGACACTTGAAAGATTAATATTCTAGTTAATATAAGGGAAAACCATAACTTACTCGGTTATATCCAGTCTTTCTAGCGCCATTTTTAAATTCTTAATAGCTAGTCTCTTATTATCCGTTTCAGTCCTTAACTTAGCTAATCTGTCTTCTGCTTGTTTCTTTTCCACTTCGGAAAGCTCGCGATTATTCGTGCCGTTCATGTTACTTAAACCGTTTGCTCTAATGTGGGAAATATGAAGACCAGGAATTCCTAGTTGACCTCTGAGACTTTGTATAATATTCTCTTTGTCTCTCAGGGCGTTTCGAAGGCTCTCTAATTCTTTTAGAGCTAATTCTTTAGGAACTGATCTAATCGACGAACCCAAACTTATACCGCCTATGCTTCCGTTCTTCTTTCTTCTGGGCGTGCTCGATAGGGAAACCTCTATACTGGCCATCTAGAATTATATGATTATAGTATTAGAGTTTTCTAAAAGATAAAGGAGAAGATGAAGAAAATAAGAAGTGTTATGTATATAGCACGTCTGCATTCCTCATTTTATGTGCGGAATTGTATACATTATTACATGTTCGTCTGGAAAATAAACGAGCGACTTGTAACGCCTTTCGAGGTTAAACGTTTTAACTTTTAGCTCATGTCTGATGTGATGTTATTTAAGTTAATGATGGTATTTTGACAGGATTTTATGCTTGAAAACATATCTACTATGAAATGAAAGATTTTTTTTTAAAAAAGTGTAGAGTTGTGAATATACATGTGTCTTAAGCTAGCATTAATTTTTCTTATTAAAAGGTTTGCTGATTTAGATAATTACCTTTGCTTCTAAAGTTTCTAATTGAGCCATTCTTGGTTGAATAATGGTCGGTTGTAAGGTAGTCTGAAAAAAAAAGAAATTCTCATTAGCACTGTTAGTATTGCTCAATCAACTATCATTTTAATAATTATTGATTATTATTCAATTTAGAAATTGATTCTCTAATTATTATTCCTCAGTTTACGTAAAAGGTTACTTCTAATTGATTATCGTTCTATTTAAATGGCTTATCAAAAACTTCAACCTTTTAAACGATTCAAATTTTTGAAAGTATTAAAAAGTATCTATCACTGGCATTAATTAGAATTTCAAGGATTTGTCAAAATCAAATAATAATGAAGTAAATTACAGATACAGATTTACATATAAATATTTACAAACAAACTGAAATAAATATTCCAACATATTTATGTAATGAAGATATAATAATTTTTCTTGTAGGTTAAGGTGATGGTTTTTCTTGACTACTTAATTCTCGAGTCCTGATTCAAACTTAAAATTTGTAAATGGGTTAGAAAAATCGCGGCTTAAAAACTACGCAATTACACATTCCTTAATTATTAGTGTAAAAATAGGTTCGGAGAACGAGGCGGTTAAAGTTGCCATTTTGAAATATTTGGCAATTTTGTTTTGCTTATTTCTCAGCGACCACAGCACCGATTTTGATCTTTTTAACTGGAATGTCCTCACCGGAGTCCGGTACCTTCTGACACCACCACCCACTTCCGACAAAAGGGGGGGGGAGATATTGCGAGTTAGTTAGTTGCGTCCTTGTGCGCCATAAAATGGGGAAAATGACGGCACGGGGATGCTCGACCGTACCCACTGATCATTTTTGCGCCCAAAAATAGCGGTTTCGTTCCCTAGACGGGGGGAAGGAGGGGGGCGTATGGGGATTTTTAAAGATATCGTCGTGAAAATCGGCGGGCGGTTAGCTAGGGCAGGCCTGTTTATAGCTGCACCAAAATTTTTTTCTCTGAATCACAGTGGCGTAGCTAGAGGGGGGGGGACAATTTGCTGGCAAGTTTGCGGCGTGGGATGAACCCTTCCGTGACCAAGTGTGTGTCAAATTTCGATAAAAGACAAGAAGATCATCGTCCCAGGACAATCTTGATTATCTACAGGTCCGGCATGACCTGTAGAAAATCAGACTGTCGCCAGAATTGTCTAAAACGTTGGAGCGTCCTGAAATTATAGCATGTAGTATAAACTCAGCCCCTCTACCGATCAGACTAGGTTTGGTCCGATTCGCTTTTGTTTCCTTTCCCCCACTCCTAAAAACGCGTAATCACCTTTTTCTCGGGACCCAAACGTTGCATCGACATGGAATTTTCACTGGTAGATAGCATCTGGGACCCTGCATAACATATCGGGCATGATCGATCGTCGACTATTTTTAGGTACAGTTGTGACCAAAAAACCGAGTTTTTCGAACTTTGGAAAATAGTGTCGCCTATAATTGCAGACCTGTAACGGGAAAAGTTATACTGGATGATAGTCCTGTGTATCCTCTATAACAAAGCCTATATGCATTTTCCCCGACAGATGACCATCTATGTCAAAAAGTGCAAAAACCGAAACGAGTACCGAAAGGGCCTAATTATGGCAGCCGGTTGATCAAAACCCAACCGTTAACCATACCGGCCTCGATAAGACCGATTCCGAAAAAAAATTCAGACTTTCCAAAACACCCGATATTGAGGTGGGACGAACCCGCCCCCTCCATTTAGGCTTTGAACCCTCCTTCCTGGAAGATTCCTGGGGATGATCGATCGTCGACTATTTTTAGGTACAGTTGTGACCAAAAAACCGAGTTTTTCGAACTTTGGAAAATAGTGTCGCCTATAATTGCAGACCTGTAACGGGAAAAGTTATACTGGATGATAGTCCTGTGTATCCTCTATAACAAAGCCTATATGCATTTTCCCCGACAGATGACCATCTATGTCAAAAAGTGCAAAAACCGAAACGAGTACCGAAAGGGCCTAATTATGGCAGCCGGTTGATCAAAACCCAACCGTTAACCATACCGGCCTCGATAAGACCGATTCCGAAAAAAAATTCAGACTTTCCAAAACACCCGATATTGAGGTGGGACGAACCCGCCCCCTCCATTTAGGCTTTGAACCCTCCTTCCTGGAAGATTCCTGGGGATGCCGGCTACATTATACTGTTACCCCGTCTTAATGGCGTGCCCTCAAAAAATGTTAGGTTAGGAAAACTGGAGGGGAGATGGGTGACAGCCAGCAACTACCTGAAGTTTCATGCGATAGAGGGCGTCGAGGAGTGTCCAAAAGTGTTTTTGTTTCCGTCCTAGCACCACCCGTTTATACAAGGTGAACAAAAAGACGTTCCGTTTTCGGTCCACTTTGCACGCCACTGCATCGAAACCTAATCGGACTTTAGTATTTCAGTTATGCGGATATGATAGCCCAGACTTTCCTCTATAAAGCTGCCAAGTTTCGCTTACGATATAATAAGCAAAGACGCTGCGATTTTTCAAAAATATCTCTGCATCGAGCATTTATCAAGCACAAGGCAGCTCAAGTAAGATGACGTTGTACCATATCTTGGAAACTGTAAGAGCCACAAAAAAAATTTAATACCAAAGTCGGTCGGTATGAAACCAGTTTTAATTTTACATTTTACGTACATACAGGGTGAGTCGTTTCTCTACGGTTGGTATCAACTCCATTATTTTAAACGGAACACCCTGTATATCTTTACGATTTTCGATTCTACACTTTATCATAAGTACGGCTGGTTAAAACATATCGGAAATTCGGCACAGTTTTTGAAAAACTCAATTTCAAGAATGTACAGCCGAGACCTGCACTGGCGAATAAGGGGAGGCCAGGTCCGGGCGCGATCCCGGACCTGGCCGACTTAAAAACCCGATTAAATAAAACGCTACTGTAATGATAGAACCGTACAAGTGATTTGTACAACTTTTGAGACTCTCGCTTGAATAAATTCTACTTCTAGAATTGATAACTCAGAAAGACCTCAAACACTACCAAAACCAGTATTACCTTCTTACTTTCTCGACCTGTATTCTTCTGCAAAGACCTCGAACTGCCATTCTTTTCCATTTCTTTTCTTTCCAACACAATTATTTTAATCTTACTTGGTGTGGGCTCACCCTATCATTTACTTTTAGGACGTTTATTCATTTAGTGGATGGTGAAAGGAGTATTATTTTAATTAATTAAGCCTTAGCTATAGTTTGATAAATTTAATATAGCGGGGAAAGCAGGTAGGGTTGGCCATGTGACATTTAGACCTTATACCAGTTATACGATATAACTTAATCAAACTAGAATGACAATTGCCAGGCTTAAATTGTTGGCAAAGCTGTCAATTACATTGAGGTAGTTGGTATGGTAGTTCAACCAATAACATCATGAAATACGACTATTTGAGCCTTCAAACGCCCAACATTTATGTTATAAGGGTCATCGCACAGACAACAAAAACAGACTCCTTTTATGACAAATGAAAACAAGTCATAATTGCAATCAATTTTCTTCAAATTCCTCATACAGGAAGAAGAAAGTGTGTTGTAGAAGCTACGCATGTTTAATTTAAAAATAGTACAAAATTTCTTAAGAATCTGAATCATGTTTCATGGCGGTCATGGTTAAAGCGTTATAAAATTAGCATTAGTCTCATTACGTCAAAGAAAGCTTTTTTACGCTGATATTAGTTAATTCTCTTTCAAGAGGAGCCTCTGTCTCTAGAGTCAATTCTATAGTTAAGTAGTGCTGAGATATCAATCCGATGTCCCTTATACCTAACCAACGCTACATCTTCCCCAAGGAATCTCAACGGGGGAAGGTAATAGTTATGCCTTCCTGATGCATACTATTACTTTTACATACTGCCCAGTACATCTCAGGCAAATTCTTTCGGTGGACAGTGGTATTTCTTTTCAAAAAGAATCTGAAGGACAAAGAGTCAAGTAAGCCTTTCCAAATTGTACCTGTTACTCCATTGAAAATGATTTTTAAGAAAAAGTGGGGAAATGGGAAAATTACAACGACCTGAAAAAAATAAACCAAAAGAAAACACCTCGGACATGTTCCTCCTCACACGCACTCACTTTGTGTGTTCTCACCTTCATAGCCCAATATATGGTAAATGACTAAAAAGGGCCGTAGTTGAACATGCGTAATTCTGCATTCATTTGAATGTTGTAGTTGTATTGGCTGATTACATCTCAACAACGACAGACAGAATGTCCAAATCTTTATTGTATACGGTCCCCTGAGGGATTCGAATTGAGATACGCTCAATTAGCGCGCGCTGCATACATAGTGCTACCAGTAACTCACTGGTTGGAGCGAGGTTACTATCCATCCTCTACTAGCTCTCCAGGCTAGTACCGGAGCGATAACGTGCTCACCCATCTGCACATTCTCCTAGGAGATTGTATCTCGTCCAACTTCGGACTATCCTCCAATTCCTGTGGAATTGAGGACCACTGCCCGATCGAATCCAACCTCAATTGTGGCAGGACTTGGTTTTTTAATGGTTTTCCCACCCCGATCTACCAAATTATAGGTTTGGTGTGTGCCCTCGGTAGCGCTTCGTTTACAAGTCTACACGTTATAGACCCCCGGTATGTATCCTTTCAGGTGAAGTTGTCTTGGAAGTGAGAGGCTATGTACCCTTCTCGCATCACTCCCTTTAAGTGTAAAGGTTCTAGAGCTGCCTCAATCAAGAAGCGGCTTCCGGAGCCAGTACCTGGTGGCATGCAGTTTTCCATTGGTCCAGATTCACCCCTCTGAGACCTGATAAACCTCACTTCGATTCTCCGCCTTAGAGTTCAGTCAAGCAGCGGGTTCCTTACGGTGACCATAGTTGACCTAGTTCCAGGTAAGAATCAAATCCACCTACACCGGTTCTCATGTTAGCAGAGTTCCCTCCGCAACGTTAATGAGTAATCGTCGAGAACACTTGCGCGTTTCTCTCCCACACATTTGATCCTGAAGGCCTAGGCAGGGGACCTAGACCTTTTTTACTTAATAACTGCTACCCAGACAGGCCTGGGATAGGAGAGCTCGGACCAGTTCTATAGGCAGGCGCCGTGTGGTCTGCACCGCCCACCCTGAGTATTTAGTCCTCAACTCAAGTCGGGGATTTTTGTTCGACCGTTGTGGTTTCCCACCCCGATCTTCCAGTTATAGGCCTGGTGTGCCCTCGACAGAGCTTCGTTTTCAAGTCTATACGTTCTAGACTCCCGGTATGTACCCTATTCAGGTGAAGTTGTCTTGAGAGTGAGAGGCTATGATACCCCTTTTCGCATCTGCTCCCTTTAAGTGTAAAGGTTCCAGAGCTGCTTCAGATCACAGTACTCGATTAACGAGTCATAGGGTGAAACGAATAGCTTCCAGAGCACAGTACCTGGTGGCATGCGGTTTCCCGTATGACCTAGGTATACTCCCCTAGGCCGAGATGAACCTCATTTCAATTCCCCGCCTTAGAATTTAGTCAAGCAGCGGGTTCCTAACGGTGACCATACTTGACCTAGTTCCAGGTAAGAATCAAATCCACCCACACCGGTTCTCATGTAAGCAGAGTTCCCTCCGCAACGTTAATGAGTAATCGTCGAGAACACTTGCGTGTTTCTCTCCCACACATTTGATTCTGGGAGGCCTAGGCGGGGAACCTAGAAGCCATTTTTACTAGATAACCGTTACCCAGACAAGCCTGGGATAGGAGAGCTCGGACAAAAAGAATTATTCAAATCAATTTCGAAATCCGAAAATCTACTTTATCTCTATGAAATGATTATTGCATCATACAGTCGGAGGCCATTCCAAAATGTTTTTCTTTTGTACAAAATATCATATTTGTGTTCTATAAGGTGACTCTGTGTATCTAATATTTATACACTTTGGTCAATATAAAACGCTCTACGTCCTTACAGTGAATCTTATATACGCCAGATTTCTCCGTCTTGTCTTTACTATTAACTGATAGGAGGTATATTGTTTTTGGTATTAGCACATGTTACAATAAAATTATTTTATACAATTTGTTATTGATAAGATGTGATAATTACCTAAAATTCAATCTACATAGAAAATCTACGTGTACGAATGAAATTACATGACGTCAATGCTAATCAAACTTGGAAAATCAAGTTTTCATAGTTTAATTGCCCCTTTAGAATTGCCAGTGGATGAAGAGGATTATGCTACAGAATCAAATACATACTGAGATAACTTGAATGATAACATGATTTAAAAACAAGAAAAAAAATAAACAAAAACTTCTTTTTAAGAGGAACACTAAAATATTTAAATTACATCCCCCAAATTTAGTGATCGAATAGTAAACAAATTCACAAAAGTAAATTGTAACATGTTAGTGACAATAGAGAGAATTAGTATTAGGTGTAAAATATTAGTTAATAATAAAGATAACGCGGGAAATACGGGAAATCTGGTGTATATAAGATTCAATGTAAGACTGCACAGTGTTCTATATTGCACGAAGTGGAAGACATATAAGGAGTCATTTTGCGGAACACAAATGGATCTTTTATACAATAAAACCTCTATCACTGTATTGACAATATTAACTTCTATTCATAGACTTGCTTAAATGGATTTAGTACAAAAGGAAAAATAGCTTAGCAATAATAGATTTATTACACATTTTACGAACATCTCCGTTTACTTTGTAGAAGTTTAAAAGCAATCCTTAACAATTGAGGAAGGGTCAACCCCTGAAACTCCTGAAATTTAAATGTCTGAAAGCTCTACATTATAACCTCAAAATGTTAAATCGTCGAAAACTGAAACTTAAAGGCCCTTTGAATTATAATTTAAAAGAAATTCTGATTCTTCGAAATATAGGTTTTAAATTGTGAAACCCTGATTTTTGAAATGTTATTCGCCCAGAAACCCTAATAATGTGTTAACAGTATAACGGTGAAATTTAAACATCTCAGACTTCAGAACCTAACAACATTTATTTTATTACTTTGAAACCTAAAAACTGATTCAAACACTTTTAATGTTGGAAAATCTCTGAAAATATTCCAGTTTTCGATTTGAACTTTTTAATTTTTCTGATCCTCAAAAACGCGGAGATTTTTCGATGTTCTAAGTTTCTAGAGCATCGAAACTTTGGATCTTGAGAGATCCTGAAAGTTTGAAATCATGAAGATCTGATCTACGCAACTTATATAAATAAAGCTACATAATTAGATAGTCCGAAGATCTACAATCCGTAAAATATTACAACTATGTATGAAATCTCCTAAAAATTGAAAATTTTACAACTTAGGTACGACATCAGTGCCACCTACAGAGAATGATTATTAAAGTGAGATGTACTTACTTGAACTAGAAAACATTGAAACGAGTAATTGTACTATAGTAATAATATAATTATTACGTACCATGTATAATTTGGAAATTTTTATAACTCGTAACTGCTGAATTATAAATATAGATCCCGTTATAAAGACATGCACCTCATTCCATAATTAAGAAAACGTGAGTTCAGGTACTAAAGACAGAAGAAGGTGCTCCAAGACAAACTTTCTTGTATTATCTGCAATTTGAAACAAATTGTACGTACGACACGCGATATATAAATTAGGCACGGCATATACTACATACATACATACATATTTACCCTTAAACGCACTCTGTCCTATTGTGAGATTTTTTATTGTCATTCATAACAAAAATAAATAAAATTATTGCGTAACTTATTGTTCTACAATGATAACTTAATTATAGTTCATTATTGTACCTTAATTAGTCAATAATTTCGTCTTTCTTGAAATATTTAATTGGTTTTAATTTAAAAATAAGTATGCAATACAATTTTACTCAACAAAATACCTCGCACAATCGGTTTGTGTTTACGGAAATTTATAACGGGTACTTTTTTTAATTTGACGTCAAAGTTGGCCGAGAAACGTTCATTGTGAACATAGCCGAAACATACCAACCTTACTTTTATAATTCAAATGTCAAAACAGTTTCTGTTACAAAATTACAAAAGTAAGGTTAGGCGCTTTGCGGTATGTTCACAACAGACGTTTCACAGCCTACCTCGTTCTCCAATTAAAAAAAAGAACTCCAAATATTACAAACGAATAGTAAATTTCGTTAAGTTGTATAAAACTATTGCAGTTTTCCCAGATGATTTGCATTGCTGTTACAATGCCAGGTCCTGGCGGTCGTTTCAAGGGATCGTAACATTTTAGATAGATTAAATTTGTTCTACTCGAGGATAATATAGCAATTACGGTTGGCAGCTTCTGCAATTGTAATGCAAATCTTATGTAAAAAATTGCACCTATTAAACGCTTAATGAATAGTATCCTTATATAATTTCTTTTAGAAACAACTGTTTTTCTTTTTCGTAACAAGCTTTCGAGATACTTTGCCAGAACAGATTTACGGATTTATAAATCAAAGTTTTTGATAATTTTGAGTAATTTCAAAAATATTTTTTACTACCCTTTATACATACGCTTATCATAATTGGTTATCTCTTTACAGTTTTGACCAATGCGATACTTTAAATTTTTACTCTTTTTGGGCAACAATTTGTTTTTTCTTCATTTATTTTATTCTTATTCATAATACGCTCGGTATGGCTGTTCAAAAACACAAAAGTTTGTAATGTAAGGTGCAAAATTTGGACATGATCGGAACATTCGATCCTATGCTGCAAAATGATCAAAATGCTGGATCTAGATTTCAACTAGTGCGTGGGATCTTGTGGAATATATAGAGGACCGCATGATAATCACAGGCCCACAAAAATAAAAAAAGTCTTGTAGTTGAAAGGTGAGGTACCATACTGTATGCTTTTTGGTGTGCTGAAAACGAAAGAATTTTTTTAAATGTATTTTTATAAATTCTCTGATGCGTTTTTTGGAGTGTTTTTGGAGGTTATGTCGAAATCCTTGGGTGATGGGTCAGTTATGACCCCGGATTCGTTTTCAGCACACCGAAAAGCATGCGGTATGGCATCTCACCTTTCAATTACAAGACTTTTTTGTTTTTGTGGGCCTGTGTCATCAGGGCCGCTCACTCATTCTGGTTTCACTGGTTACATGTTGTAACATATTTAAAAGTGTTAAGAGCTTTATTCATTATTTGTGTCCAAAACGAAAATCCTTCCTACTGAACCAATTGGAAGAAAAAGTATTTGGCGCAAAGTTAAATTCCAACCAGCAGTTATTGGTACTCTCTGTTAGGAGTATCCGGGGATCGGTGTACATTTCTTGAATCTAGTTAGACGTAAGTCGAATGTATTGACCCTATTTGGAATCGTGATTTAAAAAGCTTTGTTTATTGGCCGGTATATATTGATGCAGGAAGTTCAACCAATAGTTCTCCCAGAGTTTTTATTGCATACTTACAATAAAACCGTGTCGATCACCAGTTATCTAAATTAGGACATAGTTATTAGTACATTGAAGTTATTAAAACATATTTAAAACACTTGAGAAAAAAGATGGAAAAGATCGGCCTTGCAGGTCTCGTTTTTCAACTTTTTCTGGGTCATTTCATAAGCGATATCTTTAACATAATTAATTTTTTCGGCGATATTTTTTGTTTAATACATTTTTTCCGCGATATTTTTAACGGAAGATATTTTTCCGCGATATCTGAGCGATGGTTTTTCCTTAATATATTTTTTTCGCAATATTTTTTAAGTAATATATTTTTCCGCGATATTTTTAACGTAATATATTTTTCCGTGATGTCTTTAACATAATATATTTCTTCCGCGATGTTTTTTCCGTGATATTTTTTCTGCGATATTTTGCCTTAATATCTTTTCCTAGAACCGATCTGAACCAATAATCGTGCTAATCCTTAATGCAACCTTTAAGGTTATGGTAATAACCCTAATGTTCATAACAACTTGTAGACTTTGGTTGAACTCCATTTGACAAAAGATCAATAATGTCAGTCAAGTCTTTACTTTACTACCGTTATGGATCAAATCAATAAAAACAGCCATCTTATAAGAATCTTGAATCAGGCGATCATAGGTACTTTTGATAGAGACATATAGATTGTATTTTACATATAACATATATCAACTTTTTAGTTTATATCTAGATTTATAATATTTATAGCATACAATATGTGTTTATAGTCTATAATGCATAATCTATAGTTGATCTATGATCTATCTATAGTTCCCAGTCTATATTATGGTATATAGTGTTAGTATATAATGTGTTTTTCAAGAGTTTGGGACTTTTCCGTCCAACTGAATGACAATAACTGGATGAAATTAATCGACGGACTCCTAATAAACCAACCTGGCCTAACCTTATACTTTGCGATAATTACGTTTTGATAGACAGTCTAGTCATTAAACAAAATCTAATAATTCTTAACACAATTATTATGTTGTAAGAAGTTTTGTAAAAACCTTTTCTTCCCAATAACAATTAGTAAAAGAACATTCTTTTTAATGCCTTCATTTGCTTTTCAGGGCACATTCTAGCAGCTGTTATTATTTCCTTAATATATTCTTCTAGAGGGGCTCTCGTATTCTGTTAAAATCTGGTCTGCCGTATAGTTTTCACTGCTACCCGAATTTCTGACCGTACCCATTTTCTTGTAATCTTTTTAACTTCCTGTTAGTAATGAAAATTTTGAAACCTCGAGATTTTGGGATTTCGAGCAATGGAAATCTAGATTCTGAAACCTGGGACATTATAGATTAGCGTGACTCTAAACGGTAGAGAAAGAATAATACGCTAAGTCCAATTTAACAATTTAATAAACCACTGATACAAAAGTTTTAGGGGAGCACAGTAACTCGCCATGCCAACCATGGCACAGGCGAAAAAACTCTAAGTATAGTACAAGCAAAATTATATGCAACTTACCAAATCGGCTCCAAGATGTTTATTAAGCTCCCAAAGGTATGCTGAATTTACTTAGAGCGATCCCCGTGTTTATACGGTTTTCATATTTGTATGTGCTGACTTAAGCAGTTTTGCAATTTGTAGCTGCGCACGTGCGAGTTACAGTGTCAGCAATTTCGTTGCGCATGGCTAGGCCACACATGTTGCAAATAAGTATCTTTCTAGTATCGGGCATAAAGTCAACACGGGAGCAGTGTGCTAGTTTATTCTTAGCAATAGGCTTTCATCCGGTTTACAATTCGAGCTGATAATTTTTCATGGCGCAGAAAAATTCAAAATATTCTTTCATCCCGGATCAGAAAGTAAACCAGTTCTAAAACCAGAAAGTAAGTCCTATGCCAGTTTGTTACGTTATAAATTTTTACCGAGAAGTTTTCCAGCAAGGTTTGCCTAAAATCTAGTAGGGTAAATCATACGATGAATGTAATCGGTGACGAGAGATACGAGGGATGTTCATTAGTCAATTCCTCTGCAAGCAAACAGAAGCATATATGACAAACAAACAAAGAAGGCATTATCTTGGTTTTTTGAATCCTAATCCACTCAGTATGTTCTTGCAATGTTGGCAAATATTTAAACAAAATAAAACAAATAAAGCTATTATGCCTATGGTAATAACTACCCCTTTTAATTACCTCATTATCTTATTGTTCTCGCCATTTTTAACTACAGCCTTAATAATTGGTTTTGTTTTGTTTTTTTTACCATAATTATAACTTGCTTTGTAATATTGCATGAAAAACATTTTAAGAAACAAAAAACCACTTAACCATTTGCGTGCAAAAATTTTTCGACGGAGGCTTTTGTGTCTGCACTTCAACCTCTGTTCCCATTATAACATTCCGTTTCTGTAACTATAGACGAATTAAAATGATTATGTTATTAAAGCAATTTATGCAAATGGTTTAGTTTAGACGACCATAAACGGCGCTAATGCCATTACAAGTGTCATGAAAAGTGTGTCGCGTATAAATAATCTTAATAAATAATCTATGAAGTTATCACTTTCATAGATCGTTGCCATTACGTATAATGCCTTGCAATGACACTTTTTCAACACACAAATATCCTATAAATCTTGACGACGAGATAATATCTAAAGAACACCTGGATGGTAGTTGTTTCGTATTTATCAAAAACCTTTTGAAGAGCGTGTGTGAAAATGGATGAACTATTTTAAATCGCTAATAGCTTTTTATTGTTTAATAATTACAAGGCATAAACATTCCAACTGGGTTAGCAAGAAGGGAGATATTTTAATCAAATATTGTATGAATCGAATGGTCTCCATTGTAATGCACTCCTCCATGCGCTGAACAAAATTAGACACGACACTGAAACATAACCCATAACATCCGAGAAGTTCAGTCCAGCAACAACGCATTCGTAACGTCACAAGCTTGGGCAAACCCGAGTAGGGTTTTGTAGTTGTAATATAAAGCCTTTAACATGGAATAAGACAATTAACACGAAATATGTTATAACAGATGAAATCGACTGCACCATAAAGACTGCCCCGTAATGGTAAAGTAAATTGGACGCGATTACATAATATGATAAACTAATAGTAATAGCCAAAGCACACTTCGAGTTATATTAGGTTTTCTATTAAATTTAATATATAACGGAAAAACGAAAGAAAGTGAAGCTTACTACATTTTAGTCAGTTAATATCCGATAACTACAAGTCTTAATTTATACCTGAATGAAAACAAGGCCAAATATTGAAAATAAGACAATATGCAATAAATTTACTCCCACGAAAATATTTCTACAACTAGCCGATTTAATAATTACATAACTTACTGTTAAAAATTAAATTTTAAAAAATAATTTCTTTATGAAAATAAATTTAGTTAATTAAGACTCAAATGCACACAAAAACTCTTTAAGCAGATAAAGGATATGTGGAAATCCTGTTTTTCATAGAAAATAGATAATTTTTCTCATAATTTAACGATAAGGTTTAATTTATTTTTAATGTTAAAACTCATCTGAAACAGACAGAATATGTTGTATTGAATGTGCATGCGAATGTATACCAACTTACATTGTTGAAATATTGTTGAAACATAAAATTTATGTTAACGAGATATGATTAATTTACAGTTTTATTGATTTTAAAAATTCTAAAGCTGTTTGCTAAATTATTTTAGTGGAAATAAGTAGAGTAAAATTATATCTACAGAATCTATACACTTTTTAATGTAAAGGTCGGATGTTATTGATGGAATCACATAAAAACATGTTTGACAATCTGTGCTTTTCTAACGTTTATTCGAATTATGTAATTTGGTTTGTATATCAAAGTTTTTGGCATCTAAGAACATTCAGATAATATTAGTAATGATTTAATGTTTAGATTTGTAGAAAAAGGAATGTTTAAAAAGGTGTTTTTATGAAATTAAGTTAATTTTTAGTATGTATTAAGGAAATATTGTGCCGCGACATTAAAATAAAAGGCGTAATTCAATTTTTCAACCCAAGTGTTGTATATCATTGAATTCAGAATGATCTAATTAGTTTTTGCGCTATTGAAAATTTATCAATAATAATTGAATTATGTAAATTTTGAATGTCGAGATTCTTTTGTTTTTAGTTTTTTCAAAGAAGTCATATGTTTTATAAAAAAGTATAAAAAGGGAATCTATTTATTAACAAATAAGTAGCAAATTTAACATCAGAGAAACAATATATGTTTCTAGCTGCTTTTATACCTGAACAGGCAAATCTTGGTCACAGAAGTCACAAGGGCGAAAATGCAAAATGCATGGCAAGTCACGTGCTCGGCTCGAGTAATTAAACGGATAAGATAAACAGCAGATAAGACTGAATGATTCAGTAGCGTGAGTAGTGCTCCTTTTTAATTGTAAATAAGATGAGCAGCGAAATTGGTAATGAAAATAAACATTACCCGTTAAATGTTACCCCTATTCATAGTCATATCGGACATCGCTGACATTTTTAATAGCTTAAATAAAATTAGCATTCTAATTTTTACAATAATACAATTATTTATCTGGAGCATCATATAAATCTTTTTATAAGGTAAGCAAGTTGTGTGCTTTCTGCCATCTTTTTGCATCCATATTTTGTCTGCATTTATTTAATTTTTTACCCCATAATAATATGTGCCATTATGAAATAGATATTCTACGGTTTTTGATCTAATTTCTACTTAAAATATACAAATAAAAATCCGAAGAGAAATTTCTTTAAAACACATTCTAGCAACTAAGTATAGTATGATCAAGAAGTCTTTGGATCAGGGTTGCCATGAAATTAACAAGCTATCTATGAAATTATTTATTTCTATCGTTTTTGACATTTACTTCACAACTGTCATGTCAATAAATAATAGTTCAAATAAATTCCATTCTGTGTTCCTTTTATAAATGTGTAAGTAATACTTAAAATAACACAAAAAATAATAATAGCCTACTCTAACCTAACATTTTCTGTGTACTATGGGGCTCTGTTTAGCGATGACAGCGCGTCGTATTTTATTGACACTGGTGGCTGTGTTTGTACTAGAGTTCCTAAATGAAAAGTTTAACTGTTTTATTTTAGAGTTAGGACACGGGTGTCAAAATCTATCTCTTTCTAGGCCAAAACTAAGCTGTCTCAAACACAGATACTTTTTTTCTCTCTTTTTACTTTAGTGGCAACATTCAGCAGCTGTCAGTTATAAATTTTAGGTTATGCTGTCATGTTTATTTTTATACATGTAAAAATTTTTAATGTGCATATTATCATTTATTTATTGTTTGTACAGAATTTTTAAAACTACTATAGTACATATATCAATTTTACGACAGTTTTTAATAAAGTGTTAATTGCACCGAATTTCAGATTTATATAATTGTCATACTGACAGTTTAATTTATTAAACCAATTTTTATGATTACCAACCTTCTAATAGTTTCAAAACATGAAATGTCACTAGGAAAATTTGACATGCGTGACTTAACTCTAAATAACACACAGCTCAGTTCATATTTAGGAACCCTACTCTGTACACTTCACAAAAACTACGGGCAGTAGAAGTAAATAATTCTATAGATGGTTTTTACATTCCATGGCTATTGCGATCCAAAGACTTTTTGATCATACGATACATTTCGAATATTTAAATATTAGCACTGAAATATACCATCTTTTGAAGAATAGTTTTGCCGAAGGAATTTTTGCTTTTTTATGCGTAAAATGCTTAATAAATTCACTAAGTGATGGTAACGTCATCAACATATGTTTTGTGTATCGTCCACATTTGTGACGTCGCATGACATGACACGGCATACGTCTTTAGCCTAAACACATCGCAACTAGCTTCAATCTCTGCACGGATGCTTCTTTTAACTTCCTTTAAAGGTTGTGGCTTTTGCAAGTAAACCCTACACATTGTAGGTGTCCTGTAGAAAAAAGTCAAGGGCGTTAATAATAGGGACTGCGGAGGTCAACTAAAGTTACTGTTACTGAGAAATTCGTTCCAGAAGATTATGCAAGCTCTAGCTGTATGGCTCGTTGCGCCATCTTACTGAAAGCAAAATCGGTTAAAATCTTCATTTTGAACTTGAAGCCGAAAAAACAGGTATCCATCATTGGCTTTTAACCGTTCGAAGATTTTATTACTAACTAAAGAATAAAACCGTAAGTGATAATCTTTAAATTCTCTGCAGTTATTTAGATTGCAGTGCAATCTAAGTTTTATCTTCTTTAGTAGTAAATCCGAAGCCCTTCAAAACATCGACTTGTTAACTTAATTTATATTTTGGGAAACTATATTTTATTAAAAGTCATATATCTCTTCGGTATCATTTGAATATTCTATGATCTTTTATGTGAAATAAATGTATGAAAACTATTTTTGTATAGTTTTTATTAACGATTGTTTATTTATGTTTGTTAAGCTGAAGCTTTCTGAAAGGATTTTCCCGATTTAAGTTTGAAACGATAGCTTAAGAGTTTGTTATCACGTTTTGAAAAACTAACAATAAATTAAATAATTGTTAAATCAATTATACTCAGACTATATGGCACTCGTAAGGCAACCACAGTTCATTCTGAATCTGTCAACCTTTCAATTTTCCCATACCCAAAATCTATTGAGAGCTTGTATTTTGCCGAAATAATCAAACTAAGCTTAAGCTTGAGCCTAATGCAAGTATTAAATTGTGTAGTAGTAAACGTAATAATTGTATTTAAAAAAATATAAAGCCTTTGAAAAATATGAACTTTGTTTCAAGTTAAAACAAACAAGTACTATTAAACTTATAAAGACTAACCAATAAATCGGTAGATAATTCTACTCGTAGATTTTAGTAGATAACGGTCTATTCAGAAGCAAGTCAGTAGCATTGTGCGTATTAACTATTAACTGCTATCTATTTATTATTATTTTTGCGTACCTGTTTGTTCTATTATTACTAGGTATAGGATTTGTATGCACTATAAAAACGTGAAATATGCACTTAAATATGCACTTAAAAATCATGAAATATGCGTTTATTAGAAATTTATATGCACTTTCATTATTAAAAAAACACCTGTTTAGCGTTATTTACATTTTATTTACAGAAATTATTTTAATTAGACATCCTATGCAATAATTTAATTAATTATATTTTCTAAACATAGAGTGTTACAGTTCACAATGACGTACATTTTTAAATTTTCAAAAGTAAACATATGCCTATTATCCCTAAATATTGTTTTATATTTTGAGAAACTCCGTTCCACATCGCAAGACGTAATTGGGGCATACTTAAAATTGTTTAATTCTACAAGCGAATAATGTTTTAGCTCGTCTAAAATATCATGGCCAGATAATGCATCGTTTATGCTTTTAATTAAGTGAAAACATGGATTTTTGTCTATAACGGATTTAAATTTTTGTTTTATAGTCAAACCCTTTGGCCCTTTTACTTTATTCAAAGAAACACCTAACAATTTTACATGTTCAAGAGATTCATCTAATGAATTTCCCTGACATTCTAATTTCTGAATTACTTTAGCTAAACGCACAAAATTTGTCAAAACAAACAATAATTCTGCCCTCACCTCCTTAGTATTAAAAGCATCCTGTACGCTTTGTATGCATAGTGCATCGTATTTATTAAGTTTATTTAATAAGTTGCATAATATTCTGCTGCAGAAAGCCAAGTACCCCACCTTGTCATTACAGGCGCAGGTGGGAGAGGCACTTCTTGAGCAGTTTCCCTAAATATTTGTATGCGATATGGAGCTTTACAAACAAATTTTTTACTTCTGAAATTATAGAGTTTACGTTAGGATATATATATGGGCAAGACAAGTTAAGTGGATCATTTTTTCGTACAGAACTTGTAAGCCTGCTCCAGCTTTGATCATGTACGGTTCCGCGTCGGTGACGAACAGGAGTACTTTGTTGTACTGTATGCCGTCCGGCCACAAAATAGCCATCAAATCATTAAACAATTTTGCCACAGAACAATGATTTGTGCTCTTGAAAACGTCCATTGCTAATAGATAGGATTTGGGATTGTTCTCCGAATTTAGAACGGCAATTATAACGTTAGCCACGTATCTGAAAACAAAAATTTGATTTTTATTTTATCGAACTACATAATTAGTCGGTTACAAACAATTAGCGCAAAACAGTTATTTAAAAAAAATTATATTTTAATCAAGCAAAAATATTGCTGTGATTAAATATGTATGTTAACTAACAAAATAGAAAATAAAACATCCGTAAATTGCTCTGCTGTCTTTAATTAGTTAAATTTTACTAACAAAACGAAGGAACGAAATGAAGTTTCTACGCACCTTCCAGTAGTCAGTAGATTCGTCAATGGAAACCCATATGTAGTTATTCGCTGCATGTTTTCTAATTGATTTTATGGTCTCTTCGTATAAACGAGGTAAATAATTTTTTCTGAGTGTAGACTCGTCGGGTATTGGCATTTTTGAAATTTCTTCCAGGAAATTCCGAAATGCTGAGTGATTAATTTTACTTAACGAGATATCTGCAGCCACTAATGCACTACATAGTTTTTTATTAAACTCGATCGATTTGCTGGACTCACCGCGCGAATTATTAAGGTACCCCGGTAACAATGTTTGTTTTTTGATTTCAGGGCAACACACTTTTGATGTCGAACCGTGTTCAGATGTTGTGTAACTTGAAAGCGTTTCGTTGCAGTCACTTTATCGTCGCACACTGTACAATACAACACCTTATCGTCAGTTGTAAGAACACTGAATTCCTTAACATAACTTCGAAGTGTAACAGACACAGACCGTTTTTCTTTACCCATCTTTACACTCTAAAATTTCAAACTGAAATGCAGTTTGCAATTTCTGAACTGTCCTAATTGATAGATGATAAGATTAGTAAACAAAAGTACAGGCAGATTTTTCTATGAACGTCAAAGGGTCTTTGGAATTTCCTAATACCTATTTATCACAATACCGCAGGATGTAAGTATTTAAATTTTAGTTGAAACTTTTTCTTTCTTAGAAAATATTAACAAGTACACAGATGGTTAAGGTAGTAAAATATTTTAAAGCCTAGTATTTAACAATAAGCTTAAATTATGGGTTTCCCCTAGACTCAACTAAACCGCCCTTGGTTGGTTGTCTAAAATGCTAAAATTATTTAAAAAATATTAGAAATTTCATAATTAAAGCATGTAAAACGCTCAAAAAGTGGTAAAATATGCACACTCGTTCAAAAATGCTAAAATATGCATGCATTTATAAAAAAACACCTAAATATGCATTTATATGCACTTTCAAATTGACATATGTGATTCATATGTGGCTTAAACATGTAGAAATATAACTCTGCATATGTTTGCTATAAGCAGAAAAAACATGCAAATGCATAGAAATCCTATCCCTAATTATTACCATACCGTACAATTCCAAAAATTCTAATTTATTGTTCTTTTAATGCACTATAAATTATACAATCATTTCATAAAGTACTTATGTACTATATCGACTAATTCTACTGAAAGTACCTTTTCGTACTTTCTGGAATATTAATAAGAAATATTGTAGGTAGAATACAATTTATATCGTTTAATTAATTGATTGGTATATGAAAAAACACCAGTAGTTAAAAGCAATTTGTTTTAATCAACGTAACTAACAATTGACATTAAAATAATAAATACATCATCTTTGAAATAAACAAAAATAATAAATTATTTTTTTATGTTGACATTCATGAATATGCCAAGCAGGTATGTAATGATAACCTTTGTTAGATGTCTGTCTATTCATTATTGAAGTGTGTTTAAAAACATGTCCTTTATTGGTAATAGAATAATAATATAGGAAGGTACGCAAGAAAAAAAAATAGAGCTTATTGTAATATAGAAGAAAGAAAAAACTGTAGGTATAATTTTGATCGAGTGATGGAAGGAATTTACAAAGTAAATGTTCATTTTGTGATCTATCAATTACCGTGATAGTTTATTAGAAAATACGTCTAAAATGGTAACAGGTACAAACCAGACAATTATAATAATTGGTGAAGAATTTAAAAGTGGTCATTAATTAACTAATAAAAATAATAAATTAAGAATAAGTGAGCCATATATATTAATATTTCCTTATTTTAAATGAAACTCTTTAGAAATAAATTAAAACTAATCGAATTATGTATTTATTATGCATAGCATATACCACTCGACTTTTACTACTAAACAAATGTACAAGTGATTGCACTGTGCATTGGTGAAGAGGGAGGGTAACAGCGTTACAAACAAATCCTCGAGGGTATAGTTGTACTTATGTGTATTTACATTTTTATTATGCAAAGTATTTTTCTTACTTAGTATTAAACATTTTTACTGCTATTCAAATGTGAGATTAAAATATCACATTTGTTTTACTTAAGAAAATAGATAAGAACAGGTTTAACGAGATAAACAGTAACACCAAGCATGCTTGAGCGTCACACATCACACACATTTTCTGGCTGGCAAGTAATGAGGAATAGCTGACCGGACGAAGAGAAAACCAGTGATCTTTCTCTGTCTGCGCAGAATAATCACTTGTGCATTTGTCTAGTGGTAATCGTCAAATTGTATAATCGCAATAATCGGTTTTATAGTATAAAAATATAGCACATATAGATAATACATTCACTCATTCATTTACTTATCGATTCAGTCAATCATACATTGATTCATACATGCGGTTCTTGAATCATTCATTCACCAATAACCTACTGGTCGATTTATTCAATCATTCGTAGATTGATTCCTTATCTGATTCATTCGTTCGTTTATAAAGTAATTTATTTATTCACCGATTCATTCATACGTCCATCGATATATCTAAACAGATTCAATTGATTCACTTATAAACTTATCGATTAAATCATTTATTCATTGATTCACCAAAATATTCATTTATTCATTGACTCAATTACTGATTCATTGACTGGTTGAATCATTTGGCGGTTACATCACTCTATTTAGACATTCATGAGGTGATTCATTAATTCACCTATTCATTCATTCATCATTGATTGATTTATTTATTCATCGATTTATACGGTTGTTCATTGGTTCGCTTATTCATTCATTTATTCATCGATTCATTACATCATTCATTGATACATCAATATATAACCTATCGAGGACCATTATACGAACATATAAACCACTGTGTAAATTATGGTGATACGCCCCTTTGATTTGTAGGGGGTATATAATTATATATACTCCATAATTGATCTTATTTTAATGCGGTTTAGTCAAGATTTTAAATACGTTGGTAAAATAATGTAGATGCTACAACTGCATACTAAAAACTTTGAGGAAAAATATTGATACACTTAAACTTCTTACGTTTTTTAACACAAAATTAATTACATTTTACATAGCAAATTACATATATCCTAAATCTTATATTTTATACTAATATCTTCTGATCTTAATACGTTTACATCACTGTCAATATGTTAAATTCCACCTCCAATTGATAAAATTTATTTATTAATGTGTTAAAGACTTAATATACTCACATATTATCCACCACGTTTTATAACATATTCACTCATTATCGAAAAATTATCGAAAAAGAAGTGCGCATTCCACTGGCAGCAGATCAGACCACCAAAAGCCATAATTTTTTGTATGCAGTTTTGCATAAAGAGTTTTTGAGGTCACCGATTTTGCAGCATTATTTGTCCCAATGCCGCAGGTCCAGAACGTCCCATACTAAAGGGCCCCATATCTCAAATAGCTTAGGGCCTTACCAAGTCTAAATCCGGCCCTGAACGTGCCTTAGAAAAACCGTGGTAAATGTTCAAGAAAAGAAAATGAGATCTGCAACTTTTCAAAACTACAGTAATCTCCATTCTGCTACAAAAGTTAAAGTAATTTATCGAACCATTTACAAATAGTGCTTTTTTTAATACTTTCCATGTTATAAATCTATTGGTGTGTTGGTATCTAATCTCTTAAAGTTTTAAAATATTGATTTGTTTTCGTATCGTACCTCTTTATTATTGGCATCTCTTTTCATCAATCTCTAATGAAATTTTAATGAAGAACGTATGCTACCCTTACTAGATTATTTAAGCTTGCGAGGTTTTTCTACCGACTCGTGGTTTTATATAGACTATGGCTATAGACAGACCATAGACCATAGACTATAGACTATAGACCACAGACCATAGACGATAGACGATAGACGATAGACGATAGACGATAGACGATAGACGATAGACGATAGACGATAGACGATAGACGATAGACGATAGACGATAGACGATAGACGATAGACGATAGACGATAGACGATAGACGATAGACGATAGACCATAGACCATAGACCATAGACCATAGACCATAGACCATAGACCATAGACCATAGACCATAGACCATAGACCATAGACTATAGACTATAGGCTATAGACTATACCATAGACCATAGAACATGGTGTAAACAGACTGTAGGCCACATACTATAGTACTATAGATCATAGACTATAGACCAAAGACTATAGATCACAGACTATATATCACAGACTATAGACCATAGATTATTGACCTCATAAATCAAAAGAGGTAACGCTAGAGGTACCCTGCTCCAATTTTAAACTTTTGTAGTGTTTTCATTTTCAGTAAAATCGGATTTTAACTTCTGGGTCCCTTTTTTGGGACATCGTTACGTCTGTTCTCTTCTATTCTGATTAAACTTCCCGTCAAGGCTGCTACAGTCAGTCTCAGCCCTGGTTAAAAATGGATTAATAAATCAGGAAATGATAGTTATGTTTCAATAAGAGTTGCTCTATTGATCATCGGAACCTAATTTTTTGCTTCACTATCTTTTTGAATCCTTGTAGTAATGCTAGACAGATAATGAAAGGAGGAGAACCGGGAAAGAACTTTATTGCAAATATGGCTTAAACATCAAAAAATCATATTTAAGTGAATAAATCAGTCACTTTGATAAGTGCCTATTAAAATTGGAGAACTACGACGTAAGAGAGAGACTGCAAAATGCCTTAATACAACTGAAGCGCCGTAAGTTAAAGAACATTAAAGCTTCAGATCTCATACTATGAGATTCTGAAAAAATCCCAAAAATGGAATACTTGAAATCTTTGACCCATTACAATTCAGTAAGTTAAAAACGTGACACCTGTGGTAGAGATCCTTAATCTCCTGTTAGACTTTTTGCCCATCGGTTACAACTTGCTTGATTCAACAAGTAAGTACTTCTTTGCATTTTCTTTTATATTTTTATATACGCTCCAGCTCAAGCTCATAGCTTCTAGGGCCTGGTTCGTTATTATAATATCGAACAAGCAATAAAATGCTTCTAGCATGAGATGATCTTAATTTTTCAGGAACGATGTACCATGTCTTGTTATGGGATAGAAACAAGAAGTTGCCACTGCATCCGTCGTGCATCATGAGTCTGATAAAAATATAATATTTGAAATTTGAATTTAAAAAATAAAGGGTATACAAATTATTTTGTATGGAGCGGCTCTGTACATAAAGAAAATATTATAAGTGACCGATAACCCTTTCAAAAATTCCATATTCCTCGGATGATAATACCAACAATAATTAAAGAGTGTTATGTAAATACCTATTATCGTGTCACTTAAAAAAATCTAATTGTTATGTATTTATAATAGCTATATATTAAATTACTCATGCTCTAATAATATATAATATCTGCCGTAGGTAGATTCTGATAAAGCAAAATGTGGACTGCATAAAACGTTGATATGTATAGAGAAAACAAATTGATTGGGTGCGGCTTTTATGCTAATGCAACCAGTAAGTAAATTGTGATTTTATGGAATTTGTCTAAGCAAATCTTAATATTACAGGTGTTATTTTTATATCTCTATTTATTTTATTGTCATGAACTAAAGTCAACATCCTTCGTAATGCTTCGAGCAATTAACAGTGTCGGAGGATAAAATTATCAGTATTTCCTTTATTACTAGTTCTGGATAATTTAATTTTCTAATAATCATAACTATTTGCTATAAAGAAATGAATTGTTTGCAAGATTACGAAAAACGCAATCTATTTATCTTGAATAACAAAAAGATGTGTTCCTAAACTGAAAATAGCATGGCATTCTGAAGAAGAACAAGAATTCTGTTTTTAATATTCATCAGGTTTCCTTGATGATAAAATGGTAGCAACCCTATTTAGTTACAGGTACCAAATATCAGTAAGCATACATTCAAAAGCTTCAATAAATCAAATCAGATTTTGAAGGATTTAAAGTTCAGAATTACGGTTTCAAATTTAAAAGTTTTTGGAATATGTAAAGGTTCGGTGGAACTTTAATATTGTTACCGATTATGTTAAACGTTTGAAACAACAATAGTTATTTTTAGGTGAATTTAGCTGACTTGGAAGTAATTATAAGAATTTTTAAGAAATATAAAGTGACTTTGACGAATTTAAAGGAATTATAAAAAAATTAAATAAAGTGTTATCCAATTTTAAGCAATTCTGGGAGAATTGATAAAGATTTCGGGCAAACAAAAAAAAATTGTATTGCGATGATATGATTAGGCCAGGTTTGGTATTTACAAACAGTAAAATAAAAATAAAATAAACTTTAGTAGAAATAGCACGTTATAAGAAAATAAAAACTTTACGTTTTATTTGAAACTTTTTTAATTTGAATTTAAATATAGGATTATAAAAAAATAAGCATTCTAGTCTTTAGATAGATTTGACTCATGTATATAAGATGGATTCATCATTTTAAAAATGTAATTTACAGCTACCATCGACGTTGATTTACAACCTTATTTGTTGATTAAAGATACAAGTATCTTATATCATTTTGTTCAGAATATCATAGGCTACATTTCTATGCAATTAGAATTAAGAAATTTGATAATTCTCATCATTATTTAAAATGACTAGCGTCACTTTTAATGTACTAATTTAAATTTAAATTCTATAGAATTATAAAAAAATAAACATTTTAGTCTTTAGATAGATTTGACTGTATTTAAGATGGATTCAACGTTTTAAAAATGTAATTGACAGCTACCATCGACGTTGGTTTACAACCTTATTTGTTGATTAAAGATACAAGTAACTTATATCATTTTGTTCAAAATTTCATGGGCTACATTTCTATGTAATGAGAATTAAAAAATTTGATAACTTTTATCATTGTTTAAAATGGCTGGCGTCATTTTTAATGTACTAATTTAAATTTAAGTACTATAGGATTAGAAAAAATAAACGTTTTAGTCTTTAAATAGATTTGACTTATGTACTCAAGATGGATCAACGTTTTAAAAATGTAATTGACAGCTACCATCGACGTTGGTTTACAACCTTATTTGTTGAGTAAAAATACAAGTATCTTATATCATTTTGTTCAAAATTTCATAGGCAACATTTATATGTAATTAGAATTAAGAAATTTGATAATTTTTATCACTGTTTAAAATAGCTCGCTTCACTCGCATCGGATTTTCTTATTACTAATTGCGTTGTGCAAAATGTATAAATACTCCTGAAAGAAAAAACAAATCAGTTAGCACATTTTCATAGACGTGAATGCACGGTCTGTGGTTAATTTAATTATAATAAAAATAAATAAGATTATGGACTTATCAATGGGTAAATAAAGTTCTTTAAAAAGAATATTTACCATTTACAATTATCTGATTATCACTTTTCTATGTAATTTATTGGATTGCTATACATAGTAACCAAGAAGGAGATTGGATTTTTTATAAAATAAATCATTGCTAGGTAACTTTTAATTTTCGGTCATTTTTTTCATTTCAGTTATTTATCTGTTTAATAAATAAAACTTTTATTGTTTATTTATTGTGTTTTTGGATATTTCACTTTAGCTATTTACATTTGTATAAGAAATTATCTAAACAGTTCTCGTCAAATTTACTTCGAACCAGATGATTTTAGGAGTAAGATAATCAAAGGTAGAAAAATAGGTTTATTCTACGGCGTCCAACATGTTTCATGCTCAAATTACAACCAAGACTGAATGAGCTTATTGGAAAAGAAAATATCGGGGTGTTTTATTTAATAATCAGTAGGTTTTAAAATTCCATTTTTTAAATTTTAAATCACTTTGTGATTCAAAGTTTAAAAAAATTACATATCTATCCTCAGGGTCTTCAATACTGTAAAGTTCTATAGCTTCTAGATCTCTGAATACTGGTTTTTAAAAATTTCAAATATTTGCAGTTGATTGCAAGAATACCAGTTTCAGGTTTTTAGAAAACAATTTTTGAAAGTTTCATAAATATAGACTTCAGAGCTTTATAACACTTCAACCTTTCATCATTTAAATTTTCAGAACCCTATAGATTCAGGATTTCAAAATGTTCATCGTTTTTTCATTATTTTTGGAGTGTCAGCTGTCAGCATTTCCACAATAAATGTATCTAGTTGTAGATTGTAAGCATTTCAGTCTACAAAGATTTAATCTAGACTACAGAAATTTCTGAACTGAGACCTACTTCCGAGTTTCAAAGGTTTGTAATACTCGGATTTCAATATTTCAATTTTTTTCTGATTTCTGATGATTTTGGTATAATGGACTTTTAGTTCAATGGCGTTCACTTTAATGGAACTCTTAAGCTAAGTACTCACAGCAGCGGATCCGCAGGCGGATGTCATACGATTGGTCGGATTGAGTCGATTTGACTCAAACCGACCAATCGTATGACATCTAGTCGAATGGTACGGTACGTTTGTCCAACGAAACTAACTCTCAGTCTAATAATAAACTAACTTTTGGTCCAATGTACTTTTCATCTAATAGTAATTTTAGTTCAAATAAATGCAATAACTTGATGAACTTAAACGACGGCTCCTATTATTGCCCACTTCTCACTTGTTAAACTAACCTAACATGTTATTGTCTAATGATCATCTGTTAACCAAACTTAATCTAGCCTATTATTTCCACTACCCATTTGTCAGTTGAGATTTAGACATCATCGAGTGCAGTCGGACTTTCTGTTACAAGATTACTTTGTATTTTTTTAATTGTCATGCTTAAAGAAATGGTTGTGGGCCAAAAGTACCAATTTGATTGGACTAAAAATGCCATTGAACATAAAGTTTATTGGACCAAAAATCCCGCTAGGCGAAAGTTCCATTAGACGAATTCTCGTTGGGTCAGAAATCGCGTTGCACCAAACGTCATTGGACCAAAAGTCCATTAGACAAAAAAGGATTGAACTAAAAGTTGGGAATTATTGGGAGTTGGTTTACTATTCTGTAACAAACAAATTCTAAACAAAACTTAAATAACTGGAAAATAATGCCCCAAAGCCTATAACATAATGCTATCAAATTATTGTTGACAATTTACGTAAAATTCGATTTATTTCATACAAGAATTTTTAAATATCTATGCTGGACATTATACCGAATTGATTGTCAATATTGTACGCTGATAACGTTGAGGTCATCATCTCATTAACTTAAGCTACAAAAAAGCAGAGGTACTCATTTGATTTTCCTAGTAAAAACCATTAAATAGAACAAAATAGCACAACTAAATATTTCTGTTTTTATTAATTAATTAACAATGCCTAGCTTACAATTAATCACTCTATATTATTTTTTTATCAATTTGTAACAACTTTTAAAACTGTTGAAGTTATGTAAATAGCAAGTCTGTTAGGTAATCCATACTGGAGATGATATTTGGTCACTTCAATAGCTCGTTGATTATTATGATATAACGTAATCCAATAAAAAACTTATTAAATAAGTTAGCTGTTATTTCAATTTCAAAGATAAGAATTCCAGCGGTGACCTGAAGAAGATAATATACATATATAGCACTGTATTAATTGTTGAAATAAAACTAAACGAAGTAAAAATTAAGCATGCAAAGAGTCTCTAAAATTAGCATTGAAAAACGATAAGTTATGGTAACTATGATATTTGTGGAAATTGCTATGATAAGTAAATAGTATACTTTCTAACGTTTCTTTATTTTTTGTTTTTCCCCTCGTTGCTTATTTTCTTTATTTATTAGTAGTAGAAATAAATATTCATATAATTAAAAGTGAATCCGTTTTACTTTGTAACGTTTTGCACCGGAACAATTTTTAATTTTTATCGTATTTGCATTTGAGGTCATTTTAGTTATTTATACACACACACACACACATCTTGGCGCCTAGTCTGTGGGCCGTGTGCTATTACATTAACAACAATAATTTGTCATTGTTCTTTGAGAAGATATTCACGCTACAATAACTGCTCTATCTGCTATTAAGTACAGACCAACTCTAGGCATAATACACGATATCGTGTTTGTTACGTAAATGATGATGTTCATTTAAATGATAGAATTTATGCATTTAGATTGGACTGTTTAGATTTCGTGCAGCTTGAAATATTATACCATAAACTCCATCTTGGATAATGGAAGCTTTAAGGATAAAAGCTGTATTTTCCTTTAAATGTGGAGACGTGGGAATATTTACAACTTAATCCTGCGCAGGATAATTTATGGTATAAAAGCTGGAGTGCAGTCAAAGCAGAAATGTTTGCAGTAAAGCTATAAATAATAAGCAGATAATAAATAAAGGTAGAGAAAAGTTATTGTATTCTAGCTTTATTAGAGACAAAGGACATGGGATAGGTCTGTTTGAAAAAATGCCACTGCAGGAGAGAGGTGTCAGTTTCCCACATTGCGCTCTTGAGGGGGTACAAGAGTAGTTTGAATTGTATGATTTGTCTTAGATTGATCCTACGCGGAACATGGATGTTCCATATATTTTTCCTGTTGATTTTTAAATAAACTACCTGCGATTTAATTCAGGTATTAATTTTTCTTCAATAAATTGCATTTTACTTTATTGGTGCATTAATTTGCAAGTTTAATTATGAAGATGTCTGTGATATTCATTTAATATCAATTTTCTGAAACTAAGAAACATCAGACGTCTGATTTTATGTTTGCTTTAACTGAAAATTCTATATTTCTTTAAATGTTTCAATTTTGGCGTTCAATTACGGTTGTGAATCCGAGTCTAGCGAGCAGAAAAAGCAACTTCAGAGATTATGTCTTTCTCAAACAAATGTCTACTATGATAGCTTTTCGAAAAATTGTTCACTCTGTTTAAAATTTTTCTTTTTGCACTGCTAACTTCTACTTTCAATTAGGGCGCATAAGTTCTAGACACTGAAAATTTTACTACTATCTACAATGACTTTTCTCTCCTACGAAGAATTATTACCTTAAGTGAGACTTCAACATACGACCGACCAAAAAATATTTATATTAATGTTCTAATTTTATATCAAATGCAACAAATCAAAACACCAAAACGCTTTCACTAACGTGTTACATTGCTCATGCAGTAGTACATAATGAAAATTACTAGCTACCACTTAAGTCATTTGTTTTGTTAAATTACATAATTAATCATACATGAATTAAACAAGCTGAATAATTGTTAACAATAATTATATTTGGCACTACTACAACTGAAAGTGAAGTAACACGAGTGTATGCATTTTAGTTACGTAAATTTTTGTTTCCTAATATTGAATCTTCTGAGAGAGTGAGGTTGTCCTTTGTCCTAGTCTTATTTTATTTTTTTCTTGTACTAATATTTTTTCTAGTATAATTATAAATAACAGTACATGTAGATTAGAAATATAAATAAAATGATTAAGTTGATATTAATTAAAAGATAAATCACACTGGCACATTTTCTACGGAGAGGGAAAGTTGAAAAATTACACTGAATGAGTAGCGAATAAATAAAATAAAAATTCGTTGTATATGAATTTCACTCAATTCTACTTCATTAGAGACTGTCAAATCGATTAAAATAGTTTCATTCAACAATTTACGGACACCGGCAGAAATAATTTTATAGATAGATAAATATCAGTTATAAAAATATTCAACCAGTGGAAAAGTCATTTAAAGATCTTGAATCAATATTATTAAAAAAATTAGGATTGATTTCAGATTTCATAACATAGGCATTTGGTAGGATAAATCCTATTCAGTTGAAGACATAAAAGGTGCACTTGATTGCAACATTCTAGCATGACGGGTTTAATAATAAATAAACCGAATGAAATGTGTGAAAAGCATAATGTTCAATTTGTAGCCCTATCTTTCCGCATCGCTCCATCTTTAGTGCAAGCATAATAATAATAATTGCTACAACCCATAATGTGCATAATTTGGCCAAAATGAAGAAAATTAGTTATCAAGCTGAAAATAGAGAGAACTCGCCGCCATATTGGATTTTTCGTTTCGACGCTATAATAGCGCCACTAGCGCCGGAGATATGCGTCCTCCAGTCCCGAAGTTTTTGATGAGCTGTATAAGCTGCAACTGCAAAGCAGAATGTAAGTAGGCAAGATTTGAATTGGAAATGTTAGTAAAAAATAATGATTATTGATGTTTGTACCATAATTATGGCTGCAGTTTTATTGTTTTATTGTGTGCCGTAAAAGCAAATATGTTTCGCAGTCAGTACATGATGGTTTTCAGTAGATTTAACAACCTACTGTAAATAACGTACTATGGAAGCCAAAAATCTAATCGGTAGCTGGTCCGGAACAGTGGTTGGTTTTCGTAGTTTTTTCGTTTCGTAGTACATACACATTAATTATATCTGAGAGTGTGACCTTCCAAGGTGGTAAAAAACCTTATCGAGATCGCGTAGAGGTTTTCATAACATTATTTTTATACCCATATTTAATTTATTGTATTTTATATGTAATATATTTATTGTTCTGTGCCTATTTTCCTTTATTGATTTCCTAGGTATTTAGGTATATGCTCCGGTGGACGTTTATTACGTTACGTTTGACTCAAAAAGACGTTTACTAATTTTTCTGATTCTGACACACATCTTTGGTCACAAAGTACCTGTTGCTATGTCAAATATTAGATAATTACTTTTCAGTGGTTCTTTTATATTTATTTTAAACTGGCATTTTTACCGTTTTTAGTTTATACGCAAAGTTGTGTTCTTATAATATCGTTGTTGCAATTTTACTTGATTTTCATGATTTATGTCAATGGGGATTTATGCTTTTAACTCTTAATAAATACATTGTATAAACACAACTGCATCGTGTTACATGCTAATTTCGTAGCACCCTGTATAGCTATGTTTTTGTGTTATATTGTATAGCGGGATTTTCGCATTCTCTCGCCGTCAGTTGCCTTTTTAGTTTCGAACTAACTTCCTGTTGATAAGAGAACTGACACTTCGTTCCGTTCGTCCGTGAAGCAACTTCTTTAAAAGAATGTTTTAGTGGCATCGCCGTTAAATTGATTTCCCCTTACGTTGTGAAATGGGAATTGCATTTGTGCAGAGTTTATAATTAATATTTGGTGTGGTAATTTCCAATTTTATGGGTAACCGTAAGGGATTTACCGCTAGCTTTTTTGGAAGTTAGAAGCACGTTTCGAGGTTCATAGATTTTAGCTTTTCTTTACATTCAGTCTCTTATATTGTAATTCTTTTGACAGGATTTTGTTATGGTTATAACTATTTCACTAGGTCGCCTCCTATCTAAGGTACTTATTAAATGTTTGCTTGGTGCATTCTGGTAATTTGATTTTGTTTCTTACAGACCATCTTGTTTATGTTATTCTTCTTATTTTACCATAACTTCATACACTACGTTGTATATTTGGGTTGTTAAAAGACCTTTACGCTGAGCTACTTGCTCATGCACCGTTACTTGGTTGTCTCCTTGGATCACGCTACGTTCGACCTGGTTGGTGACGTTCCTATCAAGATTTGAAGAACACACACCTGTATCGTGAATCACTTACATTGTAGCAACTTTATATAACAGCATTAACGTTTGACAATACTTTATTATAAATATAAAACGTTGCTGTATATTTGTATATTATAATTGTATGAGTAAAATGGTTTTTCGCCAGTGTGCGTCTAGCACTTATATCTACTTATTTATTTCATATATATTATTTTATCAGTTTACATTTTTAGGAATATTTGCGAGTGAATGCAATACATATAGCTTTGCTCCGTAATAGTTGAACAGCTGACTACTGGAGTTGAGTATTGCACAATCTGATTGGTACCTGTAGTCGCGATAATTTTACTGTGCCATTTTGATTATTTTTAAGACTTGAACTTTTAATCAGATTTAGAGTAAATAGTCCCGCTTGCATGAATTCTACTCCGTTCAAATGTATCTAAACATTAGTAACGTACCTTTAATTTCTATCAAGGCTATTTCACCTTGATTGAAGCTATTACACCTAATTGAGTTACCTGATAATTTGTTTAATTGATAATAAAGCACTGTATATCTCAAATGAAGACTTATTGTTTATATGTGTGGTATTTGGGGTTTATATTTACAGCCATCGAGGGATCAATATTGGGAAAAGTCGATCACATTGGTAGCAGTCGCAAATGTGTTGTTCTTTTCAGATTTTGTCGGCAAATACTAGTTAGAGCTATTTTAGACGATTCTTGGCGCCCATTACTGAAGGTCCCATTACTGAGGGTCTCTCGTGAGACCCACGACCTCATACCAGTTAGCTGACAGCTTACAGATTTAACTGCGGTTAAAAGTTGTTACCGTTTTCCAATTAGCAATCCCCATTTTGCTGGTAACAATCGACTTTATAATTTGATTTATTAATATCATTATTAATTATTATGTATTTCGGTTGTTCTATACTTATCTCCTCCTCTTATCAATAGATAATAAATTATTATTTTAAAAATCTATAGTTAAAAACCTTTATTTTAATGTTCACTATAGAAAACCTTGTTTTAAGATATTTTTTATAGCATGTGGTGGTATATAATGATGCTTACATCTAACAATGATTTTCTTTGTTATAGCATTTGTAATTTAAATGTTTTGGATGGTCATTTATACAATGAAGGTTTTTACAAGCAAACCATTTGTTTTCTGTCACGGGTAAACCCGTCCCTCCTACGCTCGAGGTTAAGAATACATTAATAAAACACTACAATCATATTTAACTGTTCTTTTATTTGTGTTTATTTATCTTCTTCCGTCCTTGTGAAGTAAACAAATCGTTATCAGTTTGTTAAATATTTAAAATCACACGGAAAATGGTAACTTGGGCCATTACAACAAGTATTCTTTAACAAAGACTGGGCAAAATTAAAAAGTCACATATCATAATATTTATCTGGACTTCTGTGATTTTAAAAATGTATACCCGCCATTTTACATCTTTCACTAGGTTTGTAAGTGCAAGAAAATCCAGCGAGCCGGTAGATAATAAAAATAACTCTAGCTACACGCAAACTCCACAGTATGAAATGGAATCGCCAGCTTATGGTGGCTAAAAATACTGGTTTCAGCCAACCAACCTGCTCTGTTTCTTAAAGATCACAAAGAAGTATCCGCTGATTCAGTTTTCTCAAGAAGGTGATCCGGCTGTCGCAGCTTTAAAAAGCGGTCGCACCACTGTGCATATAGGCATTCTTTTTCACTAACTATAAGAAAAACATTCTGAATTTTTGTTGAAAGTCAGAATCCATATACCAAACAATCACCGCTATAGACCATGCTGGCTTATAGCAAGCACACCTATTTATTCATGAATTACTCGTAGATCACTAACATGTATGTATGCTGTAAGATCGTATACAATTTCTTAATTATACTATGGTGAATTCCTAGTATTGGATTACTGGTGAAACCAGTATTGGCACTTTTCCAGAAATATACTAATTTCAAGTTTCCTGACTCGGAGGATCTACAAGATGGGGGCTGTGTACGATATTGGTTCTGACAAACATTACAATACACAACAAGGTCTTGTCTGCTGTGATCTTTCTATTTGCCTCTGCAGAAGACACTGAAAGCGGTACACCGAGATATGCTTCCTCATAGTGGTGCATGGTGAGCCTAAGAAGAAACCATGACACTTAATTTTGAGATTCTTGGTTTGTAAATTACAACCATCCTTGGGATTTCTATGATTTAACCTTTTTTGCTGCGTAAAATAAATATAATCAAAAACTCGATGTTAATCATAAAAACTAAAACAAGGGTGTATAAAGACCAGTTCTGACTAATGAAAAGTTGGTCAAATAGCGTCACATATGATCGAACTATTCTAATAAGCTATAGCTGTCTCACTATTTCATTTGTTAATCAACAGATGGGGGCGTACAATCGCGTTTCAGAACGCAAAATGCGTCTTTACAACGGACCATAAAATATAGAGTATGCCCTTCACCGTGTACAATTAGTTCGTCATTGAAGTATAACAATAATAATTATTCGACTAACTTTTAGTATCTTATCATTATTTTTCTCTTAATATTAAATGTGAAGGTCATTAATAATAAATTTTTGTGTAAAGTACATTTGGCATTCCTACAATTAAAGCGGTTTGTTACATAATAAGTAGTAAAATCAGTGCCGCTCAAATTAAATCAAGTACGTACCGGATAACTCAAGTTGTGAGGCTCTTCTGAAAATTCACAGAACTACATGCAACCTAGTCCGAGCCTGACGAACAATCATGGCCGCATAATCGACTTTGGAAACAGTTTAACAATATCTCAAGGCCGCATATCAACGAAGGTACTTGGTAATTGGTTTTTTTGTTGCAAGACTTTTTTCCTCTTTTATTTCCGTTGATTTTCTTCTTATTAATTATCTGATTGCTTGCTAATAGTTGTCGCATTTAAGCAACGTTCTGTTTGTTTGGTAGCTTTTCTCCCGTTGCACCATCTGGAGAATACGTACAGACTACAACAATTGAAGAACGCAATAGTTTGTACGCTCTGTGTACGTCTAAGAATAACAACAAGCAACCATAGATAAATGTAAATTAATTTAGTAATGTAGTAATTAAGCATTTCATATTTTATTTGGTGACTTATGATTTTTGTGAATTGTCTCTTGGAAGAAAAGCTTTCAGTTATTAAGGTACGTACTATTAGAAAGACACATTGAAAGCAGTTGCAGATGTATAGTTCGTTCTTTACGTAAGAAACAACATGATCCCACTAAAATATCTCGGATGTAGCGTTCAGGTGTAAAACCTGCTTTTCCCGGCCTTCACCAACTACTATAAAAACATACTCAGTTTTCTCCTCAAGTGAGATCTCACATTATACAGAAACCACCAAAGCTAACTTCTTCATCAATGCAACAGGGTCTCAGATCTCCGGAGATCCGTCCTCTGCTATCACTACTGTACAACGTGGCGCAAAAGCATGGAAACACTTAAGTATTTCTGAAACGGCTTACATGATCGAGACAATTTTTGGAACACTTCATTCATAATATGCTGGATGCAAAACTGATGTCGACAGTGTTGCACGATTTTAGTTTTTCTGAAGCTTTACCAATTTTTGTATTTTAAATAGAACACCCTGTAGATTTTTATTTTTTAATCTCCTCAATAATTCTACACATAATTTGTGTACCATTCACTATACACTCGGTGCCAACTGCTTACCCTAATGGGTAAGCTTTAGTAACTAACGCACTTTTAAAACACTGCTGTTCTTACGTGTTTCTTGTAAATTGTTGAAAGAAACTCCTTACTGTGAGTTTCTTTCCTCCAAAGGTCAAAGTGGAATAAGCAAAGCGTGGTGATTGCACGCCACTTGTTGCTTTTGTTGAAATACGAAAAAAGAATTCAAGCTCGGTTCCTCACGTCTCTCTCTTACATCGTGTAGTTCAATAGGGTTTGGGTCATCCAGCGCTAGGTAGCGCTATACCGAGACACATGAATGAAAACACAATGCATGTACTTAATATTAAGAAGGACTAGGTGCCAACTGCTTACCCTAATGGGTAAGCTTTAGTAACTTGTTGCTTTTGTTGAAATACGAAAAAAGAATTCAAGCTCGGATCCTCACCTCTCTTACATCGCGTAGTTCAATAGGGTTTGGGTCATCCAGCGCTAGGTAGCGCTGGCTGTCTCGCCGAATACCGAGACACATGAATGAAAATACAATGCTTGTACTTAATAATTTAAGGATAAGTTCAACTGTTTTCGAGATGTTTTAACATTTTATAGGTAATGTTAACTTCATAGGTAAAACGATATAGAGAATATTACACAAATTATGTATAGAATTACTGAGGGAACTCATAAAAAAATAAAATATTCAAAGTGTCCTATTTAAAATACAAAAATTGGTAAAGGTTTCGAAAAACTAACATCTTGACAACACTGTCGACATCAGTTTTGAATCCAGAACATTAAATGAAATGTTTAGAAACTCGCCATGATCTTTTCAATATATAATGTTTCAATATATAATACTTAAATGTTTCCATTTTTTGTGTCATATTCTATAAACACATTCTGCTTTCGTCGGTGAACAAAACTCGAGTCGTCCATTTTTACAAGCTTCACTCCGCGTGCTCGCGGGCAATTTGAAACCGTGCCTGACAATAGAGTGGCGTCAAAAAGAGGTCCAGTAAAAGACCTCTTGAAGGCTCTTTGCTTTACTTTTCTTTTTTTTAGCTGTCCACTCGCTGAAGGCGAGTATCCGTCTCGGTTCTTGTTAGATGTCTACTCCAGTAAGTTGACGATTCCGAATAGATGCACATTTAATGCAGCGGTTGTATCTTTGTATCAGTAGACCACTGACCCTGGTCTTAGATCGGTTTACGAGCCTACAGAGCTCTTTTATAGCTTAATCTTTGAGCTAGAGCTTAGATTAATTAAAAATCCTAAATATGCGCCATCAAATCCATTATTCTCGATACGTCTCACTCTCTATGTCGTGTTGTGTTGTTTAATAACGCTTTATGATCACCATCTTTGTAATTTAAGAAAAAATGTAATCTGGGCAGCGTTTGGATGGAATTAAAATTAATTTTCATCTGAAAATATAATAGTATATTATGTGTTAAGGGCTTAATTGAGTGTGTTAGAGCCCGCAGAGTCAGTTAGCGCCTGAGGCGAAAGCCGAAAACTTCAAGTTGGTAGGTGCAATGGTATATAATTACGTTGTTACTATGGAGACGGCGTAAACAAGGGTAACTATTTTTCTAGCGGGTTCTAAAAAGTTTTAGAGCCCTAGAGCTCTAATTTAGCAACTTCCGCTCTAAAAACAGGCCACTAATAGGTCATAATCGCCCGACCGGACATAAAGCAATTTGTGCCCTATCGAATTAGTGTATGTAAATAAATAAATGGGTAGCAGACATTTTTGATTAATTATTTTCTCCGTGGAATTGGATTTTTTCATATGCGTTTTCACTTTTTTTTGTAAATGCATACTATCGAACACGTTTTTTCGTTGCATTATCAATAACCTTTTTACTAAAGTTGTTTAAGAAAAGGCAAGCACTGGCAGTTTCTTGAATAAACAAAAGTAACATGCAAGATTAATTATTTTTTCCTTTTAGTTGATTATGATTAATAAAACAAGGGGAAATAAATACGCTTTATAGGTGGGTTAAGAAAACGCACAAAGAATGTACACTAAATTCTATAATAAATTTAATATTAATAATCGCTAGTACATTCTCCTTCGAACATTATTTATTGCGACCTCTAACCTCTTCATTCCGTTTAAAATTGTTTCAGTTATAATAAAAAAAAATCTTGTTGTGAATTTCTATTGTCTGAGCTTTGTGTACATTTGTAGAATGAAATACATATTTCATAATGGTAGGTTGTACCGATGACTAAAATGTAAGTACAATATTACTCATTGGCCACAGACACACAGTGGATAAAACCTGTAATTATGTAGTCAAGCCCGAAGGCCTTAAGATGCTGCTTATTATACCTGCTCAAACGAAGAAGAAACATTGCTGCAATCTTTCTAATTATTCAAGCTTTTATTTTTAATATAAGTATCCATGAATAATTTATTAAAATTAGCCGGAGGTGTCTTCGGCAATCTTTCGTCTTTTTCACCAGTCCCATTATTTAATTAAAAATGGATTAAGTTTTATAAGTTATAAGAGAAAAGCAATTAATTGTCAAGGTCATGTTTAAATCGATAGAGTTGTGCAATTTGTAGTATTTGATTGTTCATTTTTCAAACTCAGCCTGGGGCAAACAAAAGCTCTAATGCTATTAACCAGCTTCAACTGAAAATTAATCGGTAAATATATCGCTACATCTTTATGGAGACCACTATTGAAATCTGATATTCGAATTCTTTAATTTTCTTAAAATTATAAATGTTGTTGTGAAACGTATGGCCAATTAACCTTGGCTGTATTATTTTATCGCGTCTAGGACAAATGTTATGTCCTTATTCGTTTATCACAACTTAATAATCCGTATTCTGATATAATTTGAATTTGAATCATAGGAAGGTGAGCATTTTGCACTTTTAAGCGCTGAAAAATGTAAGATTTCATTGGTTTGTGTCAATGGGTCCAAATCAACAAACTAGAACAACATCGCATTGTCGTAAAGTTCATGCCATGGCTGCTGTATCAGGACCTGAAAGATCTGTTGATGTAATCAGAGAATCTGAAATGTACATGAAGAGAAGTATAAAAATTATTATTGATGATGAGACATGAGGTGGCATTTAAGGAGTGAGCCCTACAAGCGCGCAGCAGCTGGGGAACATTTAGCGGAAGGAAACAAATATCATGAGGTCAGGATCAAACATCAAAAGTCGTATTGACAGTGTTCTGATTAAAAGAGTTTGAAAGAAATGTAACCAAATATTGTCTCAATTAGCGCCCTTTTTAGTTTACCATTCAAAATTTCATTTCGTTTATGTTGCTGACATTTACATTCTATATGAAATTTTTTTCTATATTCTTCATCCCTACATAATACTGTTAAGGTTGTGCAAACGATACTAGACAGCTATCTTAAAATATTTCATAATATGCTCTTTTTAGTCTACACACATCTTCAATAATGAATGTAAAAGCACAATTGTACAGATTATTTAAGCAAGTTAAATATCAATTAAGCTTCTTCCTTTTAAAAATTCTTGTTATAAGTTCTCTACTTACTTAAAATTTATTTTTCTTACACTTTTCTATGACTACTAGTTTCTATGACTAGTCACTATCCCAGAACGGATGAATCACCTTACCTGGAAAATAGAAATAAACGTTCTATCAGTACTTCTAAGTAAAATTTTATCAGAATTAGTTTCTTAACTAGCACTGATATCTACGTCGGTTACCAAAAATCTAGCACAATGCCTTTTTAAATGAAACTCTTCTGTCTAACTACAATTAATTTTAATTCTTTACATTAACAAAAATCGAACTACACCAGGTTAAGAAGTAGAAAGATTCCTGCAACCTTATAGAATCATGTGGTCCGTTTGAAAAAGTAAACTAATAACGTCGGAACTTAGATAGCAGTACAATCATCCGTTTAGCAAGTACGTACAATCTCCCATACCCCAAATCAACTGAATAAAAAACGTCAGAAGGAACTGATTCTACGCAACGAACTGGTGTGGAAACGGTGATAAGGAAATGTAGTGATTAAGGAAACAGAAAAGACTGAGGCCGTTTTAGGAATGATCAAAGCTAAAAAAGAATAAGATTACTACCAATACGAACAGGTCTCCTACAGACTGGGATTCCTCAAATCGAGAGGGTTCTATATTTAGTTGACAACGATCATACAAAGCTGATACAAAAATAGATTTTTACAAAAGAAAAACTCCTAAACTATCGACTATGTATGAATCCAACGAAGATTAGCCGATCCGTTCGAGAGAAATCTTCATAAAACATATAGACAAATAACTACTCAATTTTTGTATGGCCAACGGTTAAATAATTCTGAATTGAAAGTTTCTGCACAAAGACACTCATAGACACACCCGTTCGGAACTGACTAGTGGTTAATGATCGATTATTGACTACATTGTAATATCAATAAGAACCGGTCACACTTTACACAAGAGACAAAGTAACAAAACGGGTGCACACTTTGTCAGGTATTACTAATAATTTTCTAGGGAGGTCTATAAAATAGACTAAAAGAAAGAAATCGTAAGAAAAGACCAACTTGTATAAACTGAAAATGGAACAAACCAGGGAAGGCTATTAAAACAAAGTCGCTGAAACAGGGAAAATCTGGACGAAAAGCCTGGAGAACTTCAAGCGACTAATACTTACTGCAGCAGAAAAGATCTACGGCAGTACAGCAAAGTTAACCAGATCAGTAAGAAGTCAGATTGGTAAATTAAAAAGTAGATACGACTGAAGAAAGAAAAGTAAGAGGCATGTTTGGATACCAAGACCTGCAGTGATTACAAGACAAAAAATTAAGCAGATGGTGAGAAGGGATAAACCTTTCCGAGGGGCAAGAAACTCCTGCAGTAGAAAACACGAGCAGAAACTGTTCTATAAGATGTTAACCAGTGTGTGTAATGGGGAAGTTAAAGGATGTCCATTAAAGTTCAAGAAGAGTATTATCTTACGCAATATATTTATAAAGGTAGTGAAAAGGTTTTATGGAATTTAGCAATAATGGAATAACATTGCTTGTCTTCAAAGTTCAACATCATCTTTATCCCACTTCTGTTTCCTACTGTCCTATGGATAGACCTTCAAAAAGAAAACATAATTCTAGGAGTACATGTTGAGAATCTGGAGTCTGAATCCTATCATTATTAACGTTATCAGACGTTAACTTTCCGGAGGTCAACGAAAAAAGGTCAAAAATTTTGAAAAGCAAATAAATTAGCGCCAAATTAATAAATAGAGAAACGGTTAGCTTCCCACGGGGGATAAGAGAGACAAATGCACTTGCTATCTTGCCATTATCCGATGTGACATCTGATTGATATTATTTGAAGAATACGGTTTTCTCGGTAAAATCTTTATCAGTAAGCTTTCGGTAGAGCGTTTGTATGACCCTGATCATACTGTCTACAAAGAATGTTTTTAAATTCAAATAAATGAATAAACTGTAACTTGATTACGACCTTACAACACTGAGACATGTGCACAAGTAATTTATAAATTGGCAACGTCGAAACGAATGGAAAAAATAATCTATTGTTGAAGAGACAATTGATCTATGAATTAATTAAATGAATTGAAAAGTGTAGTTCTATTTATCCCGCGTCTGTGAAACACCCTGTGTTGTTATATAACATATATTGTTAAAGTATGCATTTTTGCCAACCGAGAAACTTCTGCGTCAAAAGTTTTACTCGATATTTAGTAGTTTAGGAGATATCGAATAATTGCGCACTAAATGGACAACCTGTATATTACATATGCACATATTGACAGGTTGCATATTTTATGTTTTAAAATTAGTTCAGGTAAGCAACCCAAATAACCCTAGTCAGCGTCGGATTACCCAATAGGCCCGAATAGCCCGGACCTAAGGCCGCAAATCTTATAGGGCGGCAAACTCGAAATTTTATAATTATTTTAAAGTGTCAATATTCGTACTTCACAAAGGGCTTTGGCCTGAAACTAACCAAATAAATTCCAACAAATGTTAAATAAGTAAACATCTGGATAGACAGAGAGTCGAAGAACGGATCGATTTTATTATTTAATTGCTTTTTGCAGGAACTATTAGCCCCTTTGACTCATTCAGTAAGATAAACACGTGTTTTACTGTGGAAGTGCAAAATCTTTTCAAAATTCCATTATTCGTTTGCTAATTTTTGTTAAGTTATCTCAGTTTTGCGTAATGTTACTTTCGCTGAATTAGTGACTTTTGGAAATTTTTAACAATAGGTAAGATATTTTATGTACATAAAATATCGAATTAGTATATTACATCCTGGAATATTAAAATGAATTCGTGGAAATTTAAAAAGGTTAAAATAATTCTTGGAACTATTTTATAGTAGCATTAATGAAAAAATTTAACCCACATTGTTACTTACTAACCTTCATTCATTGTCCGCGAATATTAAAATGAATTCGTGGAAATTTAAAAAGGGGGAATAACTATTGGAACGATTTATTTTTCTGTTAAAAGGTTTAATTATTTTATAGTAGTATTTCCATTGATAGAATTTAACCTACATTGTCCTTGAGTATTAAGATGAATTCGTGGTAATTTAAAAAGGGTGGAATAATTCTTGGAACTATTTCTTTTTCTGTTAGAAGGTTTATCTATTTTATAGTAGTATTTCTATTGAAAGAATTTAACTTACGTTGTCCTGGAATATTAAAATGAATTCGTAGAAATTTAAAAAGGGCGAAATTATTCTTGTAACTGTTTTATAGTAGTTATCCTTGAAAGAATTTAACCCACATTTTTACTTACTAACCTCCATTCATTGCTATCGAATATTAAAATGAATTCGTGGAAATTTAAAAATGAGGAAATCATTCTTGGAACACTTTTCTTCTTCTATTAAAAAGGCGGAGTAGATGTTCTCAATATGGCGGAGTAGATGTTTCCGGTTTTGCAATGAGATATTTTCATTGGCGGTTCTCACTGCCTCGAAATGCATGTTCTAGAATAAGATTATTAAGCAGAAACCAGTATCTAAAGTTAAGTACAGTGTCTATTCAAACCTTTCCATTTTTTAGAATTATTATGTGTTCTTTTCACGCTTAACTTGTGTTGATATTTTAATAAAAACTACTTATGTAGATTTTCTATCCTCAGTCTTGGTATTGTTTAGAATATTAATAACTTCAATGAATTCCAATAGTTCTCATTGTTTGAAAACCTAGAAAGTGTGTTACCCTTTTAACACAAACAATTATAGCCTAGATATTATTTCTGATAATCTAATTTCAAAGTAGGTGTTGGTGTTTGGTGACAAACGTCACTAAATCTGGTTGCTTTTAGTTACCGTTCATATAACCGAATAGATTGTACTTACTCTTTATCACATTTTCAAAAGCACTTCATTAGGATAGTTCTTACTTTGAAAGTTCTCAAATTGACTGTTGACAGAAAAAATAGGAGTGTGTAACGAAGCCCTTTACTGTACTCGCAGACTTAGAGGATTCACCTATGGCTTGTCATGGTACTTTTTTACAAGTCCAGTAAAATATACATTCCAGACTTATTACGTAAATATTAAATAACTATTACATGTAATAAAGAATGATTTCTGTTTATTACATGAGTTCTCTCAATATCTGAAATTGTGGTACATTTTTATCTAATTGTGGTACGTTGGTACAAGCTGTGAATTATGGTACAAGTACAATAATTGTGGTACAGTTGGCCACACTGTCCTGGACGGACCTCATACAATCGCATTCTGTAATAATATCCATTGTTTATAGAGTCACTACATCTAGTCAGCCAGGCCATGCTGGCGAATCAGACTACCGCAAACGACCCCATGCTGGGGCGAGAAAAGCCCGAAATTGTCAATTATTATTATCCTCATTGAATTTAATTAAATCTACGTTTAGTTTAAAAGGTTTTTCTACATAGTTTTCATTCTGAAGCCCCAAGTTGTAATATGCCAAATATGTAAGGTGCGATTTTAATTTACGAATTACTAGATTTTACACTTTCTTTGCCCCAATATTTGCCCATCGACTACGGTACTCTGGTACGCCAACTTGGCCTAGCTGACTAGATGTAGTAATTTTAATTGTTTAGCGAGGTGACTACCATCTGGTAGATTTCAAAGCAATTCCATAATAAAAAAATAGTTTTATTCGTTTATATGTTCGGTGGTTTATTTCAAATTTCCAAATTCCATCAACTTCATTTAAGATAGTTTTTGTATTATAAAATTATAAGAGTCTGAAATTAGTATCTGCACAATACAGATACACAGATACTACAAGAAAATGCATCTAGTTCCAAATACAGTTACAAAATTTTAAAAGTATCTAGATATGTATCTAGATACCATAAAAGTATCTAGATACTGTATCTAGATACTTGTATCTAGATACATTACAACACTTTACATTTACTGTGGTACATTTAATTGTGGTACGTTCACAAAATAACTAATTCATAGTTAAATTGGACGTCAAATTTAAAAAAATACCTTTTATTTACAATATGCTTGCTTATTTATTTAATAAATTACATGCAATCATAACAACAACGTCTTTTTATTAAGGGCTTAATTATGAGTGGGCTTGTAGGCAACAAATGATATAATCCGGCCCTAGTCATTGAGTATGGTTACGCAGGTTCTTTTGCGATTTGAGATTAGGTGAGACACGTCTATCATGTTTCGAAAGGGAATTGAACAAAGCAGGCGTGATAGAAAGAAACAACTTGCATGAGGGGTAATTCGATCATTGCCAGTTGCACACAAGGCAAAGAGGAGAAGTGATTTTAATAACTACCACTGCATTTATTTAAATGCATATCGTTACTTGATATGGAACTAATCAACAGTGATTCATATTATCTATATGTGAATTCATTTTTCCTGTAGTTTATTAGAACCATTACCATTTATCAGAATTTATAGGTTATGATAGTCAATGTAAGCAAAGATTCGGTTTCGAAAACTTACCAACCAGGTCATAAACCTGATGGGTTTGATTTCCCCAACCAGCGTTACTTTCCGAAAACGCCTTTAGGTTGCGGTTCAAGAATTCTGTTTATAGTGCTTCTGAAATCTTGTAATAGATCGACTGCTAAGATTACTATCTAATTAGCGTCACTTAGACCTAGAACATGCTGATAACTTGTTTGTTATATTACAGAGCAAATCTGCCTCAACGGTTATTAGGAAAAGAATACAGTAAAGTAATGAGAGTGTGGAACTCATGAGACACTTATAGTACCATTCACCAAAAGAAGAAAACTAGAGGGACTGGAACCACTCTAACTTCAGGGTGTGACAATGACAATGAGAATGTGTTGTACCATTCGATCATAAATGTTTTTTAGTACAGTAACTCCTTGCGACTTACAAAACTTATGAAAAATACGTTAGCTAACTGAATACTTTACTGTGTATTAAGATAAATGTGTTCTAGATTATGTTACTGGTACACGTATAGCAGTATCGAGTATTGGTTTGATATGTCACTGCTCATTAGGAAACCGGAACAAGACAGGCTGATAATGATAAAATACAAGAACTCACTATTTTACTTTCAATCTAATTAAATAATAAATAAGTCTGCAAATCGTTTTATCTCCTTGCTATAAATAAATCATCCCACTTCTTAAATTCCTATTGAGCTTTCAAAAATATTTTATTCTAAACAAGGATTTCTACCTCCTACTCAGTATTTTTTCTACTGCACATACCGCAAAGCATAATTATTATTTGCAAATGCAGAAACGAATATTTTGATTGCAAATTCCACCATAAATCATCATTTTAATGGTTAAAATATAAACCAGGGTTTTCATAATATAATATTTATAAAAGCTGCATTTAATAGTCTTGAAAATCGTAACAAACCCAGCGAGGTTGTAACCTTTGTTAGGTAACATTGAAGAAGGAGCGTCTGGGGCCAGGCATGGCTCGTTGTTCTCTCGTTCCTTGGTTTCGTCTTCTATTATTTTTGTTTTTCTCTACCTCTGTGTGTTACTACCATACAATTAACCCACCCATGGGGCTACTTTTATCCTTTACCTTCATATCGCTTCTTTCCTATCTAGCGTCCAGGTTGTTCATTAAGATGCAGGTACTTTAATTTTTTAATAGATCCTTTATTTAGGCGGAATGTTAGGAATGTTAAGTGTTTATGCTTTTTAAATTAAAATAAAAAATACCCAGGATTTTTTTATGTACTGGATACGTATTTTTTATCTATGAATCTTTATTGCAATAAGAATTAGAATTCACGACTGGAAGTGAGTAGGCGTGAAATGTTTCAGAAGATAAATCGTTCAAATAAATAAATCTTATTTGAAAATAGTGAAATGCTTTTTTGAAATCAGTCCCATAAATGATGTGTAAATAACTGTGTAAACATACTTAATTAGTATTTACATATAATAATTCTCTAACAGTTTGTGTCGTATCCATTTCCGGAGAACCTTTTTGCTGTCCATATACAATATATACATTAGAACATGTCATTATTTTTATGTCGTGACAAGTTTATGCCAAGAATGTGCAATTGTGGCCCGTGGGTCAACCCCGCCTCTTAAATTACGATCGAGGGCTGTTTTCAAAAGAGCTTTTATGAATGGTCTATACTCTATTGAGGTTCTAATCCTAATTTCTGAGGGGTTCGCACAACTTATTTTGCAGTATGATATTTTCGATATAAAAATGTACTTCTGCTTTTAGTTTTGAAAGCAAATTACTTTCCACTAAAATTTGATATTTTGTCAGATTTAATCAAATTTTCGATATATCTTAAAGTACAGATTTAATTATCAAACGCATGGCCAATAAATCCCTAATTGTGTTATTTTCTCTCTCGTAAAACACTAATTTACTTGAGTTTGTTTATTATTCTCAAATAATTCTCACCCTTTGGATTACTATAATAAGTGAGCATTGCGCATTTTAGTCAATAGTGTGGAGGATCAAAGATACTACTTTCCGATACTCCCGAGTCCGATTGAGCCAATATCGTAAAATTGTTGTGGTAGAAATTTCTTCAATTTTTAGAAATGACTAATACACCATTACCTTTTGAAAAGCTTGGCTTATGTTTAGAAACGTTACAGATCAGTACCTTTTATTTTCAAAACCATTACTAATTTGTTTAATTACTACGTGCCCTTACTCTACAGTATCGTGTTCCTGGAGAAGACCAAACTGATAATCTGGTATAGGTTTTCAGCTTTGGCCGAAGGGTAATCTTTCTAATAATATATTAAGGTAGATATAACTGGCAAGAGACTTTCAGGCCGGTATCTCTTCGATATTTCTAATATTATTATTATTTGTGCTATTCTTTACTGGCCGAGGAATTAATTTAATTGCAGTATTGCACTATGCAATGTGTAAAATTGCAGTGATACCTTTCTTGGTCAGCTTTTGAAGCATCCTTCCGGTTATGCGGTCGTATATAACAGCTCGGTTCTAACAAAACAGACAAAAACCGCAACATGTGGTGGCGCACCGTCTTGTAGATACCAAATATTGCTAATTTTCTTTTTTCAATAATTTTATCTAAAAATTAGCGCATATTAGAAATCTGAAATAAAAGTTACAAGAAATGAAACATCTTTTTTTAAATTTATAAACCATTTATTTCAGACCGCCCCACACACGGCAATTCTTCCTATTTAGCAGGACAAAATTGAATTTTCGACTTGCGTTGTATAACAAAATCTACAACAAAATGACATTCTCTAATCATGCCTGATTCTTACCCCATCTTATATTAGTTTTTGTCTTAACAGTAAAAACAAAAGACGCGACTGAATTATAATGCATACTTGTTGCAATCTTTACGAGTCGGATAATTTGCAAAAAGTTCCGTGTTGTTTTCGTGTTTTCAATTAGTTGGTGTTATTTTATTGACATGGACTTTGCACCTTCAGATATGTGCTCTTATTTTATAAGATGTTATGATAATATTGATTCATTTGTTTATAATATGTACAAAATTTCGGAAAGTAAATTTTATCATTGTATTTTGGTAAATTTCGGACTTTACGGAGTCTTATAAAACAAGTTCCACCGAGTAACACCAAGATAGTTAGTTTAAATGTTAGTTTCAGCCTTCTAGGTAATTATACTAAAATCTTGGCTATCCCAATTAACTCCTTTTTTAATAACAGAATTGTTTTCAGGTAGCCGCACCGACACCATCGGTGCAATTCGACGAAGTACTACTACATAGTGCGGTGATCTATTAAAATAAAATATAGTATGCGCACCGTTCCAAATATAAACATAAATTATATACGGTGGATTAAAATAAACATACATCACAGATATTTTTCTTTATTCCAATCAGTCAGGGTTACTCGGTAAAGCATAAATTATTTGAATTACGAGACTCTTATTAACTCTTATGCCTGGAAAGGAAGAAAAACTTATGTTGTAAACGCTAAAGATCCTGCAAGCTGGACAACCACTGCTAAGCTCTTAATTCAAAAGAAAAGAAAACTGGATGCTTGTATTTGCATCAATTAAACACATAAGTAAATTTAAAAACACATAAACTTTATTTAAAGAACGAAATAAAAATTCGAATGAAAAAATCAATGGCAAGAAATATTGGTCAAATCAATACAATTAATAATAGAGAAATAAATTCCCAGGCTTGCTCAAATGTTATTAATAGTTGTAATGACCTGACATAGGGCCAATACGGTCATTCACTTGAACAGACCAACACAAATCAAAAGTTATTTATAAATAAAACTGTTTGTCTAATAAAAATAAATTTAAATAAAATAAATTAAATTGTTTTATTTAATTGAAAGCAAATAAGTTCTCAAAAGAACCTTGTAAATTAAACAAAATAAATTTGTATTATTGAGGATAAACTTTAGAAGTTAATTATTATTAATGAGATTAAAGAACCCATTTATTATGACCAACCTGGTATATTTTATTAAAAATAAATTCCTTTATATAAATCCTCAATTGGTAACATTGCTGTCGTATTCATCAGCTGATTTTCTGTCTTCAAAAACATCAATACGTAGATCGATGTCGAAAAATAAATTCACCCAGAATTTATTAAATTAATCACATTCACCTTAAAATTTTTGATGACAACACTAAAATCTTCTTTGAATTCTTGAGATTGTTCAGGTAACACTTTAATTTAATTCAAATTCCTTTTATATATGACATATACGTCAATCACATGGTTGAAATATCTAACCTCAAATTAAATTACAGATATTTTATCCGGAGTCGGGCATAGGTTTTGCCTTGAACGTTTTATCGACTGATTTTGTTAAAATTTGCTGCAGCTTATATAGTTTATGTTAAAACAAAAACCGGCCATGACATATTTTCAAAACAAAAACAAATCATGTAAGCTTGATGACGTCACTAATCCGCACAGCTGTTCTTAATCATCACTAATCTTAATTCTATAATTACAGGATTGTAGCCCTTAAAACAAGGATCAAAACAGTATAATACATCCCTTGTCCAAAATGTATCGTAACGAAGGTATAAGAGAAAAACGATTGACAATATACAAATCTCGTTACGACCTAAATACATATAGAATGCAACAAATCAAGGTCTATCCTTTACAAACTAGTTACATAAATACACAATACAAGTAATACAAATAAATTCTCCAAAGGAGCATCTTTATAATTTACAACAAACATAATTTTTACAGTACGATACTACAATGAATAGACCAATTAATGCATTTGCAGGTTCCAGCTTAAATATTGATTTAAAATTAATCAATTTATGATCAAAATGTCCAGCATACAGTACTCCAAGCACTTACATAAAAACAATGGTGAGAAAAAATAGGATAAGAGTCAATAATCGTCACAATGAAACAAAACGACAAGATTAAAATTTTCAATAATAAACTTTCAGTTTAGGTGGATTGGTGGTTTGTATGTTTGCTTCATAATCCAAATAATATAATATATTTAATACAAATAAATTCTTCGTAGTTTGAATTTTTAGTTGAAAATAAACGTAAAAATAACACGGGTTGATTGATAAGACAATCGTCTTATCACCTGTGCAGCCTTGACGGAAAAAACAGTTACGTTGGAACAAGTTAATGACAAATAATAAATTTCCAACTTTTATTATATTATCTAAAGGAAGTAAATTATTAGGTTTATTTAATTTATAATTATGATAAGTAAGTTGGTTAAAAGTATACAAAACAAAAAGATTTATACGTTACTTTTAATCTGTTATAAGAGATATCTGATAACGATGGTGCTAATTATCATACGCCTGAAATACAAATTATATGTAACCACATACCCCTTTACATAAATTCTCATAAAACTCCTCGACAGAACTTCACGAAGCGTCTCTCACGTTCAACGGAATGTAAGATCTCCTTCTAAACTCGTCACACCGTTCCTCTCTCAAGGTGAAAAAAGGGGGGCCAAATATTTCCAATAATACACTATAGGATGGGTACAATACCTCAAAACGCCCAATAATTTAAATAAATTATTCTCTAAGCGTGTATACAACAAATAGAAATAAATATGTAACAACTGTCTGTAGAATTATATGGAAGATTAGTTATAAAATTAGTGCCACTGTCCATAAACTACTTATACATGACAGTGACATAATAAAGTCTCTGTCTTTGCCAGTAGGTTATGGCGTTATGGTAGGTATCCCTGAAGATATTTTAGAAGTTCGTCACAAAAGACTAGAAACACCTACGACTAGTATTTCATTTCAGAAAAACGTCAAGAATCAATACAAATATGGATATCATGAATACGATATTAATAAAGCCTGACCTCATCATAACAGCCCATAGAAAGAAAACAGAAAAATAAGAAAACCCTTTTCTCGAGTAGTGTTAGACATGTTGGTAATGTACAGATTTTCTGAACAGTAGCACTACAAATGCAGACGTTAGTGATGTAACAAGCAGTGACACTGATTCTGGTTAGATTTACTAATTTTGATGTTATAGAAGATGTTATTGTAAGATGTTCCTTGAATAAAAAACCTGAATAATATTATTATGTTGTTCTAAAATATTATTTTTATGGCAAAGAAGTAACACATTCTATAATAATACAATTATATATAATCTTTCTTATCCCTATCATAATTACAAAAAACTACATATGCGCTTATAGACACAAACATACTTTTTGATTTTCACACCCAAAATATCCATACATCATGCAAGAGTATTTTTGTCACTCTAAATGCTAGTATTTGCCGTGTGTGCGCCCTAATGAAGTATTGTGGGACTAGGGAAAAATACTCTTGACGTCTTACCTCGTATGGTGGTGAGGATTCCTAACAAAAAACAAAACCGATGTGTCACTTGTCCGAATCTTTTGTTCAAAAGTCAACCAAAACAAAATAATAAATATTATTTCATACTTTTGTTGCTCACTGTATATGTAAAATTGGACCTCCTAGTTTTATAAAACAATAACAATAATAGTCCGGTCTCTCTCAAAGACTCTTACAGTACATTAACAAAGTTCTTAATTCATAAAATAAAAGTTGAAAAATATTTTAAAGGTAACATCAATGATTTAATTATGTTTAACAAAAGAGAATGACAGAGCAAAATTTATTAATTTCACACAACAAGGAAGTTGCAGGAAGTCTCTATTTACAAAAAAAAGCTCACTTTGAGTGGGTCGGATTACTAAGAAGGGACTATTTGTTCATATACAAAGTTTTTTTTTTCTAAGAGAAACCGGTTCTACCCCCACAAAGGTCACGTGAGTAGGAAATGAATATAGAACGTTTGGATATTTGGGGGTTAAGCCGGTAACGGAAATATATAGGATGTTAAAGAATCTGACATAATAATTGTATCTTTTTAAATATCTTCAGAATTAAGAAATTGTATGAGTAATATTTGGTCATCAAGCATATAGGCATATTACGATGATCTTCCTCGGTTGCTTCGTAAGATCTTATTTATCTAAGTATTAAAAAATTACTCTTGTACTACATTTGAATGCATAACAAAATTGTCGTTAACTTTAAGAAATTTAAAAAATAATATCGAAAGAAAAAAAATGCAAGAATTTAATTGAGTAAACGATTAAAATAAGATCCTGTAACAGGTAGGTAATGGATAGATTGATTTGGAAGTGTCTAACAATGTTGTCAAATTACCCTTGATGTATACTGCAAAAATGTGCCGAACATGTAAAAATAGAGGTTGCCATTTATAAAAAGAATTACTTTGTCGTCATATCAACAAAACCGAGAAGGATGGAAAACTTCTAAAGCCAACACGATATATCTATACCGAAAAAAAGAGTTTACATCTAAAAAATATTTAAAAAGTTGCAACCATTATTACAGACTCTTTTGCTACCTTTTATATGAAATTCAAAGCCAGCACCAAAATATTCCATAGGTGGGTTTAAAATATTTTTTCTACTACCATCTAGATAAATGGCATGCAAACGAAAGTAAACGTTCGAGTTTCCTGGTTGTTAGGTGCGAAAGTAAATTTTTCAAAAAGTTCAAAAAGTTGCAAGTTCTTAAGTTGGTGTCACTGAAACAGAAGAATATAATGTAGATGTTTATTTGTTAGTAGTGTACAAAAGTGAAGAGGTTTGTTCTTTACTCGCCAATATTTTTATATGATTACATTTTTTTAACATTTAATGATTTTTAAATGACGCATTTGATATAAATATTTGAATTAAGTATTTAAAACGCAAAACTCTTAGTAACCATCGGTCTACAATCATGTAATGATGACCTTTAGAATTTCTAACCTTAAATTTCGATGTGGCAAAAGAGGGGTGCGATTCACGAACACTCCGACATTGCAGTACCTCAGCTATTTTTAGGTATATTACTTGTATAAGCATGTAGCATGTACATAAAGATCTTCAAGGTACTTGAATGCGTTATGCAAAAAATACTGTGATCAAGGTGGAAAAGGTGAATTTTTTCTGTCGTGACATACCTAGAAATAGCTGAGGTACTGCAATGTTGAGATACTGCATTGCAGTTTGGCTGTTGATTTAAGCACTTATCAGCCATGATTAAGCACCCCTCCTTTGTTGCTATGTTATTCAATACTAAGAAACAAAAATCAATATACCTGTCGCATAACTTCAGGCCGATTGAGTCAGGCCTTGATTTTCTGAAGCTGCAAGCGTTTTAGTTAAAAGAACTCTAACATCTTAACACTCAAGTTAATATTATTGTAAGATTTGATTACACGAAATCTCCCAACTGAATAAATTAGTTTAAGTTCGTTTAGTGATTAGCCTTCCTGCGTCTTAATTAGTTTTAAACGTTAGTTATAGGAAATATTTTTCTGTTATTAAGCAATTCTCACGAACTTCGAGTTTTAATTAAAGGGTCGTTAATACAATACTTAAGAGATCAAATTCGTATTTAAGCAATATATAATAATTCGCAAATAAAACCGTATGTAATGATCGGGTTATACCAAGATACTAGTTTCGTTTACAGAAACTGTTCGCAGTCATTCCTAATCATTTGATATCGTTACGGTATTAGACTGCATAGGTTGTAGAATATGCTGAAAGATGAATGCAAGCAAATGCGCATGCTAGAAAACCATCGTCCGAGAAAAACTTTCTCATAAAGAACCTTATTGAGCGATATCGATTTTAGTGGCTTCTGTAGCCCAAAAACGACAGACTGGCGTAAGTTGAAACTCCCCATTAGGACAAAATAGTTATCAGAAAACAACTAAATGAATATTTAGAATAAGAATTAATATCCATACTTAGGCAGGTTTTCAATCGAATATATCCGCTAAGTTTACTGAGTGTACGCCGCACACATGGTTGAAACCTGATTCTAGCCGGTCAAAACTGCAAAAACCATTGTTAAAATCAAAGGTATTCTAAGAAACAGTATTTTAGTAGAAAGCTTAGTGAACTCGTAACTACCTGCCGTTTACCGTTACGGCAAATAATAACCATAAAAAAATCCGACAATTCCAGTAAAGTGCAGGTCAGTGTTAACCTTTCCGAAGGCGCCAATCTGTGTAGATGTATTTGTAGTTTGTTCGTTAATGTGAAAGTGTTTTGTTGTGGAACTGTTTTTTAATTGATTTCAATAATTTATAAAAACAGAATTGAAGTGCTAAAATCTCTTATAAAAAGGTTGATACCCTTCTAATAAATACATTTTTTATTTTGTGGTTTATAACTTAGATATCTTGCAAGCTCTTGCATTTGTATTTTTAATATTTTTTTGCTATAGTATAAATAATAACATATTTAAAAATCAACATGCATAATGTTACATAAACTGAAATACAATCGAAATGAGAAGGGATAGTTATTAAACGATTAGCAATATAATTTTTGCACGCAAACTGATCCAGTTCTAGTGGCTAAAAGAATTTTTTTTTTATTTCTTTTTTGATTATTTTATTATTTTTATACTATTCCAGTCATTTACTTTCAGTTAAGCCTATAAAATAATATTGACCGGCTAAAATCGGTTTCCATCCCTGTGTCTACACGACACAAAACAAGCGCGGAGCCGCAAAGGGTAATACCATAAAATCTCCGAACGAATTATGCAAAATCAATAAAATTCAACAGAATGTTTTCCTGAAAAGGAAAGCTTAAATTCAAAATCTAAACAATTTGTTTTCTATTTGGGTTTTTAACATTGTTATTTTAAAACATAAATAGATTTCTTTGCAAATATGCTTAGCCCAATTTTTATTATGTAACTAGTTCAATAGGAGAAGAAAAGAATGTATCTATCTACGGATATCAAGTTACGCCCTTGTCTTGTTGCATAGAAAACTAAATTGGTTTTGCTCATTCAGATGTTTAAACCCATTTCTGATTGAATTTCAATATCGACAATTCAACCTCATTATGCCTCACAATGAGATAACTCGAACCAAAAAAAATAAAAGATAGTGAAAGTGTTAATAATGTTTCCAAGACGTAAAACGGTTCAACAGAAGATTCGTGATTTCCGCGTTCAACACATTCAATTTTTTTTCTTCTAAACACCAAATGTGATTAATTTATATTTAATGTGCTAACAAGAAACGGCTATTTTATGTAACTGATAATAACAATTCCGCTAATGTCATTTGTCTTCTGGATCCATATAAAGATTTTACAACTGGATCTCCGTGATGTTTCCTTTTCTAAAAATGGATTGGATAACTGTAGACATCCGTTGAATTACCGTTTTAATCTCAAATCAATGAGATATATGCTCTTTGTATGTCTCAATTAGTCATATTAATTGCTTCTTTATTTGTATTATCTGCTTTCAAGTCGCCTGATTTAATCGCACATAACCGTTTTTGAAGTGACATAAAAATTAATCGAAGAATTAATCATTAAACAGATAAATTTACAGTTTTAAATTTTAATCCGCCAGAAAAAATAATTAAAGAAGATTGAGTTAATATATTACACATTAACTTGCTAAATTCTCTGCAACGGCTTGCATTAAAAATTCTCCTCAAACTGGAAGAACTCGTTTTCAACATACAATGGATTAATTTTTTTACGTTTACTAAATCCGTAAAAATCCCACTTACATTTACGTACAGTTCAAGATCAGGGCCAACGACATACAGAACATAACATGTGTGCAAAGAAAGAAAAGAATGTTTTTAATGCAACTTCTTAAATTATATCTATTGAGTAACCATTTTTAACTTAAAATAGAACTTCGAGAATTGATAAACTTTAGTGATTCTACTTTAAGTTTTGTATGTGGTATAACGTGTAACTTCGGTTTTCAAGGATATTCTCAATTAACATATCACGTGACTAAATGATTGTAGCAAACTGATTTTTGATTTTATTCACTGAAGTTTTTGTTGAGTATTTTAATAGAAACTGTTTGAGACCGATTTTTCCCAAATCGCCCCTTGGAAGCGAGTAATCTTCACTTGGATTATTATTTAACAAAAGTAAAAGCAATTCGTAAACATTCGTTTTACCGGACACATTCCTGGAGATGGATATGTTTTAATTGATAATCCTCTTAAGTGAAACACATTGGGTTTGTTTATGGGTTTCATCTAACCTAACCTCTAATTGAACTTATAACTTATAACCTGACCTATGTTAACCTACGAGCAAATAGAAACAGGAGAGAACATTGCATTATATTCCACGCGACGGAACTGCTAGAAAAAGTGGTTTATAAGAGTGAGTGAGAGAGGGTACGAGTGAGTGAGAGAGGGTACCGGCACCCGATGAATATCGATCGATTGTATACGTCAACAACCCCGACCTGACACGGACAATATCGAACGTCGTACGTCAACAACCCCGACCTGCTCAACGTGGTTTATATAATGGCCGACTTCCGTCGCGTCGGTTCCTTACCCCCGACCATTGAAATGTTCTCTCCTGTTTCTATTTGCTCGTAGATGTTAACCTCTGACATAACCTCTAACCGAACCTAACTTCTAACCGTAACCTAATAGTCTAAGATCCGTTATTGATGTCGTTGAGCACCGATCGAGTAACCGAATAAAATGTATTTTTTATGAAATAAAATATGTTAACAAAAGTAACGTAGATGAGTTTCCTAAATAAATTTGTTCAAGGATATTTTTAATTAAAAATTCAATATTTAATTTTTTTAAATACTTTCACCGATCTCGTAACCAAAAAAAATTAACACTAATTGAAAGTGCAAACCCTATAGACGGCGCAAACATAGGGTTGCTTACCTTTTTCTGTTCAAGGCTATACAGTTGCCAAGTTTAAATAAGTGAATTGAAAGTGATACCTTCACCGATCGAGTAACCAAATAAATTATATGTCAAAATAAAGTTTATTTTTTTCGCAAAATGATAGTATAAGGTTGCTTGCAAAAAACCGTTCAAGAGTCAGGGTTGCAAGGGTTTAAAATTTTTAAATCGAATTCTATTCAGTGCGATAGAGGGGGGCGCAGAATGGCAGCTGCTCACACTACGTCCGTCGTTTGAAATTGTGCGATAGAGAGGGTCTATGCGTACTGTCCAATGCGATAGAAAAGGACGGGGCATAGCAACTGGGCCCGCCTCATGTGACGTATGACAGAGAGTGCGCTTGCTCTGTGCGGTTGAGCGGTTAGTAAACGGCAAGCGTTGTGTTGGAGCAACTGACAATATACTCCAAAATATTTCTGAGACGACTTTCTGAAAAACATTTTGTTAATCCTATCTTTTTTTTAAACATTTGTTAATAATATGACTATTCTTATATCTTTATAATTACGTTTTTATTTACATATTTTTAAATAATATTTAAAACTTTTAAAAATAATAATTTCATTCAAAAATAAAATTATGTGATAGTGTTTTCTTTATTTTATTGTAATAACTGCAGTATTGAACTAACCAAATACGAGTATTTTTATCATATTGAGCATATTGATTTTGCATGACAAATTAGAAAAATACACAATTTTGTGACAGAGGTATTGGCGCTAAAAAAACGTTCCGTATATAATATCAAAATGTAAATATTTATTTTATACATTTAAAGCATGTTAGTGATATATACTTATCTTAAGATTTTTATCTCTTTTAAGAAGGAACTAAATATAAATAAAATAAATGTGTCATCATTGTTTCAAAAATTTGACGCATACAATTTTTTTGCAAATGTCCGATATTTTTTTTAAATTAATTAAAATTAAATTGAAAAATTTGTAATGAAAGAAACATTTTTTTAATAAATTAATATTAAAATTAAAAATTTAAATGAACAAAAAAATATTTCATAAGGGTATTGTGTTATATTAAAGTTTATTTTTTTATACAATATCGATACAAAAGAAATTGAGGTAATTCGGTTGAGAATAATATACATGAAATTAAACAAAAAAAATATAAACTATTTGTATATATTTTATGAATTACAAAAAAACAAAAAATTGTTAATATTATTATTCCGGATCTGATTCTTCAATTGTAAAACTATCATCCAATTCGGAAGATTCATCATCATTTTCGTCATAAACCACTGTCATTATGTCTTCGACTTTCAAAGGCGTTTGGTCTCCAACAAATCCAATTGGTTTTAAATAATTATCAAAAAACCAACCGCAATTTTCAGACTTCGTTTACTAACCGCTCAACCGCACAGGGCAAGCGCACTCTCTGCCATACGTCACAAGAGGCGGGCCCAGTTGCTATGCCCCGTCCTTTTCTATCGCATTGGACAGTACGCATAGACCCTCTCTGTCGCACAATTTCAAACGACGGACGTAGTGTGAGCAGCTGTCATTCTGCGCCCCCCTCTATCGCACTGAATAGAATGGGTCTATCTCTCTCTCGCACGCTTCGATTTAAAAATTTTAAACCCTTGCAACCCTGACTCTTGAACGGTTTTTTGGAAGCAACCTTATACTATCGTTTTGCAAAAAAATAAGCTTTATTTTGACATATAATTTATTTGGTTACTCTATCGGTGAAGGTATGACTTCCAATTCACTTATTTAAACTTGGCAACTGTATAGCCTTGAACAGAAAAAGGTAAGCAACCCTATGTTTGCGTCTTCTATAGGGTTTGCACCTTCAATTAGTGTTATTTTTTTGGTTACGAGATCGGTGAAAGTATTTAAAAAAATTAAATATTGAATTTTTAATTAAAAATATCCTTGAACAAATTTATTTAGGCAACTTATCTACGTTACTTTTGTTAACATATTTTATTTCATAAAAAATATATTTTATTCGGTTACTCGATCGGTGCTCAACGACATCAATAACGGATCCTGTACTATAACCTAACCTAGATATAGTGCCACAGCTTGCTACTAAAAAGTTTTTTATTAATGTAATGCAGACAGTATTTGGTATTAATTTTAAACACTTCAAAGAAATGCTGCAATCACTTAACGGTATTGAGTCGATATTTAAGAGCAATAGGGACCAAACATCAGGAATCTTTTTAACACGGTTAAGGTAGGGTGCAGCTTTAGAGAGTTTAAGCAGCAAGTATATAATTTTTGATTCGATTCTAAAGCGATTGCTTCAAAGTTGCTAACATTGGCGAAAAATAAAAACCATCATAAATTAACATCAACATTTCAAACAATAAATGAATTTAATCAAGTAATGTACCGCAGTTGTCATTTGTAGAATTATGTTTGCTATTTTGCGGTTCTTACGAGGCACATCAGTACATGTGACTATAAAATATTATCTAGAATGCAATAGAGCTGACAGTGATTTAAAACTTTAATTAATAAAAGACAATGTGTTTCAAATTTATTCAATTTATGGATAGTTATATATCATATATGTATATTAATTAATTATATTAAGACATCGATCAATATAATAGATTAATATTTATTACACATGGTACTCGTACTGTTGGGGCATGTTCCCATGGTTTGTACATTTCTTTGGTTCTTGCGTGGGCTCGTAATCAATATGAAGAGCAAACCACAACGCAGAGGCGATAACTCTCTGCTGCCTTTCAAGATGATCAGAGGGAAGAGATCAATGCTGGAAATAATATCCCTGAAGATGACAATGAATTGTGTCTTTGTTAAACACCAATGACAAATCATTGTTATACCAAGTGACAAATCATTTTTTTTTTGGGAAGTGTTGAAGGGTCTCTGCCCATTGTATATCTTTGATGGGTTAGGTATACAAAGACATAGAACCCTATTCAGAATCTACTCGTCAAGAATGTACAGTTTTCATTAGTCATTAAAATCTAAAGCTTTTACATTAACAACACAAAATGTTAGGTTAGAAGTTAGATCAGAGGTTAGGTTTAGTTAAATTAGGTTAGGTGAGGGTAGGTCAGAGGTTAGATTAGAGGTTAGGTTAGGTTAAAAAAACTCATTCAATATGTTTTAACTGAATACTGGTCAGGTAGGCTTATCATGGAAACTTTCAATACATGCAACTTTCTAAAAGTACGTCCTTGAACGATGGAAGCTGTTCTTGTTCTCTGTTGTTGGGTGCTTTTCTTGCAGTTTCTACTCAAGCACTTAACAAAACTGGTTTGACGAGAAATGTTACCGGCATTGGGTAATTTTAACGCTATTATCGACGGAACTTCTACCGAAGTAATACTAAAGTTAAACTAGCTGAAAAATCAACATGTGGTTTACTTAAAAAACATCTTCCAAGACATCCATAATTCTTAACCTCCCCCCCTCAAGACATCTAATCATCTGCCGTCGATATCACAAGTGATACATAATTCCCATTCTTCTGGAAAACCGGGAAACGCCAGGAAATTTTACAATTTTCTACTTTGGTCGGGGAAAGTCAAGGTATTCTCATTTTCTTCAAAAGTCTAGAATTCAAATTATAGTCAGGGAAAATACGAAAAGAAAGTTAATTTTTGAATTTATCGCCATGCCTTCCTGTCCTCCGTTTCCGATCATTTGGCGTCATCGTCAAGTTAGGGTTGACGGTTTTTCCAAGCTTTATACAAGACAGGGTAGTTTCAACGTTTTTTACCAAGGATAGCGCCATAAGATGTTTCTTCAGTCGCTACTGCCTTGTGTATGTGCTTGATATAAAGTGCAATTTGTCACAAAGGACGCTGTTACGTGCTAAGCTAAGCGTTTAGGGATTTTCGCATTCTCTCTCCTTGTAGTTGCCATTTTGTGTGGAACTAATTTCCTGTGTTGATAAGAGACCGTCACTTTATTCGACCCGTTCGTGTGAAGAACATTCTTTGAAGAATATTTTAGTGGACATTGCAGTTTAATTAATTTCTTCCCTTATGTTGTGAATTGGGAATTGCGTTGGTGTAGATCTGTGGTTAATTTGTAGCGGTGTTTCCAAATTAGATTGGAACCTTAATGGAATATTTTCCACTGTTCTTTTTAAAGGTTAGAATCGCACGTGTTCGTAAGTGTTTATAGGTTAACTTTTCTATCATTCAGTCTCTTTTATACTATAATTCCTTTGATAGGTTTCTATATATAATCGTCGTTATATGGAGGCGATATAATTATCCCTTAAGGTCACATTACACCGAAGGTATTTATAAAGTGTTTGTTTAGTGCGTTCTAGTAATTCGATTCTATTTGTTACAGACCTTTTTTCTTTTGGGTTTACCTTTACTAATTTTATAACTTCCTGGTTGTCTTACAATAATATTACATACACTACGTTGTATATTTGGGTTGTTGAATGACCATTACGCTGACTTTGTTGCTGTTGTCTCGTTGGATCACGCTATGTTCGATCTGGTTGGTGACGTTCCTCTTCAGTTCGAAGAATATACATCCGTATCGTGAGTTAGTTATATTGTAGCAACTATTTACAACAACAATAACGTCCGACAACCTTTATTGTATATAAAGCATTACTGTATATTTATTTGTATATTATAATTTTATGTGTTAAATGGTTTTTCCCCAGTGCGCGTGTAGCACTTATATCTAGTATCTGTTTCATATATATAATTTTATCACATGTTACTTGTTTTATTACATTGTTAGGAATATTGCGAGTGAATACGTATGACTTTGCTCCGTAATGAATTGGTAAACAATAAAAAATCTGACGATTAATGATTGCGCAATCTACATCACAGGTATTCGCGTTAATTTACCGCTACATTTTTGAGTCTTGAAGTCAAGTCAGTTCTAGAGTAAATAAATCGCTCGCATCAATCCTCACCCAGATCAAATTTGTAAATAGAAATCAATAACTTGCATTCAATTTTTGTCAAAGCTAATTGACCTCGATTAAAATATAACCTTACTTGATTGATTTATGTTAACTGATCTACCTGATCATTTGTTTAATTAATAATAAAGCACTGTAAATCTCGTACTTGAAGACTTATTATTTATATGTTTGGTATTTGGGGTTTACATTTTCAGCCATCGAGGATTCAAGATTGGGAAAAGTGGACCACATTGGTAGTAGTCGCAAATGTGTTGTTCTTTTCAGATTTTATCGGCAAATACTGTAGCTATTTTAGACGATTCTTGGCGCCCATTACAGAAAACCTTTAGTGAGACCCACGACCTCACACTAGTTAGCTGGCAGCCGACAGACTTAACTGCGGTTAAAGGTTGTTACCGTTTCCCAATAAGCAGTCCTCATTTTGTGGGTAACAACGCAGAAAACGATGTTCTTCATTATTTGTTCATCGTGGGTCATTGTTTTATAATTGAAATAGTTGCGTCAGATTCACATTACTGTTTGTTTTGATATTTATAAATAGCAAAAAAGGTTAGTTAAGCTGCGTTCAGATTGTCTTTTGTACAAGGGCTCGTGCAACTTGTGCAACGACATATAAAAATCAACCAAACATATCTGACCGTCGCATTCATTTCCCGGCCGGCGCTTCATACTTTCAGCATTCATAGCTGACCGGAGGGAAATCCATTTGGCAATCGCCCGTCGCATTATGACATCAATGCTGTGATATCATCACTCTCTGTCTGCGTAGAATAAGCACTAGTATATTTATGTCTAATAATACGAATAGTCCTCGACATCGAAAGGTATAAGGGGTTAAAAATTATGTATGTATGTAATACGAATAGTTGCATGGTATATAATCGCGAAATTAACCCGAATAAAACTTTTTCATTTTTGTTTTAATGCATTGCCCTCAGAACACTGCATCTCAGCAGAAGTTAAACAAGCGTTCAGTTGTTTGTTCTTGAGTTTATCTTTACATTAATTATGTTTAAAATATAAATGTTAGAATAAAATAATTTTAATGAAATGGGTTTTTTATTCGGGTTCGGGTTGTTAATAAAATAAGTCAGGGAAAGTTCCTTGCTTTAGCCAGGGAAAATGATGAGCTATTTTCAGTGGCAACCCTGTAAAATGTTAAATGGTCCTGGATCATTACGCTTTTCCATATGGTCTCCAGCTGCCCCTAAAGTTACACCGGTATAATTTGTACATGTACAACGGTCATCTTTTCCCGGGACACGGACTTTTCTGGATAGTAATTTTACATAGGTACTTAATACAAAAATCCAAATAGTCCTCTTTAAGATTACTTTAACCAATCCTCGTCAATCATTTTCTCCAAAAGTTCCCATTGGAAAATAACTGTAATTATTTAATGAAAGGCACAGCAGTGCATAAATAAATTGTCCTATCATACAATTTCTTTTAAGGCAAAACCTTTCATGTTTAGCGTGGTATTGTCGGTAAGTTTTAAGTTATTCATTGCTTTTATAATACATTTTTCCTGAATATGAACATGATAAATATTAGCGTTTACTGTCTGGAAACTTACTTTGTGCAACTCCATAATCATGAAATAAATAAAGATTAATAAAAAGTTTCACAAGATTTATTAAGACGAGGTTGAAACAATTGTAAGGTTATAATTTAATAAATCTTGTGACACCTTTTATAAATCTTTATCTACTTCATGGTAAATATTATTAGCAATAGCTCAAATTGATATTCCTCTATCCTTCATCTTCTGCGCTCTATTGAGATACATATAATTTCACTTAAATTCCTTGTCTTTTTTTAAATTTAAAATTGATTGTCAATTTTTATTTTTTTAAGGTACAAGGCACGATATGTTCTTCAATATTTTTTTGAAAATACGATCCGTACAACGATTCCAAATGCGGCATGAGCCAGCTAGAATTCTAACCTTACACGAATTTTGTTTTGGACAATAATTACATGGGGTCGTTTCTACATTTTTACCTTTTTAAAATGATTTCAAACTACGCTTTGGTTTATCTTCATCTTGAAGCTAAACAGAAAACATTTTATTTATAAGTAAATAAAATTGGTTTTGGACTTACCGATAAGTTAAGTCAAATGAAACAAATTCATAATTGTAGTAAACATATAAAAAACTATGGGGTTAATAGGTAAATAGCCTTAGTAGATGTGCTATAGCATCTGTAAGTCGGCTGCAGCCGCACGATGAGCCTGCATAATCTTGATAGTCATTTGATTAGTCATTAAAATCTAGACCTTTTACATTAAAAGCACAATAGGTTAGGTTAGAAGTTAGATCAGAGGTTAGGTTTAGTTAAATTAGGTTAGAGGTAAGGATAGGTGAGAGGTTAGATTAGAGGTTAGGTTAAAAAACTCATTCAATATATTTTAACTGAAACTGGTCGAGTAGGCTTAGCATGGAAGTTCTCAATACATGAAACTTAGCCTGCATGATAATAATCGCCCCTTCCTCCTGCATAAGCTTCATAGCTTCTAAGCCCTAGTTTCCAGCTACGTATAGTAGTCGTGTTTACTATAAGCAATTCATTATGAAAGCTCACTATTGTCGTAACAAAAGCTGTCAAAGTCTTCTTGGAGCCCTTTACCTATTGAAAATGACTGGTTATCAAAAGTAAAAGCAGTCTGTTTAGGTCTTTAAGAATACCACTATTTAAATATTAGTATCTGTTTGACTGTTTATAAATTTAATAGGAAATTCCGGATGGAGACCCTTTTTGAATATAATTGAATAGAAAATACAAGTTTACTTAACGAATGGCGTGGCCAGGCATCATACCTAACGGTACTTGTGTTCCTGAAACTAATCCATTTCCTTTTATTGATTCTTTATAGACCTGTTGTAAATAATTTGTATGTGCATATTTCAAATGGCTGTTTACTATTTTTTTTCAAAAAGACTGGTTAAGAAAACCACCTGTGCAAAACGGTACTCTTGTTCAGGAACTTTCTTTTTTTAACTGTAATTTGCTCAAAGAGGGTCATGGAATGAAGCAGAGTTCTTTAAATTGTTATATTAGACTTTAGTGGTGATTTGGAGTTAAATGATGAGTCAGATCCCGTTTTTGTTTTTGATAAAAATATAAGGGATCTTGGGGGAAATGGGGGTAGGGAGATGTGAAAGGATCATTGTCTGAAATAATGTTTTTGAACTTCTAACCTGAGGACCTTTGGGGTAAAGATAGTGGGGTGAACCTGTGACAAACAACAACTTTATGTGGTTTTCAGAAGAATCCTAAGGAAACATCTTGGATCCCTTTAATCCCTTTAAGTATACTGTTTGCAAGTTTGCACGAGTCGAAATGTAAGTTACGTGTTACGGTATGCTTAGATGATCACAATCTTTAAGAAGACTCCTTTCTCGTTAGAAAGAATTTACTTGAGAGTTTGTGTATGTTAGAGTGGCCTCTTAACTAGTGCCATCTCAGCCCTATTAAAGAGAATAATTTAAAAGAACAATCTCGTCGAGAGCTTTAAAACGATATCACGCAGTCTTTTAGTACCCATCAAAATGATTTTTAAAATGTTCAGTTCGAACCGTTGCGAAATGTCCTTCATATATTTTAATATATCTCGCCGAGAGCTTTAAAACAATACCAAGCGCAGTCGTGTTACGCCCACAGTTGCCGAGATAGACTAAGTCAAACGTGGCGGAAACATCGCATCAATTTCCCCGCGCACAATGTATTGCGCAGTGTACGATTGGACTCCATACTCTTTAGACAATTACTATTCGGTACGTATTTTTAACGATATAACATTATCGATTGGGACCTATTTTTACTATCTTTTTACATACTATCCGCGAAATTAGACGTCAAGTATATTTTATAAATATTTGTAATGTGCTAGGTGCTACTATTTTGTTATTTATGGAACATATATGTACGCTATTACTTACAATAAATAATGATATCAAGAGTAAATCCTGCCATTTATTTAAGTAATTCCCTACCATTTTAAGTAACTGTTTCTCATTTCAAATTAAACGTGGAAACATCGCAACTATTTCAATTGCAGCAGATAAGTAATCTGCTATTTTTTAAAACGCACCTAGTAGATTTATCTATGTGTGTGGATTTTTTACAGTAATACCTAATGTGTGTACATACCCAACTTATTTGCATATAGAAGCTTTGAAGAGAAAGATTATTAAATGTAAAACACGTCTTTAGCTCAATTAATATTAATAAACTATTAATTAAAAGTGTTCAGGTGGCTATTTGCAATAGCCTCCGTTAAATTATTATATAACCAACTGTTATTATTAATACGTTTAATGGAAGGATTATTGCGAGATGCCTGAGAATTCAATGAAAAATCTCATGTAAGTATAGGGAAATCCATGCTAAGATTAACTAATAAATTATGTTTAATCAGGTTAATAAACACGGGATGCAGTTGAATCGAATAAAAGCAAATATTCACTACATAGTATAACTATGTACGGCTAGGAAGTTAAAATTGGAAACATAAATTATAGTTCACTCTAGGTTACAGCCGTAAAATAGAAATTTTCTATGTTCTTTTTGCTACTTTTATTTTTCCGGTGTGATTCTGTTTATTAGATTCGATTAACTGGTGTATCGATATTATATAGGAGATAATGTACGGCGTGAGAATGTCCTAAATTTAAATAATTTATTATTATTGTCAAGCTCAAATGTAGATTACTTCAGAATTAAATTAGTTTGTAGACAAGAAAGGTATTGTGATGATCACCGGTGCCTTTGGTTTGGTTTGGTTTTTGCAGCAGGACCTGGACAAGCCCAGAAACATCGAGGTATCTCGAATGCTTGTATTGGTAAATTACTTGACAGATTGTTGGGTATTCATCACGTCGGGATCACCACATGTAATTTCTTCTGGTTTATGAATCTTTTTCTGACTATTGTTTACATTTCGTTGCCTTGGATATTACAAATTATTCAAGCTACTGGTGATCATAACAGTACTGTATTGGAGTAGCAACTGGTCAAATATCTAAACAAAGATTGAACGCAACACAGCCATTTTTATGAGTGGATCTATGAGAAGGGAAAGTCAGTTTGCAATCGATGTCCGATTGCAAGAGGGTGTTAATTTGCATTTTTGAAGGGCCATCGGCGATCATTTCTTTCTGATAGAATAAAGTCATTGCAGTTAAAAGTGGCATCGAACCATTAAAGTTGGAAGTATTAAATAGGGGTGCTGGCAGAAGCTGAAGCTAGCATTCTCACTTCAATTAAATTCAACAATTTTTAGCCTACACTGAAGAATTAATTAAAGACTAATTTGTACAATTAGTCAATTAATTTCTAACAAAAAAATTGTACCTATTCTGCTGAATCTGAAACTAGCATCCCTACTGCAATTAAGTTCAAACATTCTTAGTCTATAATTAAGTACTAATTAAAGACTAATTTGTACCAACAAGAAAAAAAATTATACTTATTCCCGTTTAGCCGTGATTTAATAAAAACGGACATATGTGGAAATTAAGGAAACATGAAAATATATGAAATACATTGCAATTAGTTTAAAATTTAGAATTTGGAGGGACGTTAGGAAAATGCTTAGAAATTAATAAATTAGTTTTACGTAAGAACCTGCAGTTTAGCAAGAAGATATTTAGAGGATTACCAGGTGCATCGACGAACTAGCTGCATCTGCAGGTACCAGTGTTTATTTTCATTTCACTAACCAGCAAGGCCAATGCAGAAACTTTAAAAATCATCGCTACAAATTTAGAAGCAATTTTTATTAATCGCCTACATTAACTTTAATTTTATATTTTATTTGCTACTAATCATAATTTAAACCAGCTTGGTATTATTACCTGTTTGAATAATTATTCACTCCGATTAAAATTTACTTTTGTGCTACCCTATCGTTTATGCTTACCGTGGCATAGCTATGTTAAACTTTAATTTACTAAACGCACATTTAACTGAATATGAAGAATATAAAACAGTTAAAATTATATAAAACCTACTAAACTGATTGCACGGGCATCTCCAAACAGCTTTCAGATCAAAATCAAATTCATGGTTTGCCAGAGCTGTAGCTGTAAATAAAGTAATGTTTGATACTTTTTTCTTTATAAATATATTCGTATGAATATTTACGAGAGTTCTGCAATTTTGAACAAGGACCAAAGCTCTAAAACTTTCGAGCTGCATGTTTTGATTTTCATATCTAACAATTTTAAGCTTTTCATATTGGAGTTTCCAAGCTTCAAGTGTCGTACAGTTTCTAAATCCTTGGTCTCATTTACTTAGATTGCACAATACAGTTGAATAAATAGAATCCAAAATTCTCAGCCATGTTGGTATTCTGACATTTGTTTCAAAAAGATTGAACAGAAGCGGATGACAATGCAGGAGACTTTGGAACTCTTAATATATTGATCCAGGACATGTTGAGTAAATATTTTGTATCATGCAATTTAATGAACACAAAAAGGATGCAAGTGTATCGTTTTTCTACGTAGACTAGATGGGTGCTATACAACCATTCCAGAGGCTTGAAAGTGTATGGATGTCTTTAGCAAAAAAGTCTTCTAGCGCTAAGGGTAACCATTCGTGCACTATCTGCTTTACCTATTCGTTGGACTGAAAAAACTTGCCCCCAGAGCCTATTTAAACGGTCAAAAAACGTGAACATCACGTTACAAAAGTGGCACCGGCAGTATGGGAGCGAGCATTGCCACGTTGTAACAAAACACCTGTATTCAGACGCCCTCGGCGTTTTGACTTGATTGCAGCGAAGGTGGCTTGTTTCCAATGACCCCTCGCCTACAGTTTCTAGACTCTGTCGCACTATTCTTCTTTGGTAGCAAGTTACTATGATCTTAAGCAGATCCTCAGACCACCAGTGTTCAGCATTGAAGAAAGGTTTGCCTTTGTAACATACAACTCATCCCAAGCAGCATTTTTAGTCATAGATACGTACTAGCAACTATTAGTGGAACTGTAAAGCTTTTGCCACTAGTCACAAGCACGTAATTGCTACGGTTTTATTACGTGCCTGTAACCAAATGGAGAACAATTTTTGGGTTGTAGATACGTTGCAGTCACCTCTCTGGAACTTGTCCAGTTACGTTTTGCTTACGTTGAGGCTACGTAGCGAGAACGTGGCGGCGTAGTAACTGCTACTTTCAGGAAACTCTCTTTCTCTTTGACACATCGGTAGTCGTTGTCAGTGTCTCTCTTTCTCTTGCAACTTGAAAATATTCTACTATCATTTTCTATACTAATGCTGCGATCGTGCCACAAAATGGATTACTATTTTATTTGTAATATGTACATAATAATACATAGAGAGATGAAATGTTTGATTATTTTGTCATTCCAGTATTCAAAAAATATAAACCATTGCAACTTTTCTGTTAAATGTGATGATGATAGGTCGAAAAATAACAACGCCCATTTAAGTAAGTGAGTAAAACATGTTTTAACAATCTTATAAAAAATTGCAAATTGATTAATAGCCTCCAACATTTTACAAGTAAATATGGAGTAGTTTTCGAAAAATTACCTTAAAGTAGTAAAATGCGTGTCTAAAGTTTGTGTCACTGAATTACCAGTTACGGGAACTAAACAAATTTTACTTCAGGGCTGTTGTTACTAATAAGTATAAAATAAGTAAAACAATTCTGTAACTTTCAAGTGACTCTTACTATAAAACGACGTCAACGTTTCCGTAACCACTATCTAGTTCGTAATGTAACTGCAAAGTTCGCATTGGGACTACGTTAAAAAACGTTCAAGTTTAACCTCACATTTAACCATGAACATTATATTTTTTATACTGCTACATAATAATTATATATGGCATATTTTAAAGTTGTAGCAACCAAAGAAAACAGGGGAATATACTTCACCCTTGTTTTGCATAAATGGGAGCAAAATAATATTTTTTATTGGCTCCGACATTAAAATGTTATGTTAGATGCAAATAGCTGTCCTGGTGTAAACATGGGAAAAATTTAGAATAGAAGTTACTGTCACTTCATTGTAATTCTTTAATAGTAAGTTGAACTTTGTAGTAATTTTGATACAAAACAAGTAGTAAAAATCACTTTAAAGTGATTCTCCTGGATAGCAAAAACGTAAGTTTCACTTTCAACACTACTGTAAGGTTCCGTTACTTTAAAGGTTAAGCAATGGTTTCAGACAGGTGGCAGGAACCTTCAGTACTACTTTAAAGTTTTAAAAACTTTAAAGGAATTATACTAACTGTCCCACATACTTTAAAACCTACTTAGAAGTAATGGAACTACATAAATAGTAAAAACAACTATATAATTTCTAAAACATTCCTAATTGAAGTAATTAAACCTATAAAGCCATAAATTTAGTTCAGTTACATAACAACTACTCAATCAAAGTTCCGATCTCAGTTACTGCTACTTCCATGCTGCTTGGGATGCTTTTAATTTTTTATTAATTGTTATATTCTATTTCATCCGGGAGAAAATGGAATAAAGTTGGAGTATTTAAGACTGATCTTTCAAATAAGAAACCCATTTCATTCACTATCTTAGAATGATAGTTTAAGGAGAAAAAGATACGATGTTCAGCTTTCTGAAGTTTCAAAGATTTAAACTTTTAAGATTTTAATGAGTAATGAGCTTCTCAAAGTTATTTTCCAATTTATTACTGCATTTCATTATTGCATCTCACCGATTTCCGAAGAAAACGAAATTAAATCTTAGGAGGTCCCTCAAATTAGATCAGTTACGAAACAAGTCAATTTAAATTTTAAAGACCATAAACACATTTCGAACTAGATATACATATACGTTCGGCCTCGATACTTTTTATTTTTTTCTTCTTGACTGTTAATTTAATGAAGAAAAATGTGAACACCTGGAATGGCGCTGATAATCTCTACAAGCGATCTCCAATAATCAGATCTGTTCAGTTCCCTGAAACACATTAATCAAACGCTGTCAGTAAATTTTACAGAAGATATTATTCAAAATCAAGGCCTCTATGCGGGTGGCAACCATAACAAATCGCAACTGCAGCCTACATGTTCTGCAGGAAGAAAATATCAAAAATTGCATAATTCAATTGAAAAAAGGCAACATATCATTATCAATGAAAGGCAGGGTAATAATCCTTTCTTTAGTACCCCCCCACCCGCCGATCTTACTTATTACTTTAAAATTTGCAGAATTTTGATACAGAAAAATGTCAAGCTTAAGTAAATTATACGACAAGAATTTAATGAATTTAAAGGAATATCAATGAATGAATGAATGAATAACTATGCTATTAGTTGAGTTTGGAGCAACTGTTTGTTTCAATAATAATACTTCACGCGACAAAAGAATGAAGAAATTCTCATAAGTTTATTCTAGGCATTCCTTCTTCAAATTTATTGCATTTGGACTTGTACCTCCACCTAAACAAAATGAACCAAAAACAAATTAAAAATAACCACTCACCAAAGAAACAGATCTCTGTCCCAGACTGGGCGAGTCCAAGGGGTCCTCGGGCTCCGGCGGACAATCGGAATGAAGATGCGAGGGGGGCCTTGTAGGGCGCCGACCCCCAGCCTGGCTACGAGAACGAGGACTTCGAGGTGCTGGTGAGTTCATATCTTCATCTCTTTTTGTTTTCACCGAAAAAAGTGCACGCACACATATGTACAAAAAAGTAATGAGTTTTCCTTTCTAAAATAGGCGTGTGATGGGCACGAATTACGTAAAGGAAAAGGAAGATACTGTGTTGGTGCTGCAACCACTAATAGTTTTAATTATGGCCCTGAAAAAAAAGAGAAGAAGAAGATTACTTAATCTCGTTGTTATAATTTACAGTTAGATGGTTGCGTTTTTTTGAAGAGATGGTTGTTAAATCGTTTTTGCTAATTTTATCCTCAATAATAAATTTACGTAATGAAAGTTTTATGAGCTATGATAAATCATGTACATGAAAAACTTCAATTTTCACACTTGTTTAGAGTCATTAACGAAATGATTGAAAAAGAGCTGTCTGAATAATGCAGAAAATATCTCAGGAATTTCCGTTTGACGAGATAACTAGTTAACAATGTTTTAGTAAATGTTTTCGATGCAGAATTCTTCTAAAGGGGGGCGTTTTTAACTTTTTCTTTGTGTTCGGAAGATTGCGCATGAATTTGCATGAGTTTAAGAATTAAGGGTTTCGGACTTCAACTTTGAATTTCCAGATTCTAGGTATGACAGTTGAGAGTGAGAAGATTAAAATAAAAACTCAATTTAAAATGTTGTAAACTTCAAAACTTAATACCTAATTACCTAATTTGTTTTTTAGCTGCTGCCATGCCTTCTCTTAAGATTGTATTTATTATAAACGTATTTGGGTTGGAGTTGTTTAGTTTTATCTCCATCGTTAAGAGTGCTTCAGTTGATTTTCTCTTTTAGCGACTGCCATGACTTCTCTTAAGATTGTAACGGGCGTTCATTTAAATTCGTAATCTAGCAACCTTTGGAATTTTAATGAAAGAAGGCAGAGCGACAGATATAATACGTCGCAGATAGAGACAGGCAATAATCCAAAGGTTGCTAGATTACGAATTTAAATGAACACCCGTTATTTGTTATCGTATTTAGTTCATTTAGGATGCAGTTGTTTCGTTTATTTCCGTTATTAAGAGTGCTTCAGTTGATTTGTTTCTTTTAGCTACTGCCATACCTTCTTTTAAGATTGTATTTTTTATCATAGTATTTAGCTTATTTAGGGTGTAGTTGTTTCGTTTATTCCCATCGTTAAGAGTGCTTCAGTTGATTTGTTTCTATTAGCTACTGCTCTGCCTCCTCTCAAGATTGTATTGGTTACCTTCGTATTTAACTAATTTAGGTTGCAGTTGTTTGGTTTATTTCCATCATTAAGAGTGCTGCAGTTGATTTGTTTCTATTGATGTTTCATTTATCTCCATCATTGAAAGTGATTCAGTTGATTGGTTTCATTTAGCTATTGCCATGCCTCTCTTAAGATTGTATGTGTTATCGTTATATTTAGCTCATTTAGGTTGCGGTTGTTTCGTTTATTTCCATCGTTAAGAGTGCTTCAGTTGATTTGTTTCGTTTATCTCCATCATTAAAAGTGATTCAGTTGATTGGTTTCATTTAGCTATTGCCATGCCTCTCTTAAGATTGTATTTGTTATCGTTATATTTAGCTTATTTAGGTTGCGGTTGTTTCGTTTATTTCCACCGTTAAGAGTGCTGCAGTTGATTTGTTTCTATTACTGTTTCGTTTATCTCCATCATTAAAAGTGATTCAGTTGATTGGTTTCATTTAGCTATTGCCATGCCTCTCTTAAGATTGTATTTGTTATCGTTATATTTAGCTTATTTAGGTTGCGGTTGTTTATTTCCGTTTATTTCCATCGTTAAGAGTGCTTCAGTTGATTTGTTTCTATTAGCTGCTGCCATGCATTCTCTCAAGATTGTATTTGTTATAGTCGTATTTAACTCATTTAGGTTGCAGTTGCTTCGTTTGTCTCCATCATTAAGAGTGCTTTAGTTGATTAGTTTATTTTAGCTACTGCCATGCCTTCTCTTAAGATTGTATGTGTTATCATCGTTTAGATCATTTAGGTTGTAGTTGTTTCGTTTATTCCCATCGTTAAGAGTGCTTCAGTTGATTTGTTTCTATTAGCTACTGCTCTGCCTCCTCTCAAGATTGTATTGGTTACCTTCGTATTTAACTAATTTAGGTTGCAGTTGTTTCGTTTATCTTCATCATTAAAAGTGATTCAGTTGATTGGTTTAATTTAGCTACTGCCATGCCTTCTCTTAAGATTGTATTGGTTATCGTCATATTTAGCTCATTTAGGTTCGGTTGTTTTGTTTATCTCCATCATTAAGAGTGATTCAGTTGATTGGTTTCATTTCGCTATTGCCATGCCTTCTCTTAAGATTGTATTTGTTATCGTCATATTTAGCTCATTTAGGTTGCAGTTGTTTCGTTTATCTCCATCCTTAAAAGTGATTCAGTTGATTTTTCGGTTTAACTACTGTCGTACCTTCTCTTAATATTGTATTCGTTATAGTCGTATTTAGCTCGTTTCGGTTCCAGTTGTTTAGTTTATCTCCATGATTAAGAGTGCTTCAGTTGATTTGTTTCTTTTAGCTACTGCCATGCCTTCTATTAAGTTTGTATCATTTATCATCGTATTTAGCTTATTTAGGTTGCAGTTGTTTAGTTTATCTCAAATCAAAAGCGTCTTTCACACCACTGGCTTATTTAAACTTTTATAAACTTTGAATCGATTCTACTACTGTTTCCTAATACTCAAATTTATCTATACAGGGTGTCTGAAACCACCCAGAACATAAAGAAATTAAAGTGGAAAGAATAAATAAGATCAGAGCTTGCTGTGCCGTATTACAATACATAACACAAATTTGCAGTGGCAAAGTAATTTAGAAAATATTATAAATAAAAAGAAAAGTTGATAATGGTGACGCAGATTAGTTTATTTTTTCATGATTCGATGTTATTTAATTTATATTGGTACAATATGAAAAGATAATTGCCATTTATAATTTATTTTATTGGAGTTGTGCGAATTGGTGTTTTTGAAAATAACATTTACATCAATATTTTAAGTTAAGGCTACAGCAAACTCCGATCTTATTAAATTTTTCCCATTTTAATTTCTATATGTTCTGGGTGGCTTCAGATATTCTGTATAGTACATTTAGCGAGATTCTATTTTAAGTTCCTCAGACTAAATGAATTTGTTTAATTTCGCCTATGATACGGAAATAGAAACAAATGAAACCAGAAATGGCAACAAACAGATAATTAATAAGATGACGTGTAATGATCCTACAAAAAGTTTATATGATTAATCTGACTATAAAGAGGTATTTCAATTACTACTTAACAATTATTTATGTTGCAATAAAGCTTTCTGTTACAAGCTTTAACTAAAAGCTTAGGTTTAAAGATTTATAGGTAATAAAGTGGAAGATAATTTAACTTTCCAAGCGACAATAAAGATGTATTTGCGTAAATATTTTAGAGAGATTCTTTATCACAAGCAATATTTCATTAAAATCAATTACTTGTGTACCTATAGTAGGTTTCTAATTGTCCTTGGTAGAATATACATGTAGGATTGTTGCACTTTTTCAGGATAAAGAGCTTAATTTAAGCAAGTACATGTACATTTAGTACTTTCTGAGTATTTTCTGATACATTTTAGCAATGGGGTACCGATGATTGAGCTGTGGAGTGAGAAACTACGACGTTATCAAACCCATTCCAGGCCGTATTACGACCGGTACTGTATACAACAAGTATTAACTGGGTTGCCAGCTAGTTTGTCGTTAGGTCCAGGTTCTCACGAGGTATTCTTTAAAAGAGATGCAGAGTCGACCGTAATAAGGTTTCAAATTCAACTCCAACAGTACTTATTAAGCTCGACGCCTAGCCACCTAGCTATCTAACACTAAATGTTGGCTAAAAGTCAATTAAATCGGCTAATTAAGTAAAATGTTTAATTAAGTATCTAACAATCTTCAATAATGTTCGTCTATTAATATGAGATAATTAACTGAACCTTATATGAAAAGTAACGACGATATCACACTGTCTATAATTATATACAAATTTACAAAGTTCAAAGTGGCAAGATGACATCTAAACATTGATCTAACATTATATCAAATCACTGACGTACAGATGTGCTCTGATCTAGACTCTCTAGACGTTGCCTTCTAAGTATACGTATGATTGGTTAGAGCTGATTACTTCAGGATGCAAAAACATGGGCAAAAAATAAACCAAGAAAAAGGAGATACAAAAAAGTTCGTGATAGTGGGCAGCCTCGGAGGGTAAACTGGTTTACAGTATAGAGCACAAATTAATCAATAAATCGTAACCTCAAAAGCATCTTATATCAAATACCAATCATGAATCCAAAACAAATCGGTTAAATCCGTCCGAAAGCGTTACCAAACACAATACTACAAAGGAAGTCTTAATATTATAAAGCGACGTAACGAGAAATGTTTTAAGTATACTCTTTTTTTCAGTTAAAGATTAAATGTGTAGCCAATATGGCAGTTGAACTAGTGACAACACGAAATTTACTAACAAAATCACATACAGAATAACTACCACGAGTTCGTTTCGAAGCTGGATTCTTGGGGGATTTTGGATATTTTAGTGTGACCTCAGATGTTGGTGCTCATAACGAAATAACAAATACATGTATACATCTCACAGTACCCATACTAAGAAATTGCATTTAAACCTAAAACTGAAAATAAGGACTTCCAGGAAACGCCAGGTTCTCTATCACATTCTTTTCATACATATAAAGAAACATTGCACCCATTAACTCTTTTGAATAATCCCCATCGCATGTATAGACAATATCCTATATCGGATATCGCACCAGGTTTAGAATTACTGAAGTACGGCATGCCGGGGCATGCATATAATATAATGCTGTCCACCATTAAACGTATTCAAATAAATTCCTCCGTTGCACCTTGTATAAAACGCCAACACAGATGTAGCGGGAGTTTCAAGAGCCGCTTCTAAAATGGAAATGCATCTATAAAAGCGGCCTACTATAGGTTGTTTGCTTTATTAAAGCAGTTGATTAATAATGAGGAATTGCTTTCGGCGACGTACGTTATCAGTGGAATAAATTACCGTCAGATGGTCCCATCCGCTGAATACTTCACTTTCACGTTACTATTTTGTTGTGTTGTTTTTACGAGATAATAACGTTGCGTATTATTGTCATACGGAAGATATAGAATATAGGAATGTTAACGTTCTTTGAAATTATTAAAGAACTTTCTAACTATATTTATTTAGAAATAATTTGCGGTAATAAAAAGACATTGTTGAACACAAAAAATCGTACGCCATTTGAATAACGCATTCATTAGAAATCGGTTCTAGTTGCTTTCCTTAAATTATTATTATTTATTACAATTAATTAGTGAATAACTATTATAGTATTCTATAGTAAACGCAAAACAACCATGTTTAGCAATAATATATGTTATTATTAACGAGAAATATATTTGCAGCTGTATCCTATTCTATGTATCCCATAAAAGCCTTGCTAATTTTAATTACTTCATTAATTTGCCATTCTTAACAATATTTCCGTAATACGAATCACCATGGTATGAAAAACAATCTTGGAGATGGAATAATGTGTTTGTTGCTTAATGATTAAGGCGTTCCCCATGGTGATATCCAAGGACCTTCGCCAGTTGTGTTATGTATGGATAAATGACTTGGAATATAACAGAGAGACACATTTAAATGCATTTTAAAATTAAATACATTTCCTAAGTAAGTAGATAATTTAACGAATCTGCAGTCTATTCTATTCGACTTCCATCTTTGTAAGTTTTCCATTTCTTTTTCTGCGAGGAAAATTTAGAAAAAAAAATTGGAAAAATATTTTAACAGAACCAAAATGCGTGTAATATGAGCCTGTAAACATTTTTGGAGTTGACAACGAGAAAATGTTCACAGGGATCAGTCTGCGGCCCCATATTTCGAGACGTCGTTCAGGAGCTACTTGAATTGCCGGTACTACAGCCCGTAGACGGGCGATCTTCCGCTCGCGATCGAAGGTAATTCAAGAGCGACTTTTGAGGCGAAAGCAAACAAACTAAATGGTACCTTAGCGTAGGGTGCAAGAAGACAAAGCTAAACATCTTGGCCGACAAGACGAGTTATACCTTGATGAAAGAAGTCCTACAAAGGAATTCTTTATCATCAAAGTAATGGTCAACAATCTAAGTCGGAATTGAATAAACAGGACACCTGCTTGATGAAAAGCCCATACTATAACGGAAACCACGTGCACTGTACCGCAAAGGGTTCGAGCAATAAAAGTTTGCGATTTTCTTTCGATTTTTTAAATATTGGGCACTTTTTTGACTTGTTGGAAATGTCTACAGCTTTCCCAATTATACCAGTTTTTAATACTATATTTTTACAAATCTCCTACCATTGAATGGCTTGTTTCCTTTCGTGAGATTTTTTCAGCTTTATTTCGATTTCTTGAAGTTATTTCCCAACATTATAAATGAATTCTGAAAGTCATTGATTGAAAGCTTACAGTGAATCTTTTGTAATTATTATAATTATTGTAATTTAATATTAGCTGTTATCATATGTTAATTAAATTTAATTTACCTTCTTTAAGTTACGCCAATCTTTAATTTAAGTTATAAATTTGTTCTTAACATACATTGTCTCATTCTCAAGTGTCGTACAAACGAACATTTTTTAAACTAATAAGTAAATTATAGTAAATCGTCAGAAACATCTGACGATAGCAGCTGAAGATGAATTAGAAGCCTTTTTAATAACATCTACCGAAAAAACCTAACCTAACCATCATCATTGGTCACTTTGGCAGGTATCACCAAACCTGAGTTTTAAAAACTCGTTTTCTAGTAACCTAACCTAAGCTAACAATCCTCACTGGTTACTTTGGTGAGTATCACCAAACGGTGCAGGGTGTTTTACAAACTCGTTTTCTAGTAACCTAACCTAACATAACATAACTTAACCTAACCTAATCTAATCTAACCGATTAATTAACCTAAACTAATTTAACCTAACCAAAGCTAAGCTAAGCTAACAATCCTCATTGGTTACTTTAGTGAATATCACCAAACGGCGTAGTGATTTTCAAAATCTTGTTTTTTACTAACCTAACCTAAACTAACCTTAAAATTCTCATTGGTCACTTTGGTAAATATCGCCAAACCTGTGAGTTTCAAAAACTCGTTTTCTACTAATCTAATCTAACTTAACCTAACCTAATTTAACTTAACCAAACCTAATAACAAATCCTCGTTGGTTACTTTGGTGAATATTGCCAAACGGTAGAGTGAGTTTCAAAACCTCGTTTTCTAGTAACCTAACCCAACCTAAATTGGTTAATTTAGGTTGGGTTAGGTTAGTAGAAAACGAGTTTTTGAAGTTAGGTTTAACAGTGTCATGAAACTCACCAAAAACACCACTGATTTAAATGTAGTACTATTGATTTCCAATGAAAAAAGTTTATCCCATAAACTTAACATAGGGAGCTGAAATTGCTGTTCATGGTAAATTATATAAGCAAACAATCTACCTACGACTTGTGCTATAAAACGTGAAGCCTATGTAGCTCAATTTCCCGGGCCGGTAAAACATTCCCAATCCGCCCCTAGTTTTTGATCAGTACAATTGGAGCAACCAGATTTAACTACATACAGTCTATTAGTTGATTTTAATTCCAACCTCCTGATTGCATTCCTATTGCTTCTATAGTCTCAATATTATATTATCGAGTGATAACAAATAGTGATTTAATTGAGCAACTCTCGAGTAGGATATCCTGTAATGTTAAGTGGAGGTAAACGACATAAAATTAACTTTTATAATAGTTGGCATTTCCGAAACAACCGAGGGTTGAATTTAACATCTGCTACACGGTCATGGTCTACTAATCGTAGCCGTTATTATATAGAGCCACATCATAGAACTAGGGGTGAATACTTTTATTTTTCTTTTTTTATATGTAGGAGGAACAATGGGAATGTAAACGGTTTAAACGACTTCCTATGTTCAGGTACTCATCTCATCCATAGAATTTGCTTAACATAGTAAAAGTAAAGTGTAAAAGATAATATTTATTTATATTAAATTAGATATACCAAAAAGGGAATGTAAATGAATGTTAAACACTTGTAATTTTTAATCAGATTATCTCATCATGACTTAATTAAATAATTAATTTTATCTGAATTAATTAGAAGGAATACAATTCTGCAAGCTGTATCAGCAAGATGACTACCTTTTATAGGAAACGGGTTATAAAAAATCTTTTAGGAATTTTTACTGTTTATCGATCAAGATCACAAAAAAGATGTTAGTGTCAAAGATCTTTGTCCTCATAAAAATCGTTTTTACATCACCATTAAGTAAAAAAAATCCAAAGCTGATTAGGCATACATTTTAAGCTTTAGGTATGTTGCTTAATCGACGACTACTACTAAAAACAGCTGTAACAAGGATTTGTTTGTATATCAAATGCAGATCATATAGAAATCTGATAGGCTAATGTTTAATATTAATATCAAGAATGTGCGGGACAGACTGTTATTATTATATTAAAATCAAGATAACTTTAATTGTGGTTGCTATTATTGTTATCTCGCGAAGTTTACGTTTATAAACTAATCTTTGAATAATATCGGAACCCTAAAGGAAACCACTAAAGTAAGGGTATGCATATTGGTCCTTCGAGCAGGATTTTCCAGCTTATCCTTTTACCTGCGAATCGTTTTGTCAAGATTTTAATAATCTAACGCTCAGGTGTTCTTGAACTTTCATGGGGCAGAATGTGACTGAATGTCGCTGAAGGTATGATTTTTTGTGACTGTTAAGTGTAAAAAAAACTCACATGTCTTTATACTATCAATGTCTTTCGCTTCATTTTAGTTGATTTGTATTTTAAAGCCCGTGTCCACATTTACGTTAGAACTGGATTATTCATTCTTGCAAGATCAAGCTGCTGTAGTGCCTAATTTAACATCCAACAACGGCTTACACTATTCCTTGCTGTTGGCTTAATTAGTGTTCAGAGTTACGTCAGCGTCGAGCCCAACAGAGCAGAGAATTAAATAAAGTGTCAACAAGTTGACCTCAACTTTCTGTCTATCCTAAGACCTGAGGATATCTGGTAGATTTCTGAATGCAATATTTAGTTATCCATAAAAAAGGTCTGTTATACGCAGTTAACAGAGGCCTTACAAGGAAAACTTCCAAAACTTAAAAGCGATGTTCGATATTAGAACGTTCTCTTTCGACGTTAAGGAAGTATTCTTATCACAAAGAAGGATCATAACTTGGTAACCGGGGCCAACCGCTCAACGTACCCTCGAAAGCACTAGAGGTTGCAATTTTCTTACCACTATAGGGGTCGCCCCTTCAACTTCTAGCCAGCTAAGTATGTAATGATAATTACATCTGAATATCATTTGATCAGAAGGCTCATAACACTAGGCCATTAAATTGACATTTTGTTAATTATCTTGTTCCGAAGTTCGTCCAAACCTAATATAATAAAGGTCCTGATGACCTAACTAAAAGGGAAGGGATTATTTCAGTTTCCAATAGAATAAATAATGACGATAATAGCACCCAATAAGAAGCCTACAAGATTTCTCTCTAAAATGCACATTTTAATGTACTCGTAAACTTCAACACAAAGAATCCTAAATGATCAAGGGAATATATGAGTTGTCCCATGCTAATAAACTATTTTTATATAAAATCTGTACGTGGTTTTCGGCCAAAAGAAGCTCAATTTTTTATTATTTAGCAAAATTATCATCAATTTCGTCTGCAAGAACTACCTTAACGATAAAAAACGGTATGTATCCTACATTAATTTAAAATGTTTGTAATTTAGAAGGTTTATTAAAATACAGCTGTCCTTAGATATTTGACAAGAACGCATATTGAACGTGAGAATTGAATTTCAACTTAACCCAAACGAAATATCTCACTATACCAGAGCCGTATCAAGATAATTTTTTATAAAATGAATACTCAAATAAACTTCTAGCGCGTAACAATTTTAAGTTATCAGTGAAATTGAGTTTTTAACACAGTAGCGCTCAACTAATATTTTAACTATGTTTAAATTTTAACAGCTATAAAATTGGATTTTATATCAGCAATTTTTATCGTTGTAACGTTATGTTTTTCTCGGTTTACAAATAATGCAATTTAGTATGCATATTTAACAAAAAAACTCTAAATGCAGTCCTGCGTATTCATATATTTTTTTCAATGTAAAATCACCGTGGGTATACTGCATAAAATAAACCCCATAAAATATTAAAGGTCATTTCAAAGAAGCACTCCAGACTAATAAAATTGTTTTTATAAGAATTTAGAGGTCTCATTTCACATAAAGGTACTGTTTCCACACATTTTAGTATCTACCATTTCATATTGTTCGTGGGAAAAATAATATTTTCAAATAGACTAGTCTTTAAAATTTAAATTGTCAGCTATTCACGTCAACGCGAAAGAGATCTGCAAATATTCCGATCCAAACAAGCTGAAATTTTATAAAAAAATATCATTAAAACCTCTCCTGCCTTAATTTATGATTTCCTTGTACGTGCTTATTGGTAAATCTCAAATAAACACATATGCGCTTCGAAAGATAGCATGTCTGCAAATCTTGTTGTGAAACCCCGGGCTCTGAATTTTCTTTATGTAAAAATACTAGTTTCGGCTGGCTTAAAAAAGTCACCTCATTCCCTTATTGGTCTATTTGAAAGCGTAGCTCTCTTGAAATTCCGTCTACCGTCAAAATGTCTTTAGTTTTGACAGTCAGTTTACAGTCACGGTTTAATAAAGCAAGAAGAGAATACACACAGGGCGAAACACCTTTACGTATCCGGCTTTGGTTTCGGTCCCCGTGCCATGAACTAGTATTTTTAAAGTTAATTGCCGGGGGCATTTTCAGAATATTTTTGCGACGTTTTAGTTAATGTTAACGTACAGTAAATACAGTGATTGTGGAGAATTAATTTTTTACCGAAACCTAAAGTTTAATACCGTACAGTTTCCCGATAAAACTATTAGAGTGTAATCAGTGTTTTGGTGGTCGCAATTTAGTTTTGCAATATCGTCGCCTAGTTGAATTCTCGTTGAATTAAGTTTTTATAAAATCTTGTCAGGATATAATTTAAAATCGCATAATGTTAAATTTAAATAAAACTTAAATCGTATGTTTTAGCGGATGTGACTGTTAATAATGGCAGTTTCTTCCTTCTACAAGATAATTTAAATAAGTAAATTTCATCTAAGTTGTCTGGTTATTTGAAAGAATGAATTCTACTAATGAATACCTCTTTGTACTACAGTATTGTGAATTTTAATTCTCGCAGTTTTGGGTTATTAGTGATTGCAGAATTTTATGAAGTTTCCAGTTTCTATAGTTTAGTGATAACTGTTTATACCTGTGTTGGTAAAAGGGCAATATATTGTAAGTTTGTTCTGATCTAGTTTTGTGAATTATACAATTTGAAAGGAGGTATTGTGAATTATCGACTCTTTGAATTTTGTGAACATTGTGTAAGTTGTATACTGCTTATGTATCGATTATTTTTGTTATTTTTTTGTATAAAAACGTTCTCATTTAATGAGAATTATTATGCAGGGTACTGTGACTTTACTTAATGATTTTTGTTATGACTAGTTGTTATTTCTTAATTTTTTGGTTTATGAATAAACATAATTTTTAAACTCAATTAGACTGAATAATATTGACCCATATAATTATGAAAGTCTTTATTTATATTTTATCCAACCTAACCGATTACCGATTATGACTAACAAGTTGAATTAAATTTATTAGATCTGACTCCAGTTTCTGGTTAATGGTGCCAAGTCATTATTCTAATTACCATCATTATCAAACTTTCATAATCAGATGGCGCCCAATTATATGTATTTTATTGTGACTTAAAACCTTTGTCTATTCTTTTACAATTTGAAGCTATTGGAAACAATACCTACGACCTGAGATTTAAATTTGTAAAGATAAGATCTCCAGCTGTGGCAATTTAAAGTATTACATACCATAAGTATAAATATTTTGAAGATTTTAAATGTAATTTAGTCTGGAAAAATAAGCTGTGTTTCATCGTTACAAGCATAAGTAGTACAAATTAGGTAAATACCACTGTGCTGCGGTGAAAAGATATTTAAATAATAGTTTAAGAATATTAATCACAATTAAGAAATTCAGCTTTAGTGATTCTCAAGTTTGATTTCAATAGAATTTGATTTACAAACGTAATATATGCGTGTATTCAAATTCTTTTAGTAGAGATAGATTAAATTAATTGATTTCTCATTAGAAAACAAAATTCCAGCAACTATTAGCTATATTTCCTTTTGAAATTTTTCTGAAGACATATTTGTAGAACAGTTAACTTCTATAAGGAATTTGATACACCTTTACTCATGCATTCTTTAAAAGTCGTCCTAAGTGTATGTATGCTGCATGTCTTTTCTTATGGTTGACAGTACAAAAAGGGAATTAAAAAGGCTGCCATAAACGAGAATTTAAAATGTAACTCGCGTAGATAATGTTACATTTGTAATTTATATTTGTGAGATTGCAAACATTCTTTTCGGTTTTATCTTTTAAAATGCCTTTTTAAATAAGAAAAGATGATTCATTTCAGTTGCAGTCATGAATACATTACTTTTATTATTAAATTATTGCTATTTAATCGTAATCGCAGTCATTATTGTTTTGCTTTTTAACTCGTAATGACTTGCAATTACGCAAAATCACAATAATATAAGAATACAAATCATCAATAATTAAACGGTTATGTTAATAATATTTTTTTTAGGTCCAGAAGACGACAGAGGTTTGGATTATTTGTTTTTCAGTCATCAACACTTCATAAATTAGAATTGAATTATTCACCATTAAAATTCTGAAATTGCCAATTCTAAACCGCAAACACGTATGGAGAGATGGGTGTGATGCGAAATACTACAAGGAAGGTCTTTTTATTGCAAGGGATAATAATGGATTCTTTAATCTTAAAAACTAGTTTTAGTCTCTTTGTATTGCCACAAAAATGTTTTAAAAACTAAATCTGAAGAGTTTGTAACATTGAAAATGGAAATCTCGTAGATCCTTACTTATCTGTATGCCAATGACCGTGTCTTTGTCTTTGACCTGATGGAACAGTTTCTGCTTCAACAGGCACTTCATTAATTTAAGAAGCTAGACCAATTCGATTACATGCTTGAGATGCAATCTTTGTAAGAATAATGGTCTATTGTGACATTTTTCAATTATTGTTATTCTCTTGTATGTTAAATGGGTCAGATAAATAGATAGGTTTTTGAAGTTTGCATTATATTCTTCTTGCATATCCTATTAACCTATTAACAATTATCTTCTAGAATTTAATGTTCAAAGAAAAAAATCTTTTTATAGAAGCTATGTTATTATATTCGCTAATAAATAAAGGAAATCCCGATTTTAGAGAAGACTATGACTAATGGACATTAGTCTGATGGACGTTCACGTCAAATAAGCTTTTTGGCCAATAGACTTTTACTCTAATTGACATTTGGTACAACGAGACTTTTCTTCCAACAGACTTTAGTCTAATGGACGTTTGGCACAAAGAGACTTTTCGCAGTGGTAATCTTCGTCCAACAGAGTTTTAGTCTAATGAAGGTTTCCTCCAATAAGACTTTTGGTCTAAAGAAACATTTTATCCGATGACACCGTTTGTTCAATAGACTTTCATGAACATTTGGTCCAATGAAACTTTTCCTCCAATGGCACTTTTCGCCCAACGGACTTGGGGTCAAAGAAACTTTATGTCCATTGGCACTTTTCATCCAAAAGACTTTTAGTTTAACTAACCTGTACCAAGGTTAGTTTAAGGGCATTTGTGTGGGAGACTTTTCGTTCAATGGGCATTTTAGTCATTTGATCCACGTTAGAACGTTTTGGTCCAAAGAAACATTTCGCTCAAAGAGACTTTTCTTCCAATGGGACTTTTGCCCAATGGACTTTGGTCTAAATAAGTTTTTCGTACAAAAGACTTTTAGTTTAATGGGCATTTGGTACAATGAGATTTCTTCTAATTTAATAAAAAAAGTTGTATTGACACTTTTGATTGAAAATTGAAAGTTTAAATAAAATAGTTCCTGCGAATTACCTGCGAAGGCACCACAGAAATGAACTGATTTAATGGCAAAATGAGTGATAACATTCAGGAATGATTCAATACAAATTATACTTTTTTAGCGGGTAAGATTTATCCCTAAACAAAGCATGCATGTTTTAACTGAATGAAAATAGTATATTAATAATATTTTGAAGTGTTAGTTTCATAAGACACGTTTTCACTCTTAGAAAATGGTACGCGTGCTCTAAAACGACTTATGAAATGAATTTTTTATAATTTTTTTTATTTTGTTATCATCAAAAAAATAACTTAGAATTAAAAAATAAAATTTGGTAGGGATTCTTTGTTACGTAGTTTAACAGTTGGCAACGCTGAAAGTCGTTCAACAGACTTTTAGGCTTTTGGATGTTAAGTCCAAAGAAACATTTCAACCGATGACGCCTTTCGTTAAACAGACTTTTATGAATATTTGATTTAATGAGACTTTTCCTCCTACGGCACATTTCATTCAACGTACATAGTCTGATGGGCATTTGGTCCGAAAAGACTTTTCGTCAATGGTACTCTTTGCCCAACAGACTATTAGCCTAATGGACGTTTGCTCCAATTAAACTTTTCGTCATGACATTTGGTCCAATGAGACTTTTCCTAAACTGGCACTTTTTGCCCAATGAACGTTAGGTCAAAGAAACTCTTCGACCAATATCACTTTTCGTCCAAAAGTCTTTTAGTCTAATGAACATTTGGTAATATGAGACTTCTTCCAACGGACTTAGTCTGATGGACATTTGGCTCAAAGAAACTTTTCGTGAATGGCACTGTTCGTCCAACTGGTTTTTAGTCTAACGAACTTGCTTTGCTTCAATGAGTTTTTCTGTCAAACGGACTGTTTAGTCTTTAGGACGTTTTAGCCCTAAGAAGCATTTCATTCAGTGACAACTATCGTCCAAAACACTTTTATGAACATTTGATCTTGAATGAAACTTTTCCTCTAATGGGACTTTTCACCCAATGAACTTTTAGCCAAACAAACTTTTCGTCCAAAAGACTGTCTAATGGACATTTGATCCAAAGGGACTTTTTATCAATGGTACACTTCGTCCAATAAACTTTTAGGCTGATGGACGTCTGCTTCAAGGATAGTTTTTCTCGTGACATTTCGTCCAATGAGACTTATCCTTCAATGGCACTTTTCGTCCAAAATACTCTTGCCTAATGGTCTAATGGACATTTGGTACAATGAGACCTCTTCTAACGGACTTTAGTCTTATGGACATTTGCTCCAACGGCACGAATTGTATCATTTTATTCAACAAATTTTTGATCTGGTGGACGTTTACGCCAATAAGACTTTTCGTTCAACAGACTTTTAGTCTTATGGACGTTTGGTGTAAAGAAGCATTTCATCTGATGGTACCTTACGTCAAACAGACTTTTATGAACATTTGGTGCAACGAAACTTTTCCTCTAATGACACTTTTCGTCCAACGGACTTTTAGTCTAATGGCTGTTTGATCCAATGAGTTTCTTAATCCAATGGCACTATACAACGGATTTTAATCTGATGGACGCTTGTTCCAAAGAGACTTTTTGTTCAATGGCACTTTTCTTACAACGGACTTTTAGTTGATAGCTGTTTGATAGTAATACTTCCAGCCTAACACAATAACTGGATAAACTTAAACGATAGTTCCTATTGGTAAAAAATGCTATTAAGCATCTATTATTGTCCACTGGTCATTTATTAATCTAACCTAACGCAACTTAACGTAACCTAACCTATGATTGTCCACTGGTCATTTGTTAATCATCATAGTTTAGAAGCCGTCGATGGCAGTCACATTCTCAGTTAGGCATCATTCATTCATATAAGAATATGACAGAAATATGTTCTAACGTCGCTTACTTAAATAGGTCATTAAATAATATCTAAGAAACCTAGAAATCTTTTTTGTGAGAAGTATAGTGAAATTCTTTTCTCGTCAATATTTGACTTCCTATTTGTTTTAAAACAATTCTACGGACCAGAAAACCCATTGGACAAAGTACATGGATACACATGGATACACAAAGTATTGGGCGTAAAGCTGATTGTACTAAAGCGAAAAGTCCCGTTGGACAAAACATCGTTTAGACCAACAGTCATTTTGAACCAAACGTCAGTGGACCAAAAGCGCATTGGACAAAATGTCATCAGACCAAAAATCGAAGATTGGAAATTGACTATTTTACTATAGTTGGAGCTTCTGCATCCGCATCGTTGTGGTGATGACCTTAATAGTATATTTAAAACTTGACTAGCCTTAATTTGTCCAACGCCTTTAGTTAGTCAGTAGATATTCAAGACTAAAAAGCTACATTCACGTTTGAGATCCGCCAAAACAAAGATTAGCACGTGAGCGACAAAACACTGGAATCGGATCATTTAGTTCCATTCTGCAAGATGTTCCTGTCCCTGCTCCCACTTGCTCACGAGTTTGAGGGCTGCAGTTCGAACATTAATATCTATGATTTAACATCAAATACGTTAAATCCTGATCCCTGGCGCGACTTAGGACAGTTTGATCAGTGTCGCACTCGATTGTTTCATCGAAGCTTTTGTTATACAATTGTAAGTAACTCATTTTTGTTGTTTATTACAAGTAAAATACGAAGTTCAAGTAGCTCGTCCTCGAATCAAATTGATGTCCGATTTACTAATGAATAAGCTGTTAATTATGTTTAAATACTGAGAGTATTTTGAGAGTATCGATAAAGTCAAAAGATGAAATTTTTATTAAAAAAATATTTTCTGTATACAGGGTGGCAGGGGTTAGAACGCGTTAATTTTAATGGGTGATAGAAAACATCAAAAGGAACAAAAAGTCTGATACAAATTTGTTCTAGAACGTACTACTTTTTCAGAAAAAAATAATAAAGTTGGAAACTTTGACAGCATTTAGCCGCGTTAATAATAGTACTTTAATTATAGGCCTTTGTCAGCAGATGCATCACATCTATCATAACCTTAATAACATTTTATCATATCGTATGTCGTTTCCCCGTACAATTAAATTCCTTTTACAATTAAAAATTCATTTTACTCAAATAAGAAACGTGACAACCCTTTGTAATAAAATTTGCTCCACATTCACACAAAATGCTGATGTAGGTAGTTTGTTCAACTTGGAATAAAGCACGTTTTGTTTACAACCTTACAATTTAATGAAGAATACTTGGGTCAATGCCTGATCACAGCTGTGTAAATAATATCCTTTTAGAGTGAGATAATGCCGAGTTTTAGTGTGTTGAACTGAAAATAATTTGTCAATAGAACACGACTTTGATTATTTAATAACAGTTTTTAATGATTCTACAAGAGAATATCTTTGAAAGAGAAGATTTATCTAATTTAAAATTGGGTAATTGGGTTAAGGGATTTTGATGACGCCTTGTTTTGGCTACATTAATAAAATCTTTAATTTTATGGTAATTAGGTGCCTTAATCAAGTTTTTTTACAGAAGATATATATATATATATATATATATATATATATATATATATATATATATATATATATATATATATATATATATAATTAAAAACAAATACGCCAAGAAATCTTAAAAATATTCCGGAAATTAATAAATATAAAATGTAGGTCAATTATTGTCTTAGTTTTACAGTTGATTTGTTATGAATCAGCGTGTTTTTAGGCACGTACAAATCTTGTTTACGGAAAAACAGTGCCGATTACAATTTTCGTAGAATTAGTCAGCCGACTAATCTGCTTCGGATGTTTATTTGTTAAACAACAACTGTCATCATCAGTTTGTTCGTTTGATTTTCTAAAACAAGGTAGAAACAAGGCATTCTACAGGTACCCACCTGTAGAATGCGATTATACTTAAGCAAGGTTGCCAGATATAGCAATGGTTTTTTCTAAATTACTGGAAAGCTAATTAACATAAAAAAAATTTTATTAAGACTTTTTCGTTCTTTTTGATGTCTTCAAAATAAACGCGTTCTAACCCCTGCCACCCTATATACACTCTAGTATTATAGTGTTATGATCAGCACGAAGATAAAGCAATTAATCTTATTTTATCGTAAAGTTGCTCTTTAGTTAAAGTGTTTGTTGAGCACCACCGTTGTTATTTATCACCAAAATCTAATAAATTTTTATACAGTTAAACTGTCGATTTAAGCAACTTCAAACACAAAAACTGGTTGATAAATACATAAACATAATGTAGTATGCATTAATAATTTTTATTTTACACAAAAACAATTTGTAGATTAGCAAATTGTTACCTAATGTATTTATATTAAAAATACTAATTTTGCTTGTACTGAGTTGTTTCGAAGGTTTTCTTTAAAAAGTAAAAAAGGACTTGAGTTATAAGTAAAGTAAATTGTGAAATAAATAACAATGATTAGTTAAAAGTTTCACAAATAACCTTACAATAAAGAGCTTCTGACACATCCTCTAATTTTTGTTGGTATGAAATTTTAATGCTACTGTAACTAGAGCTAACTTTCAGTCAAAATGGTTGTTGAGCGCCACTATATATAGTTCAAACAATAAATTCTAATCGTAGCGAATAATTATTCGAGAAAATCCATACCTAACTTTAAAGCAAGGAAACGCTTAATGGTTGCTTAGTAGATAAAACAATTGCACAATTTAACAACTGAATTGAGACTCGAGACTCAGAAATGACATCACTATAACTTTTGTCTTTAAAAGAACTAAATTATTGCATTTAATACAATAATTAAAACAAACACAAACGCATGACGGAAACATTCCTTATTAAAGTATATTTGTTATTTTTGTACTTCCTTTTCCTTTCAAATTCATGTTTCGTTCTATAAATAAGGATCCTGTGTAGGTACTCATACAGAGATTAATTTAGTAATCTAAAAGTCCATTACTTCGTTAAAAAGTCTCCCATAGATTTACATAGAATGGAACGAAAATCCTACGCATATTTGTTTTTCTCGTAATTAAAAAGGTAATTAGTAAACAAAGCCAAGGATAAAGCAAAAGGATGTGAAAACTCATTTTCTTTTTAAATTTACTAAAAACCATAATCTATCAACTAGTTTTTAGTTAATTAAAAAAATGAGATCGCTGGTTATTACAATACCCAATAATTATCGTGTTCACTAATAATAAAATCAATTTAAGTATAATCAAATTCATAATAAATAGTTCTTGCTTTCACCTAAAACCCGATTTTTGTCTAAACATTCCAAGAGAAATCTAATTCAGGAAATTTTAATGTAGTATATAAAATAAAAAAACCAAGAGATGATTTAAAGTTACCTCGAAGTATTAACAAGCAATTATAGTATTTTCGTTAAGGTCAAAACTAATAAACACGCCAATAAAACAGTTAAATCTAAATAAAAAAATAATTCAAAACGTTTTTTGTTGAACTACAAATTATTCATTTTACTAGTATTTGTTTTGTTACACACTTTAGCATAGACAGACACCAACGCGTTAAATGTTGTTAGTAAGTATACCGTTACCATTTTCGCGAAATAAAAATTATGGTTTGTTGTGAAAATTTTAACTGATTTGCATTTTAGGTTACGTTCGATTCTGTAATAACAATAATTTATTGTTTTCTAGTAAAAATGACACACATAAGTGTTTTAACATTAAGAAGCTGATCGTTTTCTGTAGGAATTTCTCGCTATCTTGAAATTTACAAGCTATAAAACTAGTGACATTCGGAAATCGATTTGTGTTAATTATGTAAGAAAATGTTATCATCCTAATAAAAATTGTTATTAACAGGAAAGAAAATATCATTGAACTACTTGAAAGTGCTTTAACGATGTGTTTTACAGCGACACGTACTTAAATGCAAAAATTTAAATTAAAGAAATACAAGAGTAAAAGTAGTTTAAAATGCGTCCTAACACAATTTTCAAAATATAGATTTTTGATGAATATTTATAAGTAAATCAGAAAATTCATGAGAAATTCATAAGAAAAATCAGATGAAGAACGGTATTTCTCGTCCAGACATGTGCTGGTGGAAGTTGTTCATACAAGCTATTAAAGTTATTAATCTTCAAGATCTTTCAGCTCTTTAGTGGCTTTGTTTAGTGGCACCATATAGAATTATTTAACGTTATTTACTTTTTTTTAAATTAATTTAGCTTATGGTCGTTGCGAATCATTAACAAATTCGTAGTAAACTTGGCTAAATTTCGAAAACTTTTGAAAAAATAGAAGATAACTCCTTATGTTTCCAGCTGTTCTTTTTTCGAAGAGATCTTGGACGTTTTGTGACATACTCGGTGTGTGAGAATGCTCGCGCGCGATTTTAAAAATCTCTTTTTAGATTTCCTGAGTTAGAAAGTTTTGATCGCACTTCACGGTTTACCACAATTTCTGGTGTTATTTTAGTAGGATTCGCCATATCTCGTTAGAAGATTTTGAGAAATTACTTCACTGAGAAATTACTTACTTCTAAGCCTATAAGAAATCCAAGTAAGCCGTTTAAGGCCTTCAGTTAGTGATTCTCTATTTAATCAAATCGTCAGCTAGTCTACTTTCTGAGATTCTAGAGTAATCTAGGTTTAGCTGATTTCAGGACCTTTTTCACCTTTTCCATTGGATTATTGACCACCTCTGGGTCCACCACTACTATGAATTTTGGGTGTTTCTGGGGAGAGGGGGGGTGTTTATTCGCTCATATCGACAACTGTTAAGGCGGAACCTCCACTCCACATTTTAGTGGGCCACGATTCTGGGGAGCTAGCATTGTCCTGGAACCAGCTACCTTATAGGCCCATGCATCTAGGTGAAATGAGAAGTCAACACAGCATGGGTTTAATAAGAACAAAGTGGGTTCAAATTATTTAGTATCTAATTATGTAAGAGAAGCGACAAGTTATTTAAGTAGTTTCATGAATAGTAGTGATTAATATTTGTTACATGTAGAGAGTAATATTTGGAAGCCTTTACCAAACAGTTTTTTTTACTTATTTGAATTCTTTTATCTTGCTTTTATGAAAGCTGCAGCAAAGGTTTACGGTAAGTTTGTCAGATTTGGTGAATTACATCTGGCTACCAGTGGCATAGAAACATTAAAACATCTTTTTATTTATCAGATGAGCCATTCTTTTGGGAGATACCGAACCAACATCCTTGATTTCTCTGGTAGTTTAAATTAATTATATTTAGGTACATTGCTTCAGATATGTTCTGCTTTATCAACTAAAAATCAGGCTGGTTATTAATTTAAATTAACTCTTTTGCACGTAGATTATCTTTCGATCACATATCAAGATAATGAAGTTATGGGATTTATGGAATCGGCTTTAATAGCGTTACTGCCCTCTGTATAACCATCATATCCCTATGAACCAACCTAAGTTTAAATTTACTGTGAAATCCGCAGTATTGTTTGTACTGTATTGGTTGACCCAGATACAACTACTTCTAACGCTATTTAAAACAAAGACCCAGTATATAAATAAATGAAATTCCACATAGAAGCAGAAATAGGCTACGCATTCTCGTCTCCATCGTTTTGGATCTAGTTCTAAGCAAATGAAGCAGACCTTAACAGCCCATAGTTACTACCAGCCCTCCTGGTAGACCTTTCGTCTATAATCTCTGTATCTATATGTACATTGAGCAGTTGACGCTGAATAAGGACGAAAACTTTCTAATACATCGAGGCGACATTACGTGACTTTTATAAGGGACGATCAATTAACAGGTGGGAGTACGGTTTCAGAAGTAAGAAGATTAAATATGGAAGTAAGTCATATTTTGCATTCCAGAAGTTTTCTATTAAAAAAAGGAAATCTAGTTATTGGGAAGTTAGTTTCATGGATTTATTATTATTATTGGAGTAATGTAACGGTACGAAAACAGAACAATATCCAAAGAATGGCGGCATTAGTGAGGCTCTTGGCCTATTATAAGATTCTGAAAAAGTCTGCATTTGACAAAATAATTAGCGCAGGTTAATCCGGTAATCATCAGGATATAACTAATTGCCCAAGAATTATGGCAAATGAACTTAGAGTGGAAATACCAGCAAGTCATTGCTTGCGGAACACCAAGATGCATTAAAGGTACAACTTCACTGGTGCTCTGATGCTTCTGAAACGGTCCAAGGTGCGGTAATACACATCAACCCTACGGATATTAACGGTTGGCCTATTGTTAATTTCAGTTAGTCTACTCGAAATCAATGGCGGTACCATTCAAGCCCGTGTCGGTAACCCGATGGGTGAAAGCCAGGTCCTTTTTACATGACGGTTCGCAAACCTAGAGCTCAAAAATTATTTTTAAAAGGTATTTATGTATTTTCGTCTGCGTTTTCACCAAAGCATGTCGTTTAGAATTAGGAAACGACTTAAGCAGTGACACTTTTTTATTTCAAGAAGAAATTTGCCCAAGGACTCTGATAACTAGATAACTTTGTTGGGGCAAACAATCACTTACATGATCTGGTGGCTTTTCTGTAAAACCCCAGAAAGTAGAGATGACACAGTGTATCTTTATAAGGAATATTTTGTTTATTTCTTAAGGTTTTTTGTTTTCATGACCAATACTTATTAATTTAAAACGATTTGTGATGGGTTTATGGTTTGTTTATTTATAATTAGCTTACATTTTCTCACTTATGCCTACGTTTCGATAATCAATTGTTATCATCATCAGGGCCTAAAATAATTCAATGATCTTATTATAATGTATTTGACAAATATATGTTTATTGGTTTTTTTGGTTTATTTTTTAAAATTACTTACTGTGTAGATTGTGCTAATCATCTAGTATTTGAATTGGGGACCATAATATGTTTTGAAATGTTTTTGTTTATGACTGAACACCATTGACTTGGTTATCTTAGTTATAATCACTATCTTAAAATTGTTTAAAACTTATTATTAAATCTTAGGTTAAAATTAACGTGTTTTCACAAATAGTAGTCTACAGTTCTTCCACTAGATCTTTACCCACACGTCATCAATTATGTGTAGCTAGTAAAGACAATTCATATGTTCACATCCTTATTACTTACGTGAGATAATAAAGAATAAAAGATAAAGTACATTTTTTAAGTGGTAATGCAATGCTTTCTCGAGAGATGGCGCTAAAAGCATTATAAATATTTTAAAACTGAAATAATTTTTATTTGTAATTACAAATTTATTCTATAAAATTTTGGTGTTTAACAGTTCTAAAAATTGAAAGGTTGCACAAAAAGCAATATAAAGTGAGAGAGATAATTTAAAATTATAGAAAAATTTATTTTTAGTACTGCTTTTTTAAAAAACTAAAAAGTGCGGGAAGGAGTGAGAACTGCATGATTCATTTAATGAAAAAGTATAATTTCATAGATCGTAGAAAATCGTACCAAGGAATTAATGATTCTTTGGTAAATTCTATCCTTTTATTGTAAAAAATCAATTTGCCCATTCCCTTGCACAAGTTAAAAACATAGATGATGCATGCACAAAGTATGCAGTGGGGTTGTAAAGGAACATTTTAATTTTTATAATCAATTGCTTAAGAAGAATCTGAAAAGGTTATGCTTTTTTTTATTTCTATTAAGTACATTTTATTCACTCTTAAAACAGCTTTACTAAATATGTAGTTTGAAGATCATCACACATTTTCTGTAATTAGAAAAAGTAAAAAATAAAACTATTTTTTGGAACAACTAACTTATTAAAAATTGTAGGTTACCGAAAGTTTACGACTCTTAATGGTTGTGAACTTGGCTAAAATGTCAAAAATATGAAACTAGTCGTTGATTTTATTAGAAATTCTTGTTTATTAATTCGTACGCATAAGATCTATGACGTGTGGGTAAAGATCGAGTGGAAGAACTGTATACATATAAATTAATTAGATTACACTAGTGTGTTTACAAACCTTTTTGACATTCCGTGGTGTGGTATTGGTATGTTGTAGATTCCTAGCTTGTATCTAAAAAGATTTCTATAACTTCACTTGTTTATTTTTGTAATTATATAACTTGTAGGTTAGTGGCGCAGATGAAAGCACATTGCGAATACTTGAAAGGATACTATTAAGTCTTTGCATTGCAATCAAAGTACCATATGCGATAGGATAGACAACACATCGTCTAACGAAAATCCAGTGGCAAAACGTACAGCGGGGGCGTAAAGCAGTTTTAAAATCCATATTGCCAGAGGAAGAATTTCGTACCTTCTTCAAATGATAACCTTGCTGTAGGGTGGAAGTGGCCGTTTTATTAAAAACCTGTGGTGGACATTGTAGTGGGCTAGTATAATTAGGATTGTTCCACAAATTTTCTTGTAGAAAACCTCCAATAACCGCCGAACTCCGACCGCACGATATGGCGACTCACCCTGTACTAATAGTCAGTGGCGTAGAGTGCAAAAAGGGGCCTGAAATAAATCCAGGTAAAACTGGGCGCTAGCCCAGTTTGTAACATGATTGTTAAAAGCAATTAAAAGTTTTAAATTAAATTTAAAACGTAAGTCCGTAAGTTAATATATTGTCCGCACATTTAAAGAAATCTTGAAGAAACGAAAAAAGAAAATAAAAAATTATACCGCAATATTAAACTGTGGAGATCTAAAAGCAAGCTAAATCGAGCAATATTTCATTTCGACAATCAATTTGCCGGTTGGACATCGCGTGCATTCTCCAAGAAGAGTTTATTCGATACCAAGAATTCCTGGTAAAAGTTTCAATCCTTTCTTGTGATATAAAATAAATTATAACAGAATAAAACTTACCTGTACTGGTAAGTTAACTAAAGTGTACTGTCTGTATTCTAATGCGTAGGATAAGTCACTTCTACTTTTACCCGCTCACTCATGTCGTGTTTTTACCTAAAAATGACTACTGATTTTAAAACCATAATTGCTTAACACTAGGCATGATTCATACTTTCCAAACGAGTCTTTTTTGAATAAATATAAATTATCATTATACCGTTTCTAATAACATTTCCTGTGTGAATCACAGGAAAAAATGAGTCTAAGGTAATTAGCGCCAAATTGTTGTGGTCCAAATTTTACGCCTTCGCATTTTTACCTGTACTAACTACCAGTTACGGTATAATATCTGTCTTGTTATAAACAAAATAAGTGTATCATTATTTGAGTAATAAAGTTTTTATTACAAGGTCCTTGAAAAGGGTCGATAACCGTGGTTTGTTGATGATCGTGTGAACTGGCAGTTCGGAGTTCATGCCGCCCGTGGGGATTAAGGATGGCCGCGAGATTATATCATCCTTGATTGCACATTGTGTCGAGGATAAGATAAATCTACCTTAAGCATGTGCACTTGTGCACACTAATAATATTTAATAATTCGTAACACGTTGAAAACATTAACTCCTAATAGAAATTAATGGGCATCTTTGTAAAAAGACTGATAATGTTTCTCTTCATGGGTTACACCCAAACATTTTATGGTTATTGTTCAATGTGGTACTACTACATAAAATTTTGCAATTATGTAGCTGTAAGAATATACAAATTTTTTATGTATGAAGTAAATAGAAGTCACTCTTAACTAAGACAGCAGTATTCCATTTAGCCAAAGCTGCTTAGGGTGAGTAAGAAGTACGTTTCAAAAGTTTTCGGAAAAATTTTTAAATAGAATAGACTACAGAGAAATTGTATTTCCAATGTCGAATCAAGATACCATTCTAATATTTTACCTAAACAAGATTTGCAACTCAGATGTTCACTTCTTATATGACAGATAAATCTCTGGATAGGAGGAATATGCCCTTCGTGAGTCTTCTGAAATATTCTGCATCGTACATGTTCTTCACGGTCAACTTATCCACTGCCCACCCTTTTCTGCTTAAGGTTTTTCTAAAGTCTTGCACTAACTAGCCTTACCCGAAGAACATTTGGGGGATTCTCAATTTTGGTACAAAGAGTATGCTGTATGTGTAGTCAGCTAATTCCTTATTATGGCGTAATAAAACGTAACCAAGTTAGGCCGAAATATCATTTCATCATTGATAAACACTCTCGGAATAACCTACATAAAGTTACAATATTCCTACGATTGTACTGCTCTTTAATAGGCTGATATCGAGTCTATTCTCTGTGTGACTTATGCCAAAGCGTAAAGGAGGTGGGAGAACTGCTTCTGGCGCCCTCTCTAGTCAACAAGTGCAACAAATTGAAGAACCCTAAATTTGTACTTTGAATTTTTCTCTTAATATTTTCGTTTATATTGCAGAATGGCTATGCAACCCAAGAATAGTATGAAGCAGATACTAGTATACCAGAGGTGACCAGCAGAAGATTGAGAAAAGAACAAATGGAATCTTTTCCACGATCAGTAGGGAACAAGGTAGGCACCCAATAATATTTTTCGCTAGTTATGCTAAAAACCGGTTATATAAAGAGTATATCTAATCATTAAAGGTATATAAGAAGGTTCCACATGTTTATTAAAGCTTTTAAGGTCACTGTAAGATCTAGGTATATAATAAAGCGATATAAATATGGCCATCACCATTTTACAGATTTATAGTAACCGCTACTATAGTAGGTATATATTAAACATATTTATAGGGTAGGTATATAGTAGTATTGCCAATTACACTTATAAATCCTACGAGAACAATGTATGCAAATGCACGTTATAAAACTGTTGATTACCAATGATTCTTTTATTGACTCACATTACTTTTAGTGCCTACAAATTACTCTTATAAACCATACATTATACGAGTCTTGCCTTTTTTATTATAAAAAAGGCTGTAATACGTCAGGTTTTTGTTCATGAGCTTAATCATTTGTTGAATGTTGTAATATAGATATGGAGAGTGACTTATTAAAAACTTGGAAAAAAATTAAACACAGCAGTACATTTATTAATAGATGTATTTATTATTATTATTATTAGGTATATTAGTACATTTTTTAATTTCACGCCTACACTACGTGGGAACCAACAGCTAAGATCATAGTTCCCCCACCTAACACAGTCACACACACCCATAGTTCTAGAGTAGATTCGAACCCACGACCCTTGGAACACGAGCGGTGCGCTAACACCACTCGTCCACCGCAGCTCCCTCATAAGTACATATATATTCAATCGTAACTTCATAAAATTCCTCCTCCTCTCTTTTCTGTAAGAGACGTTTTTTACAGACGGAAGGTACAATTTATTGTTAAACATGGAAACTTACGCCTCGTTTGTACAACATTAAATGGCATTATCAAACGACCGCACAAAAGATGGAAGACTCAAATTTATAGAGGAGAGGTCATTTTTCTATGTATCACTGGTTGCCTACTAAGGCTGTATAACATCACTTAGGATAATTTCGGTTGCTATATTTTTAAAATACTTGCAAGAGACTTTGAAGTTTTATAACATCACTTTCAGTAACGTTATATCACTTAAGGTTATATAGTGGACCAACAGTTCTGTAATAACACTATATAGTGTTATTTAAATTTATATAAGATTACTATGGGTAATAATATTACAGTCTCCATTATTTATAAAAGTACCTATTGCTTTCCGCCATGACGGTATATGCCAAAATGAAAGAAGCGCTTTACATGGGCATTATTTCAAATTTAATGTTTCATTGAATAGCTTGATTTTGTAGAGAAGACGTCTTAATATATTTCAATATTTCAATTCAGGTATCAAAACTCAGAGGATATTACTACCTTATCTACTTGCCACCAGTTACTACCCTAGACTGTCAAGTTGTCAGCCTCCTTTATTACTCCTTTATATTTTTATTTCTGGGTAACCAGTCTTTTATCCTAATAGATCTCAGAACGGTGGTAGATTCGACAAAGAGATCTTCCAGGAAAAGTTTTTGAAAAAGTCATATTTCTAAACAATTTTTGAAACTTGAAGCTTACATATAAACCGGTAAAATTGAAAATTTGGATGTATCAATAATTCAGCCCTAATAGCTTCAAATCTAAATTTCATTTGTTTCTATATGCTTTTATTATTTCTGGCTGAAAATATCATTCTGACCAAGCACCATTGGTGGAATTCTAACCAATAAAATGGATGTTGGCCATTTTAAATGTTTTAATTTAGAATTCTAGCATTCAAACTATTAATTTTCTAGTGGCTAATTTATAGTACCGTTAATTAGTAAATTTATCTGGAATATAATATTTTGCGATCCTTCTTCTATTAGTTATTGATAGTAATATTTTTTATATAAATAATAAGTAAATCATTAAATAAGTTTACAGGCGTCACTTTTTGATGCATTTACTTTATATTCAACGATTATTCTTGATCTTAATAAGGAAAACTTACTTTTAAATTTAAATGGTTTTGTTTATAGCATCATCTATTAAATAAAACAAAAATTCGAAGTGACCCCATTGCCTTGCAATGTCTCATTCTGAATATAATATGGTGTACTTGACACATACAGCAAGTCACTGCAGCAGGAAGCCTGTTTTTTCGTATACTCTTACAGCCTGTCAACAACTACACGCGAACATTAAACCGTGTAGATTTATTCTTTCACGGAGTTTCTTGGCCATATGGAGGGAACTACACGCGCAACAATGGTAAATAATGGTACTTACGTACTAATCAAATTGGATTTTTCATTTAGCTGCAAAACGTTCCTCGTAAATGCGGCCCGAACCGCAGGCAATTCATAAAGAAAATTATGTTGTGAATGATATACGCCTTACAATTCCCTTCCAGCGCTATTGTGGCAGATTTACGTTTGTTTTCATGCTGCTTTAGAAACCATCGGGATAAATTACAATATTTAATTTATCGCTAATGTTCCAGTCATATATTATACCACTCCATTTGCGAATCCAGTTTAAATTGAACGGGGTCAAGGGTTGAATTTGTTAATATGTGAATGACACATCAAATTGCAATGAAAGAAACCCTTATACGCAAGTCTTATTGTTAGAAAAGAAAAATTTCCTAAAGGCAAGCCTTTGTGTTGTACGTACTTTGTAATAGCGTCTATAAGAAGTGAATAATATCTTATAAGGCCATAAACTTTATATTTATATCCATTTATATTACCATACGGGTAGGTAATATTTTATAAGATTTAAGTATATTATTATGACAACTTTTTATTATCAAGAAGTTTCTATCTGGATATCTACACATACCGCCTAGATAAACGATGAACCCGTTGATATTGCTTGCTAATATTTTTGTGTTTACGTTTTGACGTGCCACAACTCTTCTTGTGGCATGCCCCTTCAATCATATAAATATTTATTCAGCATTATACCAGCATTCATCCTTTTTGCTAGAGAAAGTTTTTCTAATTCATTCACGTAACTTAGTTTAACCTAAAGTAATACTGGCTTATCTGGACTAAAAGATAAATTTCGCCTTTTTGTCATTGGTTAATCGTGAGATAAACCAAATGTTCCAGAAAGTTCTAATTCTATTTAGTGAAAATGAAGCGTGAAGGTTTGGTTCAATTGACCGGAAAGCAATGCGAGAAGTCCCACAAAATTTGTCAAAGATGACACATGTATCATTTGCGAGGCATTTTAAGAATTATGAAAAAAAAGTCAATCCTAAAGAGCTTTCGATTTCGTTACTTAACAGCTTAAGTATTTTAAGTTCGAAAAAGTTAGGTTAGTTCCAGGCTTAATTTCTTTGCAGTTCAGTGGTCAGTTAGATTTTTTTTTATTTGCTATGTTGATGAAAGTACTTTAATATTGATTTTTTTGTACAAAATTCATAAAAGCATTATCAGACAGTTTAGAAAAGAGGAAATAATACAGTTAGTGATACAACCTTAAGTTTAATGATAAATTGAATGTAATGGACAAATTATATATGACAAAAAAATGATTTCAATAACAAATAGGTGAATTACAGGATTCACTAAACATTTTTTACAATTAATATGTCAACCATTCCAGTTAGCGAATTTAAACGAAAAGTTTTTAACCTAGATCTTAGTGCTTACTTGATTGATCAGACTGTTTGTCTTTCAGTAGTAGTATTATAATAAGAATCGGGATTGAATGGATTATTCAACTACTGTAGGTAGTTGATTGTACATTAATGTATGAAGACGAAGAACTAGAGAAAAACCTTTCAAAAACCGCCCTACACAAAAAACTCTTCCTAAACCAAGAAAATAGGCCTACAGAAAAACATTGCAACTTAGGTATTTTTTATCTACCGCTTTGATATGCAAATAAGTACCTTTCTTAATTATGTAATGCCTTTAATACTTTTTTTCCAAAGAACGGTCTGTACGATATGGTTTTGTCGATAATAAATAGTTTTACCTTATCAACGTTATGAAATTGTGCAAAATAATCACATTGTTAACTTACGTTGACGAAATAGAAAAACACCACACAACTACAGATTTATTCCGCAATAACGCGATCGGAATTTACCCCAACGCAATATACCAAATGGGTTAATTCCATTAAAACAACTTGTGATTAAAATCCGCAAAGGCGTTTTAAGCAAACTTACTAAAGATAATCTCAATTTCAACTGCGTAGTGGTCATTTTCACAACGCCTGTGAATTTTAACTTATCTCTAATCCTCTGCGCACTTGTATTTTTAAATAATAATTTCAATGGAAATTGAAAACTAATACTGTAATTTTCCTGTTTTATTCCTTATTTGTTTACATTTGTAATTATTATTTTTAGAAATAATATAATTTTACAAAATATGGACCAAATAAAATTAAGTAAATACATTTTATTATCGTATTATTAGTAATATAATTATACAAACAACTAAACTTTAACGAAAGCATAAATAAAATCTTAATTAGGTAAATAAATGAATCAGAAATTAATAACTTACCTATTAATTTAACGGAAGGCCATGATAGAAGAAGATAAATTCTAAGTAATTTACTATTTCACAGCAATTCTAAATAACTATTAAAGTGAGCAATAAGCATAAGAACTGTTTATAGTACCCGCCAACGTGCGAATAGTTATTACTAATTAAAAATGTAGGATATGGTAATAAATATTTACAATAGAAATCATTCATAATAATCAAATAGTAATATGACCTTGAAAGATAAGAAAGTTGTTACAGAATGTCTTTAATTGACACGAGTTTTGCGTGATATACTAATAATCTTTTAAATTAATTGTATTCGTGTTTATTCAAAGAATAATTACTAATTAATTACTGTTTTAATTCACATGTTATGACGCATGCAATGGTGTACATCCAAGTGTCCCAATAAAAGAAAATCATCCTACATCACCCGTTTTGCATTTTTTGTAGAAAACTGTTTTTCAAGGTCTATTTTTTTATGCTTGTTGAATAAATATAACTTCTTGAATTAGTGAGACTTGTTAATTTGCTTGTTGATAGATTTTGTATAAAAATAAAATGTTTAATATTATTACCGAATACATACCGAAAATTTGCATTTGAGGTAAAAATGGCCGTACTGATCTACAAATCTACGACTTCTGGCTATTTTCTAGCCTTAAAAAGATTTTACGTAGTCGACGTTTTATTGTAAAAGAAGAAGTCAACATCTCCAAAAGAAAGAATTGTGGCAAGATTCGAATAAATAATAAGTGACGCAATTTCTTTGGACAATTCGTTTATCGCTGATGAATGAAATGATTGTTCTAGATCATAACAAAAATGTGGTGGCCATCTTAACATGTTTTAGAAATTGATTAATATTATGAGTTAAACCGAAGTTTTTGTTTTAATCTTTATCCGAAATTATCTGTTTTAGTTGTGTGTTATGGAGAAATAATTTTTATTCCACGAGTAATAAATATGTCTGTTGATGAAATAAATAAAGATTAGTAAAAGTTTCACAGTTTTATTAAAATATAACCTGACAATATTGTTTCGACAGCTATGCTGTCACTAACAAAGGTAATATAATTATAAACAAACACGTCGCTAAGGTAGATACAAAAATAGGTAACTAGATACAATAATAATAATAATCAGAATTAAATATCTAATACTTCCAGTAACGGAGAATTACTGAGCTCAAGTTGTTCATTCATTAGAGGTACCCTGAGTTTGTGTTTGTATATCACTTCTTCAATCTATAAAACACAAAATCACAGAGAACAATCTAATTTCTGTTAAAGCAGATAAGGGTTACACTTTGGTAATTCTTTCAGAAGATATTTACATACAAAAAGTTAATGAATTTATTAATAAAGAAAATTTTGAAACGTTAAACAAAAACCCAACCACAAAATTCCAAAAAGAAATAAAACAAGGTTTAGAAAACTGCAATATCTGCTTTTCAGAATTAGAAAAGCAACAAATCATTAATAAAAACCCACAACCACCTAAACTATATGGACTAGTCAAAACACATAAACAGAATATGCCAATAAGACCAGTTGTATCATACATCAATGCACCTGATCAGATTTTATCCAAAAAACTGAACCAGATTATTAACACGATAGGTTACAAATCGAAATACTCTGTTAGAAATTCATTAGAATTAGTAGATAAGCTGCAAAACATACATCTTCCACCACCTTCACAACTTGTTAGTTTTGATATTTGCAACATGTTCTCCAGAATATCCCCACAAGAATGTATTCCTTTATTAGATAGTTTCTTGATCAATAGTAATATAGAATTAGTTAAAAGGTTAGAGTTAATTCAATTATTTGACCTTTGTATAAGTCAAAATTATTTCACTTTTAATAACATAATTTATTTACAAAAGGATGGTTTACCTATGGGTAATTCTCTAAGTCCTCTATTAGCTAACATATTTATGGACAAGTTCGAAGATCGAATATTTGAATTAAACCTCTCTAAACCCATTATCTTCTGGTTTCGTTATGTTGATGACATTTTAGCTTGTTTGAGGTTATCAATGAATTTTTAATTCTTATTAATAGTATCCACTCTAACATAAATTTTACACTAGAAACAGAACAAAACAGGGCTATAAACTTTCTAGACTTAAATATCAAGATTAACGCACACAATCTATTTGAATTTTCCATATACAGAAAACCAACACAAACAGACATAACAATACCAAATGAATATTGTCACCATAATACACATAAAATAGCAGCCTACAGATCATTAGTACACAGAGCTTTAACTATTCCACTAACAAAATCAGATTTTAGCAGAGATATCAACCATTAAACAACTAGCACATGCAAATCATTACAATCCGAACATGATTGACACTTTAATTAAACAAAAAGATTATAGGTTAGCTATCAAAAGAATATATCCCATTGACAATCAAACAGAAGACACAAATTACATATCTATACCATATTTTGGCAAAATATCAGAAAAAATTGCACATATACTAAGAAAAACCAACAATTATAAAATAACATTTAAAACCAACTAACACTTTTTCATTTTTATTTAATGCTAAAGACTGAACACATGATATCACGAAATCGGGCATTTACCGTTTAAATTGTTCTTTTTGTAGTTTCGGTATATTATGGGCAAACACTTCGTAATTTTGACATAAGATATAAAGAACACGTACGTCATTACAAAAATAAACATCCTGAAAAATCTAATTACGCCAAACACCTTTTAGAACAAAATCACACAATGACTCCTCAAAATAATATTAAATTCCTACATTTTTGTAATAACAAACGCAAATTAGACATTTTAGAAGCCTTTGAGATATACAAACACAAACTCAGGGTACCTCTAATGAATGAACAACTTGAGCTCGGTAATTCTGCGTTACTGGAAGTATTAGATATTTAATTCTGAATATTATTATTATTTTATCTAGTTACCAATTTTTGTATCTACCTTAGTGACGTGTTTGTTTATAATTATATTACCTTTGATAATGACAGCATAGCTGTCGAAACAATATTGTCAGGTTATATTTTAATAAAACTGTGAAACTTTTACTAATCTTTATTTATTTCATGATTATGGAGTTCCACAAAGTAAGGCTGGAAACAATAAACAAGATGTCTGTTGATGTTCAAATAATTAGTTTTAATTAATTCTCAAATATTTAAATCTTATCAAGTGTAAAATTTTAAACTAATGTAAGATGATCTATTCTTGCTATTGTTTCTAAAGTTTTTTTTTTTTTAATAATTTGGGTATGATAACACAGAATAGTCGTTTTCAATTATTCCGTGTCGGTCGATTACTCAGCCTAGCATTTTTCCAATTGTTTTGGATTAATTAACTTTTTACAATGGATAAAGTAAAAGAATCTTATTACTAAATGAACGCTTGCGTTCATAATTCATTTTTCTTGCTTATGGAAGAAGAATAATAATTCGGACAATTATTAATTAACTTTACATCACAATATAGGAATTTGTTACTGTTATTAGAATAATCCGTGACCTCTTTATCAAACGTTGTTCAAACACTTCTTTTTCCTTACCGTTCTTCATATCGTCATCTAAATCATTTTATATTGTGTGCCCATCAAAAAGACATCAGTAAAACGGCCATTTTTCGGTTTCACATATGATGACCCGCAAAGCACTTGTAAATTTAAATATGCACACGTATACAACCGTTGGTTGTCTAAAACGGAAGCGCACTTACTTATTGTGTTTTTTTTCTATGATCCAGTAGTTAACAACAATCCTAGAAAGCGACCAGCTGTGATGGATGATGTGTTTAACTACTTTGCGTGTATTTTCCTGGAGGTTATGGGAAAAAGAATTATGTTCAAGAACTGAAAACCATAATTGAACCCATTGCACTGGCAGTGTATAATCGAAGGAACTCGTGATTAAAACTCTTTTGCGTTTACTGCCTTAAAAGTTTCAAAATTGTTATGGTGGTATTACGTGAACCTTTTTTTTGTAATTATTGTTTTGCTTCCTACTACATGACTTACAATTTTTAAATGCAAATTTCTGGGAAGCAAATAAGTAATAAGTAAAAACAATTAAAAATGTATGTATGTATATACATTCATGAAGAGCCCACATAACTAGTTTGCAAAATACTTGTCCTCAAGTTAGGCAAAAGGATTACGACCTTAACATCGAAATATTTTTAGCCTCCAGCAGCAGAAAAAAAGTTTAACCTCAACCTAAAATCTCTCTCACACTTCTTAATAAAACAATTAGTAATGCAAAAGTGTATTTGAATAGACGGATGTACGGATAGATAGAGGAAATGTTTAGTTCTTGCAGTCAAAAAAGAGGTACGAAATTTGTGAGAAAATTGATGGAAAAACATTTGTATTTTTATATTAAATGTTATTCATTGTTGATGTCTGAAAAATATTTTTAATGCGGTGTTAATGTGATTTAGTAATTGATGATGTAGGTGTAACGCGAATTTCATTTAGTAATAATTTAAATTTAACGCCACGTGTTACACCTCACATGTTTAGATACCTACGTGAGAAACGTATGAATTTAAAATTTGTAAGAGGAGATTCACAAAACAGAGGATGTAACGAAATTACCTCCAAATGTGTGTTAATTGTATAACATTTCTTTTTACTATATTAAAGTTTTATTAATATATAATTGCTTCCGGAAGGAGGTTGCAACCATTTTATTCTTCTGTCTTATGGAATATAAAATACAAAAAAAGTGTTCGTCCTCCTGTCTGCCTGTCTGTCTGTTTGGGGTAATCTCCGAATGTACTGTATCGAAAACGTCGATTAAGACATTCCTGTAGATCCTCAAAGTATCATAGGCTATACAGACAAGTTCAGCTCTATAGCGTCATGCAATGAATACGTCGATTTTGCAAATGCCTATTTTCGCATCCCCATTAAGGAATAGTCAGACTTTGCCAGTGGTTAGATAACACTGGCCAACACATTTTTTGCTGACTTGTTCATTACTAATTTGGGTGTGCTGAATCCGAAAATCATATTGGTTTTTGCGTATCACGTCAAAATTTAATTCTATATCATTTTATGCTCTTTGAAGAATTGCAAATGCGGCCAAGTTGTAACTTAAGAACTTATACGATATAAACAAAGTATAAAATTATAATAATTCATTTATTTATTTAGGTACAATATTTACACAATGATCATTCAAAAAACTACAAAAGTGTTAGTAATAAAGAAACAACAGTAGCACTTTCTGCTATGCATTTTGGTTTGGCAGTCCCTTTGAACACTCCCACAGTAGTCGGCCATCATATGAGAATCCCATCTTCCTTGGTACCGAGTTTCCATGGTTTTTAAATCTTGGTGAAATCTCTCGCCTTGCTCATCGCTTACAGCACCTAAATTTTCGGGAAACCTATCAAGATGGCTATGAAGGGAATGAAGCTTTATACATGTTACATAATTATAATTACTAATTTATAATTAGTACTCTCTTATGTGTTTACACATTATTATACCTTATATGAAAAATTGTTATTTCACCAGTAATCGATCTCCGATAGCTCAGCTGTAGAGCATCTGCCTAGATAGCAGTAAGCCCGGGTTCGAATCCTGGTCACAGATAATAATTTTTCATAATTCAAATTATGTCTTCATTAATATACATTAATCTTGGTGTTAAAGCACGATATTTCTAAATCATTAAACAATTAAGAATTTGCTGCATTTAGTTAACAATTTTCAAGAATTTTGGATTCGGCAAACAAAAAACGCCGTAGAAAAAAAACCTGACGTGATAGGGAAAAACGGGATTTATATTTGGCATTAGCGTACCAATTTTAGTTAAAATCAAGTGTCAGATTAAAGTCAGCAGAAATTTTTTTTGTTGGCCAGTGTAATCATTAAAGAAAGAAAATTCCTGTATACCATTTTTCTCGTACTTTTGGAGAAAAGCAGCATCGAGGTTCAGCCCAATGTTTTCAAATTGAATAGTAAGAATTTATTATTTTTATTTATTAAGAATTTATTATTATTATTAAGTCTTTATTTTGGCCAAGTAAGTGTTTCGTAGAATAAGAACAGATAAACAGAATTATATAAACAAAACTTATTTTTGTTTTGTGATTTGTAAGACAATCTTAAATTCTTTTAATAGACACATTAACCCCTATGTGTGATACAAGTTTGCAGGTTTGTAAATAAAAAATTATACTACATGTAATAGTGACACATATTTTTAAGTTCACGGGAATAAACAATGCTATTGGGTTTCTCAAATGAGCATAGTAGCAGGTAACAAAATACAAATCAGCAATAAATACTCTGACTACGTACCGTTTTGTTATTCTTATTTCAATGAACCAAACACATCTGTGCACCTTCCTTGCGATATTATATTTCTTTCAATGTTGTAGTTCCATTTCTTGGAATTTTAAATTTAGTCTTTACTCCTTCATTATCTGCAATCCATACGAATTTGTTAACCCATAAAAAGGAGCAGGAGCAGAAAAGTTAGCATTATTATTAATTAATAATTAGATAATATCTATTTCTATAAAGAACATTAAGCATTCATAAGAACTGTGACTAATAATTGCAATAATAACAAATTGCAAACCCCTTACACTGCAGTTTTTAGTAATAAGTAACAGTAACAGTGCTTATTTTTTACGAATTATGTTTATACTATGTGGTAGTTATTTTCAATGTAAACATATTACCATCCATCAGGGTCGTTCTATTAAAACATAGAAAAGAAAAAAGGTTTTACTAAAGGAATTTTTTAGAATTTCAATAAATATAATAATTCCTATTGATGAATAGATTAAATTATCTGAACGCATCTTTATTTAATTAAGTAATATCTGTTTATTAACGAATAGCAAATCAAACTTAATGATATCATTAAATGGGTCAGTATTACAATGATGTCATTTCTGCCTGCGTTTCCTACTAACTAGAACATAGGGGAACCCCTGGATTCATTTTGACTACACTACTCCTAATATAATAGAACGCTTTAAGTTGTTTCAACAACTTCCAAAAAGGAATGTGCGCCGTCTGCATCCTTGTTGTGCTCGTTCAACGGATGTCACATTTTGTACTGATAGTGTCAATTTCTAAAGAGGTTGCATTTAATCCTAAATATTAAACTTAACACTGACCTGCATCTATTATACGTACTTTTTTGAGAACATTGGGCAAATTTCTCTAAACTTTCATAAGTTCATTTAATCAAAAAATGTTACTTAAAGGTACTTAGGGTTTTATGTTTCTAATGTTTCTAACCAGCGAAGCTTATCCTCAAAATCCGATCATTGGGTAGTGAATTACCATGTATACATAAAACAAACAAACTGTACTTGCACTACAAATGATGAAGGCTTTTTCAGACTGGCTACTTTTGCTCTGCTCTTGATGATTTCGTTAGCTTCTACCTTGAGTAGAGTTTAAGGTGTTAGTTTTGCTTGCCACATGTCTTTTGGCAACTGATTGACCGTCAAGTGGCTGGACGGTGGAAACAAATATTTTCCTAGATTTGGTCCTCTCTTCTTTTCATATTATTTCTTCTCAAATAGTGAAATAAGTGTATTGGGTCATACGAATGTAGAGATGGAAATTCAGCTACTTCGACTTATAGTTTGGTGTAATTGACCAAAGTAATTGCAGTAAGTGTTGAAAAAAACAAAAATTAGAGTGTTGTTTAAAATTTTTATGAATTATTGATCTTATTTCCATAAAGTGCCAATTTGACTAGAATGGATATCTTTTATTATGGAATGTCTTATCACGGAAATAGTTCACAGCAGGTTATCGAAATGAATAAAAACGAAACATTTTAGAAATTTCTACGTCATCATGTGTAAAACTTGATTAACTCAATGTCGAATAATGATAAAGCTTTTTAAATGTGCGTCAAAGAATATGCAACAAAAACTTAAAAAAATTAATTAATATAAATATTAGTGCACCTTCTTTTATTTTTGTTAATTTAGTTTAATTAAGAGCTGTTATTACACCTTTGTATTGTAAAATTGTGTGTAGACCTTTATGACCAATAAATTCAGTTTGGATTTAATTCTGGATTTATTTGCAGTACTGAAGCCGATATAAATCTTTACTAGCCACACTTAAGAAAGGGTGGGCGGCTTCCCATAATAAATGAGTATGGGTAAGAGTGGTAACCTGTATGAAGACTCTCTAAATCAGTGATTTTAACCGCTTTTCCGATTAATACTGTTGTTCTGCTGCTCCAAGAAAACCTAGCTATAGATGTCACGAGAAAGAATAATGTTTTGTTAAACAGCTTCATCAAAAACCACATCAGAAATGGCCCATTAGTACTAAAATGGAATTTTGTAAATAAAAAACAGTTAACCGCTGGTGTTTTGCTGTTTGAATCACTCGCTAAATGTTGATTCGTTCAAAATAGGGCAGTTTTATTTTAGTAACGGTAATTCCGTTATTATCGGCAAATTCTGCGACTCGTGATCTTATGATCCAGTGAAGTTGGACCATACGATTTTCTTTTGAGCGAGTACGCAATTCACCGTGAGTATTTAAAATTTTACATGCTAATACTAATACAAGGTAAAATAATACATGTTTCCGTAGCCGACTATGCAAACGTCAATTCCAAGACATTTGCGGCTTAACCAATGGCGAATGTGCGTTTTAAAAAGTTTTTTTGACCTTAATGTTTTGAGTCTATGTATCTTCGTATACCAGAATCCACGCTGCGTGGATAACAAGCTATCATCCATCAGAAGAGTTGGGGGCAATCGTGGAAACATTTTAAGCGAGAAAAACTCGAAACTGATTAATACAAGTTGTAAACAACCAAACATATCTTCAATTCTGAAAGTTGTGCAAGTTAAATGAAAAAGATTACATTGGATAATAAAATCCTAAAGTAAATAATAAATAAAACGTGACCGTCTGTCTTGAAGAAATATATGTACTGTACGTATATACTTCACGAACCTGCTTATGCTTAATAAAAACAACAAAAAAACATCCCGAGGATTCCTGGATAACTAAACTAGTCAGGTGATCTGTCTGCTCCAGGTGGTTTTTCACTCGGCATTTATTAGATGAGTTTTATATTAAAAATTCGAGAAATTATTCTCGTTTTTTCCAAATTTGAAAAACACGTCAAATTTTACTAATGTTAGCTAACAGCACACATCTACTACAGAAACTGCTGCGGCATTTTGAACTGAACTGTACATCCAGTAGAAGTATTTAACTCGTTTGCCACGGAATCGTCACTGTAGTAACAAAACAATATTCGGCAATAGATAGAGGAAAATAAAGTAAAACCTAACCATCAATAATAATCGCAGAACAATAAATTAAAGTAAATATATAATATTTAAGAAAATCAAGGATTACATGAAATTGTATTGTTCTGCTGTCTTTATTTTGTGTAAGTTTGACAAGAGGGCCTACTTTACTAGCTCAAGAAGAATTTACCATACTTTCTACTAGTTACTAAAGTCAAATTTACCTGAAAGGTATTTGTTACTCAAACAACGATTTTCAGACTATATATTTCATTTGGCGTAACACAAGGAAGTGTCCCAGGGCCGATACTATATTTGTTGTATACATATGATATTAGAATGATCTGGCTTTTATTTATGTAAAATAATGCACCAACAAATACATACAACATATGCAATAAAAACAAATCATCTTTTTCATAGGCAAAACAGAAAATATTTAATATAAGAAGAAACAAACACTGACACAAAAACCACATTGTCTCTCAACAGCGCAGTTCCTTCTACTGCAAACGACATCACATAACGCAAACATGTAGGGCAAATTGCTAATTTAATTAAAATTATGATTTTTTGTTACAATTATTCAAAGTGTTACTTGCTGGCAGTGCCCTATACGAAAATAAAACTCATTTCAGACATTCATTTCCATTTACTCCAGTAAATAGACAATCTTCATAATTAACAGTCTCAAAAATTGGAATTATGGAGGTGACTGAATAAAATTCGTCATATGATTTAATTTTTGCGAAATTTCTCGGAATCTAGAAAATTCCCTAGGTGTCTACATAAAGATTTCAAATAACATTTTTTTTATTTTTATAAGTGTTACTACTGAAAGAATTTTTATTATTTTATGGCTGTATAACCTGTGAAGCAAATTTTTAAAGCAGTGTTGTCTGATGTCCAATCATTATTATTAATTTATGAGAATGAATCTTACGAAAATAAAACATCATGAGCTTCCAACTGATATATCCATTTTTATTCGACAATAAAAATGTGGAGAAAATAGTCTATTACAAAATTGGTAATACTAAAATTTCCATTCTACCCATATAAAAATCCTAAGAAAATGGCAACGCTGTTTTGCTGCAATATGACTATCAACATTCTAACCCCATTCTTAAGTCATAGCCAGCTCCCATCTTTTTACAAAGTGAATGAATGATAGGTGCTATGGAAGTTGTCAGTTTTATATTTATGGGAAACAATAAACATTCATTTTAAAGATTTTGAAATACTGCTTCCAAAATTTGTTTAAAACTGCTTTTATAGCTATGAAGACTACTTTGGTCATAAGCGTGGCTTTACATTATTTAATATTCAAGTATCAATTTTTCATCTAGAGATTGAAAGAATAGGTTGTTGAGGTAATTTCTACGTATCTTAAAAGATTAAGAAACAAACTGGCTTCTCAAGTACTGTCAATTGTAAGAACGATACTTGAAAAAATTGAACAGGGTTGCAACAAATGTTCCAATATCATATGGATCATATCATCATTATACATTCTATCAAACTGCAATTGTATATTGAAGTAAGTAGATCATACTCTCTGAAGATTTGGAAAAAATAATGGGTTTACACTTTTAAGGATTATCCGGGTTAAAACGTACTTTAAAATGGAAGTAACAACTTCACCAAATATGACTGATTGCAGTTCCGATTTCATGATTTTAAAATACGGTAACCTTTGTTATGATAGTTTATGGCTCTTCTCAGGATAACGGCATAATTCACTTTTGATATAGAAGCTGGCGCTCTATCGTAACTACTATGTAATAATTCAACTTTTTTCCGATTACGCTACACTATTGAGTCTTTCTTTTCAAATAGTTAGTTATTACTTATTTTTCATTGATTTAAAATTTACCTTAGAAAAAAAAGTTCGTTGCGACCAAATATTAATTACTAAATGAAATAAATCTTAAGATTCTGTCTATATAATGGGCATTGGTTAAGCATGCCTAGAGCTATCCACCCACGACGATAATTATTATTCTTCGATAATATTGAATAATAATATTTTATGATAAATTATCAGCCTAAAGATATCATTTTCGATCGATTTCAATTCCAAGCAAGTGTGAAAATCTATTAAGTATTATACAATAATAATACCTTTGGATAATTAGGTTTTCATAAAATTACTAGTTTCAGATTAATACCTTTTGGAATTTATTAATAACATTTTTGTTATTGGTTTCTCATGATCATACAATTCTTTCAGTGACAAAAAATTCTTTATACACTTTTATAATGCCCTTAAATCCCACATACAAAGCATTTTTATATTTGTCGTTGACATACTAATATTTATAGGTAATTATTTTTATTTAATTTATTAAAATATAAAAATATATTATTCAGGAAATTTTCAGTAAATAAATCAAACCAATTTAATTAATATAAAAATTCAAATTTGGAATCTGAACTTGAATATTAAATAAAAACATTCTCTAATAGCTATAAAAATTAAACGATCTCTTACCTTTTCGATTATTATTATCAAATCACAAGATTGGAACCATTAATTTAACAAAAAATTAAATTATAAAAACAACCTTAATAATCAATATAATAAAACACTCGCGTGTAATTTTTTACATCCCACACGTCAAAAATCACAGCATCAGGAATTGCATCTCTTCAAAATAATAATCCCACGCATAAAAAAGAACGATGAGGTCAAGAATCCAAGAGATTTCATAATATGTGTAAAACTCGTTTATAATTATTATTTGTTTATATACTGAAAAGTACACATGCACATCACGTCCGTATAAATATCTCGTATATACGACGACGACGACGTCCACACACAAACACACCTATGCGCGCGTAAACTACGATATAACGCCTGCTCAGCTTACGCGAGACTGTTTTGAAACGGAATTTAAAATACGCTTCCCGTTGTTTATTACGAAAGATGTGGAGGGAGAAGATCCCCTAATTTTATTACCGACTTTATTAAATATATCTATTTAACTGCTTTAACTTGCGATAACTCAAGAAGTATAATCAATGATTTCTGAAACTTGCAATCCTGAAAGCTCCTGAAATTAATAAGCATTTGCATCTGATAAGTTATTAATAAGTTAATTAGATGTGTTAATAAGCGTTTATATTATTTAAATGCTCGTTTATCATAAATTTCAGCCCACTCTACTCATAAAGCCAGAATTTTCTTAGTGATTTCAACGTTAGGTAAGACAGGAAACCTGAGTGCATTGGAATCTCTTTTAATATATGTTTTGTTGTGTGCGCCTGTTAATGTGATTTTGATAGAGCTCATTTAGCTGAATCTTCACCACTTGTGTTTATATACGCAGAAAACATCAAAAAACATCAAAAAGGCTGCATATTGTTTAAATAAAAGTTGGCTATTACTTTTATAGGTATTCAAAACACGTTTTGAGACTCACTTTTGATCAACCTTACTATATCATCAATTTAATTTTTTACAGTGCAATTGTACTATAAATTTATAAAACATATTACCAACCAGATCACAAGCAGTTATTAAAATTTCGAAATTTCAATATTTTTTTAAATGTTTGTTTATGATAGAAAATTCAATTTTTACTGTCGCTGAATACAACAGAAACATTTTCAGCTAAATTCTATAGTAGGATCGACAAACTGATCATAGTAATCGGTGCCATGAAGTACGAGGGATGCTCCGCCATCTTGATCGTCGTTAAAAAATAAGTAGAATAAATAAATAGTTTCTGAAGTCCTTTAATCGAGTTAAAAAGTATATTTATGTTTCTGTTTTTGGAACTGAGCATTATATTTACATATAACAAATCATTCATTTTTATTAATAGCGTCTAAAATAAATATGAAGACAGTACATCATTTATTATCCCTAACTGGTATGCTATGATTGACACATGAGAAACCGTTTTTATTATTTATTTTTTGCTACCGCTACGTACCTATGTTTTTTATTTGTTTTTTGCGTTGTCAACTACTACTGAAAGTTCATTTTACTGGTTATTGCCGGTTGTTATGGAAACAACAAAATAACAAAACCATTATGCTTCGTAATGTATCTAGATACTGTTATGGTCAGCAAAATCTGACCAGACTGCAAACTATCTTTATGCATTGCAAGAATTACCGACAAAATACTCAAAATGTAGTCATACCATTTTATTTGTTTTTTGAAATATGGTTAGATATAAAAGTTCAATGTTCTTCTGTGTTTTTTTATTTTTACAAAGTTGTGTGTTTATTTTACGATAGTTGTGTGTTTAAATTATACCTACTTTAAAATGTGCAATTTTGCTGATCTTTATAATTTTCTTTTCAGAAAATGATCTAATAAGAAATAATCTTAATACACAGTAAAAAAATTTAATGTAAAGTTCGAACACTATACCACTCTAAAAAGTGCGTGTTTATGTTCGTATTTAGAGTAAAATATCTAACTGTACCTTCGTGTAGACCATAGAGTTAACTTCAATGTAAGGTTAGTGTAAATTTATCACACTATAAAACAATTATATCTTTTGTTATACTTTGTATAATTTGTTTTCTATTTAGATTAAAATTTAGAGTGACAATAGTGTAATTTTCCAAGGTCAAGGTCAATAACAAAATAAGTGATTTATTTATTTATTGCAATGCAAACATACATAAAAACTATATACTCGCATATGCAATTAAAGCATAAGAACGTAATGAAAAAATGTATGCAAGCCCAGTCGGAACACTTCTATTTTGGCTAAAGGACACCCCGGAATCTTTACTTCAAAATGGTTTTTCTTGGTCCAGGGTATGGTTGTTAATTGTTGCTAGAGTGAACTGCAGCCCATACCCCATGCCAACTCTCATGACATTTCTATTAGGAGATTCCCTTGGAGCACTTATTGAACTCCGCCAAAGTTCAAAATTACTACAATTATGATGTAAACTTTTGTTCTGCGAATTAAATATAATTATAATTATTGCTTTTACTTATTGCTTATTGAATATTCAATCTATATATAGTTAATTAATAATATAGAGAGAAAACAGATTTCAATAGTGAAGAATTATTATTGTTATAAGAATAGAGTGAAAAAATGTTTTAAATTTTAACTCTAGAATTATTACCCAGTACTCTAAAAATTTTCACGAGGCTGGTTTTTTACTGTGTATAAATAAAACAGGCAAGAACAATTAGATACAAACTTCCTGCTCGGTTTTTTGTTTTATATTAAAAACAGTGTTTCAGTTAAACTGTGTTTACATAGCTTCCATTCACAATGCTAGTTTTGAAAACAGTTTTGCAATTATTTTAAACTGATCCCCAATGACTACTGCCTATTCCTTAATTTAAATTAAAGAATATCTCGATCGACGAATTTATTTTTCGGATTACGAAGAGGATATATGGCTGGTGAAACAAGAATTACATTTTCTCTCACAAGCATTTAAGCACTACAGCAGCATCTTCACGTCCTTTAGCAATCCTTTATTAGTTTTTTTATACGCCGTCGACCATACGCCAGAAAGAGCAGCTCATTTATCAGAATTTTAAACAAATAGGGAGGGTGGGTTGTCTAGAGATTTATAGACAATTTATTTTATACTAATCTCGAGACAGGCATATTAAATACCATCACTTTCTAAACGGTTACAGAAAATAGTTTATAATATAATTACTTAGATTGTCCTATACCCCTAGCCGCGAATATTGCACTTTCGAATAACATGCGAACTTTGCACTTGATCCATCAAATTTCCAACCTAAACATGGGCTGGTCGTACATCGACAGTCTGAGTGTAAGTAAGTCCAGTAATGAGTGTAATAATCACTTTCGATAATTCCAGTGGTTGAAACCACAAACATGATTAACCCAGGCGTTGCTAACTATTCATTACTACCAACGCACGCAGTTTATGTTCATTTTTATTTTCACAGACACAAAAGAACCGGCCTATTTATGAGGAAATATGCCTATTTGACTTGGAAGCTTAAATCGCTACTAGGGAAATCTCGTCAAACTATGACGATTAAAAGACTAATTTATTGCAGGACTTCTGTATGTTATGGAAACATTTAAGTATCTCTGGAACGACCTACACAATCGAGGCGAGTTTTGAAACACTTCATTGAGATAATATGCTGGATTCAAAATTTAAATCGAAACTTTTAATAAATAACAAAGTAGGAGTAGGCCTTTATTAAATGTTCTTTTTTCATGTTACCTATGAAGTTAAAAATGTTAAAATATCTCGAAAACGGTTGAATTTAAGTTAGGTATAGAGAATGTCACACAGATTATTGTAGAATTACTGAGGGAACTCAAAAAATAGAAATATAAAGGGTATCCCATTTAAAATAGCAAAAATTGGTAAAGCTTCCAAAAAAAAATAACATCTTGGCAGCACTGTCGACATCAGTTTTGAATTCAGCATATTATCTCAATGAAGTGTTCCAAAATTCACGATGGTGTAAGCAGTTCCAGAGATTAAAGGTATCCATACTTTTGTTTCACAATGTATAACAGCGTTTGTTGTGTAATTACAATCGTTCGGGTTCTCATGCGTGGTTATTTAAATAAACGCAACCAAACAAAACCAGTTGACAATGCTAGCCAAGCGTTGCCATACGAACTTTTGAATTCATTATTTAACAAACACTCCTGACTTACCCACCCACTACTCTACTTAATCGCTTTGGGCTGGCTGTTTTTAATGTGAGCCATTTTAATTCAGAAATTTAAAATTGAAAAAATTCTTTTCAAGGCTTGATCTGGATAATTGGAATTTGAAGGTAAAATAATCATTATAAATAAGTTTTCTCAATATATTTTTCGCTATTTTTAAATGTAGGGTACTTTAAGTGAAATTAATCTTGAATACCAAAATCGTGAGATCAAATGTTTTAATGTTTTAGAAGAAGCAGATACTTTTATTAAGGATTAGTTTGATTTTCAGAAAAAAATTAAAAGGTTTTCAGTGTGGTACGTGCATATTAAATACTTTTTGCGGACCTCTGTATATCATATACTTAATATAACAACGTTCTAAATTTTGTCGTCTATTTTGTCCTTGTTCCTTAAGATACAGAACATTCGTTCCAATTGATTTTTTCATCAAATAACCGAATCTGAAAAACGTAACAAAGATATAATCCTTGCGTTTTAAATAGTTCTAAAATGTTTTAAATTTATGGTTTTAAGAATCTAAAAACTAAAATAAATATAAAGTCAAAGCTTAAATATAAAACAGAATCGCACAAATTGCTCTTGTAGAATTCGTAATGGCAAACTATGACGGCAAGCGGGGTTCGTCTATTAGCCCAGCCGGCAGACCGAAAAATAGGATCCAAAATGCAGCAAATTCCAACCGAAATTTTATTATTGGAATTTGTTAGTGAGTTAATCCTGAGTATAAAACTAGGTTGGCGCGGCGTGGGCAAGTATGCTTCAGCCGCCATCTTGATAAATGCGTTTTTGTAAATATTTGGAGAACGGCTGATCCTGAAATAGAACAGACCATTTTTGTAGAAAAATAATTGTTTATCTTTTTTTTATTTAAACAACTTTTTTTGTAATTGAGAAAATGCATCTCATCTATCACAACAAAAAACTTTAATAACATTCTTTCGTATGATCAATCGTTTACGCACAAAATCGGATTCTTTTTACATTTAAAAATTCGGGTTTTTAAAAAATTTGTAAATCTACAAAGAATCCGATTCTACGCGTAACTATTGATCAGACGAAAAAATGTATAAAAATATGCTAGATGAGAGGCATCTTCAACAAAGCCCCATAATTAAACTAATGTTATTAGCGCGGCAAAATGATGTTAAAGTTTATTATTGTTTTCTGGAAAAGTGGTACTTCCTAGAACAAAGCTGTATCAGACTTTTTTGTTCCTTTTTGATATCTTCTATTGCCTTTTAAAATTAACGCATAGTAACAATTTAAACATTAAACACGGATTATGAATAAGTGAGTAGTTGCAAAATTTAACATGCGGCGAACTATGGAGGTGCTCCAAGTGAGTAGGCTTTTTTGGCCGTATGTATTAAATAAATATTTTAAATTTATTTATAATTATTTTAAAAATCGTTTAAAAAAGTAATTAGTTTTGGCTAGTTTATACAGTATACGAATCATGCAAATCGGTCTTGTACGTGTCTTGTTCCCTTATGTTTTAAATATACCTATATATGATATTTTATTCGATAGAGCATGAATTGTTTAAATTATTAAAATCTTATTGACTTTTATCCCTGAAAGAAGAGAAAAACTTATATTGCAGACACTTGGGCTTCTGCAACTGGACAACCACTGGCTAAACTCTAAATGTAAAAAGAAAGAGAAATGGATGCTTGTATGTGCATCAATTAAACACATAAATAACTTTAAACACAATCTTTATTTAATTAAAAAAATAAATAGAAATTCAAATTAAAAAGGAAATAAAAAGAAAAATGATTCAAATTGGTACAATAAATCAATTAAGAAATTAATTCCCAAGCTTGCGCAAGTGTATTAAATAGTCGTAATAGCCTGACATAGAGCTATTACAGTTCTTCACTTGAACAAACTAACACAAATCAAAAATCAGATAAAAATATCCACAAACGTTCAAATACTTTGCTTTATAAAAAAAATGAATTTTAATAAAAGAGAAATTTAAATGTTTTATTTAAGAAAAATAAATTCTCTTAAAAACCTTATAGGATAAAAAACAATGTGATTCTGAAATTATTCAGATAAACTTTATAAATTTTATTATTGTCAAATCAAATTTAAAACCTTTTATTTAGACCAACCTGGTATATAATGTCAATAGAATTTCCTTCAAATTCTATTCGCTATTGGTATCACTTCATTAATATCTGTCAGATGATTTCTTATTATAAAAACGTCAATTCATAAAATCGATAATGGAAAATAAATTCACCCAGAATTTATTTAAAACAACTCGTTCACACTTCCAAATAGTTTGTTGAACAATAATAAATGTTCAGGTAAACACTTAGAACTTTGTTTCAATCTTGTTTATACTTTATATTGACATAAAGCATATGATCAACACTTTTAACCTCACTTAAATCTACAGATTTTTAATCCGGAGTCGGGCATAGATTCGCCAAGTGCTTTTGATCGACTGAATTTGTTAAATTTGGCTCCAGCTTATATAGGTTTAGTGGAAACAAATGCCGACACTGACACATTTTCAAAATAATCGCAACGCGGAAAATATTTATGACGTCACAATTTCACTCAGCTGTTTGTTTTTCTCACAGATCTTAATTCTATAAACACAGGATTATTGCTGATAAAACAAAGATTAAAACAATATAACACACTTATGTCCTAAAATGCATCGTAACGAATATATCAGACCAAAACGATTGACAATGAACAAATCTCATTATGACCTAATTACATACAAAATTTAATAAATCCAGGTTTATCCTTTACAAAATAGATACATAATTACACAATGTAGCTAATACATATTAAATTTCCACAGGAACATCTTTACAATTTAAGAAAAACATAAATTACGATCCGTTACAACAATCGGATACACCAAATGATGCATATACAAGTTTTACCTTTGACATTAATTCAAATAAAGTCAAATTGTCCAGCATACAGTCCTCCAAGTGTTTGCATTAAAACAATGGTGAGAAAAATAGTATAAGAGTCAATAATTATCAAAACTGAAGCATAGCAACAAAATCGAAACCTTCAATAATAAGAATGCTCAGGATTATTATATAAGAGTTTAAAAGCTAAATGTGCTATATTGGTCATTACAAGATTTACCTAATTTATTTGTTTATAGTTAACTGGCAGCCCGAAACTAAGTTAGTCTCTTGGAAAATAGAAAAATTCACCCTACGTTAAAGATCGTAGACTCTAGATTTAAATAAGAAGATTACATCTTCTCTACAAATGAAAAAAACCATCCCAATATGTAACTTGGGTTGTATAAACATGTATTATCATAAAACAATCTAAATGATTGATATCCTTTTTTTTTAAATCAAGCCTTTTATTATGCATATGAATTGAGGTTATGTTTGCATGAGATTTTAGTTTTGATTTCTATTTTAAATATTGATGAGCCTAATTGTGACCCAATATGTAGCCTTTAGATTAATTATGCCTAACATCTAGCATATCCATCTTTTATTTTATTTTTATATGTGAAATATTTGTCTTCACATTTACGATCTTATTGTTCAATAAAATTTTTAATGAGATGGACTTATTACATCTCAATATATTTTCTAATATTTTTCATTTTTTCTTTGATATCGCCCATAAGTGATTTTTGGCTTTTTAACGCACTAGCTGCTAAAACCTTCTTAATTTATGACTACATAATCTCATGGTATTTGACATGCTTAAGAAACTATCCAACCCCAGGTACGAATTTTAATAAGACGTTAGTTGGGTTGCATAATCTCAAGGAAAAAATATTTTTTTAAATAGTTTTTTTTAAACCAAGGAAAATGGTTGTATTTTAATAAATATGCTTATTTTTATAAATAAGTTGATTTTTCTTACAATCTTGATAAATTTTCATTGTTCAGCTAACGATGGGTTATCGTTACTTATTTATGTAAGAAAAGATTAATTGGAAGCCATTTCAAGGCACGTTTTGACGTAAACCAACAAGGTGCATGGTTGTGATGATGTATGCAAGTATTTGCTACCTTACCTGCGGTTTTAATATGAAAAAAGTATGTTACAAATTAACGACTTGGTGAAATCGTTCAAATTTTCTTATTTACTCAGATTATGCAGCTTGTGGATAATTTGTTTCATTGAGTTGTTGTCAAGTAGTTCCATGGGCACAATTTTTAAACAAATGTAAATGTTGGGTTTGGTTCTTTTTGTAGAAGATATCATAGAAATAAAAATAAAAAATTCTGCGTTTTGACATGACAATCTGAAAAAAAGTAATTTAGCTATTCTTTCATAGTGAATATCTAAAAATAAGTGAATAATGTTCAACAGGATGTAAGGTCGGATTTTGTTCACATAGGAATATGTAACTAGGCGGTTTTGAGCAATTAAACTAATTTTAGTTATTTGATAGTTGTATATGAAAGATGATTTGATTGATATATTCTAGTGAACTTGTTATTTTATTTTAGTACAAGTGTAATATATCATTGCGTAGGGAATTTTTTGGTTATCTATTTATTGAATTTGTTTAAACAATCATTAATAGTTATAAACAATTATGTGGTTATGTAATATTTAGTTCATCTGCTGTTCATCTGTTTTTCACTAGAAAAATTAACATAGCTGTCTTTTGTTTTTAAAAAGGATATAAAAGGAGCGACCGATTTGGCGACAAACTCTCTGTTGTTTTAGATATTTCATACAGTGCACTTATGCTGAGAGCAAAATTTAAAAAAATTTGAGGTTATGTAGTGAGTTCGGATAATTTTCGTAAACAAATGTAAACGTCAAAATGTTAGGTTATATTATTTTTAAAATGTCAAAGTGAAAAAGAATCATTAAAAATCTTTGAAGTTCTAACTTTAATAATAATTACATTTAATCAATTTAATGTTCAGTGCTATAAATTTACTAGTGAAATTTTTTTTTCATTTACGAGAAGAAGCTTTTTTATGGATAATGAAATTTTGAAACTTTGTTACAATTTAGATGCAGGAAAGGAATTGTTAAAATAAAATTTAATCATTAAATGGACTTACCGTATTACAAGCAAGCAGTTGGATTTCAATATCATTATTAATGTCATTTATTTGGACTTTATTTGAACAAGAGGCAAATATTTGTCATTCCATCATTTTAATTTCAAATCATATGGAAAGCAGATAATTATTGTGTTGTTACAATTTCAGTTGGCTAACTGTTGGCGCCAAATATTGATTTGATTTTTATTAATATTTTAAGGTATTTATTTAGTTTTAAATACTTTTTAGTAATTAAGATTATGAGGATGCCAGAAATATTACTCTTCCGATAAAAGATATTAAACTTTCTTAGGATTGATCTTTCTTTTTCTATATCAAAATTTTTGGTTTCTTTTAATATTTAATTTTTTTATTGGTGTTATTTGTGTTTTATGTTTAATAAATTTCTTGTCATTTCAATTTAAAGAGAATTCTGGGATATATATAGTTTTTTGTGTTTCCTTGATCTATATTTATTTAGTGCCCTATATTAGCGACGCTCCTGAAAGTCTCATGGTGGTGGGGTCTGGAAAGTCTGTTGTTATATGTTTTGTTTGTACTCTTAATTTAAAACAATTTAACATTTATCAATATCAATCTTCATCATATTCGGGTAGTATATATAAACACCCCATAAACCCGGAATATTATAGCAATATGTATAAACTGTTAACAAACTGTCTAATTTATGCGAGTTGAAAACCAACAGATATGTAAATACCTAAAACAAAGATTTATAAAATAATTACTAGAAAACACTCAAACAACTTCAAATGAAGATTCTATAATTCTGTTCATCATAGAAATCATTAACTGGTGTCTTAGATAAAAACAATGCAACATTAAAACCCACTTCAAGTTCAGAAATCAAGTGCATTCAAATTTAATTTACACGCAAAGAAATGTTGAGTTTTTGTTTTGTATGCTGTTAATTAGCAATTTATAACATATGGTTACGGTCATTTCATTCATACTTCTCTATCTTTCTAAAATTTATTTCCGAAAATAATTAATAACAAAATTGCTTATAACCTAGATACGTAAACTATAAATAATAGAAATTTAGGATAAATTATACAAAGGAAGTATTTATTAACAGATTATTAAGTAAAACCCAATTTTTTACATTATTAACAAAGCAATAAATTGCATATTTATATACCTGTTGCAAAGCGTTTCTTCATTTGATTTATTAACGTTAAGGATTAATAATTTCATTGACTAGCGTGTTCAATTGATAAGGATCTAACGTAGAAATAAAGTCTGGCTTTTTAGTTACGGCACGCTTTGATTCCAGAATTTTTATTTGTGAAACAATCCAAGGTAAGAATTCTAAAACGTTGGTGTACACGTCCGGATCTCCAATTGCACAGGGCGATCCCCAAGAAATGATTCCTACTAGTTTTCCATTAGACACCAAAGGACCTCCAGAATCACCCTAAAATACAGAAATAGAAATTTGAATATACCCCTAAGTAGCAAATTTTTATCTAACTACTGTTCTGTTTGTTCTACTTGGCCTTTGCTAACAGATGTAATTGCTTCTTCCAGACACTTCCTGGGAAGAAGATTGCATGAAAAGTTGGTTATTGTTTGTAGTCTTGGGAAGTGCTGTGATGTAAGCGAGTGGGTAAAGACTGCTTACGGGTTAAACCGCTCAAGGAAGAAGAGGTAAATGAGTAAATTCCAGAAGCAAACCTTTTTTAAATATAAACAAATAGAAACTACAAGTTTACTTAATGAATAGCATAATGACCTATCGTATCCAACGGTAGTTTCTTACTGAGACTAATCATTTTCCTTTTTTGATTGTTGTAGGTTGTTAATTTGTATGTATCTGAAATGGCTGTGTACTGTTTTTTTAAATAAAACTGGTTAACAAACTATCTTTGTAAGGCGATACTCTTATTCAGAACTGTCTTATGTAGCTAATAATTTGCTCAATATATTGTAATAAATAAAACCTTAATTCGAAATTAAGAATTTTAATTGAATACCTGGTATATAAATTTCGGACTTGCGTCCCGGGAATTCCCCGTGTCAGAGACACTAGTCACTACGCAGATTGATTTACTCAAGAAGTTAAAATAGTAGAGCCTGTTATTTACAGGCGCCCAGCAGTTCGTGTCATACTATAAGCAAACACAGACTCAGCATTTCTAGAATAATATAATTACCCTTGAACAGCCCAGCTCGTTGAGAAACACAAATTAATACTCCAATAAGGTTCTTTCTAGAGCAATTATTTAAAGTTAATTTTTAAAAGTGTTATTATTTGCAGGGGTTGCAGTGCGCTTAAGAGAAATGGCTGTAACTATTGTTACGTGCTAATTTCGTAGCACCGTGTATAGCTATGCTTTTGTGTTAAGTTGTATAGTGTTTAGGGATTTTTGCATTCTCTCTCCTTTTAGTTGCCATTTTTGTTTTGGAATTAACGTCCGGTTGTTTTCAATAAGACTCACTTTATTCGATCCGTTCGTGTGAAGAACATTCTTTAAAGAATATTTTAGTGGACATCGCCGTTTAATTAATCTCTTTCCTTATGTTGTGAATTGGGAATTGCATTGGTGCAGATCTGTGATTTATTTGTGGCGGTAGTTTTTCCAATTGTTAGATTGGAACCTTAATGGATTTTTTTCACTGTTCTCTTAGAGGTTTTAGAATCACACGTTCTCGTAAGTTTATAGTTTAACTTTTCTTTACATTCAGTTTCTTATACTTAATTCTTTTGATAGGTTTCGATGTATAATCGTCGTTATATGGAGGCGATATAATTATCTCTTAAGGTCACATTACACCGAAGGTATTTATAAAGTGTTTGTGTAGTGCGTTCTGGTAATTTGATTCTGTTTGTTACAGACCTTTTTTCCTTTTAGGTTTACCTTTACTCATTTTATAACTTCCTGGTTGTCTTACAATAATTACATACATTACGTTGTATATTTGGGTTGTTAAAAGTGTTGTCTCGTTGGATCACGCTACGTTCGACCTGGTTGGTGACGTTCCTCCTCAGTTCGAAGAACACACATCTGTATCGTTAGTTACTACTGTATATTTATATATTATCAATTTTATATGTTAAATGGTTTTTCTCTAGTGTGCGTTTAGCATTTATATTTACGTATCCATTTGATATATAATATTTTATCACCTTACTTTGTTAGGAATATTTGCGAGTGGATACGTATGGCTTTGCTCCGTAATATTGGTAAACAATAAAGAATCTGACGATTAATGATTGCGCAATCTACATCACAGGTATTCGCGTTAATTTACCGTGCCAGTTACGTTTTTTTTTTGAGACTGACAAGTCAAGTCAAATTTAGAGTAAATGCATCGCTCGCATTAATCCTCACCCAGATTAAATTTGTAAATAGAAATCAATAACTTGTGTTTATTTTTGCCAAAGCTATTTGGCCTTGATTAAAATATAACCTTACTTGCCTGATTTATTTTAATTGACTTGGCTGATAATTTGTCTAATTAAGAATAAAGCACTGTAAATCTCTTACTTGAAGACTTATTATTAATATGTTTGGTATTTGGGGTTTATTCTTTCAGCTATCGAGAAGCCATTATTGGGAAAAGGCGACCACATTGGTAGTAGTCGCAAATGTGTTGTTCTTTTCAGATTTTGTCGGCCAATACTGTAGCTATTTTAGACGATTCTTGGCGCCCATTACAGAATACCTTTAGTGAGAGCCACGCCCTCCCACTAGTTAGCTGGCAGTCGTCAGATTTAACTGCGTTTAAAGTTTGTTACCGTTTCCCAATAAGCAGTCCCCATTTTGTGGGTAACACTATATTTTAGTTTACTATTTTTTCATGTACTGTCTATACCTATTTTGCACTTTTTTGATCACTGCACTTGTTAACATATACAGTATTGGAAAAACCTTCTGGAAAAATTGTGTCAAAATGACAAACGTCAATTATATTTAGAAATTCTTAGCTATAGTACCTTACAAAAAAGTTACTATATTTTAAGATTTGTCAAGTAGGCCATAATATATATCTTTCTCGGATGTATTGCTATTTCCTATTTTTTCTTTGCTCACGCATGAAAATTCAATCCCTAAATGAAGTTTTTTCAATACTGTATAGTGAAACTTACTAAAAACAATCGAGAATCGACCAATAAATGAATATTTGTTACTCCTGAACTTGGAAATTTATGTGTCCCTGCCTTGCGTTCAAAGAAGTCAAACAAGTTCCTAGCAATCTACAGGACTGCGTGGATAAGACGTCCCTGCTTATGTCATTGAAAGTAGAGGCTAATTCTATTAGCCGACTTGAGGTGATCTGTGTCAGATATCTATCAAATCGTACAGCAGGCAAAAACTCGGAAAAAGGGTTCTACTCTGTATGAGATTTTCAAAGGACCTTAAGAGACAATAGGGCTCTTTCTACTGACTCAGGTCTTATTTATGTAGATTCATTAAGAGCGCCGCATTCAGTGTAATATTTGCAATAAAAGCCTACGACCTCCAAAATATGCCTTCAATTGTACTTGAAGCGAGTTTCGTATACGACCAAGTTTGGTGCAACCAACAAGTCTTCGAATGGGAAAAAACTTCATTCAGCTGAAGATGAGTAAGAGGACAAGTTTATAAACCATGCGTATGTAAAATGTGGAACATCAAGATGAAAGTGCAAACAAAAGTCTTACGCACGAGACCCTTTTTTAATAAGCAAGCAAAAGTTCTCATCTACCACAAGTTGAGAACCGCTGGTTCTCATCTAGAATTATTTAAAAAATGTCTTCTCCATATGCATTAGTAACCGAGAAAGACCATTTTTCATCTAATACTGAATATGTATGATTCCCTAGATTCGGTTGAATTCTAGTAGGGTCGTCCAAATGATATAAACAAACGGTGCCACGAGGTACGAGGGATGTTCCGCCATTCCGATTCCTCGCCCAGCAATAAACAAATAAATTCCAAAGATGCATACATAAAAGTTTTTTAAAAATAAAATTATTACTTACAAAGCATGTCCCGGCGGGCACGGTGTTACTGGTACAAATTTGTCTTTTCGTAATAATTCTCGTAGAATCCATAACCCTCTTGCTACACCGTTCTCTAGTGGTAATCTTTAATTCCAGTTTGTATAATTTGTAACTTGGTTTACTGCTACTTTCGTCAGCTATTTCATTTGTTATTGCGCCCCAACCACTTACTATAGCTGTAGTCCCTGGAGATATTTCTGAACTGTCAGCTGAAGGTAACTCTATCGGCTTAACATGAGGTCCAAGTTTTACAGCTATCCTAGACTGAAAATTTTTTATTGACATTTTAAAACGTTTTTATGTCTGCGGCAAAATAATTACCTTGACTAAACCTATATCGAAATCGCCATTATCATACTTTTCATGTATTACTGCTTTAGCCACTCGGTAACCATCGCCTCCTTGAAGTAGAGAATTGCTTCCCGCTCTAAACCACAACTCAGACGCATCAAACCTGGAAAAGATTATGTTAAACCGCAAACCAACACTTTTTTTTAATACTGACCCTTCCAGGCAATGTGCAGCTGTAAGAACATAATATTCGCTGATTAGGCTGCTACCACATTGAAATATAGAGTTGGCATACAGAGCAACTTGATATGGAAATTCGCCAGGTTGTGCAATTTCTCCTCCAATAATTCTACGTTCAATGACATCATCAGATTTAATATCGTAATATCTTACCATACCTCTTTCAGAACCGTACAGACCTTCAGCATCACGATTGGCAGAATAATTAGGCACGTCTTCGTTAAACCACTCGGGCCAATATTGAACTTTACCTCTTACCTGACGTTCGCTTAGAGGCGATTGAATCTTTCTCTTAAAAGTCGTCATCGTGGTGAACCTGGATGGGGAATCTCCTGCATTCTTCACATTTTGCTCATCTAACTCATAGACGAATCTATTTGAAGGATATCGAATCTTTTGAGAGAAGAATTGATTAAATGTTTTAGGTTTTGATTTTGAAAATTCGGTCCTTCTCAATAATGGAAATGCAATAAAATTTCTTGGTTGAGAGGTTAAAGTATCTTCTTGTAACGAACTGCTGAGATAGTCTTTCAATAGAGGAAAATTTGATTGAGGAGGAGTTACTAATATGTTTTCTTGTGATCGATAAGGACTCTTTTTTAAAAATGACGTTAATTTATTCAATGGCATGCAAACAGTTTTGGTAGATCGAACACTTTCTACAACATGGTCGACTAACTTTCCATTTTCGAAATTTTCCGAAGAGGAAGTTTCTGGAATTTGAAAGTTATTGTCGGATATTGTTGGATAATTGGAATGGTAATTGTCGTTATTGAAGTTAGAGCTACTTCTAGCATCAGAATCAGTAGATAAGTAAGTATCTAAAAGATTCTGTAAAATGCTGATATCAGTTGTTTTAGTAGATTGCAGAGTACTACTTGAAGGATACGCTAAGAGTTCATCTCTTCTACTATCCAAATTTTCTAGTGATTGGCTATTTAAGAGATTTTTCAGTGTTTGAGTCGGTTGATTTCCTGTATTATCTTCAATATCAGCATCAACATTTTGTGGTGAATACATTTGTAGGGTACTCTCTAATGTTTGGATAATTTTAGAAAAAAGTTGTTGTGTTAATGGATTTATAGAATGATCTTCAGAAATGGGTTTTAAATTATTCCCCGTTTCTATAACAGACCTTAATTTTGGATTGATCGTGGATACGTCTGTTTTTGGTTGTACATTTAAAGGTCGATTTCCAACTTTCGAATCTTTAGGTAGGTAAGTATCTAAAAGGTTTTGTAATGATGGAATAATCTCACGTAGAAGCTGTTTTTGTATAGGCTTGGTAAGGTTAGCTTCGAAGACAAGATTGCCATCCTTTAAGGAACGATATGGAAGAATATATCTTGACCTTGTTCCCTTATCAAAGTCATTAACCAAAGGAATTAGTGACGAAACAGGTTGATTATTTGATGTCAAGTTGATTGTGGAAGATTTAGGACTTGAGTTTTCTGGTGATTGGTTTTGCAAAAAATGTTTTAGCGCTTGTGTAATCTTTATTAACAGTCGAATATTTGCTGCATGTTGTTTATTTTTTTCACTGTTAACACTAAGATTTTCTGCTGAAAAGATCTGTAGCAGCTGCTCCAATGCTTGAATAATTTTAAATAAAATCTTTTGCTGTATTAGTAGATTCGAAGAACTAGCCTCAGAATTAGAACTTTTTTCAGGACTAAGCTTTGCTAATAAATAAGTTTGCAGAAGGAGCTTTAATTCCCGAATGATCTTAAATGTGACCACACTTGGTAGTACGTTTGAAGGATGATCGTCCTGACTAGGACCATTTTTAGCTTTAAAATCTTTAGATAAATAACTATCTAGAAGATTTTGCAATGCGGGAATGATCTCGTATAAGAGCTGATTTTCTGATGGTTCAATTAATTCAGTTTCAGTGGCAGCATTGATATCTTTGATAGCAAAATATGATTGAAAGATTGGATTTGTGGTTTTCTTTTCGCTGGGAGTCATATATAAACGTTGTAGAAGTTTTGCTAGAGAAGGTACAATTTTGAATGAAAGTTGCTCCTTATATGGAATTGAAGGTTGTGGGAAATCATCTGAAATATTAATAACATCTCTTACATCGTCAAGATTTCTCATGGATTGACTTTGTGAAAGATATCTTAATGCCTGATAAATGTTAGTTAAAAGTTGTTTTTCTACTGCATTATCACCGAAACTCTTTGATGAATAAATGTTTAGAATCTGCTGTAGCGTTTCAATAATTTTAGACAAAAGCTGCTGTTGCGTCAATTGATTCATAGAAGTAGCTTCAATATCGGAATTAAAACCATTTCCAGAACTGAAGTTTGTTAATAAGTAAGTCTCCAAGAAAGTCTTTAACATCTGAAGTATTTTACATAAAAGCTGTTTTTCTGACATTGAATTTATGGAAGCAGTGTCAAGGTCGCAGTTACGAAACTTAAGATTAGAGTTAAAATTATTTGCATTTGAATCTTCTTTTGGAAATTCAACATCAATTATGGTTGAGCTCGAGGTATTTGTGGGGTATTTTGTTTCAGGAGCGTTTTCGGATAACAGTACTGGAGGAAAAGTTTCTGGCTCTGGATTAGCGTTTGATATGGAGCCTTTATTTTGGATTGGAGATTGTTCATTATAGATGTTTTTTGATGAAGAAGAACTTGTGTAAACAGCTTCCATGGCATTAACAGGCTGATTATAATCTTCGGAAGCTACAAAGAGAAAAAAAAGTACTGGTAATTATAAAAAACTCTTTTGAGTTTTCCTAAACTTCCTAAATTTAGTCAAACCAATTAACTACATGTACTACATAGAGCTGTGTAAAAGAAACTTACCCATAATACACGATAATAAAAATAACACAATAGCACACACGACCATTGTTAGACAAATGATCTTAAACAAATTAAACGTCCTTAATAAAATATCATCCTTTATAAACTTTTTCATGAAAACCATTTCTAATTAAGTGTTCAAATTGGCCAAAAATTAACTACAGAAAGTCAAGTAAGTTTTGTTTTAAAATTTATGGCCGTGTGGGTTAAGTATAAACTTGTTTAATTGCAGATCTGGTTACAGTATAATGCGATAGAAAACGCTCCAATTGCTCAAATTTGGATGCCCTAGATAATACATGATACGATTAAAATCTATTGATTTTAGTAAATGACATTCTGGCCTGATTAACACAGATAGCAATTGAGGACTGGTAATTAAAACTTAAATCAGGAAACAAATAACGAAGAAAGGAACGAATGTTAATAGTTTGGCGCGTCTGTTTGTTTGCTTGTTTTTGGGTGAAGGACCTCATGCACCAATTGGTATGATGGTATGGTTGACCCCCCCCCCCCCCTACTAGAATCTAGGGAAATAGTTTTTACCGTGCAAAACGTCGCATTGACACGGGGCTTACTTGTTTACTTCCTTATCAGCGAAACAGGTATGTTTCTAATCTTTATCAATAATAAACATTATAAATATTAAAATTATTAAATTAAGTGTTAACTTCTCGACATAAAACCAGTCGATAGATGAACTCATTTCTAACATTTTGAAGCATCTCTAGCGTAATCGTTCGTATCTCACTTGTAATTATTTCCTTTAAGGTATTAATAGAATTTGGTCGGTTAAAATACACATTACTCTTCGGGTAACCCCACAGGAAAAAATCTAGAGGTGTAAGATCAGGTGATCGTGTTGGCCACTCAATTGCTTCACGCTTCGCAATCCATCGATCTGGAATCACGGTATTTAAATATTACCGAACAGCAACACGATAATAAGGAGGTACATGTATGGAAAATCGTCCCTTAGCAGCTCCAAATATTTTTTTAAATTTAAAGTTATTACAATAAAATAAGAGGTTAGAATTCTATTTTCAACACTACCGGCCCAAATATTCAATTTTTCGGAATATTAGGTGTGGGTTTCCCATCATGTGTGAGTTTTGGGAAGCCCAATAATGACAGTTCTGTTTGTTAACAGCTTCATTCAAGCAGAATGTGGCTCTGTCTGTAAAAATACTGGCAAAGGCAGGATTGGCATTGCACCTTGCCCACGATCAAAATCGTCTTCATTCAAGATTCAGTCAAGAAGTAAGAGTCACCTTGTACGGGTGATATTTGTTTGTTTGTGTTTGGGCGAGGAATCAGGATGGCGGAGCATCCGTCGTACCTCATGGCACCGATTGCTATGATCATTTGGCCGACCCTACTAGAATTTAGCCGAATCTGGGGGAATTCCATCCCCAGTAGGGACCTTTATCGTGCCAAACATCGCATTGACACGGGACCTACAGTTTTACTTCCTCTCCGAAAAGAAGGCATGTTTTAAATTTTTCTGCGCTATGAAAAATTACCAGTTCGGCCGGGGATCGAACCTGCGATCTTTGGATTATGAAGCAAACATGCAAACCACTAATCCACCGAGACTGGCTGGGTGATATTTGTGTTTGTTCAAGTACTTGACAACAGAAGACTGACTGACATTATTATTAGTATCCAGTGTTCTTCTGGTACTGTGACGATTATTTTGCACTTCTAACAAAATATTTAATTGAACTTGAGCTAGGGATTGCTATTTTAAAAAATTTTATGACTTCAGTGCAGAAAAAAGGGGTGGATGTAACAAAGATTAATGTAAAAAACATGAGCCGTCAAAAATTAAAATTTACCTGTCCAAGAATTTCGGCCCCAGATAAGCAGATACTCTTTTATTAAGAATATTTCACAGTAAGCGTTAGCACTGTATAACAACGAAGCATATACAGAGTGAAAAGGGATACGGCGCGTTAGTCTTAAGGGGTGACAGAATACTCCAAAAGGAACAAAAATATCTTAATAAATTATTTTTTGTACGACCATGCTATTTCAGATTGTTTACCATACTTGGTTTTAGAACAGTAGGTTATATTTACTGGTTGCTAAGCAAAAACGCGTCGGTAAGTAATTACTTACCTTTCTGTGTTTGACAGAACTGAACGGTAAGTAAAACATTGTCGTCCATCGGTAAACTGTCCTTACTGTTCTTGATACTTAATATACTATTTCTACCTTAATTAGCTTTCGAGTAATTTAGAGAAAATACATTGCCATATCTGACATACCTTGCTTAAAAAGAATCACATTTTACAGCTGAAGGCCTTGATATTGTTTTAGAATTCAAATCGTTTAGTCTAAACCAATAAGGTCTAAACAAACCAATCGTCTTTGTTGATTTTGTAGTACACTTGCACCCTTGATTTACTGTAAAAGAAAATGAAGCTTGTTTTTCACTAGAAAACAAATTATTACTTTACAAGGTCACATTAAAACCTATCTGGATATATGGTCTCTCTCTGTGGGGAACTGCTAGGATCTCCAACCTGGCAATCATCGAGAGATTCCAAAATAAAGTGCTACGTACTTTAGTCAGTGCTCCATGGTATCTGCCAAACAAAGTGATCTTGAGTGATTTGTGTATTCCCACCGTGCAAAAATAATACAACGAACTGCTCAAAACATATAAAGTCCGACTATCAGTACACCCAAACCAACTAGTGAATACTTTAATGGATGATTCTGATGAACCAAAACGCCTAAAGCGATTTAAACCCAATGAACTTCCAATGCGTTTTTAATCATAGTATTAACCATAATGTTAATCTTGATTTAAAATTAATTTGCGTTTTTCTTCTCCTCCTTAAATATCTGTTCAAATACTCACATGTTTTACACACTAGTGAAATTTTATAATAGTGTGGCTCTTTGGAGCCTTACTCTACACGTTCATAAGCATGTGGCAGCTCCAGCTGCACTTGCACTAACTGCTACATGTACCACACTAAATACTTATTGTCCTCTGTATAATAGGACAGATTATATAATAAAGGAGTGTATAAAAAAAATTACGCGTAAACAATTGATCATACGAAAGACTGTTATTACATAATTAAACTACTACTATTAACGCGACAAAATGATGTTAAAGTTTCCACATGCACGCATGCACTCACAAATGCACATTTTCACGAACGCACACTTGGGTTATTCTACACTACCTTAAGATCTTATTTCGCGCCTTTACAGATGTGCGAAAGTATCCGTTTGCACGACTAGGCACAAAAATTTCCTCTACGCGACTAGGCGCGGAAATAAGTACTTCCACATTCTCACCAGGTGGCGCGTTTATCATTTGTCATTCAATATTAATTTACAGTCGCTAAATTTTGATCATTTTTTTAGACTGGAGTAAATCTTTACCCGACTAGGCTGGAAAAATTACACAAAGGAACGGTACCAATTATTTACGATACTAGTACTATAGGTGGTATTTTACTGGACGAGTACGGTAACTATGCCTTTCTGCGAGCTTAGTAGATAATTTTCCGGACACATGACGTGCAATATTCTTCTGATGGTTGAATTCAATAACTTAAATAAGTAGTAAACAGTAACGATTTTTAATTTAATTACTGTCTATTCGCGCTTTGTTGCGATTTAACTGTTGAGATAACGCACTGAATATCTGACTTGATTTTACAACGAAATAAATTCTTTGTTTAAAAATCAAATTGCATACATAATACGTTATGGGTCATCCCATGCGAAATCGATCACTAAAATCGGTCGATCTCACGGATTTCAATGAAAATCAATTACGAGGTAGTAATCAACTAATGAAAATAACTTTCATTTATCAATTTGCTAGATTACGCAGAACTTTGGAAATATTCAAACTGAAAAAAATCATCAAAACTGCTTGCACGTCTTTAAAGAAATATAAATACATCGAAAAGTATTTATCCTAGAACAAATATTTTTTTATATATTGCTCGCAAGAAGGCGGGCTTTTTGGACGGCCTAGTAATTTTTTGTTACCAAACGTATTTTTATTCTTTTTTAAACGAAATATTTTTAAAATGCAGAAAAATCGGTGTGGTCACATTTTTAAAAATCTGAAAAAAATTGTAAAGATTCTTTGAACATTTCTGTATTTAAATGCCAAATGGCAAGCTGGACGTTTTAATAGCTTTGGCAGGACATATTTTCAAAGATCGTGTTGCAGGCATCCGGTGCACCATTGTTCTATAATCGCGTTCTATAATCATTGTTCTATAATTCGTATAAACCGTCGAGAAATGAAATGAAACTGTCAAGAAAGCACGTTCAAGACTTTTAAGAATCATGAAAGGTTGGCTTTACATGACTATATAGTCAGAAAATGGCTACTAAGAGTACCTAACGCAGAATTGACATTTGCCCCAAATATCTTTATTTATTAAAAATAATTTAATCAATTTTTTAAAGTTCCAGAAAATATATTATACGAAACATATCAGTCAAGATTCGTACTCATCGAAATGTTACGTAAATAACTAGAGTACTTTCTACGGAAGCCCATCTATTTAATAGCCATCCTATGGATAACTAGAAAATATGAAAGCAATTACCAGATTGCTTGTATTATGAAGATGGACTAACACTTCTAGTTAAAATAAAATTAATTATGCAACCAATTTAACACTTGTGCATTCACCTGGGTAATTATCTACTCTTATATGCAGAGAAGAAATAATAATAAAAAAATCTTAATAATACCGTTTAGTTATAGTTTGTAAGAACATTTCAAGAATATCCACAGATTTTTTTGCTTATATCATGGAAAATGTAAAGTACTGGCTCTTAATATAAAAGTACCAGAAAATACATAACTCGCGCGGAACATTAGAATTTTTGTTTTAAATTATTTCCGTTTAAATTTTCCTTTTGACTCTTAAAATCATTTTTATTAGGGTCAATTTCAATTTTCAGTTGACTAATTATCGCTGCCAAACACTTCATTAACAAATAAGACTAAAGAGATAGCTTTGATTTTAATACATCGTAGCGAGTCAAAAAATAAATTGATCATAAAAACAACGCAAAGCAAAGCATTCAAAAGACTCTAAATTAATATTAGAATCAAATAGATCCAATCACAATATTACTTTTAAATTACTGATTTTTATCAAACCAAACCAAACTGATCAAACGAACTAAATAATGACTGAATTAATGACACATTTAAGAGAGATTTTGATCTCACAGAATGAAGTTTTATTCTTAGAAAGATAATTTCGACCTTACATCTGACCTTACATTACATTCGACCTCATTTAGATGCATCTGTAACTACCACCTGTTTCAGCTTCACAATGGCATCCATATCCCTTGCTCCATATAACGAACCATGCCAAATCAATTATTTTTCGTCGCAAGCATAAACTTTCGTTCTATAGTTTATATGACGAATATCCAAAACCAGTTACCATAAGTTTGTAGTATTTCAGCCAATTACCAATAAATGTTAAACTTCGAAGTTAATCAAGAAAATACCAAAATTACTAAGAGGAATGTCCAAGTTACTTTAGGCATTTTGTAAATCCGTTGTAATCTATACACTTTTGCTATACATTTTGCAAAGCAGTAGTATTGGTTCCTTAATGATCTAAGACAGCAAGGCTAGTATGATGTTATTTTTTGTATTAAAAAAGCACTATAAAATAGCATCAAGTTGTCTTAGATCAATACTTTTTCCTAAATATTTTTTCCAATTAAATGAATGCACTCGCTATAAAAAAAGCACGATCAGTTTTTAATTTCACTTATTTTTATTTTTGCACTAAAGGACTTCTATGAGTATAAGGACTTAAATACAAATTATTATCGTATAGCTTTTATAAAAGTTTTTGTGCTTTGTACTTAAGAACTTTACTTGTCTACTGCTCAAGATAAACTGATCTTTACTTGTCTCAGGTTTAAAGCAAAATGACTTTTAACTTACCTCTAAAAACCACGTCCATTAAAATAATTATGTAACCTAATATTTACACAACGATTATGAAACACACTATAGATGACAATGAACTATTCAGTAGTCATAATAACAGTTTCAGGGGTAGAATCTCATGATCTAAATGATTTCATTCTTTCAACTAATATAAAATGCCTTATATGAAATTAGATTTATAATTATTAAATAAGTAAATTATTTAACAGATAATATTATTAATATTAACAGATTATAATAGATAAAACATTACATTTATTAATTTACCTACTATTACGCATAAGATAGTTATATAAATGACTCAATCTAAATGTACAAAAAAAACTTCGTACAAAAGTTCAATTAAAAAAGAGTTTGTTTAAATTAAAAAATAAGTATCAGATGATTTTCCCATTGATTGAATTATCTGAGTCTCCTTCATACATCAAGCCCTATTGACCAACACTTCTGATTCTGATCTGATTCAAAATTCTGATGTAAATAGGCAAGTTTATAAGAGGCTCGCTGATGGTAATTGAGCTCTCAAATACTTAGTGGTCAACATATCTTTTAATAGTACCAAAAAAGACTGATAGTAATGGAAATAACAAATGGAGAGTGGGTGTTGATTATAGGCAAATATGGAGCAATTTATTATACTTATTTAAATCTTTACCAAGCTCTGACACTACAGTTTATACAGCTTTTACTACTGAGAAGGACAATTTCAGATGACCAGTGGATCTTAAGATTGTCCTTAATCCATTTTTAAAGCAATGACGAAACCATTCTCTGGGTTAAATTATGGCAGTTGTTTTGAAAATTTAGGCGACCTAATAATCTAATTAACCATTATCAAAATTTGTATAGAATTTTTAAGAAAACTAAGAAAGGTGAATTTAAAGTTAAATCGGATTAAGCAAATTTTAATAAAACTGTTTAAATATTTTATGACGTTTTATGAATGAAGTTATTGTTATTATAGATTTACATACATTTATAAATAATAATTTTAAACAATTTCTGATAAATGTTAATAAGAGGTAATTTATTCTAGAATAAAATGTTTATGAAATTAAGTAGTTATGTAAGCTTATCATTCATATTCAAATTCGGAATTAGAAAATCTGAAGTTGGTATACGGAACTAGAATTCTACGTGGTTACTAAACTGCCAAAACAAGAATATTGTAGTGGAATATAGGCCTAGGCATGGAAATATGGCAATGGTCGTAATAGAGGGTCACTGAAATTGAGTATTGAGCAACATCAAATAAAAGGCAGAACAACCTTGTCATTAAAATTGAATTTGGAAAAGATTAGGAGTTAAGAAACAAAAGTAAATTATAATTTAATAATTTTAATTGAAAAAAGGAAAGTAGATTATATTTGAATAATTAGTATGATTTTTTTTTATTAAATTCGAATCACCTAAATATCGTTATACGAACCTCGCATCGCCTTGAGTTCTAGATATCGTGTTCTTTTAATTTACTTCTTGCTCGAATATTATTTTTATTAACTAAGTTTAATTATATTTTATGTAATTAAAGTTATATCAGAATTTAGGTAACTCTTATTTTATTATTCATACTTATTTAAATGTTCAACAAGAACATCTCATAAAATTAATTTTTATAACAATATCTAATAAAAATTGAAATTTACTTTTTAACATCTTTTTCCTTTAAGGCTCCGGGCAAACTAATTTATGAAACAAAATTTTGAAAAAATATTCTATTTAATTTTGTTAATTTTATTATCTACTCTTACACAGCATTTATACACGTAAGATTACTGACGCTTAATAGATCTTATATTTTCAAATTAAATAGAAAATCCTAATAATAATGAGATTCTATAAGATATTAATTGAAACCAAAAAAAGAAATAATGATAGGATTGACTAAATATTACATGTTTGTAAATGTCTAATTACATAGTAATTTTTTATCCTAGCAACAGCTGTCATACATTTAATAATATTAAAATTTTATAATGCACGCCTAGCTCAAAACACTAAAATTGTAGTTTTTTTTACAAGAATAATTTATTCAGATTAAAGGTAAACAAAGCATAATATAAACCGATATATTAAGTTATTTTGTAGAAGAAATATAAATAAATATGCCGTGTAATACAATAAAATATTTACACCAAAGTGGTAAGAAATTACACCTAAGGTCTAAGGTACATAGTAATTTTATGAAAAAATAATATCCAGATGTTGTTAAGACTACAATTTAATAATCAATTCTGTTATTAAATGCAGGGGGGTACATATAAAACGTAGAATTCTCCACCCTCGCCAATTAAAGCCTTCTTAATATTTTGACGCTCTACTCACTCATGGCGTTCAGTACCAAATAATAATTTTGATAATTTGGCAATTGACTTGCGATTTTGACAATGGAACCCTTAGCATCCAATCAGAATTCTGTAAATTATTTTGGGAGTCTAAGAAGGGTATTAAAAGTCCTGGGTATTTCTTTAAAACCGAATGAAAGTTTTAAATACAAGATGTATTCTGTAATATATTTTGCCGTCCTAACTTTGTACATCGTCGTTTACATCATGGAAATATTTAAGCACGAACTGGAAGTAATGGTTAATACGGTGTTGTATCAATTTGCTGCAATTATGTGTAAGTGTTATAATTTACAAATGGGCATCTTTTTATTGATTGTTGAGATTGTAATTATGTTTGGCAGCATTTGCGAAGGCTGTAGTCGTTTTAAGAAAGCGCTTGAAACTTGGAAAATTGTTGGATTCATTAGAACGAGAACCGTTCTTACCAAATCCAGAAAGAGGAGAAGACGAGCAGAAGATTATCGACAAGTGTGTTTGGATGACTAATGCACAGGTAACATCTATTTTTACATCCTTTGTATGTAAGCATACAATCAGCGATAATACCGTGACAGTCATGCGACGGCGGTAGAGAATTTTTGTAACTCTTCGGAAAGTGGACACTTTCTGGATTCTGTCGAGGCAGAACGGTTAATCATTAACAGACTAGTTTGGTAAAGACTTTACATCATTGTTCTGGCAATAACTTCCTTCCATGTCTCAACGGAATTATGATAGTGATCACTAGGTATAGGATTTGTATGCACTTAAAAATGCTGAATTATGCATGCACTTATGCACTATAAAAACGTGAAATATGCACTTAAAGATCATGAAATATGCGTTTACACACAAATCGCTACCTGAATGCGCAGTCACATCACCACCCAGCGCAACTACAGTCAGTAGTCAAGACATTAATAACCAGATCACAACGATTGACTGATGACGATAATAAACATCAAGAACTAGAACAGGTGAAGTTGGCATTAAAACAAAATGGTTTCTCGTCCAGAAATATCAAGAGAGCGTTACAACCAAAGGACCCAAAGCCAAAGGAAGAAGAAAAATCGGTATCCAAAGCGCACTTACCGTACATCAAAGGGACCACGGACAAAATAAGTAGAGTGCTGAGAAAACACAACATCGCACCATCTTCAACACCGACAAAAAGATTGGAAACATGCTACCATCCGCAAAAACAAAAATACCACTAGAAAGCCAAGGAGGATCCCATGTAAAGACTGCGGGGAATCCTACATAGGGCAGACCAACAGAAGAATTCAAGTAAGAAGAGAAGAACACCGAAATGCAGTCAACAAAAATAAGAGAACGTCTTCACTAGCACAACATGTAAGTGGTACATCGCATAACATAGATTTCGAAAATACAAAAGTTTTAGCGAATATACAACATAAGACCCGACGAACCATAAGAGAAGCCATTGAGATCGAGAAACGTCCGAACAATCTTAATACCAGGGACGATACACAGCGACTACCATCAGCTTGGAAACCAGCTATAACCAGCATCACCGTCAAGAAGCGAAAACCAGCACAGCAGAACGATAAAAGGGAAAGCGAGAGAAAGCCACCGGATCAAGCGAGACCAATGACACGCAGCCGCGCCAAAAACCAGCCGACCGCAACCATGCGCAACATTGTAACCGTATATAAAGACCAACCGGTGCAGCAAGACGTCACTCTACATCGTGTAACCACGCAAAGCAGAAGGAAGTTAGAAGTGACCTGAAGATGGCAAGTGTGATTTTGCCGAAACGTCGTCAACCATTGTCTGGTTCCTCTAGGAGCCGAATAGTGAATACGAGGAGTGAAACCCGGAAAAGTAGTGAAGTATATATATATATATATATATATATATATATATATATATATATATATATATATATATATATATATATATATATATATATATATAAACCATAAAACACCGATAAAAACACCTGTTTAGCGTTATTTACATTTTATTTACAGAAATTATTTTAATTAGACATCCTATGCAATAATTTAATTAATTATGTTTTCTAAACGTAGAGCGTTACAGTTCACAATGACGTACATTTTTAAATTTTCAAAAGTAAACATATGCCTATTATCCCTAAATATTGTTTTATATTTTGAGAAACTCCGTTCCACATCGCAAGACGTAATTGGGGCATACTTAAAATTGTTTAATTCTACAAGCGAATAATGTTTTAGCTCGTCTAAAATGTCTCGGCCAGATAATGCATCGTTTATGCTTTTAATTAAGTGAAAACCAGGATTTTTGTCTATAACGGATTTAAATTTTTGTTTTATAGTCAAACCCTTTGGCCCTTTTACTTTATTCAAAGAAACACCTAACAATTTTACATACTCAAGAGATTCATCTAATGAATTTCTCTGACTTTCTAATTTCTGAATTACTTTAGCTAAACGCACAAAATTTGTCAAAACAAACAATAATTCTGCCCTCACCTCCTTAGTATTAAAAGCACCCTGTGCGCTTTGTATGCATAGTGCATCGTGTTTATTAAGTTTATTTACAAATGCTTTAATAATATCAAAATAAGTTGCATAATATTCTGCTGCAGAAAGCCAAATACCCCACCTTGTTATTAGAGGCTCAGGTGGGAGAGGCAATTCTTGAGCAGTTTCCCTAAATATTTTTTTACATCTGAAATTATAGAGTTTACGTTAGTATATATATTTCCCGCACTTTTTCCGCAACTCTATGCATTGCATGGGCAAGACAAGTTAAGTGGATCATTTTTTCGTACAGAACTTGTAAGCCTGCTCCAGCCTTGATCATGTACGGTGCCGCGTCGGTGACGAACAGGAGTACTTTGTTGTATTGTATGCCGTCCGGCCACAAAATAGCCATCGAATCATTAAACAATTTTGCCACAGAACAATGATTGGTGCTCTTGAAAACGCCCATTGCTAATAGAGAGGATTTGGGATTGTTCTCCGAATTTAAAACGTCAATTATAACCTTAGCCACGTATCTGAAAACAAAAATTTGATTTTTATTTTATCGAACTACATAATTAGTCGGATACAAACAATTAGCGCAAAACAGTTATTAAAAAAAATTATATTTTAATCAAGCAAAAATATTGTTGTGATTAAATATGTAACTGAGTGTAGACTCAGAACACATTTTTGAAATTTCTTCCAGAAAATTACGAAATGCTGAGTGATTAATTTTACTTAACGGGATATCTGCAGCCACTAATGCACTACATAGTTTTTTATTAAATTCGATCGATTTGCTGGACTCCGGATTAAGGTACCCCGGTAACAATGTTTGTTTTTTTGATTTCAGGGCAACACACTTTTGATGTCGAACCATGTTCAGATGTTGTGTAACTTGAAAGCGTTTCGTTGCAGTCACTTTATCGTCGCACACTGTCAATACAACACCTTATCGTCAGTTGTAAGAACACTGAATTCCTTAACATAAAGAAGTGTAACAGACACAGGCCGTTTTTCTTTACCCATCTTTACACTCTAAAATTTCAAACTGAAATGCAATTTGCAATTTCTGAACTGTCTTAATTGAACGATTACAAGATTAGTAAACAAAAGTACAGGCAAATTTTTCTATGAACAGGAAGTTGTCAAAGGGTATTTGGAATTTCCTAATACCTATTTATCACAATACCGCAGGATGTAAGTATTTAGATTTTAGTTGAAACTTTTTCTTTCTTAGAAAATATTAACAAGTACACAGATGGTTAAGGCAGTAAAATATTTTAAAGCCTAGTATTTAACAATAAGCTTAAATTATGGGGTTCCCCTAGACTCAACTTAGCCGCCCTTGGTTGGTTGTCTAAAATGGTAAAATTATTTAAAAAATATTAGAAATTTCATAATTAAAGCATGTAAAACGCTCAAAAAGTGGTAAAATATGCACACTCGTTCAAAAATGCTAAAATATGCATGCATTTATAAAAAAAACACCTAAATATGCATTTATATGCACTTTCAAATTGACATATGTGATTCATATGTGGCTTAAACATGTAGAAATATAACTCTGCATATGTTTGCTATAAGCAGAAAAAATATGCAAATGCATAGAAATCCTATACCTAGTGATCACCTTTGAAATATCAACCTACGTTAACATATTTGCCTTAAATTTTAGTTTATTATACATTCAGCTTTTCAGAATTTGTTTGTACGAAAAACTCCATTTGAGCTAAATAAGAAAATTAAGTTGTCCGGAATAATCAACTCATTTCGAGAGTTCAGTTTGATTTAAATAAAAAAACTTAATTTAAAACGACCTGCCCTTTGGTTGCGTAACAGCGGCTTGATTAATTAAATGGCGTCTACAATCCGAGTAGCTTATTGAACAAGGGTCCCCGCACCTGATAAATGGAAGTATTCACTGGTGAACACAAACGCATTTACAGAAATAATAACAATAGAATTTGTCAAAATATCATACTATGTCACTAGAATTCGAATTGACACAAAGTTGACTGGCAGACATTTTGCTTTTGTTGGCCTTTTTTTGTTAAAAACTGACTAGGGTGGTTGAAGTCTGGATCTCTTTCTAAAAAGAATGCTCATTATGGTTAATTATTTTAAACATGCTCCTTCAACAGAGGTTTTTAGTTCCTCTGTGTAGATGGGGACGTTTGAAATGGCATCATAAAAACCAGAACACTGAGAGCTGCATTTTGGTTTATAACACGATTAGGTAGGTCGCGAATTACTGGAGAGAATTGAAAAATTCACCAAAATGGGTTTTTAAACCGCATGGCCAATTAACCCTAATTATTGTATTATTTTCTCTTTTGTAATTAAACCGGTCTAAGTCTGATGTCAACTGAGTTATTATGTGACAAAATTTAAATCGCAGAAAGGTAACAGGTAAACAGTATTACATTAAGTAATACTTAGTTTCTCTTTTCCTTCGTTTTCGTTAATTAATTAACTAGTGCATTTTATTTTGATATGGTCTTGGTATTGGCACGACTGGACTATCAAATTTAAAACTCAACACAAAGGCTCATAACATCGGGTAAGATTATTTACTTAGTGAAATTACTTTCAGGTGCCTTGGGTGTTAATCACAAATGCTCACTAATTTCAGATTAAACACAAGAATAAACGATTAGCATTATAGAGGGCGCCGCCCAAATTCTTTGTCATCATTGTTTCAAAATTGCGGCAGGGTCAACAATTTGGCAAAAGAAATCCGTCTTGTTATGGGTTTGAAAGACTGATTACAAACAATGTTTAAGTCTATCTATAGCAGGTGGTTGATAATATTTATTGCGAGCTTATTAAATAAAGTTCATAGATCTCAAGTAGTTGAAAATAAACTACAAAACATATAATATAGGCAGCAAACATACCCGTTTCTTTTTGTTTATAAACAACAATCCAAAAAGCTATTACAAAGCAAGCTTTATTACGGAGCCCCTGCTAAATTAAAACTACTTTACTACAAAATATTTACAAAGACGTCAATGTCTTTCGGAAATTTGATAGGTACTAATTATTTAACAAAATAACTTACAGTACACTAGTTATCCAGCTTTATCCAAACTAACATCAAAACACTTAATTGCCATTTTGAACCTCACTAAAAGACTTTCACACCTTAACCTTGCAGCTTCAAGAACAAAGAACAGTTAATTTTAAACTCTGAAGTATGTTGATATACGAACTCATTATTACGTTTCTTGGAGCAAAACGGTATAAAATAATCTTTACTCCGACCGGGGATGGAACACAGGTCTTCTGCTCTCTGGGCGGACCCTCTAACCAACTGAGCTACCAAGGCCAACCTACAGTAGAATGACTAGATAATTACAAACATACAAAGTGTACTTAGATAAAATTGCGTTATCAAGTTTTATTTTATCAAACCCGAATTCGATACCTTCTGGGTGAAGTTTTTTCAACACGACGTACAATATGATGTAATGTAAACTAAGAATAAATTTCTTTAAAGGATTATAAAAAATCTAGATTAGCTTTAATGGTTGATGTGTTTTCGACGAACTGTCGATCTATAAGAACTTGATAAAGCAATTATTTTTAGTACACTGTATATGTTTGCAACTATCTAGTTTATATAGAAAAATTGTCATTCTGCTGCAAGTTGGTCGTAGAGTTCACTTAATTAAAGCGTCCGCCCGGAGAGCGGGAGACCTGGGTTCGGTCCTCAGTTAGGTCGAAGATTTCTTTCTATACAAACTTGCGTTTATAATATGATTTAATATAATAACTGTATTACATATTTTGTATTACCTATTAATAGTACTATATTCAATAATGCTAATGTTTTATCGTTCGTTTTCTTTATAAAGTAATAATGATATATGACAAGATAATTACATTTATGTTTGTGGCATTTAAATTTCCCGCTATATCCGCCATTCTGAAGACCAGTTTCAATTATAATGACCTGCTTTTCTAGGATCATCTAGATACATTGACGAACCTTGCACCTCATACCATACCCGAGCGTTTGAGTAAGAATTGAACCACACCCTCTTGTTATTTTCTTGTCACCGGTGGTACGGAATATCATTTCAATTATTTCCAAAATGGGATAATAAATTGAATATGGAAATACAAAGCTACTTGCGCCACATTGAATTATTTTGCTTGTTTTCCAATATTTTTACCGATAATTTAATTCATGTATAAAAAATCCCATAAGCCGCGATACATTTGTCACTTTGACATCGGATAAAGTTAGCCCTAACTTTGCATCTGGATAAAATGTGTTTAAACTTCCATGGCTAACTTTCTCGAACCTGATTATTGTTTTTAATAATAATTGTCATTTTCAAGTTAATAAATGTGTTCTTGACTTCTTCATAATTACCTAGTTATTCCTTTTTATTATTCATTAAATTATCTCATCGAATTACGCTCGAGGTTTTTTTCTCCGGGATAAAATTGATTTTTTAAACTCTAATTTGGTTTCTTTTTGGTAAACTGACTCTACAAACCACCAGATAAAAAAACTCGTCCTTCGGACTCGTTTTTTTATCGTAGGTGGTTTGTATCGTCAATTTACCAAGCAACCAAATTATCGTTAAAAAAATCAATTTTATCCGGACAAAAAAAGACCTCTCGTGTAATTACAGTCGACAATTATTCCCCACGTGGAATTGGATTTTTTCGTTAGCGTTCTTACGAGGGTAAATCAAATATAAACGGTAATTTTGCTATTCCGCTTAGAATGCAGTTCCGAGGTAGCTGATGTGTGGAGTAGATGTTTGGTTTATGAGGAGTGGGGAGCCGGCCGGGTTCGCGCGCATTCTTGGCTTTGTCGTCAGTACAACCATGCCCGAGAAAGAGGTACATTCGTCTGTTGCGCAACTGATTATCATAAAGTTTTTAACCAATGAAGGCGTTAAACCGTCAGAAATTTTAACTCGTTTGAAGGCATAGTTTGGGGACAGTACACTGTCTCATAATCGTGTGTATACGTGGGCGAGAGAATTTAAGAGCGGACGAGAACGTGTTGAAAACGAAAGTCATGATCGACGCCCAAGGACATGCCTTACAGATGACAATACCCGTACCGTTCGAGAGCTTATTGAACGTGATCGCCGGTTAACCGTGGAAGCAATTTCATCAGAAGTGGGTATTAGCTATGGAAGTGTTCAATCCATTATAACTGATCAACTTGGTTTTCGAAAAATTAGTGCTCGATGGGTTCCGAGGTTGTTGACTGGAAACCAAAAACAGGTTAGGTCGAGGATCGCTGAAAGGCTTCTGAATCGATTTCAGCGAGAAGGGGAGGCCTTTTTGCAGCGCATCGTGACACGTGATGAGACGTGAGTACATCACTACACCCCCGAATCTAAAATGGCAAGTAAGGAGTGGCGAAGAAAGAATGAAGGTTGCCCAGTGAAGGCCAAAACTCGGCATTCAGCTGGAAAAGTCCTTGCAACGATGTTTTTGACTCTAGGGGAATTTTACTGATCGATTTTCTACACGATCAACGTACAGTGAATGCGGCTTACTACTGCCAGTTGTTACGAATGTCATGATTGTTCTACGTGGGGTACCTGTGTGAACTTACCCCCACGTTCCCTTCCAGAAGGAAGTGATTGGGATACGCTCAATCAGCGCGCAAGTTGCATAACCGGCAGTACAGCAATTGCTACCAGATCAGCTCACTGGTCGGAGCGAGGTTGCCTATCCACCCTCTACTAGCTAACTCTGGACTAGTGCCGGAGCAATTGACTTAACACGTTGCTCACCCGCCGGTACCGAAGTACCTCGTCCAGCAATAGGGCTATTCCCCAGCTATGCGCTATTGCAAAGTGGGACCACTGCCCGATCCAATCCAACCTCAATTGTGGCGGGACTTGGTTTTTAGGCTTGGTGGGCCATCGACAGAGCTTCGTTTAAGTCAAAGTCTACACGTTATAGACTCCCGGTGTGTACCCGTATTTGGTGAAGTTGTCTTGATTGTGAGAGGCTATGTAATCGCTTCAACTCTCCTTAAGTCTAATGGCTTTCAGAGCTTCTCCCAATCACTGTATCCGGCTGCAGTCCGGATCATAGAGTGGTCGGGATAGCTCCTAAGCACATTTACCTGGCGGTCTGCAGTTTCCCATTAGCCCAAAAGCAGGGTGAACCTCACTTCGATTCTCCGCACTTGAGATTCAGTCAAACAGCGGGTTCTTTTGGTGACCATAAATGACCTCGGTTAAGCAGCGGGTTCCGTTGGTAACCATAAATGACCTCGGTCAAGTAGCGGGTTCCGTCGGTGACCATAAATGACCTCGGTCAAGTAGCGGGTTCCATTGGTGACCATAAATAACCTCGGTCAAGCAGCGGGTTCCTTGGTGACCATAAATGACCTTATCCCAGGCGAGATTCGAATCCGCCCACACCGGTCTCATCTACCTCATCTGCCAGTTGTTACGGTCGGCAAAAGCCGCCTATCGAAACAAAAGACGAGGCATGCCCATCAGAGATGTCATTCTCCTCCATGACAACGCCAGGCCTCACACCGCGACCTTGACAAGGAATACACTGGAAGAAATAGGCTGGGAAACCCTCGAGCACCCTCCTTATAGCCCTGACTTGTCCCCCTGTGACTATTTTTTGTTCGCGCTTATGAAGGAATCACTGGGAGTAAAACGATTTGGAAGCAATGAAGAAGTCGAAGAGCACGTGCGCAATTGGCTTACAACTCGCCCTCAAAGTTTCTATAACCAGGAGAATACTGAAACTTCCAAATCGGTGGCAAAAGTGTGTAGATCAAGCAGGAGACTATATTGAAAAATGTTAAAGCAATGATTTGTGTATAACGTTATTCAATAAATGATGAAAAAAATTACCGTTTATATTTGATTTGCTCTCGTACTTTTTTAAATAAATTCAAGCCACCCCAGATTGCGTTGCACGATCAAGAATTATTTCACATAATTTGAACAAATGAAGGTAATGGTTAAGATTTTGCTTAATTTTAAATTATTCTCATATAAAATATATTCAATTTAGTTGCCATTTGAATTATAATTATGCTGTCTATACTTAAAGAACAGTTGTTTAAAATTCTGTTTTATTTTTAAATGATTTACATACGCGTTAAGTTCGATTATAATAATCTTGAATCCAGTGGTGCCCATTAAAATAACAATAACTTAATAAACGTGCCGCATTTACAGTTTGTAGCTTTGGAATACTAATAAATAGCGCCAAACTTTATTGTAGTTGAGCTAATGCATTAAATAAGCCACTGATTGACTGATAATTTAATTTTTATAGGCTAAGATATATTGGACAGCTGTCGGTGGAAGTGTTTTGTTTGGGTTTGTGATGCCATTCACAAAACGAATCCAAAGTGACGATTACCACGACTGGGAGTTCTCATACGGCCCAATTACTGCTCTCAATGTTACGTACAGCCCAAACTACGAGCTTTCTTGGCTTTTTCAAACCGTTTGTATGAATTCATTTGCTGCTTATTTCTGTGCCATAGATCTAATTACAGCTGCTATATTAGCGCACGTTTGTTTCCAGTTCAAGATTTTTCAGAATTATATTCGAAACATTGTAAAGGTAACCTGCCAGGAGATGAAAAAGGTCTGTATATTAATAATAAAAAATAGTTTTTACAACAAATGATTTTCATTAGGATGCATATAAAATACACCCAGCAGATACGAAAATTGCTTATATTGTTAAAGAGGGTAAAATTGATAATGCTATGATACCTTGGAATTACCTAAAGAGATCTTTGAAGAATATGGTGGAGTATCATTTAGCAATCATAAATATTGTCAAAGAACTGGAAACCATGTTCAGCAGTTTATTACTATTGGTTTTCGTTAGTACTTTAGGTTTGCTGGCTCTGTTGGTTTACCGAATATCAACGGTACGGTTAACGTGTTAACGTTATCATTTAAATAACGATCATCCAATATTTCTATTTGAGTTATAGCTTTCTATAAAAGATGATCGTCTGTTTCGTACTACAGGAGAGATGTTGTGTGCATGTGGGCAAACATTAATCATTTGTTTCTGGGGAGAAGAAGTTCTACAAGAAAGTCAGCTAATTGCAAATGCTGTTTTTCAAGCAGACTTTGTCGGGACAGACCTAAGCTTTCAAAAAGGGTTGATTTTGATAATGTGCAGAAGTCAAAGAGCTACAGTAATAACAGCGAAAAAGTTTACAGTTATTTGTTTATCTACATTTGCATGGGTAGCAAACATACACTATTTAATGTGAAAATGTAATATTTAGCTAAATTCTATTTTAGATTCTACAGAAGTCCTATTCAGCTTATATGGTTTTGCAGCATGCTAATTCCCAAGATTCATAATCTTCACTTAAATCTTTAGCACTGTCGTGTTAGCAACAGCTTTATGCTTAACTATTATTGGATCATATTATTTTAACCATTTAGGGTAGGAAATAGGGTGTATACACATCCTCACACAATAGTAATCAACTTTTTACAAATTACACAATTTATTGTAATACAAGATTATCAATGTTAAAAAGATTTTTTATTTATAATTCCTGCAAATTTCAACAGACCTAACGGACCATTTACTGACAAATTGTAAACAATTTCCTGCATAGAATTCAAACTATGTATGGCGTCTTCATAGTTTTCCTTATTATAGGTGGACAAGGCAAAATTGTGCTGTCGAGCTGTCATTAATTTAAACCAGTAATACACTTTAGACAAGAACCAAGCAGTTGTCCTATGTTTAGCATCAATTTTACCTTGTGAAATATAATGCAGTATTGCAGCAGATACAGCATGATTTAGCAAAGCCACACTAAGTGCAACATTCATTGTGTCAAAGTGCGATGGCTCTAACACACTTTTCTTTAAACGAGGGTTTAACTTTAGCACGTCGTTGCTTTCGAGCTTAAAAAGTTGTTTAATTGGTTCAATGCAAATCATGTTTGATGGCAAGTTATATTTTTGGACTATTGAATCTTCTAATATAAATTGATGTCCCTTCCTGAGCGCTGAAGCCAAATTTTTAAAAACATGCACAGGATCGGCCATGAAAAATAATTTCTCATTTGGAATGCATGGATGTTTAACAAAATTCGAAATCTTACTAAACCTTGATGCAACAATATTTAGCTTTTTCCACATGCTACGATTTTGTCCTCCCATATCAGAAATTACAACTTTTACAGTAATACCGACAGCATATGATTTCTGGAGTATTTGAGTAACTCTATTGTACAGTTCAGAGGCACAAAATGAATTGCCTGTGAACTCGTAGCACACAATCTGCTTCCATCGAGTCGACAATCCTCCCAACATTATCACAAGAGCGTGAGTAGCTAGTTCATTTGAGTTTTCAACACCCCCTGATGCATTCATGGTTGGCCTGCCAACCACCTGGCAAAGCGTGTTATCATATTGCAGACCTGGTGTTATCGCCATCTCATCCAACATAAGAGTTGCGTGTTTCTCCTGTGGTTGAAATGTCTCCACCTTCAAAAAAAAGGACATTTTATTAGTCACTTCAACAATAGTACCAAAGTACTTATTTCTATTTACTAAACCTGCACCAATACTAACTTTCAGTTTTAACATGTCAAAAACTTGGTCCAGTATACCTGCTTTAAATCTCAAGTTCCTTATTCGGTGTTGTAAAGTGCGGATGCTTGGATATGGTAGGTTTTGTTTTCGAATTTCTTCATAGCCCTTGGAACCACAAGCCAAATATAAGCGAAGTGCCCTTGTGATGGTATCCTCTGACCACGAGGATCCACGGCTATTATGTTTCTCGAGGTATACCAGCTGATCTTCATTAAAAACCTGCTCCAAGTTTGTTGAGCTCTTTTCTTGCAACTTCTTTTCATATTTCCTGCACTTTGCAAGGGCTGCCTTCAACCGTTGTCTGAGTTCTTTGATAGTTTGAATATTGTCTACTTCTCGCTCAATTTCATCAAAGCTAACCTCGAGATTGTCTTCATGAATATCTTCATGTGCTATTTCTTCATTAACACTACTACTTGGAGCGTCAGTAGCGTCACATTTTCGCCTTTTGTGGTTGACAACCAGATCAGGGTGTGCATTTGGAGTTAGGTTTTTCATGCGATCTGCTCTTGATTGTTCAAATTGGGATTCAGAAAAATGCACCTTAAGTAAGTAAGTGTTATAACATGTTGTGATCTGCTTTTACATATGTACTTACCTCACAAATCTTCGCATTTACCGGGACATTGTCTTGATTAATGTCACATAACCACTTTTTTCTTCTGTCTGCATTCCTTTCACCACTGGGAAATGCGCAAATAAACGGAAACCTTTGGCGGCACTGTTTTTGCAATTGATAATACAACAACCAGGCATAATTACACTTTATCTTGCCAACGGTGGGTTTAGATCTACGAGCAAATAGAAACAGGAGAGAACATTTCAATGGTCGGGGGTAAGGAACCGACGCGACGGAAGTCGGCCATTATATAAACCACGTTGAGCAGGTCGGGGTTGTTGACGTACGACGTTCGATATTGTCCGTGTCAGGTCGGGGTTGTTGACGTATACAATCGATCGATATTCATCGGGTGCCGGTACCCTCTCTCACTCACTCGTACCCTCTCTCACTCACTCTTATAAACCACTTTTTCTAGCAGTTCCGTCGCGTGGAATATAATGCAATGTTCTCTCCTGTAGGTTTAGATACAATGATGTCGCACGCTTAACACTACGTTTTCAAACGATTTGACAAGTGATTTGACATTAGGCGAACATTTTTGGGCAAAAGTAGCGCTTTCTCTCTCGCACTCATTGGCCTTATGGTTTGCGGTACTTTATTATTTAGTGACTTTAATTCTCTGAAGCCTGCATGGTTTGTTTACACATAGCACGAAACGATATGCGTTTTCCGAACGTAGCCGAATCTCATCCTAGTGCTTAGTGGTTTACTTGCCGCGACACGAATGTTCCATCTTAGCTTATTTGCTTTCTGTGTTTCGTTTTTTAAGTTATTGTGACTATTTTAATTTAAATAATGGTGCGACAATGTGTTTTGTGCAAAATATACTATATGAAGGAAAATCAAATATCATTTCATAAGTACCTAAATTCTAAATTATGATAAAGCTAGGTTATGTCATATGTTTTGTATGTCAGTGCTGTAACGTCTGACGGGGGCACATAAACATGTTAAATATGTTAGAAACAGAAGAGACCTTATCTCAATTGCATTGCAAGCAAGGGAAGAATTCAAAAATTTAATAAAGTCCTCGCCCTTTTTAATTAAGATATGTGAAACAGGGGAAAAAGTCCTTAAGTTACATCAAAAGATTGAATCTTTTTCTAAGCTACAACAATATAATTAGCAAGTTAATACTTCAGACCATATCCCAATTACCTTCATCTTTGTCAGATTACTGTGGTGATCATCTTTATAATTCTGAAGTAATAGATAACTATGCTACTCAATTAGTTAAACGCATACTAAAAAAATATTTTACAATTCGTATACATCGTGAAACTACCAAAAAAACTGGATATGTCCTGGCATAACAGAGTTACAAGCATGTTAAAATTTAGTACTTCAGTGGATTCTGAACCACCTTACTACAACAACAAAAAGGACAAATAATTGCTTTCATCGAAGAACTCAGAAAGCTGTAGCTGCAACTATCTTAGCTTTAAATATTGTAATATTTATTGACTCCTAACAACAGGTAGGGGGTCAATCAAGTTCAAATAGGGGTCAATTTCTCAACTTTACAGATTTTGCTGACTCATTAAGTCATTCATTTATACAATTTCCAAAACTCCAGGAACGGGCACCAATGATTCTTTTTTGAAGCAAGTCACTCATAAACCTATTTAATTTAACACAAGTTTATTGTAATTAAACTTGTACTAAACTATTGTAATTATTGTTAAGGGCCACAGCAAGCAGGAGCTACCTTCTACTACCTATACCAAATAGGTAGTAGAACTTACTATTATCCTTGTTTTACTTTATTATAGTCTTAACTAAATTATGTTTACAAAAACCAAAAAGGTAGCAATTAGCTGTAGGAAATAACTAAATACCGGCTTCACGCTACCATAGTACGAGGGTCGTTTTTTTTCAACCCCCGATAGGCTATAAATAAAAGACAAATGTATATAAAAAAGTCATTTTATTACTAAAAGTTCTGTATACTTATGGTTACTTTTCGACATACCATAAAGATTGAGGCATTTGTTGTATCTGTGGACAAGCTTTCCAATACTATCTTCATAAAATGTTGCCTCCAACGCATTTAAATGAGGCTTGACGTTGTCTTGAAGATCCTCGGTAGTTTGGTACCGTCCTCTTAGCCACGTCTTCAGTTCAGGGAAAAGATGAAAGTCACTCGGTGCTAAATCTGAAATCGGTCCCATTGAAATTGCTCAAGGAGCCGTTGTGTTGCAACAGCAGTGTGTGGACGGGCTTGTCATGGATCAGAACAAATTCCAGAAGTCAGCATTCCTCTTTTCTTGTTTTGAACGTCTCTCCGCAAAGTTTCGTCGTAAAGTTTCACAATGAACTACCGAGAATCTTCAAGACAAGGTCAAGAATGTACAAGCCCCCTTTTAACAGCACGCCACTGCGCGCGACGAAAACTATAGCTCTCAGCTGAGTACAGTGTTGCCGCATTTTCTTACACACCAATTAATTTATCGAGTAAAAACCAGATCTTCGGTTTGTTTATAATTCTTTTCTCAAGAACCGTTTAGTGAATGTTTATAAAACTACGCAAAATCGGTTCTATGGAGTTCAAGTTACGTAATTTAAAAATTTGGGACGCTTGGTAGCTTTTTTCCTGTAATTGAAATGACTATTCTATTATGTGAGCGAATCTCCATAAGATCACATGTAAAATTACAGTTACTTTAAATTGCAATAACTTTTAAACGGCTTAGTCGATCGGATTGAAATTTTCACTGTAGTCTTAGCATTAAATGAGTAAAATTATACTAAATTTTTGTTCGTTTCGTAGCATTTTGACATACCTCCTAAACATCCTTGATTCCAGAAATTCTAAACCTTTGAAAACAGTAACCGAAAAAGTGCAATCGTAACCATACAAAAGGAGAATTTAAAAGAAAGTCTTATTAACATGTATTTGTTATTTTATTAAACATTACTAGGGATTCTTACATCGTACATGTAACTAAATATTCGTTATTTTATTACTTATACTTTTTTGTTTAATTTTTAATTTTCAAATTCTTTCAAAATAAAAATAAACGGCTGGTTATATTCTGTATGATCTTTTTAATCTTTTAATTCACAGCTAAATAAAGGTATCCCAGTCCCAAACGCAATTGTAACGGTAAAATGATTCATCATAATAAAATCATTTATTTGTTCAACTTGTTTAAAAAGAAACGCAAAAACTGAAATTTAGGATTAGCAGCAAATTTAAAGAATTTTAGTAAACAATAAACCCTTCTGATTTTTTATTTTTACTTCGTGAAACTACTCTTTTATTTATACTTTTTATACTTTTATTATTTATTTATGTTTTCTATCTATTACTGTTTTATATGAAAGCTGCCCAATTAAAAAAGTGTAGTTTGATGGTATACAATAATTTATTAGTTTTAATGTTTCTTTTTTTAATAAAAACCAAATAACTATAACTTGTGTTGTACTTTTTTTACCTAAAACTTTTTTTTATAACATAGCATATTTACAATCTGTTACACATAAACAATAAGTCAATGTTGTGACTTTTTTCTTAAATCTAAATACATAACATAAACCTGCCTAGAACACTCCAATGATAATTCTATTTTTATAAAATTATCTAACTAATTGTAAAATTAAAACCAAGACATTATTCTCATGTGACTAGGTACACTGTACATTTAATCAAATCTGATGGACAGGTCCAAGGGTTTGAACCGCTTTAGCCTTCTAATGTCATTATTGTGTAATAGTTCAGTGACTAGTTCATTAGGGTGCATTGTGAGTTTACTTTGGTATTTAACGTGCCAAACTACTTAATACAAAAGGACCTAAACATGGAGTCAGTGCGCGAAGTAATCAAAAATTACAGTGTTAAATACCGTTGGCACATACCACGGTGCGTTGACAATACACCTCAGTACTTTATTCTGAAACCGTTGTAGGATTTCAATGTTGGATTCACTGGCAGTACCCCACAGTTGAATTCCGTACGTCCACCAGATAGGTCGAATAATAGCTTTATAGAGTAGAATTTTATTTTCTATTGTCAGCTGCGATTTTCTGCCCAAGATCCAGTACATCTGGCTGAATTTAATACCAAGATGTTTTCTTTTCGCGAATATATGTTTGCGCCATATCAGCCTTCGGTCTAGGTGCATACCCAGATATTTCACGTCTTCAGTTTGCGGGATTGGAGCATTATTAAATATTACCGGTGGACATGTTCCTCTTCTCAATGTAAAAGTAATATGCGATGATTTGGAATTGTTGGCTTGAATTTTCCACTTTTTCATCCAATTCTCGATTCGTGTTAGGTTGTACTGCAGTTTTTCAGTTGCGACTATAGGGTTGCTGTCAGAAGCTAGTACGGCTGTATCATCCGCAAATGTGGCTGTAGTAGTTGCGTTAGTTGTGGGTAGATCAGCTGTATATATCGTGTACAGTATTGGGCCAAGCACACTGCCTTGGGGTACTCCAGAAGCAACGGGGTATAGATCTGATTGTTCTTCTTTCTGCTTAACAAGGAACCATCTGCCTTCCAGGTACGATGTGAGGATTTCGTAATATTGATGTGGTAATGACTTTTTCAATTTATATCGTAGTCCTTGGTGCCACACTTTGTCAAACGCTTGTTTGATATCGAGGAACACAGCAGAGCAGTACCTTTTGTGTTCAAAATCATTGTTTATTTTCTGAACAATTCTATGTATTTGTTATGTCGTGCTGTGTTGGCTTCGAAAGCCGAATTGGTGGTTAGGTATAAGCTTTTTTTCTTCTAGTATTAAGTCTTTTTAAAAGTAGCTTTTCAAATATCTTTGATATCACTGGCAACAAGCTTATGGGCCTATACGATTCTACGCTGTTGATATTTTTTCCTGGTTTTGGAATCAGTATTACTTCCGCTATTTTCCACTGGTTAGGAAAATATTTCAGTCTAATTATGGCATTAAATATGGATGTTATTGCTTTTAGAAATTTTGGTGTTGTTTCTTGTAAAATTTTGCCAGTGATTAAGTCCCATCCTGGTGCTTTTTTTGGATTAATTTCCTCCAGTATGATTTCTTCAACTTCCCTAGCTGTGAATTTCTTAATAGGCAAATCCATTTGAAAAGGCGCGTCTAGAAAACTACAGATTTCTCTCTCTTCGTCTTGACTTATTTGTGAAGGGAAGGGTGTGAACTAAAATTTAAAAACTCGAAATAAAACGTTTGACTTTTAATTATACTTAAAAATAATTAGTTTTGTAATAGTACTGGCGTTAACTCATATAAACAGCAAGTTTTGAAATTTTGTTTTACTATCGCTGTCAGAAGAAGTGACTACCTGCAAATATAACTTGCTCGAACAATAAGGATTATAAAGGTTTATGCAGTTACTACTACAATATTGAGAAAGTGTTTTTAAAAGTTGCTTGCAAGATGTTTGGCAACCCCGTTGTCCATAAGAACACACGCTGTAGTCTCAAAGTGAGACGACCAACAGATTCATATAAGCGAAGCTTATATAAATCTAGTGGGCCGTGTTAAAATTTGACATACCAATCATCAATTATACATTCAAAGTTCGTTACCTTAGAGATGATACACATCGTCATCATGCGCACAAACGAATTTGTGAAAGTGTAAACAGCTGAAATAAATTCAGAGGCGTCGCTTTGTTTGTTGGAGTCATATTTTTATACCTGCATTCGGTATGGTTTATGGATTATCATTAGTGATTGCTAGATTCTTATTCTTTACATTACTTTGTATAATTAATAGGTAGTTTTAGCGTATTTAGTCGTTTATTATTCAGACAAGAACATTCTAAGCTGGTACGCCACTGGCAACATCTGAACTATGTCCGCCATAATCGCGCAGATTTGATGACGTGTCTGTCACTTTCTCTAATGTAATGGACTTTACACCCTCTTATTTTACAATAATGTAAAATGATTGCGATATACCACCAGCTCGTTCTTTCTCTCTCGCACAATCGCAGCGGCGTGGCTTCAATAATTTCTCGCATGCGCTTGTTATACCGGCTTGGGAGTGGGGCGACTTCCCTCCCAGTTACGTTTAGTAGATAGATCGATGCACGTTGGCGTCTATTCTGTGGCATTATTAAAAGCGTTTGTGCATTTATAAAAAAAATTTAAGCGGTTCTATTTTCAACTGTTGAAAATATTCCAACTCATCAGTGCTTAGCTGAGAGGTTCTACAACACTTATTAGACACATCAGGTACTATATTTTATTTAGATATACAGTCTAAGCACGTACCCGACCCTGGATTTTTGGGGGCACCCAACAGATGTAAACTGATTTATTATATTATTCATTAAAATAATTTTGTAACGAAATAAAAATAAAATCAATTTTGAACATATAATAATATTATCTAATTGGGGAAGTACAACGATCTTAAAAAAAATATATATTATAAAACAGCCGATGTTAATATAATAAAAACTAATCGCTGCATATAATACAGCCCTTTCGCCTCAGTTTCTTTTTTTATTAACATTACATAATTATATAAATGAGGTGTAAACTAAATTGTTTTGTAAAGTTTATTAATTCTTATGTAAAGTGTGGGTTATTTTATTTAAATAATTTTATTGATCATCGCCTCAAAAGAATATATTAATAAGCTCTGGACTCTCTATTTACAAAAATATTTTTAATTTGCATAGAAATTAATTTATTTTTGGGTGAGGAATCGGGATGGTGGAGCATCCTTCGTAGGTACCTCATGGCACCAATTACTATTATTGTGTTTCTTATGTTTTATCGTATTAATATTCATTTTATTAGAATTTTAATTTCGTTTCTCTGCATATTTGTAGACAAATATTAGGTATATTTAAAATATACATATATTGAGTATTAAGCGGCCTGGGTCTAAATTATATAAAAGACAGCACTCGATACAGTAACCTTTTGTAATATATTTTTTATAGGAAACTGCAGTAGTAACTAAAATATGCTCAAGTGCTATCTCACAACTCTCCAGCGCCAGCCCTAATCTGTGATGGAGCGAATAGCAAGAAGTAAATAAAACAATAAGGGGAAAACACGCACTAAATACATTCTTCATAACATCTTTTACTGGTAAAAATCACACTGTTGCACACAGGAAGCAAGATTAATTACAAGTTTGTTTTTAGTTGACTGTTTAATAAAACTGTGGCCGACAACATGCAGTATTGGTATAATGATTGGATTATGATTGAATGTAAAATGTGTAATTAAATACTTGGAAAAACACATGATCATTCATGGTGGTGGGAAACCATTTGGATGTACTATTTGCTCGCCAAAAATACTTTTCAAAAATCACTAGCTCACTCATACTGGTGAAAAACCATTTGGTTGTAATAACATTTCTAATTCTAAATGCTTAACAAAAATAAATTTGCAAAGTTGTATGCTCATACATACTGATGAGAAACCATTTAAGTGTACTTTATCTGATTATAAATGCGTGCAGAAAGTACATTTGAAATATCACATGCTCAATCATAGTGGTGAGAAACCATTTGGATGTAATATTTGTAGCTGTAAGTGCTCTCAAAACAACATTTGAAAAATCACTTGTTCATTCCTACTGGTGTGAAACCAATTGATTATAATATTTGTAGTTATAAATGCTCAATAAAAATTAATTTAGAATGGCATATGCTCACACATGGTTGTGAGAAACCATTTGGATGTAATATTTATAGTGTTTGCAAAAGGGCAGTTTTTGCAAATACACATGCTCACACACAGTGGTGAGAAACCCTTTGTTGGTTATAAATTGTTGCAAAAAGGTGGTTAGCTAAAGCACATGATCACTCATAGTGGCGAGAAGCCATTTGGATGTAATATTTGTAGGTACAAATATTACATCCAAATGGCTTCTCATACATAAATGTGTGACAACATTAGTTATTACTTATTGTTTAGATGAATGTTGTGTGTTGTGCATAAATAAAAATAACAAAATCTACTACGACTTGGTTTTTTACTTTTTCTGAATATTATTTCTGACGTGCCTTGGTAAAAAGGGGTTAAGTGTATGAAAATGATATTTTCAAGTAATCACGTTGAAAATTATGCACTCCTTCGTGCAACAATCAACTGTTTTCTCTTGCTTTTCTCTGTTGTTATCTCCAGTGGGAGTGTGTTGCGTGTCACTCAAGGTTCATCATATATCTCGATGTTTACAATATTTATTGTGAGCAGGAACATTTGCATAATCCTGCTTTAAATATTCAGTACACAAAAATCTGCTTCATCCTTTAATAATGAAACTTTTGAATTTTACAAATTTTCTAAATGTGATTTTTTCCTTTTAACTATATTCTAAAACCAATCTCAATTTTGCTGTTCAAATCTTTTACACCGTCTTGTTATCAAATATTTGACGAAGTTGTACCAAAAGTGAAATATCGTTTTAAAAAAAATTTACATGTTGGTTTACAAATGAAATAAATAAAACTACAAAGCTTAAGTGTAGATTTAATAAACAGAAGATGCTTTCAGATAATCATAATAGTTATTTTATAGAAATTGGGAACAAGTTAAAAAAATAATCAGCTCAATGCTATTACATTACGATTACTGGATTTGAAATAGAAAATAATGTAAAAGGTTTTTGGTCATATGGTAACAAAAAAAAAGAAATAATGATGAATGTTTTGATATGAGGTTTAATTCTCAACATGTGCCTACAAATGAAACTGCTTAGCATTTTGCTAATTACTTTCAATCAGTTTTTTTCGGGCGACCTTCCACCTATGAGGTAAATGTAGATGAAATAAATAAACACCAGTGTTTCTGATTGTTTAAATATTAATTAATAACTTAAAGCCCAAAAAAATCTTTGGGAACAGATAAAATACCTCCTTTTACATATTGATTGACTGAAGCATTCTCTGTTTTATTTATATTACAAAACGGTTGCTTTCCTGACATCTGGAAACAAGCAGTAATTACACAATTATCGATGACTTTTCACATTTTGCTATGGTTAAGTTATTAAAAACTAAGAACGAAGCAGAAAGGAATTTTGTTGAATATATAAAACTTATAAAGACACAACATGGTGTTAAAACAAAAAGAATAAGATTGGATAATGGTGGAGAATTTTCGTCATATTGATTTAAAAAATATTGAAAAAGGCATAGTAATAGAATATACAGTGAGATACAAATTCAGTTAGGACGGTTTGAATTTCGCGCCGTATGTTTTAGTGTGTTACACGTTGTTAGTGTAGCACTATTGAAATATGTTGCGTCAAATTACAGAGTCAACTCGTCACTTTTTCGTTTACATCGTTGTACTTTACTACGTTGTTCGGGTTTTCATTGAATTTTTACTTTATTTCGATTAAAATTAACGAAGTTTAAAAGCTATATTATTTTTGAGACGCCGCTGTAAAATAAAAAGCAGAAAAGTATTCATGTTGCCAATGTGACAATAATTTAACATGGTGGTAAATTCAAACCGTCCTCATTCAATTTGGATCACCCTGTACAATATCATACTCTCCTCAACAGGATGGTACATCTGAGAGAATGAATAGAATTCTATTAAATAAAGTAAGAACAAAATTTGCAGAAACTTCACTTCCAAAATATTTATGGAGTGAAGCAATATTATGCTCCACATATGAATTAAATCGTTCTCCATCTAAAGCATTACCAAAAGGAAAAGTTCTAGCAGATTATTGGTATGGTAACAGAGAATTAATAAACTTACCAAAACAAGATATACTCACACCACGAAGTAAAATGATGATCATGGTTGGTTATTGTGATGGTGGGTATCTTTTATGGGATGTAGAACAAAACAGAATTGTTCAGTCAAGAGACGTGATATTTGACGAAAATAACTTTAAATTTCAAGAATTAAATTAAAGAAGAGAGAAGAAAACGAAAAGAATGTATTGTTAAAGGAAGAAAATAGAGATGTTGAAAAAAGATATCCAGAGAAAGAAAAAGAAGGATCTTTCGAAAGAGAAGAAATGGTGACAACAGAAGAAAGGTCTGGAAGAATAGTAAAACCACCCAAAATATTATATGATTATGAGGTAAATGCAGCTTATTGTTTATTTACTTCAGAAGATACCCCAAATACTTATGAAGAAGTAATAAAGAAAGATGCTGGATGGGAAGAAGCAATTAATAAAGAGCTAGGTGCACTAGAAAAAATGAAGACATGGAAGATGACTATATTACCTGAAGGAAAAACTGCCATAGAAGCAAAATGGGTATTTTAAATTGAAGATGATGGCACCAAAATGGCGAGATTAGTTGCCAGAGGATTTCAAGCCAATTGTGAGACTGATGTATATGCACCATTAGCAAGAATGAGCATGATGGTTTTCCAAAAATAAATGGTAAAGTGTTACAGCTAAATAGAGGACTTTACGGTTTAAAAGAGTCCCCGAAGTGCTGTAATAGAAGATTCAATGAATTTGCTACACAAGCTAAATTTAGAAGATCAAGTTATGATTTTTGTCTGTATGTTAGAGAAGGAATATGGTTATTAGTATTTGTAGACGACATATTGTTAACTGGAAAGCAGAGTGGCGCAGTGGAAACCTGCTGAGCCCATCTCATAAAATAAGAGTGATTGGGCTTTATAACATTTATTTAAGAGTGGAAATTAACATTTCTTTACAGCCTTTTATTATATACTATTCTATACACACTCATATGTTTTTACAGTTATAATTCCTACTTGATTCTCATCTATCATAACTTCATAATATTCTACCAACTAAATCTATTAATTCTAAAATCAAATACATATAATTTCTAAAAGATGTAGTATTTTTAGAAATATTGTTCAGATTTAATTACCGGAATCATCATTGATGGTTGTTCTGTGAAATCTCCTCACAGCTCACACAATTCTTGTGTAACATTATAGTTGTGACCTGTGGCTGTATAGTCAACTCTACTGAAATAAGCTTGTTTAAAATGTTGTGCAAAGGTACCCAAGTTTCAGCTCTTGAACTCAGCTTGAAAGAAGTTCTTGGCCCAGAAGGTTCATAAAAATGGATAAAGAAGTAATGATAGTTAACAGTCATATCTTTGCACAAGCAATAATGTCTTCATTCTGCAATGACTGAAACGCAGCTCTTGATGTCAAAAACTCTTGATATTGCTCTGATTTGAAGGTTTTGAAACACTTAACTTCATTTTGATAAGTACTATACGATGGAATCATCGTGTATATCTTCAACCCACAAACAGCTTCGATCATGCACGGTTTGTAAAGTACTGACATCAAATAATTTTAGCATGTTAATATCACAATTATTTGTTACTGTAGTTGTATTAGTGCGTTGGTATGTATGCATTTATGTATGTAGTAATCTTTATTCAGGGTACTTAGATGCTCCTGGGTGACATGCTCATCCTTAATCGGACAATAACTCTGCCAGTATAAATCTTAATTTCTCGTGTATATCAATGATGTAGTATGCACATCTCAGTAAAAGCCTCAACCAGGAACTTGAACAGAATTGGAACTTGGAAGCTATAAAACTGCAAGAACTGATATTTGTGTCGTACTCTGAACCCTTATTTGTTGAAAGCAAGTACCGGAATCAGAACGCAAACCCTTATATTTCTGTTACCCTACACCAGAACCATACCGAAATTACATTTGGGTCCAAGTCGCTGTTTGAAACCAATAAATGTAGGTAATGTCTTATTGTTATAATGTACAGGCTGTTCACAGTTATCAACGCACTACTGCTATCTCAGTTATTATTGGAGTTATGAAATCGGTTAAATTAGCAGTATTTCTTCTGCCGGTTAACATGGAGAAGATCAAAAAACAATTGAACGTAGTGTTTTTGAGTTATTTTCAAAAGTAACATTTTTTAAATAGGACTGTATATATTTTTGTAGAAATAGATGTACAGCGACATTATAAGTACAAAAGTTTATTAAATTGAAAAGTTCATTACCTTTTTAAAATGTAAAAGACCTTACAGGAATCTTTTCATATTTTTCATTTATTGAATAACTCAAAAACGTGACCTTCCATTGTTTTTTGTTTTCGCCAAGTTAATCAGTAGAAAAATACTGCTAATTTGATAGTTTAACCGACTCCATAGCTGCAATAATAACTAAGATAGCAATAGTGCGCCGATAATTGCAAACAGCGCCTGTATAATGTAATTACATTTACAAATTAATTTTCTCTGTGTTATATTTCAGTGGTGTTATGGCAAAATATGCGCTATCTATCTTTTTTTTTTCAAAATGTACTTTTTGGCGTTATAAATGGCCACAAATAAAGTATACTTTAAGTTGATCAACGGGTTTAGTTACTTTTGAAAATCACTATGTACTATACATGCTAATACAAAATTGTTTTTGCTTCTCCTGTTAAATTACAAAAATGGCAGTATCTGCCAACATGTTTTGCCAAAACACTACTGATTTTGCACTCTTATTCAATTCTACAACTGCAAACTTTTACTCCCATTATATAGGACTTAAACTGAACACAATTTCAGAATTTTACATGATTCCAGCCCACTGGAGATACTAGGCTTGGAATATGTGACAAAATGTAAAAATTGGCATATACAAGCAATTTTACAAGGAGAAGGATTTAAGTCTTAAGTATGAAACTTGGCCAGATTGTACTTTTTATAAAGATCTTAAAAAGAAAAAATTGCTACCAGCTTATCTTTTTGGTTCCTGGAAAAAGTATTTTTTGAAAATTGACTTTTAATACATTTTAATCTCCTATAGTAGGAGACCAAATCTCACCCCTTAGGTTTAATTTTAGGTACCTAAGAAATGTACTGAACTAAAATTGTTCTTGTTCCTTGTAAGCTTATTCCTTGCTAAAAAGATTGGTTTTTGTTTGAACATCCTGGGACAAATAAAATCTGAGATAATCGAGTTTATGTAAACCTCTGAAAAAAAAGTTTCAAATAAAAAGTTGTAGACAATTGTATTTCTGACAAAAATGCTTTTTACAAATTTTTTGTCGGAACTACTGTTAGAGATAATTTCAAAATAACACTTCATCCCTTCTTTTCAAAATGGCGGAAAAAGCTCATATGCATTTGAGGTCGAAAATTTCAAGTTAAGCTTTTCTAGACCCCCCCTACATGCTGGAAGGAAAAAATCTTATGTACTTCCATTTTCCAGGTTAAGCCCATTTTTCGTACAGTTTGACTGGACTATTTGTTTTTAATTTTTTAATGAAAGGTTGAGATTGCTATCTAATTTATAAGATTCTATTACACCTTTAGAAAAAATTGAATTTTAAGATGTTTTCAATCGTTTCTAATCTAATATATAATGATCCTTTCCTCTCATAATGTAGCTGTGAACTCGATGAAATTTAATTAGACAATTATTATAATATTGTGCTGAAATATTTAAATTTATTTTATGTAGAAATACTAAAACACGAAACAAAAGAAAATTTTCAATATTCATCCAATTCAAACAATTTAACATGAATGTAATTCTCGTGTATTTATCACATCCCAAAAGTATTCTCATGGCTCTGTTTTGTAATACTACCTGCAATCTATTTTGTTCATCTGTGATGATGTATACAAAATTGAACTGCAAAAAGTTAAATGCGGGAGAGTTATACAATTATAAACTAGTTTTTTACTATATGTGCTTAAAAATCAATGAAATAAATGTTTTGCATTATTAATAAATCATTTAATCATAATATCCAGAGTTAGCCAGAAGGAATGCATGGCCACTTTATTTCTTTTTAAAATGTTTTAAGGGACTTTGGGGAGTTGAAAATAATTTTAAAATGTGCCTATCTTAATTCCGTAATTCCGTATATTTTGAGAAATAAAGCGACCATGCTTACTTCTGGCTAACCCTGTATATGAAATATTATTATTTATAAAATTTTTTAGTTAAAATTTACCTTGTGGTTATATGCTGACACTGCTGGGCGAATGTTGGCAACGATGGAGTATTCACAGGGCCATTATCAAGCCAATGTATGTACACCTGCACTAAAGTCAACTGGAGTACTTTCTATTGTCTGTGTAGTACAAATCTGGTCATGGACGCCATTTTGTGTCAGCGGGAAATTTCAATTTAGGGTTTTTATACTTAGCGCACGACCCTTATATGGTGGCGACACTTCGTTCTTGCTGTTACGAAATGTTAACTGTCAATTTGTTACATATTTGTTTTTTACTAATTTCTCTATTAAAAAGTGGTTTATGGTCTCTAATCTCCGTTGCTTTTTATTAATGTCTCATCAATAAAAAAACAATTCTTTTTAGAGCTACAACCGTAATAAAGCAAGGACCCCGCTTTTTTTGACCTTTTATTATACCCGGGCTATAAGGTTTAGTCCAAGTCTCCAAGGACCCCCCTTTTTTGACCTTTTATTATACCCGCGCTATAAGGTTTAGTATCACGAGGAAAGATGAAAATTCATCATTTGATTTTCTTTTAATAACTGTAGTATTTTGTACTATATTTAAGGTTGTAACATCTAATTGTGAATTAAGAGTTCAAAAAAATTAAAAATCGGAAAAGATTGTTTACATCAACTGTTTATTAAACCAGAAATAACTCCTTTATACATTTTATTTGTTCATGCAAAAGTAATTTAATACCACTATAAAGAGCAGTTATCTCCGTCTATTATTGGAATTATATTGAATATAATAAAAATCAATGATCTTTCTTCTATTGTAAGTACTTCTAGAACCACAAACAAATTGAAATCACATTAAGGGCGCGTTATCGCCGCCAGTGTTAATAATAGGAAGCTTCAGAAACTATAAACACCTAAAGATGGCGCTACGGTTCACAAAACGAAATTAATTTCTTTAAGGGCGCGTTATAGCCGCTAGTGTTAATAATAGAAAGCTTCAGAAACTATAAACCTAAAGATGGCGCTACGGTCCGCAAAACGGAATTAATTTCTATAAAACTAAAAATTTGAAAATGTAAATAGAAACATTATTTGATCGCATCGCAGTTATCTGTTCACAGTGTTGCCAGAGTGAACTTTCAAAATATTTTAGGTTCAACCGAAATTCTTAATTTTTAAATGCCAAGGAATAATTTAAGGTAGTTGAAATCAAAAAGGGGGATATAAAACTGCTAAACATCTTTAGAAATATCAGTTGTTCATGCTGGTTTTAAGAAAAAGAAAAGTACTACTATATTAAAGTATTAAAAATATATATTCGTTTTAAGAAATTAATCAGGACTAATTAAGGGGGCGTAATTGGCGCAAAATATTAGCGTCAAAATATAGCTCACGTTCTTCATTCAGTTTTCTTTTAATAATCGTTTTTTCACGAAGATAACGTTTGATGTCGATTGCTAAACTGTTAAGGTAGTGTGGATGATAGTTTATAAGGAGTAGATATCTAAAATAAATTTTATAACCGTAGTCGAACATAGCCAATCTTGTAGAATTAACGTTTTTTTAAAAAATAACCATAATACAGTCATTATATCACTGTTTAATAGCAAAATCTATGAAAATGGATAAATGTTTTTGCTTGCTTACTTAGTATTGATTGAAATAAAATAGATGTACACGGCGCGAAAATTTAAATATGGCAGCACGAAAATCAGTCATTTTTAGTTGAATGCTTTCTGCACCAGGAAGCGTTGGGTGGTAATATTCGCGGGACATTTAAAAATAATTTAACTTCCTAATCTTTTAACTATTATTTAATAAATTCCAGAAGTAAATGTTGTTTTTCTTTACTTAAGCGTATGTGGCGGTTAATTTCTGAATAAACTATTTTACTCTTAATTAGTCCTGATTAATTTCTTAAAACAAATATATATTTTCAATATTTTAATATAGTAATACTTTTCTTTTTCTTAAAACCAGCAAGAACAACTAATATTTTTAAAGATATTTTGCAGTTTTATATTCCCCTTTCTGATTTCAACTACCTTAAATTATTCCTAGGCATTTAAAAATTAAAAATTTCAGTTAAACTTAAAATATTTTGAAAGTTCACGCATGTCTGGCAACACTGTGAGCACAAATTTTAGTTTTAAAGAAATTAATTCCGTTTTGGAGACCATAGCGCCATCTTTAGGTGTTTATAGTTAATGAAGCTTCCTATTATGAAAACTGGCGGCGATAACGCGCCCTTAAGAGTGAAATAGTTTATTCAAAAATTAACCGTCACATGCTCTTAAGGAAAGAAAAACAACATTTACTTCGGAAATTTATTAAATAATAGTTAAAAGATTGAGAAAGTTAAATTACAGTTAAATGTCCTGCGAATATGACCACCCAACGCTTCCTGGTGAGAAAGCGTTCAACTAAAAATGACTGATTTTCGTGCTGCCATATTTTAATTTCCGCGCCGTGTACATCTATTTTATTTCAATTAATACTAAATAAGTAAGCAAAAACATTTATCCATTGTCATAGATTTTGCTATTAGACAGTGTTATAATGACTGTATTATGTTTAGTTTGGTTATTTTTTAGAAAACGTTAATTCTACAAAATTGGCGATGTTCGACTACGATTATAAAATTTATTTTAGATATCTACTCCTTACAAATTATGATCCATACTACCTTAACAGTTTAGCAATCGACATCAAACGTTATCTTGCTAAAAAACGATTATTAAAAGAAAACGGAATGAAAAACTTAAACTATATTTTGACGCTAATATTTTGCGCCAATAACGCCCCCTTCATTCGCGAATAGTACTTACGTTATGAATATAAATACTATTTTCGCCAGATTATAATAAGCAGAGACGAGCAAAATAGCTGGCTTTGCAATTGAAATCCTTTGATGACATTATTTTTATTGGCGTTACTTTATTAATTTTTGTGGATTTCGATAAAATAAAATTTAGTATTGATATTCGAATTAAATTTATTAAAATCGTAGCTATGCCACTGACTATTTACTGCTTTCAACGCAGATAATCCTAGTGCAACATGGCATGGTTAAAAACGATTAAAAAAAATATTGAATTGCATTTAGTTGATACCGTGAATTTAATCGAGACCTCACATTTTAAAGCGGTTTCAGTTTGAAGTTCATATTATTAATAAGTAGTAATGAATAAAACTTTACGCTCCATAACAAATGTGATCTTGTAAGTTAATACTCGCTCGACTCTGATAATAATAAGAAACTTTAGTATTATTTATGGTTTAATCAGAATCTTGTGATAACCTGCAGGATATCTGACTTTTTGTGTCCTCTTGTGCCGTTTGGCTAGAAATGGCCTCGTTTGAGATCGTGATTTTTACGTCTTGAAGAAGTTGAACTAGCCACTACTACCACCTAGCCAGCACACTGAGATTATAATGACGTTGTTTTTAAGTCATTATTAGTCGACGACGTCATATGATTAATAAATGAGGTCTTTAGAACATCATATAATGGGACGTGCGTAGACGTCTTCAAAACGACGTCTTTTGGACGTACAATACAATACGTGCAAGTTTCATTAAGAAGATATTATTTTAGCAGGGGCCAAGGAATACTGGTCATATTAAGCAGGTGGTCATAATATAGAAATGATTTGACTGTAGTATACAATAAACGTTATTTCTAATATTCAACTATTTATTTATAATTCCTGTCTTAGTCTTAGTATAGGACGTTTTAATGACGTGTTATATTGACGTCTTTGGGCTGTGACATAATGATGTCAGTTTTACAACAATTTGATGTCGTTACTGGCGAAAAAACGGCGACATTATGACGTCAGTGTGCTGGCTGGGCAACAGCTACGTGGAGTAATTTTAGGTAATCATTTTGTGAGGATTTTGAAATTTTTATACCTAAGAAAAAATTGGGAATTTTTAACAAATGTGGTGATTTACCAAAACACATTGGCAACACTGCGGGATGCTTTCTAATGGGATGAAAAAGCAACACCGATAAATTCAGCGTCTATCCGATATTAGCAGCGTTTGTGCATTTACAAACTATTTTATTCACATCAATTTGTCCTAGTAGTAAGACAATCATTAACTTTTAAAAGTTGTGAAATAACTTATTTCAACAGTTGACTAGTTTTTTCTGACTTTCCAACTGGTCGGGAAGATGTTCACTGTCTATTGAAATTACTACTAAATGATTTATTATTTGCTAATTGCTGTTTAACATCAAATAATTGCGAATAAAATAATATTCATGCCGATCTTGGCGCTTCTCGCATTGGTTAGCCCACTGTTAAAACCAAGTGTTTTCCACCTCGCTAGATATTCTACGTATTATTACTAGGCGACTCCCTTTTTCATTTCAACTGGGATGCTATAATGCTTACACATAAGGTTCTATATGTTAGATACAGTTGACCTTTATAATATATTTTTTCATTGTAGGCTTTCATTCATATAGGGGTTTTTAAATAGTAATTAGAAAATATCGATATCTTATATCGCAATGAGTCTATGATGGAGCATTTATAGCAGGAAGATGATAAAACAGTAAGAAGACACACCAAATACGTTCTCCAAACAAGATTAATTACTTTTTTTATTTATTGAAGACCATTTTAACAAAGTTGTAGTCGAAAACCAAAATAAAGAAACGTAACTATGCAACTAATAATGAATGCAATATAGTTACGCAACTATAAATGTTCCATGGATAAACATTTACAACAAAATCACACCCATGATGGTGGCAAACCATTTGAATGTAATGTATGTAATTACAAATGTTCACAAAAAACAACTTTGAAAATTCACATGTTTTCTCATACTGGCGAGAAACCATTTGGTTGTAATATTTGCAGTTATAAATGCTCGGTAAAGGCCAATTTACAAAAGCACATGCTCATTCACAGTGGTGAGAAACCATTTGGATGTAATATTTGTGATTATAAATGTTTGCAGAAAGTACATTTGAAAAATCACATGCTTAGTCATAGTGGTGAGAAACCATTTGGATGTAATATTTGTACTTATAAATGCTCAGAAAAAGGCAAATTGCAAAGACACATGCTCACTCATACTGGTGAGAAACCATTTGGATGTAATATTTGTAGTTATAAGAGCTCGCAAAAAGCCAGTTTGCAAAATCACATGCTCACTCATACGGGCGACCAACCATTTCAATGTAGTAATTGTGATTATAAATGTTTAACAAAAGGAAATATGCAACAACATATGTTGACTCATAGTGGGCAGAAACCATTCGGATGCAAGATTTGTAATTATAAATGTTCAATGAAAAGAAATCTGGAACGACATATGTTGACTCATAGTGGTGAGAAACCATTTGATTGTAATATTTGTAATTATAAATGTTCAACAAAAGGAAATTTGCAACAACATATGTTGACTCATAGTGGTGAAAAACCATTTGGATGTAATATTTGTGGTTATAGATTCTCACTAAAGAGCAGTTTGCAAAAGCATATACTCACTCATAGTGGTGAGAAACCATTTGGTTGTAATATTTGTAATTATAAATGCACCCAAAAAGGCAGTTTGCGCAGTCATATTCTCACTCATAGTGGTGAGAAACCATTTGAATGCAATATTTGTAGTTATAAATGCTCGCAAAAAGGCAGGTTGCATACTCACATGCTCACTCATAGTGGTGAGAAACCATTTGGATGTAATATTTGTGGTTACAAATGCTCACAAAAATCCAGTTTGAAAAAGCACATGGTTACTCATAGTGGTGAGAAACCATTTGAATGTATTATTTGTAGTAGTAAATTTGGAAGAAAAGGAAGTTTGCAAACTCACATGCTTGTTCATAGTGGAACAAAGCCTTTTGAATGTAATATTTGTAGTTATAAATGCTCGCTAAGAGCCAGTTTGCAAAAGCACATGATTATTCATAGCGGCGAGAAACCATTTGAATGTCATATTTGTAGTTATAAATGCACAGAAAAAGGCAGTTTGAATAAGCACATTTACAGTCATAGTGGAGAGAAACCGTTTGGATGTACTATTTGTAGTTTTAAATGCTCACGAAAAGGCAGTTTGAAAAAGCATATTTTCACTCATAGTGGTGAGAAACCATTTGTATGCAATATTTGTGGTTATAAATGCTCAGAAAAAGGCAGTTTGAAAAAACACATTTTCACTCATAGTGGTGAGAAACCATTTGGATGTGATATTTGTAGTTATAAATGCTCGCAAAAAGGCAGGTTGCAAAGGCACATGCTCACTCATAGTAGTGAGAAACCTCTTGGATGTAATATTTGCAGTTACAAGTGCTCACAAAAAGCCAGTTTGCAAAGTCACATGCTCATTCATAGCATAGATGAAAAATTATTTGAATGTAATATATGCGGTTATAAATTTTCACTAGAAGCAAGTTTGCAAAAGCACATACTTATACATAGCGGTTTAGAACAGTAGGTATGTATGGAACTAAATGCTCAATAAAAGAGAATCTGCAACATTTATTATTTATTGTTTAGTATGATATGCTTTGGAGGAAAAATAAAAATAGATGTAAATAATTCAGGTATTTTTTTCTGAATAGTTATTACTAGGTATGGGTATGGGTTTACATTTTGATGTGTAAGTGTAACTAAAGGAAAAACAGATTATAACAAACATAACAATACATCTAAGAAAGATAGATATCATCGGATACTTGAAAAGCTTTACACTCGGTATGACAAATGTCAGTTTTTAAATTTCGTTAGCAAAAAGGTTACTATAGCAAGTATGCAATAAATATCTCTTTCCCAGCTGTATTTCTATTTGCTATATTTCCTTTGCTCCTGCATAAAAATTAAATTCAATATTCAATCAAGTTTTATGAACCCTGTATTTCTTGATTTCTCTACTAATAATAGATGAAGTTTAAAGTAGCACTGGAATAAAAATCCATATGAAAATTGCATGCCTCCAATTCTTTTCTAGCCACTTTCGTTTTTTCTACTATGATGTTAATTTGGCGTTTATATTTAAGCCCAACTAAACTCTGACGTATTTCAGTTAGTGCTTGATGTCTGTGTAATGACTCGGAGTGTGGCTAGTGCCTTGGAAACAAGTGAGAACTCTGTGTAGTGGTGGTTACTCGCCCGGCCATTGTGCTACCGCAAGCCTACTCGGTTAAGTCAGGTCGTTTTAATCGCGAAAGTCGAGGAAGTTAGCTCAGGAAGAAGCCCTCTGTCCATGCCCTAGTAGCTTACAAAGGTGGGCCTCTCTTAATACTGATCAGGGCTGCCTTTCCTAAACATCCCGGATGCCCTTGTAGAATTCCCGCAGATGAAAACCTCATTTCAGGAGTTTTTAGTGTTGACATGCCAACACTAAAAACTCATTCCTCATTCAAGACCTCCATTAAACCGCCTAGATATCGCTGGCTGATAACCTACCACAACAACATGATTATGGAAGTTATCAGCAACGAATGGTGAAACAGACGCCTGCTGTGAATATCATCACCAACATCCTCAAACCGGTGAGCGAGCCAACACCCGGCCGCGTCAACCACTTCCTCTCCTTTTTCATTTCAACACTTCTAAACCTGTTCCCCCAAAACCGTGAGCACGTCCTCCGTGTAGTAAACGCTTCAACACAACATTTCTTCGGCGTTCAAGCCAAGGCATCCTACGCCAGCAACCGTGTCCTCGTTACGTTCGCGTAACTTTCCCACCTTCTTTTCTAACCAGTTATGGATCTGCGTCTAGGAGCAATTAATGTCCAAGGGTGGCGCCTTAAGCGCCCCCTTGTCGAAAATTTGGTCCGTACGGACCACGTCCACATTCTAGCCATTTCTGAGACTAAACTTACCCCAAGTGGTAATATGACACTACCATCTTTTCACATCACATCTCGTAAAGACAGCCCACATGGAGGCATCCATGGAGTCACATTAGCCATTCATCAACGACTCGCCTCCACTAAATTTGACATTCCCCCAGTATTTCAAGACATACAGGTGTGTGCAGCCGTAATTCATCTTGACAACGGTCCAATTCATATCTTCTCTATATACGTTCCTCCAAACGATCCTCTACCTGAAGACTTTCTCTAGTATGTCGCGTCGTTTCGGAAGGCTGTTGTAATGGGAGATTTTAATGCTCGCCACACGGCCTTCGGAGACCACGCTTCAAACCCGAAAGGTCATTCCCTTACCCACTGTCTACTTAGACTAAATGTACTGAAGTGTTATGTCACAACCCTCCAGCTTTAATTTTTGATAGAGCATTACAGTAAGATGGCAAACAATAAGGGGAAAACAAAAAAATTGACAATTTCCTGTTCGCAACGAATCTCATTTTTAATGCAAAATCAGTCAATTGCGCATGCATTTAACGTATTTTTTTTAGTGATATTTATGGTTGCAGTGTTTATAGTCTTGCTATAACTAGAAATTGACTTCATGTTTAGTTATATTTTTAATATTATGGTTATATTTTATTATGTTTATTACAATATTTGGAAAACGTCTGATATTAGTGCAGTCGGAATATCTGCAGTGGTAGCTGCGTGTACGTTACTGGACATACTATGAGTAAAAAAGAAAAAACATCCAAATTAGCTAAGAATGTATACGATCTGAAGTTAATCGCTGCCATATTGGGGCAAACGAAGCACGAAATTGTTCATTATTTGTTCTGTATTGAATTTAATCAAATCCACGTTTACTTTAAAAGAATTTTCTTATTCTGAAAGATCAAACCTCTAATATGTCAAACACGTAAAACGTTAAACGACAAATTAAAACTACGTTTTACGTGTTTGACATATTCGAAGTTTGATCTTTTAGAATAAGAAAAACCTTTTAAAGTAAGCGTAGATTTGATTAAATGCAATACAGAATACAGATACAAATAATGAACAATAACGTGCTTCTTTTGCCCCGATATGGCTGCGTTTGCGGTACTCTGATCGACCAGCTCGGCCTAGGTGACTAGATGTAGTAACTCTAACAAAATAAGACTTCGATATGCAGTAGGTGATTATGCAGGTAACCATTGAAAACGCATGCTTTAGTTATAATATAGCCTTTAATAATTAGTAAAATTACAGCGTTGCCTTTTTACTGCTCGTGCCTGGTACACTCAAGTCTATATATAGTAACAAAATATGCAAGTTATGTCAAAATTTAAATCCCATGCAATGATCCTAAATAGTCTTGACATTGAAAACAACTCAATAATAACAACGAAATAATAATGACAAACAAAGCCAACCAAAACACAACAAGAAATGACGACATTTATTTCCTATTCGGCTTAAGCGGTGTGCAACTGCGCAAGAAGTCAGCTAGAGTCACTATATCTAGTAAGCTAGGCCATGGTGGTAGATCAGAGTACCACAACCGACGCCATATTGGAACAAGAAAAAAGCCCGAAATTTAATATTGGAAAAATTTAAATCGTAATTTACGTATTTGGTATAATACAGTATTGGGGATTTAAGGATAAAAATATTAAAAACTATGTAAAAACACCTTTTAAACTAAATGTAGATTTCATGAATAAAATGCAGATATCAATAATGAACTAATCGTGTATATTTATGCCACCATGGCCTATATTACTAGATCTAGTGACTCTAAGGTCAGGAGAAAATAATCGCCATCTAGCGAGCAGTCCGCAACTGCAACAATGCATTATTTTCCACCTAAGTATAAATTATTATTAAATATAATAATAAGTGATTCGCCTCTTCATTTGTATTGTTTTAATTAATGTTACGAACAAGAAGTTTCAAATAATAGATCCTGTTTAACATAATACGTGTTTTGTGTATGTATACGAGTAATAATATAGTGCTTACCTGAGAGATGCTGCAACATTTATACATCAGGTTCTATATACTAGCTATGGTAGATCTTTATAATATATTACCTTTTTTCATTGTAGATTTTCATTGATTTAGGAGTTACAAGTAATACGCAAGCATTATGTACCCTCCAGCTCTAACCTTTGATGGGGCATTTATAGCAAGATCACAAGATGATAAAACAATATTATACATATATAAATAATATATACAAGATTAATTACTAGTTTATTTTTAATTGAAGACTATTTTAAGAACGCTGTGGCCTACAACCAAAATAAAGAAACGAGACTGCCCAATAATATGCAATATAGTAAATAACTATAAATGCTCCATGGATACAAATATACAACAGATGCATACCCACGATGGTGGTAAACCATTTGAATATAAAACTGAATGCTCACAAAAAGAAACTTTGCAAAATCATCTACTCACTCATGATAGTGTGAAGTCATTTGTTTGCACTATTTGTAATTATAAAAGTTCAAAAAAAGGAGATCTGCAACGACATATGCTGACTCATAGTGGTGAGAAACTATTTCAGTGTAATATTTGTAGTTACAAATGCTCAGGAAAAGGCAGTTTGCAAAGACACATGCTGACCCATAGTGGTGAGAAACCATTTGCATGCAATATTTGTAGTTATAAATGCTCAGTAAAAAGCAATTTGCAAAAGCACATTTTTAATCATAGTGGTGCGAAACCATTTGGATGTAATATTTGTAGCTATAAATGCTCACAAAAAGACAAGTTGCAAAGGCACATGCTCACTCATAGTGGTGAGAAACCATTTCAATGCAATATTTGTGGTTATAAATGCTCGGTAAAGAGCAGTTTGAAGAAGCACATTTTCACTCATAGTGGAGAGAAACCATTTGGATGCAATATTTGTGTTTATAAATGTTCAAGAAAAGGAGATCTGCAACGACATATGCTAACACATAGTGGTGAGAAACCATTTGGATGTAATATTTGTAATTATAAATGTACGACAACAGGAAATTTGCAACAACATATGTTTATTCATACTGGTGAGAAACCATTTGGGTGTAAAATTTGTGGTTATAACTGCTCACAAAAAGCCAGTTTGCAAAAGCACTTGCTCACTCATAGTGGTGAAAAACCATTTGGATGTAATATTTGTAGTTATAAATGCTCACAAAAAAGCAGTTTGAAAAAGCACATGATAATTCATTATGGTTAGAAACCAGAGGTGCATTCCAATGGACTATTCTCCTGGTCCAGTTTTATAGATCAGATCAGTTCATAACAGAATAACAGAAAATAAAAACCTTTATCACAATTCTGACAAATCACAAAACCTAACATGGTGCAACAAAACAAACAACTTTTTCATTACTGAAAGTGAAATTACCTACCTAACATCCAACCACAATATATTCTCAAATGAAATGTAAAAATCTATCAGGTTCCACTAGATTATTAAACAAATTCAAAACTAGGTACTTGAAGGGCAAAAGGGGATAATACAGATATCATTAAGCTCAGGGGAACAAGTAAGTGAACTAGATGATTGTAGGTAACACTGGGTCAGTCAATCAGTCTATTGGAAAGCACCTACCATTTGGTTGTAATATTTTTAGTTATAAATGCTCACAAAAAGGTAGGTTGCAAAGGCACATGTCCGCACATAGCAGTTGAGAACAGTAGGTCGGTACAGTGCTATTAAATTAAAATGTAATATATTCGATATAGCATTTTAAAATAATCGTCTCAAAGCATTGCATTTGCTTTATGTTTATGCAACCAACAATACACAAATGCTTAAAATGTGCTAGCTGTTTAACCTCTTTCATTTCACTTAGAGATAATTTAACACTAATGAGTGTAATATTAAAATTACAAATGTAAAAAATAACATTTATTGTAAAATAAAAGATGCAAAGGTGTATTTTTTATAACAAAGCACATCTGTTTGTGGTAAAATGCCAATGTACAATTTTTAGCAGATTACATGACTCGAGTAGGCAACACATTTAACAAATCGGGTAAAAGAAACAACGTACACTTCTGAGCATAGTTTCTTTTTCTATTGTTTACAAACAACATAGCACAGTAGCAGTTTTAAAGGTAATGTTACCATACCTAGAGTGGCTTTGTATCACAACCTTAGAGGAATAAAAACTATTTTCAAGTTAGTTTCTTATTTTACTGGAGTACAAAAGATGCTTACTTAAACAGCCTTTTTACTTCGACTATCGTTTCTTCTATTTTATTTACAACGAGTGATTTGTATATTTATGAAGTTTAATTATTTTGTAAACACTGCAAAAACTAGATTTTTAGTTATAGAGAATGCCTTACAATGAAAAATTCAAAATTATTGCACAAATAATTTTGAAAAAATTAAAGAGAGATCAATTTACAGTTCTCCACAAATGGTTAAACTTTCGGCACATAAAAGTATTTTTATGCGATTTAATCGTATAACAATTTGTCAATTTTTGAATTTCAAAATCCTTAGAAAGGGTAAATAACAGCCTCTTGTCAATTCATGAAGGAAAAGATTATAACCGTACATTTGTAAGTCTTTGAGTGTTTCTCTGATGAATATGAAATTACGTTGCAGGTACGAAAATAACAGTTGTTGTCTTATTTAGGTATTTCACATTTTAATTTGTATTTGTTGTGACTATCTAAATATGAATATATACAGGGTCCTATATATAGCCCCTGCACCAGACTTCACCAGCTCATTTCTGATGGCATTTGAAACAAAAAAATCTTAATCAGGTTTTTTGATTAGAGAGATTTTAAGCTTTTAATTTTTACAAGACGTTTGTCTACAACGGGATTTTAATTTTATTCGTGACCTCGCATATCTTTTTACTGTAAAATTGGTTAAATCTAGTCTCAACTTTTAATAGTAAAAAATTGGGTAAGAGTTTTCTACATAATTCCAATCGCCTATGGAATTTACTAATTAGAGTTAATTAATGATTCTAACCTAAACAAGAAAATGAGGAATCTGGGCCACAAAAATTACCAGAGTAAAAGGGTAAAATTTAAAAATGTAATTTAATTACAATAACATTAATAAAGTTAATTTTAAGAAAAGAAGTGAAATGAACATCTATTGCCCCTATCCATATTTAGTCATACAGTACGTCGCTGACATTTTTAACAGTTTTTAGATAATATCAGTGTTGCTTGAAATCTGATCACATTTTATCTGTTTACACAAGTGTTGATCACACGTTGACCCAGATTCGCCATTTACTTGTTTATTAGGTTATAATATCCGTGATGCAATGGGGGGATTCCTCGATTTTGCGAGACATCATCGTTTACAATGACTTGACCTACACCAATATCCTTTGCTTAATTACCTGCGTTCGCGGAATTATCATTTAAGTGACTGACCTCATAAAATTGTATTATAAAAAGATCATGTTGTAGAATCAGCAATGTAAACATAACAAACCATAAAAGATCTTGTTTGAAGAAAACAACAAACACTACTGTATGTTCTAAAATCATTATACCCGTCTTTATTTGCATTTTTTCTGAAAATACGCTTCTGAGAAAAAATGTTATAGGGATTTTTTGTTTGTCTTATCGATGCCTATATAGATACACCCGCCGCGTTTGATGTCCTTGTTATGAGCTACCCTGTATATTCTATTCTAATCAATACACTTTTAATATCGAATTGCAAAAGTAAAAGCTTTTAATCTTAATGGTAATTACTATACATATTGATTAGTAATTTCCGGAAGTAAGCTAGGTCTAGTAGATTCGCCCTTTAGTTATTTTTTTGAAACCAATACGCTATTCAATTTAGTAGATGCTTCCATTTAAAAGAGCAAAGTGTGTCAAAGAAGTTTTCAATAAAATTAGTAACAATCAGGGGCGTGCTGGCCCACCGGGACATTTCCGGTGGCCTGGGGTTGGGATAGTAAAAAAAGTTAAAGTTTAATTGTTCCAGTATTTATTTTTCACGAGAATACGTACGGTGTGTAAAAAATTATTCGTAATTTATAATTGTTGGCGTTGCCAAGCGCGTTGTTTATATTTATTTTATTTTGAACGTAACGTCGGCGTCGGTATAGTCTAAGATCCGTTATTGATGTCGTTGAGCACCGATCGAGTAATCGAATAAAATGTATTTTTTATGAAATAAAATATGTTAACAAAAGTAACGTAGATGAGTTGCCTAAATAAATTTGTTTAAGGATATTTTTAATTAAAAATTCAATATTTAATTTTTTTAAATACTTTCACCGATCTCGTAACCAAAAAAATTAACACTAATTGAAAGTGCAAACCCTATAGAAGACGCAAACATAGGGTTGCTTACCTTTTTCTGTTCAAGGCTATACAGTTGCCAAGTTTAAATAAGTGAATTGAAAGTGATACATTCACCGATCGAGTAACCAAATAAATTATATGTCAAAATAAAGCTTATTTTTTTGCAAAACGATAGTATAAGGTTGCTTGCAAAAAACCGTTCAAGAGTCAGGGTTGCAAGGGTTTAAAATTTTTAAATCGAAGCGTGCGAGAGAGAGATAGACCCATTCTATTCAGTGCGATAGAGGGGTACGCAGAATGACAGCTGCTTACACTACGTTCGTCGTTTGAAATTGTGCGAGAGAGAGGGTCTATGCGTACTGTCCAATGCGATAGAAAAGGACGGAGCATAGCAACTGGGCGCGCCTCTTGTGACGTATGACAGAGAGTGCGCTTGCTCTGTGCGGTTGAGCGGTTAGTAAACGGCAAGCGTTGTGTTGGAGCAACTGACAATATAATCCAAAATATTTCTGAGACGTTTTTTTTTTTTGAAGAAAATCGACTTGTCTCCCGAAGTAATAATTCAGTATTGTTGAAAAACATTTTGTTAATCATATCTTTTTTTAAACATTTGTTAATAATATGACTATTCTTATATCTTTATAGTTACGTTTTTATTTACATATTTTTAAATAATATTTAAAACTTTTAAAAATAATAATACAATAATTTCATTCAAAAATAAAATTATGTCATAGTGTTTTCTTTATTTTTATTGTAATAACTGCAGTATTGAACTAACCAAATATGAGTATTTTTATCATATTGAGCATATTGATTTTGCATGACAAATTTTTGTGACAGAGGTATTGGCGCTAAAAAAACGTTCCGTATATAATATCAAAATGTAAATATTTATTTTAAACATTTAAAGCATGTTAGTGATATATACTTATCTTAAGATTTTTATCTCTTTTAAGAAGGAACTAAATATAAATAAAATAAATGTGTTCAAAAATTTGACGCATACATTTTTTTTGCAAATGTCCGATATTTTTTTAAATTAATTAATATTAAATTGAAAAATTTGTAATGAAAGAAAATTTTTTTTAATAAATTAATATTAAAATTAAAAATTTAAATGAACAAAAAATATTTCATAAGGATATTGTGTTATATTGGACAGTACGCATAGACCCTCTCTCTCGCACAATTTCAAACGACGGACGTAGTGTGAGCAGCTGTCATTCTGCGTCCCCCTCTATCGCACTGAATAGAATGGGTCTATCTCTCTCTCGCACGCTTCGATTTAAAAATTTTAAACCCTTGCAACCCTGACTCTTGAACGGTTTTTTGCAAGTAACCTTATACTATCGTTTTGCAAAAAAATAAAGCTTTATTTTGACATATAATTTATTTGGTTACTCGATCGGTGAAGGTATCACTTTCAATTCACTTATTTAAACTTGGCAACTGTATAGCCTTGAACAAAAAAAGGTAAGCAACCCTATGTCTGCGTCTTCTATAGGGTTTGCACTTTCAATTAGTGTTAATTTTTTTTGGTTACGAGATCGGTGAAAGTATTTAAAAAAATTAAATATTGAATTTTTAATTAAAAATATCCTTGAACAAATTTATTTAGGCAACTCATCTACGTTACTTTTGTTAACATATTTTATTTCATAAAAAATACATTTTATTCGGTTACTCGATCGGTGCTCAACGACATCAATAACGGATCCTGTACTAGTAGCAGAGTTAACGCTGAGCGGGAGCGTTATAAATGATAATGCCAGCTTATAATGCCATGGTTGTTATCGACTTGTTTATGTAGTTGGTACTAAAGACCTGCACGGGCTCAGACCTGACTTTCTGGCCTAAACCCGGCCCGGCCCGCGGGTCGAGTTAAGACCGTGTAACACAACGTAATTTCGTGCTTGGGTCGGGGTCTGATCTTCTGAAATTAATATTATTTTGGACATCTACGGGTTGTTTTCTCAACATCTCCAACTTCCCCAATTCAAGTAAAGTAAAAATAATTTATTTAATATAAAAAATTAGTAATTTTTGGTGTTAATTCTTCTTATAAAAATAACAAATTCATTATTTAAAAAGACTTTGGTTTGCTATACTATACTCAATTTATGTATACTCGAAAAATAAATGTTAATCTTAAGTTTTTGATTACTTTTTTTATTTATTTTTGTTTTAAGGAATTTGGGCCTGACACGGGCTTTATTAAAAAATAATCGGGCTTTAGACTTGTTCGTGTATTTTTCAATGTCGGGCTAGCTATCAAAAGAATATATCCCATTGACAATCAAACAGAAGACACAAATTACATATCTATACCATATTTTGGCAAAATAGAAAAAATTGCACATATACTAAGAAAAACCAACAATTATAAAATAACATTTAAAACCAGCACTAACACTTTTTCATTTTTATTTAATGCTAAAGACAGAACACTCCTAATAGCACACCGACGTCCGATGGACGCTTGAGCAATGTCCTCGACGGACTTAATAAACGTCCAACGGACGATCGGTTATAGTCCGTGGGACGTTATATAAACGTTCATGGGAAATCCAAATGTTGCAAAGTTGGACATTATTAAAACGTTCCAGACGGACGTTTTGCGTACGTCTTCCAAGAACTTGACGAACGTTTTAAAAACGTCCATTATATGTCCAAGAGACGTAATAAACGTTCGATTTATACTACGTGGGACATTATATGGACGTCCACGGGAAGTCCAAATGTCACGAACTTGCGACGTTCTTAAAATGTCCCTTAATGTCCCGGGCGGACGTTTTGCGTACGTCTTTGTATATCCTCGGCGGACTTAATGAACGTCCAACGGACGATCGGTTATAGTCCGTGAGACGTTATATGAACGTCCATGGGAAGTCCAAATGGCACAAAGTTGGACGTTATTAAAACGTTCCAGACGGATGTTTTGCGTACGTCTTCCAAGAAATTGACGAACGTTTTAAAAACGTCCAAGGGAGGTAATAGACGTTCGATTTATACAACGTGGGACATTACATGGACGTCCACGGGAAGTCCAAATGTCACGAACTTGCGACGTTTCTAAAATGTTCCAGGCGGACGTTTTAAAAGCCTCCATTATACGTCCAATAGACGTAATAGAGTTTTGATTATACTGGGTCGGACGTTCTATGGATGTGCATGGGAAGTTTAACCGTGATAAACTTGAATGTTCTTAAAACGTCTCAGATAGACGTTCTGCATACGTCAGCCGAGGATTTGCTGGATATTTTAAGAATGTTGAGTATTAAGTCCAAAGGGGACCTAATGAATCCTCGACTCAATGCCCTACACCACATAGATATCCGCCGCCGACTTGACGAATGTCCCAAAGATGTTTTACAGTCCTCCAGTGCACGGATCTAAAATAAACAAACCACACAAGAGGAAATAAAAGAAAGTTATTTTTAAACGTGATATCCTGTACACAAAAGTAATTTCGATTCCTATATAAGGTTCCTCTTTCAAGAACGAACTTTTAACTTTGGACTGAATAGTTATGTCACTTTATTTAATACATAATTACAGGTTGATTGGTATCAAAAATAAATTCTTTAGAAAATAAACTGGAATTAGAAATTACAATTTTAATTCTAGTTTACTTACCATTCCCTCCAGACCGATCTATTGCACCACTCTGGTTCATGCCTTGCGCCGTATGTGGTTTGGGGAGCGAGACCTACATGGGGCGAGTTTATGAAGGGACAAACATACTGACAAACAAATTTTGGATTTTAGTATATAGATTTTAGGTTTAGGTAATAAATATTATAAAAATTGAATAATTTTTCGGTTTATCCAACTTTTTTTAATCAGTATACATCCTTTTTTTTAGCACAATATAAACATTATCTATGTTACAATATGTACTTGATAATAAAAAATTATAAAACTGTTAAAGGGATTTAAGGACAGGTTTGGTTGGAAAAATCAAGTTTTGTAATTTCATTTAGAACACCAAAATCTACAAACTCTCAAAGTTGCAAAACTTTCAGGCTGTTTCGAATTAAATAGGAATCAGACTAGCTAATTATTGGTAAAAATCAATTTTTTAACGAATATAAATCCTTTTCCTACATTAATATAATTATTACATAAATTATATGATGTAAACATACAGCATAAAAACTTAAAATAAAAAGTAAATTCAACTGTTTGGAATCACTATCAAAATTAACAAAATCCAAGTTCTTCTATCTTCACTTTTAGCCGCTTTAGAGGTTCTTTTCAAGTATCTTTTGACAGTGTCTTCTATTTTCTTTTCGGTGCAACTTTTCTGCAACGGTTTTAAAGCAGCACCTAAAAATAAATGCAAACATAATTAATATATTGTGCACATAGCTTTTATCAATGCAATACCAGCATTCAAGATTGAAAAATGCGATATGCCTAAAGCAGTGACGGTTTGTACACTTTTGGATGTTCTGTTAGCAGACGGCAAGTATATATTAACTGGTTGCTTAGCAGCCGATTACACGGGTTGCATCCGTGATGCTAACAGAATATCCAAAACAGTACATAGTAACCTTTGCTAGCATCGGGTCATCATGGATTTATTTAAAATCCAAAAATACAATATAAAACTCAGATATTTTATTTGAAAAACATAAATCTTAGATTCGTAGCTTTTTTTGTCTAACATCTCTTTCTAACACATGGTGACCTTGAATCTATCTTGTCACCTAAACGTGGCAACAATGATCAACAATATGGCAACAACGCATTCTCAAGGTCATCCAATGTTGGTGACCTTGAACCTATCTCTCTCTAACACATGGTAACCTTGAACCTATCTGTCACCTAAACGTGACAACACCGCATTCTCAAGGTCGACAATATGGCAACAACGCATTCTCAAGGTCATCAATATGGCAACACCGCATTCTCAAGGTCATCCAATGTTGGTGACCTTGAACCTATCTCTCTCTAACACATGGTGACCTTGAATCTATCTCTAAACGTGACAACAATGTATAGTCACCAAATAATGTATCTTCAAGGTCATCAAACATTCAATTTATTGACCTTGTCAAAGTTAGAAATGATTACGACAGTTTTAACAAATTTTAATATATAGGTTTATTAATGTTAACATCGAGTGTACACTGTAAGAAAGAGAAGTTTAGAGAGAGATAAGCATGTCTCGCTGAAGTGCCCCATAACCTACTGGCCGGTTTCCGCATTCCCTTTTCCCGTCGGACGCGATACGGCATAAGTTCATCGACATCGGCTTTCAGAGGATTACATATTTCAACCTTGTATTTACCTAGTGCATTTATAGCTTATTTGAGGATCTTTCGAACTTTTAATTCAATGTAGTGTGCATTTGTAAACTTGTAAGGTTGACTTAAATAGTTTTATTGTTAATTTAAAATTGGTAGATTGAAATTAATTTAAAAATCTGCAAGTATCAATATTTAATACAGTGCTTTTTATATGAATGTTAGGTTTTGTTTTAATAATATGCTGTTGTATTTTTAAATGCAACGTTTAAGTTAATGACGTTAAATGCAGAACGCGTGTTTTTAATCGTTAGAAAATGAAGTATTGCTATTTTTAGTTTTAATATTTTTTAATAACTAACCAAGTAGCTTATTCTTATGTATGAAGGTCAACCTGTTTACATTCGATTTGTACAGATAGGATGAATGCACCGTTTAAGACCAAATCAGGATTGCAAGCAAATTTGATATTAGTGAATGATACACTAAAGTGCATAAAAATTATTCAAATTTGATCCATCTGTCTAATTGTCAGTACAGTTTAGAATTATTAGTGTCAATCGTTTATTAATTATTTGTTTCGAACTTTTAATTCAATGTAGTATGCATTTGTAAACTTGTAAGGTTGACTTAAATAGTTTTATTGTTAATTTAAAATTGGTAGATTGAAATTAATTTAAAAATCTGCTGCACTTAAAGTACAATATTTAATGCAGTGCTTTTTATATGAATGTTAGGTTTTTAATAATATGCTGAAAACTACAAATGAGATCAACTCTGTTGGCGGGAATCGAAGATTGAGATTTCAACAAGGTGAGGGACAACCACAATAATTCGAAACCAAGGTTCAATCATGTGGAAGGTAAAGTCATTCATAACTGCACCAGATGTGGACGAGACCACCCAATCAACAAATGTCTTGCTTAAATCAATGTAAATAATTTAATAATAGATAGTATCACTTCTAGTACACAAGCTCTCTAGCAACAAGTACTCTAGCAACAATTTAATTCAAACAAAATTACGATTAAGTTAAGAACTTAAAGAAGCAAAAATTTAATAAAAAGTAAACCCTTTTTAAATTAACACTATCTTTCTTATTAGAAGTACGTGTTTGTTGTTTAAAAATATCTGGCGTTTTAAATACCGTTAATATTCATAATTGAGGTTAGCTTCGTGTATTTACGTTCTTTTCTTAATTTTTATCTTGTAACTCATTTAATCAAACACAAAATGCTTGTTACCTATTAATTAACACGCGGGTTTGCTTTTGGAACAGCAGTCATTCTATATATTTTTATATTACAAATTTCAATTTGGAATGAAACATATATTACTTGGTACCGTAAAATGGGATGAATTACAACACTTTCTAACCGTTCCGCCTTTTTAATTCGAAAACCGAATTTTTGTTGTATTAACTAAAATAGCCAAAAGTCTGATCTAATCCAGTAGATTAATACTGCAGATTACGAAATCTTTTTGTATTAGTCAAATATAGGAAAAAATTATTTAATGCTCTGTGGCGAATCCCCCCCCCCCGCAAAGTGGTGTCAATCACAACAGCAACGTTTTTAGATGTTTCTTTGCATTAGGTGTCCTTATGAAGTAAAAGCCAACATCACTCATTTTCCATCCCTGTTTCAGATTTGCTGGATGAAATCAATTAATTCTTTTCACTGTTTAAAATGGTCTGGCGTTTTTCGTCATTGCTGTCATATGATTTGCCCGAGGCTGAAAGTATCTGAAGACAAGTCTGAGACAGATATTTTCTTTTTCTTGGTGTTTGAAGTTTTTTTTCTGTAAAACTTTCTGCCTTTTAATAGCTTATTAAGTTTCTTGGTTTAACACTATATTATATAAATAATAATAAATAAAAAAAAATTATGTAATAATATATCTACGAAAATATAATAAATACATTAATCAATATGCAGTCATTTACTAGATTTAATGATAAATCCAGTAAATGACCGCTTTTATTTAAATTGTGACAGACATTAAAACCCGGTCAAATATTGGTTCATAAAATCATAACCATTCGTACATTTGAAATATTACTAACAAACCACCTCGTGTTGTTACATAAATATTATTTAAGATTTTTCAAATTTTGGCGCTAAACCAGTGAATGACCACTTCGGTCAATTACTGGGTTTAATGTAATTTATTGAACCAATATATGACCATGCATTATTAAAAAGTTAAACTTCTTTTTTCGTAGAAATGATAATTGTAGACTCCCTATAAGCCATTAAAACTATAATTCACTATACTTCAAACAAAGTGTTACCATTCTATGACACTACAGCACAGAACACAATGTACTTACCTTATTAGTTTGTTAGATATACAGAACAACACGCTGTACTTGCAACTTCATTCGTCATTTGTAAAAACTGGAACGAAATTGTGGTGTTGTCGCTTTTAGCACAAAGTTACTAAATGTTAGAAAAACCGCTAATATAATTATGGTTAGCTTTATTAAAAATTTGACGACTTCTGTAGTGTAGACGTGAAATAAAAAATATACGTTTTTCTCAATATGTTATTTTATTTATAGTATATAAGATACAAAAGCCAGCTTATAATATGCATTACAATCAAACCTTACTAAAGCGATCAATATAAATTTTATGTCTATGTTCTATATCTAAAATTCTATTTAACACTACACAACATTTCTCGATACGTCTTTGAAACCGACACCGATCTACAACACTTTCCATCCACAATGATACTCGTGCTTGTCGGTAGGCGTAATTCCACGTAAATAAATAATGTATTTTATTATTCTCCTCCTTGATCGTAACACGTTTCTTTCGGTTGCTCATTTTTTGTTGTCTACAAACTCTTCTATTGTAGCCGTAAATGATTCCAAACCTTCCTTATTTAATTTATCCAACAAGCAATCTATACAGATATTTCCTTTTAAATACGATTCACACAAGTCTACCCCTTTCTGAAACTTTAGAACTCTTTCTTTACACTCGTCATCGGTATAATATTTCCCTAAGCCATAGACTGCTTCGTGATCGGCATCAAAGCGTAGATCGCGTAACTCTTCCTGCACTCTCTGTACTGCACTTTTAATATCAGTAGCCTTAGGCCACGATTGTGAACTATAACACATCCACATCTTTATACAAGAACGTTTTGCAAGTCGATGTCACACTGAATTCTTTCCGGATACAATGCCACGAGTTCCAAAGCACACACAACGTTCTCGGACGGTGGTAAAGCAGATAACACTTGTTTAACGTTTTCGGTGGAATCCCCGCTTAATACACTCGATCCTTTTAATAAAATTGAACAAAATTTTACAAAGATTTTTAAACGAATTTCTAGCAGAGGAAGTAGTTCTAGAAGGTGAATGATGCTTTCAAATGTTTGGATCTAGCTGAGTGGTGCGGCTTGAAGTTATAGATATATCTATGCCCCCACTCCTTTTGGTGTAAATACAATCTCGTTGACCTTGCCTTGTTTCGTCTGTTCTCAACAATGTCTGCTTTCTTTCTTCTGTTCTCAACTACATGTAACATTTGTACTTGTATTTGCACTTATTGCCCTTGCGGTCTTGTTCACCTTTCGTCCGTATTCTTTTATAAACATAGTTAGGTAAGAGTCTCATTGAAATTAAAATAGCATTAAAATTTTTCTTTTTAAATCTTAGGTTCGCTTTTTGATTTTTCTATGTATGTGTAGGAGTTCATTCTTAAATGAAACAATATAATGTGACATATTTGCATGGTTTATTTAACTCACTACATTTCACAATACCTATAGAATTGTTTACTCATTATGATTGACTTTGATGTATCAGAGGATTACATATTTCAAATTTTACAACCTTGTATTTGCAGAGCACATTTATCTTTTATTTAAGGAATATATCGTTTAGTCCTGGCGTAATTTTTCACGTTTCTAATCAATGTATTGATGCGCTGGATGTTTCAGCACCTTGATTCATTATTCTTTACGCGGATAAACATCACAACACTTTAACTCTCCATTGTTAAGATGGTGATACAACACAAATGTTCCGTTCGAAACTTGCCCGCATTATACTTGTCTATACATGTCATGATCGATCGATGACGTTTACTACGGTTACTACGTTTACTACTCTTACTACGGTTACTACGTTTACTACGTTTACTACGTCTACTACGTTTACGACGTTTACTACATTTACAACTTTTACTACATTTACAACGTTTACTACGTTTACTGCGTTTACTACGTTTACTGTGTTTACTACGCTTACAACGTTTACTACGTTTGCTACGTTTACTGCGTTTACTACGTTTACTAGGGTAGAATTCTCTGGGAATTTCTGGGAACAGGGGCAAAAGCATATGCTGTAGATGTAGAGGGCAAGCTTACCAAAACAGCTAAAGGTATCTAGAAGGATGTTATCAAAAACAACCGGTTTAGTAACATTCGATCTTGAGGACGACGACGATGAAATGAGAGACGAAGAACTATACGGTGGAAACGTCGAGAAAACTTTAGACCACCACAAAGAGGCATTCATTAAACGCGTCAAAGAGAAGCGTGTTCTTGAAGCTGGTTATCTGGTGTTTGCGCTAGTGACGTTTGCATATTCAATGGACTTAAATGGGGAAAGCATATGGTTGGATGGAAAAGGTGCGACATCGCCGAAACAGTTGGAAGAGCCGTTAAACGAATAGTACGATACAAATATAAAAAGTCCCATCATGACATGTATAGACAAGTATAATGCGGGCAAGTTTCGAACGGAACATTTGTGTCGTATCACCATCTTAACAATGGAGAGTTAAAGTGTTGTGATGTTTATCCGCGTAAAGAACAATGAATCAAGGTGCTGAAACATCCAGCGCATCAATACATTGATTAGAAACGTGAAAAATTACGCCGGGATTTAACGATATATTCCTTAAATAAAAGATAAATGTGCTCTGTAAATACAAGGTTGTAAAATTTGAAATATGTAATCCTCTGATACATCAAAGTCAATCATTATGTGCAAACAATTCTATAGGTATTGTGGAATGTAGTGAGTTAAATAAACCATGCAAATATGTCACATTATATTGTTTCATTTAAGAATGAACTCCTACACATACATAGAAAAATCAAAAAGCGAACCTAAGATTTAAAAAGAAAAATTTTAATGCTATTTTAATTTCAATGAGACTCTTACCTAACTATGTTTATAAAAGAATACGGACGAAAGGTGAACAAGACCGCAAGGGCAATAAGTGCAAATACAAGTACAAATGTTACATGTAGTTGAGAACAGAAGAAAGAAAGCAGACATTGTTGAGAACAGACGAAAAAAGGCAAGGTCAACGAGATTGTATTTACACCAAAAGGAGTGGGGGCATAGATATATCTATAACTTCAAGCCGCACCACTCAGCTAGATCCAAACATTTGAAAGCATCATTCACCTTCTAGAACTACTTCCTCTGCTAGAAATTCGTTTAAAAATCTTTGTAAAATTTTGTTCAATTTTATTAAAAGGATCGAGTGTATTAAGCGGGGATTCCACCGAAAACGTTAAACAAGTGTTATCTGCTTTACCACCGTCCGAGAACGTTGTGTGTGCTTTGGAACTCGTGGCATTGTATCCGGAAAGAATTCAGTGTGACATCGACTTGCAAAACGTTCTTGTATAAAGATGTGGATGTGTTATAGTTCACAATCGTGGCCTAAGGCTACTGATATTAAAAGTGCAGTACAGAGAGTGCAGGAAGAGTTACGCGATCTACGCTTTGATGCCGATCACGAAGCAGTCTATGGCTTAGGGAAATATTATACCGATGACGAGTGTAAAGAAAGAGTTCTAAAGTTTCAGAAAGGGGTAGACTTGTGTGAATCGTATTTAAAAGGAAATATCTGTATAGATTGCTTGTTGGATAAATTAAATAAGGAAGGTTTGGAATCATTTACGGCTACAATAGAAGAGTTTGTAGACAACAAAAAATGAGCAACCGAAAGAAACGTGTTACGATCAAGGAGGAGAATAATAAAATACATTATTTATTTACGTGGAATTACGCCTACCGACAAGCACGAGTATCATTGTGGATGGAAAGTGTTGTAGATCGGTGTCGGTTTCAAAGACGTATCGAGAAATGTTGTGTAGTGTTAAATAGAATTTTAGATATAGAACATAGACATAAAATTTATATTGATCGCTTTAGTAAGGTTTGATTGTAATGCATATTATAAGCTGGCTTTTGTATCTTATATACTATAAATAAAATAACATATTGAGAAAAACGTATATTTTTTATTTCACGTCTACACTACAGAAGTCGTCAAATTTTTAATAAAGCTAACCATAATTATATTAGCGGTTTTTCTAACATTTAGTAACTTTGTGCTAAAAGCGACAACAGCACAATTTCGTTCCAGTTTTTACAAATGACGAATGAAGTTGCAAGTACAGCGTGTTGTTCTGTATATCTAACAAACTAATAAGGTAAGTACATTGTGTTCTGTGCTGTAGTGTCATAGAATGGTAACACTTTGTTTGAAGTATAGTGAATTATAGTTTTAATGGCTTATAGGGAGTCTACAATTATCATTTCTACGAAAAAAGAAGTTTAACTTTTTAATAATGCATGGTCATATATTGGTTCAATAAATTACATTAAACCCAGTAATTGACCGAAGTGGTCATTCACTGGTTTAGCGCCAAAATTTGAAAAATCTTAAATAATATTTATGTAACAACACGAGGTGGTTTGTTAGTAATATTTCAAATGTACGAATGGTTATGATTTTATGAACCAATATTTGACCGGGTTTTAATGTCTGTCACAATTTAAATAAAAGCGGTCATTTACTGGATTTATCATTAAATCTAGTAAATGACTGCATATTGATTAATGTATTTATTATATTTTCGTAGATATATTATTACATAATTTTTTTTTATTTATTATTATTTATATAATATAGTGTTAAACCAAGAAACTTAATAAGCTATTAAAAGGCAGAAAGTTTTACAGAAAAAAAACTTCAAACACCAAGAAAAAGAAAATATCTGTCTCAGACTTGTCTTCAGATACTTTCAGCCTCGGGCAAATCATATGACAGCAATGACGAAAAACGCCAGACCATTTTAAACAGTGAAAAGAATTAATTGATTTCATCCAGCAAATCTGAAACAGGGATGGAAAATGAGTGATGTTGGCTTTTACTTCATAAGGACACCTAATGCAAAGAAACATCTAAAAACGTTGCTGTTGTGATTGACACCACTTTGCGGGGGGGGGGGATTCGCCACAGAGCATTAAATAATTTTTTCCTATATTTGACTAATACAAAAAGATTTCGTAATCTGCAGTATTAATCTACTGGATTAGATCAGACTTTTGGCTATTTTAGTTAATACAACAAAAATTCGGTTTTCGAATTAAAAAGGCGGAACGGTTAGAAAGTGTTGTAATTCATCCCATTTTACGGTACCAAGTAATATATGTTTCATTCCAAATTGAAATTTGTAATATAAAAATATATAGAATGACTGCTGTTCCAAAAGCAAACCCGCGTGTTAATTAATAGGTAACAAGCATTTTGTGTTTGATTAAATGAGTTACAAGATAAAAATTAAGAAAAGAACGTAAATACACGAAGCTAACCTCAATTATGAATATTAACGGTATTTAAAACGCCAGATATTTTTAAACAACAAACACGTACTTCTAATAAGAAAGATAGTGTTAATTTAAAAAGGGTTTACTTTTTATTAAATTTTTGCTTCTTTAAGTTCTTAACTTAATCGTAATTTTGTTTGAATTAAATTGTTGCTAGAGTACTTGTTGCTAGAGAGCTTGTGTACTAGAAGTGATACTATCTATTATTAAATTATTTACATTGATTTAAGCAAGACATTTGTTGATTGGGTGGTCTCGTCCACATCTGGTGCAGTTATGAATGACTTTACCTTCCACATGATTGAACCTTGGTTTCGAATTATTGTGGTTGTCCCTCACCTTGTTGAAATCTCAATCTTCGATTCCCGCCAACAGAGTTGATCTCATTTGTAGTTTTCAGCATATTATTAAAAACCTAACATTCATATAAAAAGCACTGCATTAAATATTGTACTTTAAGTGCAGCAGATTTTTAAATTAATTTCAATCTACCAATTTTAAATTAACAATAAAACTATTTAAGTCAACCTTACAAGTTTACAAATGCATACTACATTGAATTAAAAGTTCGAAACAAATAATTAATAAACGATTGACACTAATAATTCTAAACTGTACTGACAATTAGACAGATGGATCAAATTTGAATAATTTTTATGCACTTTAGTGTATCATTCACTAATATCAAATTTGCTTGCAATCCTGATTTGGTCTTAAACGGTGCATTCATCCTATCTGTACAAATCGAATGTAAACAGGTTGACCTTCATACATAAGAATAAGCTACTTGGTTAGTTATTAAAAAATATTAAAACTAAAAATAGCAATACTTCATTTTCTAACGATTAAAAACACGCGTTCTGCATTTAACGTCATTAACTTAAACGTTGCATTTAAAAATACAACAGCATATTATTAAAACAAAACCTAACATTCATATAAAAAGCACTGTATTAAATATTGATACTTGCAGATTTTTAAATTAATTTCAATCTACCAATTTTAAATTAACAATAAAACTATTTAAGTCAACCTTACAAGTTTACAAATGCACACTACATTGAATTAAAAGTTCGAAAGATCCTCAAATAAGCTATAAATGCACTAGGTAAATACAAGGTTGAAATATGTAATCCTCTGAAAGCCGATGTCGATGAACTTATGCCGTATCGCGTCCGACGGGAAAAGGGAATGCGGAAACCGGCCAGTAGGTTATGGGGCACTTCAGCGAGACATGCTTATCTCTCTCTAAACTTCTCTTTCTTACAGTGTACACTCGATGTTAACATTAATAAACCTATATATTAAAATTTGTTAAAACTGTCGTAATCATTTCTAACTTTGACAAGGTCAATAAATTGAATGTTTGATGACCTTGAAGATACATTATTTGGTGACTATACATTGTTGTCACGTTTAGAGATAGATTCAAGGTCACCATGTGTTAGAGAGAGATAGGTTCAAGGTCACCAAAATTGGATGACCTTGAGAATGCGGTGTTGCCATATTGATGACCTTGAGAATGCGTTGTTGCCATATTGTCGACCTTGAGAATGCGGTGTTGTCACGTTTAGGTGACAGATAGGTTCAAGGTTACCATGTGTTAGAGAGCGATAGGTTCAAGGTCACCAACATTGGGTGACCTTGAAGATACATTGTTGCCGTATTGATGACCTTGACAATGCGGTGTTGCCACGTTTAGAGAGATAGGTTCAAGGTCAAGGTCAAGAGTGGGGGTGGGTTCATAACTCTCAATTTTTATCTACTTATATACCTTATATTTCATTTTTCAAGTTAAGAGATTATTATTTAAGTCATGTTCAACCTTCATATAATTTGCTTTAGATATTCTGAAAATAATAATAAATCCTTATCAAACTTAAATCCTACTTAACAATCTAAAATACTATAATACTGCAGGTTACCATGAATATTTTGCTGGTGAGTTACTAATTCAACTATTTATTACCGTTATTACTGCACAATAATAATAATAAAACGAATGAAAGTAATTTGATAAAATATTAATAATCACCCTTGCACTGCACACTATTTACTAAAAACACGTTATTAACATGACACGTGATTAAATAGATGTTAAAATAGTATATTGTGTTACAAGTGCAGAAAAGTGCCAATTTCTCACGAGTGTGAAGATTTTGGGGCATGAGACGTAGTCGAATGCCGCAATTACACGAGTGAGAAATTGGTGTTTTTGCACGCGTTACACACTATACTTTATCTACGACTACAAAAAAAGTAATAAACCACCAACAGCTAAGAAAGTTCTTTAACCTAGAATTTATACGCACATTCATATTTGAAATATTTGGCAATAAATTAAGAGATGTAATGTGAGCCGCTTCCTCGATGTTTGGAGGTGTACGAGTGTACACCCCAATTTTCCTTCATCGGATTCACTCATGATACATCTAGAATTTTAAAAACGACAAAAGTAAACATTAAATTTAAAAAATTAAAACGTCCTCAAGTGAACGTCCGCCACACGTCCGTATCATGTCCTGGGATTCAAGGACCTACTATGGGCCCAAAACGAACATGCGCTGAACGTCTGTTGTTGTACTTCTGAAAAACGTCCGCCAGACGTCCGTATTATGTCCTGGGATTTAAGGGTCTACTATGGACCCAAAACAAACCTCCGCTAGACGTCTTTTGTTGTACTTCTGAAAAACGTCCTCGTGCGAGTGTCCAGCAAACGTCCATTTTACATCCTCGGACCTACAGTACCTACAATGGACCTAAAAAGAACCTCCATCGGGCAATGTGTGCTATTAGGGACATGATATCATGAAATCGGGCATTTACAGTTTAAATTGTTCTTTTTGTAGTTCGGTATATATTGGACAAATACTTCGAAATTTTGACATAAAATATAAAGAACACGTACGTCATTACAAAAATAAACATCCTGAAAAATCTAATTACGCCAAACACCTTTTAGAACAAAATCACACAATGACTCTTCAAAATAATATTAAATTCCTACATTTTTGTAATAACAAACGCAAATTAGACATTTTAGAAGCCTTTGAGATATACAAACACAAACTCAGGGTACCTTTAATGAATGAACAACTTGAGCTAAGTAATTCTCCGTTACTGGAAGTATTAGATATTTAATTCTGATTATTATTATTATTTTATCTAGTTGCCTATTTTGTATCTACCTTAGCCACGTGTTTGTTTATGATTATATTACCTTTGATAATGACAGCATAGCTGTCGAAACAATATTGTCAGGTTGTATTTTAATAAAACTGTGAAACTTTTACTAATCTTTATTTATTTCATGATTATGGAGTTCCACAAAGTAAGGCTGGAAACAATAAACAAAATTTCCGTCTGGCTCAGGTGTCCCAATACCTACTCGTGTCTACTCTCCAGACAACAAGCACAATACTGATTTGTCCCACAAACCTCTGGTCTTTATATACTCTTTCTGTGGGCGTAAAAATCCTTCAGTTGCCCACACGTGGCCGTGGGCTGTGCCTACGTGATAAGAGTGATGCAGCTGCTTCCTGCTTTGATATATGTGGGCGCTTGCTGTGCACACACGTGGCCGTGGGTTGATACTGCAGCTGCTTCCGTTTTAAACAGATGTGAGCGCACCGCTCGAGGCGTTATCTTGCACGTGTTTATAATTAGGTCACACTTCCATTTATTAATGAATAAATGTTAACTAGCGGCTTGTTTTTAAAGCGTAAGTTGCTAAATTAGAGCTCTAGGGCTCTAAAAATGTTTAGAGCCCGCTAGAAAAATATCTACCCTTGTTTACGTCGTCTCCATGGAAATAACAGTAATTATATACCATTGCACCTACCTACTTGAAGTTTTATCGCTGCACCTACCTACTTGAAATTTTGCACTTTTCAAGTTATTTTTATTTTAAAATTAAATATTAATTTAAACTTAGACCGGACATAAACTATCGTATGCATTTCGGGCTTAATTAGTGTTTTAGAACCCTTTATCGTCTTAGCGCCTTCGGCTTTCGCCTTAGGCGCTAACTGACTCTGCGGGCTCTAACACACTCAATAATAACTATTATCTAATGCACATATCGAAAATACAAAACAAAATGTCAATATTCCTAGTAACTTAATACAGGATGGCCATTTACATTACTAGTTTCAGCTCACAATCCCTAGATTGTTTTTCATCTCTCTCATACAATTCTATCTCTTAATTTCGAGGAAAAAATTGCTGACTGAATTGACGGTACCTTATATAAACGTCTAGTAACCTTAACGCGTTAGAACACTTCTGCTGTTCTCATTATTCTGTGGGTGGCTATAAACTAAATACTCTTTGATCTCATTGGCGGTTACCTGAGAAATGCTACAACACTAAAGCATCAGGTAATATAAATATATATTCAATCTCAGGTTCTACATTTTAGATAGATACAGTAGACCTTTATAATGTATACCAATTTATTGGAGGTTTTCATTCATTTAGGAGTTGCAAGTGGTAATTAAAATATACCCCAGTAGTTATTATGTCGTAACCTTCCAGCTCTAATGTTTGATAGAACATTGACACCAAATACATCCTTCAAGATTAATTACTAGTTTATTTTTGCTTGCAGACCATTTTAACAACGGCCAAAATTATGAAAAATTACACTACACAATCATATATCAATATAGTTATGTAACTATAAATACTTCATGGCTAGAAATATACGACAGATGGACACCCACGATGGTGATAAACTATTTGACTGTAATACATATAATTATAAATATTCACAAAATGTAACTTTGGAAAGGCAGATGCTCACTCATAGTGGTGAGAAACCAATTGAAAGTAATATTTGTAGTTTTAAGTGCTCACAAAAAAGTTCTTTGCAAAAGCACACGATCACTCATAGTAGTGAGAAACCATTTGAATGTACTATTTGTGGTTACAAATTCTCACAAAAAGGCAATTTACAAAAGCACATGATCACTCATAGTGGTAAGAAACCATTTAAATGCAATATTTGTGGTTGCAAATTCTCACAAAAAGGCAATTTACAAAAGCACATGATCACTCATAGTGGTGAGAAACCATTTGGATGTAACGTTTGTGGTTATAAATTCTCACAAAAAACCAGTTTGAAAAAGCACATTCTCACTCATACTGGTGAGAAACCATTTGGATGTAATATTTGTGATTATAAGTGCTCGCAAAAAGGAAATTTACAAAAGCATATGCTCATTCATACTGGTGAAAAGCCATTTGAATGTAATATTTGTAGTTATAAATGCACAGAAAAAGGCACTTTGAAAAAGCATATGCTCAATCATAATGGTGAGAAACTATTTGGATGTTATATTTGTAATTACAAATGTTTATTAAAAGACAATTTAAAAGAGCACATTCTCACTCATAGTGGTGAGAAATCATTTGGATGTAGTATTTGTAATTATAAATGCTTCCGGCAAAACAGTTTGAAAAAACATTTTCTCACTCATAGTGGTGAGAAACCATTTGGCTGTAATATTTGTAGTTATAAATGCTCGCAAAAATCCAATTTACAAACGCACATGCTCACTCACAGTAATGAAAAACCATTTGGTTGTAATATTTGTGGTTATAAATGCTCACAAAAAGAAAGTTTGAAAAATCACATTCTCACTCATAGTGGCGAGAAACCATTTGGATGTAATATATGTAGTTATAAATGCTCAGAAAAAGGCAGTTTGAAAAGGCACATGCTCACTCATAATGGTGAGAAACCATTTGCATGTAATATTTGTAATTATAAATGCTGCGCGAAAAAGAGTTTGAAAAAGCACTTTCTCACTCATAGTAGTGAGAAACCATTTGGCTGTAATATTTGTAGTTATAAATGCTCGCAAAAAGACAATTTACAAAAGCACATGCTTACTCACAGTAGTGAAAAGCCATTTGGATGTGATATATGTAGTTATAGATGTTCAGTAAAAAATAAATTGAAAAAGCACATTCTTACTCATACTGGTGAGAAACCATTTGAATGTAATATTTGTAGTTATAAATGCGCACGGAAAGACAATTTGAAAAAACACTTTCTCACTCATACTGGTGAAAAACCATTTGTATGTAAGATTTGTAGTCATAAATGCTCACAAAAATCCAACTTACAAACCCACATACTCACTCATAGTAGTGAAAAACCATTTGGATGCAGTATCCCAATTAACGACATTACATGAAAATTATGAAAATTTTACATGCGACAAATTACCTGTAAGGTATGTGAAAAGAATATAATATGCCATACAAATGAAATGTCCGTCTTTTTTGCATTTATTTTACATGCCATCATGATTCAATAATCATCAACATAGTATGTATCTCCGAGTGTATTCCCTTACTCTGCTAATACTGCGACGATCACGCCCGTGCCGGTGCCCGTGCAACGTTCCACTCGTACCCCAACTCAGAGCAATCACTGCCGGTCTAAATTAGTCTAATCTTAAAAGAATGATGAATTTATAATTTTATACCTTGCAATTTTTATAAATTTCTTTTAAATAGATACACATATGTGTTTTTAATACTATGTAGTTTAAATCTTTATTAGGTAAAAATCTTTATGGATTTTGTTCTTATCACAATTGAACAGGGTCGTAAATCAATCAACCCAAACGTCTAATTATTACCTACTTTGCTACTTATGAAATTATGTTAATGGCTAGTAAAATCGTCCAATAAAGAATAAAATAATATTGCTGTAAATGTAGGATTTATTAGTTACTCCTTCAGTTATATTGTTATAATTTTTTAAAATATGTATTTTCATAATCCCAAACCAAACATTAATTTTCAATTTATATTTATCATTTATCTAAATATTTATTTAAACGTGCTACTACAAGGAATTTAACTAGAGGTGGGAGCCGCGTAAGGGAATAATGAGGGTTAAGGACAACCCAAATGACTCAATATGATGCAGTAGTTGAAGTTAGACACGCGTAAGGGGCCCCTCCGGTTGCCCAGCCTGATGTATCTATTACATAACTAATAAACTAATAAACATTTTCTTTTTGCTACATTTGCAATTTTATAAAAATACAAATAGCTCAGCTTATTTCTTTCTAATGTATCGTATATGGACGTTAGTAGAAATAGTCGCGACGCAGGACGCGTCTTGTAATGATTATTTAATGTGGAATAAGCGTGTCCTATCACCTTAAAAACAAAAATTTTTTAAAGTTCAGTAAATTTCAATACAATGTATCCCAGAAATTGGCCGTGGATTTTATGTTATTCAAAAGCAACATTTTAATTATACACAATTTGCGAAACACAATTTGACAATGATTTGTTAATTTTTTTTCGTTTTATGGAAATCCATGGCCACTTCTAAGAACATTGTTTTAAAAAAGTGAGTTTTTAATAATGTAGTAGGTGTTAATGTTATTTCCGAGCTAGTATATAAACTCGGGTGATGTGTGTAGAATTCACAGCGAGCTGCCCCTAACTAAGGAGAGTCAAAAGCTGGAAACTGCTTTTTTTTTAGTTCTTTGTTAATAAGTGGGTTTTCAAACATGTCGAGAACCTCCAAGCATAAGAGGTGCAAAAAAAACTTCTTATCATAAATATTGCTTTCTTTCTTTCATTACTATTATTTACAATTACATTGCTTTATCCTTTAGCAGACCCAATAGATACCTAATGCTTTTATATGTACCGAAAGCTTATTTGAATTATTTTCTCAGAAAATCCTCAAAAACCTTTTTCTTGGAAATTGGGATTTTTAATAACTAAAGGTTGTACATGCTGCAATAAATATTCATTCATTGAGCCATATACAAAAATTACCTGGTTTTGACTGTCATTTATTGATTTATAAGTGTTTATACCCACATAGTTCTAATACGTGCTTTCAATTGAGACATAAGTAAAATTTTACAGCCTTTTGGGCACCGATTTTGATAGTTTTTTTTTAAATTGTAGGTAATCGACTATATTTCAAAGTCTAAATATTGGATTTGTCCGCTAATACCCTCCCATATAGAATTTTCCAAACGGGCCAATATTGGCTCGCCATTGGCACCGTTATTGCCAATATTGGCAACCAATATTGGGACAATGCAGAAATGATAACACCGGTAAGTACTTGGGCCATTTTACATAGCCGATATCGGCAGCCAATATTGGGCCAGTGTCGAAATGATAACACTGGCAAGTACTTGGACCATTTTACATAACCAAGATTGGCCCAATGTTGATATGTTGGTATAACTCTGGTTTCATACTGGCACAACATTGGCTGTATATCGGTTGCATGCCGGTGTATAATAATGATCATTATTATATTTTTTAATTATATTACTATATTGTACACTGAGAAACATAGTTCGAAAAATCTATTAGTTTAAAAATTGTAGATCAAGAGCGCTAATATGACGACGGGGACATAACTTTTACGAGCCATTTTTCTCAGTGTATAATATAATATAATTAAAAAATATAATAACGATGATTATTATGCACCGGTGTGCAACCATATCCAACGATATCCATCCATACTGTGCCAGTATGAGACCCGTTATACCAACATATTAACATTATTGAGTTAATATTGGCTAATTACACACAGAAAAGAATACCTTGATTCAAAATTTTATTGTGTTTAATAAACAAAGTTCTTGTAACAATTAATAATATAATACATTATAATGTCGGCAGTCATATAGATACAAATTAACAAATACATTATAATAGGTACTGTAGTGATTATTTCATTCTACTTCGTTTTTGACCAATCGCAAGGCTTTATTTTTTGTCGTCCTTTTGTTGTCCTTTTCGACTGTTTTTATCTTCGTGACAACGCTAAGTAGATGCTTAAATAAACAACTGTATCATGAAATAATCTTACCGAATTACATGCTCGTGCTTCTGAAATTATCTGTTGTAATACTCAAGTTGATTAAAACGCAACACTCGTGTCATTTTTTGACAAATTTCCCTCCGTTGCACGTCGGGAAATTAAAACGTCAAAAAATGACACTCGTGGTTGCTAATCAACGTTCGTATTACAAATCGATAATTTCGAAGCACTCGTGTAATTACAAGTGATAATTTATTCAGAATTGAGATTGTATGAATAAATATGTCATTAATTAAAATGTAAAAAGGATATATCAATTTGATTTAAAAACAGCCATTAATGTCATACCATCTAATTAAAGTATTATCAAATTATGTAAATATTCAACTAAGAATAATGTAAAGTTTCGTTGTTCGTAAGAAAAGATTCCTTTATGAATATTCTTGTACCACATTCTTGTCTAAAGGCTTGTAGGAATCTAGAACAAATAAAATTTACAAACAAGTAAAATAAATATTTACGATTTATAAAAATGAATGACAAAATGTAAAAGATAACAAAATAAGATTACGAATATTGTTAGTTATTGAACATTTTGTTGACAAAAAAATGTAATTAACTCCCAAGACAACATAATACACTCAGGAAATAATTACATAAGAATCATCTTCTACACGGAAAAAACTAAATAAAGATTAATAAATAAGATTTGTGATGTATAACGAAGGAGACATAAAAATTTTGTAACAAAAAATTTCCTTCCAGAAATCCAGATTTCTTAAAGAAATTTCACATCTTAATTTAAAGGATCGAGCACAAAAAAATGGAAAACAGGGTACAGTCAGATTGAGATGAAAGCCAGGGTAGAAAGAACGAAAAAATTTAATTCGCTTGCAAAAGAATAATTCTTATAAGAATTTAAACATACTATCATGATTCAAGCAACAAGAGTTTGGATTATCTATAAATATATACAAGGTGTCCCAAAATGCTGTTTACACGCAAGATCTCCCTTATTTGAAAAGATAAAGAAATCAACCAAAAACTATTGTGAATGACTCAAAATGGACCTTCAAAAAACATCCTTAAATGCTGGTTACATAGCAACGTTTAAGAGATCATGCCAACTTGATTAATTTTTCAAATTGCACCCTATGTTTTTTTTTCACGGAAATGTATTCTTCACTTCATTCTGCATATGGTAGTATGACTTACTTAATTATCTAATTTGGGGAAAAAACAGAGGGCGCTAGTGTTTAATTATTTCCTTCACGCTCTAACAGATTACGGTCGTTCTGCTAGTTGTTAATAGAGGGCGTCATGAAGGGATCTGTATTACCGACAGACTGTGTACTACTACTAGAGGGCGTCAGCCATTTTATATCACAACATGTGGCGCTAAATTTGAAACTGTAGTGAATCTGTCATACTGTCAACAGAGGGCGTCATGAAGAAATCTGTATTATCGACGACCTATGTACTACTACTAGACGGAGTCATGAAGAAGAAATCTGTATTACCTATGTACTGATGCTATTAGAGGTTGCATTAAATAGCCTCCTCTTTCGCTCTCTCACTCTCTCCTTCTCACTCTCTCCTTCTCACACTCTCCTTCTTGTTCTCTCCCTTCATCCTAATGCTAGTAAATGAAACAATACCACATTGTTTAAATAGAATATTTATTTAGCTAGGAATTATTATTATTACAATTAATTTAACAAAGGTCCTTACAACGACGACGACAGATCGATAAAACGTTTAAAATTTTGAATTTGTCATTCTTGAAGTCACCATCATGGATTTCCCGACCTTGAATTTTATATTTCACGGATGACTAACCACGTGATCAAAATTATTGTATTCTAATGAAACTTTCTACCCAAAGAGATCATGAAATTTAAAGAAACGAACAATCCTTGATACAACTGCGAGTTTTGCAGGCTCGTCTAACCGATATATCTATGTCAATAGCTACCTTTCGTAAAAGGCTTTCGGATCTCCATGTTAAGAAAATTACGTTAATAAATACATGCTCTTGAATCACGTTCAGGGATCGGACTAGTTTCTAACACTAATATGTATTATTATCACCGGCTGAATTAAATATTTAAAAAAGAGAAAAAAACTAATTCTAATGCAGAAAATATATAGACTTACCATTTACGTAATATATCACTTTAAATTAAAACGGGAAACAACCTTAACCACATCTCACCAAGAAGGGATATATACTAATCATCCTTTAAATTTAAAAGCGGTTATTATTAACACAACTATACTGTATAACGTACCAAAATAAACTGAAGTTAAATTTTACCTTATCCTCGGCGACAAAAAAGGGGGAAACAAACACCCTGAGGCTATGTCTGCATTCTTTTAAAAAGGCACGATTTGACCTTCAAATCACTAGAAATATGTGTAATTTTACCTGCTTCTTCGAACCCCCCCCCCCAAAAAAACAGGTAAAAATTCTCCCTTTTTAACGTAATTGTTCCAATGCTTCGCCTGCGTCAATATAATCTTTTCAAACTTCTTTAAAGACGGTTTTGTAAACTTTACAAAAGAGCAAGTTTAGTTGTTTATTTAAAATAATAATAATTTGCCAAAGGGTTTTATCAACAATTTAAACTTTAATAATAATTTTTCTTAAACACAAATTGCTTATAACAATGTACATAGAATGCAAATAATTATTTATATTTAATATTACATAAAAAATTTGAATAGCTTATGTTTAACGTACTCGTTGCTTAGTAAACTAGCTTGCTTTGCATTCAGATGTTATTGTTTATTTAAAATTAACAACATATAATCTGATTTATTTTGCGAACAATATTTCCCTATGCCATTTTAATGATGCTAAACCGCTAACAGTTTATTAACTAACTGATACATTAAGCATTGATAATATTAAAGTTTAATGTTAAAATAGTTATTTGCTAAAAGTTTTTATTAACATACGTCGTTTATTAGATTTTGTTTATTCCAAACTTGTTTTCCATATTTCCTGTTTAATCGTAATTTATAATAGACCCGGTAAATATTTTAGAACAACAAAATTTCAATTTTTACCGTCATGTAGCATCCAAGCTTTTATTTTTTAATTAAGGGTTAAGAGAGTTCGTGATTGGTATTTGAGAACGTCGTTCTAAAAAGATTTCGATTTTTTCATTTATCGCTAGGTGATTTCTTACCTGCTATAAGGGACAGTAATTTACATTATTCAGGTAAAATATTATGAAGTTTTACACTTTTCAAGCAAGTTTAACCTATTTGTTATTCATAATAATAATAATAGTTTGCCAAAGGGTTTTATTAACAATTTAAACTTTAATAATTTGCTTAAATTAGATTGCTATTAAAGTTTTAAGACTGGTTAATAATAATGGTTATTTGCTAAAAAAGGTTTTATTAACTTGCATTAAAACGGATCTTTCTTTGACTTTGTACAAAGCATTTTTACAAATAATAATATTAGTAGATAACAAATGGGTTTAGTGGAGCCACACAACCTTGAACTCTCATTTGACCTCCTTTCACTTTTCAAGCCCCACCCTTTTAGAAGCCACGCCTCCTTCTCTGCTTCCTCTTCTCCAGGTACCTCCCCATTATAAGCCACTCCCCTCTCTTCTTTCCTCTTCTCCAGGCCCCTCCCATTATAAGCTACTCCCCATCATCCTTTCCCCCTCTCCAAACCCCTCCCTTTATAAGCCACGCCTCCCTCTGCTTTCCCTCTCTCTACTTGCCTCACTTGTTTTCAAGACCCCCCCGCTTGGTAAGCTACACCCCTTTATAGACCATTTGTCTCATAGACAATCACGTCGGTAATACAGGTTCCATACTTAACCACCTAGAGAGATAGACAAAAGTCACTAGATTGGAGAGATACAGAAAATCTAGGGTCCCTAGACTGTCTGGCTCAAGCGCCCCATTACCTAACCACAACCCTCTCTACTTACCTCACTTGTTTCATAGACTACACCCCCTTACCTCTAGACAGTTACAACCACGCCCCTCTCTACTTGCCATTCTTGTCCCCAAACCGCACCTCAATCTCTACATAACTTCAATATCTGTGTTCACTAGTTATTTATCTAGTATAAAATGTGTTGGGAACATCAGTGGTCGATTGAACGAAAGACTGGCGCAATTAAGTTTTCGCGTTTTAAAACTCACAATACCGGGTTGTTATTTGAATCAGATAAACTACCCAATATTGTAGAATTAAGAAGCATAGAAGATGTAGGTCACACTGTATGTTCACATATATTAGTTTTGTACTTAAATGAAGATGGTAATCCAATAAATTCACAAAGAATAGAATGCACGAAATCGGGTACTGAACATATTCACGACATACATCTCTTGGGGGACACATGTTCTTTCGTACTTTTCAAATGTGTATGTCGCACGTGGGATAGCGAAATTTCTGATGTGTGGATAGATAATATAGAACGCAACATTTGGTTTAATAGATCATGGTAGCATAATAGTGAACATAGACCGTTTAAGTGGATGACTGAAGAAGAATTTCACAAGGAAAGGACTCTCAACTTCACTCGATATTCAAAAGAACGTAACCCACATATACCTGAGGTGCATAATAGTGATTTTAAAGTTCCGGAGACGTATATTCCTGCGGACTGTAATCCGAATAACTGTTATGTACTTAACTATATTAAACGTGAGCCAAAAAAATCTGATAAATTACTGACAAATTACAAAAAGGTTGATTATAAATGTTTAGATTGTATACAATGTTATAACAAAAAATAAAAGACTTTTATTAACAATTGGTTTTATTAAAAACGGTTACAGTACAAATACAAAGTTTAATACAATATGTTCTATCATGCACCTTATTAAACTTTAAGGTTAAGCAAATAAATAACCACGTAAACAATCAAAAATATGGCAAGTATAACCAATACAAAGATCGCCACTGAGACTACAACTATACAGCTAACAGGCGGTGGTGAATCAGGAAGTTTGCAAATGTGCGGATCATGACTAATTGTTTGCCAGCTGGTCTCGATGTCATGTGACAGCTTCGAGAACTACTTCCTCTGCTAGAAATCCGTTTGAAAATCCTTGTAGAGCAAGATTTTGTTCAATTTTATCAAGCTTTATTAAAAGGATCGAGTGTATTAAGCGGGGATTCCACCGAAAACGTTAAACAAGTGTTATCTGCTTTACCACCGTCCGAGAACGTTGTGTGTGCTTTGGAACTGGTGGCATTGTACCCGGAAAGAATTCAGTGTGACATCGACTTGCAAAACGTTCTTGTATAAAGATGTGGATGTGTTATAGTTCACAATCGTGGCCTAAGGCTATTGATCTTAAAAGTTACGGAAGAGTTACGCGATCTACGCTTTGATGCCGATCACGAAGCGGTCTATGGATTTGGGAAATATTATACCGACGAAGAGTGTAAAGAAAGAGTTCTAAAGTTTCAGAAAGGGGTAGACTTGTGTGAATCGTATTTAGAAGGAAATATCTGTATAGATTGCTTGTTGGATAAATTAAATAAGGAAGGTTTGGAATCATTTACGTCTACAATAGAAGAGTTTGTAGACAACAAAAATGAGCAACCAAAAGAAACGCGTTACGATCAAGGAGGAGAATAATAAAATACATTATTTATTTATGTGGAATTATGCCTACAGACAAGCACGAATATCATTGTGGATGGAAAGTGTTGTAGATCGGTGCCGGTTTCAAAGACGTATCGAGAAATGTGGTGTAGTGTTAAATAGCATTTTTTTAGATATAGAACATAGAAATAAAATTTATATTGATCGCTTTAGTAAGGTTTGATTGTAATGCATATTATAAGCTGGTTTTTGTATCTTATATACTATAAATAAAATAACATATTGAGAAAAAAACGTATATTATATAACTTATTATAAAAGTAAACATAAAACACACAAGGATATTTAGAATAATTGAAGCATGTTCTTGCACAGGTAAAGTTCCGATGTTAATGCATCTATACTACTTAATTTACTATATTACGTGCTGCTATATACGAGTTATGGGTGTTATCAAAGCCCAACCACTTGACCAGAACGCGACCCCTACTTCTTTTTAAGACCTTGATAGCTCTTGTGGACTGTATAAACTTTTGTGAAAATCAAGTATAAAAACACCTTCAAATAGAAACTTCTATTATACTTGTTACATTGACAAATTAATAATATTGAGTTTTCATCAAAACAAAATAACGACCTACATACATATAAATTCTTATGACAGTACATCGACCAAAGCCGACTCAGCAAACCTGAGTACTTTTAAGTAAAATATCTAAAGACCCAACATGCCACCCGCCTTGAAATATTATTTCAATAATACTGGAAAAATTAAACATACGTATGTACATAAAATTAGAATGTCTTATTGAAGTTTAATCTTTGATTGGCAAAACGCACAGTTTAGTTACAGCACGCTTGCACACAGAACGATCACTACACTGAGCACTCACAACACGTGTAACTTCATCTTCACCCGTATGCAGTTGTAGCACACGGCCAATCTTCCATTTACATGTTGGAACATTGTCCTCTTTGATGACCACCAAACTGCCAATCTTGAGTAAACTTGGAAAATTCTTCTTCCATTTAACTCTGGACTGCATCTCGGAAACATATTCCTTATTCCAGCGTTTCCAGAACTGCTGGATCATCGGTTGCAACCGTTGAAAACGACTTAGTCAATTTTCAAGAACGTTAGTGAAGTCTTCTTCAGGTAGGGATGTTAACGGTTTTCCCACCAAAAACTGAGCTGGGGTGAGAGGTGTTGTATCTTGCGGGTCCAATGATAACGGAGACAATGGTCTGAAGTTTAAGACTCCTTCTATTTGAGTTACAACCGTACTGAGATCTTCATAAGTGAGGCTAGTATTACCAATGACACGTTTTAAATGATACTTCATACTTTTTATCCCGGCCTCCCATAATCCTCCGAAATTTGGTGCTCTTGGTGGCATAAAATGCCATGATATCCCTTCAGTTGACAATGAAGAAACTATTTTGTCACCCTGAGAGCAAAGAAATTCTAAAAGAATTGAGTTAGCTCCAACAAAAGTCGTTCCATTGTCAGAATATATATGTAAAGGCTTACTTCGTCTGGCAACAAACCGTTTTAAAACCGCGAGAAACACCTGACTGGTCAAGTCACTAACCACTTCTAGATGAACACACTTAGTGCTCATACAAATAAATATGCATATATACCTTTTTAAAAATTTTGAATTTCTTGTCTTTCTATCCCTAATCGATATAGGCCCAGCGTAATCAATTCCTGTATGAGTAAAAACTGGTTGAAATGGAGATAGTCGATATTCTGGCAGATTACCCATGATGTAACTTGTTGCAATTGGCTTAGCCTTGAAACAATCAATGCAACGTCTAACTATTGACCTTGCGATTCTACGACCGTAGATGGACCAGAACCGTTCTCGCACTGAATACAGTAATTCTTGTGGACCACAGTGCAACAATTTTTCATGCTCGTGTATCATAATGAGAGTGGTTAGATAATGCTTGTTATGTAAGATTATTGGATGTTTTTGATCGTCAGTAACGTTTGACTTTTGTATCCTACGACCAACTCTAATTAACCCTGTTGTGTCAAAATAGGGTTTTAAACATGATATGTTACTAGAACTTACCATAGGACGTCCTTTCTCCAATGCATTATACTCTTTTGGAAAAGCCTGTATTTGAGACATTCGAACTAATCGATTTTTAGCATTATTAGGTTCTGATGGCGTTAATGGACCAACAAACACCTTCTTGTACCTCAAACGTTGAACAAACCTTATACAATATGCAACAACACGTTGTAATTTCAGGAATGATGAAAACCTTTTAAAGTCAAAATCAGGAATTACCTGAACAGACGCAGAATGCGTCAGTACCCTTTGGTCAGGTAAGTCTTCGGGTATCTCAGGTAAGTATTGCATATCAGTATGTATGTTAGAAAACAGCCAAGTAGGTCCTTTCCACCACAATTCAGACCGTATCAAACTTTCGGCAGAAGTTCCCCTAGAGAGACAATCGGCTGGATTCTCATCTGACTTCACGTGAAACCAATCACTAGGATTTGATAGGCTCTGAATTTGTGTGACTCTGTTGGCCACAAAAGTCTTCCAACGACTAGGACACCCCTTTATCCAACGCAAAGTTATTGATGAGTCGGACCAATAGAAAATTCTGCTTATTTCAACTTGTATTGACTGCTTTACCTTTTTAACAAGCTTGGAAAGAACTAAAGCAGCACAGAGCTCCAGCCGTGGTAAGCTAACCCTTTTTATAGGAGCAACGCGTGACTTTGACAGAAGAAGTTGAGAAGAGATGTACTCTCCGGAATTTGTCAGGCTGACTAAATAAACACCTCCACCATAAGCCTTTTCCGAAGCGTCAGCAAAGCAGTGGATGTGTAGTACTTCCCACCTATCAGATACTACATGTCTATGAATGCTTACTTGATTTAGAATTTGCAATTCCTTACAAAATTCTAACCATCTATTGCACAGGTAGGAAGGTATTGGCTCATCCCAAGACAACTGTTCTTGCCATAGAAGTTGCAGAATTAATTTAGCAACAACAACAATTGGCCCTAAAAGACCTAATGGGTCAAATATCTGACTTGTGACAGATAAAATTATTCTTTTTGATACCTGACCTTCAAAATAAAATTTTTTAATAGAATAATGAATGGTGTCATTAGCTGCATTCCAGAATATTCATAGGGTTTTATTTTGTTCTCCATCACCTAAGTACAATATACCGGAAGACAGATTCTCGTCAATTTGAAATTGACTTAATAACTCTTTTTTATTGGACAACCATTTCCTAAGTTGAAAGCCACCACTAGATAAAATAATAGATATTTCCCTTTGAAGTTTTAACAAATCTGAACAAGAAAATGCCCCTGTTAAGAGATCATCCAAATAAAAACAATTTAAAACTGCTTCGCTGGCTTCAGGATATTCAATCTGAAAATCCAAAGCCAACTGTTTTAGACACCTTACTGCAAGAAATGTTGACGACGCACAACCATATGTAACAGTATTTAACTTGTAACACTCCACCTCCGCCTGAGGATTGTCTGGGTTTTTCCATAAAATTCTCTGGAAATCACGCTCATTTGAATCTATAAGAACCTGTCTGTACATTTTCGAGACGCCAGCATTAAGAACATACGGAAAAATCCGAAAACGTAAAATAATCGAAAGCAGATCATTCTGAATAGTGGGCCAAGCACACTGTACATCATTCAAGGACAGGCCTGTGTCACTTTTAGCCGAGGCGTCAAAAACAACCCTAACCTTTGTAGTCAAACTAGACTCTTTAATTACAGGATGGTGGGGTAAATAAAAACATGATTTTGAATCATTAGAGTTAATAGTAAATTCTTCAACCTTTGTCATATGACCCAGCTCTTTATATTCATTTAGAAAAGCAACATATTCCCCTTTTAAGTTTTCATTTTTGTTTAGACGTTTTTTCGAGAAGAATTAAACGCCTAAATGCCATGTTCCTTGACAGACCTAACTGCCCGACATTATCCTTAAATGGAATTTTAACTACAAAACGGCCGTCAGTGTTACGTGTGTAGTTTTGTACAAAATGCCTTTCACATAACTGTTCTGCCTTTGAAAGAGCAGTTTGGTTACTAAAGCACTCTTCTAATTCCCAAAACTTTGTGAGTTTCTCATCAATCGTCTGATCCAATGAGAGACAGGCCCATTACCTTATTATCAGTTCAGATGAATTAAAATAACCACCAACAACCCATCCTAATCTGGTTTTTTGAAGCACTGGGACACCCAGTTTACGGATTTGTTTCATTAGTAATATCCTGTAAAATATATCAACACCTAACAAAACATCAATACTCCCTTGTACGTTAAATGACTCGTCAGCTAGTCTCAAACTCTTCGGAATCTTCCATTTAGATGCATCAAAAGGAACTGCCGGTAAACTTTGTGTTATTTTTGATATAACCAAGCAAGAAATATCTTCGCTATAATCACTCACTATTGACATAATTGTGAGATTAACTTTGGAGTTAGAAGTAGCAGATAACACCTCGCCTACTCCCATAATTTCAAAATTGACAGAAGATCTATGTAAACCCAACTTATTTGCCAAACTTTCTGTAATAAAATTACTTTGAGAACCAGGATCAAATAACGCTCTAACAACGTGGATCGTTCCCTGACTGTCCAAGATTATTATATTTGCTGTCGCTAAAACTGATAACTTAGCCTCTCCTCTTAATGCGCGTCTTGCTGTAGCATGACCAACTGTAGACACTGTAGATTCCGAGGCCGTGGTCTCGGTGTTTTTTATTGCTAAAGACCTACTAAACTTACTTCCTACAGAATTTTCTTTTACATGTAAAAGAGAATTGTGTTTTTCTCCACAATGACGACAAATAGAACTGTTTGGACAATTTTGAGTATGATCAAAATTAAAACAATTTTTACACAATTTTAATTTATTGACAGCAGCTATCCTAGCCTGTACATCCATATTTTTAAATGCAAAACATTTATAAATCGAGTGATTCCTTTTACAATAACAAGAAAACTTACCTTGTGAAGCGGTTAATGCATGACATCTTAAACTTTTATCAAATTTGTTAAATGATTTTATATCCTTTTTTGAGCACTCCAACTTCTCTAGTAATTTGCATTTTGATTTCAAGAATGCATTGACGTCAGTCAACTTTGGTAACTCCCCATCTTTTATAAGATACGATTCCCACTCCCTACGCGTAACTGAATCAAATTTATTTGTTATTAAATACACAACTAATGCATCCCAGTGATCTGTGTCTTGACCAAGACTCCTCAACGATCTTAAATGTTTATTAAACAAATCATATAACTTCCTAAGATCACTGTGTGATTGATTCCCTTGTCAAACTAGGGCAATCACACAATGCCTTTATATAATTATAAACAATCAATCGTTTATTCTCATAACGATCAGTTAAAAGTACCCAAGCTGATGCATAATTGTCATTAGTCACCTGCAAATTTGCAATAGCTTGAAGTGGTTCACCTTCTAAATAAGATTTTAAATAATTTTTCATTATTGATATGAAAATAATTTCATTTTTCATATGATCCGTCAAATTTTGGCAACTTTAAATCGGGTAATTTTATAAATTGCCTTGTAGGTTACACAGACGATGCAAGCCTTACACATGTAGGATTGCGACAGTTTTTTGAACTTTCACAATCTTTGGAATCAACTACCCCATAGTTGTTTTTAATTAAAAATGTCATTTTACTTATTATTTCAAAATATTCATTTTCAAATTCTACGCGTTCATGATTTTCAGCATCTAAAAGCTTATTAACCACGTCTTGCTCTTGTTGAGATTCGCTTAACTGCAACTCAATATCGCTCTGAATATCCTCAAACTGTGACAAAAGAGGTTCCGTTTTCTCTAACCTAATTTGAATTTGACTTGCACTCAAATCATCGAGGTTTCTGGGATCGACTGAATTAACAAAATGTCTAAGTCTTGTAAGTTGACCTTTAATAGTACCGCGTTTTAACCTAAGTTTATTTAAATCACACATTTTCTTTTAAATTAAAGAAAAAATAATCTTCCTAGCCAAACTTATCAAGCTCACACACAGAAATAAAACAAATATCTAGCCAGACCAATAATAATAACAGGAACGGACTTACTAGACTGACAGCTCATCTAACTTGACCAAGTTATAAAATTGCTGATTTCTGCTAAAACCACCATTGTATTGCAGACTGGAATTAGTACAAAGTTTTCCAAAATTCCATTGGCTGCTGTCTGCAGCACACGAAAGACCTATGGTCGTCGACTTCAAATACGAAGTAAACCAAATAATTCTATGGCCCTTTATTAAATCGCCTCGACTGGACCAAATGATAGCTCTTGTGGACTGTATAAACTTTGAAAATCAAGTATAAAAACACCTTCAAATAGAAACTTCTATTATACTTGTTACATTGACAAATTAATAATATTGACAGTTTTCATCAAAACAAAACAACGACCTACATACATATAAATTCTTACGACAGTACGACTTATATTATTGTTCTTATCGACCAAAGCCGACTCAGCAAACATGACTACTTTTAAGTAAAATATCTAAAGACCCAACAGACCTGTTCCACTAAAAATATATCTGGATGTTTAGCTATCTGTAATTCCTCCGTGTAGAATCCGCCACGAATTTCTTCACCTTTAACGTCTTCCAAAGTATACGTTGTAGGGTTTGTTAGTCGAACCTTTTTAATCTTAAAAATTTCTGTACTCCAGCTTTGAGTGTAGCCTTTTGCGAAAGCTTCCCGGTGCTTACTGATTCGCACGTGATCACCAACTTTAAATTTAGGACTTCGCGGATCTATGGTATTTGGAAATTTAAAGACTGCCTGTAAAATTTTCTTAGCGTTTTTCCGACTAACATCAATAGGTTTAAATCCAGTGGTTCGATGTACTGTTGAGTTATACTTCGCAACTACTTGAGGTAATAACTGTAACCACTTATACGATCCTTGCATTGAAAATTCTTTTCACATCTTATTTTTAAGGGTTCGATTTACACGTTGCATGGGGCTTGCTTTCATACTAGAGAACGTGCTATAATGATTAATGTTCAAACTTTGCATTAAGTTGCGAAAATGTGTGTTATAAAATTCCTTTCCCATATCCGTTTGTAAATTTTCCGGAGTACCTCCTGTTGATGTTAATAATTTTTTTATTGCTTTCGTGACGTCTTCACCGGTTTTTCGTTTAAGTGGACACGCCCAAACACGCTTGCTAAACATATTCAACAATACTAAAATATATCGAAAGCCTTTATTTATTTTAGCATAGGGAATCATTTCACAAGATCTGCCATGTACAAATCGTTTAAGCCTTTTACGATTACGCGTCTTCTTCGAAATCGTTTACGAGCAGGTTTATGCAATTCTTCAATTATTTGACGTTTTATACTCATTTGAAAAATGCTGGAACACTAATAACAGCTTAAAAAATAAGTATGTCCTTTGATCCAGGCTTCTTCGCCTTAAACTTATCCCCTTTCTTCAATGACACTCCGATGAGTGATTCGGCATCGTATAACGTATCGTTTAAAAAGGTTTGTGCATCTGTGGGATAGTATTTGATTTGTTTAATGCTACCTTTTGTTAGAGGAACGACATACTCGAAGTTGGTGGAGTTCAAAAGTGCATAACCGTTTTCATGATCGTATATTCCCATCATACACAACATTGTCTCGTAGTGCAAATTAGACAAGTCTTCTAAAAGGAATACTTTTGCACGAGAGTCGAGTTTAACTCGAACAGGAGTTTTGTGAAGATGTTTACCGAACTTATCCAGAGTCATCGTTTTGAGGTAATGACGATATATGATGATATGGATGACTAATAAGAGCTTCGAAGTAAAATGGGGCGGCTGTAGACGGATATAGCGACGTACCTCTCGCCTTAATCTTATCGCCTTTTCTCAATACTGTCCCACTTAAGGTGGCAGCATCACCAACTACAATATCGTTTACAAACATAATGGATGGTGGTGAGCTGCAAACTTCTTGTACAGTCCCTTCTGTAAACGGTATTGTGTATTCCCGTTTACTGTTGCTACCTTTCAAATTGTAATAGTTCGGTAGGTCGGAAATAGTAGGTTCGCTCGACTCAGGGTCGGTGTCCGCCCACATATACATCATTGTTGTGTACCTTACATTTTGTATATCTTCTAATACGTACACTTTCGAACGAGTGTCGAGTTTCACTCGGACAGGGGTTTTGTGAAGATGTTTACCGAATTTATCGAGCGTCATGATTGCACTAACGTTAGCAATATTATGAAACGGATCGATACGCGTGTGATGATTTATTCGATAATTTTAGCAGCTCTCAATTCATTGATAATATATATGATTTCATTAGTGTGACCGGTGTGACCAGCCGATTTTGAACTTAAAAGGAGTCTCAATCTGTCCACTAATTTATTACGATCTTTCCAAGGTATAAATTCCACCTGTTTATTATTATAGTTGAGAACGCGCATATCACCACCGCCACGTTTTGCTAATATGCGAGTTTTCGATCGCGTGACCGGTGTAGTAGGCGTAGAGTCGCTTCGGAATCTTGCCCCAGGAGTAGTTAGAAGGGCTCTAATTATATTTGAATATTTCTTTCCGGTTCCGTGTAGCGGTGCACCCTCAATGTAACCTCTTCTAGTAGCATTGGTACGTGTAAGAAGGTTGAAACAAACGTTTATCTGCACGAGAACAGAACTATAAAATGGCCCCGCGATTGGGCGCCAGTGAAACACGCGTTTTTCTGTCAGACTAAATGACAATAAAAGCTATAAAAATACACTCATACTTACTGTAACTAAAAACTCATATATCTGCCTCAGCTTGAGATTTAAACTCTTTCTTACAAATTAATTATTCAAGTCGTAGGTATTGGTTCCACAGCTGTATAAATTGTGAAAAGGAATAGATAAGGGTTTTAAACACAATTAAAACTCAAAAAGGGCGCCATCTGGTTCTGATGCTTTAAGTTAATTATAAATTAACCAATCAATGATGTTATTTTGAATAAGCATTAAAATTTACTAAATCCATTAACCAGAAAATGAATAAAATATTTAGTTGAAACAAAAAAATTTTTGTTTATTTACAAGTGCTGAAAAAATGAAACTAAGCTTTCATAACCAATATGGTTCCGTTTTGTAGATCCATCAGTTTGCAATAATAACATTTATTAACCAAAGAATGGGTAAAATACACATACAAATATAAACAAATAAAACACACCTTGTATATTTATTACTAATCCAATCTAATTTTATTGGATTATAATTATGTCCAACAATTAATCAATAAAAAAATTCACCAAGAACGTTTCGTTTAATAAAGAAAACAAACAGGAAAACTTATTGGATTGACCACAAAATTGTTCAAAACACATACTATCAATATTAGAAATTTACATTGACTGATCATGATCGCAAAATATTTCAAATGAATCGATTAGATCACCCATAAAAATTGTTCAAAACAATTTAATTTAAATATTAACCTATGTATTAACTGAGCTTTTCCTGGACAAAATTTATAAACAAATCTCTGAAGGAGATTAAACAAATTATATCAGTTCAACAGTATCAATATAAATGAATTGCAATTAAGTTAAAGCTTAAAGATTTTTAACTATCAAGGAGAGCGCTCCCTAAAGAAAATTCATAACTATGACATTCTTAATACTTGAATTACAACAAATACCACTTAATATTACAGTACCTTGCATTTTCCTTAATTAAACTCATAGAATACCATACATCAAGTCCAGTAGAAATTGGAAATTCGCTTTTCATTTGAGGAAATTGTGATAAATCTCGGCGTTGCATCGAAGGATAGATTCTGCATACCAAAACGTGATCCAAATTTAATTGATAATAACAGCCCATATGTTTTCATAAACCAATAAAATCCAGCACGAAAAATAACCAAGATCTTAATTGGTGCGTATTTAATAACGTCTTTAATTTTCACCCAAAAAAAACTAATGGAACTGTTCTGAAGCTTCCAGTTATTTTAATTCACTGATTGCATTAACTACACTCAAATTCTTTAAGAGGAATTTTTAATTTTACCAAAGCACAGGAATCGGTCACTACATTTAGGATTGCTTTAAATAATTCTTCCTATAACGTGAAACGTAATTAACTTTAGAACTTTCACAAGTCACAAAAGATCAGTAAAACTATACGGAACGGTAAATAGAATCTCTTGCAATTCTATAGGATTAAAGAACTGTAATCCATTGACACTGATTTAAAAGCAATCAATCATTATTGATCGATAATATAACCGCGCACCCAGGTCGAATCGTAATATCGACCGTTCGCTTGCAGGATGCTGTCGTCAAGCTCTGCCTCAAAAATCTGTCTGTCTTTTTCAAAATTTAAGACGCAAATAACAGACAAAGGAAAGTGCATTTACGAATCGTATACACTCAAAATATTTACCGAAACGTTTCTATAAATGAGATGACGAAGCGCTTCTCATGGTTTCTTTTCAAGGTTTCTTTTTGAAGAAATTGATATTATTTTTAAAATACCAGGTCGCAAGATACGAAAAACGACATCAATATGACGTTACATTATTTCATTATAGCAAATATTAAACATTCCCTTCCTATAAATGCTTTCTGTAGGAAATGTTTGCCTGATGAACTGCATATTTAAATAAAGCGATATCTACAGGACCGAACTTAAGATTTTTATCCAGAATTAATACAAAATTCTATGTACTAAATGCCGTTGGAAAATGTACCCGTTACAAGGTCCTGATACTTCTGCAAGTCTGATTGAGTGTATCCAATAGGTGCTTTTTAAATACTAATTCGTAAAAACCAGGAGTGCCTGTATATTTCAAAATTGTGCCTGAGGGTGTTTTAATAATAAAGTCGTTCTCGTCAAAAGTGAGTACGGAGTTTCCGATTAGGTACTGCTGAGATTCCGGATGGAATCGTACTCCATAATGATGATCGAACTCGTTCTTAGTATCCCTGAACATGTTTTCCATATAAATTTTAGCTCTACCAGAAAAGGTCTCATCTATGTAAGTTTGGAATTCCGGATTGAACCCAACAGCAGCAAGTTGTTCTTTCAATTGATCCAATGCTGGGATCCCAGATTCTTCCAGGACTTATGTTTCAAAAACCGAGATATCAGGTGAGGGAACGCTAGTAGTGCGCATTCTTTGGGTGATAGGTGTTGGTTCGGGAGGCATACCTATTCGTCTTGCGGGTGGAAGTCGTCTATAATATTTTGGAGTCGAGGTAGGTATGGGAGAAGAAACTTTCGTTTTTAAGGGTTCTTCTTTCGGAGTTAATAATTCCGTTTTAACTCCAGTTATAAACTCACGCAATGGTTGAGTGATAGGTTGATAGCGGCGTTGTAGTTCCACTTCTGACCGTGCAATTTCTGACTTGAGACTTTTGTATTTCTGTTTAACATGTCGTCGTGCTTTAACCAAGTCTTCTGCTACACGCTTGTCCATGTTTACTAAAACGTTTAGTTCGTGTCTTCGGTATTTATGGTGAAGTAACAGTCGAAACCTTTTCGATAACGTCCCCCATTAAGTGGATAATCTTTGTCGATTACTAAAAAGCCATATCTCTCCTTCCAACAGTGTAAACACAAGTGTTTAAACGCTTCGAAAGTCATATCGCCGCTAACATGATCACTAATATGTGTTTTAAGTTAGTATTATCCTGCTTAAAAACGACAATGAGATTTGAATTATCTCTTACGAGTTGTTCAGGTATTGCAGAGTATGTCTGACATAAATAAAAACAATCGATGTGTTTATGTCTACCGAAGCAGAAATAATCACGTATGGTGCTTTGACTATCGCAAAATACATCGTCGAAGATAATAACCGAGTTTTGGTTTGCATCCTTAGGTGGTAATATAGTTTCAGAAGAATCGTATTCGAAATAACCGATGGGTAATGATCGAAACAGCTCGTGCAGATATGCGTATTTCGGTTGATAAAGAGATTTCTATAGACATATACGTTTTCGAAGCGTAAATCGTTTGGATGTTCTAGTAAACCTATCATTAGGTTGGTTTTACCACATCTGGAACTGCCTACTATTATACCGCGTTTGCATCCTGCCCCCAATAATACACTATGTTTAAAAACTTGCGGCGTCGGTGAACAATTATCCCGATTTATAATAGACAACCTCTGTCTCTGACGCACCAACTTTAACTGCTCCATGTAGGACACGTTGTGAAAGAGCGTATATGGGTAAAGGGTATAAATATATAAAGATGTTGGAGCAAGCTTTCAGTCACTCTTCTCCTGTGATAGGAGTAATGTGTTATGAGACGTACTCTGCGAAAATCGGAGAATCGTCAATCAACTCGTAAGAGAAGGGAGTGATCAACACTCTCATTAATAAGTTACTGTTAGAATTACATTTACCAGGGTATAACTACTGTGGACCTGGCACACGTTTACATCAAAGGTTTCCTCGTGGAGACAAAGGAATAAACCCGTTGGATGAAGCTTGTAAAGAGCACGACATAGTCTATTCAAAAACTAACGACCTTGGTGAACGTCATAAAGCTGATCGTATATTAGGACAGAAGGCGTGGACGAGGTTTCGTTCTTCTTCTTAGTTTATCTTTATACTTAATGCTTATTTAAATGTTTTAATGTTTATTTACGCCATAATAATAAGATAAACATCTTAGACGGTTAGATAAAATGTTTTTTCATGAAAATAGATGTATTTGCAAAGGATTTTATATTAAATATCTAATTAGGTAGGTACGCCGCGACCGCCCCCTTGACTGTTATAACGCCCCCCATTTGCCTTTGGACCCGCTACCGCGCCCACGAAAAGCTCCAGCGCCCACTAGGCGGCGGTACTGCCCCCGTTGGGAACCAACCTATGCTCTAAGACATTACCCTCTTCAGCTATTGGCATGTTCAGCAAATTTGCCATTTATATCAGTTTATTACTTAAAATTATTTTATTGAATTGCTTGTTAATACAAGAAGTGTTAATAAAACATACATGAAACATTTCTCAAAATTTTTATTCCTGTTGTTAAAAATATAAAACTTTTAACATGCAAATTATTGGATGTCCCTAATAATATGGCCAGATACTGTAGTCAATTCACTTAACTTTTCAGGAGAACTAATATTCAAAACTAATATAAAACACTACCTGTATGATCTATATAAAGAATATCGGCTTTTGAAATTAAATGCAGTTTTACTAAGGATATGTATATAGCTAGTTTTTTTAACTTAATGATAATTCCACTAAAAAGCATCACTTTCTGTATAAAGGACCGTATATTTAGTTCAAAATCGCCAAAAATGTGCTATAGCAGGTTTTGAATCTAGACGACTTGTGGCATGGAATTTTCTTGAAAAGGTATTAATGCAAAACAAAACATCTATCTGAAATAAGTTTAATTGTACAAGTCAATGTTGAAGTGTCTTTTGTCCCATCAAATGAAATAAAATTTGAGAAATATTTTAAAATGATAAGCAATTAATATACATCCAATGGTCAAAAAACTCTATTATTATACATGATTTCGTACAAAAATTGACAACAATAAACATGATCTCAAGAAATGTATTAACATATTTTTATTATTGAATGTTTTAGTAATCGTCACCACGAGAGACAACCTCTTTACATGTAGGACGAAGAATAATTGTGTGTTCAAACTGGGCAGTGTAACAGCCTTTTATGTCACATAACGGTGGATAAGCATCCACAATGCCTTTGTCACATAAATCCTTGAGGGCCATTTGGTATTTAGTTGCACCGGCTCGATCTAACCATCTCTTACAGAACGCTAACGTACCAAAATTCTTATTAACGATGTTCAGTAGAGATTTCGATGACTGTAGGCTGTTAAAAATTTACAATTAATAATGATAGTAATTATTATAGGAAGAACGGAAACAATTTACCGAAGTGGAACATATGGCATGTCAAAGTTCTTCATGTAATGAGAGCATTCCATATCATCGTGAACAATACCTCTTCCAGTTGAACCGAATGTTTCTATGGCATAAAATTCATTTTCTTCCATAACTGTTGCTTCACCACCCTTTACTATTGGCACAGTTTTTCCTGAATGAATACCTATAAAAAATGTTTATTAATATTTTTTTTTTTAATGTCGAATCTAAATTACGGTAAGGTGATATTGAATGTCCATTGAGATTGCGAATGGATTTTATGGGATAGGTTTTGCCATCTATTTCAATTTCATAAGATTCCATAACTTCTTGTATAGCTGCCCCAATTTCACACAATTGAACATCGATACCTTAAATTCAAACTATTATTATGTAACTAATCTAATAACAGATAAGAGAGCGAATTCCCATGCTATGTCCATGGCTCAGAAGACTACAATTTATTGTCTCCAACACGGATAAGTACAAAATATTTTTCAGATACGAGTTAAAATAATGTTTTTTATAACTGTTTCAGCCACGGGCGGCTGTGGATTGTAAAATTATGTTTTTGCAAGATTGGCAGTAGTTGTTGAAGCAATTGTTTAATGTTTCAGAAGTTTGACAGTTTCTAATTCTAGGTTAATATTGAAATGTAACACAAAAATAACTGAAATATTACAAAGGTCCATGTATATTTTCGTTTCTATAATTCTTAGCAATTATACCATAAAATTTCTATTATTTTTGTTACCATTTAAGATTGACCTTGAATTCAAAACGACCAAGCTTAAAATATTAGTAAGATTTTTTTGGAACCAAATATTTACACTTTGACAACCAGTTGTCATATATCATTAATCAGGTTATGTTTATAATTTGTATCTGTCAACCTTCTTTTAACTTGTTGAAAGTTTGTAAACCACGATTTTTAGAAATAATCAAATCAAAATATTATGATGAAAAAAAGCAATATTTTGTTGTTTTAAGGATTCTTTCCGATCCAAAAATACAGCACAAGAGAATCTTCTTTGTAATATTAACAATAATACAAACCCGCTACTCTAATCCCAGTATTTGTAGCATCTCGAACAGCCTCTACTAATTTATCATATTTCGGATTAAAAGTAAGTGTGAATGCACAATCAATTATTCTTCCATTAATATGAGTTCCAAAGTCTATTTTGGTAACGTCATCATACTCAAGAACTGTTGGATCACCAGCGTTTGGTGTGTAATGTGCAGCACAATGATTCCTAGAACAACCTGTAGGAAAAGCAAGGCCAGCTTGCAAACCATTTTCCTTAATTAATTTCCTCGCTGTATTTTCAAGTTCTTCACAAATTTCTATCATGGTCATTCCTGGTTTAATCCACCGTTGCATATGTTGCCTAGTCTAAAAAAGTAACAATTAAAAAAGAATTAAGAGATTTACAAAAAAACCTAACCTGTCTGTGTGCTTCTGCTGCTAATCGAACTTCATTATAAATATCATTATGCATCCTATCTAATGCCCTTTTCTCTTCAGAAGTAAATCTATCTTTCGCAGTTCGATCATCTTTACCTTTCCTATATTCCATTATTTCACCTTCAGGAAAGACTTGATCAGGAAACAGATCAGCGATTGCTACCGAAGGTGGGTCAGTTTGTGTAACATTCTTTCCTCCCTTCTTGCGATTTCTCTTCTTCTTCTTTTTCTCGCCTTCCCCTTCTGCAGCAGCGTTCTCTGCTGGTTCAACTTCAGCAATATTTTCTGAAGGTCGCTCGTTTTCATTTTCGCCGCCTTCATTTGTACCATCACCAGTACCTAATTAGTAGACCAATAATTTATTAATTTTATTAAACAAAGATTATTAACAAGAAAAAAAGGCGGAAAACACGTGAGTTAAATTTGTTAACACTTACCGGCTTTCTTCTTCTTTTTTTTCTTTTTCTTCTTCTTGGCAGCGGTGGTGGTATCGCTTATATCTTCAGCCTCGTCTTCGGGAACTTCATCCTTTTCGTTATCGTCTAATTCTACCTCCGTTTTTAAGGCAGCCATTTGGAACAGACTTCTTCGATTCTAGTCACTGCGTCAAACAGAAAAAAATAAATCTTAGGGAATTTTGATGGTTTTTGTTAGTGACACTCCTTTTATACAAGATGTTTTGTAATTAGTTGTTATTTTTCTAGTAAAGATTTTCATACGTTACAAATTATCATACTAACAAATGGTTTTTGAACATCATTAGGTAATTGCAAATTTTATAGCATTTTTCTATTTAATCTACAACTATATTATTACTACTTTTATAATTTATATCCTATCTAATAAGTGTATGATGTGTTGCCTACCACTGACCGCCATAAGATTATTTTAAATCTTTTTAATTAGTAATCTGTGGTATATATTTCTTCTACTTGCTATTTTGGTCGATCTATACCTTATCTATACATTAATCTGGACTCAAACATCGTCCTTACGGTGCATTCTGTCGCTTTAAACGCACCCTAATCTAAATACTGTAACGAATAGTAAACCCACATATGACGTCATCAAACATTCTAGATGTATGAGTCATCAACTGTATGACTCATCAATAACACCTGCGTATATGATTCATCGACGTCATTTATCAACAGCTGCATGCATGACTCATCAACACATCCGTTCTAAACCGAGCAGCAAAACTAACTGTTCTTACTCTAAGTGAAATGCGTGATGTGGTGGCTTTGAATATATTAAATAAATAGTCGGGGGTTTTCTAATACCTTTATTTTATAAACCATCCGACTTCCAATTAACATAAAATTCTAAAAATTACAATTGCATTAACAATTCAAAAAATATGACACTGTCTGTTCAGAGCACACTATTTTTATTGTGCTTCCATTTGTCTTATTCCATTTTCAACAACGTCATCGAACATTCTAGATTTATGAGTCATCGTATGAAAGATATAACGGGTGTTTTTTTAAATTTGGCGTCCTAGTTAGCTATGACTATGAGTTTGTTGTGAATAGGCCACTATTTTTCAAATGTCAAAATGTCAAAACTTAAAAGTGAGGTTAGGTTTAGATACACTGCGGCGTGGCGACATTCAAAGGTGCGTTCACAATCGAACTCTCATTGCTTGCTCTGACGCCAAATTTAAAAAAACACCCGTTAAATTGAGATCGCGAGTAGAAGTGGGGCAGTTAATGTTTAACCGGCGTCGTGTTGAAATGTACTCTGAATAATTAGTTAATACATAAATAGTTTTTATATAAATAGTCCTCAAATAAATTTGTAAATACCTAGCATTTTTAATAGTTTGTTAAACAGTTTATAGTTATAGTGTTTTTAATTAAGTGCATTGTAAATAAGCTTTTCTTTATTAATAAACGATTTTAAACAGCATTTTTGATTATTATTTTAAAAAGAACGTTACAGTGGTGTTACAGGTGTGGAGATTTTAGGTAGAAAGTCACCCAAACCTTACAACTCAAGAATTATGTAATTTAAGTATGATTTGGTAAATTCAATATTGCTCTTTCGGTTGATACCCGAAAAACGGCATTTCACCATGTATGTACCTAGAAAACGATTAACAAAGTTGCACTCAAATACATTGATGTATATGGGTTTACACAGTATGTCCAAGAACAACTTGAAAGTTTTATATTTAAACAACTCACCATACCATGTATATGAAAAACTATGTAACAATAGTTTAAAAATTGTATTTTATATTGACGTTGGAAAAACTGCAGTTTACCTCTTAGTTATTGAGATATTTCGATTATAAGATTGTATTCCAACTGTAACCGGATACTGATGACTAAAGTCCCTGCACATGCAAAACCCTATTGTATGATTTGGCAACGTTGCTTTGCGCGGAAATTCAAATTTGATATGTTAGATGAATTGTATGTTGGTATTTTTTATATTACTTGAAAATAATGATATATGTAAATAAAGTAAATAAATGAAATCAAATATAATAAATAAAATAGAATGAAATAAAATGAAAATTGTATTAACATTGATTTTTCTCATTAGTTGTATATGATCCCAAACGTGGTCGGCGATGTGGTCGCGAACTACTGAATGCGTGCTCTACATTAAAGAGACTTTGAGTGGACAAATCAGTCTAATTTTTGATTAATAAGTGAGTAAATATGAAGTTCATTAATAACTGTTTATATGTGTATAAAAACGATCGTTCGAAAAAAGTCCTGTACTGCAATATTGAAAAACAATGATAAACCTACAACGGCCTTTTTATTGTTAGTTCCCACTATTAAAGCAAAACCTCCTCGCAACTTTTTCTCGCTACTTGACTTCTCTGTATCTCCTACTTGCTTCAACGTTGTGACTTAAAGATTTATCAGGAATTCTCTAACTATTATGGAGCATTATTAGCTAACGGAGAAAACAAAAACATAGATAAAACTAGGTACGCTCTATATAATGACATCGATGGGTGGCGATTTGCTTGTTTACGAGTACAGTTTCAGAGAAAAGATATTTTAATTAAAAACAAACTTTTCAATGGAACACCCGGTCTGTTTACTTTACTAACGCTTAAACGAATAAGCTCTCCTAGTCCAACAGAGGAAGATATCGACAACTATATGAAAATAATCTCACTTACTAATGCTCATAAGAAACACTATAGACGCACCGGTCGACTAATAGACGTTAAACACTGGAAATACGAAAATATAATCAGGCCGAATCTATACAGAATAACAGACTTTGAGGTAAGTCTCCCCAAAAAGTTAAACCAGATGAAACCGGATTGGATACGTCAGAGTACGCCTGATCAACTAGTGGATCGACTCCAATTGTTGTACGCCGCAAAGAAAGCTCATAGCAGCAATCTCGAAAACGAAAACGAAATAATTTCAGTCATCACAGAGCTTAAAGCGAGAAAAATCATAGAATAAGTAAATATTTAATTTCTAGTTGTACTATGTAATATAGTCGTATTGTAATAGTATTTATATGTAATATGATATGTTTGATATGATGACAAAATAAACTAAATACATTCTATAAAAGCTTCTTATTTCTCAACCTCTCTGTCTCAGTAAACGTACTGGTATAAATCTGTTTCTAGACTTATTTAATAAGATTGCATAATTCTCTATGGATTTCATAAAGCGATTGATTAATTTAAATATTTTTAGAAGAGGTGAACCTGCAGAGTTTTGGGTAGAATACTCTTCCGCGCGCGAATTAACAAGCAATACATTTTTTAATTTTTAATAATAATATTTTAGAGTGATTTATGTCTCCAATAGCCGGGTTGTTTTATAGAGAGAATAGAATTTAAAAATATGTCGCGCTCTTTAAATTTTTAATAATAAGTTTTAATTTATTATATACACCATATAATTTTAGTATATTCAAAATGTTAACTGATGTATGTTCGATATCTGTTTATCGTATGTTTTTTACCCCTTAATATTATTCGAAGAAATCTTAATACCTCTGGTATAAATCTTCCACTTGAGGGTTAGCTTGCGAAATACGTTGCATTGTCTGCAAGAATGTATTAGTAATTGTCAAATTGTTCTTCGGTCAGCCGATTGAATGCCTTGTAAGGTTTGTTTTGCCAAACATTTTATTCAACACTGTAAAATTGTATAATACATAATCGCAATATTTACTTTCACGCTAGGTACTCACGTAATTGCATTACTCGAAGTAAATCGTATAATAAATATATCTGTTAATAATGTTGTGTATAAGGGAAAAGCGACCTATAATTTTAGCTAAAACAATATGTCAAATTTTGAAAATGCTTGTACCAAGATCAGTTCTATATTTTATATTATTCAAATGTAATGAGAAACATACTAATCTTCTCGAACCATTCTCGAACATAATGCGGCAGTATTATAACACAAAATAAAGTCATATATTAATCCAAATATATACGATAACAAAGTATGATAATGGTTAAGGCAAAGTCGGAGAAATAATGAGAGCGAGTGTCAGTCATCAATGTTATTTTCTGCTCGTCTTTGCTGAGCAGGGCGCCCGAAGGGCGCCTGCTAGTCAAAGGCGCACAGTGGCTACTATAGGAGAGTACTCCTCTTCAGCCGGTAAAACCAAAAATAAAATAGTAAAATCAAAGTCAAGTGGTCGTTAGGGGCGAAAAGCGCGATCGTGTCCCATTGGCAGCACCAGTTGGATGTGCTGAGGCGATGGTGGAGTTGAGGTGCAGGAGGAAGGGTAGGGCCCTTGTGGTGGTTGATGTTGGTGATGGTAAAGATGTTAAAGACTGCACCGATTAGTCACCAAGTACATAGCTCCAAGTTAAGCATTTCCCTGTCTAGTGATTTGAATAAAAAGTAATGATATGCTAAATAGAAGTTATTAGGTAAATATTATAAAATTAGATTGAAATTTTGAAATTGAGTTGGAGTAAGAGAAAAAACGGCTTTTTCAGAACCGGCCCTAAGTGCGGCTGCAGCCGACTTACAGATGGAATAGCGCAAATACCACATTTGTGTTACAGCTAAGGGAAACTGCAGAAAACCTTAGCCAGATCTGCCGGCACCGAGAATCGACCTCGGGCCGCTTGGCTGAAAGTCCAGCACTCTGGACATTACACTACCAAGGCTGTCAAGGGTCTCCTGGAACACCTGAAACAAAAATAAACAAAACAAGGAAAATAAAATTGAAACGCTGTGATTAGTAAAGTTAATGGTAATTGGTTGATTTATGGTATTAGGTTTGAAAGAGTGATTGTGAATGGAGCAAAACAAGTGGTTGTTATTATGGTTTCGTATTGTATTGAAGTATTGAACTGTTTTTGTTTTTTGTTTTTAAGAATAATTGAGTGAATCAATAATTAGATAATTAGTAATAATAATAATAATAATAGTGATAATAAATTGAAATGAAAACAAATAAAACAGGGGCTCTAGTCGGTCGACTCTCTCCTCTCTCTCTGCCTGGTCCAGGCCTACGGGCATCTGAACATCCATGAATCCCGGCCCCATAGGGCATCCCCTATGAGACGACCCCAGTAAAAAGTGTATACTCGAGGGAGCACGTTGGACTCTCAATATGGCCGACATCGCTCCCATTCATGGATCCCCCGATTGCTTCCCGGACCAGCTGCAGAGAGAGTTGAGGGCTGTTGACGTCGAGCACAAAGTGTTTGTGTTAAATTTTAAAAATAATGGGGGCCGCGTGAAGCACGACTTCGATGTCCTCGGGGAGTGGGTTAATAAGAGTTGAATTGGACAAAAATTTAGTGGGAGGGTGCTTTGGTTTTCTTTTGATACAGGCGGCTGTGAGGCAGGGTGTACGAAGAAGTTGGAGAACTGATTGTTTATTTTGTTTAATCGCCCGGTTCACATAACGCCCCCTCAGGAAGTCGAGACACGCATCAACAGGAGGTATCCCGGCCAGGTCGCACACCTCCCGTGAGGGATGTAGGCGATCCAAGCCCAGAGACCTCCTGCAGATGGCCCTCTTCTTCTGTTGGAGACGCCTGATCACGTTAGGCGGCGCGGAATAGAAGACGGGTGCCTGTAGTCAATCACGAGTCTGATAAATGTTTTGTAGGTGTGGATGAGCGTCCTTGGATGGAAACCTGGATTGCCTCAGCGTATAAAGGAGAGAAGAGACGCCCGCCGCTGGACCAGATCCAGACAGCGAGTCGCCTCCTCCCTCCATGACAGCGTCGAAGAGAAAGATATCCCCAGGTACAAGACCAAAGGGGATAGTTGAAGGGGTGAGCCCCAAAGTTCCAGGCGGACGTCATCAAAATCAAATTGGGGGGATGTAGTGCGATTAGAGTTTCTGAAGACCGTGACTTGTGTTTTATTTGGGTTAGGCCTGAGCCTCCACCTTCGGAACCAGCTCTCCAGTTGGCGAAGTTCCGGGGCTAGAGAGCGTGAACTGGCGACAGATGTCGGGCCAGCGACCCATAGTGTGGTGTCGTCCGCAAATTGAACGAGTCTAACCAAGGGATTTCTGGGCACCGGAATATCATAGCAGATAAAGATGAATAATAATGGAGAGAGAATAGAACCTTGGGGGACGCCGGCCCGCGGTTCGTACACCCTGGACAAAGCCTGGTGTACTCGCACGCGGTGTTGGCGGTGGGACAGAAAGCTGTAGATGGTCCTAACGAAATCTATGGGCACTCGGGCGACAAGGAGCTTATAGATAAGCCCCTCGTGCCAAATCTTGTCGAAGGCTCGCTCTATATCAAGAAAAGTGGCCGTAACGCAGTGATTTCTATTTATGGCTCGGCTCGCATCAGAGTGAAGTTGGAGAATAAGGTCGGAAGTTGATCTGCCGGGGCGAAAGCCAAATTGATGCTCAGGGATTAGATTGTAATTCTCAATGAATTCTCTAAGTTTTCTTTCTAAAATTCTTTTGTATGTTTTACCTAGAACGTTTAATAGTGCGATGGGCCTATACGAGGTGGGATTTGTGGGAGGTTTTCCCACTTTGGGGATCATAATGACTGTCGCCGATTTAAAAGCGTTGGGGAAGTAGCCTGAGCGAAAGCAGGCGTTGAAAATATTCTTGTTTATTGTTTATTTTTTTGAAAATATTGGTAATTGCCGTAAGTGCCGGCTGAGGTAGGTGACGAAGAACCCTTCTTGTGAGAGTGTCACTCCCTGGAGCAGAATTCTTGCCATGGGCTATGCTTTCGGCGGTGTCTATTTCCGTAATTGGGGATAAGATGTTAGGGGGGTTGATTTGAAGATCTTGTGGTATGACAAAATGTGGCAAAAGCGCCGGGTTGCCGCGGACTTCATCCTCTATTTCTAACCTGGGACCACGGAAGAAACGTGGGTCGTCAGGAGCCTGGTGAATGCCTTCAAGGATATCGACAAAGGTGTCGGCTTGGGCTTGTGGCTCTTGAATGACATTCCCGTTAAGATGAAGGGAAGAAGTCTGGGATTTTCTTTGGCCGGTTATGGTTTTGAATTTTTCCCAGAATTTGGAGCCTTGTCTGTGATCCAGGCTAGAACAGGTGGCCACCCATTGCGCTTTCCTATGCCTGGTCGTAAGCAGGCGGGTTAGTGCGTTGAGGCGGTTCCACTCTGTCTTAACCAAGGGATCTCGGGTACTGATGAGTGTATCCGTAATCAAAATGTGTTCAGGAATGGACATGCCATTGTGGGTAAAGCAGGTAGGTTGGTCATTTGGGATGCGGTATAAGGATAGTCTAAGTAGACAGTGGGTAAGGGAATGACCTTTCGGGTTTGAAGCGTGGTCTCCGAAGGCCGTGTGGCGAGCATTAAAGTCTCCCATCACAACAGCCTTCCGAAACGACGCGACATATCGAGGAAGTCTTCAGGTAGAGGGTCATTTGGAGGAACGTATATGGAGAAAATATGGATTGGACCGTTGTTAAGATGGACTACGGCTGCACACACTGGTAAGTCTTGAAATACTGGGGGAATGTCAAATTTAGTGGCGGCGAGTCGTTGATGAATGGCTAATGCGACTCCATGGATGCCTCCACGTGGGCTGTCTTTACAAGATGTGATGTGAAAAGATGGTAGTGTCATATTACGACTTGGAGTAAGTCTAGTCTCAGAAATGGCTAGAATGTTGACGTGGTCCGTGCGGACCAAATTTTCGACAAGGGGCGCTTAAGGCGCCACCCTTGGACATTAATTGCTCCTAGACGCAGATCTAGAGAAGGTGGGAAAGTTATGCGAACGTAACGAGGACACGGTTGCTGGCGTAGGATGCCTTGGCTTGAACGCCGAAGAAATGTTGTGTTGAAGCGTTTACTACACGGAGGACGTGCTCACGGTTTTGGGGGAACAGGTTTAGAAGTGTTGAAATGAAAAAGGAGAGGAAGTAGTTGACGCGGCCGGGTGTTGGCTCGCTCACCGGTTTGAGGATGACGGTTGCCTCAGGGGCAACAGGAGCTGGAGGCCTGTAGGAGCACTTGTGTGCATAAGCAGTGTGTTCGTCACCGCAGTTGGTGCATTTTGGTTTGGATTTGGTACAGGATGAGGTGGGGTGATCGGCTCCACAGAAGCCGCAGGTAGGTTTTTGCACTGGACAGTTTGCAGAGGGAAGGAAAATGTTACAAAGAATCTATGAAAGAATAAAAATACCAAATATATGGAAGAAAGAACAAATGAAAACCTGTATAGTATTTCTATGAAAACGGCACAATAATAAATATTGTTAAATAGCGAATGTTATGATGGCTGAACACAACGAAGAACCAGAAGAAAGAGGAATGTCCCCAAAAACTTGATTAGAAGATGTTAGAGAGTATTTTCAATCGATAGGATTTTAGAAGACTGACGTCAGACAAGAAGGAATGGCGGAAGATTATCATCTGTTAAGGTTAAATCCGTTTTCTAAGAATTTTGTAAGAGGTTTGTCTCTGAGAACATTACATAACCTCCTATAATAATCTGTAAAAATACATCTTGCAGTATGCTAATATGATTTCAAAAGTAATTAAGATTATTAATCAATTAAAAATATGATAATAAGTAGGTATTGCCCCCCTTGAGTCCATCCCCACTCTTTTTATGCAAATGACCCCCGATCTAATTAATATTCAAATGAGGCGTGGTCTAATTAAATGCGCGAATTAAATTAATTGATCTAATTAAATTAAATTAAATTAATTCACGGTATCATTTACATAGCTCATCTCTCATTTACATATATCATTTCTCATATGCATGTGCGAATTAAATTAATTGATCTAATTAAATTAAATTAAATTAATTCGCGGTATCATTTGCATATCTCATCTCTCATTTACATAACTCATCTCTCATTTGTACATCTCACCTCTCTCATTTCTCATATGCATGCTCGAATTAAATTAATTCACGGTATCGTTTGCATATCTCATCTCTCTCATTTCTCATATGGATGCTCGAATTAAATTAATTCACGGTATCATTAGCATATCTCATCTCTCATTTACATTTATCATTTCTCATATGGATGCTCGAATTAAATTAATTCACGGTATCATTTGCATATCTCATATCTCATTTACATTTATCATTTCTCATATGCAATGTCGAATTAAATTAATTCACTATATCATTAGCATATCTCATCTCTCATTTACATTTATCATTTCTCATCTCTCCTCTCCCTTCTCTCTCTCATTTCTCATCTCTCATCTCTCTCTCATAAATCTATTTCAAAATAAATATTATGTTGTCATTCCTATTTGATATTTATATATAGATCTACACGTCATCATGTAATTCTACGAAAACAATTTAACTTGTAGAAACATGTCATTTCTCGTTATTGTGTTTTACCTCAGTTCCCAGAATCTGTTTTACAGGGATTAACTCTGAGTCATAGGGTTGTTCGTTATGATTCAACTTGATTGAAGGTGTGTATTCATGCGCATTTGTAGAAATTGCTATAAAATGTATTTCGGTGAAAGGCTATTAGTCATTAGAGTGCAACAGTTGATCGTGTAACAGTACCATGATGAGTTTAGGCAATCCTGATTATTATTATCATCGCTATGAAGACACGTTTACAAGCAGTGCTAAAATGGGTAAGAAAGAAAACGGTTTGTGTGTGTGTATACAATTTGAATAATTTATTTCATTTTGTGAGCTGGTAGATCGGAACGCATGACTTTAAAATGCTTCTTTCTATATACAAGACACATGACCTTTGATTTACATAATTTGGATTGATGGCCGACTCTAAGACAAGAAAACAACACTTCTTACTTAACAAAACTTTCTTTTTTTTACTCGGATCCATTTTCTGAGTTTGAAAGTAATTATTACTTGATGGGATTTCGCACAAAAACATATACAATCTTTTACCCCCACCGTCGTCACCCGAGAAAAGTCCAGCAGCTATTGGAATACTAACACTGACACTCCTTGTTTCCTCCCTCCACTACAATTTATTCCATTGCCAAATCCATCACGAGCCAAAGAAATCTTTTCTCACCTTCAACTTCATATCTCAAAAATTCCATAAATTGATTGAGTCGATTCTTTTGACTGACCACTCCATCCTCTCCCAGTTTTGAATTTCTCGCTCTATTTCAGGTCCTGAGCAATTCTTAAGATAAGGTAATTCCACAAGTGGAAACAATATGGCAGCGTATTTATCACTTGTCACCCCTATTGGCTCAAGTGCTCTGAGGCGAGATTGCAATTTAACAAAGATGGACGTCAATTTCCAAGTACCGCGGAAGGATGACGAATTCTTAATAACTAGTTTGAGTAGTGCACCTACATAACCTCCACCAATAAATCTTCACGATCAAATCGACTCTTTAAGGTTTCAATCACCTTTACATAAGTTTCCACCAATCTTTTGCCCGAGTTCTAAAAACCATTGAGTGTATCAAATACTGTAGCTTGTCACTGTCAATTATTTCCTGAACCGCATGAATTTTCTTGAATTGAGCCCAAAACTCCAATCACTCATTCAAATCTCCATTGAATGACTTCAATTCTATCTTCCGGAGTCTGAATCCATGAACAATTGATTTAGAAGACACCCTACATTCTTTCCAGCATTTGAATGTGCGTGGACATTCACAACGCTTGTCTGTGTGATTAATAGACTTTCTACTTTTGCATGTACCAGATCAATCTTATCATAGTATTCTTCAATTACCAATGTTTCTTCACAGTACTCCTTATCTGGGATGTCTGCATCCAATAAGGTGTCACAAAGTTCGTCATCAAGATCGCTTAACTCCATGACCAATCTTCCCAATTTCATCATGGAAGCGTTAATGGTATCTTGTTCCATGGCTATAACACCATCGCCATCCAACATCAAATTTACCGTCGGTGTACATGCGGTACGGTCTGGCACTCTCTTCTTACGACGTCTGTTCATTTTCGTTTTCTCCAAAATATTTAATCAACATCAATCCAAAATGCTAGAGCAATCACGTAGAGGTCCCCAGGATGTGAGGCGTACGTAGATTCTAATCGATTCTCTTTCTCTGCCACGTAGTATTTGTGAAACTTTGGCGGTTGCCAATGGCGTAGAGGCGAAAAAGGGTAAAAAAGTGTGATAGAGTGAGAAAATGTAAGACAGTGATAGGAGAAGGTAGAGAGTGTTGAATGGTGGGATAGTAAGTTACATAGTGAGCAAGAGTAAGGGAGGGTAGAGACTCTGATAGTTTGGTAGTGAGTAGAAAATATGGAAAACTGTTCAAGAGAGCCGAAAGGGTGGATGAAGGTGAATGGGGTGAGTGAGGATAAGGTGGAAAGAGATGAAAGAAAGTCTAAAGAGATGGGAGTAGATGAAAAAGGCTGATAACCGTGCAAAATGGTAAAAATGAGTAAGAGAATGTGAACGAACGGGACAGGGACAAGGACGGGAAAGAGTCCTTTAATTATAGTTTTCCTTGTAGTCGCATTAACAGTTTTTTTGTATGTCTATTACTGCTTTATCTGCGAATATATTCTTCAGGTAAGCAAGTGTACCTACTTATTTGTACTTGCAGTTACAGGCAGTGCTATTATTACTGAGGTATCGATGCAGCTCAGGTACCGATTTGTAGTTCACTTGCGAGTGATAAACCAGCAGAAACAACTTGTAAAGCAGATATCTGCGCATTTCTCTGGTACGAACTTATGCAAAAGTTGAGAACAATGGAGATAACGCTTGGAGAAACACATGTAAGGCAACATCATCGCACATATTTATGCTACTTCTTTTGTAACTGATAAAAGACATGTTCAAATCAATTTTAAGACTTGATTTATTGTTTCTAGCCTTATTTGGTGAAACTATAATCAATTACTAAATAAAACTGATTAGTTAATACTTTTACATATTTATTATAATCTACCTGACAATTGTTTCGACTGTTTAGACCTGCTATATTATATCCTATTGGACAAACACTTCGAAGTTTGGACATACGATATAAAGAGCACCTACGTTGTTACAGAGGTGAACATCTAAAAAATATCTACGCCAAACGCCTTTTAGAACAAAATCACACAATGCCTTCCCAAAATAATATTAAATTTCTACTTTTTTGTTAATAACAAACGCAAATTAGACATTTTAGGAGCTTTGGAGATATTATACAAACACAAACTCTGGGTACATTTAATGAATGAACAGATTGAGCTCAGTAATTCTCCGTTACTAGAAGTGTTAAATATTTAATATATATTTTTTATCTAGTTATCTATTTTTTGCATTTACCTTAGCGACATGTTTGTTTATATTTACATTACCTTTGATAATGACAGCTTAGCTGTTGAAACAATTGTCAGACAGATTATATAAATTTGTGAAAGTTTTAACTAAATAATTAGTTTTATTTGTTTCGCAATTTAAGAAAGTTCTTATAATAAACATTTCCTTAAAAAAGTACGTGAAATAAAAGTTGTATTCTTATAATAACATTTAGATGTTTTGCATCTTCATCGAAGCTAAGACAACAATTTGTAAAATATAAAAATCAGCTGATAGACAGTTTTTTTCTATATCCAAACAAAACAAGACTAAATCTAATAACAATCTAATATTTAAATGTACTGTTGCTAATCATAGAGCTAACCTACTACTATTATGTTATTAAAGTCGATTTCAGAAAAATTAATATTCATATTAATGATTGATCTGATTACTCAAGTAATTGGAGAGAGAAAGAGAATTGTTTTAATAATAGTTGCTAAGGCTGGTTACTCAAGCGATCAAATACCTTCGATGCAATTACCAAACTTAGCTTTAATTTGTTTTTTCCCTTTTAAAATGTTTTAATTGTAATCATTAACAATGCATAATATAATTTTCGCCTTTTGTAATATATAAACGTAATATATTTATTTATATAGGAATGGGTGCATTATCTTAAACATCATAATAAAACTAACAGCCAGCTGACTGTCTATTTAAAATTCGCTACTGTTTGTATTTACAAAATATATAGAATACATGAATACACTTCTCAAGTGCAAATTCGCGTTCCTGGAAAACCCGTCTTATGACGTCATGCTTCGACGCGACATGCATCCGAACCAATCAAATAAGAGAATCTAAAAATAGATGTTCTAAAAATAGACGGACGCTCAATGAAACACTAAGTAGTTCATGACGCTCAGTGATCGCTTAAAATGATGTACTACTTATACGCGGTGTATAAGTGTGGACGCTCAGCTACAAACTTTCTATACTGACGCTCAATGGTACGACAGATATATATATATATATATATATATATATATATATATATATATATATATATATATATATATATATATATATATATATATATATATATATATATATATATATATATATATATATATATATATATATATATATATATATATATATATATATATATATGTTACATTTTAAATTTCCGCGGATATTATATGATACTTCACTACTCTTCCGGGTTTCACTCCACGTATTCACTATTCGGCTCCTAGAGGAACCAGACAATGGTTGACGACGTTTCGGCAAAATCACACTTGCCATCTTCAGGTCACTTCTAACTTCCTTCTGCTTCGCGTGGTTACACGATGTAGACTGACGTCTTGCTGCAGCGGTTGGTTTTTATATACGGTTACGGTGTTGCGCATGGTTGCGGTCGGCTGGTTTTTGGCGCGGCTGCGTGTCATTGGTCTCGCTTGATACGGTGGCTTTCTCTCGCTTTCCCTTTTATCGTTCTGCTGTGCTGGTTTTCGCTTCTTGACGGTGATGCTGGTTATAGCTGGTTTCCAAGCTGATGGTAGTCGCTGTGTATCGTCCCTGGTATTAAGATTGTTCGGACGTTTCTCGATTTCAATGGCTTCTCTTATGGTTCGTCGGGTCTTATGTTGTATATTCGCTAAAACTTTTGTATTTTCGAAATCTATGTTATGAAATGTACCACTTACATGTTGTGCTAGTGAAGACGTTCTCTCATTTTTGTTGACTGCATTTCGGTGTTCTTCTCTTCTTACTTGAATTCTTCTGTTGGTCTGCCCTATGTAGGATTCCCCGCAGTCTTTACATGGGATCTCATATACTCCTTGGCTTTCTAGTGGTATTTTTGTTTTTGCGGATGGTAGCATGTTTCCAATCTTTTTGTCGGTGTTGAAGATGGTGTCGATGTTGTGTTTTCTCAGCACTCTACTTATTTTGTCCGTGGTCCCTTTGATGTACGGTAAGTGCGCTTTGGATACCGATTTTTCTTCTTCCTTTGGCTTTGGGTCCCTTGGTGTTAACGCTCTCTTGATATTTCTGGACGAGAAACCATTTTGTTTTAATGCCAACTTCACCTGTTCTAGTTCTTGATGTTTATTATCGTCATCAGTCAATCGTTGTGATCTGGTTATTAATGTCTTGACTACTGACTGTAGTTGCGCTGGGTGGTGATGTGACTGCGCGTTCAGGTAGCGATTTGTGTGGGTTGATTTTCGGTGTACTGTGTATCTCAGGCTGCCGTCTTCCTTCTTGATTATAGATACATCTATATGTATATATGTATATATAGTAGTTGCGTACTAATAATCGTAGTGACTGTAGAAAAGTTATTAACAATTTAAGAAGAGTACAACCGCTTTTGAGGAGTTTTTCTTCCGTAGCTCATCAGGATGACTTCCTGCGAAAAAATGTTTAGTTACAAAATGGCACCGGTTTGATTGTTATAACTGCAATAAGTTGCAAAATCAAAGAAACTGTCAAAGTTGTCATAAAAATTTAAATAATCAACCAATATTGATCAAACTTACGTTAAATATAGTTTAAATTATGTACAAAACCCGTGTGGCAGGCAAAACTTTTTGTTTAACAAGGTTTTATACGTCTACATTACGGCGACATTTTTCTCTTCATCCTTTCCATATAATAATTATGATCATTTCTTCCTTAATTTTCACTGACCATACTCCATTGACTGACTGGCCGACAAAGATTACAGTTTATAACTGAAACGCAACACTATAGTTAAAGCGGGAAATTTAAAAACTGAAATTAAAATACTGCAATACCAAGACTTTCAGTAACGTTATATCACTTAAAGATATTAATGTTCCAATGTTATATTACCATGTATAAACTGAATATTACCAACATTTCAACAGACACAAAACTACATTTTATCATGCACCGCATTTTAAAATGAGTGTTCAGTAAAAGCAAAAGCATTTATTTATTCCGAAATTTATTCATATATATATTGTACTTTAATTTTGTCTGATTAGGCTATTACCACATAACTACCATCATCATGTATTTTCTATTAGTTACGATAAGAAATTGTAAAGAATCTTAGTTAATTCATTAATAATAATGAATGTGTAGATAGCAAATACTACATACATGAACATATTTGATAATTAAAAAGGATCAAGATATCAGCAAGTTTGTCAAGAATGCAAAATGTCACCTTTTTTATCAGTTCCAAATATCAAAACTAATTGTGGAATTATACCCTTTTATGAATTCTGAAGCAAAGGTACAAACACATCCTACTTCGGTTGCTGTACTGCATCATCATTCAATTGGAGTAAAAAGGCAGCTCTCGTATTCATTGGATGATTGAGAGAAACCTATTCTGAAGTACTCGAGAAGTTCAAGCAACCTTTTCTGGACCTGTTAAAAGTAATTAACCATTCTGAGTGAACCCAGATTTAGATTCTTCTCCAAAGTAAGTGTTCTTTTTACCTGCAATTGTTAAAAAGTGTTTCAAGTGAGCAAATTAACAATTAAGAAGATGTGAAATGTAATTCATAATAACCACATTTGACTGTGTAATTCGGATTTATTGAGTATTTATCTCATCATCAAATTGAAGAAATCTAACTTTCATCGTAACTTATCATAGAACAACATTAACTTTGGACTGTTGAGAAATTGTGCGACATAATTCGTAGTTAAACATAAAAATTACGTTTGATCGACGTCATATGTAAACCGTTAATTATTGAGCTTGATTATTGAATTCTATGTCTCTTAATTTAAGACCATTAAGATAAGATATTTAAATACTGATATTTTAATAGTTTAATCAGACATTTATCAGCATCATATTTATTTCATTTAATTTTTGAGTTCTGATTGATGATAACAGATGTCATGAGGTATCACGTTTAAACACGGCCTACTAGATTCATATAAGCTTCGCTTATATACGGCCGTCTCATTTCCAGTTTTTTCATTGTTGAAAATTATTACAGATTGGTACGTTAAGTTGCACCATCTAGCGGTAATTTTACAACAAAGATATTTAAAGTCAGAGCTCAGTCGTTAATTTTTAGGTTATACTTTGTCAATTGTGTCAAACTGCCTCCGATTAAAGAACTTTTATTCGAATATTAACAGTAATTAATAATAAGAAATGTCTTAACAACGATCAAATATTATTAGATTATGCATTAAAAAACAGTAGGTACATTACGTATATTACATTACAAAACGTTACATTAAAATTGTATCTATTATTTTATTTTATTCTTCTTTCGACGTCTTTATTTTTATAAAAAAATGCTGCCAGTCCTCAAATAAAATTGGCAAGCAATTTAAAAAAGTTACACATTATCTACATTAAAACTAAAAAACATACTTTAACAACCACTTTACAAATACACCTATTTTTATACTCTCTGTCTCCTCTCTAAGTAGTTAATCTTGTGGATTGGTTTATCTCGGCACTGTATATCTCCATTCTTTTCGGTATGCTGCCAGACTATCAGTTTTTTTTCTCTATAGTCAATTCTGTATAGCTGGAGCAGCCTAAGTTTTCTTTTACTTGGAGTATATATTGCAGTCTAGGTCTAACTAGGATGTTCTTTCCTTCGATCATACTTTCTATTATCATTTTTAGATAACACACGAATGCCATAAAGTATGTCCTATTAATCTATCTCTGCTTCTCGTGGTCTCCTTCATTAACTTTCTTCTTGTACTTTTTATAGTATTTCGTTGTTCGATATTCTGTCAATCCATCTCGCCATTGACATCTTTCTATAGTATCACAACTCAAAAGCTTGTCTTTGCTATTGTCCAAGTTTCAGACCTATATAGCGCGACACTCCATACGAATGTGTGTAAAAGTTTTATAGTATTAACTTGATGCTATACCTACCCTTTAGATCATGCATTCGGTTAGTTCAGAGAGGTTTCAGACTCCATCTTCTACCTGAAACACTTCCTCCACCTTCTTACCACAAAATCTGTTAACGCATGATACAAAAATCATTATTTAATTATTGGTATCCTAAATTCTTAAACCGCCCTTCAAAATTTCTAAATACTTTTTTCGACATCGTTTTTAATTTATATCCTATAAACCAAATCTTATACAAAGGTAATGCCTTATGAGTCAAATCTTGTCAGTTCCATATTTATTTTACTGAAACGATTGGTCTTAAAACTCAAGTAGATTTCATCAGCTTTTATATCTAGAAAATATTTTCAGTAATGACTGCCACAGTGAGATTTCATCATTCCATGAATACCTACTTCTAATCATAGCTTCAGTTCGTAGATCGTGCATTCACATTAAGTGTTTACATCATATGCTGTGGTAATTCAAGTGCTACAAAACCCAAATGAGAATGTGGAATTTGCGAAATATGAAATTGTACTTACTTATACTGTAGCTGTCATAAAGTTATTAAGTGTTTCTAATTTAAGAATTGGGGCATCAGTAAACATTGCGTTAACTCAGTATAATTTTCTAAATTTTATTATACTATGTAGGATATTTTGGTTTCCTAGTTCCTACTGTAATATATTTTTGGCATATTTATGCACATTATATCAAAATATGTAGTACAAATGCCAATAAATTAATTAGTATTTATTACACAATAGGAAATTACAATTACTGACATGACGTATAACCTAAAAATTAATGACTGCAGTCTGACTACAAACCATTTTGATTGCAAAATTACCGTCAGTGGGCGCCACTTAACGTACCGATCTGTAATTTTTGGATCCTAATTTCAACAATGAAAAAACTGGAAATGAGACGGCCGTATATAAGCGAAGCTTATATGAATCTAGTAGGCCGTGCGTTTAAATAAAATAAGTTGTTTCCTATACATTGTTTCGTAACCTCCGAGAATAAAGAGGCCACGAACAAGGCTGGTGTCACGCGATCCGACGTCACGAATGCCGGCTGGCGACTTGCGGGGACAGGCGATGCGTACAAGTCAAACGTCATTGCAGTTTAGATTTGCTGTGTTCGTAGTCGTCTGAACTAGACTCTTTTTCGGAAGCTTTTCTTTCAAAAATTCTCATAAATAAGTTCAAATAAGTTAAAGTGTTAAATTAAAGGTGTAGAATTTCAGATTTACCTGATTTATGTGAAGACAATTTATAAAATCAGTGAAAAGAGACTGTTTCTCAATTGCCGTATCGAGTGTGGGCGTTGGCAGAAATTTTATTACTTATAAAATAACTTTCGGTTGGTGTCGTTCATAATATGATTGTGTATTGTGTCGTTTACCTATATAAAATACAATTTCATAAATATTTTGATTAGTTAATCAAAAAAGCCAACAGTTTGACGAGATACTTGGGTGAGTCTTGTTTATTTCATTAAAAATGCCTGATAAATGTTGCGTGCCTAATTGCTCAAGCAATTACGATAGTACCCATACGTATGTGCCCGTCTTTTCTTTTCCAAAAGATGAAGAGTTGAAGAAAACGTGAATTAAATGCATTCATAGAGACTCATTTAATCCAACAAAACATTCAGTAGTATGTATTAAACATTTCTCAGAGTCATCGGTTATAACAATAATATGATAAATATGAAACTGAATTTCTAAAGACAGGTAAACAAAGGATTATTTTACGGGAATTGACAATGTTAAAATTGGAAAAATATGTACACGAAATCAATGAGAAATGTATTTTATGTAGCAAAACGTTGAAGTCGATATTGTTAAAAAATTGTCATATTCTTGCCAATATATTTCTCAATAACTATTCAAAAATAATCAACGATAAAATTAACACCCAAAACATGGATCTATCAAAGAGAAAACTGATTAAATTTAATGGTTAAGAAGTTATAAAACACATTAACGCATGGAGATAGGGCTATTGGCGAGGCCTCCATAAGAGCCAATCATTGGTACCTCAAGGGTGACGTGGAAAACCCTATTCATTGTTTTTTATTATAATATAAGTGCTTTTTTTGAAATAATATTCAGTTTTACTCAGAAATATACAAGTGTCTTTATGTTGGGTATTTTACGTTTCGCAATTGTTAGCCGGTTTTCGTGACGTCACGATTGCTTGGTAGCGGCCTCTTTATTCTCGGAGGTTACGATTGTTTCTATCATTATTCTATCTTTGGGTTGGTCAGCTGTCAAAGCCCCAATTCAAAATAATGAGGTTATATAAGAATTTATATAGTGATAACGAAAACGTTTCTGTTACTATTGTTTATAAATTCTGAAGATACTTACATACCGTTACTAAATAAAAGTGTTCGTAACCCTGAAAAACTGCTGCATTTAAGCTCTTTAAGTGGTTTATAAAGGAAACAAAAATGTTGCCGTTACTAAATTATATATCAAGTTATATATTAACCTTTATATAACTATTATATACATAAATAAAAATGTTTATCGGAATGCCGGGATGTTTATGGGATTTTACTTTTTTTAATTTTATTTTCTTATTTTGAGTTTAGTATGCTTAACGTTGCCATCCTATTAAGTACGTACTTTTTGGGTTGGTCAAAAAATGACTTTAGGCCCGAAGCGCCACGCGGATAAAAGTACTAGTTGTTGAGAGGGTTCCATCCCAAAAATCCCGAGGTCATTTTGTACATCAAAGTCGGTGATATCATTTCTCAATATCAGGAAAATTTAAAATTTTTCGAGGCTTGGAGGGGCCTTTTAAGCTGAAAACCTAAAAAATACAATACTGTGTAGATCCCTATATTTCATCACATATGAAGAAAATAAGACACCAAGGGAACAACCTCTTTACACATTTTAGAATGTGTTACTCTAGGGCAATTATAACATAAATTATAAAAAAATAACATAATGCGATTCTTTTATTAATAGGAATAATATACAGGGTGTCTCAGAATAAACGAGCAATAACGCAGAGGGTCAAAGAACGTCAAGGATGGAATCTAAAACTGAAAAAAAGCTCTAACTTAAAAAAACTTAATTTGTAAAAAATTCTTTTGCAACCCTATTTGCTAATAGGGATCTGTTATATTTTGCATCAATTTAGTTATTAAGTAAAATTCATCAAGTGAAGGCAGCCAAACCATTGTAAATTGATATGATGCCGAGTTGACAGGAAATCCTGAGAATGTAATCGAATTTAGGAATATTGGTCGAGGTCAAGTATTTGTAAACGATGATATCAACGTAGTCGTTGTTCTTATCATAAACTGATTATTTTTATTATTTAAAGTTTATTCGATTGTGTTTTCTGTTTTAAATAAAATGAATTAATGGTAAAAATCGCTGGCACTTAATTTAAAAATTGCCCTTTAATTTTAGATAAATTTACGTAAAATTGTACCGCGCGAAGTCTGATTGAACCAATAACAGGAATAAACTATTTACACTAATGAGAATTAGGTATGCATCATGGACTAGAACAAAATATTTTATTTACAAGCTTAGAGTACGAAAGAAAGACTTGCTATGATTGACACATTACCACTTATATTAATCGAAAAAGTGTGGTCCCAAGGCCGAATCGGCATTTTGTAAAATTTCCCAAACTTAACGTTTATTTATTATTATTATTTTTATTTGTTTGTTTATTTACTGAAAAGGATTACTGAAATCAAGCAATTTTCTTCGGTTGTAAATAATGTATTATCATCGCAGATTAGAACTTAGAACTAGAACGGTTTTTGGGTTTTAAATTAAATCCAGAGCCGTCACACTCTCACGATAATAAAAATCGCCCTTTAATCTAATTAACTTACCTTATTAGGAAATCAAATATTCCCTTTAAAAATAGAATTTGTTTTTATTTTAAAGCAGTTATGTTTACGCGTATATGCTCTTATTAGACCTTGAATTTATTTTAAGGTCAACAAACCGTAAAAGCAAAAAAGACATGTTTTATTTGCGAATTTATTTCAAGATCAACAGTCTCCATTCTCAGTATTATGCAGCATAGACAAAATCGTGCTTTATCGGCACATTATTTCAAGTTCAAAAAACTACAATCTCAGCATTATGCAACATAAGGAGAATGACCAACATAACGTGCAGGGTCGGGCTAATAACTTAAATTTTACACTTAACAACTTGGAGAGTAAAGATTTTAGAAAAGAAAATAGAAGAAAAGATTTCTCTATACATCATGAACTATCTTGTATTCAAGTTTTGTTCGTTAATTTTTAGACGCGCTGTATATTGAAATATAATACTTGAACTTTTTGAAATAGAGGACGCAGTATTTCATTCCACTCATTCAATTTATTTTGACAAACTAAATAAATGTCCAATAACTACAATGTCAGCAGGATTGTTAAAGGAAACCATTAAGGAAGCAATTTTGCATAAATCATATCGAATATTTTAACTTTATAGCCAACCACACAATAACTATTCATTTCGCACTGCATGTAGAAGGTTATAAAATCAATAGCATCTCTACATGTATCCTGTTTTTCTGACTTCTAATTAAAATCGTTTTAATCATCAATTTAATTTCATAGTATAAGGTTTGTCAAAAGGGCCAAGATATTAATTTATGTTCCAGTTATTAATTTAGTAACAATGCAATTTTATCTCTCCATTTTAATTAATTTCCACTCCAAAAGACATGCAATTAATTTTATTGTTATTCACGAATATTTTTAATTATACAATGAATATATTTCAAGATAAGTAGTATATATGAAAAGCAGGATCTTTTTATATTGAACCTTTTCTTATGCTTTGTTGTCCTCTAGAAGTTATTAATTACGTATTAAGTTGCTGCATTAATCTATTCTCGAGAACAAAATAAGACATCTAAATATAATTAAATGCAGACTTCTATAGAAATAATCTAAAATTTCTTATAATAATAATTAGCTTTTTAGAAAGAAACAAAAAAATGATATGTGTCGCTATGGGCGACGCATCATTATCTCTACTTGAAATATGCCATCCTTTACATAACTTTCTGTTTGTGCTGTTGGGATTAAAACTATATGTATTACCTATGTATGTTCCAGTACAAAAGTGTTTTATTTTTACGGAGATAAGCTTCTCAGTTTTTACTTCACGCAGCGCCGCCCTTTGGATTTTGAAACCCCGGGCACAAATATACATTGGTGCACACCAGTAAATAAAAAAATTAATAAATAAATATACAGGGTGTAATGAATATAACTAGAAACTTCATATTGGGGGGTAGCCGCAATGATTTAGAACATAGGTTCCCAACAGGGGCGGTACCGCCCCCTAATGGGCGCTGGAGCTTTTCGTAGGGGTGGCAGCGTAAATAAACATTAAAACATTTAAATAAGCATTAAGTATAAAGATAAACTAACTAATTGATTCGGTTTAGGACTGTCGGTAACAAGTTTATGTGTTCAATCTCCTTGAACATTTATTTTAATTAGATTTAATTTAAGATTTTTTATTGTAATATTAAAAAAGGGAATATTTTGCAAGTTTCTATTAAGAAATAATTTTGTTTAATTAACTAAAGTGTAATACGAAATATCGTTCGGTGAACTGCAAAGTATGTTAGTAATAAGCATTTCTTAACCAAAATTGGTGCAATATAAAATTCGCGTCAGGTAAAATTTGTAGTAACTACCTGGTTTGACGTCATAAAGGAGCACACTATTTTTGCTGTGATCATTACATCCAAATCATATAAATACAATTGTAATTAAATTTAAACTTGTCACAAATTGACCGTAAATGGCATAGACTCCTATCGTTTTAACCTTTACTAGAGTCTAAGTAAAGGGCTTACAGGTGACGAAACGTATATTTTTTGTCTGTTTTGTGTTTTGTTTTGTTTGTGTACTAATAAACATGTGTTTTTTGTGTGTTTAATAATATTTTATTCAAGCTAGATCCTCTACTAACCGACGTATCACGTATTGTGAAAATTAGGGTGGTGAACAACTACCCAAAATATTATTACGGCTGTATTGGTCGTAACATTTGGTCCTTCGAGCCTACCTTGCACCAACCCCTATGAGTTTCCACTGCGATCGACCCCTGGGTGCATTAATTCAAGATCTTCGCAAGAGTCAAGAGTACTGAAGTGTACGAAAAATTCAACATCAATATGGAGGATAATCTAGCAGAACAGAAGAAACTAGCCGAGGCGATGCAGAAACTTCTTAGTAACATGAAGAAGGATTCTTCTACAAGAAAAACTCAAGAGTATTTCAACACTCGGTACACAACGTTACAGCAACATTGGAGTGAATTCCAGAAAAAGCACGAAGAACTTCTAAAAACGCTCCCTAGCGAACACTTTTTTTCGATCAGGTAAGAAAGATTTACCAAGAAACCGAAAAATATATTCAAGAGTGGCAAGAACGTCTTGCCGCAGCAACGCCAAGGGACACGGACTTCAAATTCACCTTCGAAAAAACTATCGATGATCAAGAATTTCGTTTACAACGTCAAACAATCAACATCAAATTGCTAGATAAAGCAATAACCAATATAATTAATAACATGGAACAAACCAATACAAGGATTCATTGTGAGCATAAAATTAAATCAATCTGCGAACAGTGGAGTGAAATAACAAAACTACATAAAGAAATTCTTCTTCACGAGAAGGATTATAAAGAAGACTATTTTATATTATATTAAGCAGAAATATACGAAGAAAAAGAAAATCAAGTCGAGCAACTTATTAGTCAACTGCACGAAAAAATAGAAAATTTATCAACTAATAAAAATCAAGATCTCAATTCCCATGTGGCACTTCCCAGACTCACCATCCCTATCTTCGATGGTAATTACGAGGCGTAGTCAACGTTTCATGACATCTTTCTACAAGTTATACACAATAACAACAAATTAGGGAAGGCTGAAAAGATTCAGTATCTTAAAACGCATATCAAGGGCGAAGCAAGCAAATTAATTCAACATCTTGAAGCTTCCAATGCCAACTACAATACAGCATGGGAAATGTTGGACAACCGTTACAACAATAAAAGAATATTATTTACAAAATACGTAGATAATATTCTGAATTTGCCTAAAATGGCAATCGAATCAGCCGCCAACATCAAACAAATTCATGATACAACATCCGAAAGTTTACGTGCAATTACCAACATGGGCATAAATACGTCGACATGGGATGCACTAATCCGTCACATTATAACCAAAAAACTCGACAGAGAAACAAATCAACTTTACGAACAGTCCTTGAAAACTCCAAGAAACATTCAACATCTGGGGGAACTGTTAGAATTCGTAGAAAAACGATTCCAATCGCTAGAGGCCCTAAACCCAGGTAAGCGATATTCAGAAACTAGCAATAAAAAATTTGAAACGCCCAAAAGAGGGTTTATAAAAAGTTATTACACTAATGTGCCAAAATGAGGATATTGCAACGGCGACCACAAGTTAAATCAGTGTTCGAGATTTGCATCATTAAAATCTAACGAACGCTACAATTTCGTTAAAAGTCAAAAAATCTGCATTAACTGTTTAAAACACACTGATAACGAAAAGTGCAAGAGCACATACAGATGCATGAAATGCAAGAAGTATATCATCGCACGCTTCTGCATTATGAAAATAACCAACACTCTAAGAACAATCAAGTAATAGCCTCAAAGCCTCAACTCCAGAAAGGTTCAACAACGGCACATATTGCTATTCAACAAGAAAAACCAGAAAATAACAAGCCACATTGGTAGAAAAAATCAACCTAATCAAGAAATTCTATTAGCAACGGCCTTCATGAAAACTAAAACTAACGAAGGTTGCTACGAATTATTACGAGCATTAATCGATCCAGGCTAACAAGCATCCTTCATAACGGAAAAAGCGGCTCAGTTATTGTGCCTTCCAAGAATCAAAATCCATGTAGAAATCGCAGGCCTTTAGAAAAGCGAATCAGGTACGTGCAAAGGAAAAGTTAATGCCGAAATCAGCCCGAGATTTTCCAGCAATTTTAAACTATACGGCAACTCATACTCTCGAAATTAACAAACACCTTACCAAGAAGTGCAGTTAAAGACAAAGATCTCGAAACATGGCAGCATTACATTTTAGCCGACCCAGAATATGAAACACCAGGGCCCATTGATGTCTTAATCGGTGCCGACATATATAAAGATATTATTTTAGAAAGAATAAAGAAATCAACCGGAGGTTTATTAGCCCAAAAAACGGAACTAGGATGGATACTGTCAGGCCCAGTTGAAAAATTGATGAATTCAACAAGTGAAATTGTCAGCATGATTGCATGCATCCAGCAAGACCAACAATTAACCAAATTCTGGGAACTTGAAGAATCAGCGCCTCTCTCAGAAGATGATAGGCAATGTGAAGAACAGTACGCCCACACTCATAAGAGAAGCAAAAATGGAAAATACACTGTAAATATTCCATTCAGAACTGATCCAAGGCAACTCGGAGAGTCTAAAAGAAAAGCAGTTGCAAGATACCTTCAAATAGAAAAACGTTTTGAAAGCGACCATCAGTTGGAACTGGAATACAAAATATTCATGGAAGAATATTTAAAATTAGGACACATGAAACTTGTCCAATCAGATCATCAACCCGATCGTGGCTACTACATACCACATCCAGCGGTTATAAAAGAAGACAGTGATACTACCAAGTTGAGGGTTGTGTTGACGCATCGTCAACATCAAATGGCAAGAGTTTAAACGACATGATGCACAAAGGTCCACGATTGCAGCAAGATATAATTGATATTTTATTGCGAAGCCACGCAATTGCAGTAACTGCAGATATAGAGAAAATGTACAGGCAAATTAACATTGCCGAAGAAGATCAATTATATCACAAAATTATTTGGAGGTTTTCAAAAAATGATCCACTACAAGAATATCAACTTACTACAGTTACATATGGAACCTCTTCAGCACTATATCTAGCAATTAAAACCTTACAACAATTATCAAAAGAGGAAGAGCAGAAGTATCCTTTAGCTGCCAAGATAACAAAGAATGATTTATGTCGACGACCTCCTTACAGGAGCAGATAATCAAGAACAAGCACAAGAACTCCAAAAAGAAATTACCCTCATGTTAAATCTGGGAGGTTTTAACATAAGAAAATGGGCTAGTAATCAAATAATCAATATCAGTCTTCAAACCCAAGAATCAGTAGAAATAAAATCGTCGGAAAATAAGCCAAGAAAAACATTAGGGGTTTATTGGTCTCCGAATGAAGATACGTTAAGCTACAAGGCTATAACACAGCCTCATCAAAATCCAACTAAAAGAATGATTTTATCAGAAATCGCACGCATCTTTGACCCATTAGGACTACTAGCACCAATAGTCCTCAAAGCAAAATTATTGATGCAAGAGCTTTGGGTTGGACAATTCTCCTGGGATCAACAATTACCGGAAGAAATTGTCAAAAAATGGAATGATTTCCAGCAAGAGTTACCTACAACTAAAGCAATTCACATCGAGGCCGTAAGCGATATGACCACAAATGCATTTCTTGCTGCATTTCGAAGATTTACGGCAAGAAGAAGAAGATGTTTATACATCTACAGCGACAACGGGACAACCTTTGTAGGTGCCAATAAAATACTACAATCAGAAGATCTCAGTTCCATAGAAATAAGAGAAACAACAGAATCCGAAGGTGTCCATTGGCATTTTATTCCCCCGGCAAGTCCTCACTTTGGAGGATTATGGGAAGCTGGGGTAAAATCAATAAAATATCATTTAAAGCGAATTATTGGAGAAAAACTACTTACATTTGAAGAATTATCCACGCTGTTATACCAAATAGAAGCCTGCTTAAATTCAAGACCATTATGGCCATTAAACAACGATCCAAACGAGTTGTCAGTTATTACTCCGGGGCATTTCCTAATTGGACAAGCTCTACTAACACCACCGGACCCAGCAGATGCATCAATTAACAAAGACAATTTAAATAGATGGCTTTTAATCCAGAAAATTAAGAAAGACTTCTGGAAATCATGGTCGACAGAATACTTATCAAGACTGCAACAACGCAAAAAATGGTTGCTTTCCAAACCAAACATAAATGTTGGAGAGGTCACCTAATAACTGGCCATTAGCAAGAATTACAGAAGTACATCCGGGAAAAGATGGAATCGTAAGAGTTATTACCATCCAAACAAAAGGAAGAATTCAGCTAAAAAGACCTATAACAAAAATTTGCCCTTTACCTATTAACCAATCTTCAGAAGAAATAAGGCATAAAGAAAATAAGTCCAAGGAATCTGCTGGAATGCTGTCTACTGTTACCAAGATAATTTTATTTTTAACGTTGTTCAATAGTATTCTACACAACAGTCAATGTAGTTATATAATTAAATATCCAGAGTCGGGAATCTATGTAGAAAATACTGGGAGTGCGAAAATAAACAGAGGAACAGTTCGAATAGGGTTAAGGGCGCGCTTCATTACGTGCTGAAAGTGTCGTTTCCGACCAATTTTCGTTAGAGTTTACACACCTTCAGGAATGAGATGAAGATTTGGTCGAGGTCTTAAATTGTAGATAAAGGATATACCTAGGGTTTGACATATTTTTCAAGGGTGGATATTTTGTAATAATTGATAGAGAGTCTTTCAAACTTCGGCAACTTTAGATTGTTATTTTCTACAAGTTTAGAAATTCTTCGAAAATTAGAAATATGTCATCCCCTTGGAAATTCAATGGAGAATGTGTTTATGAAAACTGCATGTCGCTATCACCTCTGAATTTTGTGATGAACTCTAACAAAGTGCGCAATGTTCCTGACAGCGATTTATACAGTTACTCCTAATTTTAGGCTACCCAATTGACAATGGATGTAAAAAAGATATCCAAGCGGAGATAAGAAGTTAAGGTATTTTCCCACTAGAGGAGCTTCATTCGTATTTGTAATTCGAGCAGTTGTGATGTTTATATAAAGAAATTCTGACATAGAAAAAAAATATTGGAGATAAATATACATGTTTTATTAGAACTCTATTTATAAGTGTATAATATTTCGATCATTGTTTGCCTTCTTAGAAATAAATTTAAAATTAAAATATTTCTATGGAATAGAGAATGGGAATTTTAATTAATAAATATCCTTTTGAGCACATGCGTAACGTATTTTGTAAGAAGTAAGTTTTAATTAGCAAATAGTAAAACTTATTTAAAGCAATTTATTGAAACTTTTTATTAATCCTTATTCATTTCACAATTAGTAAATAGTTAAAAATACAACAAAAATAAATATACAGTATAATATTAAATAAATGGATTTATTTATCCATCGTAAATTTCGCTACAGCACAAAAAATTAGATAAAATAAGTGAATAACAATGCAAGGTCTTTGTTGTTTCAGTAGTTAATATTTGTCTATGGGGGTAGATTAATTTCAGTGCTTGAATACTTTTATTTATGCGAGAGTTTATATGGATTTTTCACATAGGAAGGTATTATCTAGTATTATTCAAACTGACTTAATAAAAAAAGGATTAAAATTATCCGTTATTTTCTTCTAAATTGGAAAATCGTCCAGAAAGTTTCATTTCATATTTTGATATTATTACCAAAATCTGCTATGCAATTGTTGCTTTACCACTCCTTTAAAGTGTTACAAACCCTATTAAAAGCAGAACTTTTGACTTTTTTGTATTGTCGTGAGTCGAAAATGTCATTTTATGCATAAAGTGATATCTAGAGTAACACTTTAGACACGAGTGTAATAAGTAAATTCAATAAATAAATTACCATAACAACAATTGATATTGTGGTAATAACAGCAATTGTTGTTCTGATAGATGTTCGTTCGTAATTATAAGCCATTCGAACTTTGCATTACAATTTTGTATTTTTATCTTTTTTTAACCCCCTTAATAGGGTTTGTAGAAAAAATAATGTATGATATACGTGTTAAAAGTGAATTTAGTTTGTTCGAAGAGTTTACTAACTCTGCTGGCACGTCTTGGGCCAAACTTCTCTTTTCGCAAAATAAACATTCACTTTTGACACTTTTCTATCATAAACTATTATTTAATGATTTCAAAATAGTCAGTTATGGGCACTGGCGGATCTAGGGAGTTTTTCAGGGGGGGGCATGGAAATTTGTAACCAAATTGTTAAAATCCACAGAAATGAAATATATATATATATATATATATATATATATATATATATATATATATATATATATATATATATATATATACATATTTATTTGAAACAACAAAAACAGTGAACAATAATATAAATAAGATGGAACAAAATATGGTGAAACAAACAAAAACACAATTCGACAATTCTAGTAAATAATAAACTCTCAAAAATAAAACAACTAGAACAAAAACTTAAAATTATTGTTCATGAAACAAAATCTTTATGCCTTTGGCCACTGTTTGCAAATATACTAACATCAACTGTAACCAATGAACATAACATAAATAAGATGGATAAAAATGTGACGAAACAAACAAAAACACAAATCCACAATTCTAATAATAAACTTCCAAAAATAAAACATCTTAAACAAAAACTTATCAAATTATTGTTTATAAAATAAAATCCATATTTCTTTGGCCACTGTTGGCAAATCTATTAATAACAAATTGTTCATTGATCGCAATGTCCGGATGGACGTTAATAATGGCTAAGCCAGATAGCCTTTCTTCTGAAATAGTAGATCGGAGCCAACTTTTTATTCGCCTCAACGAAGAAAAACTCCTTTCCGATGAGGCAACACTGATCGGAAGTGTAATGAGAATTTTTAAAAATGATGTTATCAAAGGAAACATTATTTCATCGCATTGAGCAAGGGCTCCTAAAGCCTCGTCAGGAATAGGAAGTTTTTCTTCGGAGGCTTTTACCCACTTCGTCTTCCACAACCTCAGTTCGCTTTTGAATTCTGTGAACAAAACCTCCAGATTTTGATGAAAAAGTTTGTTAAATCTTTCCACCAAGGTCCGTGCTATTGAATCCAGAGATGTCATACCAACTTCCCTAATTACCGTGGGTATTATAATGTTCAAATTGAACAAACTGGTTGTATCAGCAGTGAATCGACCGTCCAAATCTGTAATTATACTGTCGAGCAAGGGTATATATATAATCTGCCTATAGTATTGTTCCAGTGATTCGCAACTTGGATTTGGTCGATGTCTCATGATTCCAGTGGTTCTGGGTTTGCTCAAAGTTGCCCCCAGTTCATCTAGCGATTTTTCAATATTCATGAAAATTGCGTTAAAATGTTTTTCAGCTCCTTGTCGGTTTTCTTTTAGAACTACCAGTGTACTCAAAACTGCATCATTGGCGGCACCTAAGTCCAAGTTTTTTTTCTGGAGCAACTTGCTGAGCGTGATCGTTACAGAAAAAACGTCAGACATACAAAAAAGACTTACAATGAACGAACTATTTTTTAGAGCAGAAGCATAGTTTTGTGCCTTACTCGAAGAGTCTCTTTCTTCCCAAGACGATATTATATCGAGTGATTGAACAATTTTTGGAAAAAATACTCGGAATTGCAGGACTGAGTCATGTCGCTCCACCCATCGTGTCTCACAAAGGGAATGAAGTTGGCCCTGAAGAATATGTTCCAGGACATAATTTCTCTTGGAAGACCCGGTGAAAAATGATACAACATCCTTCTTTACTCCCATAGCATTACGAACGGATTGCACAGACGATGATTTAGAAAGGCTGAGATTCAATGCATGACTTAAACAGGGACAACGGACGGACGAGATCAGCATTTTTTGAGCCTCTTGAACAGCACCATTCTGCTTAGAAGTCATGACGCTACAACCATCCGTGCAAATTCCAACACAATCCATGAATGGCAAATTGAGTTTCTTCACTTGGCTTACGACTAATTGTCCCAGAATTTTACCTGTAAGAACAGGCTCCATTGTATCTGGGTCTAGTTTATATTTTTCGGTATGGCAGTCTACAAATCCTACGAAGTCTTCCTTCAGTTCACTTCCTTCAAGGTATCTGATTACTAGTGACATTTGAGAAACGTGAGATATATCTGTGGTTTCGTCAAACATTATACTGTAAAACTTCGCAGACTTGATTTTTGATATTATAGTAGAAATAATTTCTTCACTGCAAAAACGTATCAATTGATTCTGGATAGTTTTGCTGATATAAGTTGCCTTGGATGAAGTCGATCTCAAATGCTCTTCTAACATTCGGTCTCCAGCTTCACTTCGAAATCGCAGTAGTTCTCTGAAATTTCCTTCGTTGATTCGGCTGGTGTTGAATAATTCTCCATCATCCCTATGTCCTCGAAATGGAGTATTTTGCCTTGCTAAGAAAATAACACTTCGAGTCATTGGTACCAACCTTTTTCTATTTTCTTCTACTTGTCTTTTTCTGTCTTCCGATAATACATTCCGTATATCAAAAGTTGGATTCTCATAACAATTAACGAAACTATTTGAACGCAAGATTGCTTCTTTATGATATTTATTGGAATCGTGAACATCCAAGGCACCATCTTTACCAAAAAGTTTGGAAAATTTTGTCACAGGCGTTTGAACCAGACTCTTGAGATACTCTGACTTATTTCTGCCACTAACTTGGGCAAAGACAACACAGTATTTACAATATAGTCCTTTATGGATGAGTGAATACGATAACCATTCATATTTTGATAAATGATCATGATTCAAATAACGTTTCACGATTCGATTATTTTTATTGTGTTCCGAAAACGGCAACACATGGTTACGAGGCGGATACCAAGTATTTTTTATGAAATTGTATTTCTCATAGTCATTCATTGTTCGACCAACTGCTTTACCCATATCGAAAATATTTTCATTTTCTATATTTTCCTCTGGTAGAAAAGAGTTTTCTTGAGATGATGACGGTCCTGCCTCGCTTTGAATACTTGGTTGTTGGTTGTCTTGGTTGTTCAATTTTCTGTTGTTTTTGTACTGGCAAAAAGTAAGAATCAATCTTCCTTTTATTCATCTGAAAAATTAAATAACTCAGCTCAGTTCTCCAGATCAAATAGAAAGTTTCAATGTTTTTTCACCATGACCATGGGAATGTAGAAATTAAATGATTCTCGAGAATGCATTGAAGAATTTACTTTGGTTCTAAATAGTTTTATTCATACAAGTGATTATAAATTTTATACACTGTTTATCGGTTTCGAAAATATGCAAAAATCAAATTCGTTAATAATGTCAGTGTTGCATATAGGTACTTACCATTTTTTACGATAAATTCAATTTCACTTATCACTATTTCTAATATTCTAATTCAATGAAAAGATCTATAGCTGAACCCCACTAATCTTGTTTGAAGAACAAATGTGGTTTCCGACAAAAAACAACTATTTTCTACTTAATTCTTACCGCTCGCTCACCGCTCACGGTTTACCGCTAAGATGCTTTTTACTAAGAACACAGTCCCCAATAACAATTATTTTTCCTCTATCGTTATCAGTTTTGCCGCCTTTGATTTAGCCGCCGGCCCGACCGGCCGCCTGTATTTATTGCACACATTCGCACTGCATAGAAGAATATTTCTGTTTCATAGTTTATTGTATGATGAACGACTCCAATGAAATATAGAAATCTGTGGATTTGGGTTGTTTGAAAAAACATCCAAATAGAACGAATAATTTTGGTTTGTATAAAGTATAAGGTGTGTTTTCTTCTTGTTTGAAAACCAATCAAAGGTTTACTTACATGACTCTGGTCGTTGAACCAATGTCAACTATTTAGAACTCCTCTAGGGGGGCCATGGCCCCCATGGCCCTCCCCTCAGATCCGCCAGTGGTTATGGGGTGTAAAAATGTTAAAAAACATTTTCCTTATGTTGGGATATCTTGTTCAAACTAGATATGTGAACGTAAAATGTCTTTAGAAACATTTTTTCTTACGGCCTACGTAATAATAATAATCGCTCCCCTCATTTTTCGTGATTTAGAAAATTGCGAATTTAACAGATACCTACCTATAATTTCACCTGTCAACTTTGACATGGCGTATTTCAAGTATTTCTATAAATCCATTGTTTTAGTGATTAGTCATTAGGAGGGAGACATTTGCAAGAACATCTCGACATACCTATTCCATTGAAAACACAACATGTGGTATTCTGATTTTCGCAATTAAGGCACGTAATTTGTTGATCTGTTTCTTGTAGGTTTTTGTCATTTTCCTGAAAATTGCGAATTTAACAGATACCTACCTATAATTAAATACCCACTATAATACCCACACCCGACTGTCTAATGATTCTGGCAGTGGTATCTTGGTATTCCTTATGATGCAAAAGATACCAAATCATAATTGCCAGAAACTTTGGAAAGTTGCTCGTGGGTGACAGACCGCCCAAAAGATTTTAACCAGCGCCCTCTGCAGTGCGGCTAAAATGCAGATTTAGCATGGCCATATTCTTGTTCTTCATGTTCGATATGATAAGATTAATTTTCTGGCTTGGTAAAAAATACATCAATCATTTTCTATTCGTATGCTATTAGGAAAATTCTAAAATAAGTTTTTCAATTTATTCTATTGATTGAAATAAATAAAGATTAATAAAAGTTTCACAGTATTGATTAAATTATAACCTGACAATATTGTTTCGACAGCTAAGTTGTCATTAGCAAAGGTAATATTATAATAATAAAATAGCTGCTGAAACAATATTATACCTTCCTTCCCCTCGAAAAAAAAATTAAATACGTCACTGTAAGAACTGAAGCTTCATTATTTACCTAAGCTTGCTAAATAACTGTGTTTTAATAATTGGAGAACCAAAAATCAAAGCCTACTATTCGTAAATCATTTTTCACGTTTTTCTTGAGAATTTTCTTATGTAAGAGGATGAATATTTATTATGGTTGAAAAGAGAACACAATACTCTATCGATTTCAGTAAAAAAATACCTAGCATGTAATTTAAAAATGTAAATGTAAAAATGTAATTAAAAAAGTTCTATGACGTCATCACGCTCACGCTGATTTAGTAAATACAAAATTTTCTAAACATATAGAATTCTATGCCATTTAATAATATATACAGTTTATACCATTTCTGATCGAAAATAAAGTTGCTACAAAGCGGGGCGCATTAAATCAAACAGACTGTATATTTACTTATATTTACTGTCAAATTTTATTATTAAATATTCTATTTATCTATTCTATTAGTAAGTAATGTAAATGCCTAGTTTCTACAGCAATTAACAACTAACAATTAATAAGTGACAACTAAGAAAATCTTGTCGGTTTATACAATTATAGATTAATAATTGATCATGCGCATTGCGCATCCAGTCCTATGTTTACAGTAACGCCATAAAACTTGAATTTTTGGAGAGTAACTTCATAATTATGTAGTGGCAAACCTGTTTTTTACTGTCAGATATGCGCTCTTGCGATTTCAACTAACAATTAATACAAAAATCAAAATAAATCAATCACTTAAAATCATGCTGACATAGCATTACGTTTATTTACTAACTAATCTTATTTTAAACTTCAAAAGATGGTTGAATGTTTGCCTTCTTCAATGCACAGTTCAACACGTCTGTTCATGTTATCAAACACTTTCTGTAAAAGGTGAGGTGTAACGTTATCACATTCTTTCACAACTTTTGTTGTAAATCTTCTAGAGTATATGCAGCGGTGTCTTCAGAATGGTGTTTAACCATGAGCCACATAGAAGTAACCGAAGTGCTGAAAGTAACCGTATTGCAGTTCCTTGTCATCGAGTTGATCGATGAACCAATTCAGAATGGTGTTCTAGTATCTTTTGGTAGTGATAGCCTCTTCAAAAAAATGAGACCGACCAATATCCTTCGCGAAAGAGCTAGTCAACTACTGGTTTTTCGAACAATGCAATCGGTTTTTCCTTTAATGAAATTGGGAAATCGGTACTCCACATTCTTATCACTTGCGAATTAATATATCTACAAAGATAATACCATGATTCGTCTGAGAAGAACATCAAATTCAAAACATTATCTTCCAGATTGTCTCGGATCTAGGTACAGTTGTAATCTTGTGGTAGCAATTCCTGATAAAGTTGTGCTTTCTAAGGAAACGAATCTAAATCGTTTATCAAAATGGTTTAACATGTACTACAACCAATATGATTTGTTTCCAATCCAACCGCCATTTTGGATCCAAAAGTAAATTATAAGGTAACTTATTTCAATTTATATTTACTAAAAAGTTAGATGCAATGTACGCAGAAATTCTGCAATTTATTAAACAGCAATGTGTATGTCTGTTGTCGTGTTTGGTAAACTCTATTGACAGCGTTTTGTTTGACATCTCTAGCCTCTTGGATTTTGCTCTTGGACTCATCTCGCAACGCTGTTCAGTTGAGTATGCAACTATTTAACGAAAAAAAGATTATCAGATATGACGCTTTTGTGCCAATTTGGCATTTGAGATGTTACTGTTATGTTCTTATAAGATACCCTTCGACAATGTTCATTAATATAAAAGACGAGAAAAAACAATTTTCATAGCTATGAAGTACTACCATGAACCTACGAGCCTTGAATTATGGAGTAATCATGCAAACTATTAATCTATCGAGACTGGCTAAACCTAAGGGCTAAACAATTGGGACGCACCTATACTTTCGGATTAAAAACCGCACTTTTTATCATGCAAAATAAGGGAGATATGAGCATTTAGAAAATTCTTAATAACGACGTTTCTACCAATACAACCGGGGCGTCGGCGTCGGAGTGGCGATGTTCTGTCTAATGCATTACTGACTGGTAGTAACTACGTCATCACCGCGTTTACAAGCGTTTCTCTTGTAACGATATGTATTTTAAACAAACCATTTTGACAAATCAATTTATTTTATTTTTGACTATTTATAACCTGCTAAATAAAATAAAATACTACATAAATAACCCAAATACACCTCAATGACTTAAGGGGGCCTCTAACAGCCATCATGTAGGGCATGTGAAAGAGGAGATCTGTAACGAAAAAAAAAGATTTTTACACACCCATTGTTGAGGTATGTTAATGAGATATTTTGTAATATCGCAGTAATATTGCACAATTTTTTTAATATTGCATAAATATTATAGAAATATTGGTTTTAATTGCAACATAAATATTGAAAAATATTACACCCAGTGCAGTCAAATTAAAAAAATAGCGTAGGAAAGTTCAGTTGAAGTCATTGGATTTTTACATAAGTCTTCCTTGAGGGCTGTTAAATAACCTCCTAAAAGCCACCGCCTGTAGGTGGTGAGCTCGAAGAGATAATGAAGGTTAACCACGCACGTTGGAAAGTCCATTGGTTCTCCTTTCCAAAAGGACCATACTTATCATGGTTATTATACAGGGTATGGTTTTATCAGCTCTTAATGTGAATAGTGCATGTTATTTAAATCTCCGAAAATACGCTATATCATTTCCGGATAAACCGGAAGTGGGCAACAAACGGCTACTCAGAAAAAACTTAAAAAACTAAGAAGCAGACTGGCGAACATCGCATTACATTATCTCAGTTAGTTCAAAAGCTATATAGGTATATAAAGAGTCGAAATATAACGGGACACTCGGTATAATTCCACATGAATACAACACAACATTATTACTTATGTTAACCAAAACAAAAACAAAAAATATACACAAAAAATGACGTTACCAAGGGTGTTTAACTGTACGTGTTAAAAATCTATATACCGAAGTATGAATTTTTTCTGCTTGCCTTACTATGTAACTGCAAAACTGTTAATTATAGAGCATTGTAGCCAAAGAGACTTTTGATCAGAATAATGTAAACTAAAACGTATCACAATTTCAGCTAATCTGACCTGTATCCAATATCCGTAAGAAACGCGTGGGGTTCTTTGCACAACGGCACTCATTAGGCTTAATTAGTTAATTATTTATTAATATTGTTAATGCTAGTTGTTAGGTTAATTCCTATGCATTTTCTGTTACATGCTTATTAAAAATAATTATTAAGATTGTTTGATTAAAAAAGTAAAAATTCTAATAAAAGGAACAAATAAATAAAAATTAACACCTTTATTCCTCATCAGAAATTTAAAATCGTGTATTAGGATAGCAGAAAAGGCTGAGGGTGGTTCCCTGCTGGTATCCTGATAGCCATCTGATAGCTACATTTACATATTGGTTGCACCCGTATGTAAATATTGATGACACAATCTGTAATATCATCATTAATAGTGCTACTGGTTAACAGATGGCGTCCAGTTGTTACAAATTTTGAAAAATGTTTCAAATTCAAGTTTGTTAAAAGTTAAACATTATTTTAAGTTATTTTATAACAATTTTTAATAAGTATATAACGGAAAATCCATAAACGATAACGTAACAATTATTTATCATTAAGAACATTAATAAGAAAATAACATAGACAAAGAGGGAATATAGAATGAGTATGAACGTTTGCGCATGCAAATTCGAAAGGAATTCATGGGGGCAGCGATTTTTACGCACTTGTGATAAAGAAACATGGAACAACTAACAGAGATAGCTGCGTTTTGTTGATTACCACGTGGTTTTCATGCGGATTATTCACATAACCTTAAAAGTTTTATTGTACATTTTTGTCTTGTGTTGGTTGTGTATAATAAAAAGAATGTCTTGTTGCATAAAATCTTGTAAAAATGTACGGCGATTACAATCACTGGAGTCATCTATTACATTTCACAGGTTTGTAAAATTAGATTTAGGTAGGTACTTGTTGCATTTTAGCAATAAACTGATTTTGTTTATACTTTTAAGGATACCCAAAGCAAACTTTAAGCAATATATGGAGATATTGGGAATGAGTGCTGAGTATTCTTTATATGAAATAATGTACATTTGTTCTGAACATTTTAAAGATGAAGATACTTTTATTTCCGAAAACTCAAAAAAGAAATTTTTAAAAGAGGGGGTACTACCTTGTAAGAATTTACAAAGTGTAGAAAGTAAGTTGTAATTAATTGTGATTAATAATAGTAGTTGTATTAAACCTATGATTGTAGTAAAATATTCAACATCATCAAGTGACGATGATATAATACAGCCACAGCCAGGACCGTCTGGAACAGTAAAAACCACTACAAAAATAAAGGATGGTATTAGTACTCTTACAATATCACGTTCGAGTTCTAGTGTTGGCAGTGTAAGGTAATGGTCCACCATATAAGTATATTAGTAAATATTAATTTAATTTTTGTACTTACAGAGAAAAAGCTATAAAAAGCTCAGAATTTCAGAAAGCATCAAGAAAAAGAAAAGTTCCACCAAATCAGAAGGAAAATACAGAAAGGTATGTGATTAGTGTAGTTTTAATTTGGTGGCATTTACCTCCAGTTAGTAACTTTTAGTTATTTAACTACATAACTCTGAAATATCTATTTATTTATTACTGATATGATATGTAATGAATCATTTTACTGGCAGATCAAGTTTAGAAGCAGCTGTAATATCATCATTTTCGAGCTCAACATCTACTTCAACAAAACATAGGCGACAAACAACTTTTATACGATCAATACATTCTTACAAGTATGCACAAGATATAATATTCATGATATATATTTTAATAAATTGTTTTATAGTACAAGTCCAAGGAAGCAAAAACGTAAATTAGTAGAATCACGAAAGAGAGGTATACGTTCTTCTAAAAAACTGTACTTAGCTAGGCGAAAAATAAGCACTTTAAAACAACAAATCAGTTCGTTACATGAAATTATCGCAGCACTTAAAAACAAGCAGATGTTATCACCAAGTGCTTTAGACTACTTAACACGGACTGTAGAAGGTAAAAAATTTATAATATTGTAAATGTACCTATCATAGCATAAAAACATTGATTTCAAAAATTCCTAGAGAGTTGTTTGAAAGATATTTTAAAAATGTAGAACTAGATACAGTAACCCGTGAAGAATATCTGTCATCTTTAAGAAATTTTGCGATAACGCTTCAATTTTATAGCAGTAAAGCGTACGATTATGTGCGCAAAACTTTTGCTTTTGCATTACCTCATGCAAGCACTATAAGGAACTGGTACAGTGCAGTAAATTGTGAACCTGGTTTTCAAAGCGAATGCTTCACTGTGCTACAGCAGAAAACAGAGAAGGGGGAGTCATTAATATGCAGCATGTTGATGGATGAAATGGCTATTAAGAAAGCAATTGAATTTGATGGACAACGAATGTGGGGCTATGAAGATATGGGTGTCGAGATGGATGATGATGATTTAGAAGAAGCAGGTGAAGTTCTAGTATTAATGGTTGTTTCTTGTAACCAATCATGGAAGCTACCAATTGCTTATTTCTTTATCAAAAGTTTAACAGGAAAGGAAAAAGCAAACATAATATGTGAAGCATTAATTCGCCTTGCAAATGTAGGAGTTCAGATAACTTCTTTAACATGTGACGGACCATCGACCCATTTTACCATGTTTGCAGAATTAGGTTGCGATTTTAGCGACATTGCAAATTTAAAAACCCATTTTAAACATCCTGCAACTGGGGAAAAAGTTTATGCTATTTTTGATGCCTGTCACATGATTAAATTAATAAGAAATAATTTAGCAACAAGTAAATCATTTTTTACTGATCAAAATAAAGAAATTTCATGGAAATATATAGAGGCACTTTATAATCTGCAAGAAAGCATTTCATTAAGATTTGGCAATAAGCTAAGTAAAGCTCATATTGAATGGAACCGACAAAAAATGAAGGTAGACATGCGTTTTACAGTTAAATTTTATTTTATTAGATATGGCTTTTGTAGGTTAGCTTAGCAGTGCAAACAATAAGTGCAAGTGTGGGAGAAGCATTGAAGTTTCTGCGAGAGGACATTAAGCATACTGAATTTATAAATGCAGAGCCAACTGAAGGCTTTATTTTTACAATAAACAATGTCTTTGATATTTTTAATTCAATGAATCCATTTGGCCGTGGATTTAAATCTGCCTTACATATGGATAACCAATTTATATTGGTTTATAATGGCCGATTATAATACCATGTATTATGTCTTCACAACAATTGATTGGACTGACTTATACTCTATTGAAAATGTAGAACTAGCTTGTAACAATTTTTATGAAATTCTTTATCGCATTTTTGATGCTACTATTCCTAAAAAACGAACGTCTAGACGCAGATTTCCCGTATGGTTTGATAGGGACTTAATTAATTTAATAAAACAAAAAGAGAAATTATGGAAGCAGTATAAACGAACCCGATCAACTGATGTTTACAGTAGCTACTGTTTTGTGAGAGCTAAGGTTAAAATCTCTTCTAAATTGTGTTTTAAAAATTATTCAGCTCAGATGGAGGAAAATATTTCAACTGATCCAAAGCAATTTTGGAACTTTATTAATTGTCATAGGAACAACTCTCGAATACCAGGGGTTATTACTTACAACAATAAGGCATATAGTGATCCTCAACACATTGTCAACATTTTCGCTGATTACTTTCGATCAGCTTATACTATAGATACAAATTCTAAAACTCATCATAATAACTCTTTTGCTAATGTAGGGAATTTTGAGAATATGAAACAAATATCGGAGATAGACATCATTGCGGTATCCAACCTTCTGAATAATAAACCTACAGCTGGACCTGATAAGATTCCAAGCTTTGTAGTTAAGGACTGCATCCATGTGCTTGCGGAACCTTTACAATTCATATTTAATTTATCTTTGGATACCAAACAGTTTCCCAAAGTATGGAAATGTGCGCGAGTCTGTCCGGTACACAAGTCTGGAGATAAGTCACAAGCTGAAAATTATCGGCCCATATCCATTCTGTGCAACTTTGCAAAAATTTTCGAAATTATTATTTATAAATGCATTTACAAATCTGTATCTTCTTACATATCCACTGAGCAGCATGGCTTTGTTCAGAACCGTTCAACCATTTCTAATCTGGCATGTTTCACACAATTTGTGACTGAGGAACTAGACGCTAGTGGTCAAGTAGATTGCGTATACACCGACCTCAGTAAAGCTTTCGATAAGGTAAATCACTCCAGTCTTATAAGGAAATTAGATGCGTTAGGATTTCCCAATAACTTACTTTCTTTATTTCAGTCATATTTATATGGGCGTTCACAATATATTGAGTACAGTGGTTTTAATTCGTATGAATTTGAAGTTACTTCTGGTGTACCCCAGGGATCGAACCTTGGACCATTGCTTTTTATTCTTTTTATAAATGATTTACCAGATCAGATAAAAAATAATTTACTCCTCTATGCAGATGATTTTAAAATATATTCTAAAGTCCATTCTCGAAAGGATTGTAAGTTGTTGCAAAAAGATCTCGACGCTGTGTACGAATGGTGCAAAGAAAATCACTTAGCTCTTAACATATCAAAATGTAGAGTAATATCTTTTGGTCGTAAATCTAATCTCATAGACTTTAACTATACTATTGATAAAAACACACTTCAACGAACCACAAAAATAAAAGACTTGGGTGTCTATTTTGATAATAAACTTGAATTTAAAGATCATATTAATTCAACAACACAAAATGCTAACAAATCTTTGGGTTTCATCATAAGAAATTCTAAGTTGTTTCATCATACTAGCACATTAATTCGACTATACTACGCATTTGTTCGACCCACTCTCGAATATGCTTGCTTAATATGGTATCCAATTTACCAATGCCACATTAGTGAACTAGAAACAGTCCAACGTCGATTTTTGAAATATTTGGTTTATAAAGAAGATGGTATTTATCCAACACAAGGCTGTAGCCACAATGGACTTTTAAATAGATTTAACATTATCAGCTTGAGTGATAGACGAGTTTTAATATCTATTAAATTCTTACATGGTCTAATACATGGCCAGGGCTGGGTAAAATACGTGACATGAAGTATTTGAAATACAAATTACTTCTTCAAAATGTATTTGAAATACAAAATACCCTAATCACATCATAGTACTTGAAATACAAAATACCCTAATCACATCATAGTATTTGAAATACAAAATACAAAATACCCTTTTCACATAGTATTTGAAATACTTTTGTCACTAGAAATAATATAGGATCCCGATTGAAAATCCCAAGTTCCAAAAACATGATTTTATTAATGAAAATACACTTAAAGGTGTGTTTTCATTATAGGAAAATGCTTAGGAAACCCTTAGGATTTTTTTTAAATTGCCATATAAATGCTTCTGTTAGAAGAAATTTGAATTTTGTGTCAACACTGCTAAGAATGGATTGGTTATCTATTAAAAAGAAAATATGGAAACTTAAGAACAACTAACAAGTACCTATTAAGGTTTTTCCTAAGGATTTTCCTAAGCAGTTTCCTATAATGAAAACACACCTTTACAAGTTTACCATTTACAGAAGGTGTTATTTCCTTTTAAAAATACAAGTTTTCGAAAAGTGTTGTCTGAAACACTACCTCTACAAGGCGAGCATATGAAATCCGCAAACGAGAATAAGCGCTCTACAGGAGCAGATGAACAAAGGCTTGTGTTAAACCTTATAAATGTTAATCTTATTAATGGATAATTATTCAGCGATTGTAAAGATTTGCTCTTATCGTTGAAAAAGGTTGCCAGTTGTAACTCCACATTTGATTGCCGTTTTTCAAATTTTGGTGATGAAAACACAAAGAAATCTTCTTCGGTTTCACTTACACTGCTACTTGATTCTGCAGATTCCTCAGATAGGATTTGAGCCTCCATTGCATTAATGCACAAATTCTGAATGCGTTTCCTCTCTGGTTCTGAAACTTCTTCAGGTAACCATCTTAATTTAAAAACCGGATGAAAGCAAGAGGCTAAAATTGCCTCATTTATTTCAGGCGATAATTCAAAAAAAATTTCGAAACCGTTTCTCCAGCGAATTGAGTAGTCCAGTGACAATAACACCAGCATGCCGAAGATTTTGCTCATGTAAATCTCTTAATCTTTGCTTTAACGAAAATAAAGTGGGCAATAATTGCCCATAATAGCAATCCGATTTTTTCTGTAAGGTGTCTAGTGCTGTAGCAATTGGTTTCATAATAATACAAAATTCGGTCAAATATTCAAGTTCAGTCTCTTTAAATGTAGATAAATTAAGTTTCGTGTTTAAATCATTTAATAGAGTTTTATATTTTAAAAGCTGGGATGTAGCGTTATATAGTGAATTCCATCTAGTTGGACAAGGATATGTAAGACTGCACCCTAAAACGTCAAATATAAGTTCAGATGATTTCGGTTTTCTTGATAAGTTCCATAAAGCAGTGCATTTTCCAAAAGCTGGATGATGAAGACGCGATATTGGATTTCCTTTAATTAATTTTTGAAAATCTGTTGTGGCTAGCAAGTTTAAAGTATGGCTTGCACAACGTAAGTGGTTTGGTAATACAATGGAGGATTCCTGACAATTTTCTCCATCATCAGTTATGCTGATAAATTGAAAATCTTCATCATCACTTTTTTCGTGTGCTGTATCTGCATCAGCTTCTCTTTGAGTTGTTGTTGGAGCTATGTCCAAATCTTCTAAATTGAAAATAAAGTTTAATGTAATAACAACCAAATAAAATAAACAGTACCTTCCATTTCATTAAAAAGCTTAAGTGGTACACCAAACTCGGAAAATGCCTTTACAAAGTTAGAACCATTATCTGTTATTGTTGATACTAATTGTTCATGTTTAAGACCATATTCAGCAAATATATCGAATAATATTTCTCCAATTTTGTCATAGGAATGGGTCCCTTTAAATGTGCGACAGTCTAAAACACTGCTGCAACGTTTTAAGCTGTTGTCCACCTGAACAGAGATAAATAATTTATTAAAAATAAAAAAAATGTTGCGGTATTAATAATAATTTGAGCTATTATCTGTCCTCACATACCCAATGTGCAGTAACACCAATGAAGCTTTTATGCTTAGTGGACCATATATCTGCTGTTGTAGAAATGTATTTTACCTCTGAGAAAATTTTTCTCAAATGTATCACGGTGCTCTCAAAATAACTGTCTATTTTTCTACCAAGAGTACGTCTTGACATAAAATTTACATTGCAGTCAAGATCTAAAAATGGTTATTTTGTTGCCTTTTTATATGCGAAATTATTAGTTAATGTAACATTCACCTTCAAATATTTTTCTGAAGTTGTCATCGTCAACTGTTGACAACGGTTTCATGCTGTTTATTATGTACTGAATAACATTTTGTTCAAATTGCTTCTGTTTTGAAACTGTGGGGTTTATAAATGTATCAGAAAGTTTCAATTGTTTTGATTTTGTTCCAGTTTCCCCAGATTCAGTTTTTCTTTTCGGCCTTGAACCTTTCACTTTCAATTTGGCTTTATGCTGATCAAACTCAACAAGAGTAGATTTATGTAGGCGCTATTTTTTTGTAAAATGAAAGTAGCATTATTATACTAAATTAGTGTAAGGCTTAACAACTTACCCTCATGTGAAGTTTGAAATTAGTTGTTGCTTTGAGGGATCCACTAATTACTGTTTCTGTTTTCTTTCCACTTCCAGATTTGCACATTAGGCACTGAGCCTTCACTTTGTCATTATCGTTACTAATAATTTTAAAGTACTTGCCGTTTAAAATAGCCGGTAGAGGTTCCTCTTTATCATTGTTATTTTGTTCCACTTGTTTTTTAATGTATTTATCCATGATTCGGTTGTCGGTTCCAATCCAACTCCAAGTTCAACCCCAACGCACAGTCTTTAGGTTAGGTTTACGTCAGAGTCACCAGTCACACAGCACGTGTCACGGGTCACGTTGTTGGCGCGGGTTGGCGCGCATTTGTCATTAATTGTTATATGCCAACACAATGTGCCAAGATGTGATACCAATCGTAATAAAAAAACACACTAGAAAAAACAAATACATTTTTTCAAGTGTTTTAAAGTTCAAAATACTTGAAAAAATGTATTTGAAATACAAAATACAAAATACCCTTCCTAAATAAAAGTATTTGAAATACAAAATATAAAATACACGTTAAAAATGTATTTGAAATACGTATTTCAAATACATGTATTTGAAATACTGCCCAGCCCTGTACATGGCACTATTGACTGTTCCGCCATTCTTGGAAAAATTAATATACTTGTTCCTCGCTTAAACACCAGATCATCAAATGACTTCTATTGTGATAGGGCAAGAACAAATATTTTAAGTAAATCACCTATTTATATTATGTGCTCAAATGCAAATAAAATAGCAACAGAAACTGATATTTATTGTTCTACTTTACAATGTATCTCTGAGATGTTTTTGTCCTTGCTTTCATCATAAGAAATTTCATATCTCATATATTTTATATTTAATTAATTATTGTAAATATGTAGATCACATTTTAGAATAACTGTTATAACTTATTGTAAGCTCATGTTTAGAATGTTTAATGAACGTAGCAGTACTTGTATGTAGCTCTATAAGTGGGTGTAAACCTGTTGAGTGAAATAAACTATTATTATTATTATTATTATATGGAAAAATTATTTAATAAAAACAAAAAGCATGTTTTCATCCTTGAAGCTTCCCAATGGAGTTCTATTACATACTTCTAGAAAGAAAACACCATTTCTTGGTTTATGTATAAACATTTCTTCTTTGTTAGGAATATTTGAAGATTATGTAGCAACTAATAAATTAAAATATCTCTTAACATATAAATTAAGCCAAGACCACCTGGAGATGTTCTTCTGCTGCGTAAGGTAATACCATTTTATTTATGTGGACATCGGCATGATATACAGACATATAATTATTTGTTTGCAGAAGTAGGAATGGTTGGAATAACAATCCAACCTGCTGGCAGTTTAGAAATTCATTTAGAAGGTTACTTCTTCATGCTAATGTAGAGGGTCGGACTGGGAATTGTAGAGTATTAGATACAACTTGTATTTTAAACTCAACTATGGGAAATGGTGAAGTTTTAAATAAAGATGTATCTACAAATAGAGCATTTAATCTGAATGTTGAAGAACTGCAGGATCATGATTATGATATGTTACCGATAAATTTATCTCTCAATAGCTTGGAGGAAAATGTAGTTACTTCCATTTCTGGATATGTTGTTAAAATGGTGTTGCGGTCTATAGATTGTTCGGAGTGCATTGAAGCACTCTATGACCACAATGAAGCACATTCTGACCAGTACAAATTTCTTTTACGGAAAGACAAAGGTAATTAAATATATTAACTTGTTTTTTAATGATTATTACATTGTTTAATAATTTTTAGGAGGATTAATAGTACCATCACTTGGCGTTACAAAAATATGTATGATATCAGAAAAAGCACTCTGAAGATATCTGAAGAATTGTAACTTATTTTGACAACAAATTACCCAGTAATAAGATATTATTAGATAGCATTGTTGCTAATATTTATAATTGTTTTTATTCTAATATGTTAATTTTTTTCCTGAATTAAGTAACAATTTACATGACACTGATATTATAGATAATCATGTAAGCATTTTGTGCAAAACTATAATATTGTTATTGCAAAATTAGAATATATAATTTGAGTAAAACACTTACAAACAAAATACAGGGACCTAACATAAGAAAACAATTAAATAAATTAATTTTATTTCACCATCAGTAATGTTAAGTATTTGTGTATTACGTAAATACAATACGAACATGTAATGTATAAATTTTTATAAATCTGCATTGTATTATTCTTTCTTAAACGCAAATAAGTTAAATAAACAGATGTGTTTGTGTTTTTAACAAATAGGTTATAATCACGGCATGTTGACAAAATTATAGGGCTTGTTTACATTTTTAAATCTCCCGCTTTTAAGTGTATCAAAATGGAAGTTAAATTTCAAACATTCTTGAAAATTTGTAAAACTGGGCGCCATCTGGTAGCCAGTAGCACTACTAATGATGAAATTGCAACTGGTGTGTACAATGGCTACTTACGGGGGCTCTTCAATATGTCAATGTAGCTACCAGGATTCAAGCAAACCATCCTCATCCTTTTCTGCTATCCTACTACACGATTTCAAATTTCTGATGAGGAATAAAGTTGTTATAATAGTAAGATTTTATTATTTTTATCTATTTGTTCGTTTTATTAGAATTTTTACTTTTTTAGCCAAACAATCTTAATAATTATTTTTAATAAATATGTAACAAAAAATACATAAGAATTAATCTGACAACTAGCATTATGAATGTTAGTGTAATGTGAATGGATGGGATTTCGGGAAATTATGTACAGGGCCCCATCAAATCTAATGAGTGCCCTCGTGCAAAGGACTCCGCACATTTCTTACGGAAATTGGATACTATTCAAATTGGCTGAAACTGTGATGTTGTAGTTTACATTATCCTGATCGAAAGTCTCTAGGGATACGAAGCTCTAAAATTAACAGTTTTGGAGTTACAGAGCACAGAAAGCAGGAAAAATTCATACTTCGATACCTATATGGATTTTTAACACGTACAACCTCGGTAATGTCATTTTTTAGGTATATTTTTTGTTTTTGTTTTGATTAACGCAGGTAATTTTTTTTATTCATGTGAAATTATACAGGGTGTCTCATTATATTTTACCCTTTATAATCGTAAATAACTTTTGAAGTAATTGAGATAATAGAATGCGATGTTTGCCAGTCTCCGTAGTTTTTTTTTAGTATTCGTCTTTCTTTTCCACTTCCGATTTATCCAGAAATGACGTACGTATTCTCGGGAATAGGGCAGCTTTGTGATTTCAAATAGATCACCTTGTATATTTTTCACAGTTGGAAAGCCCATTATTTTCCCTTTCCGAAACTTACTCAACAATTAACTGTCAGTTGCCCGGTTTCACAAAGCTTGATTAAACTGTGATTAAATTTGAAATCTAGAAATATAATTAGATAAAATTCAAGGTCTGTTAAATTTCAGCCAATAAAATGTCTGAATTTTGAATTTAATGACAATTAAGTTAATCAGAACTTAATCAAGCTTTGTGAAACCGGCCAAGTGTCAGATAAAGTTGACGGAGATGGAAAGATGGACCCTTAGTAGATTTTGACTTTTGTTGCTTTGTAACGCCATCTATATTTATTGGCGATTTTTATATCAGTTTGGCGCATTGCTTTTTAATAAATCTGGCAACCCTTAATGTAAACGTTTGATTTATCGTGATTTATCCATATTTCACTTGCTTTTAGATCTACTATCTACCAGTGCTGCCGATTTGCGGATAATTCTTCGATTTGTGGATAATTTGAAGTTCTTCAGGATAATTTTTCTAACCCTCTCATTTATTGGATATTTTGTGGATATTTTGAATACTTCAAAAATAATTTAACTAAATTCCAATTACTTTCTTTATAGCTTTATTAAATCAAAGATTCTTAACAATGGCAAAATTTAAGCTACTTTTCGTTACCGCCAATATAGAAACTTGGCAACGTTCACTTCAGGCGAATGTAAAAGTGCAGTTTTGTTGTTGGTAATAATGTTAATGTAATTCTTCTGTAACACTGAAGATAGATGATCTTCAAAAATGTCTATTCTTATATTAATTGTATTCCATTCATTGTATTCATTTTCATATAAAGGGTGTTTCAGGTAAAGTGTCGTTATTTTCGGTCACAAATAATTAAACGAGTTTTAGAACTAGATCAATAACAAAAACTTTATTAAAAGTTTGAACAAAAAAAACTTTATAAATATTTAAATTATAATGCTGAAAATGGTCTTTTTTTTAGACACACCCAGTAAGTTGTTTCGAAAGTTCTTAAACAGATTATTTCCCGATTCAGTTACTACTTGGTTTGAGATTCTTTGCCAAGTTGAATCCGACTTTGCCTTGAAACCTGGGAAACCCTTCACTGGTTCATTAAGAAGCTTATACTTTGCTTTACAGAAAGCTCTCTAAGTCGCAACAGGTCGATACTGAGGTAAATTTGGTAGATTATTAGTCTTGCTTACAATTGGATACAAAGGATCAAAAAGCGACGTCGCTATGAACTCTTGGCCACCACAAGCCAGTTATCCCTGTGGTAACTTTTCTGCAACCTCTTGCTGAAAACTCTTCAAGCCAAAAGGATCGATAGGCCGTGCTTTCGCAGTCCCTATGCGTACTGAACATCGGGATCAAGCCAACTTTCTTCGAATAATGCGCAGGTGCAAGATCAGAATGGTTCCACTTACTTATTTAGTAATGGAGCTTCGAAGTTTTATGATGTCTGGGTGCATGTTAAACTTTAAATGTTAGTAACTGCTAAGTAATTCAAAGAATCAGATAATATAGTACGAGCAAAACGTAACTCCATCAAATGTGCCTTTGGAATTTTTAACTCATGTGTATTATAACACCAGCAAATTATACAAAATAATCTTAGTCCTTTGACAGTGACAGTTGTTATTAGCTAGATATAATATTCTGGTTTTATGATACACACGAGTTTAATTTAATCTTTGTATTTATATTATATTTCATGATTATGGTGTTCCATAAAGTAAGGCTGGAGACAGTGAACTCGAAAATTATTAACATTGCCAAGGGTTACCCAAAAAGATGGCTTGAGATGGAATGACCCAAATGGGAATTCAAAGACTTGCACGGGCAGCAAACAGCGTACGACAGATGTACTATTCCGGCAGTAAAATCTTTTTCCCTTTGTAAGCGCTGTCACATCCAGTGGCATGTTGTATTATTTTTCTTTAAATCACATATGTACGTCATAAAATACGTAATTTTTAAATCAAAATTATGTATCTTGATATAAATTCTTTTTTCAAAATAAACCTTTTTTTATATTGATAATAAAAACAACTAATACTCTATTATCTTCATTGCAATGGTTATTTTGGATGCGCCTATGAGATTGCGTCATGTCATGAAAAGTTTTTGTTATTCACATAAAATTTGAGAAAAATCAGCCTATTGATAAAATCGTGCGAAATGTTCCGGCCGGAATAGTACAAGTTTTGTGCAGCTTGATAAGGGCTTTTGTTAACTCCACCCCTATCAGGCAGTTTGCATGTGATCACTCCGCTCCTTCCTCGAATACAGTATACACAGTCATAACATTCATATTCATAATCTAGTAGGTCGTGATTTTACTTTCAGCTGTTATTGCATTTTATATATATAAAACTGTTTATTAAAGTATTTTAGTTTATTAATTAAAACCTATTATAATGAATACAATTTCCTGCGAGAATAATAAAACAGTAAATAATATGTTTTGATTTATTTTAACTATGAGTCTCAACTAAACTCAACTTTTGATGTCTTGTAATGGGACAGCATAAGAGGATGATGGTGATATTCCTTCATCCAGAATATTTATTCATCAAATTTAATGTTTTAAAGCTTTCATTATTATCCTTCGTCCAAAGTCTTGGCGACAAACTATGGATCGTGCATCTTTTTTTATTTCCAGCTGTTATTACATTTAAGAAAAATTAATTAAAACCAGGGCCGGATTTAGACTTGATAAGGTTCTAAGCTATTTGAGATATGGGGCCCTTTATAAGTCCAGATATTATACAGTGTGTCCACGGATTGAGTTCACAAGACGGGAAAAATTTTTATTTTTAGTTTTATCGAAAAATGTCGTTCTTGATAAAAAGTTTTGCTTGTTGTAAGACCCCAGAAAATTAAAACAAATTCATGTTTTATTTTACCTGCTTCATTTTATAGTCAATTTTCTGTGAAAATTTTCTTTTGAACTACAAAATTTCATATGGTTTCACAGAAAATTGACTATAAAATGAAGCAGGTAAAATAAACCGTGAATTTGTTTTAATTTTCTGGGGTCTTACAACAAGCAAAACTTTGTATCAAGAATGATATTTTTCGATAAAACTAAAAATAAAAATTTTTCCCCTCTTGTGAACTCAATCCGTGGACACACTGTATATCAGCGCCAAATATGATTTTCGGAAATCTAGAGGGTTAAACTGATATACAATTAAGAAGTATATAGATAGTGAAGTAATAAATCTTTAAGGGCGCGCTTCATTACGTGCTGAAAGTGTCGTTTCCGACCAATTTTCGTTAGAGTTCACACACCTTCAGGAATGAGATGAAGATTTGGTCGAGGTCTTAAATTGTAGATAAAGGATATACCTAGGGTTTGACATATTTTTCAAGGGTGGATATTTTGTAATAATTGATAGAGAGTCTTTCAAACTTCGGCAACTTTAGATTGTTATTTTCTACAAGTTTAAAAATTCTTCGAAAATTAGAAATATGTCATCCCCTTGGAAATTCAATGGAGAATGTGTTTATGAAAACTGCATGTCGCTATCACCTCTGAATTTTGTGATGAACTCTAACAAAGTGCGCAATGTTCCTGACAGCGATTTATACAGTTACTCCTAATTTTAGGCTACCCAACTGACAATGGCTGTAAAAAAGATATCCAAGCGGAGATAAGAAGTTAAGGTATTTTCCCACTAGAGGCGCTTCATTCGTATTTGTAATTCGAGCAGTTGTGATGTTTATATAAAGAAATTCTGACAGAAAAAAAATATTGGAGATAAATATACATGTTTTATTAGAACTCTATTTATAAGTGTATAATATTTCGTTCATTGTTTGCCTTCTTAGAAATAAATTTAAAATTAAAATATTTCTATGGAATAGAGAATGGGAATTTTAATTAATAAATATCCTTTTGAGCACATGCGTAACGTATTTTGTAAGAAGTAAGTTTTAATTAGCAAATAGTAAAACTTATTTAAAACAATTTATTGAAACTTTTTATTAATCCTTATTCATTTCACAATTAGTAAATAGTTAAAAATACAACAAAAATAAATATACAGTATAATATTAAATAAATGGATTTATTTATCCATCGTAAATTTCGCTACAGCATAAAAAATTAGATAAAATAAGTGAATAACAATGCAAGGTCTTTGTTGTTTCAGTAGTTAATATTTGTCTATGGGGGTAGATTAATTTCAGTGCTTGAATACTTTTATTTATGCGAGAGTTTATATGGATTTTTCACATAGGAAGGTATTATCTAGTATTATTCAAACTGACTTAATAAAAAAAGGATTAAAATTATCCGTTATTTTCTTCTAAATTGGAAAATCGTCCAGAAAGTTTCATTTCATATTTTGATATTATTAGCAAAATCTGCTATGCAATTGTTGCTTTACCACTCCTTTAAAGTGTTACAAACCCTATTAAAAGCAGAACTTTTGACTTTTTTGTATTGTCGTGAGTCGAAAATGTCATTTTATACCACTAGTATCTAAAGCGATATCTAGAGTAACACTTTAGACACGAGTGTAAAAAGTAAAAAATAAATGTATGATATACGTGTTAAAAGTGAATTTAGTTTGTTCGAGGAGATTACTAACTCTGCTGGCACGTCTTGGGCCAAACTTCTCTTTTCGCAAAATAAACATTCACTTTTGACACTTTTCTATCATAAACTATTATTTAATGATTTCAAAATAGTCAGTTATGGGGTGTAAAAATGTTAAAAAACATTTTCCTTATGTTGGGATATCTTGTTCAAACTAGATATGTGAACGTAAAATGTCGTTAGAAACATTTTTTCTTACGGCCTACGTAATAATAATAATCGCCCCCTCCCTCCCGCACAAGCTTCTGGGGTTTGGTTTCCAGGCTATGGGTTGTAGCAATTATTATTATCATTATTATTAATAAAATATTTTCCATATTTTAACACATAAGATCATTTTTCGTGATTTAGAAAATTGCGAATTTAACAGATACCTACCTATAATTTCACCTGTCAACTTTGACATGGCGTATTTCAAGTATTTCTGGAAAGAGTGTTGCCCTGCATAGTTGTTTCCAATCAGAATAGAAAGAATTTTCTGATGTGGAATATGGATCCAACTTTACGACACACACTGTAAACTAAAATCTAAACTTTTAGCTTCTTTTTTGATAGGAATAGGGATCCCACCAATCGCTACGTTAATATTGTCAGTTAAAAATGTATTAGGCTTTATTCGCAAAGAAGATAACAACTGATTTTTGAAGATTGATAACACTACAACACGAAAAAACTTCCAGGTTTTCATATGGTTTTTCTACAACTTTTTTGTATGAAGATCACGAATCTGCTATTGGTTTTTTTTTGGGTCAGGTCAAATACTGTTGTTTCAATGTCATTCGGGTCATTCCATGCCAAATCATCACAAGCAAAATGAACTTTTCAACCCGACCATCTCAGATTTTCGTGAAATTTAGTAGGATGGTAGACGACATAAAGTAACTTACGTACCTATGTAAAATAATAACCCTCAGTGACACACGGTATTCATACAGCAGGGTTGGATATATGGTACAAAATGTAAAATTTACGCTTACAAGGTGAACAAAAACAATTCATAACTTTGCTTCTAATAGTAGTAGATCTTTTATCTTAGGCTTGTTTTAAAGCTAAAAGAGCAGAGTTTTATAAAAAATATTGAATTCTTCATTCCAAGGTCACATGATGTGACCTTTGACTTTGAATATCTAAGAAAGTGTACCTTCAATTTCTTTAGAAATACAGTATGTTATACAGCTAGGTGTAGACTCTTTTTGGTGTAAGTTTAATTTTGGAAAGCCTTTGGGAACAGCCTTTAACACAAAACATGTACTCCTGTTACTACCGGTGACAAGCTAGAAATTCCATTGTTTATTGCTATACACTGTGTGCGATTGGCTAATTATTTATTGAATATAATGTTAAATACAATAACACAATAAAATACTATTAAAATCTTCACTAAAATATTTAATTATAAATTATAACTGTCGTTTCGCTACACAATAGCTTCTTCAGATAAAGACTGGTTATAACTAAAACTTAAACCAGTCTTTATCTGAAGAAGCTACCGTGTAGCGAAAGGACAGTTATGATTTTTAAATAAATAGTTTTATTTATTGTGTTATTATGGATCTTCATAAAGTACAGGCCGAATCAATGTAATTGATATAATGTTACTTTTTTGCATGTCCCAAAGGTTTAAAATAATCTGTTCTTGCTCCTGAACATGAAAATGATTTGAAACCCCAGTTCAAACGTTTTAAGGTATCAAAAATTCGAAATTTATAATCCAATACTGTGTGATTTCTCAAGTCTCAAACAGAAGTCTTTTAGAGGTTCACAATTACAAGTTCAGCATTACAACAGTTTTTAAAGCATCGATTATAGAATTTCTTCTATGTTTTAAAATCTCAAAAATTATAAATTTCAGAGATATAATATTCGAAAACTTTAAAAATAGCAGAATGTTACAGTAAATACCAATTCCGTTGGCGGATGATTCTTGGAACGAAACGTCATCTGTCACATAGTGAAAGCTATCCCTAGAATGCTACATGATTGTAAACGATGGGGTCTCTACCTGTCGGTTGGGTCTAGGGATTCGAAATGTCCTTTCCGTTCATTCCAAGAATCTCCCTCCAACGGAATTGGTATTTACTGTAAACGTTTAGGATTAAAAATGAAGCTTAAGTCTAAAACCGACATAGTTTTAAAATGCAGTTTAAGAAGTTTATAATGTAAAGTCTCACTCTTAAGGTTCTAAAATTCGAAATTTTAGAAATTTAAAATTCAAGTCAGAGATGTCACGTTTTAGATTTCAACTCATATCCGTAGTTTACATTGATATGTTCTGGGCATCATTATATTGGAAACTTCCAAACATTTCATTATTGTTTAAAATGAAAACTTGGAAACTGAAACTTTGAAAATTTAGATTAACGATTTCGATTACATTAGAAACTTGGAAATTAAACTTTGAATGTCTCAGTTCTTGATATTTAATCTTTAAATGATTGAAACTAAAATACTAAACTTTAGAATTTTAGAGATAATGAAATTTCGATTCTTTGAAACTTGGTTAGTCGATATACAAATTTTGAGGCAAATAAATAATTCTGAATAAAATGTGTATTCGGCTGTGAGATCATGCGGTGTTTTGTAATCTGGTGTAGCGTGTACAATTTCTTTCTTGAGATTAGTCTCCTGATTTTATCATGTGGAAGAGGCTGTACATACTTTTTATAATATCTGCTTATTTTATTAAGTTACTTATCTTACAATTAAAGACTTTTATGTGACTAAAGTTTGTGAGTGAAGTTCTCTGGTAGACTTCACTCACGAACTTGAGTCACTTGAGGTCCCCAATTGCGTTTAACGGCAAATGCGTCTACATAAACTCCCCACAGCAAAAATATGTTTTCAAAATTTCAAAGTGTATCAACTTTGTATCAATTCTCGAATTTGCCAAAGCTGCCCTTTTCAAATAGATATTTCCGAAAACTGGCAAATCGAACACTACAAACGATGCTTTGGAAATCATGAAAAGTACAAATCCATTGTTTTAGTGATTAGTCATTAGGAGGGAGACATTTGCAAGAACATCTCGACATACCTATTCCATTGAAAACACATGTGGTATTCTGATTTTCGCAATTAAGGCACATAATTTGTTGATCTGTTTCTTGTAGGTTTTTGTCATTTTCCTGTTCGTTACAAGGCATTGTAGTAACGTTCTTCAATTATAAGTTCTTACATTTTCTGCATATATTATTACATTTGTTTCTTCCACCATGTTATACACATTTCTGTTGTTTCTTCTTCGCCAATTGTTCTTTCCCATTGTTCACCTTCTTGTACATATTTATATGATTGGTTAATACTGGCATTTACTTCTACTGAATGACTTTGTAATTTTTAGAGTAACTCATCAAGATCATCTTTAGTGCCTAGGCACAGTATATATAACAGTCAGTAGGTTTACTTGCGTGCGGCACTATTGATTTCATTAATCCACCTTCGAATATCACGCCCATAAACGAAGTAGTGCACCGGAGTTGATCGGTCGACGTCGCCTGCAGATAATATCCAGTAACGTATTCAATAAAATACGAAATAGAATTGTTTGAATCAACAAAATTAATTGACTCCTTTGAACAATTAGTTTGTTATTAACTGAACTTAAATTAACGTACATAATTGAATATTCATTTACAAAACGAAAACTTTATTGTTAATTATGTTTCAATACATTTATCTTTTTACTACTTTTAGATGATTTAAAATTTCTGTTAACGTCTTTTAAAGTGTAATACACTCGCAGTCGAGCGTGTAAATGATATACTATATTATTATTATATTTAAAATTATTGTACGAATGTAGAAATGTTAATGTTTTGAAGATGGATAAAAAGCGTTTGACAACATTTTCATTTACACAAATATCTTGGAAGTGTTGTTGAAAAAGTATTTCCATAGATAAAATAAATTAAATAAAACTCAGGTTTGCAGGTATGTACTGATAAACATTTTTTATCAAATAACTGCATATATATCGAATAAAGTTTTTTCTAATTTATCAGAAGTTTGGTAATCTTTGTCAATTAAAACAATCTCTTCATCGTTTCCTGATTCTGTGTTTATTCATTTCGTAATAGGGGGCATTCGCACTGCATAATTGGAGTTATACGGGACTGGATAATTTGATGTGCTCGGTCGCGTCTATGAAGTAGGCTTTCTATGTACTGCCGGCACCTGCCAGCTTGTTGTGTGGTGGATGGTAACTATTTGCGACAGTCACGTTATTGTATGTTATTTATACTATGCCCTAGGGATTTAATCATTTTATTGAAATGATTTGTAGAGGATAGTCTAATTTTTAGGTCTGTGCCAAATTTTGCCTTGTACCAATCCAATGTAATAATCCTATGGAAGGAACAGCTTTACTGAAACTGCAAGAAATAACAGCCAACGGACCAATTTGTGTAATTATTGTCCTGCAGTCAGACTGGCAACATATTTTTGACATCCTGATTGCTTCTTGCTATAATACTGCCTGTGATTGAGGATGTCGCGGTTGGCCATGAATAATTTCCAGCTCAGGCCATAGTTTTACTAATTCGAGAATTATATAGTTTGCAGATTCGAGGTCATTATCGCTTTTGTAATATGGCTGGACATCCAAGTTCAAGGAAGATTTTCAAAAACTTCTAAGCTACTTCAACAGCTTTCTTTGATTTCAAAGGACGTATAAATATTTTCACTTAATTGTTTGATTTTCTTGCTTAGAACAATAAATACGTATGTATTCCTTAGGCCACCCTGTATAGTAACCTCTAACTGTGTCGTTTAACAAAATGTATAAACTCTTGCATTCTATGCTTTTTTTAATTGAAACTTCCACATACTGAAAAATTGATTTCTACTAGAAATCTCCAATTTTAATAATAACTAGAAGTATTTTAAATAGTTTATGCTATTATAGCTTAATAGTTGCTAAGCATAATAACAATAACCTTGATATCCATAGGTGAAATTAAACATAAACCCTTTACTAATACGAAACTAAATTAATATTATTAATTTAATTCGTAACTCTTAATAATATAATAATAAATACTTTTAATTTAAAGAGATTTCAATAGACATTCAATAATGTCTTTCATTTTGATAAACAGAAAAATGAACAATTATAAAACTGACGCTTATAAAAATGAAAATGAAACCTAATATGTTTAGTGTTGTTTATAACACAGTAATTTACGAGCGACCCTGGTCGGAATATTTGGGAATTCCAATGTTGAATTAGTCATATCTGCTGTCTGAAAGAAAAGAAACCAGTGCAAGATGGGTTATCTAATTAATTTTCTTTTAAGGCGCAGTAATTTATGCACTTTTGCGTTATCAAGCGCGCTCTTAAACTTCACGATCTCCAGCATTAAAATCGGCGAAGAAACTATCAATACCACACTGAGAAAAAAGGTGTTGTTAAAACAACAGATTTCCATATGTTGAATTAGTTTTGATTGTGTTGACAAATTTTGGTTTCAGACAACAAGACATTTATTTATTTTAAGAAATTGGAGGTGGTTTCGTCAACTTATAATATTTGTTACACTAATTTCGCTTGATTCAAGTAATTTCAAGCTTTAATCAAAGACCATACAAAGATATTTGTTGTATCGACAATCATTGCGCTCAAGGAATGTCTTTAAATTGTTTGAACTGACAGTTTATTTGATTTGAATCAAACAGTAATAGATCTTTAGCTTTAAAAGACACTGAAATGTTGAAGAAATGAAATGCTCTATTTGTAGTAATGTATTAAATGCGTACAGTTAAAAGCTAAAACATGTTAGTGCAAAATATAAAAATTTTAAACAGAGTGTTGACAGAGTGCATAGAATCGACAAAATTAAGGAATTATTTAACATCGATGTATGTTATTTAAACCCTTATGGTTACTACTGTTAAAATTTATGTTTGTTAAACCGAACGAAAAATTCAGAAGAAATATGGTGGTGATTTTGATGGCGCCTGTGAGTAAATAGTGACGTACAATGTGGTAGGTATATCGTATAATAGTTGTATGTGTTTTGCATTTGCGTACAATTCTCATGTAAGTAACATCGCAAGTTTTTACTATTTATAATTAATCTAGTAATTCTAATTACTTTTCGCCTGTAATGATGATACAAAAATGTTAAATGGAGTTCCCCTTTATTCTGTAATATTAATCAACGTAACGAAAGTAACATTCTATTAGTAGTATCTGTATATTTTTGCAAATTCCTTGGCAGTGCTTAGCGATATTCTAGTTTTAAAGTGATTGTTTTTATGTTTATGTGTAATATACTTTTTGTATTTTATTGATATTGTTTGTTACTGTCTTTACATCCCCCATCCCCCTATCATTCAACAATTTAATTTCTTAATTCAACACTAGGAATATTTAATTCAACACCCAGGCGTTTTTGTGTTGACATCGTGTTCGGTTGGTTCAACACAGGTGAATGCATTGATATAAAGTTTTATTTTATTTTCTACAATGCAAAAATATACCTTGTTTTAATTGCTTCCATGCATTATGTGAACCAACAAAACTTAATGATGATATAATGTTCCTTTAATGCACTAAACTAGTTGGCCGTATTTAAAGTTCGAAAAGTGTTAAATGTAAGTTTTTTTTGTTTGGTGCAAGGAATTTGTTTCTCAGTGCACTGTGAGCCAAATGTCAACATTATGTAAAAAAGCTAAGCAACTTACAGACAACGCTATTAACTGCAATGAACTTCTTCACCATATTCACAAACAACAAGAAGCAATAATATGGAACATTAACAGCATCTATAGCACATCTAGGCATCGGAGCAAAAGAGGTGTTTTAGGGAAAATATTAACTGAGATCTTTGGCGTTAACGATGAAGTATACGAAGATATTGAAGACTTAGACAAAAATCAACGTCAGCTAATTGAAGCGTCCAAACACCAATCAAAACTAATGGTAGCTGCAATGTCCACAATTAACGATACTGAAGATAGAATAGCCCAAAAATTGGAGAATTTCCGTACGAGACTAAATCAAGGACTTCAAGCAATCACAGAAATATAAGCCTGGTATCGATCTATAGATATAAATAAGTTGAATATCCATATATTGTTATCTTACCAAATGGCAAGTAACTATATCCAAGAAATGGAGCAAAAATACCAAAAACTATTGGATGCATGTTTTAGAAGAGGTCATTTATTCGAATTCATTCCACCTGCACAGTTTATGGAGTTGTCCAATAAATTAACGAAAAAGTTACCATCAAGTCTAATAGTATTAACTGTCCTGTACAAAATGGATGTAAACCAAGACGATCAAATTATCAAGATGTATGGTTACTTCCACATAACGGAAACAAGAAAATTCCCCAAGAAAATGGAAGATGAGGTGTTCATTGGTATTGATGTGCCCAGCAACTTTCTAGCCATAGATTACAACAATCAGAAATATTTCGAAATCCCTGAAGAGGAGGAAGCAAGTTTCCCAGTGGGAGAAAATCTGTACTTATGTTCGCCAACTGTGTTAAGAGACATTGAAAACAATCCGAATTGTCTCATAGACGAACTGTACAACCGAATAGAAAAACCAAGATGCAACACTCGACAAATCATAATTTCTTCGATAATATGGAAACAGCTGTATATGATCAATACTTGGCTGTTTATAACAAATAAACCAATCAGAGCGGCAGTCATCTGCAACAGCATCCGCGAAGGTGTGATTCTCAATGATACTGGTATTATCAAGATATCCCCCAGAGTGCATCGTAGAAACCAAACAGAACACATTGCACCCAACAACATTCAGCGAGGTGCCAGTATTGACCACATTCAGCAAATCTGTAGTATTCAAGAAAAAATAGGTCCAAGCATTCTTACCATTAAGAATGAACCTGTATTGAAAACATCCGACAAGATAACACAAATACTAACAGAAGAACGAGAGGTAGACGAAAATCTGGAGGACAAGCAATGGTATCAAGTTCACCTTCATTCAACTGCGACCAGTGTTCTTACCACAATCCTAGTCATCTCTCTTTGCATCATGGCATTCATCATATGGAAATGGTGGACCAACAAACCAAAGACTCAACCCGCAGCGGCGAACGAAGAATTTGTCCTTCAACCCCTCTACGCCGTCCCCGGCAGTAATGTTCAATCTCCTTGAACATTTATTTTAATTAGATTTAATTTAAGATTTTTTATTGTAATATTAAAAAAGGGAATATTTTGTAAGTTTCTATTAAGAAATAATTTTGTTTAATTAACTAAAATGTAATACGAAATATCGTTCGCTGAACTGCAAAGTATGTCAGTAATAAGCATTTCTTGACCAAAATTGGTGCAATATAAAACTCGCGTCAGGTAAAATTTGTAGTAACTACCTGGTTTGACGTCATAAAGGAGCACACTATTTTTGCTATGATCATTACATCCAAAACATATAAATAAAGGGTGTTTTTTTAAATTTGGCGTCAGAGCAAGCAATGAGAGTTCGATTGTGAACGCACCTTTGAATGTCGCCACGCCGCAGTGTATCTAAACCTAACCTCACTTTT